>OZ004625.1:13228911-15628911 GCA_963924575.1 Pycnomerus fuliginosus | reverse complement strand
GTCAAGTGATTGTGCAGAGCGAGGAGGAGAAGAATTTGGCGAAGACTTTGAGGAAGATCGAGAAGAAGAATCGGGGAGGGATGCAGGAGCTAGTGTAAGTGGTTATCCCCTCATTTTACCAGTGAAGTGGTTCGCCTCTCGCTAACAAAGCCTCAGTTTTTACTGCATTGTCCAAAAATTGACTTCAGTGGTTTACTCCTCAAATTTCGTTAGCTGTAAGTGGCAAAATAATATATATTAAAAAACACGTTTCATAAGGCCAACGAGGGCGAAAAGCCCGAGTTTTACAAAATCCGAGGGCGATAAGAGCCTCATGAAACATGTTTTTTATGCAATTTTTTCTATTTCGGATACTTAACTTGTTAAAATTTGTTGTCCAAACATCCTTGTGCGATAATAATTGGCCTTATGAAATGTGTAAACGTGTTTTTTAATATACTATTTTTCATGACTAATGTCATCTGATCAAAGGGCTCTGTTGCCAATTTGAACAGTTTTTAAAAAACTTTTCTTGCAAGTATAACAGGTAGTGGTACCAACTTCTAAACAAAATATTTTGCCATTTTTACTCATTTTTTGCTAATCAACTTTTAAGTAATAGGAACATTTTCAACAATCTTTGGGTGTTTTCTAGATATTGGTAGCAGTGTTTCTGTCAATTATTGTCAAAACTGGCAAGAATAAACCTTTTCCATTGTAACTTGATAGGTATTGATACCAACTACTAAATAAAATATTTTTAACTTTTAAGTAAAAGCATTAAAAGATACATTTTGGGCAATTTTTGTGTTGGTAGTACTGGATATTTGTCAAAATTTAATGACAATGGGATATTTTGTCAGCATTGCCCATCGTAGTACCTAGTATATTTCACACCATATGGCAAAAATCGACCGTATTTGGCGTTTTTTGATATTGGTAGCACAATATTCGGTCAGTATTGCCAACAAAATTTTGCCTTTTTCCACCAGGAAATTGCTGCTAACAAAAAAATTCTGACTTTTATTAATATGACAAGCAGTTGTACCAACTACAAACTAAATACATACAAATTTTTTGCTCCGTAGTATGTATAATCATTGTCTGTAGTATCTGTTATGGAATGCTGCCAACCTTGTCTTTAACATTTTTGATTGGTTTATGTTTTTAAAGTTGCCAGCAATGCTACTAAATGCATTTACAGGGTGTCTCAGAACGCTCGCATCAAATTCTAATGGAGTATTCAGGATTAAATTCTGAGTCGATTCGTGTTTTTGAAAATTTTTAGGGTCCAATAGTTCTCAAGTTATAAGAGATTTAAGAGGACCAATCAGATTTCAGCTTTCAGTTGCTTCATAAGGTAATTTAATGCTAGATGCACCATTTCCTAGGTAACAAGATACTATCAATGAAAATTTATACTGTTGTATCTTGTTACCTAGGAAACAGTGCATCTAACATAAAATTACCTTATGAAGCAACTCAAAGCTGAAATCTGATTGGTCCTCTTAAATCTCTTATAACTTGAGAACTATTGCATCCTGGAAATTTTCAAAAACGCCGATCGACTCACAATTTAATCCTGAATGCTCCATTAGAATTTGGTGCGAGCGTTCTGAGACACCCTGTATAATCTACCATGCAATTCTACCTTCACATTTATAGTTTTTATGAGTTTATTTTTCTGCAATTGGCAGCAATGATACAAAGTACAGTAATTATTTTGCCTTTCCCGATTTCAACTTTTAAACAAAATATTTTGTTACGCTATGCAATGCCAACATGACTACAAAATTACTGTTTTTGCTACTCTCCACTTTGTTCTTACTACCAACTTTATAAAATTTATCATTTTTGTTTAATTCGTCAGCTGTTAATAACGTTAACTGTCAAAAATATGCCTCCCCGTTGTGCTGCGCACTGAAATCATTCCGGTTTAGGGGAATATGACTAACCCTTGGACTAACCTAAAGCGAAAGAAATCACTAGGTATCACTTGTTAAATTCTATCAACTATAAAATAGAAAAATGACTAAGAATTGACGTAATTTTCAATAGATTGTCAACCTAAGAAATGCTTGGTGGCTTTTCATTGGTAATGTTGGTAGGATTGGGTTTTTACAGGCTTGTCCGTCTAGCCAAAGTTAAAAAACATAATTCGAGGCATCCTTACCAACTGAAATCATTTCAGCCTAAAAAAGTTGCAAGTAAACTTTCGGGAGTACCAACTTAAATCTCTTTTCGGGGTAATAGCGACAATGAAATTGCAACTGAAAAAACAAAACCAGTGCTTCCAACTTTACGAGAGTCAAAGCCAGAAATTTGCAAATTTCAGATTCTGCCAACTGTAAAATGAAAAAATCACTTAACAATTTGCGTAACCTAAACCCTCGCCTAAACCTAAACCTAAAAGTATTCAGAGGTTTTTTAACGATAAAGTTGATAAGATTGGCTTTTCACAAGCATTATAATGTTAATTGCCAACTTGGGCGAAAATCCATGAACTTTTTTCAAGTTAGTGGCAATCAGTGATACCAACCCATTTTTTTTCAGGTCGGACATAGCCGAGGACTTGAGCCACGTCCGTACTCAGCCCATCTTCAAAAGATCGGCTGAGGTGGCCCCCGACTACCCCCACGTCCACGACCAACTGCGCAACGTCTCCATTACAAGTAACCCCCCCTCACCCGCCCCCCCCCCCGTTAAAAATAACCATCCCCCGTTTCAGCTAAATTCAACGGAGTCACCATCAAGCAACCCGAGAACACCGTAAAACGGGAGACTTCCACCCACGTGGAGTTCACGATCCCCGGCGGCAGCAGACCGAAAAGCGACGACGTGGCCTTGGTCCAAGTCGGTGACCTTGACCCCACCGGTCGCATGGTCTTCAAGGACATCAAGCAGTTCAACCGGATACAGTCGGAGGTGTTTCCGGTTGCGTACAACACCAACGAGAATCTGCTGATTTGCGCACCGACAGGCGCAGGGAAGACCAACATCGCGCTGTTGGCGATCGTGCATCAGATCAGGTCGCACATGAACGGGGGGCTCATCCGCAAAGACGATTTCAAGGTAATTTTATTTTACGATTTTTTCACCGAATCTCCTACGCGCGTTTTTTTAAAGATAGTGTACGTGTGTCCCATGAAAGCTCTCGCGACGGAAATGGTGACGAACTTCAGCAAGAAACTGTCACCGATCGGGATAACTGTCAAAGAAGTGACGGGTGACATGCAGCTGTCAAAAAGAGAGATAGCAGAGACGCAGATTTTGGTGACCACCCCCGAGAAATGGGACGTGATCTCTAGAAAGGGGGCTGTGGACACGGAAGTCACTAGTCTAGTGAAACTTTTGATCTTGGACGAAATCCATCTCTTGAATTCTGACAGAGGTCCAGTGATCGAGGCTCTAGTGGCGAGGACGTTGCGTCAGGTCCTCAGCAGTCAAAGTATAATACGAATTGTGGGCCTATCTGCGACTCTCCCCGGTTATTTAGACGTGGCCAACTTTCTCAAGGTCAACCCGAACGTAGGTCTGTTCTTCTTCGATAACAGGTTCAGGTCGGTGCCCTTGACGATGACCTTCATAGGAATGAAGAACAAGAACGATCAGGACGGCATGGATCTAGTGTGCTACAGCAAGCTAGTCCCGATCGTGAAAGAGGGACAGCAAGTGATGGTCTTCGTGACTTCACGCAACATGACGGCGGTAGTCGCGAAAAATCTCCTGGAGCACGTCAAAAAGAACAACCTGTTGGAGGCCTTTTTGCCGGACAGGGGGATCAGGGGGAGTTTCAAGAGCAGTGACCTTGAGATGTTGGTACCGAATGGTTTCGGGATCCACCACGCGGGGATGTGTCGCCCCGATCGCCTCGAGGTGGAGAGTCTGTTCAGGGCGGGGAAGCTCAAGGTCATCGTGTGCACGACCACGCTTGCGTGGGGGGTGAACCTGCCGGCGCATGCCGTCATCATCAGGGTAAGTTTCAAGGTCGCAAAGTCCTTGATTTGGGGATTTTTACGTTGCATAGTTGGCAAAATTGAATAGTTTTGAAATTCAGTTCTCGCATGTGGTTATTATAAAGTTGGTACAGCTGCTTAACAGTCATGTATTATTGCCAGGGTTGCCAACACATGAAGTTAGGAACCGACATTGCGAACTTACCTTCATTGATTGCGTAATTATTCGTTTCAAGATGGTTTCAAGGCTATCAGACAATGTTACCAACCTTATAGATGGCAACAGAAAAAAAGAACTGACGAATCAATGTTGTCTGAGCGCTGACGTCAGCTCTACTTTTTATTAAACTCTATCGCAATTTTTTTCAAGGCTAAAAAACATCTCTCTAACGTTAAGTTAATGAAGATTAGATATGATATTCTAATATTGCTCAGAGCTACCAACCCAAAAAAAAATATCAATAAAGGAACCAGTTTTTGTTCGTAGCAGTTTTCTCGTCAAACCAGCATTTTTCTTGTTAGGTTGGCGGAACTGGGATTGCGTACTTAGTTTGTGGTTTCAGAAAATTTTTACTTTAACACTTTTAGGTTTTATGTTTTTCTGTTAACAATTGTTTTTTTAGCAGTTGGTAGTAGTGATTGGAACTGATATCTGCTTTTGTCTTTCTCAACATTTGGCACCACCGATTTATTAATTACATTACATATTTCAAATTTCGTCTAGATGTAGCTTGTATGTTGGTAGCACTGCTGAAAGTACTGCACGAGAGATTTCCGTTAGTCTTCCTTTGTTTTGTGCTGCTGTAGAAATACGTTGTTGCCAACTATAGACAAAAAAAATGAAACTAGTAACTTTGATGTCTACTTTTGTGAACTATTTAACATATCGCCAACTGTAAGATTGGGTAGTGAGCAGAGCTACCAACCAAAAGCAAAATATAAAGGAAATGTCAATAAATTGGCCAATTGTTCCTTCAGGATTTTTATCAGATTTGTAGGTAATATTTCTTCGTTTTTAGCAGTTGGCAACACCGATTTATTGATTTATTTTTGAAATTTCGTTCTATTATGTACCGTACCAGGAGTTGTTATGCGTTTGTAAGTAGAAAAACTATGCCAACTGTAGGCAAAAAAATGTTTTCGTAGCGGATTACTAACTGTTAGTCATTAAATTTAAAACTGCCAACTGCATAAACACAAGTACACAAGTAACTAGCAGATTAGGTATTTAAAACTTGTTGATCATATTTGTTGATATTAGATTTTTCCCTCTGCAGTTAGTATTGTTGGTTATTGACTGTTAAAATGTCAAGATACAGTTTTTAAGTTGGTAACACTGCAGGCGAGTTTTTCTATCCATTTTCTCTTTGCAAACTAAAAACAAAGGAAAGGCGCTTTCCTTTTACATATTTATCAGAGGAGCCTCAATTAATCTCAGCAACTTGATTGGTCAAGATTCAAATGAACCAATCAAATTGCTGCGATTAATTGAGTCGTCTCAGATAAATGTGTAAAAGGACAGCGTCGGAAACTGCTTACAATTTCTGAAATGTTACCAACTGCTCAAAAGAAGTCACTAAATTTAAAGCTGCCAACTGTATAAACGCAAGCAACTGGGTGAATTTTTGGAATACCTATTGCCAATTTGTTAAACTTTATCGTATTAAGTTAAAGACTACCAACTGCATAACAAAAAGTTACTAAAAATTCTTTAGTGAAGGACTCGAGGCATGACTCCTTTTCCTGCTGATGGTTTAAAATACCTATTGCCAACCTGTTGAACTCTAAGTCACCAAATTTAAAGCTGCCAACAGCAAAACCAGAAATTTTGTTACAAAATACTAAACCTTAGGGCGTTTTTTAAATTAATTTTCTCATTGCAAACTAAGAGCAAAGAAAATTACTTACAATTTCTGAAATGCTACCAACTGCTCGACGTAAGTAACCAAAGTTAAAGTTGCCAACTGTATAAACCCAACTAACTAGATGAAGATTACTTGCCTACTTAAAGATTTTTACCATATTTGTGGATATCGGATTTTTTTCTCTATAGTTGGTATTGTTGGTTATTGACTGTTAAAATGTCGAGATACAGTTTTTAAGGTGGTAACACTGCAGGCGAGTCTTTCTATCAATTTTTTCTTTACAATCTAAAAACAAAGGAAAGGCGGATGAAACTGCTTACAATTCCTGAAGTGCTACCAACTGCTCAATACAAGTCACTAAATTTAAAGCTGCCAACTGTATAAACGCAACTAACTTGAGTGAAGATTAGGTAAAAATACTTAGAATTTTTAGAATATATATTGCCAAGTTGTTGGACTCTATCTCATTAAGTTAAAGACTACCAACTGTATAACAAAAAGTTACTAAAAATTCTTTAGTGAAGGACACGAGGGATGACTCCTTTTCCTGTTGATGGTTTAGAATACCTATTGCCGACCTGTTGAACTCCAAGTCACCAAATTTAAAGCTGCCAACAGCAAAACCAGAACACTAAAAAATTAATAAACCTAAGAACAATTTCTGAAATGCTACCAACTGCTCGACATAAGTAACTAAATTTAAAGCTGCCAACTGTATTAACGCAACTTAACTGGGTGAAGATCAGGTAAAAATTCTTAAAATTTTTAGAATACCCATTGCCAACTTGTTGAACTCTATCTCATTAAGTTAAAGACTACCAACTGTTAACAAAAAGTTTTCCTGTTAATTGTTTGGAATACCTATTGCCAACTTGTTGAACTCTAAGTCACCAAATTTAAAGCTGCCAACAGCAAAACCAGAAATTTACTAAAAAATTACTGCACCTAAGGGTACGACGAGGTACGACGCCCAAAAATCGGGCTTCGTGGACATGGACATGCTGGACGTGATGCAAATCTTCGGGAGGGCGGGTCGCCCCCAGTACGACACCTCCGGCCACGGGATGATCATCACCAATGTTCCCAACATGACCAACTACATGTCCCTGCTCACCTCCCAAGTCCCCATCGAGAGTCAGTTCCTCAATTTCGTCCCTGACAACCTCAACGCCGAAGTGGTTTTGGGCACAGTATCAAACCTGAAGGAGGCCATGGAATGGCTCACGAACACCTTCGTGTATTGTCGGATCAAAAAGAACCCCCTCGTGTACGGGCTGACCTTCAACGAGATCTGGGAGCCGGAGAAGCTCTTCGAGTACCTGGAGCGACGCCTGCACGACGCCGCCGCGACGCTCGAGGCCGCCCAGATGATCCGATTCAACACGAACTTGGGCGAACTCAGGCCGACGAATTACGGACGAATCGCGAGCTTCTATTACATCTCGCACGAGACGATGCGATTTTTTCACGAGAACTTCGACAGGAACATGGTGGAGGCGGACATCTTGCATTTGATAAGCGGGGCGTCCGAATTCAACCACATTCAGGTCCGAAACGACGAATTGGACGAATTGGATAGACTGCACAGGGAGTTCAGTCAGTTCGAGTTCAATTTGGACCCCAGCGCCATCGTGTATAAAGTTTTGGTTCTGATCCAGGCTAACGTTTCGAGGGCCAGGATCAGGGTGACGTCACTGATCTCCGACTGCGAGTTCATAATGCAATGTGTGCAGAGGTTAGTACGGTTTGAAGATCTCTAGAAGCGAGAGAAAGGAAACTTATTTAGTCGCCATTTTGGATCCATTTGTCAATAGATATTATCGTTACCGTAAACCAGAGGCACAGTTGGATGCAAAATCTAAGGGAAATATTAATTGTATTAGATTTTTTTTCCCTTCGAAACCAGTTGTTCGCCATTTTGGATCCAACTAACAATTTGGACACTGCGAGTTCATAATGCAGCGCGTGCAGAGGTTAGTACGGTTTGAAGTTGGCTTCGGCCCAGTTTTCAGCCTTCTAGAAGCGAGAGAAAAGAAACTTGTTTAGTCGCCATTTTGGATCCAACTGTCAATTGTCAATAAGTATTATCGTTATCGCAAACCAGAGGTACAGTTGGATGCAAAATATGGGTGAAGTATTGTATTAGAATTTAGTTTCTCTTCGCAACCAGTGGTTCGCCATTTTGGATCCAACTAACAATTTCGAGACTGCGAGTTCATAATGCAGTGTGGCCAGAGGTTAGCATGGTTTGAAGTTGGCTTCGGCTCGTTTTTCAGCCGTGTTAAGCAACAGAAAGCAAATTTATCTAGTCGCCATTTTGGATCCAACTGTCAATTGTCAATAAGTATTATTGTTATCGCAAACCAGAGGTTCAGTTGGATGCAAAATGTGGGCGAAGTATTTTTTTTTCTTTTCGAAACCAGTAGTTCGCCATTTTGGATCCAACTAACAATTTCGAGATTGCGAGTTCATAATGCAGTGCGTGCAGAGGTTAGTACGGTTTGAAGATGGCTTCGGCTCAGTTTTCAGCCCTCTAGAAGCGAGAGAAAAGAAACTTGTTTATTTGCCATTTTGGATCCAATTGTCAATTGTCAATAACTATTATCGTTATCGCAAACCAGAGGTACAGTTGGATGCAAACAATTTCGAAAAAACTTGTGATGAACAAGATCATATGAGATTTCATACCATTTGAACAACAAAACTTGAGATCAAGAGGGCCGTGAAATTTTCATGGCAACTGATATTCACATTGTTACATCTCACTAATACTAGTTGAAGCGGGGCAGAATATAACGTGGGTGTCGTAAAATCTTATTAGTGAGATGGAACTAAAATATTAGTAATTGCTCTCTCTATCTCAAGTTTTATTGTTCAGGTGGTACTTGGCAATTGACATAAAGCAAAGTTGGATCCAAGATGGCGATGGTTTTGTTTACAAACGAGAGATTGAATTAATTTCTGGCTATGTGGAATTTTTTTAATGTCGTAGGGATCCAAAATGGACGACTACTTTCCGAGCATTTTCTTAGCTAATATTTCTTTCTTCTCAATCATAGTCGATAGGTTGTGCGGCGAAAAATTATCCTTTCTCGGCCCTCTAGAAGAGAGAAAAAGAAAATTTGTTTATTCGCCATTTTGGATCCAACTGTCATCCTCGATAGTTATGCAAAACGTGAAGGACATGAGAAATTTTCTTTGTCCTTGAAACCAGTAGTTCGCGCCATTTTGGATCAAACGAACAATTTGCAGTGAAACTTGAACTGGATCCAAAATGGCAATGAGTTGTAGAGATCAAGAGAGGAAGAGAGCCATGACATTCTAATGGAAGGTCGAGACTTTACTTAACTTTACATCTCACTAACACTAGCGGAAGCGGGGTCGCACAGTCAAAATTTTATACATATTTGGAATCCAAAATGAACGACAATATGAAATAAAATTCTACTATTATTTTCTATTACTATTACTATTACTATTATTATCTAAAATAATTAGAATTACAGTAGCATTGCTGATTTAGTTGATTTCGTCCAAATAAATTTGATTTGGTAGTGGTAAATTGCTGCTGGGATCCAAAATGGCGGAACATCAAACGCATCCACCATTTTCGATAATACAATCCCTCTTCTTGTTTTATGTTATTTTATCATAAGGCACTATTAAAACCAAAATGCGATTGAGGTAGACAATTTTAGTTGTCAGTGGGATCCAAAATGGCGAGTCCATTTGTGTCCAAAAGAAAAACAATTATTAGCTTTGTGCTGTTTACCTTTATTGCGCATTTTGATGCTGCTTGTAATGTCAAATTTCCACACAAATTTTCAGGGATCCAACATGGCGAACTCATTTTGTTTTCAATTAGGTGCTCTATCAAAAATAAATATTAACTGAAAGTCATTGACCGGCGTTGCAGACTAGATTAATTTGTCTTGAAAGTTAAGCAGTTGTTACTAGGCTCCAAAATGGCGGATTATATAGGGAAGATGAAAATATCCTCCATTTTGGATCAAACTGTCTCGTCTTCAGTTGCCTCCTCATAGACGGAAAACTAAAATTTGACTGATGGAGAGAATTTGTTAGCGGGATCCAAAATGGACGACCGTTGTGCAGTTGGATCCAAAATGGCGGATAAGAATAATAACAATTGCTGCTTTTCTTGGTATTGCCTGTAAAGCTAAATTGCCACGCAAGTGTCGAGGATCCAAAATGGCGGGTTCGTTTTGTTTTCGGTTCGTTCTTTTTGACAACAATGAATATTAACTTCGTTGACTGGGCTCCAAAATGGCGGATTATAAAGAAAATATGAAAATGTCCACCATTTTGGATTAAACTGCCCGTCTTAGCAATTGTTACTGGGATCCAAAATGGCGTCCTTATTAAGGGAAAATCTAACTAATTCACCATTTTTGATCCCACTGTGCGTCTTCGTAGTTGCCATCTCAAGTTCTGTTTATGAGCGAAAGACCAAAATGTAATGGACGAAGAGAATTTTAATTGTGAGTGGGATCCGCAATGGACGATCCTAATGCAGTTGGATCCAAAATGGCGGATAAGAGGAAAAATAATTGTAAGTTTTATTATAAGCATAATAAATTCACACTTCCCACGCAAGTGTCAAGGATCCAAAATGGCGGATTCATTTTGGTTTCGGTTAGTTTTCTTTCTGTTAAAATTGAAAAATCAAAATGACAGATTTAGTTGATTTCTTCTGATTTCTTCCAAACGAATTTATATTGGTAGTAGTAATTATCGCTGGGATCCAAAATGGCGAACAAAGGGAGAATTAAACTCATCCATGCCGTGGGCCGTGGGATCCAAAATGGCGGAGCAGTTTTGTTTTCGATTAATTTTGTCAAAATCAACGTTAAGAGCCTTTTATGCAGCAGATCCCGTAATTTCACCTCTCACCACTAATAATTTTTACAAGAATTATATCCCTTTGACAACAGCTATAAAGATTTAAGGGCTTAAAGTAGCATTTTAAACGCTTTCATAGGTTGGCGCGTGCGCTCTTCGAGATCGCCGTGGACAAAAACCACAGCCTCCAAGTGTACCGCTGTCTGCAAGTGTCCCAAATGATGGAGCAACAGACATGGGCCGAGACCCAACCCCTGCTGCAGTTCAAGGAGCTCGAAATCAAGGGCGGCCGTGCCCTTGATGCCATCCAGTCGATCCCGATCGAAGAGCTCACGGAAATGTCCGAGAGGGAGATCTCGGACCTGGTCAGGAACAAGCACCTGGCCAATAGGGTGCACCACTTCTGCAGGGCCTTCCCCAGGGTGGGGCTCGACGTCACAGTTAAACCAATCACGGACGGCGTCATCAGGATTCAACTGTTGATCAACGCCAACTTCAGCTGGGACAACAGTATCCATGGCAACGTGCAACATTACTACGCCTGGGTGGAGGATCCCACGCATGACAGTATCTACCATTTCGAGTCGTTCGTTATCACGAAAAAACTGGTGGTGGGGAGGGAGCCGGTCGAGTTGATTTTTACGGTACCGTTGGCCAAGCCGCACTCGATGGAGTATTACGTCACGGTGGTCAACAGCAAATATATGTGTGAGTGGTCTAAGAAAAAATTGAAAAACATTTTTTTGAAAATTTTCATATTTCTTGGCAATTTTTTTGGAATCTCTGTAAATACATGTGACCAGAAAAAATACTAAAAATTATCAAAAATTGTCAAAATTATATTGAAATTTTTTTCTCAATTTTTCGATTTTTTTCACATCAAAAATTATATTTTCTAAACGGATTTCGTTCTGGGACAGCGTGTATGCAGGATCAAGAACTTCTAAATCAAGAATATGTGGCAAAAAAAATCGTAAAAATTATAATAAATTGCCAAAATTATATTGAAATTTTTTTCTCAATTTTTCGAATTTTTTGACATCAAAATTGTTTTTTCTAAACAGATTTCGTTTTGGGACAGCATGTATGCAGGATCAAGAATTTCTATAAATATGTGGCCAGAAAAAATCGTAAAAATTATAAAAAATTGCCAAAATTATATTGAAATTTTTTTCTCAATTTTTCGATTTCTTTGACATCAAAAATTATATTTTCTAAACAGATTTCATTCTGGGACAGCGTGTATGGTATGCAGGATCAAGAACTTAAAAATTCACAGATTTATGGTTGATTTAGTGAGCACATAGAACACGCTCGTCTTTTTTTAAAAGTAAAAATTAAAGACATCCTAAAAGTAAAAATTAAAGACATCCTAAAAATAGCAAGAAATTACCAAAAAATTGATTACTTAACAAAAGTGATTTTAAAAAAACATTTTTTTGCGATTTAAATTGAAGTAACTCGAAAACCGGTGATTATATGAAGTTGTTCGATACATTTTTGCAAAGCCAGCGATAAGAGCTTTCATGTAACACGACTATCTTCAGGTGTTTTCATTTTTCAAAATTCTAACGCCCTTTTGTCCCCCAGTTTTTGAACTTTTATAACTCCCGAACGGATTGTTCTAGAAAGTTGAGTTTGGGCTTGTTGGAGAGCCTTTTAAACAAGCTTTACATTTTCCCATAAACTCATAAAAATTAATTTTTTCCAGTCGTCATAACTTTCGAACCGATTGTCCTAGAAAGTCGAGTTGGGGCTCGTTCGAAATTTTTTATACTGTTTTAATTTTTTTGCTACTTAAGCTGCTATAACTTGAAAACCGATTATGGTACAATACCGTTCGGTGCATTTTTGCAAAGCCGCGCAAAGAGCTTTCGTTTGATATGTAACACGACTATCTTTGCGCGTTTTAATTTTTCCAAAATCGCTAAAGCCCTTCCGCCCCCGAATTTTTGATCGATCATAACTCCCGAACCGGTTATCCTAGAAAATCGAGCTAGGGCTCGTTCGAAAGCTCTTTCAACCAACTTTCAAACAATTTCTGAAAATCGTCATAACTCTGGAACGGATTATCCCAGAAAGTCAAGTTTTTATTTCCAGACGCCGACACGTCTTACAGGATCGACTTGGAGAAAATCAACCTCCTCCCCAGCTACACGATCCAAACGAAATTCCTCAGCGTGCGCCCCCTACCGAAAACGGCATTGCACAACGAAAATTTCGAAAAATTGTACACTTTCACGCATTTCAACGCAGTGCAAAGTCAGGTCTTCCACTGCTGCTTTAATTCCGACAATAACATACTGCTGGGGGCCCCCACGGGCAGCGGAAAGACAATCGTCTCGGAGATGTGCATCCTGCGCCAATTCACGCACAATCCCGGGCGTAAAGTGGTTTATATCGCGCCGATGAAGGCGCTGGTGCGAGAACGCGTTCTCGATTGGACCGAGAAATTCTCGAGAATCGGAAAAAAAGTGGTGGAGGTCACCGGTGACGTCACTCCGAGATCGTCGCTCATCTCGTCCGCCGACATCATCATCACCACGCCCGAGAAGTGGGACGGGATGAGCAGGAATTGGCTGCAGAAGGACTTCGTGAAGGAGGTAGGTTTTTTATTGACGATTATTTTGACTGGTTTTTCAAAATTATTTTGACTGTTTTTTCAAAATAATTTGGCTATTTTCCGAAAGTTATTTTGGCTTTATTTTGAATTTTTTTTGATAGCTATTTTGATTTTTCTTGACAATTAGGTATTTTGATGGTTTTTTGTAAATTACTTATGCAATTTTTTTCAATATTTTTGAGAAATATTTTGACTAGTTTTTGAAAATTGTATAGACATTTAGGTATTTTCAATGTTTTTCTTAGATTATTTATGCAATTTTTTTGAATATTTTTTGAGAATTATTTTGGCTATTTTCTGACTATTATTTTGACTATTTTTTGAAAATTATTTAATGACAGGTCGGCCTAGTGATCATCGACGAGATCCACTTATTGGCCGAGGAGAGGGGCCCCGTTCTCGAAGTGATTGTCTCTCGTATGAATTACATAAACAGCGTGAAAAGTGCTAAAGTTCGGATCGTGGGATTGTCGACCGCAATGGCCAATGCCGGCGACCTCGCCAATTGGCTGGGCATCGAAAAGAGGGGGCTTTTCAACTTCAGCTCTTCGGTTCGGCCTGTCCCCCTCGAGATCCACCTGAAGGGCTTCGCGGTGAAGAATTATTGCCCGAGGATGGCCACGATGAACAGGTCAAAAAAACAGTATTATTATTATTATTATTATTAAATTTGGGGGGGAAAATATATTTTTCATAAAATAAAATTTTTACGACAGGCCCGCCTATCAGGCCATCTGCCAGTACGCCCCCGAAAGTCCGACCTTGATCTTCGTGTCTTCCCGGAAACAAACGAGGATCACCTCCTACGATCTCATCAAGTGTCTGTTGAGCGACACGAATCCGAAACAGTGGCTGCACTGCCCGCAGGACGAGATCGAGGATATTCGCTCTACCGTCAATGATCCGGACTTGAGTTATTTGCTGTTGTTCGGGATCGGAATTCACCACGCGGGGCTTCAGGAGCACGACAGGAAGGTCGTGGAGGAGCTGTTTGTCAATCAGAAAATTCAGGTGAGTGAGAAAAAACTAAATTTTTCCGTTTTCTCAGTTGGTACTAGTGTGGTCATTCTGGAACCATCGCCAATCGTTTAGTTAGCCATGATTTACTGCCAAACGACACGTCACAATCGGGGTCTGGTGCAATTTTTAACGGACTTGCCAGCTTACTTGATTTTTCATATTTTCCTTCTTTATGCGGCAAATTCAATTGTTTTTTTATTTAGGGCATCTCGATTAACGTGATTTGATGGGAAAACACTCAACTTGCAATCTTTTTCCTTAAATTTCCATTTTTTCTTAAATTTTAGTGAGAAATTTTCGTTTTTCTGAGCTGGTACTAGTCTAATCGTTTTGTAACTACCACCAATCGTCTAGTTGGTCGTGATTTACTGCCAAGCGACACGTCACAATCGGGGTCTGGTACAATTTTAAACTGACTTGCCAGCTTACTTGATTTTTCATATTTTCCTTCTTTATGCGGCAAATTCAATTGTTTTTCATTTAAGGCATCTCGATTAACGTGATTTGATGGAAAAACACTCAACTTGCAATCTTTTTCCTTAAATTTCCATTTTTTCTTAAAGATTGAAAAATTTTCGTTTTTCTAAGTTGATACTAGTCTAATCGTTTTGTAACTACCACCAATCGCTTAGTTGGCCATGGTTTACTGCCAAACGACACGTCACAATGGGGGTCTGCTATAATTTTAAACGGACTTCCTAGTCTACCTGATTTTTCATCTTTCCTTTCTTTATGCGAAAAATTCAATTGTTTGTCGTTTAAGGCATTTCGATGAACATAATTTGACGAAAAACCCTCAAATTGCTATTTTTTCCTTGAAATTTCCATCTTTTATTATTTTAAATGAGAGATTTTCGTTTTCCTGAGTTGGTACTAGTCTAATCGTTTTGTAACTATCACCAATCGCTTAGTTGGTCGTGATTTACTGCCAAACGACACCTCACACTTTGGGTTTTAAACAAGGTTAAACGGACTTCCCCGCCTACTCGATTTTTCATTTCCTCTTTATTTTTGTGAAAAATTCAATTGTTTTTCATTTAAACCTTTTCAATTGATTTAATTTGACGAAACAATACATAACTTACAATATTTTCTTAAATAATCGCTTTTTCTTAGTTTTGAGTTGAAAATGTTAGTTTTTCTGGGTTGGTATGGATCGAATCGTTTTGAAACCACCACCAATCGCTTAGTTGGCTATGATTTACTGCCAAATGACACGTCACACTTTGGATATGAAACAACGTTAAACGGACTTCCCAGCCTACTCGATTTTTCGTTTTGTGCCCCGATTTCTGTGACGAATTCAATTGTTTTTTATTCAAAGCTTCTCAATTGATTTAATTCGACGAAAAAACACACAACTTGCACTTTTTCTGTTAAACAAACATTTTGTCTTAGTTTTAAGTAAACATTTTTCGTTTTTCTCAGTTGGCATTGGTCTGATTGTTTTGGAACCGTCACCAATTGCTTAGTTGGTCATTATTTACCGCCAAACGACACGTCACACTTTGGGTTTTAATCAATGTTAAACGGACTTCCCGGCCTACTCGATTTCTCATTTTCTCTTTATTTTTGTGACAAACTCAATTGTTTTTTATTTAAACCTATTCAATTGATTTAATTTTACGAAAAAATACATAACTTGCAATCTTTTTCCTTAAATATACTAAAAGGAAATGAAACTTTCGTCTTTCCTCACAAATAAAATCATTGCTACTGGCCAGACAACTATTTCGAATTGCTGCCAGTAAAGGCTATCCGCGAGCTAATTTTTCAAACTATTTTTGTAGGTATTCAGATTAAACTCAAAATTCGCAAAAAAGCAATGCTGGAATTTTTCAATCTTTGCGTAAGACGAAAGTTTCGTTTCCCAATACTATAACCGCTTTTTCTTAGCTTCGAGTTGAAAATGTTAGTTTTTCTGGGTTGGTATTGGTCTAATCATTTTGAAACCACCACCAACCGCTTAGTTAGCCATGATTTACTGCCAAACGACACGTCACACTTTGGGTCTGAAACAATGTTAAACGGACTTCCCAGCCTACCCGATTTTTCGTTTTGTGCCCCGATTTCTGTGACGAATTCAATTGTTTTTTATTCAAATCTTCTGAATTGATTTAATTCGACGAAAAAACACACAACTTGCACTTTTTCTGTTAAACAAACATTTTGTCTTAGTTTTAAGTAAACATTTTTCGTTTTTCTCAGTTGGCATTGGTCTGATTGTTTTGGAACCGTCACCAATTGCTTAGTTGGCCATGATCTGCTGCCAAACGACTCGTCACACTTTGGGTTTTAATCAATGTTAAACGGACTTCCCGGCCTACTTGATTTTTCATTTTCCCTTTATTTTTGTGACAAACTCAATTGTTTTTCATTTAAACCTTTTCAATTGATTTAATTTTACGAAAAAATACATAACTTGCAATCTTTTTCCTTAAATAACCGCTTTTTCTTAGTTTCGAGTTGAAAATGTTAGTTTTTCTGGGTTGGTATTGGTCTAATCGTTTTGAAACCACCACCAATGGCTTAGTTAGCCATGATTTCCTGCCAAACGACACGTCACACTTTGGGTCTGAAACAATGTTAAGGGGCGTCCCAGCCTGCTCGATTTTTCGTGTTTCGCTTATTTCCTCGACGAATTCAATTGTTTTTCATTTAAACCTTTTCAGTTGATTTAATTTGACGAAAACGCACACAACTAGCAACCTTTTTTCATTAAATAACCATTTTTCTTAGTTTTGAGCGAATAATTTTCGCCTTTCTCAGTTGGTATTGGTCTGATCGTTTTGGAACCGTCACCAATCGCTTAGTTGGCCATGATTTACTGCCAAACGACACGTCACACTTTGGGTCTGAAGCAATGTTCAACGGGCGTCCCAGCCTACTCGATTTTTCGTTTTTCGCTTATTTCTTCGAGGAATTCAATTGTTTTTCGTTGAAATCTTTTCAGTTGACGTATTTTGACGAAAAAACATTTTTTTTTAATTTCACAGGTTTTGGTGGCCACAGCGACCCTCGCCTGGGGGGTCAACTTCCCCGCTCACTTGGTTATAGTCAAGGGCACGGAGTACTACGACGGAGCGACCAAAAGATACGTCGACATGCCCGTCACGGACGTCCTTCAGATGATGGGAAGGGCGGGACGTCCCCAGTTCGATACCAGCGGAGTCGCCTGCGTTTTCGTCCAAGAGAGCAAGAAAAATTTCTACCGGAAGTTCCTGTTCGAACCGTTTCCGGTGGAGTCGAGTCTGTTGCAGGTCCTCCCCGAGCACGCCAATGCCGAAATCGCCAACGGAACGGTCACGTGCAAGGCGCAGTTGGTAGACCTGATCTGTTCGACTTTTTTCTTCAGACGGCTATTGGTCAATCCGGCCTATTACAAAATGGAGGAGGCGCAGGACGCGAATTCGTACCTCGACGATCTCACTGATTCCGTTGCTGGAGATTTGGTGGGGAAGAGGTGTTTGGTCGTCAGTGGAGAGGTGAGAAAAAACACAATTTTGAAATTTTTCAAAAAATTTTGAAATTTTTTGAGAAAAATGTACGTCATCTCAGCCGGTTTTGGTTAGACCGCGTTTTTATTCTCGTTTTTCGCTTAGCTGGAGCCGATTTAGTAAGGAAACATGGGTCATACTTTCAATTTTGAAAAAAAAAATTTTGCACCTGCACCACTTTTGTTATAGTAAGTATACAGGAACAAATACTTTTTTTGTGGAGTAATGCGCAGTAATTATATTCTGAAAGATTTTTCGCTGTAAAAAAGTAAATTTTCAGGTTTTTTGACCTTTTTTTGATTTTTTTTTGGCGAAAGTGTACGTTCTTACCGGTTCCGGCTTAATCGCGTTTTTATTCTCATTCTTCGCTTAGTTGGAGTCGATATACTAAGAAAACACAGGCCGCACTTATAGTTTTGCAGAACGAGAATCCCCCCAACTTATATTTTTGGTGCAACGCGCAATTTTAACGAATTTTTCGATTTCTCTGGTTTCAGGACAACCAAAAATTCTACGAATCAACTTTTTTGGGACAACTGGCCGCCCAGTACTACCTTTCCTGCAAGACAATGCTCTATTTGGACGAAAATCTTACCCCCGACGACTCACTGGACGATTTAATAGCTCACATGTGCCACGTGGAGGAGTACGCTTTATTCCCTGTCAGGCACAACGAGGATAAGATTAATAAGTAAGTGAAATGGAGAGAAAATCAGTTGCGATTTTGTTTCGATCAGCTGATTTGAATTTTTTTTGATCGGCCGTTACCTATACAATATTATGTGGCTCGGTTTAGGATGTTAGATTTTTGTCTGCGTACCTACAATAGTTGGCAGTATTGATTGATTGGTGGCAGTAAATTGAAATCTTTGACAGATCAAAAAGTAATGAAACACGTCAAAAGTGCGTTGGTATTACACCTCCTGTTCCTTCATTGTTTCTTAGGTTGGCAGAAGTTTGCGAAACTGTCTTAAAACGTAATATACTTGGCTGTCAGTTTTTAGGGAAATTTAAAATTTTCCGTCTGTGAAATTGGTAACGTTTGAGGTTGAATTTTAGAGCTGCAGTGTTGCCAACTCAAGATTTCAACATTATACTTTGTAGTTTGAATTGCTTCAGTGGTGCCAACTTTATTTGATCCCTGCTTGGAAGTTTCATGAACTTTGTAGCAGTGTTGCAAGCCTGAAACAGTATCAGGTCTACCAACTCTTTAAAAAAATACAATCATTCGCTATTTACGTACAATAAAGATGTCACCATCATTTACCGATTGTACAGTTTTCAGCGTTACCAACCAGAAAAAAATGGTTATATTTACGACTTCTAAAAAGATTTTCAGGTTTACCAACCTTTCAATAGTTTTATTAAGTATCGCCGTTTGAAGTTGTTAGGGAAGCAGATGACGTTTTACAAACTGCGCAATACTAATCAATCTAAATATTATGTAATTACAGTGTTGCCAATATAAATCATTTCCATTTTTCTCAAATTGCCACTGATACCAACTTATTCCTCATAATTTTGCTTTATTAACCAATTTTAGTTCACTATCCATTTAATACTTCAGTCATGCATTTGCAGTATTACCAACCTAAAAAAATAAAGGTGTTTGTTTACATCCATGTCGATAGTTTAAGCTACCTTAAAACTTATTATTTGAAAGTAACCTTTAAAATTGTTAGGCTTGCCAACTTTAATACAAGAGCCATCAGAATTCTGATAAAGGAGGCTGTGAAAGTTTATGACACGCGCAGAATTACAACTCACTAGTAATAGGCAGCGCAGAATGTAAACTAGGTGGCGTAAATTATTGTTGGTGAGTTCTAATTATGCTAGTAACGGTAAAGTCTTGACGTGTCACTTCTTTATTGCAAATTCGTTGATCATATTTTACAATGTTTGTGATACAGTGTTGCCAACCCCAATTCGTATAATTGTTACTGACTTATTTAGGTTATTATCATCATATATATTATCATCATTTTTAGATCGGGGAATTTTTGTTTTTTGAAGTTGGTAGAACATAGGTAAAAACATTTTAACTACAGTACCACTAAAAATAGCCTGAGTTCATTTGAATTAGTCAGCAAGTTGACGTCCATAAGAGTGAAAAATTCAAATTTCAGGAGCCTCCTTCAGGAATTGAACATGAAGACCCGCTACCCCTTCGACTCCCCCCACTTGAAAGTCCAACTGCTAGTCAAATGCTATTTAGCCGACAAAAAACTACCCAACCAAGAATACGTGGTCGACCTAAAAACAGTTTTCGATCAAATAATTCGTATTATCCAGTCAATGATTAGTTTAACATCTCACAAAAGCTACCTGGATACAACCCTCAAACTGATTTATTTAGCCCAAATGCTAATCCAGGGTATAATGCTTCATGCAGGGAGTATAATGATGCTCCCCCACTTAAACCGGGAGACCTGCCACGCCTTAACTCGCAGACTAACATCTGAAAAACTCATCTCAAGTCTGAACATTCCCGAGCTCAGCATGGCCTTCAAAAACAACAAGAAAAAATTCCAGGAAATAATCTACGAAACGTTTGATAAAAAAATTTCCAGTGATATTTTGAAAGCTTTAACCAGGTTCCCCCTGCTGGAAGTTCAGTTTTCTGTCAAAAAAGATGGGAAGGATTTAGCCTACAGGACGGAGCAACCTGAAAGCGCTGTTTGTTTGGAGGTGGAAGGGGGGAGTCGTTGTCTTTTTGAGTTTCAAGTGAGGAGGGAGGGGGGTTCCAACCTCAATGTGTATAGTAGGAAATTTAGTAAGCAGAAGGAGGAGTCGTGGTTTTTTATTTTCGCGATGGGGGAGGAGCTGGTGAGGATGCAAAGGTTCGCGGTGAAGAGGGTGAAAAGTGTGGATTTGGAGGTTGAGGTTCCGGGGGTGAGGGGGGTTTATAGGTATTCGGGGTATTTTATGTCCGACTCGTATATAGGATTGGATCAGAGGGTGGATTTTAAAGTAAGGGTGGTTTGAGGTTGTGTATAGTTTAATAAAATTTATGCTTTAAAGTGTGTTTAAATTATTTCCAGTTATTTAAATGTCCCGCCAAGGATTGACCGATTAGGGTGTTGCATAGATGGGTGTTGATTGTGCTTGGTTTATTATGCAACCAGTAATACGACGCATGAGTTGCTATACAACCAGTAATACACGTCGGGTTTAAAAATAATAGCCTAGTTACAGGCGCCTTCCATTTACACCTTCAGAGGAGTCTCAGTTACGTTCAGCAATTTGATTGGTTCATTTGAACATTGACCAATAAAATTGCTGAGATTAAGTGAGGTCTCTCAGATAAATGTACAAATGAAAAGCGACTATTTTCTCAACAACGCTTTTGGTTAACTCAGATTTCAGGTCACGTGACTCTTTAAAAGAAGGGCGGTTTGACCTTGCGTCTTGTTTTTACCGGTTTTTAGTAACAGCTGTTCAAATATCCCGCCAAAAATTAACCAATCAGATCGTGGAATAGCAATTATTGTCTGGTTTGTTATGTAACCAGTAATACACCCGTTGGCTGCCCACTATCGGGATGTCAAAACCTATGAGTTAGAAGATAAAAGTTGCTCTTTTTTAAGGTGATTAAGAATCTGTAAAGAGTTCTTCGAAATTTTGATTCGTTTCTGAGTTATTTCGAAAAAACTGAAAATTGACATTCCAAAGAAAAATTCATAGCTCCTTAGCACTGGCAAAAATTTTCTAGCCTTTCTAAATTTTGAGTAACGATAGTCAACTTTTCTTTTTTTATGGCCGCCATATTTGATTTTAACACCATTGTAAAAAAAACCGTTGCAAAGAGAAAAAATTACCATTTCAATGATGCAATTTACATATCTTCTCTTTTAAAAAAAAAGGTCGATGACGTCAATGTCAAAAAAAAATTATTGGCCCAAAACGTGCGTCTAAATTTATTTCAACAATTTTTTGATAAAGTGAATAGTTTGGAAAATAATCGGCTGTTTCCATACATTTGACTAACCCTGTATATTAGTAATTTGGTTGACAAATCAAAGACACGTGACTCTTGTAACCAATTACGAATTAAAATTGGCAAGCAAGATGTCAATACATTTGGAAATAAAGTATTTGCATCCTTCTCCCACCTTCAGCGACTTAGTTTGTGAAGTGAAATAGAGATACTCTCCTCTCAGAGCTAAATTGCGGCTCAAGAACCTCTTCCAACTTTACAAAAGGACATAAAACGATGCCCCTGCAGTGGTGCCAACTTAATAACTTTTGGATGAAAAACAATTAACGAATTAACCAACAGTTCGTAAAGCTGGTCACAATTTACAGGTTTATCAATCCATACCGATATTGCCGAACCTCATCCCCACGATTACGTCACGGATAAATTAATACCCAGCCGCCTCGATGTCCAGCTCATATACAAAATTAAATTTTCGTTACGTAAGCCGATTAAAATTTAATGGCGCCGTGTATTATTTCAGAATAATTGCCCGTTAAATGATTATAATCATTATTTTCATTAAATTATAGTTCTAAAGGTTCAAAAAAGAGAAATTCTATAAGAATATAATAATGGAAAAGAACAATAAAAACGCGTAATCTCGTGTTGCTTAAATAATAAAAGCGTAAAAATTATCAAATAATCAAGAGAACGCCCACAAATACAAAAGCTGAGATGCGAGGGGGAAACAAGAAAGAACCAATGAAAATTTCTACACCATAAATCGTTTTTGGTCAACAAATTCCCGTAAATTATCGTAAATCCTAATATAATTTTGCAAATTCACAAAAAACCCATAAATCCTGGTAAACTATACCATAAGCCCTCTTAAATCCCCATAAATTCTTATAAATCCCAATAAATCCTCATAAATCCCCCGAAAAATCTCCAGACAACAAATTCGCAAATCCGCGTAAATTCCGTTACCTAATTTCTTCACTTCCGGTTTAGCCGGAAATGGTCTTAACTTTGTCTTTTCAAATGGAGTGACAATAAGGACAGCTTTTTGATTTTCAAAAATATCGAAGAAATGAGTGAAAAACGGGGTGAAAAATAAGGTTTTTGGAAATAATCTAATTGGACAGATGAATTTGCATCAAAAAAGCCAACTTGATGTGTTTTTGCGTTTTTCTGAAATCTCAATTTTTTACTGATTTCTTTAAGTTCTTGAAAATTTAGGGTGGCCGTGACTGCACTTCCGGTCAAGCACCTATGATACATGTTTTCAGCTCAGGAGAAATCGTAAATTCCGAATCTGTTGAAAAAAAGATGACATTCCATTAGAAAAAACAAACTTAAGGCCATTTTCGGTTAAACCGAAAGTGAAAAATGTTCTGCATTCATATTATACATATTATTTTTAAATCCAAAGATATTCAAGGAGAGAGAGTTATAATTATAAATAAAATGAGGTTATGATGAAATATTTTAGGTACAGTCGCGAACATGGAATTTCGTATGACGGTGACATTTGATTGACAAAAGCTGTAAAACAGGCCTTATTCTAGCAACAACTGCATGCATGAAATAATTTTAAAATGTCATAGAAAACGTCAGTCATCGATAAACATAAAAAGTACGCATGCGCCAAAGGGATTTTTTAAACCACGTGACCTCGATAAATGCTCGGTAAATCCCCATAAATCCCGATAAGTCACCGTAAATTCCCGTAAATCCGGTAAACCCCCGACTTGTACACCATAAATCCTAAGTTATCACCCCCTCGCTAAGATGAAAAAATCTTGGAGTATTATTTTTATTTCATTATTACAAATTCCACAAATTTTATTTACACAGTTTTCGAATCATTCTCATTCCTACCCTCCTCCCCGCTGTTGGCGACCACCATCCTGCTGATGGTAAACAGCTCCACAGGGACCTCCCTCACGTAATCCTGGAACGATCCGCAATGCTGTGAAGACCTCCTACTCAAAACCGGACTGTTCCCGCTGGAATCCACCCCAAAACTACTCCTCCTCCTCCTCATTTCGGGAATGTCAATCGCGGCGATATTTTTAGCCAACGACCACTTCGCAACATTCTCCATCGCCAAATCCCGGACGTCCTCTTCAGAGCTGTCCCTCCTGTTCCTCAAAATCTGCTGGTGGTACATTCCCTCAAAAATTTCTTCAGTCCTCCGAGTTAAAGGTACTATAACAGGGGCCTGAAGGCCCGAAGGCTCGTAGTTGTGGTGGCCAAAATTTTCGATAGTGTTAGGGCCTGAAGTACCCGTCAGTTCCATGACTCCAATTTGACTCGTTCGGACGTGGAAGGGGAAATTTTTATTGGCCACTGAGGGCATTGTGAGGACTAGGAACATGAGGTGACCTCCAAAAGTGATGAACTGGAGGACTGCGCACACTATGGACTCTCGGACCCAATTGTCGATGTAGGTATTGGCGGAAATGATGAAGGCGGGTCCTGCCACGAACCAAAGGGTCCCACACACGTTGAAAGGGTAGTAAAAGTTGGACTGGAATTTATTTTTTGAGGAATTATTGTGGAATGTCGCTTTCGCTCTTTAATGCCAAATGTATTGATAATTATTAATATAGATAAAGTATGTTGCTTTAGGAATTTTTGGTTTTTAATTCAAAAAACTTCGAGAAAAATGTCTTTTTGGAAATAAAAATAAAAATTTGTAAATGTAACCGTGTTTGGTATCAAATGAAAGCTTGATAAAAGTGCTTTAAAATGGCGGTTCAACCAGTCTGATGCAAGAATGCGTTTTCGAGTTGTAATTGTTTTAAGGTCGAAATTGTAAGTTTCTGGAAACTTGTGGACTTTTAAGCAAAATAACCTGCAGCAGTGTCTTAGTTGACCAAGATTTCATATCAAACGATAGGTCCCATCCATCATTTTTTGAAAATAGACAAAATTCAAAAACTGTCAAAGTTTGGAGAAAACAAAAAATTTGAAACGTAACCGTGTTTGATATCAAATGAAAGCTTAATAAAAGTGCTTTAAAATGGCGGTTCAACCAGTCTGATACAACAATCCGTTTTCGAGTTGTAACTATTTTAAAGTTGAAATTGTAAGTTTCCGCAAATCTGTGGACTTTTAAGCAAAATAACCTGCAGCAGTGTCTTAGTTCACCAAGATTTCATATCAAACGATAGGTCACACGACCCATCCATCATTTTTTGAAAATAGCAAAAATTCAAAAACTGTCAAAGTTTGGAAAAAACTAAAAATACGAAATGTAACCGTGTTCGGTATCAAATAAAAGCTTACTAAAAGTGCTTTAAAATGGCGGTTCAATTAGTCTGATACAACAATGCGTTTTCGAGTTGTAATTGTTTTAAGGTCGAAATTGTAAGTTTCTGGAAACTTGTGGACTTTTAACCAAAATAACCTGCAGCAGTGACTTAGTTGACCAAGATTTCATATCAAACGATAGGTCACACGACCCATCCATCATTTTTTGAAAATAGAAAAAATTCAAAAACCGTCAAATTTTGGAGAAAACTGAAAATTTGAAATGCAACCGTGTTCGATATCAAATGAAAGCTTAATAGAAGTGCTTTAAAATGGCGGTTCAACCAGTCTGATACAACAATCCGTTTTAGAGTTGTAATTGTTTTAAGGTTGAAATTGTAAGTTTCCGCAAATCTGTGGGCTTTTAAGCCAAATAACCTGTAGTAGTGTCTTAGTTAACCAAGATTTCATATCAAACGATAGGTCACACGACACATCCAATATTTTTGAAAATAGCAAAAATTCAAAAACCGTCAAATTTCGGAGAAAACTAAAAATTTTAAATGTAACTGTGTTCGGTATCAAATAAAAGCTTACTAAAAGTGCTTTAAAATGGCGGTTCAACCAGTCTGATACAACAATGCGTTTTCGAGTTGTAATTGTTTTAAGGTCGAAATTGTAAGTTTCTGGAAACTTGTGGACTTTTAAAATGAAAGCTTAATAAAAGTGCTTTAAAATGGCGGTTCAACCAGTCTGATACAACAAAAACGTCAAATTTGGCGTAAACAAAAAATTCTAAAAGCAGCCGTGTTACGTATCAAACGGAAGCTTATTAAAAGTGTTTTAAAAGAACGCGTCAAGCATTGTTATATAACGATCCGTTTTCGAGCTATAACTATTTTAAGGATTAAATTAAAGATTTCTGGACATACGTGCACTTTAAAGCAAAATAAACGGCGTAATTGTCTTAGTTAGCCAAATTTTAATATCAAACAATAGGTCATACGACTCATCCACCATTTTTGTAATTTGCAAAAGTTCAAAAACCGTCAAATTTAGGTGTAAACAAAAAATTCTAAAAGTTGCCGTGTTACGTATCAAACAAAAGCTTATTAAAAATGTTTTAAAAGGACGTGTCAACCATTTTTATATAACGAACCGTTTTCGAGTTATAACTATTTTAAGGATGAAATTAAACATTTCTGGAAATATGTGCACTTTAAAGCAAAATAAACGGCGTCATTATCTTAGTTAGCCAATTTTAATATCAAACAATAGGTCACACGACCCGTTAACCATTTTTGTAATTTGCAAAAGTTTAAAAGGCGTTAAATTTGGTGTAAACAAAAAATTCTAAAAGCAGGCGTGTTACGTATCAAACGAAAGCTTATTAAAAGTGCTTTTAAATGACGCATTAACCAGTGTTATACAACGATCCGTTCTCAAGTTACAACTATTTTAAAGATAAAACTACAGGTTTCTGGATATATGTGCACTTTTGAGCAAAATAAACGACATCAGTGACTCAGTTGACCAAATTTTAATATCAAACAATAGGTCACACGACCCATCCATCATTTTTGCAAATTTCAGAAGTTCAAAAAACGTCAAATTTTAGGGTACTCTAAAAATTCTAAAAGCAGCCGTGTTATGTATCAAATGAAAGCTTATTATAAGTGTTTTAAAATGGCGCGTCAGACTATCTTGGACAACAATCCGTTTTCGAGTTACAGGTAAGGTTTTACTGAAAACTATACTTTTAATGACATTTTGACTTTGATTTTTTTCTTGAAAAATAAATGCAGTCGACTTGGTTATCGCAAAAACCCTTCAAAACGTAACAACAATAATTCTTCAATACATTTAGCACTAAACACAAAAAGGGGGTTCCAAATATTTTCTTACCTTTTCCGGATAGCGTTTTAGGGTAAACACTGTCGAATAAATGAACATAAGCCACGCCAAAATCCTCAGAATTATCAATCCATAACCCGCTGGGGATTCGTAGAGGTAGAGCACTTCCCCTGGATCGAAAACGTTGGCCTCGTAGATAAACAAAGAAATAAAAGTCACAGAATAGAGGCACATGAAAATTGTTAATTTCACGCTGGCGGAAAGAGGAAGGCGCCCTCTAGTCACCGTATAGCCTTTAGCCAACAACAAAAGCATTAACATAAAAGTCGTTTCAGAAACCGCCATTAAAATTGCCCCAAATCTTCGAATCCTACTTGGACCGAGTCCATTAATCGCGTATTTCAAGTACGCGGCACTGCTGAAAATAATTCCAAAAAACTGAAAAAGTATCGAGGCCAAAAAAATTTTGTAAGTTGTGTGAAGAAGTTGTCTCGATTTTAGTTCAATCGAACAAACTATAACTCCCAGCAGCAGGAAAGAATACGCTATAGAGAACGCCATGAGAACTGGAAGAATATCTAAAAAATTAAATAAATTTTAAAAAAAGTTTTTTTTATTTACAGAATTCATCGACGGAGAAATGCTCGTGCCAGTAGTCGCCTTCGGGCCCGTTCGTCATCAACAGTCGGTATTTGACGTAAATGCCCTTGGCGCCTGCGCAATTACTGAGCGCTATAAACCACCATCTCTCGCGAGCGCTACGAAAGCGATTGGAATGGTGGCAGGCGATAGTTCTGCCCCCCATTCTTCGGGGCCGCAAGGAAACCGATCTCTTCCTAACCGGTTTAACCGTTTCGGTTTCATTAAAATCGCTCGTTGTAACCTCAGGGCTTAAAGTAGTCTCGTCAACCTCAGTCGCATTAAAATCGTCGACGGTAACTCTAGGGGCGGGCGTGGCCCTAGGGCGTAAAGTGGGAATGCTCAGATTATACTTCGGTTCTTTAGTAGTCACCGGCGTGTGATCGTAATAACACCCCGACAAAGCCTTCGTCGGTGATAGATTGATAATTTGAAAATTGTCCACGTTCAGCACTTTTTCCTTTTCCACGCACGTCTTGGATTAAAAATTTAGGATTTTTATTTTTTTCGAGTTGGTTACCTTGTCTTTTTTGTAAACCGCAGGCCACTGCTCGTTCGAGTCGTAATAAAGCAGCAAATTGGGGCTGCCTTGGTCTTCGGAAAATTCGAAAAAATACTCGAAGGTGCCCACCTCGGAAAGGAAACAGAATCTCGCCACAAAGGCCCAGTTCTAAAAAAAGATGTGAGATCAAGGCGGCTGGGGGTTTCGTACGTCGCTTGTTCTAATTACGCCTTCTAAATATTTGCAACAGACGCCGGTGAGGAAAATTGCGAGGATTGTTGCGGGCTTGAACATTTTTCATTGTTTGTTTACGTTGTGGCGCGATGGTTGCCGGGCGATGAGGCCGATCGATTCAATTGTTTTCGTTCAAAAATAGAGGGCTGTCGAAATTATTTCTGTCATATTTAATCGATTTAAAAATGAAATGGACGAAGCTTTCAAGAAATAATCAAAAAAAAATTTGTTTACAAAAAAATTAGCAATTATTGCCCGGTGGTTTGTCGGATTTTAACGAAACCTCCACCAATCGCTTAGTTAGGAAATTGTACCCTTAGGTTTCTTAACATTTTTACGTGCCCCCCGCCCCATCGATTTTATTTTTTTCCGCTGTTATCTGTTTTTCACTTCTTGGTTTCAGATTTTGGATTTATAATTTTTACTGTCTGAAGTGAGTTCTTGACAATTTTTTACTATCTTTACTACAAAAAAAAATCAAAAATCGATGATTACTACGCAATGCTTTAACGGATTTTCACGAAACCTTCACGAATCGCTTGCTTATTTAATTCTGCCCTTAATCGATGGGTCAAACTAAGAATCTACAATTTTTGCATTAACCCCCTTTTATACAGTGTGTCTCATATTAACTGGAACCACCCAAATATTTCGGTTAATTTTAACCGAATCAATGTGTTCTTTTTTTCTGCATGTAGAGCTCCAAAATCTGCACCTGTGTAATACTCTGTTGAGAGTGCTTAATCAGCGGGAAAGCTCGAGTTGAAGAGGGAAGCCGAGAATTGGGTTGTAAATAGTATTTTTATTTTTCAAACAACTAAATACATTTCTATGGTTACAATAAACAATAACTAGAACTTGTTTTCAAGCATACTCAATACCTCCCCCTGCTTGTAACAAGTTAAAGAATTATAATTATAACAATGACCAATAATTATTACTGGGATCCACTGGATTGGATCCCTAACAAAGTCCTAATTGTTTCGAATTTAATACAAGCCAAAGGTTTAGTAAAAGTATCTGCTAATTGCTCGGTGGTAGACACATGATTTACAATTATTTCACCAAGTTCGAACTTTTCACGGATAAAGTGGTACCGAATGTCAATGTGCTTCGTTCTTCGATGATACACTGGATTCTTAATTAGTTTAATAGCACTGAGGTTGTCGACGAACAGCGGAGTTGGGGATGTCGATTTTTCTCCAATTTCTCCCAATAGGAGATTCAACCACACTGCCTCTTTGCATGCCTCGGAAGCGGCGACGTATTCCGCTTCTACGGTCGAAGTAGCTACTGATTGCTGTTTTTGACATCGCCAGGACACAGCTCCATTACTAAGTTTGAAGACAACCAGTTGTCGATCGTCTTGTATCACTGTCGTTGGCAAAGTCTGCATCTGAGTAGCCTATCAGCCAATTGTCACCAATAGCTGTGTACTTCAGTCCAAGATGTTTGGTTTGCTTAAGATAACTGAAGATTCGCTTCACTGCATTCCAATGCTGTTTTCCGTACGAAGACTGGAACCTGCTCACTACGTTGACTGCGAATGCTATGTCAGGCCGAGCCGAAATCGCTGCAAACATCAGAGAACCAACAGCTTCTCGATAGGGATAATTTGTGTCCATTTCTTCCATTCCTACTGAGGACGACAGCAGGAATTTTAGTACCTCGCAGTTCTGTAAAAGAGAACCGTTTTAATATTCTGTCGATATATGAAGCAATGTGAACGAAAATTGAACCGTCTTCATCATTCTTTTCTATTTCGAGTCCAATGTAATGTTCTGGTTTACACACAGTTATTTTGAATATGGTTTGTAGTTCACCGACAAACTTGTCCAGAGTTTCTTGTCTTGCAGAAAATACCAAACCATCGTCTACGTACAACACTAAGATGAAGAAGTCACCGTCGTAATGTCCGCGAAACACACACTTGTCAGATTCACATTGTTCCATTCCGAGGGTCTTCAAAATAGTTGTAAATTTCTTGTTCCAACAACGTGGTGCCTGTTTCAGTCCATAAAGAGATTTTCTTAGTATGCACACCAAATTTTCTTTGACTTCAACACCTAGTGGCGGTTCCATGTAAATTGTTTCTTCAAGATCACCATACAGAAAGGCTGTTTTAACATCAAATTGAACCATTTTATAATTTCTTCTAGCTGCAGTGGCAAGTAAAACCCTTATTGTGTCAAATCGTGTAGTAGGTGAGAATGTCTCTTTATAATCAATGCCTTCAACTTGAGCGTAGCCTCTTACACACAGTCTGGCCTTGAATCGCACAATTTCTCCCGAAGTCGATCTTTTAATTTTGAATATCCATTTTGAGTCAATAGTTCTTGCATCAGATGGACGAACGACCAATTCCCATGTGTTGTTTTCTTCTAAGGAGTCTATTTCTTCCTTGATAGCATGTTTCCATTCTTCTGCATTGTTGCAAGTAATTGCCTCTTCGTACGTCTCAGGTGTTTCAATTTCTGTCACATTTAATGCAGAAGCCTTCTTTCTTGGTCGCAAGTTGTAATGGGTCTTCTTTCCTTGTAGATCTTGATCTTCCAAGTTAGGCACTGCTTCTGTTTCGCTCTCATTTTCTTCTCTCTCACCATTGCCTTCTTCACGTTCTTCTGCCCCAGCAAATTCCTTATTTATTTGAACTGGAATGAAGTTCTGCCTTGGAAATTGTGCTTCACTATTTTCATTGAAAGTTACATGTCTTGAGATCTTGATTTTTCCCGACACTGGGTTGAACAATCTGTAGTTGGTAGAGTTTTCATTATATCCCACCAGAATCAGCTTCTCGCACTTGGGATCCAATTTCTTCCGATGACCAAGAGGTATCAGTGCATAAGCTTCAGCTCCAAAGACTTTCACGTGATCAAGACATGGTTTTCTGCCATGGAACTTCTCATAGGGAGTACCATTACATATTTGAGTTGTCGGTGTTCTATTTAAAAGGTAAACTGCTGTGTTGATTGCTTCAGCCCACAAGCTTAATGGTAGATCTTTTGCGTACAGCATGGTCCTTGCACTTTCTACAATCGTCCTATTGTCGCGTTCTGCTCTTCCATTTTGTTCAGGAGTGTAAGGAGCTGTAGTTTCTAAAATTATACCATTATTTGCGAAAAAATCTTTGCATTTATAATTAATGTATTCAGTGCCATTGTCGACTCTTACGTATTTCACACCATAACCAAATAGATTCTTGCATTTTATTAGAAATTGACGAAGTTGTTCAAATACATCACATTTGTCTTTTACAAAACGAACTTCACGATACGCTGTGCAGTCATCTTTGAACAGAACATAATATCTTGACCCACCAATTGATTCTGTGCTCATCGGTCCACATACGTCACTATGAATAAATTCACCAGGTCTCATGTTTCGCTTTTCCTTGGAAGTAAACTTTAGCTTGTGTTCTTTTCCATATTTGCAGGCTTCACAAAAGAAATCTTTGACGTCTGTCAGGTTGACACCTTCTACCATACCTTGCTCGACTAATTCTCGAAGATACCTCGTATTTATATGCCCAAGCCTTTCATGCCATAACTTCAGAGAGCCGCTTGAAGTTACATTGACTTCAGATGAGATTCTTGTACGGATCAACAATTTGTACAAGTTGTTTTCTTCACGAATAGCACAACCAACCAGAACATTGCCTTCATAAATTTCAGCTTTCTTGTTTTCTTTTACAATACGGAACCCCTTCTTCGTGATCAAACCTTCAGAAAATAGATTTTTCGATAACCCAGGAATGTACCAAACATCCTCCATTAGACCATCAACCCATTCACCGTCTAACCATTTCTGAATCGCCACAGAGCCAGATCCTTCAATAGGTAATTCTTCGTCATTTCCCAATTTCACACTTCCGCCATCTTTAAATGGTTTTAAGTCGACAAAAAATTCCTTTCTGGATGTCATATGAGCTGAGGCTCCGCTGTCCATAATCCAAATACACTCATCATCAACTAGTAGTGCGTTGTGTTCATTTAAGTCTTCAGTGCTGAACGCACCAGAGTTTTCGGCTGCACCTGAAAACGATCTCTGATTACCAAATGATCTAGAGTTGTCAAAGTCGTGATTTTGGGACGAGAAACTTCTAGGTGGCGCTCTACAGTCCCTCCAGAAATGCCCTTTTCTGCCACAATTAAAGCAAGTAGAGTTCTGCCTCGAAGAAGAAGACTGTTTCGGTTTGGAAAATTTCTTCTTCGCAAGTAACGCGTTTTCATCTTCAGTCGTGGTTGACAAGTTCGCTTCTTCATCTAACAATGTCAACCTGTCAAGGATTTCTTTAGCAGACTCACAATTTTCGATTAGTGTGATTTGTGGTAGTTCCAGCGCTGTTGTAATTATGCACATGGCTGATGCATCCTTCCTATTCCAAACTTCAGCAGCTGCCTCATCTGCTGGCTTGCCTTCCTCCCCACTCGTGACGGCGCGAAGTGCGCATTTTATTTGGAACTTCCATTGTTGGAAGTTCCTTCCATTGAACTTCTGTACAGAAGTTACCATTCCTTCGGAAGCCATTCCAATCTTCCAAACCAAAATAATGCCTTTGACACGTAAAACTGATTGACCAATTCAATTCAGAAAGTGACTGGGCCCATAACCTGTTGAGAGTGCTTAATCAGCGGGAAAGCTCGAGTTGAAGAGGGAAGCCGAGAATTGGGTTGTAAATAGTATTTTTATTTTTCAAACAACTAAATACATTTCTATGGTTACAATAAACAATAACTAGAACTTGTTTTCAAGCATACTCAATATACTCAACATTTTTTATAAACCGAAACCCCAGCCTACTGCGATTTAATAAAGAATCCAAAAATGACGAAATCGTATGATGCATTTTTTTATCGAAAAATTTTATAAAGGAAAGTTTCTCAGGATCACTCCAAATGGCTAAATCCGAAGTTTCAGGAAAAAATAAAAATGTTGAATTTCTTGAGGAAGAATCATAAAATAACGAAAAAGTCAATATTTTTGCAATTTGCAAGTGATGTGAAATAAAAAAACAATGGTAGCGCATATGTTTGCTGTTTGTGGCACATTGCAACAGATTAGTAAGGTGTCCCTTGAAATTGTTAAGAAAATCGAAAATCTTACATTATTTTAATAATTTCAACTTTTTCTGCGATTGTTAAGTTTTATCCATCCATAGCCGATAGCAAATGTCAAATCAATTCATTTCAATTGTTTTTTTATTTCACAGCACCATTATGTTGCAAAAATATTGAACTTTTCGTTATTTTGTGATTCTTCCTTAAGAAATTCAACATTTTTATTTTTTCCTGAAATTTCGGATTTAGCCATTTGGAGCAATCCTGTGCAACTTTTCCTTATAAAATTTTTCGATAAAAAAATGCCTAATACAGTTTCGTCATTTTTGGCCTCTTTATTAAATCGCAGTAGGCTGGGATTTCGGTATATAAAAAAAGTGAAGTATCACGCAGGTGCAGTTTTTGGAGCTCTACATGCAGAAAAAAAGAAAGCATTGATTCTGTTCAAATTAACCGAAATATTTGGGTGGTTCCAGTTAAAATGAGACACACTGTATTTCGGCGTGATTATTTAATTTAATTACTTTAATCATTTTTACGATCTAAGCATTTTTTTTGGTAATTTTACGTTTTCGCTACCCATCAGTACAAAATTTTAAGTTCTCATTATTTTTATATTGTATATTTTTCCATTATTTTTAATAAAATATGCCTTTCTTGAATACAAACCAAAATGCAAGTAAACGTAACTAGTAACTGTTAAAAAATAATTATTTAACGCCATTATTCTTATTGTATAATATGGCAATTAATTTTTTGATGAGTTGGATATAAAGGTGTTTTTATGTCACAGGTCACTTAAACATAATGACGTCATACTTTGCCTTCGTTTTCATAGGTTGATAAACCCGCAGTTTGTGACGATTTCAAAATTTGGATACATTGCCGGAAAAAAAGCTAAAAAAGTGGAAAATAACGTCATAACTTTTGAACTGTTGAAGATGTCGACCTGAATTAAATACAAATAAATAAATTTTAACCATTTTCCCAAATTCTAAAATTAAAAAAGAAAATTGCAAAATTTTTACAAAAAAATTTAAAAAATAAAAATCAACGAGAGCAAAAGAAGCTTGCGGTTCTCAGCATTGAATTCTCCTATTTTAAATCTATAGCCTCTGAAAACACAATTTTTTAATATTTTTTGTAATTTTTTGGAACGAAAATTTTAATTTTCCTCACCAAAAAAACCCAAAATACAAGGGAAATTCACGTCAAAAAACAACCAAAAACTCTCAAATTCTGTATATTTAGTATAAAAGTACAAAACTTAACTATACAGGTAGACTCGTATAAAGCTTTCATAAGTTATCCTAACCTATTTACACATCTTAACAAAAAACAAAATACATTTGCACCGTTTTTAAATGCACTTAATCACATGAGTATCATTTCGTGGCAAAAAAATTAATACCCCCCGGAACCTGAGGGGGCGCCGTATTCACTGGAGGGGGCCTGGGCGGGGGCTCCGTATTGGCTTTGGGGGACCCCACTCTCAGGATATCCCTCCTGTTTTTGCGTCTTGTAGCGAATGAAGTACACTTCCGGTTTGCTGGGCTGGGTGGGGGCGGGGGTGGGGATGTGGATTTCGGGGGCCTCTTCAGGTTTCTTCACTAAAACGTAGACGAGGGTCTTTTCTTCGTTTTGCGGCTGGACGGGGATGACGGGGGCGGTGGGGGTGGGGGCGGTTGGGGCCTTGATGAAGATGATTTTGTAGTGCTTCTGGGGGGCGGCTACGTGGATGGGTTTGTGGTGGGTGTATGGTTCGGGTTCTGGGGGTGGGACGTGCACGTAGACGTGTTTATGGATGGTGGGGAGCTGGGCGGGGGCGCCGTAGACGGGGGCGGGGGCCCCGTAGCTGCCGCTGGGGGCACTGGGGGCGCTGTAGCTGCTGCTGCTGGCACTAAAACCAGCCTCGGGTCTGGCGCAGCCCGCTACGATCACGGCGGAGATGACCTACAAGGGTTTTTTGTAAAAAATCTTAAAAATCAACGAAAAATCATTTTTGGGGGGAATTTCAACATTTTTTTGCAATTAAAAATTTTTAAAAAAATCAAAAAATTACAAAAATTCATAAAGCTTAAATCACACTTGACATCTTTTTTAAACTATTTTTATTATTAAAAAAATCGCAAAAAATCACAGAAAGCAGATAATAATTTGCGATTTTCACCACTGCATTCTAAAGTGAATATTTTTTTAAATTTTTTGTAATTTTTCCCCGTTTAAAAATTCGTAAAAATACAGCAAAAATGGAACCGTCACTTTTCACTCGCCGTGCATTCGATAACAACGGAGAAATTAAAAATAAAATACACAGCACATTTCACAGTGAAGCACCTACCACAAGAAATTTCATTTTCACTCTCGATGGCCGGAATACACAGCAAGAGGTCCGCCGGTGGACTATTTATATCCTCCACCCTAAAACGGTCGTGAAAAAAGTGGGGTCGCTCTGAAGATGGCTCAAAATCGTCCCACCACAACTTTCTTGTGCCTAGGATGGAAGGTGATGAAAGGTAAAAGTATTGAAATGTTGAGCAATGCGGCGCCCTTGCTTGGAAAAAATTCGTTGCGACATACGCATCGATGTCCAGATAATTAGGAATCTCAGGCATCCGTTTCGTAATAGTCTTGACCGATTTTTGTTATATTTTAATTAATTTTTTTTCTCTTCTCCGACAATTCGTAATAATCTTGAACGGTTTTATTTTTTTTTATTTAATTTTTTTATTATAAAGAAGCCGCTTCGTAATAGGAATAGTCTTCACGATTTTATTTTTTTTAATAATATTACAATTTTGTTTAATAATTTTTCTTCTCTCCGACAATTAATTGTTAAAGCGGAAGATGTTTATTGTCTTCTGTTCCGGTCGTAAGTCACGAATTTCTACGGTTATTATGGATATTTTGTAAGTGTTTAACGAGCGCTACAGTTCTCGCTCTGCTCATTTGAATATCTTTTGTTTAGAATGTTAAGTAATTTACGTAAGGAGCTGGTTTACACAAATCGAGAAAATTGAGTGATTGTCTGTTACGCAAAGCCGGAAGCGTCAACTCGACATCTTCATTCGTTCGAAAGTTATAGCGTTTTTCGAGTTCTCAACGCCTAACTCTCACCCCTTTTCGGCTATTTTGAAAATTTCAGCACGATGTCTCAATCCGTTATAAAGTTATCGGTTTTTTTTAAATATCTCCCTTTTTCAAATTTTCTAGTCGATAAATAACGGTCTTTCAATAAACGCTGAAAATCGGGTAACTCTATATCTTAATTCCTTGAAAAGTTATAGCGTTTTTCGCGTTTTTTCCGTTATTTTTGAAATTTCAGCTCTCTGGAGGGCGACTCGACCCTCGATCAAATTTGCAGTGATGGATTAATAGATCCCAACACGAAATAAATGAATGCCAACCTTAAGAAGAGAAATTTACCTAAAACGCGTTAGACATTAGACTGTGAGAAGACAGTGGTACCAACCTTTGATTTGATTTGATACTGTGGTTAAAATTTTATAACCAAAGTAGTGCTTGCAACTTTAGGAAAACTAAGTGTATATTATTGTTATTTTTCTATCTGCAACTAAAGTGGACAGTGGTGCCAACTGTTATCTAACAAAACTACCAATATTTTAAGAACAGGATATTACCAACTTTTGAAAATCGAAAACTGACGAATCGTATTAAAAGTGAACAAAAGCAGAGTGCGGGAGTTAAATCTATAACAGAAGTAGTGCTGCCAACTGTAGTAAAAGTAACTGACGTTGCAGTATTACCAATATTTACGAGCAGAATATTGAAGAAGTACATGGGACAGTGCTACCAAACCCTGCCGTCTCAGAGTACCACTTTGTCAGTGATACCAACTTTTTAAACTAGATAACCGATTAATCTGGCGAATGAAAAAAAGATTATTGTTATTTTTTTATCTGCAACTAAACTTAACAGTGGTGCCAACTGTAATCTAACAGTACCAACAATATTTTACGAACAGGATATTGAAGATTTGAGGTACCAGTGCTACCAACTTTTGAAAATCGAAACCTGAGGAATCGTATTAAAAGTGAACAAAAGTAGAACGCGGGAGTTAAATTTATAACTAAAGCAGTGCTGCCAACTTTAGTAAAAGTGACTGAAGATTGTTATCCTTCAATTTTGAACTAAACTGGGCAATGCTACCAACTGTTACCTGACGTTGCAGTATTACCAATATTTACGAGCAGAACATTGAAGATTTGGGTAGGTACATGGTACAGTGCTATCATTGAAGTGGTGCTGCCAACTTTAGGAAAAGTAAGTAACTGGAAGTTAGTGTGATTTTTCTATCTGCAACTAAACTGGACAGTAGTGCCAATTGTTATTTGCGAATAGGGTATTGAAGGTTTGGCGTCCCAGGGGTACCAACATTTGAAAATCGAAAACTGACGAATCCTATCTTTGGGCAATGCTGCCAACTTACGTTGCAGTATATTACAAATATTTACAATACAAGTAGGATATTGAAGATTTGTGTACTTACGTGCCTATGTCAGTCATCAATCACCAACTTTTGAAGCTCGAAAAAGTGTTGCCAACTTCAGTAAAAGTAATTGAAGATTGTCATTACCCTAAACCTGGACAATGCTGCCAACTGTTATCTAAACGAAGCAAAGTTGTGCACAGTGGTGCCAACATTTGAAGAAAAAAAACCCCAAGAATCGAGTCAGACAATTTTAATCACCGTAACAAATCAAACGACTTGTCACGGCACTCTAGAATCCACGAGGTCAAGGCCACGAATTTCTTCCATTTCACCAGAGAATTCCTCGAAAGCAAAAGTTATTCGATGTGACGCAACGCTCTTGAAAACGAAAAAAAAGTTCATCAAACCCGTGGAAAGCAGATCACCGCCAACTCGGATCAATAGAAATGCTGAACAAAGACAATCTTCAATTTCCCCGGCGATGCATTAAACTTTCTATTTTATTGAATTCTGTGGCATTTACAGCATCTTTTTATGGGATTACATCAAGACCGCGGAAGAGGATCGCCGATTGATGGAATGGATTTTTATCTTTTCGACGGCAAAAAAGTAAAAACCGGGTCGATTTTCAAGGTACCATTACGTGCAGTCATTCGAATGGAAAGTGCTCTTTATGCAGTTCCATCACGGAATTTGCATTTGTATTTCCCGACACGATTTTCGGTGGTCATGCAGCTCGGAGGGATTATTCCACGATCGTTAAAGGCCCATTAGGCTGCGTATTAATTATGGGAAAAATGCGATTCAAACGACAGTTTTGCAGTTTTTGGGTTGGAGTTAACAGTTGACATGGAAAAAATTTTACTGGTGAGTCTGCGAAAAAATTTTGAACGTTTTTTTGGTCATTAAGCCCTCATAATTATGTATTCGGTTAAAATGGTACCTTATACCTTAAAAAACAAGTTATAGCCAGTCTAGCACCAAAATACGAACGAAAAGACGTGTTAAAATTGAAATAATACAAAAATGTGATATAGGTAAGTAGCTAAAGTACCATTGAAAAGGGGCTACATGAACTTAAAAAGAACATGAAAAAATGAAAAGGATCTCTTTTTTAGATCACTTAAAAAGTTTCTCACACTTTTTTCCTGAATTTAACACAACCAAATTTTGCAAAATATCTCAAAATATGGACCTAAGCACCTCTTTCAAAAGAACAATTAACTTGTTTGTTTTTTGTTGAACTTTCGAAAAATCTGTTAAAGCCAGTTTGACAACAAAATCTAAGATCAAAAGATGCTAAATGATCTCAATTTTCATTTTTGGATCTATAATAGTCCTTTTTACAGTTTTTGCTTCGTTTGTTGAGCCTTGGTAAAGTCAATAAAACACCAAAGTGCAAGTAAAATGTGATGGGGTTGGGGAGGTTAAATGGGAGAATGAACTCAAAAAACATGAAAAACATTTCTTTTTTGAATAATTTTGGTTCTAAAGGCTTTTTAAAGGATTTTTGTTTTGTTTGCAAAACCAAGTTTCGAACAGAGACAAGGGCAAGCTTGCTTTTCGCTCTTTTGTTGAAGGTTCGAAAAAATTTGATACAGCCAGTTCAGCATCAAAATGCAGATTAAAGAGAGCTAAGTGAAGTCGAAAAATGGTCACAAATTAATGTAAAACACGAAAAACGCATTTTCTTTAAATTATTTTGGATCTAAAATGTTTTTTCGACACTTGTTTCCTTTGTTTATAAAACCAAAACCAAAATGTGGAACCAAGCTCCTCTTAATAAAACAATTTTGGTCAAAATTTGGTTATAAACTCCTCTTACAAAACCAAATTTGGTCAAAATGTGCAAGTTGATCGTTAAGTCAATTAGTTTGTTTTTCGTTCCTTTGCTGTCAAAAAATGGGATTATGCCAGTTTAGTACAAAAATTCCAACTAAAAAGAGCTAAAAAAAACTTAAGAATTTGTGTCAAATTGATACAATAAGAACATGAAAAAGATTCCTTTGGTTCTAAATAATTTCTTAAATTTTTTTCCTCAGTTTCAAGTCAAATTTGCAAAAAAGTTTCAAAACGTGGCCCTAAGATCCTCTTACAAAACCAAGTTTGGTCAAAATGTGACTGTAAGCTCTTCTTTAAATTAATTCATTTGTTTCTTGTTCTTTCGTTGGGACTTCGAAAATGTGATGGTCAGTTTAGCACAAAAATCTAAAATCAACAGATTTAAAACGTTTCTTTTTGGGACAAATTTGGATATAAACTGACCCTTTTTACAGTTTGTTGCCCCGTTTACAAAACCAAATTTGACAAAAAGTTTTAAAGTTCCCCTTTAAGTCAATTTGTCTGTTTTTGCTCTTTTGTTGAGCCTTCGGAAAATGCGATAAAGCCAATTTAGTATCAAAATGCAACCAAATAAGTGAAAATAGCGAAAATTGGTTTCAAATTGGTACAAAAACATCTTTTTTAAATCAGTTTGGTTCTAAATGGATGGCACTTTTACCTGTTTACAAAACCAAAATTAGAAAAAGGTCTCAAAATATATTAGTCCATTTTGTTATTTTTAGTTATTTCATTATTAAACATTCGACAAAATATGATAAAGCTAGTTTAGCCCCAAAATGCCAATTTAAAGAGTTTTAAATGAACTCAAAAACATGAAAAAAAATTCGTTTCAAAATGTTCCTCTTTAAGTCAATTTGTTTGTCTTTTGTTTTGTTGAGCCTTCGAAAAACATTATAAAGCCAAAAAAAATTGGAATGGCTTTTTACGCTCTTTTTCCTAAGCTCCTATTTTGTTATTTTTTGTTCTTTTAGTGAGATTTCAAGAAAATATGTTAAAGTTAATTTAGCAAAAAATTGCAAATCAAAAGTGTGTTAAACGAACTCAAAAACAAAAAATATTTCTTTTCGAAATCATGTTGGTTCCATTGGCACTTCAACTTTTTGCTTTTTGTGGAAAACCAAGTTTCTAACAGACGCAGGGACAGTGTGAATCAGGTTTTTTTTCGGTCGTGGTGTTAAACGGGCTTGCAGTTTAGCCAACATACCTGTCAGTATCAAAAAAACAAACAGTGGACATACAGGGTTAGTCAAATGTATGGAAACAGTCGATTATTTCCCATGCTATTCACTTTATCAAAAAATTGTTCGAATAACACTTGAATGGTAAATTTAGAGGCACGTTTTGGGTTAATCAATTTTTTTTTTGACATTGACATTACCAAGTATAATGACGCCATCGACATTTTTTTTAAATGAGAAGATTTGTCAAGTGGAAGGCAATTCCTTTCTCTTTGTAAAAAGCTGCAGTTTAATACTCTTGTTTCTTCATTGAAGCAATTTTTAAAAAATCAGTCAATTTGGCAACAGAATTAAAATTCAAAATAGAGAATTAATTAAAAAAATGACCACAAATCTGTCCAAAATGCAAAATATATATTGCGTTACTTTTCTTTGGTTCGAAACACCTTTTTGTTCTCTCTAAAATGAAATATTGTCAAAAAAGAGCAAAATTGGAACCTGCTCTCATCTTTTTTAAATACATTTTTTTATTTTTGCTGGAAATTCGACCTGAAAAAGAAATCAGTTTCTCTTCTCTCTGCGGGACATTTTTGAAATTTCCAAAAATAGAATTTTGGTGGAAAAAACTTGGCACTTTAATGTAAGAAATATTTTTTTCAGATCGCCTTGGTCCTAACCGGACTTGGAGGAACCCACTGCCAGAACTCCACCGCAGGCGACGACTTCACGACCTTTCCCGACGACTCCACCCCCAACTCCAACCTCGTCACGACCCTCCTCACCGCCCTCCTCAACTCCGAACCCTTCCAGTACAAACTCCAAAAAATCTACGACTTCGTCGACCTCAAAATCCGCTTCTTCCAGCTTGTAAAAAACGTGGTGACCAGGGAGAACCTCCTCCACCTCCGCAGCGGCCTGGACCTCCTCTCCAGAACCTGCAACTTCCTCATCGGCTTCCTCCCGGAACCCAACTCCCAGCCCGACTCTCCCTCCCCCACCTTCCTGGAGTCCATCATTCCCCTCATCTCCCTCGCTCCCGAGATGCCGTCGATCCTGGATAACCAGGTGAAGGCGAAGAGGTCCAGCGAGGAGGAAAAGAAACTCCTGGAGGAGCACAAAGACGACGTCATCAACGTGGCCAAGCTGCTCTACGGAACGCCGACGTGATGAGGAGAAATTGTGCCGTAATCATAGGGTGCAGTGTTTTTTTTTTGTTTTTTTTGAATAAATAATGAACTCGACATACTTTCGTCTTTGCGTGAAATTTGCGCGAGTTGACGACCGGTTAATTCGATTATTGTTTTGGCTTTTGTCGTGGTTTTTTCAGTTTGACGGCGGGTCATGGTAGGCTGCGTCCTGAAGAGAAGATTGGAACGCTTCAGGTTAAGGAGGCTGAAACGTTGGTTTAGGGATATTTCGTTGCCGTATTGATTGCCTCCTTTTAATCCCAAACACAATCATCAGGAATATTTTATTTTCAAGTCATCAATTGCAATGTTGGTATCACTGTCAACAGCATCCCTGGTATAAACATCGATCTGGATTGAAAAACTAACAGTTGGCGACACTATAGCATAATAATAATGCCTAGCAGGTTTTAGGAATATTTTGGGATTCTCCCAAAGTTACTTACAGTTGGCATCACTGTCTATTTAGATATAAACCAGATTAGACGCTTTATGGTGAAGTTAAGTTTTTTAAAGTTGTCTCTTAGAAGCATGTCCAATGATCTCATCTCTCATCTATACTAATCTAGTGACTTTTGCCGTCTATTTCTATGTTGGTATTACTGTTAATCTAGCAACAATAATCTAGAAAATTTGTGTTCTTCAATTTAAAAGCACAGCTATCCTAATCTAGTGACACCATATCAACGGGGAAAAAGCAATATTCACATAATTTTTTTATAAAGTTGGTATTACTGTTGTTTTTTATTGAATTGTTAACAGTTGTTACGCTCGCAGCATCTGGGGATATTTAGTTTTTCAAAGTTGACACTTAAAATTAGTCAGTAAAATAACCCCGAGTTATCCTAATCTGTCGATTTTTCCCGTCTTTTTCAACGTTGGTATCACTGTAACATTTCAACGGGAAAAATGCATTCACAGCAATTTTTATAAAATTGGTACCACTGTAGTTTTTAATTGAACTAGTAGCAGTACAGTTGTTATACTCGCATTCTACTACTAAGAACGTCCTTTGGGGATATTTATTTTGTCAAGGTTGGTCCGAAAAAATGGCCAGTAAAATAATCTGCTAGTTATCCTAATCTGGTGATTTTTGCCGCCTTTCTCTATGTTGGTATCACTGTAGCATATCAACGGGCGAATGGCATTCAAGCATTTTTTATAAATTTGGCATTACTGTCGGTTTTTATAATTAGTAACAGTTGGTACACTCAATTAGTCACATTAGAATGCCAAGAAAGTCTTCAGGTATTTTATTTTTTGAAAGTTGATACCCCATATTTATCGCGTAACTAAGGGATTTTTGTTGCTCTATGTCGATGTTGGTATCACTTGTAAATCTATAAGGTTGGTATAAATAATTTTCAAAAAATTACATTTGAAAACAGGTTTTAATTGAATAACTATAACAGTTGGCATCACTGCCAATATTTCATTTTGAAAGTTGATTCTTGAAAGAAAGGCAATTATCATAATCTAGCGACTTTTGCTATCTATTTCCATGATGTTGGTATCACTGTTAATCTATTAAATGTATTTATAGCAACGTTGGTATTACTGCAACTTCTTATTCTTATTCTTATGTTCTATTTATAGATATGTTCAGAATATTTATAAAGAAGGGTCTTCACAATATTAAAGATCTCATTCGTCTACTGCCATACCCATCTAAGATAAGAAAATTTATTCTTAAAGATCTTTATAATATTAAATATCTAATTCTTCTCCTTTAACGTCTATAGATTACTGTCATTACTCATGTACTTTTGGGTCTTTAATCTTCAAATGTTCCATTTTTTTAAAGATAAAAAATTGTTTCAAGAACGCGTCAGAGTCGATTTAGGTCAAACAAAGTTAAGTTCCGTCATAAACTCTCCGATATTATTTCACGTCAACCGACGCCGCTCCGTCTAGGCGTCGCGACGCCCGAAACCCTCCTCACAAAGAAAGCGAGACTCCTTAGCGCCCCCCCGACCTTAGCCCCGTTCCAAATCGAGTCAATATCAGTAATGCCACCCCCAGGAAAATAAAATCAAACACACGACCTCCATTACGCAGATGAAGTTTGGGGCGCATCCGCCCACGCAGGGGGTATATATCCGAGGGCAGTTCCACCCCTGCGGTCAGTGATTCAGTTGTCTTAGACGCGATAGTTTTTTAAATATGCGTAGGGGGTTGGCTTTGACCGTTTTTTTCGTAGTTTTCGTAGCGTTAGCCGTAGAGGGTAGATACCTGCCTACGAGGGGGAATGGGGACAGGGTGGACAAGCTGAGGGAGCTCCTCAAAGAAGTGAGTAAAATTTACAAGGTATTAACATTCTAGGTCTTGATCTTCGAATATAAAAATTTGCGGAATCTTTAAATCCTGTCATTGGCGTCGTCAATATTTTGAAGACATTTTGAAGACATGAAAAGGTCTTCAACATCCATCAGATTCTAAAGACACAAATGTCCAAAATATGTTCATATCTCAAAGATATTTAAAGAGCTGTAATAAAGAAATTTGCTTATAATTTCAAAATGGATTTAAAGATCTAGATGCAATCTTCAAGATGAAAAACTTTAGGGCGGCATTTAAAGATACTTAGAACTAATTTTCCAAATCGTCTAATAAAGATGGGATAGTTTTTGTCGAGGCTTTTTAAATTATTTTCTTTAAAACCTTGAAAATTAAGATTCAAGTTTCAAAGATACGCAAATCTTTAGCTTAACATCTACGCATAAAGTAAGCAAGTTTTAATAATTCTTTAAAGAATCAAAATATTTGGATCTAAAAACAGATTAGAAAACTTAAAGATCTATTTATCTAGACATATTTTTTAATCTTTAAAATATTATCTACACATTTTGGATATGTATTTTGAAAAATCAATAAGCGTGTTCGCTGATCTTGAATGAAATTTTTCAATAGAGCCAGAAATTTAAGATCTAAAAACGAATTTAAAGACCTAGAAGTATTTTAAGGCCGGCAACTCGTAATTTTTGAATATTTTGAAAAATTAACATCAGTTTGGTTCTTTGAATGATATTATTATAGAATACAGGCAAAATTTTAAGTTTCTGAGAACAAATTTAAAGGTCGTGTAATTTAGAAAAATTGTTATCTTTTGAATGAACTTTTTGAATACAATCCCAATTTACAAAATTTGAGAATTAATTTATAGGTTCAGTATTTTCAAGACTATTTTAAAGATCTAGAAGTATTTTTTAAGATTGGCAACGTGTAATTCTTGCATATATTTTGAAAAATTGATATCTTTTCAATGAAGTTTCTAAATACAGCCCCAACTTTAAAGATTAAGTATTTTTAAGAGTATTTTGAAGATCTTGAAGTTTTTTAAGATTGGCAACGTGCACATCTTGAAAAATTGGAAACGAATTTAAAGATTAAGTATTTATTTAAACATCTAGAATATTTTTAAGACTGGCAATTTGTAATTTTTGCATATCGTTGAATGAAGTTTCTGAATACAGTTCCAATTTTAGAAATCTGAGAATGAATTTAAAGATCAAGCAGTTTTAAGACAATTTTGAAGATCTAGAAGTATTTTTAAGATTGGGAACGTGTAATTTTTGAATAATTATCGTGAAAAATTGATATCTTTGGATGAAGTTTATGAACAGTCACAATTTTTAAAATTTCAGAACGTATTAGTACTTTATTAAGACTATTTTGAAGATCTAGAGGTATTTTTAACATTGGCGACGTGTAGTTTTTGCATAATTATCTTTAAAACTTTATAGTTTTGAGAGCGAATTAGTACTTTTAAGACTATTTTAAAGATCTAGAAGTATTTTTAAGATTGGCGACGTGTAATTTCTGCATAATTATCTTGAAAAATTGTATTCTTTGAATGAAGTTGATGAATACAGTCACAATTTTTAAAATTTGAAAGCGAATTAGTGCTTTTAAGTCTATTTTAAAGATCTAGAAGTATTTTTAACATTGGCGACGTGTAATTTTTGCATAATTATCTTGAAAAATGTATATCTTTGAATGAAGTTTATGAATAGTCACAATTTTTAAAGTTTTGAGAGCGAATTAGTACTTTTAAGACAATTTTAAAGATATAGGAGTATTTTTAATATTGGCGACGTGTAATTTTTGCATAATTATCTTGAAAAATTTATATCTTTGAATAAAGTTGATGAATACAGTCACAATTTTCTAAATTTGAGAGCGAATTGGTACTTTTAAGACTATTTTAAAGATATAGGAGTATTTTTAATATTGGCGACGTGTAATTTCTGCATAATTATCTTGAAAATTTATATCTTTGAATAAAGTTGATGAATACAGTCACAATTTTCTAAATTTGAGAGCGAATTAGTACTTTTAAGACAATTTTAAAGATCTAGAAGTATTTTTAACATTGGCGACGTGTAATTTTTGCATAATTATCTTGAAAAATGTATACCTTTGAATGAAGTTTATGAATAGTCACAATTTTTAAAGTTTTGAGAGCGAATTAGTACTTTTAAGTCTATTTTAAAGATCTAGAAGTACGTTTAAGATTGGCGACGTGTGATTTCTACATAATTATCTAGAAAAATTGATATCTTTGAATGAAGTTGATGAATACAGTCACAATTTTTAAAATTTCAGAACGTATTAGTGCTTCATTAAGACTATTTTGAAAACCTAGAGGTATTTTTAAGATTGGCGACGTGTAATTTCTGCATAATTATCTTGAAAAATTGTATTCTTTGAATGAAGTTGATGAATACAGTCACAATTTTTAAAATTTCAGAACGTATTAGTGCTTCATTAAGACTATTTTGAAAACCTAGAGGTATTTTTAAGATTGGCTACGTGTAATTTTCGCATAATTATCTTCAAAAATTGATATCTTTGAATGAAGTTTACGAATACAGTCAGAATTTGAGAGCGAATTAGTACTTTTAAGGCTATTTTAAAGATCCAGAAGAATTTTTAAGATTAGCGACGTGTAATTTTTGCATATTTTGAAAAACTAAAGAGTGATATTTTGGAGTGAAGTTTATGAACACAGTCCCAAACTTAAAAATCTGTCAACGCATTTAAAGATTACATATTTTAAAGGTCTACAAGTATTTTTAAGATTGACAGCGTGTAATTTTTCCTGATTTAAAAGAATCTATCCATCAGTTTAGAACTCACACAATAAATATTTTGATTTACATAACCAGAAATCTTACTCCAGCTCTTTACAATATAATTTTCTAGTTTTCAAAGATCTTCCAATGAATTTTTGGTACATCGCATTTTTTAAAAATTGGGGCAAAAATCACGCCCCCTACCGTTGCATAACGCGGAAGCCCAATTAGTATCTCACCGGATGAGCACTGGACTTTCTAATTCCTAATCTGATGGACCCCCTCATCTCTTGTTTCAGCTGCTGGAGAACGAGATAGAGAAAGAAGAATACCAGGCGGACGCCCCGCCCCGATGGCACCCCGACACCAAACTCTTCTATAAACGGGAAGTCCCCCATTAGACGGTGAAACCGACGACGACCCCAGCCATGACCAAGGACGAACGACTCTTCAACTAAATATTTCTTCCTCTCCGTAGAAATTTCATCGACAATAAATACCGACAAAATGGACATTTTTTGGTGTGAAAAAAAATTTTAAAAATACGAAAAATGCAGCTCTTGGCCCCTCCGTCCGTTTGCCGGTATCAAAATATCGAAGCAATATTTTCACGAGAAATTTTAATAATAAAGATTAAATTGTAAATTGTATATTTTGCGTCTGTGCATGGGATTAAAAATTTATGAACATCCACGGGGAATTATTCATTTTTACCCGCTCCAATAAATAAATAAATTTATTCCGAGTCTGGTGCATGGGATTAAAAATTTGTGAAATTTCTCATTTATTTCTACCTGGCCTAATGATGGGTTCCCAGAACTCGTTAACGAGGATTATTAGAAATTCCTCCAAAATTTTTCAGTATTTAGTCAGAGCTGAAAGTGGCACCATGGCGTCGAAATCCATGACGATCGTAAGTAATTTTTTTTATTATTTATTTGACATTTCAAATGATATAATAACCGTGCCCAGGTCAGAGGTGATTTAATTAACAATTAATCTCGTCGGTTAGGATGGCCGGGTTTCACTTTCGCGAAAAAACGCGAATTGCTAGCTGGAATGCAGGCTTATTCCCTAGTTTCGGCATCGTTCATTGCATCATCGGATTATTTCAGGGGCCAGGGGAAAAATTCGATTTATGGTACATCCTCACTAAAATTTCATCCCTGTACCTTAATTCGTTACAAAGTTATTAGTAATCAATAGAGAGGATGCATGCTTCTCGAAACATTAAAAACAAAACAAAAAAACACGAATCTCGGTTATTTTCATTTCGTAGTACTATTCGTTCCAAAGTTATCCACTTAATTATTATGTATATTCGATTAAAAATTGGAAAAAATAAATTTCTCTAAAAGAATTTCGTCTAAAACGCCACGAATAATAATATAATTATTACCTCATCACCATTTATTTATTTTATTGTATTATTACTATTTTATTCAAAAAAAAAAAAAATATCTACTTTTGGCATAAACGGCGCGTCCAATATTCTCCTTATTAAAAAAAATTGTAGAAAAATCGTGTTTTTAACTTAATCGTCAACTTTCAAGAGATTAAAAATTGGAAAAAATAAATTTCTCTAAAAGAATTTCGTCTAAAACGCCACGAATAATAATATAATTATTACCTCATCACCATTTATTTATTTTATTGTATTATTACTATTTTATTCAAAAAAAAAAAAATATCTACTTTTGGCATAAACGGCGCGTCCAATATTCTCCTTATTAAAAAAAATTGTAGAAAAATCGTGTTTTTAACTTAATCGTCAACTTTCAAGAGATTAAAAATTGGAAAAAATAAATTTCTCTAAAAGAATTTCGTCTAAAACGCCACGAATAATAATATAATTATTACCTCATCACCATTTATTTATTTTATTGTATTATTACTATTTTATTCAAAAAAAAAAAAAATATCTACTTTTGGCATAAACGGCGCGTCCAATATTCTCCTTATTAAAAAAAATTGTAGAAAAATCGTGTTTTTAACTTAATCGTCAACTTTCAAGAGATTAAAAATTGGAAAAAATAAATTTCTCTAAAAGAATTTCGTCTAAAACGCCACGAATAATAATATAATTATTACCTCATCACCATTTATTTATTTTATTGTATTATTACTATTTTATTCAAAAAAAAAAAAAATATCTACTTTTGGCATAAACGGCGCGTCCAATATTCTCCTTATTAAAAAAAATTGTAGAAAAATCGTGTTTTTAACTTAATCGTCAACTTTCAAGAGATTAAAAATTGGAAAAAATAAATTTCTCTAAAAGAATTTCGTCTAAAACGCCACGAATAATAATATAATTATTACCTCATCACCATTTATTTATTTTATTGTATTATTACTATTTTATTCAAAAAAAAAAAAAATATCTACTTTTGGCATAAACGGCGCGTCCAATATTCTCCTTATTAAAAAAAATTGTAGAAAAATCGTGTTTTTAACTTAATCGTCAACTTTCAAGAGATTAAAAATTGGAAAAAATAAATTTCTCTAAAAGAATTTCGTCTAAAACGCCACGAATAATAATATAATTATTACCTCATCACCATTTATTTATTTTATTGTATTATTACTATTTTATTCAAAAAAAAAAAAAATATCTACTTTTGGCATAAACGGCGCGTCCAATATTCTCCTTATTAAAAAAAATTGTAGAAAAATCGTGTTTTTAACTTAATCGTCAACTTTCAAGAGATTAAAAATTGGAAAAAATCAATTTCTCTACAAGAATTTCGTCTAAAACAATATAATTATTATCTCATCACCATTTATTTATTTTATTGTATTATTACTATTTTATCCAAAAAAAAAATTAAATATCTACTTTTGGCACAAACGGCGCCTCCAATATTCTCCTTATCAAAAAAAAATTGTAGAAAAATCGTGTTTCTAATTTAATCGTCAACTTTCAATAAGTACTGTAAAAAAATATACAGGGTGATGGCAAGAAATTAATACAATGACTTTATAGAGCACCCATTTAGTTTCTAAATTCGGTTAAACTCATATTGTAATTTCTAGGCCATCCAATATTTTTTATACAATATACAAGGTGTCTCAATAAATTACCACGAAAAATAGCAAATACTTGTCAGTTTTGGGGAAGAGACTGTACGGGGTGATTATGCAATCAGGGGTGAGTCGCAGAGGATAATTTTGTACACTAAACTTCCTTTTGGAAAAGGTTCCCCAGATTTCCCCAAGATTTTCTCAGATTTCCCAAGATTTCCTGAGATTTCCCCAATTTCCTCAGATTTCCCGGAATTTTTTTTCGCAAGATTTCCCAAGATTTTCTCTGATTTTCGGAAAAAATTTTTCGCAAGATTTTTCAAGATTTCCTCAGATTTCCCCAATTTCCTCAGATTTCCTTGGATTTCCCCAAGATTTAATCAGATTTCCTGGATTTTTTTTTTGCAAGATTTCCACGAGATTTCCTACCTCTGTATACCAGATTTCCCTGCGGCTCACCCCTCAAATTTTTATAGACAGAGTGGTCCAAAATAAACGTATAAGTCAAACCCCTAATTTTCTATATTAGGTATACGAATTAAATATACAGTGTGACTCAAAAAATGGCTAAACTGCAAAAATGCTGATTTAATTTTTAAGATGTGCATTAATACAGGATGTCACAATGCCTACAGGAAAGACAATTGCAACAATATATTACTTGTCTTATTTAAGCTAATATACGGGGTGATTTGAAATTTGAAAAAACATGTAAAGTTAAGAAATTTACAAACCAACCTGTATGTACCAGCTTGATTTATAAAATTAGATAAATTCATTTTGATGCTTCCAAGCCAGCCAATATTTTTGATTGCAATATACATGGTGTCTCAATAAAATGCCACGAAATATAGCAATAATCGTTTAGTTTTGGGAATGAGACTGTACGGGGTGATTGAAAAAATCCAATTAAATTTTATATACAGAATGGCCCAAAAAATGCTTTTAAGTAGATTTAAAATATACAGGGTGAGTCAACAAGGCGACGGCGGTCCATAACTTCTGAACCCTTCCAGATAGGAAATCAATTCAAACGCCATTATGTACAACACCACCAATTCTACATCCTAAATATACTTTCAACTATACAGGGTGTCCCAAAACACTTGCAGCGCATATCAACTTAATTTTTTTAAATGGAACACCACCATTTTGATGCCATATTCTGGATCACCTATAACATAGCTTTACATCGACATAAGACTTTCGATGTTTTAAGGCTCTGTTCTAAAGTAATTAATTCTTTTTGAAAAATTTTGATCATTGCGGGTGCTTCTTAAAAAAAATCCCGTGAACTCAATTTTGTATCTAGAGAGCTGAGATTCGGTACGATAATGAAGGAAGGTCTATTCTATCTATCTAACATGATAACTATCATTATCACTATACAGGGTGTTAAAAATTCTGTGTCAAGTTTGGAAAATTTCAAATATGCAAAACTCCATTTTTTCAAATGGCACCACCTGTTATTATTGTGCCATGGGGTTCGGCTGTTGAATTACTTAATTTTTTATTAAGTATGTCCTATACCTAAAGTCAGTACTTCAAAAGATATTCTTTGTCTTGTTTATTTTATTGAAGATTATTACGATCTCAATTAAAGAATGCCATGGACTGTATGACAGTTATGATTAACATTGTTTATTTACATGGTTACCAGACAGTTTGTCATATTTACTGACATACGCAATGAATTTCAACCATCAGCAGTAAACCATGTCAATGAATTCTTTCTGGTTGTGTATGTCAATAAATGTGACAAACTGTCTGGTAACTATGTAAATAAACAATGTCAATCATAAATATCATAAAGTCCATGGCATTCTTTAATTGAGATCGTAATAATCTTCAATAAAATAAATAAGACAAAGAATATCTTTTGAAGTATTGACTTTAGGTATAGAACATACTTAATAAAAAATAAAGTAATTCAACAGCCGAGCCCCATGGCACTATAATAACAGGGGGTGCCATTTGAAAAAATGGAGTTTTGCATATTTGAAAATTTCCAAACTTGACACAGAATTTTTAATACCCTGTATAGTGATAATGATGGTTATCATGTTAGATAGATAGAATAGACCTTCCTTCATTATCGCACCGAATCTCAGCTCTCTAGATACAAAATTGAGTTCTCAGGAATTTTTTTAAGAAGCACCCGCAATGATCAAAATTTTTCAAAAAGAATTAATTACTTTAGAACAGAGCCTTAAAACATCGAATGTCTTACGTCGATGTAAAGCTATGTTATAGGTGATCCAGAACATGGCATCAAAACGGTGGTGTTCCATTTAAAAAAATTTAATTGCCATGCGTTGCAAGTGTTTTGGGACACCCTGTATAGTTGAAAGTATTTTTAGGATGTAGAATTGGCGGTGTTGAACATAATGGCGTTTGAATTGATTTCCTATCTGGAAGGGTTCAGAAGTTATGGACCGCCGTCGCCTTGTTGACTCACCCTGTATATACAGGGGGCAAACCTTTTGGTACACGATAAATACAAACTGCATATACAGGGTGGACACATTAACCTTATTTCTCGTGTTTCAGGATCTAGTTCTGCTCTTGACGTTAACTTTGACAGCTGCAAACCAACAAAAGAACATCACTAAAAGGCACCTGAGTCTAGTCTCCAGGTTTACTTCAAACCCCCTCTTCCACCAGTTCTTCAGTCACCATGACAACCGCGAAAACAATCCTCACTTCTATTACCCAGGTAACCCTTGAACCATTTTTTTCGAATGACAGTTATATACCTAGTTTCAGATTATTCAATACAGGAAGACAATTACTATGTACCGGGGCCTGAAGATTCCCGTCAAACAGACGAAACGCAACATTTCGGCAGTTATTTCAAAAATTACAGAGTGGTTGTTCCCGAAGTGACGTCATTCAAAGAAGAGACGAAGAAAAATGGCAACATTCAATATGTCGAGACTCTTTTTAACAAACTGCCTCTGTATGACATTCGAGTGCCTTTTAGGGTCCGCTTGGTGCCCATCAAAAAACAAAATGGCGATCAGATGAAGATCGACACGATTTTTAACAAGCTCCCTCTGTATGACATTGGGGTGCCTTTTGGGGGCCGTCTGGTGCCTGTCAGTGAAAAAAATGAAAATCAAATGAAGAATCAGGACGGCAATTTTTGGGGGTTCAACGTCAATCTGTTTCCGAACGTCAAAAACGTAGAAAGGCTAAATTTCGAGGATTTCAAAAAGTTGCCTTTTTATGACAGAAATAATATCTTCAAAACGGTTAATAATAATGAACAGGTGCCCAAAAGTACCTTCAAGGATCTTCAAAGTTTTGCAAAGATAGACGTGGCTAAAAATTTTAGTGAAGCACAAAATTTTGACGATTTCAAAAAGTTGCCTTTATATGACAGAAGAAATATTTTCAAAACCGTTTTTACATTCAAAAATGATGATGACGTAAGCACCTTCAAAGCGAATTCGAGTAACAACGGCAATATAGAGAAAATCACGACAGAGGTGCCAAAAAAAATCGATTTTTTCAAAAAATTACCTTCGTATGACCAAAAAAACATTTTTAAGGCCAGTCCGGCACTCAACAACAATGAAAAGGCACCTAAAAGTACCTTCGAGGTGCCTAAAGCTTTTGGAAAAATAAATTTCAGCAATACAGTTGAGGTTAAGGGCCCCATTGATCGTTCCTTCAACGTTTTGCCAAAAAATATATTCAAAACCTCCGAGGAAGTACCCACGAGTACCTCAAAAAATATCGAAGAGCCAAAAGTGTATATTTTGCCGTTTCCCGACAAAATCACCAAAAACTTTGTCGTCACAACCACGGAAGGGCATTTCAAAATTTCCCCACAATTTCAAACTGAAGTACCAGTTTTGCCAACACCGAAATTTCAATTCCTGGAAGTTGGGAAGAGAAAAATAGAAAATCTGGAAGACATTTCGAAGAAAAGCGAAGAAACTGTGGCGTCCATTAAAAATTTATCTTTGGAGCAATTCGCAGGTTTTACTGGGCCAAAAATTGAAACGAATATATTAAAGAAGGAAAATGAAGAAAAAGATGTTTACAAATCGCAAGTGGAAACAAGTGAAGAAATTATGCAATTTAATTTTCCAAAACGTCCTAAATTCGTGTCAAAACTGGTGCCGAAAATTGAAGAAAAAAAATCCACAGGACAAATTTTCGTTTCGAGAACGAATCCGGAAATGGAAAAACCGAAAACAAAAAGGATAAAAGTAGTGAAATACGTTAGAAGAAAAAACGAAAAAAAAGAGGAAAAAACAAAGAAGGACCCGACTTCTTTTCGGGAAGTAGTCAACTTTACACGAACGTCCTTCGGGCGACGCCTAACTCCCATCGCCAAAACTCCTCTCCAAGACAATATAGACTTTTCGAAGACTTCCCAAGACAGCTATGGGAATTTAGTTAAATTTTAATAAATATTTTATTTATCAAAACAATATACTTTTTCAAAACTCCCCTAGACAGTCAAGAAAATTTTAGTATTTTTTTTCGTATAGATTTTTCGAAAACTCAAGAATGTAATTTAATTTTTTTTTTATTTATTTTAACAACACTATAGAATAACCCCCCAAACCAGCTACGAAAAAATTCAATGTAATAATAAATATTTTTTATATTTTTAATTCCAAGGTTGGTTATTGATTGTTGCAAAATTTCGGGATCATTAGGGTTGCGTCATAGCGAGCGTCTTCAATAAGTGAGAAAAAATTACGGTCAGTGAAGGTAACTGTGCAATAAAGTGAAAGTTACGTAAGTGGGTACCCGAGACAGACCATTTATTAACATGAAAATAAACAAATAGAATGGGCTGGTGGCTCCATTGTGGAGAGATGCGAGGGTTTCGTCAAAAGGCGCAATTACAACCAGTTGCTAAACTAGGTTGGGCAATTTTTGTGGGTCGGTTTAATTATTTAGACTCGTCTTGACTAATTAAAGGTTGAAATCTGATCTCATTTTGTGTTTACATTTTTTTTTTATTTTTACGAATTTTTTTCCCAGAAATTTTTATTAATGCTATGAGAAAACGAAGAACCTAAAATAGGTTTCGGTTATTTTTGCAGTTTTTGCGATTTTTTTCAAAAGCAACATAAATTACCTACTTCGCCCCTATAAAGAATATATTTTTCTTTTGTTTCAACCGGTCATTTTCCAGCCCTTTGTTTTATTTTTTTTAATTTTTCTATTTATCCATTTTCAAAATCCTTGTTGAAAACAAAATTGGTTCCCTATCTTCTAGAAATTCAGACAGGCAAGTAAGCAAAACTTAATCCCTACTATCCCTACTCAAATTAGGAAGTTGATTATTGTCAACAAAATGTGAATGGTTTTTAATTAACATATTTTATGGTCAATTAACAGTTTTTTTTGCTCTTTAAATCCGTTAATTAGCAAGTTCTTAGTAAACATTAAGTAATTTTTGCAAATTTTTTAATAGATAATAAACGCTAAATATCATTTCCTAATAATCCAGCTAAAACACTAGGTACTTACCTAATAGTTGGCACCAGCCACCGACAGTTTGAAAAATTGGTCAACTTGCAAAATCTCTCAGTGTAGAATCGACCACCGATTAAGATTTTATTATTATTTGGTGAGAAAAATGAATACAACAAAAGAAAATGTAAAAAAATGTGTAAGGCCCTCCAAGAACGCACACCTGTAGGTACTGTTATTAAAAATCTGAAAAAAAGTGAGGTGAAAGCTCTTTATTACACTAACGACTGTTTCAAATTTCAAAATTCTATTAATATTTTTCGAAAAATTTAAAAAAATTTGATTTTGAGTACCTACCCCTTTGAAGGAGCGTAACTCTCCTATAATGCATTTCCGGATATATGTCCACAGGAACTTTTCTTCCTAGAAATATGTAAGGAATAACGTCCCGGAGCTAGGACTATGAATATAGGAACACCCTGTATAAAAAGAATGATTTCTGGAGAAAGAAGTTCACAGTCACATATTTTTATCGACAATTATTATAGGTAAGTCCGGGCGTGCGATGGAGCTATTATAGCGTCTAGCGATTACACAGTTAGTCCAAAAGTTTAAGGAAGCCCAAAGAAGTGAAACAAAAAGCGTACCCATCATATTTGGAGCATTTCGGGAAAAAGCAAACGTACAGCGTACGCACATCATTTCTGAAGAAAAAAAGCGTACAGTACGCTTCAAACGCGTACAGGTGGAAACCCTAAATTAGAATGTCATGGATTTTGATTGATCGCGCTGTAGATCACGCAGCGACACATCCCTCAATCATGGATCACGTGATGAACAAAAACAATAACCTGATCTAGGGTGCGCTGAAAAAACGCGAATTTTTTTCGCTTCATTCATTTTGAGACTATTTTACTCATTTTTAGCCCCGAAGACGAAGTTTTCTTGTGTCAAAACTCAAATTGTCAAAAATATGCATTTCGGAGAAAAACAAAAACTCACCCCCAACCCCCAACCAAAGCTCCTGGATTCGCCGAAAATATGAATCTAGTCGTCAGGATTTCCACACAAATTCATGAAAACACGCGGAAACACTTTAAAAAGTACACTTTCACTAGTTTTCCCTCATTTTTCATTTAATTTTTGTTGAATTTCACGTTTGCGCGGACGCGGACCGACTGACATTAACATAACATTGACAGATGACAGCCGTCAATTAAAATTCGCATTGGACGCTGATGACGTCTCTTTCTGTTAGATGGCGCGCCAATCAATAAAGATAAAGAAGATAACTTTAGTAAAAAAACAGAAAATGTTAAAATTTCATGATTAACGGTTCTTCTTCCCTAAAAAGGAGCAAGATTTAGGTGAATCGTTACAATTTTTGAAAAACTCAAAACCTGTTTGAACAAGGTATTTTGTCCATTCCATTTGTCTCATTTTCGCATATTGGAAAAAACTATGAGAAAAAACAGAAGTGAAATGCTGGAAAACTCTCACTAGATGTCGCTGCACTTTCTAATAACGTTAATAACGGCAATTCTAATCGAAAGTAGAAGCGTTTTTGTTTGACTTTACTCCGCTTTGGCACCTTCCAAACGTATTTCCATCCTTTTTCTACTTACGACGAGGTGATTTGAAAAAGATTAAATAGAAAGTTAAATAAAAAATGTTGGTACTGGCTGTAAAAAATGTATTCATTATTCTTTGTATAGCTTTCGACACAAACTTTTTAGACACAACTTTAAGTCCCATCGTCCTTTATATTTTCCAATTTTATTGAAAAGATTCCATAAAATAGGGTTAAATAGACAGTTTTGGTAATTTTCATTCTAGGGTTGGCACATCTATGGTTGGCAGCACCAACGCACTGTCAAATTTGTTAAAAGTCACATTGCCAAAAATTATTTTATTCCTCTATAACTGATTAAAAAACCCCCAAAAATGTCTCAAAGTAAGTTCAACGACCTCGCCGGCAAGTTCGGGAAAGGGGGCCCTCCCGGCTTGGGCCTCGGGCTCAAACTTCTCGCCATTGGGGGCGCCGCCGTTTACGGCATCTCCCAGTCCATGTTCACCGGTAAGTACCCCCTTAACATTAACTAAAACTAATTAACAAAACTTCAGTCGAAGGGGGGCACAGGGCCATAATCTTCAACAGAGTCGGGGGAATCCAACCTGACATTTTCTCCGAAGGGCTACACTTCCGCATCCCCTGGTTCCAGTACCCCATAATCTACGACATACGTTCAAGGCCAAGAAAAATCTCCTCCCCCACAGGTTCTAAAGACCTCCAAATGGTTAATATCTCCTTGCGGGTGTTGTCTCGACCGAATGCCGCGCAGCTTCCACTGATTTATCGGCAGCTGGGGCTGGATTATGACGAGAAAGTTTTGCCTTCGATTTGCAATGAGGTTTTGAAGTCGGTTGTGGCTAAGTTCAATGCGGCTCAGCTGATTACGCAGAGACAGCAGGTGTCGTTGTTGGTGCGAAGGGAGCTTGTCGAGAGGGCCCAGGACTTTAATCTCGTGCTCGATGATGTTTCAATAACGGAGTTGTCGTTTGGGAAGGAGTACACTGCGGCTGTCGAGGCGAAACAGGTGGCCCAGCAGGAGGCCCAGAGGGCTGCTTTTATAGTTGAGAAGGCTGTGCAGGAGAGACAGCAGAAGATCGTGCAAGCTGAGGGTGAAGCGGAAGCTGCCAAAATGATATCCTTTTTTAATTTTTTTCGGAAGTCCTGAAGGGCCATTCCTAAAAGTTCTACCAACCAAATATCTATTTTAAGAAAGAACAGAGGTACTAGTGGTTTTATGGCCATTTTTAATATCAAAAAAACGTGGATGTAAGTGAAAAACCTTCTAATGTTAAAATGTTGGCACCACTGCTCTGGAAATAACAGATTCTTAGGGTGGGTTGTATAAAAAATAATCCTGAGGATAATCGCATTTTATGCAACGGTTTCTATGTCTGAGCGTGGTCTGAACCAATCAGAAGAGTCGTTGCCTAGCCACTAACCCCGCTATTAAATTTAATGCAGGGATTATTTTTTATACAATCGGCCCTTAGTTTGATAAGTAGGAAGGCGTAGAGAGGCCACAACAAAGTTTTTAAAATTTTCAGAAAAAAAATTTGGTTGCAATAGCAAATTGTCACTTATATGTGACAATTGTCGTTTGTAGGTGACAATTGTCACTTGCAACCGACAGTTGTCACTTGTAGCTGGCGACAATTCATTAATTGAAACAGACCAATGGCGTACGATGAAGGGGGTTAGGGGGGTTACGACTTCTGTGATTCCAGAAATTTTTGTTTTTTTTTCAATTTTTAGAAAATAATGAAAATGTACGGATTTATGTTCTTTTAGTACTTTTTGCATACCTTATTCTTTTTACCCCCCCCCTTTTCATGACTAATTTCTGCGCACATCACTGAAGCAGTTTGAAGCGCCTGCCAGTTACAAGTAACAAATTGTCGGTTGCAAGTGACAATTGTCGGTTAAAAGTGACAATCGTCGGTTGCAAGTGACAATTGTCGGTTGCAACTGACAATTGTCACCTGAAAGTGATAATTTACTGATGCAACAAAGTTTTTTTTCTGAAAATTTTAAAAACTTTGTTGTGGCCCCTCTATGCCTTCGTAGATAAGTTGGCAGTGCTTGCTTAAAGAGTTTATTTTAGGCGCTTTCCATTTACACATTTATCTGAGGAGCCTCAGTTAATCCCCGCAATTTGATTGGTTCTTTTGAATATTGACCAATCAAATTGCTGAAATTAAGTGAGGCACCTCAGGTAAATGTGTAAATGGAAAGCATCATTTATTTTCTTCTACAGTAGAAACCTATTACATATACAGGATGGTTCCTTTTTCACTGCTCACCATTGGCATCTCTTAAATGGTAAGACTTACGAGTCTTTTACACATTTTATCTGAGGAACCTCAGTTAATTTCAGCAATTTGATTGGTCAATATTCAAATGAACCAATCAAATTGCTGAGATCAACTGAGGCTGCTCAGATAAATATGTAAATGGAAAGCCCCTATCCTAAAGAATATGACGTTTAAAATTGAAAAGTGCTGCCAACCCGATATTCAGAAAATATGTGATGGAAACAAATGGACATTTGTCTAATGTTAGTTCGTATGGGACTTGTTTGGGGACATGACGTCTCTATATCTAGCGTTTGTGTGAACTAACTTAAGACAAACGTCCTTATGACAGATTGAGATTCACTTGTTTCCATAGCCTCCCGTTATCACATATTTTCTGAATAACCCTGTACTAGGAGTGATTTAATTGCAATTTCCAATTTAAGTGACAGCATTGCGACAAATTGTTAATGTCGTAAAGTGTGGCGACCATTGTTTCATTTTTCTAACAAATTCAGTTTTGCCAACCTAAATCGAGCATATTTAAACAGTGGATACAGTGCTGCACCAAAAAAACATGAACAATTGTAAAAAACCCATTTCATTGGATTGTTGGCATCACTGATTATGGAATAACGAATTTTCAATTTGATCATTTAAGTTGGCAACTCTGCGTAAACAATAATTTTCCCCTCGCAAGGTAAGTCAGAAACCGACTTCTAATATGTTGGAATGTTGGCACGATTGTTTATAGAAAAATGATTTTTCTAATTAAGGAGTTAAATTTCCGCATTCACTTGTTTGAACTTTGTAATGTTGGCACCATTGCTTAAGCATAGAATCGTTTTTCCTGTGGTTCGTCGTCATATTCTTTCTTATTTTGACAATTTAGGTTGGCAGTTCCGTATAAATATTCAAATTTCTGATATTTTGTTGGCGCAACTGATGAATAGTAGAATCATTGTTTATGTAGAATTTATTTCAACTGGTGTCCTTGTGAATTCTTTTCGTAACAAACAGTTGGCAACAGTGTTACACTGCTACATCAAAGAACCTGGAATGGTCAACATAACTCAGAAACCGGCTTTGATGTTCTACTGTTGGCAACACTGTAACTTGTGGTTGTTGTATTGTTAGCTTAATGATTGTTGGCAACACTGCATGACTTAATTTTTCTTTTTGGCATTCTGCAATATTTGAGCGCTGCTCATTGGCCGGTATAAATAAACGGTAACAAATCTTTTGCTTATAGTTCTATTCTTTTCTCGTGCACGAAAATCTTCTATTTCCATCCTTTATTAATGCAAGCATCATGAGCATATTGTAACAGTTTAATCGTGTTATTTCTTCTTGCTTTGATATAAAATTTTCATAATAAAAGAATGCGCGACTTCAGAACTTCCATAATTTTTAAATTAAGTTTCCTGCATGTTTTTTTTTCCTTAATTAACGAGCACTTTGGTTTTATCGCTGGTAAGTCTCGACTAACATAGTCCGTAGACTAACCGCTAGTTTTGTATTTTTTCTTAACGATTCTTACTTAGGTGAAGCTATTTCTCGAAATCCCGGATATTTGAAACTAAGAAAAATCCGAGCAGCCCAAAATATTTCAAGAACGGTAAGTGTGGTAAACCTAACGTCGGGGAATTTCTAACCAATCGCCTTGCAGATCGCCAACTCACAGAACAAGGTATACTTAAACGGCAACAGCCTCATGCTGAACATTTCCGACAAGGAGTTTGATGATCAGTCGAACAAACTCAAAAGTAAATAGAACTGATTTTTTTTAAAAACACGCCCGTAGGATGTTTTATACTGTTTGTAATTATTTAAGTATAAATAAAATAATAGAATTGTTGATATTGTTTCATTGAAACCTTTGCAGGTGAGGAGGATCGTGGCGAGGGAGGCTGGAGGTCGGTTGGTGGCCTCGCCAGGCAGACGGCTGGGGTGTTGTCAGGACGACGTTGATTGTTTGTAAATAAAACAAAACGTTTCTCTTTTGTATTTTATTTTAATTGATGGCGTGCGTCGGAATGAACAAATCTAATTGGTCTACTCAACTCGGGGGAAATTTGAAAAGATTATTTTCATTTTTGATTCACAGGTAAGTATTTATCTACTGTTTGATCTGGAATTTAATATGTATATCCTTGAACGAATCGATACTACTCAACTAATCAAATGAACGCAGTTTCGTGTCTCCAAACAATTAACGAAATTAATTATTCTTTTAAACAGCCAATAAACCCATCAGTATTAGAAATGACTTCTACTGACATAACGTACATTAAACCACTCTACCTCTTCTGCAACATTCTAGCTATCACTCCACCTCATCAACTCGGAGAAAAAGCAGAAAAACCTTCAGTAAAATTCTTGCTATTTACTACCGTTCAAATTTTAATCATAATCGTGGCTTATGGGTTTTCTCTGAAGGGAAGAATCGAAGACGTGTATCCCACAATGGAAAGCGTCGTCTCCATAAGTGACTCAGTTTCAGATTTTGCCCTCGTTTTCAGCAACGTTGCCACTAGAATAATTCTAAACTTCGTGCACAGCAAGGATTTGAAAATATTCCTGAATAAAGCTTTCATATTTTCGAAACTCGACATTTCGACTTGCTTCACCAAACGAACATTCAAAATTCAATTCGTTGTTATCAGCGTATTAGTTGGAATTTTTATAATGTACGATGCGTACATTTGGATGGCTACTGTGGGATTTCAAATTTATCGATTCTACATCCTGAGGGTAATTTTGTATTATATGTGTAGCGTGACAATTTTTTTAATCGCGCAATTCGCGTTTTGCATCAAACACTTTTTCACTTCTCTCAACGTGCAGTTGAAGGTAATCCTGAAAAATGAAGAAGTTGACGAAATAAAAACGACGCAAAAATATTACAGTGAAATTTGTGGACTAATTGAGAAATTTAACCAGTTGTTTGGAGTCATCGTTCTGGTCCTGATATTGACGATAATCGCGTATATTTTGTGCATGTTTAATTTATTTATAACTTATGCGTTGAGTGGAAGAAAGAGTCTGGAGGGGAATCAATACGGGCCCGAGTTGATGACAGTTTGTATGTTCTTCATCTTGGTTTTGATGGTGAGTGAAAGTTGGCGTTTTCAAATTTCCCGCTTTGTCAACTCGCGCGGGAAATTTAAAAGGTTTGAAATTTTTATGTATTTTCAGGGGTTGGCCTTTTTGCTGGCGTATCCGTGCGCTGGTGCAATTTCAGAATCCAAGGCCGTCAAAAAAACTTGCATTCTATTCTTAAACGAACTTCCTATAACTCCCACTTTTGAAAATGGAGTAATAAAGGATCAACTAATGGTTTTACTGCAACAGGACGAAATTCGACCCAACTTTTCAGCTGCAGGATTCTTCAACATTGACTTTACAATGCTCGGATTTATATTAAGTACCGTGACTTCCTACGTAATTGTTAGTATACAGTTTATGAAATGAACAGTGCCTTGCCAACTTGCACCAAGAAAGGCAGTGCTGCCAATCATAATATTGTAATATTTTTATGATAATAAAGCAACATTTAAACTATGCAAGTACTACAGGTAGTAAAATTATGAACAGAAGAAAGAATATACAACCCTTTCTTTACTCGATGAGGAAGTTAATGCAATTTTTTAGAAGTTTGTTTGAATTTCCCGCTTAAACTGAGGTGGCGTCCTCTGGCAGCGCTTGTCAAGAAGCTCCTTCTGTCAAATCATCTCAAGTCAGCAAAAAGCGTTTCGCGTCAATCCGACTCAAACGTAAGTAAATCCAAAAATTACCCCTCAAATAAGCCCCACTAACCCTCCAACAGCCCCCGCTTCACTATTCTGCAAAAAAATATTTGGGATTAGTTTAATATCTCCAGAATTCCAAATTGAGGTTATGTCGGTTTCAGATGCGTTACGTTGCTGCTTACCTCTTGGCCGTCCTCGGGGGCAAAGCCTCCCCCTCTTCCGGAGACATCGAGAAGATCCTCAGCTCTGTGGGCATCGAAGCCGACGGTGACAAACTCAAAAAAGTCATCGGAGAGCTGAACGGCAAATCCGTGGACGACCTCATCGCGCAGGGCCGCGAAAAGTTGAGCTCCTTACCTGCGGGAGGGGCGGCGGCCCCCGCCGCTGCTGTTGCAGCCGCCCCAGCGGCGGCCGAAAAGAAAGAAGGTGATTGATCCCCCATTTAATTTTTCAACAATCACTCGCATGATGATCAACCAATCACCATCTTTCGACTGAAACAGTTGATGTAATTTTCTGTCTGATCGTCAAGCGACTTGACTCCGTACATTTTCACGAAAACAAATCTAAAACATTTTTCTGTTGCAGAGGCCAAGAAAGAAGAAAAGAAAGCCGAGTCAGAATCCGAGGATGAAGATATGGGCTTTGGTCTCTTCGATTAAGTTGTACAAAACTAATTTTAAGTTCAACTTTATTAATAAATAATTTTTGTTGAAATCGTGTTGAAATTCCCGCCAAATATAGTGGGCTCTGTTTTGCCGGTTTTGTGACGTTGGTTCACCAAGTGATCTACGACGTACGACTCGGAATTTCAACCAATCACGAGGCGAGTTTAAATGAGGGCACGTCGGAGCGGTTGACACACTTTTGACAATGACAGTGACAGTTACGCCACAAACAAATAATTAAATGATTTAAAAACGGCCCAAATGCGTTGTTAAGTGTTTTGTTTATTGTTCATTTGTTTGTAAGGATGCCTGCTTCGATCGGAGTCAATTTACGTGTGACGGGGCACTGTCGTCAAGGTGGCAGGAAATACATGGAGGATTTCTTCTCAGTAGCCTACCAGCAGACGGAGGATGAGAGGGACCTGGAATATGCATTTTTCGGGATTTACGACGGACATGGGGGCGCCGAGGCTGCAGCTTTTGCCAAAGAACATCTCATGGAGACTATAATTAAACATAAAAGTTTTTGGTCGGAGAACGATGAGGATGTCTTGAGAGCCATCAAAGACGGCTATATAGCCACCCATTATGCTATGTGGAAGCAACAAGGTTATTACCTCTCCCAAACCCCACAGAACCTACCTTTACCTCCCACGAAAAAGTGAGGTTATGTCCTTTCCTAATTTTCCCACTTTTTCCAAGAAAACAACTGAACGCGATTTTTTTGCAGAAAAATGGCCGAAAACCACCTCGGGGCTCCCCAGTACTGCTGGGACTACAGCTAGCGTGGCTTTTATAAGACGAGGGAAAATCTACATTGGCCATGTTGGAGACTCCGGAATCATTCTAGGTGAGATCTGGGCCCCCTTATTCCTTTTTACGGTAATCTTTGTAGGTTACCAGGAGAATGGCTCCACAGAGTGGAGGGCGAAGCCCCTTACCCGTGACCATAAACCCGAGAATTTGGACGAAATCTCGAGGATCAACCGTTGTGGGGGCAAAGTCGTCGCGAAATCAGGTTCGTTCTTACAGCGATATTACGGAGAAGTCGAGGGACAAAAATTTTCTGCAGTCTCAATTGTGTACTGTTGCTATGGTAACCGAAAATTTGAACAAATGAGTTTTGGAAATCAGGCAGGGCCCTCTAGGTGTGGAAATTGCAGGAAAAGTTCTGGAAAAGTGGAAATATTCAGTATTCATGTCCTTGCTTTTTATTGTTGCCATGGTAACCAAAGTAGACAAGGTCGTTGGTAGTGTCATCTGTCAAAAAAATTACGTGAATGATCTAGTGGGATGGGTCTTTCTTGACGTTGATTCAAGTCTAATTATCTCCCATTTTACTTTTTTTATTGTTTCTTTGATGTTGATATAGCAGGGGCGTCAAGTAGTGTCATTTGTCAAATTGTCAATTACATGAATGATCTTTGTTTGTCTAGATTTTCGGCGCTGTCTCATTTATTTTCACTCTTCTGAATATTTTTAATTTTTTGGATCTTAGTCACCGAAGACAATCATATTGAGGTGGATCTTTATCTAACTTGTTATAGCTTATACCCCTCCCCTTTTACTTATTTCTTGTTTATTAGTTATTTGTTGATATGGATCTTTAGCAGATATCAGGTCAGGTGGTGTCATCTGTCAAAAAAAATGCGGTGTCTTTGCCCAGCTAATTTTTGGATACTGCTTCATTTATGTTGCATCTTAAGCAGCGTGGACTTCAAATGCTCGTTTTAAGTTAAATCTAAGGTGGATCTTTGTCGATGTTAATTCTAGTCTACAGCCTGGTCAAACAAAATTTGCCTAAATTCGCTTTTTTTTCTATAGATTTTTATACGAAGTGTCCATTTCAAGTTTGCGTTGTTAGGATACGTATTGTACTGTGCTGTTCAGAAAATATGTGAACAAGTGAATCGCAATCTGTCGAAAGGACGTTTGTCTGAAGTTAGTTCACGCAGTCCTCAGATAAGATGACAGATGTCATGTCCCCAAACAAGATCCCGCTAAAATGACAGATGACACGTTCTGTACAAACTAACTTTGGACAAACGTCCTTTTGACAGATTGCGATTCATTTGTTTCCATGGACACTCGTTATCTCATATGTTCTGACCTTTTTCTGTTTTCCAGTTCATCCTGTATGTTTTTTCTCTTCGAAACAATGGATCGCAATACAATATTTCCATTTATTCAACAAATTCTTTAAATCCTCGAAAAACGGTTTTTAGTGACTTTTTGGCGCCGTTTGAGATGGATTTTTATCGATGTTGATTAGTATTGTCCTCATTACTTATTCGTTAATTAATGGTGTTTATGACTTTGTATCTAGCTGGCGGTGTAGAGTGCTGTTATCTGTCAAAAAGTTACCTGAACGATCTTTGCTTATCTAGATTTTGGGTACATTTTGTTGGATCTTCAGTTTTGTGGACTCCAAAAACTGGTTATTAGTTTAGATCTATTACTGAGGTGGACCTTTGTGGATATTGATGATTGGTTCATTTTGTGTTCTTTCTACTTATTTGTTAATTATTTCGCTTTGTATCTAGCTGGCGGCATCAAGTGCTGTCAACTGTCAAAAAATGCCGCGATCGATCTTTACATCTACATTTACGACGCAGTTTCCTTTACGTTGGATCTTCAGCAGTATGGACTCCAATTTTATTCAACTGATTTTACAAAAAAAGAGTCAAAAATGTTTACAAGCTTGGGAAATTTTAGTGAAATTCTGTAAATTTTAGAAATTGTGTGCAAATTTTTACTCAATTGCCAACCCCTCAACTTTACTGAGCTTTAGAATCGAAAGTTAAATGCTTAAGTGCCAAAGAAATAATCAAAAACCTGATATTTCTAATGGAAAAAAGGGCTCCAAAATGGCGAGCGTTGAAATTTCTCAAAAAATTATCGTTTTTCGTTCTCATACGACGATTGTTATGTAATGCTGCTCCAAGCGACATTTCCGTATTTATTTCGTTGCGTTCGGGATCCAAAATGGTGGAAATGAAACGCTTTATGTTTTTAACCTTGGCTAATTTTTATAGTTTTGAAGTCGGCACAATAATTGCTGTCAGCGATTATTCGAGATTTATGGTTGGCACTTCCGCTCATGTTGGCTGTTGGTACCACTGCAAATTTTTGTTACATTAATGCTTCATTAATGGTAGTATCACAACGGTCATAAATAAATCTGTGTAATTAATGTTGGTACCTATCACTGAAAAGTTTATAAACTTGTTGAAATTGTTATTGTCGGCTGTTTTTTTAAATAGAGTTTTGGGAATACCAGTTGGCTCCAAAATGGCGGCCTAAGCGATACAAAATTAGGGGTTGACAACTTGGAAATGGTGTATAAAATGGTTCCAAAACATTTTCATTTTATTCAACTGTTTCTTTAGAAAGATTTTCCAAAACTGTAAACCAAAAACGATTTTTGGCGATTTTTATTTCGAGTGTCAAAAGTTTCAAAAGTGACATATTTTTAGGTAAGGAAGCTCTGGTTAAGCGTTGGCATTATAATTACGGGACACCCTGTATAAGTAGATGTGGCAACTTGTAAATCTACCACAGGGTAACTTAAATCTTATCAAAATTCTTCTAACGTTTGAAGGGGTGGGTCAAATCAAACAGGCAATGTCTTGAGCAAGAGATAAAAGTTCAATTTTCACCCCTAACCACTCAGCGTGACTGAAATCTTATCAAAAACGTTTGAAGGGGTGGGTCAAATGAAATAGGCAGTGTCTAGAACAAGAGATAAAGATGCAATTTTCACCCCTAACCACCCCCAGATGAAATATCTACCTCTAAATCTTCTCGTTCTGTGTAGGGGTGCCCCGGGTAGTGTGGAACCGCCCCAAAATGGGTCACCAGGGCCCCGTCCGGCGCTCCACCCCCATCGACGAGATCCCCTTCCTCGCGGTGGCGCGCTCTCTCGGCGACCTCTGGTCCTACAACTCCCAAATCAACGAGTTCATCGTCAGCCCCGATCCCGACTGTTCGGTGATGCGAATAGACACGAACGTCCATCGGTGTCTCGTCTTCGGCACGGACGGCCTCTTCAACATGCTAAGCCCCCAAACGGCGGTCCACATAGTCCAGCAGGCGGAGCGTCACAACGAGATGGCCGCCCTCAGTGACGTCATCAACAAGACGTGGCTCAATCCCAGCAAATTGCTCGTCGAGAAGGCGTTGGAAAGGTGGCACAACACCAAGATGAGGGCGGACAACACCTCGGTCGTGACGTTGATGTTGGACCCCCCCGGGCCCCCCAGGGCTCAGGTGTTGAAAAATCGGAAGAAGAACAACTACCCCGACAGCGGCTTGAAGATTATGACGAGATTCGAACATCAGGAGAATAATAATTGCGTCGAAAGGGAGGATAAGGAGCCTCCCTCGAGCACAGGTGAGGATTTAACTAGTTTCGGGGTGAAATTTTCTGTAAAGAGTAGAAATTTTCAGGACCTTTTTGTAGAGAATTTTATTCCGAATGGTTTTTTAGTTCTAGTTCATGAATTTGGCAATCCTGCGCTTTCACAGTTGGTAATCACCTTTGATTTGCTTTTACGATCTCTCTTTTGGGTTGACAGCATTTATTCTGACTTTTCTTCAGTCGAATTTTCAACCCTGAAAATTGACAGATAAAAGGCAGATTTGACAGAAAACATTGAAATGTCTTGCGCAATTGATGATTTCAATAATTCCACTGCATGAAGGGAGTCAGTCAGAGTAGAGTCAGAGTAGGTAAAACAGTCCGGCTGTATTATCGGCCCTGCCAGTTTTGACATTGCTATGACACAGGCACGACAAATAACGACTAATTAACAAACAACTTATCTCTCACACCAGTTCTAGTGCATTAAGCACCAAAATTGGCAACCCTTAGACTGACGACCGTTATTTTTGTTTAATCACGTTGATTCGATAGATCTCCTTCTTTTATACGAAAACGTCTTCTCAAATTTTGAAACGTAAAGTTATTTACAACAATGTTAACCACCCCTGCAGGTAAAAAATCGACAGATTCACTTGCTAAGAATTTAGGTTAAGAGTGCCCGTTTTGGGGACGTTTATATGACGAATTTGGCAATCCTGCCGAATGAAAAACTCAGAATTTTCAACCTTGAGAATTGACTGAAAAAACGTTAAGTTATTTGCAACCTCTACAGGAAAAAAATTACCAAGTTCAGTTGGGAGAAATTCAATCTTTACCTTATGTAATGGGTGGAATGAATAAAGTGGTGCAAGATGCTCATACTCACATTAACAAAGGATGCAAATACAAGTTTTTCGTGCAGGAGAAAAGGATAGAACTATAAGTGAAAGCTTTGTTACCGTTTATTCATCCCGGCCAATATGTAAGGAGGTTGAGAGTGCTCGTTTTGGGGACTTTTAGGTCACGAATTTGGCAATCCTGCATTAACAAAGTTGGTAATAGTGACCCTTGGTTGGTTTTTAAGATCTCTCTTTTGGGTTGGCAGCATTTATTCTTACACTTCTTTCTGCTAAATCAAGTGGTCAGAATTTTCGAACTTGAAAATTGACAGAAAACATAAAATTGACAAATGAAAGTCAGAATTGACAAGAAAAAAAGTTATTGACAACAACGTTGCCACCCTTACAGCCAAAAAATTACCAAATTCAGTTGAAAAGAATTCAATATTTACCTTAACTAGGTTAGAAGTGTTCGTTTTAGGGACTTTTAGGTCACGAATTTGGCAATCCTGCGCTATCAAAGTTGGTAATGACTTTTGTTTGGTTTCTAAGATCTCTCTTTATGGTTAGCAGCATTTATTCTAAAAGTCAGAATTGACAGAAAAAAAGTTATTGACAACAAAGAACAATGTTAAAATTTGTAAAATTGTGTTTTTTGCTCAAAATTACATTAATCTGATGCATTTTATTAGCGAAATACCAATTTTGCGAATAAAACAAGTTCTACTCTGTAATCAAGTTGGCTAGGTGAATTTTCAAAATGGTGGTAGTCCCAAAGTGTTACCTATGTTTTCTTACTAAAAGTGACCTAACTAAACCAACGGTACCATTTTGAAAGTGATCCGATTAATATTCGTCGAGAAACGCCAAAATTTTTACTAAAAACAATGTTAAAGTGGACCCAAATTGTGAAAAATTTGTAAAATTGTGTTTTTTGCGTAAAATTACAAAACTCTTGAGGCATTTTATTAGCGGAATACCAATTTTGCGAATAAAACAAGTTCTACTCTGTAATCAAGTTGGCTAGGTAAATTTTCAAAATAGTGATAGACCCAAAGTGTTACCTATGTTTTCTTACTAAAAGTGTCATAATCAACGGTACCATTTTGAAAGTGATCCGATTAATATTCGTCGAGAGAAGTCAAAATGTTTACCAAGAACAATGTTAAAATCGGTTAAAATTGTGAAAAAGTAGTAAAATCGTGTTTTTTACTCAAAATTACATTAATCTGATGCATTTTATTAGCAAAATACCAATTTTGCGAATAAAACAAGTTCTAAATATTGTGATGCATTTTATTAGCGAAATACCAATTTTGCGAATAAAACAAGTTCTATTCTGTAATCAAGTTGACTAGGTGGATTTTCAAAATGGTAGTAGACCCAAAGTGTTACCTGTGTTTTCTTACTAAAAGTGACCTAACTAAGGCAACTGTGCCATTTTGAAAGTGATCCGATTAATATTCGTCGAGAAAAGTCAAAATTTTTATTAAGAACAATGCTAAAATGTGTGCGTCAAAATTTTCAAAAATACTCAAAATGTAACTTTTTTCGCAAAACTGGAATCCTCTTGCGTGTAAAAGTTGTTTTCACTCTAAAGATGAAGAGTATAATTTTGGCCAAGAAAAACCAGGATGGACCCAAGAAAATTCACTTCTCTCGCTCGGCAACGATCAAACTTAAAAAAAAACGTCAGATATGACTTAGTTATCTCGTTTTTTGTTTTAATTTGATTGTGCACTTAGGATTCACAAAAGTTTTCAGTTTGACTCTAGACCACTAGCCCTATTGTATTTTAGATTTTGTTAGTTTTACGAGCAATTTTTTTTCATTCTCCCTTGATTTGGTCCCAAAATACGAAAAGTAGAGTTTTGCTCAAGAAAAAATTATAAAAACCTCAATTTTTAGAATTTTGCATCTTGAAAATGAACTTTTCTGGGTCGATATTGTGTGAATGATGAAAAAAGCTTAGCAAATTGCCTAGTTATCTCATTTTACCCTTACTTGATGTGTCGGACAAGGTTTACGATAATTTTGAAATTGGCCCTAGCCCTGTATATGTTTGTGGTTTTACTAGTTTTACGTATAGTTAACGATAGTTCCCTAGACAAACACCAGCTAGAAGTCCAAAAGAGAGTAAAAAACGTAATTTTTAGTTAAAAAGAACTGTTTTTCGACAAAACCTCAAGGTCAAATGACGCACAGGTGAGGACAGCGAGGACATACCGGTGACATCCAGCGACACCCCCACCTTCCAGCCGCTCAAGGAACGAAACAACTTCCCGGCCAAGCCGCGAGAGGGCGCCAGTTGCGATGCGCGTGTGACAGACAAGGAGAATCTCGAGAAGGACTCCTCGATTCAAATAAACGAGATCTCGTCGAGTTCGAGCGACTTCCACGACGAAGAAAACCGAAGTGAAAAACCCGCCCACAACTTGAGGAGCTCCAGGAATAACAAAAGAAAATCGGAGGAACCCGATGAGGGCGTGGCCAAGCTGAGGAAGAGCAGCCGATTGGACGCCAGGAGGAAGTCACCGAAAAAGATGGCGCTTGCGCAGAGAATAATACGCAGCAAGAAGCTGATCAAGAAAAAGGGAACGAAAAAAAGGAAGAACAAAAAGAGGGGGGCGAGGGCGCCCAAGTCAATGCCGAGCAGGAAGACCGGGAGGAGGCGCGTGCGCAAGTAATGGGTATATCACGTGATCTAGTTTTAAGGAAATTGTTTTTGTTGGCTCCCCCGAGGGGGGGTCCCTTTTTTGTTTGGGGGGGCTTCGATTCTTAAGTTAAGGTTTGTAATCGTCAAAAATAAACTGTTTTGTGCCTTTGTTACCAAATATTAAAAAAGAACTAAATGTGTTGCATATGGCAAGAATATATTTATGATAAAGCGAAATGTATTATTTTCACATTTGAATAAATTTATAGTTTTAAAAAAGTTTCTATTTGCAGTTGGTAATAAATGTTTGAAAAAAAAGCTAAATTTATTAACAATTATTATAGGATAACTCATAATTCATAACTTGCGTGATTTTGGCTTACTTTCAGTTTACAAAACTTCTTTATTTGTGGACCAATTTTGATAATTTCTTCTTAGGGTTGAAAATATAAATCCCCTCCTTCATTTCACTCACCCCTTCTAGCCTGACAAGCCCTTAATTTCAACCCTCAAGCCTTAAAACCTCTCTAGGGGTGTAGCCAAATACATGTACTCTTAAACCATAAATTGGACCTTTGGAAGAAAATCAACAAAATTATTAATAGTAATTGTAAGCATTACCTATAGGGTATTGCGTGGTTTTTGATTACTTTGAACTCTCAGAACTTCTTTATTTGTGGACCAAATTTGATAATTTCTTCTCAGGGGTGAAAACATAAATCCCCTCCTTCATTTCACCCACCCCTCCTACCCTGACAAGCCTCAAGTTTCAACCCTCAAGCCTTAAAACCTCTTTAGGGGTGCAACCAAATACACTTCTAAACCATCAATAACCTTTATTTTCCAATCTATACAAAACAGCCTATAATTTAAGTCCAAAACCAATCAAAACCTAACTTAAAAAAATTACATGCCCCTCGAGCAGGAATCCGACAGCACCTCATTGACATTCTTAATCTCGATATTATTTTCCTTGATCTTCTCCACAGTGGACTTGGCCCTGTTGCATTCCAAAAAAGTCAATTTAATGGCGATCCTTTTCAATTTCGGCAAATTTTCCAAAATTTTTTCGACGTTCAAAGAGTGGATCCTGTTCCCCACCAGCTCCAACCTCTTCAAGCTCGACAACCCCTTAAACTCCCCCCCGGTGAAGTTCCTGATGCTGTTGCCGCTCAGCTGAAGTTCCTCCAACTTCTTCAAGTTTTTGAAAGTTCCAGGCTGAATTTTTTCGACTTGGTTGGTTGGCAATTCCAGTTTTACCAACCCCACCAAATCGTCGAAGGTGTTTTGATCGATTTGCTTGATCTCGCAGTGTTGCAATCGCAGTTTTTTCAAATTCGAGAGTCCTGCGAAAAAGTTGGCCCCCAGAGGGCCCAGATTCTGTTTTTCGATCCAGAGGAATTCCAGCTTGCTCATGGTCTTGAAGACGGCGCTGTCGAAACGTCGGAAATTGTTGTCGTAGACTTTGAAAGAGGTCAGTTTTGGGCAGCAGCCTTGGAAAATTCCAGGGGTGATGTTCGGGAAGCCGTGGTTAATTTTTATCATCAGCGATTCCAAATTCGGGAAAGAGTTGAAGAAACCCGGCTCTATGTCCGAAACGTTGCTGGATCTGATCGTCATTTCCTTGATTCCCGAGAGGAGGGGGAAGGAATCTGAGAAGATGGCGCCCCGGATCATGGACAGGTCCAGCTTGTTCCCGTATTTTTTCAGGGAGACGGTCTTTCCCTTCTCGAAGAGGAAGTTGGTGCACTTGGTTTCGTCATTGAGGGGGTTGTACTCGCAGCAGTCGCCCCAAACCAGCAGGCACAGAAAAATCACGGAAAACTTCATCCCAAGCTTAAAGTAAGACTAAATGAAAATTTTAAGTGACCTACTACTTATCCTATTAAACGGATTTGCGACAATTTGCATTCGGAATCGACCTTAACAAATTCGTCCTTAGTGCCCCATCATTGTTATAAACAATTAGGGCGGTTGTTTGTCGCGGAATTGGAGGCTTCCACGAGGAAAGGGGCGCGTGGAGGTGCTTGTTTCGAGAGAAGAATTTCGTCGATAATGTTTTATTAAGGCTTTTAGCTTTCCCCCTAAAAAAATTTCGTACAAATCCAGCGATCAATAAGAAAGTTGTGGGGGTTTGAAATTTAAGGGTGCGAGATTCTGATGGGGTGTAAATCGAGAAGGGGTGGGTGGAATCAAGCAGGGGGCAGGTGAAATGAGAGAGTGGATTTATGTCTTTACCCCTAAACATTTTTATCAAAATTCGTTCAGACATAAATAAGTTGTAGGGGTCAGAAAATATGAAAAATCAAGTAGGCTAGAAAGTCTGTTTAGAATTGCAGCAGACCCCGATTGTGACGTGTCGTTTGACAGTAAATTATGGCCAACTAAGCGATTGGTGGTGGTTCCAAAACGATCAGACCAGTGCCAACTAAGAAAAACTAAAATTCCTCTTTTGAAATTAAAAAAAAAATGGAAACAGTAAAAAGTTTGCAAGTTGAGTATTTTTCCTTCAAATTAGGATAATCGAAATGCTTTAAATGAAAAACAATTGAATTTGTCACGTAAAGAAAGAAGAATGAAAAATTAAGTACAATAAGACGTCCGTTTAAAATTGCAGCAGACCCTGATTGTGACGTGTCGTTTGGCAGTAACTCATGGCCAACTAAGCGATTGGTGGTGGTTCCAAAACGACTAGACCAGTGCCACCTCAGAAAAACCAAAATTCCTTTTAAAATTCAAAAAAAATTGAAATTTCACGAAAAAGTTTGCAAGTTGAGTGTTTTTCCGTCAAATTACGATAATCGAAGTGCTTTAAATAAAAAACATTTGAATTTGTCACGTAAAGAAAGAAGAAAGGAAAATGAAGTAGAATAAAACGTCCATTTAAAATTGCAGTAGGCCCCGATTGTGACGTGTCGTTTGGCAGTAAGTCTTGGCCAACTAAGCAATTGGTGGTGGTTCCAAAACGATCAGACCAGTGCCAAGTCAGAAAAACCAAAATTCATCTCTTAAAATAAAAAAAAATCTAAATTTCAGGAAAAAGTTTGCAAGTTGAATGTTTTTCCGTCAAATTACGATAATCGAAATGCTTTAAATGAAAAACAATTGAATTTGTCGCGTAAAGAAAGAAGAATGAAAAATTAAGTACAATAAGACGTCCGTTTAAAATTGCAGCAGACCCCGATTGTGACGTGTCGTTTGGCAGTAAATCATGGCCAACTAAGCGATTGGTGGTGGTTCCGAAACGATCAGACCAGTGCCAACTTAGAAGTTAAGTGCTAAATCCTGATGACGTGTAAGTCGAGAAGGGGTGGGTGGAATCGAGCAGGAGGTGGGTCAAATGAGAGAGTGGATTTATGTCTTCACCTCTAAACACTTATCAAAATTCGTTCAGAAATAAATAAGTTGTAGCGGTCGAAAAATTGCATTGGATAATTGATTGATGTAGGAGTAAAAGCAAAATGTTTCAGTAACTTCATCTATTTAAAATTTTTGTACATTATTCTAAAATTCTACAAATTTAATAATAATTTATCACAACCTCAGTTCTATAAAAGTGATAACTTATAAATCTAGCACAGGGTGGCTTAAATCTTATCAAAATTCTTCTAGCGTTTGAAGGGGTGGGTCAAATCAAGCAGGCAATGTCTTGAACAAGAGTTAAAAGTTCAATTTTCACCCCTAACCACCCCCAAGACTAAATATCTACTTCTAAATCTAGTGAGCAGTATTGTCCTATGTCTAGTGTCTTCAGTTAGGGGAGGGTGGCATCATCGGAATGTACTTCTCAGAAGGTCGATACTTCCACTGCGAGCACACCTCGTCCCCCTCAGCCTTGGTATATCCAGTCCTGCAATTTCACAGCAACCTGAACTTCCTCAAAAAATAATTAACGAAAAACGCTTTTTTATTCCTCCAACTAAAACGGGGGTACATCGTGCCATTATAACGACCGGATTTGAAAAAATCAATGGGACAACTAAAAAAAATAAAATAAAAACGGGGTGTGGCGAGGGGGGTCTACCTCTGTAACTGCGAGCACGGCGTTCGCTGCTTGAAGCAAATCACTTGAACCACGTTGAAAAAAATCGCGCCGATCGTATTGGCCGTTTCCGTGTTGACGTTTTGGAGGCACCGCCGGAAGGTGGCGTCGCAGTCGCAGTGGGAACGGGTGAAGGGGGAGTTGTTGCAAATCCCCTGACGGCACTCCCCCCTCATGAGGTTATCGGGGCAGTTGTCATGGGAACGGCAGCAGATGTCTTCCTTGGCGTGAATGCCGACCTCTGATTGGTTCTTGGCGATGGTTCCAGGGCCGCACCATTTGGTTCCGGGGTAGATGAAGCCCCCCTGGTGGGAGGAGTTTAGGTGGTTGCCACAAACGTCCACCAGTTGCGTGATGGAGTCGTCTGTCATCTGGCGAACTTTTCGGGGGTCGGAGCCCAGGAGCATGTGCCGGATTTTTCCCCTAGAAAAGAGTGTAATTTGTGTTTTTTCGTCAAATTACGTTCATTGAAATGCCTTAAATAAAAGAAAACATTGAATTTGTCTGATAAGAAAGAAGAGATGAAAAATCAAGTAGGCACTAGGAAGTTCGTTTAGAATTGTAGCAGACCCCGATTGTGACGTGTCGTTTGGCAGTAAATCATGGCCAACTAAGCGATTGGTGGTGGTTCCAAAACGATCAGACCAGTGCCAACTCAGAAAAACCAAAATTCCTCTTTTAAAATTTAAAAAATAATGGAGATTTCAGGGAAACGTTTGCAAGTTGAGTGTTTTCCGTCAAATTCTGTTAATCGAGGTGCTTTAAATGAAAAACAATTGAATTTGTCACGTAAAGAAAGAACAATAAAAAATCAAATAGACTAAGACGTCCGTTCAAAACTGTAGCAGACCCTTATTGTGACGTATCGTTTGGCAGTAAATCATGGTCAACTAAGCGATTGGTGGTGGCTACAAAACAATCAGACCAGTGCCAACTCAGAAAAACCAAAATTCCTCTTTTAAAATTTAAAAAATAATGGAAATTTCAGGGAAAAGTTTGCAAGTTGAGTGTTTTTCCGTCAAATTCCGTCAATCGAGGTGCTTTAAATGAAAAACAATTGAATTTGTCACGTAAAGAAAGAACAATGAAAAAAAAATCAAGTAAAATAAGACGTCCGTTTAAAATTGTAGCAGACCCCGGTTGTGACGTGTCGTTTGGCAGTAAATCATGGCCAACTAAGCGATTGGTGGTGGTTCCAAAACGATCAGACTAGTGCCAACTCAGAAAAACAAGTATTCCTCTTTTAAAATTTAAAAAATAATGGAAATTGCAAGGAAAAGTTTGCAAGTTGAGTGTTTTTCCGTCAAATTCCGTTAATCGAGGTGCTTTAAATGAAAAACAATTGAATTTGTCACGTAAAGAAAGAACAATGAAAAATCAAGTAGAATAAGACGTCCGTTTAAAATTGTAGCAGACCCCGATTGTGACGTGTCGTTTGGCAGTAAATCATGGCCAACTGAGCGATTGGTGGTGGTTCCAAAACGATCAGACCAGTGCCAACTCAGAAAAACCAAAATTCCTCTTTTAAAATTTAAAAAATAATGGAAATTTCAGGGAAAAGTTTGCAAGTTGAGTGTTTTTCCGTCAAATTCCGTTAATCGAGGTGCTTTAAATGAAAAACAATTGAATTTGTCACGTAAAGAAAGAACAATGAAAAATCAAGTAGAATAAGACGTCCGGTTAAAATTGTAGCAGACCCCGATTGTGACGTGTCGTTTGGCAGTAAATCATGGCCAACTGAGCGATTGGTGGTGGTTCCAAAACGATCAGACCAGTGCCAACTCAGAAAAACCAAAATTCCTCTTTTAAAATTTAAAAAATAATGGAAATTTCAGGGAAAAGTTTGCAAGTTGAGTGTTTTTCCGTCAAATTCCGTTAATCGAGGTGCTTTAAATGAAAAACAATTGAATTTGTCACGTAAAGAAAGAACAATGAAAAATCAAGTAGAATAAGACGTCCGGTTAAAATTGTAGCAGACCCCGATTGTGACGTGTCGTTTGGCAGTAAATCATGGCCAACTGAGCGATTGGTGGTGGTTCCAAAACGATCAGACCAGTGCCAACTCAGAAAAACCAAAATTCCTCTTTTAAAATTTAAAAAATAATGGAAATTTCAGGGAAAAGTTTGCAAGTTGAGTGTTTTTCCGTCAAATTCCGTTAATCGAGGTGCTTTAAATGAAAAACAATTGAATTTGTCACGTAAAGAAAGAACAATGAAAAATCAAGTAGAATAAGACGTCCGGTTAAAATTGTAGCAGACCCCGATTGTGACGTGTCGTTTGGCAGTAAATCATGGCCAACTGAGCGATTGGTGGTGGTTCCAAAACGATCAGACCAGTGCCAACTCAGAAAAACCAAAATTCCTCTTTTAAAATTTAAAAAATAATGGAAATTTCAGGGAAAAGTTTGCAAGTTGAGTGTTTTTCCGTCAAATTCCGTTAATCGAGGTGCTTTAAATGAAAAACAATTGAATTTGTCACGTAAAGAAAGAACAATGAAAAATCAAGTAGAATAAGACGTCCGTTTAAAATTGTAGCAGACCCCGATTGTGACGTGTCGTTTGGCAGTAAATCATGGCCAACTGAGCGATTGGTGGTGGTTCCAAAACGATCAGACCAGTGCCAACTCAGAAAAACCAAAATTTCTCTTTTAAAATTTAAAAAATAATGGAAATTTCAGGGAAAAGTTTGCAAGTTGAGTGTTTTTCCGTCAAATTCCGTTAATCGAGGTGCTTTAAATGAAAAACAATTGAATTTGTCACGTAAAGAAAGAACAATGAAAAATCAAGTAGAATAAGACGTCCGGTTAAAATTGTAGCAGACCCCGGTTGTGACGTGTCGTTTGGCAGTAAATCATGGCCAACTGAGCGATTGGTGGTGGTTCCAAAACGATCAGACCAGTGCCAACTCAGAAAAACCAAAATTCCTCTTTTAAAATTTAAAAAATAATGGAAATTTCAGGGAAAAGTTTGCAAGTTGAGTGTTTTTCCGTCAAATTCCGTTAATCGAGGTGCTTTAAATGAAAAACAATTGAATTTGTCACGTAAAGAAAGAACAATGAAAAATCAAGTAGAATAAGACGTCCGTTTAAAATTGTAGCAGACCCCGATTGTGACGTGTCGTTTGGCAGTAAATCATGGCCAACTGAGCGATTGGTGGTGGTTCCAAAACGATCAGACCAGTGCCAACTCAGAAAAACCAAAATTTCTCTTTTAAAATTTAAAAAATAATGGAAATTTCAGGGAAAAGTTTGCAAGTTGAGTGTTTTTCCGTCAAATTCCGTTAATCGAGGTGCTTTAAATGAAAAACAATTGAATTTGTCACGTAAAGAAAGAACAATGAAAAATCAAGTAGAATAAGACGTCCGGTTAAAATTGTAGCAGACCCCGGTTGTGACGTGTCGTTTGGCAGTAAATCATGGCCAACTGAGCGATTGGTGGTGGTTCCAAAACGATCAGACCAGTGCCAACTCAGAAAAACCAAAATTTCTCTTTTAAAATTTAAAAAATAATGGAAATTTCAGGGAAAAGTTTGCAAGTTGAGTGTTTTTCCGTCAAATTCCGTTAATCGAGGTGCTTTAAATGAAAAACAATTGAATTTGTCACGTAAAGAAAGAACAATGAAAAATCAAGTAGAATAAGACGTCCGGTTAAAATTGTAGCAGACCCCGGTTGTGACGTGTCGTTTGGCAGTAAATCATGGCCAACTGAGCGATTGGTGGTGGTTCCAAAACGATCAGACCAGTGCCAACTCAGAAAAACCAAAATTCCTCTTTTAAAATTTAAAAAATAATGGAAATTTCAGGGAAAAGTTTGCAAGTTGAGTGTTTTTCCGTCAAATTCCGTTAATCGATGTGCTTTAAATGAAAAACAATTGAATTTGTCACGTAAAGAAAGAACAATGAAAAATCAAGTAGAATAAGACGTCCATTTAAAATTGTAGCAGACCCCGGTTGTGACGTGTCGTTTGGCAGTAAATCATGGCCAACTAAGCGATCGGTGGTGGTTCCAACGCGATCGGACCGATACCAACTCAGAAAAACCAAAAAAAATCACTTTTTGGTGCAGGGCTACCAACCTGTCGGTGTGAACGTTGCAGTAAGGCTCTCTGGTGTTCAACTCGATCATCCTTGACATTCCCAGGTCGGCTATCAGCACCGTCGCCGATAATTCCCCCAAAAGGAGGAGGATGGCCGCGATTTGAAACTGCAATTACATAATTCGTTATTAAATTATCGTCAAAAGTTGTTTATAAAATGCGGTCTCGGCTAACGAGGTTCAAGTTACACGTTTTCTCTCGCGATTACATAATTACCGAATCTCAAACATCAATTAACGGAGACCTTGCCAGGGCAGAATCTTCAACTTGGCATGAAAAATTCATTGATCGAGGCCACGAGGTTATTGGGTTTATCCACCTGTGGTTCCTGTACCCTGTTCTGTAACTATTTATGTAACAAAATAACCGTTAGAACTTAATTTCAACGTTAAGTTGGCAGTGGTGGAAGATGCGGGGATTTTTGAAAGGTTACGTTGGCTGGAAGCGAGAAATTAGATTTTAATTTGTGTTACCAACTTAATGTCAACTTATAGGCATAGCACGTTCGGGCTGCCCTGCACTGCAGTCAGTATATCTGTCTCGTGTTACGTGTTGCATCGTCATATGAAAGAAAAGGATGCAGATATTATTGACAACCGCAGAAATTTCAGTGCATCCTTTTTCCTACTGTGGCGAGGTATAATGCGAGATAGAGATACCTAATCGGCGTTAGATATACTTACGTTTCATATACAGGGTGTTTACTGTTTAGATAAAAGTTGCTCTTTTTTAAGGTTATTATTTTTTAAGTTATTCCGAAAAAACAGAAAATTAACAGTCTATAAAGAAAAATTTATAGATCCGTAATGGTTGATGGCGTCTAAATGAAACTTGGAGCTTTTATATTTTCGACATCTGTCAATTCAATGGCATTGACAAAAATTTTCTACTTTATTTAAGCCGTTTTCTGGCGGTCGCTGTGTTTTTGAAAACAAACTTGCATTTGAAAACATACGGCGAACGCGTATTTTGTATTAAAACAGTGTCAAAATAATGTCAGTTTTGAATACATTTCCGAGATGAATTTGAAACTGACAACAAAGTGACAGTATATTAATTCAAAACAAGAGTTTATCCTATGCTTCCAAATGCAAGTTTGTATTTGAAAACATAGCCACCGCCAGAAAACGGCTTTAGATTTTGAGTCAACTTTTCTTTTTGTTATGGCCGGCATATTGGATATTAATACCATATTCGACACACAAAAAAATCGACTTTTTAAAATTCATCCAATCCGGGCTTTTTAAAAAAAATTCCAAAGATTGAATCACGATTTTTCATCAAAGGACCCCGCACACTTATGGGAAATTTAGATCGATAGATTTTTTTTATTTTTTAATATGTTGTAGCCAAAGCGATGCTGATTAAAACGTCTCACGGGCGCAACCTTGTGGGGCCCACGGTTTGGCCGTTAGAGCGCCCCAAAGACAGGGCCGAACTCCATATATTGCTCACCATTGGCATCTCTTAACCGGTAACAGATACGAGGTCGGTTAAATCAGACAAAAGTTGCGCTATTTTTTTGTGATTAAGAATCTGAAGAGAACTCCCCGATATCTTGACTCGTTAATGAGTTATCCCGAAAAATCTTAAAATTTGTAATATTTGCGAATAACTCGAAAACGGATGAAAATAACCAATATGTTTGTAGGACAAAAAACGTTCCTTTATGAATTCTACATTACGCTAGCTAAAAATATACAGGGTGTTCCATTTGGAAAAGTTGAGAAAAATGGCTTCAAAATTCTCTAATTTTGAAAATAAATTTTGAGCATCCTGTACATAGCGTAACAACTAAAATTGAATCAGAGCTGTTTTCAAGCCTCTGCAATAAGGTCTTCATCTTATTTTCTTATGAAAACTGTACCTGCGTAAATGGAGAATTTTTAAGCAGGATGATGTAAACTCCCATTTTTTTTGAAAATATTTTTTTACTCCCAAACCAGAGGTTCAAAAGCCGTAATATTTTAGGGATGAATAAAGGCTCCTAAGGGGGTTTCAAATATGCTAAAATATACCGGGCATTCCATTTAAAAAAAGTCGACTTTTCCTCTTCAAAATTCTTCTTACCACCCTGTATAATTAAAAATATTTTCCTGAAATGCACCTTCATTAACAGTTTAAGTATGTACCTGAACGAAATTCCTAGTTTGGATAGTTTAGGCGCTATGGAAGCCCGACGCACGGTTGCAGGACCCTGTATAACCCCTTTTAAAAATGTACATAAGTAAGTTAAGTCCTCTTATCAAAGATCGTCATTTGTTTTTCTATGTACATGACAAGAGAGTTTGGCAAAATATCTACCAAAGACTTTTTGAGTGAAGGCTTTAACTTCAAAGATAACTGATCGAGATATCGATTTTTTAATTATTTGCCTCGTGGAGTTCTGCCCCGCCTTTGGGGCGCTCTACCGGCCAAACCGTGGGCCCCACAAGGTTGCGCCCGTGAGACGTTTTAATCAGCATCGCCCTGGCTACAACATAGTAAAAAACAAAAAAAATCTGTCGATCTAAATTTCCCATAAGAAGTGTGCGGGGTCCTTTCAAATTTTGACGATCTGTCAAAAAAGTCCAAGTTGGTTACATTTTTGAAAAGCTAATTTTTTTGTGTATCCATTGGTGTTAAAATTCAATATGGCGACCAGAATAAAAAGGAAAATTGACTGTCGTTACTCAAAATCTAGGAGGCCTAGAAAATTTCTGCTAATGTCATTGAATTGGCGGCTGTCAAAAGATAAAAGTCTCAAGTTTTATTTGTTTAGCATCAACTGTTAAAAATAAGTATATTAATTTTTCTTTAAAATCGAGATTTTCAGTTTTTACAAAATAAATCAGTAACGAATCAAGATATCGGAGAATTCTCTACAGGTTTTTAATCGCCCTCAAAAAGCGCAACTTTTTTCTTTTTTAGCCGATTTATTGGTACAGAATTGTCGGAAATAACAATGTTATTTACGTTGGCAACCGTTGTCGGTGTCTCAATTAAAAAACATTTTTTTGATATTTTTTGATCTCACTATACCCACATACCCAATTATAATTTATGTTTCTTCAGTGATTCAGTCCTAGCTAAAAATATTTTAGTCCACCTAATAATCTTTTTTATTTATTTTATTTATAAAAGACAGTCAATATGGGCCTCTCAAATGAAAAAAAATATCGTTTTTTTTTGTTACACTTGCAAAGTCTAACCAATTTCTATGATATTTGTTCAGCCAATAGCACTGAGTGGCCCTTTGTCAGAATATATGACGTCATATATATGCTGACTCGGAATTTTAAAGAATTTTTTATTATAAAAAACTACGAAGTTTTGAAACATTTTATTTGCTGAGGAGATCTAGACGAAGTGTATTCTTTATAATTTTATCATTTTCAAAAATTGTTGGAAAGGCCCAGTCAAATGACTAAAAAATAAAAAGATCATTAAAATGCGATATAAATGTATTTAGTAGCCCTGTATTTTTGTTCTATTTCTATCATAGAATTGCATATCATCAAAATAATTACAAAAGTAAAAAAAAATTTACAAATATTGTTGCGTATACTATCAACAAACAATATTGCCAATCCCGCGATTATTTAAACAAAGTCAAGGCAAACTTGATCATCATCGATTTATTAAAAATTAAACAAAAACTCACCCTCATTTTTAATCCAATGCCAGGTCGTCCGAACTTATTCCTGAAACACCGAATTATGGTTTTAACGAGAATCCGACATTTAAAATAAGAAATTTCGCCCTTGGGTTTTATTTGAAAACGAGCCCCACTACCGTCGTAGTGGGCGACTGCAAATATTGATTTTTGCAGCCTAGGCAACCAGATATACACCAAAATTTTAATTGAATTCCTCTTTTGGGAGGATGCAGCCATAATTTATTTCTCTACACGGATGAACATATTTAAATTAGTAAAATAATCTTTAAAGGCAATCTCTTAACTAATTTACATCTGCTTTTAGAAATGGAATAAATTATTTGGTGAATTTGGTGCGATATGGTTGGCATCACATTCTCAGATTCTTTATTTTGGCTTTTTTTCAAAAATACTACTCGCAAAGAGATTTCTCGCTAATGTTACGTATGTTGCGCGTTTCGGAATAATTTGCTGATTAATAGGGATCACTTTATTTTATATTTTTACAGAAAATAAAATTGATACTTGGTAAATTTGGTGCCTTAGGTTGGCATTCCTTATGTCAAATGTCAAGTTCACAGCCACCTGGGCCACCCACCTGTTGCATCGCTACGTCAACAATCGCGGGTGAAAAAATGTTTCTAGTGCAGTAAGTCTCGGAGATCTCGCAAAATGCGACTCAAAGCAATAATTCTCGCGTTGTTCCTCGTCGAGAATCTCGAATCTCGGCACGTGAGTGAAAATCGCGAGAACCACAACGAGGACTTCCTGGAGGAGCCCCGGTACCTCAACTACGACGAGCTGACGAACCTCTTCAAGAAGCTGGAGGCGGAGCACCCGGGGCTGGTGAGGCTCCAGAGCGTGGGGCGGTCAGTCCGCAACCGGGAGCTCTGGGCCCTCGAAATCAACTCCAACGCTGGCAACCGGAGCCTCCTGACCCCCATGTTCAAATACGTAGCCAACATGCACGGGGACGAAAGCGTGGGGCGAGAATTGATGGTTTTCCTGGCCCAGTATCTCGTCTACAATTACGGCAAGGATGAAAGGGTGACCAGACTGGTTAACTCCACGGATATCTATTTGATGGCTTCTATGAACCCCGATGGATTTGAAAATTCTCAGGTAAAGGGTTGGCTGGGGGCGAAGCTGATGGGTTTTTTGCAGGAAGGTAACTGTGAGTCCAAACCAAAGTACGTGGGCAGGGAGAATGAGAATCACGTGGATTTGAATCGGGATTTTCCGGACCAGTTTGAGCCAGTTCGAGCAGGTAGGAGATTAATGTTAATGTGCCTTAATGGGATAAATTGGCATAATTGTTGTCCGGCTTTTCGTTGACATTTTCGATGTAACCTGTCCAATACCGGTGACGTCACCAGGGTGCGTTCATAAATGTTACCCGGAAAGAGATAGAAAACTGTATTTTTGAAACTGAAACAAAGAAGACAGAATGCACGTCACATGGTGGGGCCTTTATTTGTACAAAGACTTGCTAATGGCGATGAATGTACCTACCTATTTTATCACGCCCAATAAATTATTATTTTTATTAATACCAACTCAGAAAATAGAAAAATTTCCACTCAAAACTAAGAAAAAATGGCTATTTAAAAAAAAATGCAAGTTGTGTGTTTTTTCGTTAAAATGGATTAATTTAAATGCTTCAACAGAAAAACGATTGAATTTGTTATACGGGGTTCCGAAATTAGGGGGTAAACTTTACCAGTAGATTCTTCTATGAAAAATATGAAAAAAGTTCCCATGAACATATGTCGAAAAATAAGTCCTAAGGGAGCTAAGGCCCCTTACAGGAGCCACTTTGAAAGTGTTTTTTTCTAAATATCTTAGAAACAGTTAAAGATGATCAATTTATTACTGTTGAGAGAATTTTAAAATTTCGATCATAAGCTTTTATTTTTAGAATGAAGTAGGGAACCGTTCCATGAACTTGTTTACAGTATTTTCATGTTTTAAATCTCAAATTTTGCAGCCCTGAACCAATGAAAAGCAATTTTTTTTGAAAAAGGCGCATCCTTTCGATGTCAAACAAGAGTACCATTCTTACGTAAAAAACCTCAAATTTTCTGATTCTGTAATCAAATTTGATAAAAAACTACTTGCAAAAAATGTTTGAGCAAATTTAGTCCTTAGTCCTAAGCCCCTACTGTACGAGACGCTTATGATCAAAATTTTAAAATTTTCTCCACAGTAATAAATTCAGCATCAAAACGTTCACGTTACCATCTTTAACCGTTTTGAAGATATTTAGAAAAAAAAATTGGCAGTCACAGAGACTGTAGAAACTTCTACTTTTTCACAGAATTTGTAAGTGTAGCATTTAACTTTATTTAACCAAGGTCGGGCGTGCGGAGCGGTTGGATGGCTGATGGACCCGGCGCTCATTTATACTAAAATCTAAAATACAAATGTTTTTCACTCCTAAAATGGACATTTTTCGAAAAAATGGCACTAAGATTTTTGATCCGGCAGTGCAACAGCTATCGAATTCGATAATGATAATATGCCCTTTTGCTACGAAAAACTCAAAAAGGGGCCTTTTTGTCCCTAAAATGGAAATTTTCTAAAAAATTGCACTAAGGTTTTTGATCCGGCAATATAACAGCTGTCGAATCCGATAGTAAGATTTTTTTTTTGTAAAATAAATTGAAACAAGGGCCCTCTTGCCACTAAAAAGACATTTTTCGAAAAAAGGGCCTAAGGTTTTCGGCTTGAAAAAAAATCAGCTATTAAATCCGCTAATAAAAATATACAGTTATGCATAGGTTTTTTTTCACGGCACAATTTTTTGGCCAAAAGGGTACAAGTGTGAATACATTTTTAGTAGCAGAATTCGAAGAGCATTCATATGGTAACACGAAAAGTGGTGGTTTGTATTTAAAATTTTAAAGTTGATGTGCCAAAAAGGCACTTTCCGTGAACCAATGTGGCCCAGATTCTAATCAGCACCTACAAATCTCCCACGGAATATGTGTGCCAAATTTCATCTCGATACGTTTAGTAGTTTGAGCTGCAGCGTGATCACAGACAGACATTTTTTCAAAAACCACTTTTTTGGGTTCCCAGGACCCTGAAACGTAAAGATTTCATGTTTTTGGCGATTCGATTTTTTTGAATTTTCCGATCGATTCCACTAACTTGCACTTGCAAAGTGGCCTTTGGAGGCATTTTTCGACATAATGTTCATAGGAACTTTTTTTTATATTTTTCATAGATGAATCTACTGGAACACCCTGTATACATAAAAATAAGATCAAAAATCGAGTAGGCGAGGAAGTCCGTTTAAAATCGTTGCAGGTCCCCAAGTTAGTTTAAAAATGTGAAAAAAATGTCAACAAATAGCTCTGTATAACACTGACCTATGCTCCAAATTTTCAAGTTCTGTCATTCATATTTTCCGAGTAATTTTAAGAAAACTAACTTTTCTAGTATCCCTTTACAGGGGCTTAGAATAGTATGAGGAATCACCCCTTGAATTTTTTGCCACTATTTACGAATCACCCTGTATATGTAAAGAGAAGATACAAAATGGAGTAGGCTAAGAAGTTCATTTAAAATTGTCGCAGACCCCAAAGTGTGACGTGTCGTTTGGCAGTAAATCGTGGCCAACTAAGCGATTAGTTATGGTTCCAAAACGATCCGACTAATACCCACTCAGAAAAGTGAAACATTTTCATCCAAAAGTAAGAAAAAAGTGGCCATTTAAAAAAATATTGCAAGTTGTGCGTCTTTTCGTCAAATTGCTTCAATTAAAATGTTTTAAAAGAAACACAATTGAATTTGTTAGATAAATAAAGAAAAAATGAAAAATCAAGTAGGACAGGATAGAAGTACGTCTAAAATTGTAGTAGACCCTAATTGTGACGTGTCGTTTGGCAGAAAATCATGGCCAACTAAGCGATTAGTGGTGGTTCCAAAACGATCAGACTAGTACCACGAAAACGAAAAACGAAAATTGCTCACTTAAAATTAATAAAAAATGGAAGTTTGAAGAAAAAAATTGTAATTTGAGTATTTTTGCGTCAAATTATGTCAATCCAAATGCCTTAAACGAAAAACAATTGAATTTGTCGCATAAAGAAAGAAAAAATTAAAAATCTAGTAGGCCAGGAAGTACGTTTAAAATTGTAGTAAACCCCGATTGTGACGTGTCGTTTGACAGTAAATCTTGGTCAACTAAGCGATTGGTTGTGGTTTCAAAACGATCGGACTAATACCAACTCAAAAAAGTGAAATTTTTTGCCCAAAGGTAAGAAAAAATTACCATTTAAGAAGAAGGATTGTCTTTTCGTCAAATTACCTGAATTGAAATGCTTTAAAAGAAAAGCAATTATTGAATTTGTTATTTATAAAAATAGAGATCTTGAAAAATCGAGTAGGCTAAGAAGTTTAAAATTGTCGCAAGTGTCAAAGTGTAACTTGGTGGTGTCGACTGTCGATCCATATATATGTATATAAAAATGAAAAATTTTCAGTCAAAGCTCAAAAAAGTGGTTGTTTAAGTCACTAGTACGAATTAGAGCTCGCTACGTTTGTTCTATAAACGCCTCGTATTGTAGTGTGAATTACTATTTAGATTTCCTTGTTGACTACTATTACCATTTACAAACTTCTTTCAATTCAAATTTGGCAATGCCGCAAGAAAATTATCTACAAAAAAGTCTTTTCGCCCAGGAACGATCCTGGCCGGCCGCCAACCGGAGACCATCGCAATGATGACGTGGATAATCTCCCGCCCCTTCGTGCTTTCGGGCAACCTCCACGGGGGCGCTGTCGTCGCCAGCTACCCCTTCGACGACTCCAGCTCCAAGCGCACGTGCTGCGTGGAGAGCCGCTCCCCCGACAACGCCATCTTTAAAAAACTAGCAACGACGTACGCCGACGTCCACCCCCTGATGAAGGGGGGGAAGGCGTGCAAAAACGACAACTTCGACAGGGGCATCACCAACGGGGCCTTCTGGTACGAAGTAAGGGGGGGCATGCAGGACTTCAATTACGTCCATTCGAACTGTTTCGAGGTCACGTTCGAGCTGAGCTGCTGCAAGTACCCCCTCGCCCCCACCCTACCGCAGGAGTGGGATAAGAACAAGGAGTCGCTGTTGAGGTTCGTCGAGTCGACCCATTGGGGGGTTAGGGGGCTGGTGACCAATGAGAGAGGCGAGCCGGTTCTGGATGCTGACGTGGTGGTGGAGGGGGTGGGGCATAACGTCACCACGTCCAATAGGGGAGAGTATTGGAGGTTGCTGTTGCCGGGGGAGTACGAGGTGTACGCCACTGCTTATGGGTAAGATGTTATACGTTTTGGGATCCGAAATGGCGGGCTTCGTGATAGTTTTTTTACCGCCCCCGTATATTCAAGCCCCAGCAATTACAGGATTGACCTTTTTAGCGTACTATGCTCTCAAAAATTTTGTGTACCACTAAAAAAAAATGTTTTAAGTCACCCTGTATGCTTAATTGACTGATGACCGAGAAAAAAAGGACGTTAAATGGCGAACTTTAAATTTGGTTTTCAAACACCCTGTATACAGTGTTTGAAAGAAATTAAAAAATGCGAAGTTTTACTGGACTTACATGTTTTATAGTCTACCCTGTATTTTTATATTGCTGGAACACTTCGACATTTTGCTGTAAACTTTAAATTACGAATACGGGGTGATTTATAAAAAAAATCTTCAACAAAATTGACTCGCTGAGTTCCATAATCTTAATTTTTTAGCACCCTGTATACTTTCTGCTGTGTAAAAACATTAAAAATACCAATTTCTATGCGTTGCAGACTGTATATTCAAAAACATGGATTTAGAAAAGCTATTATATCTAATTGTTTTCTAGTCCACCCTGTATACTAAAGGTTTTCAGGTTCATAAAATTCTCTTTTTTCTGCACCACCCTGTATATAGGATTGATAATCATGTCATAGATATACAAGGTGATTGTGACAGAAAGTCATCAAGAAATTGACATTTAAATGGTGAACCTTACCTTAAGCTTGCTTTTCACACACTCTGTATACAGTGTTGATGTCTAAAGAAATTAGAGACTGCGAAGTTTTACTGCAATTATGTTTTATAGTACAGCCTGTATTTCCATACGTCTGAAAAATTTCCGACATTTTGCTGTGAAATGATTTATAAAAAAAATCTTTAACAAATCTGTAAACATTCTGCTGGGTAAAAGCATTCGAAAATAGCAATCCCATTACGTTCCACCCCGTATATTCAAAAACGTGGATTTAGCAAAGCTGTTTTTATTATAACTAAATGTTTTCCTAGTCCACCCTGTATATTAAAGTTTTTAAGCGCTAATAAAATTTCCTCTTATCAATAATAATCAATAATAGATATACAAGGTGATTGCGAAAGAAAATCATCAGGAAACTGGCATTTAAATGGCAAACCTTAAACTTGCTTTTCAAAGACCCTGTATACATTACATTGTTGATGCCTAAAGAAATTATATTTTTTTACTGCAGTTATGTTTTATAGTCCACCCCGTATGAAAAACTTTGAAATTATAAACATATACCTAGGTATATACAGGATGTTGCCATCATTGAAATCTCGGAAACCTTTAGAGCTAGAAAATCGGTTAAATTAGGAAAAATATCGCGATTTCAAAGAAAAATTAATATTTTCTTAACAGTTACATAGGCTTCAGTTCCAAAGCCCACCTAGGATCAATTTACTAATGTTTAAAAAAAATATTCTAGTTTCATCCAGTTGTATACCAAACGATCGTTTTTGTATCCCACCTGTATGCAGTTTTTCTTTGCTTTTTTTAACAAAAAGAATAGTTTTTTGCGCCACCCGTACATATGTGAAGAAAACTTGAAGATTTTATGGTGATCCACCCCAGAAATTGAAAAAAATTCATTGTGTTAATGTTTAAAAACATTCGAGCATTGTAATACGTTTCACCCTGTGTCTTGCCCTGTATATGTATAAAAAACCTAAAAAAAGTTTATATTCGGAAGCACCTATATTTCAAAATACCAATGGCTAACTGTTTCACCCCGTTATACTGCAGAAATCTTCTTTTTATCTCACGCTGTATATTTTAATTTAATATTTCATTGTTGAAAATGCCGTTCTGTACATGTGGGAAAAACTTTTTAGCCTGAGCTGGAAATTTTGAATGTACAGGGTGATCATAAAAGAACAACGGTTAACCTAAAACTTACTTTTGATGCACCTGTGTAGGTTTTTAATTTCACGAAGAAAAGATATACAGGGTGTAATATAAAAACTAACATACAGGGTGGTCCGAAATGACGTTTTGTCGCAGCTTGAAAACGTCCGACTTTTACGTTTTTAATTTCCCGAAAAAAAGATATACAGGGTGCGATAAAAAAACAAACATGTGGTCTGAAATCACGCTTTGTTGCAGCTTCCAGCCGTCCGACGTAGCCAAGGTCAAGGTAGAGGCCGACCGCCCCACCCGCCAGGACTTCCTCCTCCGCCGCCTCCCCCCCGAAAAAGGTAACAAAAGCGCCGCCCCCGGGGGCGCAGACTCCTGGTATTGGCCGCAATCATAACAAAACGAGTAACAAAAGCAATAATACTCCCCCCTCCATGACAAAATACATGTGTATCGATTCGAATAAAAGTTTTAGAGACACGTGTATTTTGTCCGCTCACCCCCACCCCTTTCAGATTTTTACAAGAGAGTCGTTAACCAGTCCGGGGAGATTTACGACGAGTTCGGTTTCATGATCCACGATACCGTTTTTAAGCACCACCGCTACGCGGCAATGGCGGAGTTTTTGAAAGACCTGAACCAGAAATATCCGAATTTGACGTACTTACATTCTGTTGGACAGTCGGTTCAAGGACGGGAACTGTTCGTTATGGTGGTGGGGAGTACACCCAGAGCGCACGTTGCAGGTAACTGACAGCTCGACAAAGATGGCGCCAATTATATAGTTTTTCGATGTAGGGAAACCGGAATTTAAGTACGTAGCTAATATGCATGGAAACGAAGTAGTGGGCAGGGAATTACTCCTCTTACTCATGAAGTACCTCTGCGAACGTTACGGTACCGACGAGAGGATTACCCGCTTATTGGATAGTACTAGGATTCACCTCATGCCTTCCATGAATCCGGACGGCTATGAAATGTCGAGGGAGGGGGACGAGGGGGGCGTTGTGGGGAGGGGAAACGCACACGGCATGGATCTTAACAGGAATTTCCCCGATCAGTACATCAGCAACAAGGTATTTCCCATAACGGTGGCGGGTTATCTTAACCGCAGATAAAAAAAACGAAAAACATTAAAGTTGAAATTTATTGATATTAATTTAAGTAATTTGGCAACACTGATTGTTCCAGTACAACGCCATAACGGAACCGGAAACAAAAAACGTCATCAAATGGATTCTCTCCGAACCTTTTGTCCTGTCGGCCAATCTGCACAACGGTGCCCTAGTAGCCAACTACCCATACGACGACAACCCCCAAATGTTGAACGGAATTGAAAATCCCACTTCTGATGATAACATTTTCAAATATCTAGCCAGAGCCTACTCTGACGCTCATAAATCAATGCACGAAGGGATACCTTGCCCTCTCTTCCCCAAGGAACATTTCGAGGGGGGCATCACTAACGGTGCCAAATGGTACACGGTAACCGGCGGTATGCAAGACTGGAATTATCTAGTGGCCGGCTGTATGGAGTTGACCTTGGAAATCGGTTGTTATAAATTTCCACCAGAAAAATATCTGTCGAAATATTGGCTGGATAATAAGGAATCTTTGATTGTTTTCATAGAGCAAGTCCATAGAGGCGTCCACGGAATTGTACAAAGTACAATCGGAAGTCCAATCCCAGGCGCGAAGTTGCTCATAGATGGCGTTAGTCATTACGTCAAATCCTTCAAAGATGGCGACTATTACAGAATCCTACTTCCGGGCCGGTACAATTTGACAGTCGAAGCCGAAGGCTTCGAAGGCTACACCCACGAAATCGAAATCCCCGAAAGTGGAAGCCTGAAGTACGACTTTCAGCTAATGAAGGACGATCCGTCGCATTGGGCTGACGCCTACGATTTCGGCCTAACCGAAAATCAATATCCCCATTACCACCCCAAAGAGAGAATCTACTTCAAGTTGGCACAACTGGAAACCAGATACCCCAACCTGGCGGCATTCCAAAACGGCGAAGATTACGTTTCCATGACGATCCGATCGTTGAAAATCACGTCGCCCGGCAACGAAAACAAATTCCACCTGGCCGTCGTGGGGAATTTATTCGCGACGCAGCCAATAGGACGCGAGATTTCGCTGAACCTCGCCCACCATCTTCTCGAAGGCTTCCATGTTGGAAACCCGAGGATTCACGAGATTCTCAACAACACGGAGATTCACATAGTGCCCGTGATTGACACGGCCTTCGAGCAAATCTGGGGCGGCTACGACAAAGAAGTTTTAACTGACAAAACACCGTCGGAAAATGTCTGCAACAACATCACGGCCGACTTTAAACAAGTCGGGGATCAACTCACCCAAATTTCAAGGACGAACAATAATAACGATTTGAAATCGGTGGCGAACGGTTTCAAACATCTGCTATTGGAGGAACGGTTCGATTTGGTGATAAATGTGGAGGGGGGTGGGCGTGGCATCGTCTACCCTAAAACCAATAGTAAGATCGACGTGTTTGAAATTTTCTCGCGAAAATTCAAAGCTAAACAGGATTGTCACGGTCATTTCAGGGGTACCAACACTACACTCACTGATTACTTATACCAGGAGTATAATACCCCCATGTTGACGGTTAAAGCAAGTTGCTGCGAGTACCCTGAAGTTAGCCAACTGAGAAACATTTGGAGGGAGATTCTCGAACCGTTAATGACGTTGCTGTCCTTGACTACGACGGGAGTCCAAGGTCAAGTCGTCGATGAAGCGGGCGAGGCTCTCGTGAATGCCAGCATTAAAATCCTCGGCATTGAGCACGATTACGTCACGAGAGGTAAAGCATTCTTCAAGGTTATGTTGCCGCCCGACAGTTACGACCTTGACGTCTCCTGTCACAAACACGAATCGAGAGTGGTTAAAGTCAAGGTCGAGGAAGGAAAGCTGACGTCTGTCAAAGTGGTTCTGGGAAAAATCGACGGTATTTTGACAGGAATCAGAGGTTACGTCAAGGATGACAGCGATCATCCCATCGAAGGCGCCGACATTTTCGTGGTGGAGCAAAACAGGACCGTCAATTCTGACAGTTCCGGAAGTTACGTAGCGAAATTACGTCCGGGGAAATACACGGTGAAAGTGACAGCTGGGGGTTATCACTCGAACGTCAAATTTTTGTCAGTTGACGAAATGTCGATCAGTCCAAAAATAGTGATGTTCACACTAATCAGGGATCGGAATGTTTGGGGGCTTCCCCGATTGGTTTTCGTTGTTTTGATGGGTTTTGTATGTTTTATCCTTGTGGCAATTTTCATTTGCGGATTGGTGGTGTGCAGAAAGAGGAGCGAGTACGGTTTGCTCTCTCAAAATGGCTTCTACGAGGAGTTTAGGGATTTTGACGAGGCCAAAGAGACGGATCTTTTCACCACGCCGATGAAAGGTTGGTAACGTTTGGTTTGTGCAGGGAATTTTATTCCTTATGTTGGTAGATAAACCTTTGATGAGGCCCTACTTTGACGTGGACGACAACGATGTCTCCGATGTTGACAGTTCCGAAGAAGACGAGATTACTCTGCTCCAGTCGAGACAGTAGCATTCCTTCCAGTATTGAGCGTGCGCACTATGAATGGAATGTATGCAACCCAGCACTCAATAACGTCAACGAGGTAAAAGTGAGGTTATCTTCTGTGTTAGATCACCAGAGAGCTGGGTTGCATATATTCCATGCGTAGTGCCTGCGCGCGATTGTAATGTAAATGATCTGTGATAGCAGCAATTTTCCCGTTGGTTGATGTTTTTGAAATCTCTATTTTAAAGCCGTGCTAATTTTTATATCTGTTTAGGTTGTTAATCTTACTAATAAATACTTTTAAGTTTTAACTCATAAATGTTGTTTTTCTGCCGCCGGCAGTAGGTAGATCTAAACATCAAAAATGTTATTAAAAAAGAAGCAAAATTATACAGGCTATGGAAACAAGTTAATCGTGACTTATCGAAAGGACGCTTGTCTAAAGTTAATACTGACAGTTCCCAGATAAAACGACAGATGACGTGTCCTGCACGAACTTCATCAGTTTCCATAGCCGCCCGTTATCACATTTTCAGAATGACACTGTATTTTCATTGTTGCCAATCAACTTAATAAGTGGTTATTAACGTCCATTAACAAGAACTTGTTAAAAAAAGCTAAAAGGATTCCCGCGTCCACTAAAAGCAAAAAAGAATATTCCATCTACAAAGCCATTAGTCCATCGGCCATGGAAACTTCAACAATTTTTCTACTTTTCTTCCCCCTTCTAACAGCAGGAATAAAAATTCGTAAGTAGATTATTCCCCCAAGAAAGAAAATCAAGAAATATTTTAAGCCCCCGAAATAAAAATGTGCCACAAAACCGACGACGAGTGCATGAAGAAAGCGTTCGAAACAGGCCTGAACATCTTCAGGAACGGCAGTGAAAAACTTCACTTGGCCGCCATTGAACCGTTTTTTATTAGCAAACTCGACCTAACCGAAAGAGACAACTTTAAACAGCTTTACAAGAACGTTCGACTGTACGGGATATCGTATTCCAAAATTGAAAATTTCAGGTTTGTAAATAAGTTTTAAGCATGCGCTGTTGCCAGATTTGATCCGAGACCTTGCTCGAGGGTTTTTGTCTTGGAATCGCATTTGCTATAATATTATTGATAATAACTTTGAAGTACGCATGCGACGGGCTGGGACATGACGCTCTGGTCGCCATATTTTCGATTGACTAGCGATTATTGGCTGAAAGCCAGGATTTCGTCCATTATGACGCTCGACAGTCACGGAAGAAGCGATTTTAAAAGCTGTAAAATATTTTGATTCGTTTTTTTTGTATTTTTTTTATTTTTGAAGGGAATGTCACGACTAGGATCTACATTGATTTTGAGGAGTTTCATAAACGCAACAAAACGTATTTGAGAGTGAGAAATATGACGATCGATCTAATTCCAGAGGTTTCAAAAGTTGATTTTTCAAATTTAATCCCGGGAAACGAGGAGATGTCAAAGATGATGATCAAATATCTTAACGAAAATATCCATGAAATTTGGGTGGATATAAAACCGCAGTTTGAACAAATGCTGGCTTATGCTTTGGCCACAACGTTGGACAGGTTCTTTGAGAGACTGCCGGAAAAGAAATTGTTTCTACCTTGAGACTAAATAAAATAATTAAATAATTATCGATTGTTTTTTGCAATCTTTCACGAAAAAGGACAGTCTAAAAATAGCTGAGGAATCGGTTACCTTTTCTGTCTACACTGAAAATGAGATTTTCTCGCTTCGAAAGGGTTGCGAAAGTATATAGTTTTTACGTGGCTAGCCTTGAAATGGCATGCTGTGTGTAGAAAGAGGAAAAATGTAGTAAAAAATTGAGAAGAATGGCGCAAACCACAATTCTTTAAGATGTCCCATTCGTCTTTTATGGCCAATTGAAGTTTTCGAAAATTTTGAAAATAAACTGTTTACATTGTAACTTAAGAACGGATCTTCAGAAATGAACTTTTAAGGTCTTTTTGGAAAGAAAATTTAATTTTGAGGTAATTTCTAGCCAGCTAACGGCTTAAACAAAATCGTCAATTTTCCGGAATTAGAAAACATGGCAAGATAGAATTGATGAAAATCTTGGATTTTTTTAAAGAGATGGACACACGACGCTGAAAACGACTAAAAATTGAGAAGAATGGCGCAAACCGCAATTCTTTAAGATGTAGCATTCGTCTTAATTAACTGTTTATATCGTAACTTAAGAACGGGTCATATCAGAAATGAACTTTTAAGTTCTTTATGGAAAGAAAATTTAATTTTCTATAAAATGAGGTCATTTCTAACCAGCTAATGGCTTAAACAAAAACGTAAATTTTCCGGAATTAGAAAACATGGGAAGAGTGGTGTACGTTTAGAACTGATGAAAATTTTGATTTTTTTTAAGAGATGATGGACACACGACGTCGAAAAGGACTAAAAATTGAGAAGAATGGCGCAAACCGCAATTCTTTGAGATGTCCCATTCGTCTTTTATGGCCAATTGAAGTTTTCGAAAATTTTGAAAATTAGCTTTTTACGTAAGAACGGAACATCAGAAATGAGCATTTTAGGCGTTTTTGGAAAGAAAACAAAGTTCTAAAAAAAATGACACCACCAGGAAACTTGTCTTGGCGGTTATTAAACCCTATTTTTATATCAATTCCGACATCTTGGAGCCCATATCGGCTAGAATTAACTAGAACTGAGCTGAACACAAGTTTATAATCTACGGATGGTCGTTTTATCTTGAGACTGGCAAATATCTAGAAAAGGAAGCATTTTAGAAAAAAATGTTTTGTATAAAAGTTTTTATGACTTCGAGGGGGAAAATAGATGGCATCATCGCCATTTTGATTCAAGGTCAAATGAAGGTCAACTTAATTTTTTTAAATGGAAGCCTATATTTTTTATTACATATTCTTATTCCCCATAAAGGAACAAACTATTCTCATCTAAACTATTTTTGGATCCGATGGATGTAAATTTTAACCATTTTCGAAATCCCTAGACATTCTCTAGTAACAGCGGCAAGACAAAACAAATGAACAACCGTTGTAACCTAGCAACGATGAATTCTAGATAAATAAACCACAAAAATTGTTGTAGATTTGGTTTTTGCCATGCAGCTGTTGCTAGGGAAGGCAATGGATTTCGAAGAAGATTAAAATTTTGGATTTAAATATCTAACAAACTATCCATCGGATCCAAAAATAGTTTGGATGAGAGTTGTTTGTTCTTTTACGGGGAATAAGAATCTGCAATAAAAAATGTGGGTTTCCACTTAAAAAAATGAAGTTGACCTTCATTTGACTTTGAAAATGACCTTGAATCAAAATGGCGTCGATGCCATCTATTTTCCCCCTCGAAGTCATAAAACTTTTATACAAAACATTTTTTTCTAAAATGCTTCCTTTCCGAGATATTTGCCAGTCTCAAGATAAAACGACCACGCTGTGTAGACAATTTTAATTTTCCAACATTGAAATTAAATAAAGCGCTAAAAATATATGATTATACGTACAATATCTACAAATTGTTGCGGAGTTTGTAAAAAATGTTTTAAACAAGTTAGAACAGTGAAGTTTTGACAATTGTACATTTAACTGTAGAGAATCGAATATAGGAAAGACCGCAAACCTCTATCTCTTCGCGTTATTTTTTAATAATCCTGAAAGGTGAGTATTACCATAATTTTTTGAAACTACTGCTTTATATTAACTTTTTTGTCCTCGAAGGAAAATTTTCTATAAATCATTACTAAATTAATATCTAAACAAAGTCTAAGGTGGCTACAAGGATCCACTAATTGCCGATTAACAACGTCATTAGCAAATCAACGAAAACGACTATTTAATGATCTTTCCACAACAACATCTAGTCATCCTCGACATGCCCGTCCTTGCCCTGCTCTTCACGTTTTTCCTCGCTATTTCCGGGAAGGACCTGCGTAAGTACCGGAATTACCCTACTTTTAAAATCACCCCCCCCCCCCTCCAGCGTCATTCATAAACAAATGCAAACTCTCCGATCCGACCTTCCCCAAATGCATGGAAAGGGCCATTCCTGACGTCATGAGGCAATTCAAAGATGGCAGCACCGAATACGGATTGAACAGACTCGATCCGTTTTTCGTCCGAAAAATGGATCTGGGCAACTCGACCTCCGGCTCCGTGTCCTTGCATCAAATCTACGAGAACGTGACTTTGTTCGGGATCACGGATATTCGGATTACGGATTTCGAGTAAGTCGTGTGTGGGGGTTCTAGACGGCATTTTGGCGGGAAATGTTTCAGGATTAAATTGGAGGATGAGGATTGCCACTGGACGTTCACTGCGGTCAACCCCCTCTTGCGGATGGAGGCGGAGTACTCGCTTCAAGGGCACGTCCTGCTCTTTCCCATCAACGGGCGAGGGACCTGCAAGAATTTGATTTGTACGATTTTTATTTTTTTTTGATTTTTTAAATTCTTTTACCAGACGAGCTTGAGGAGAAGCATCGCATGAAATGTGAGAAATACAGGAAGAAGGGGAAAACTTTCCTGCGGGTTCTGGAATACACTTTCGATATGTTTCCGAAAAAAGTTGTCTACGATTTTAGTGATATCATAGAGAGCAACAAGGTGATCAACAGGGAAATTTTGAAAACTATCAATGAAAACTCTTTGGAGGTGTATAGAGACGTCAAGGCAGGCTTTGAGGAGACTTTTGCCAAGATTTTTAAGCCAACTATCAACAGTTTCTTCTCGAGGGTACCAATGGAAAAACTGTATATACCCTAAAAATAAATGATATTTAAATTTTTGAGGTTTTTTGATATTGATTTATTATTATTATTTATTACCTTTTACGAGAGGAAAAAGGATTTGCCGGGCGCAGCAAAATTATTGCTGTTGCCAGTATTTGCATCCTTTTCCATCTTATATGAGATGAAGGTAATGACGAGATAGATATACTGCAGCTGCAGGATAGTTCGAACGTGCTATATACTGCAAAATCTCGTGGAACAGTATTGTACAACTTCAATTAGTACTAATTAACTATAGAATTATTATACCTAAAATAATTGTTATTCCAAAAAATTCTAGTAATTTAGTTTCATTGCATTTCTATGTTGGTAGTCCCTTTCTTGTTCCCCAAATTCTCGTTAACTTCCACGTCATGCCTTCAGTTTATAATGTTAATAACCGTCATATTGTCAAATAAAGCCTAAAAAAGGATTTAAATGAAGAGCAAACCCTCAACTTTTCAAATTTCCGCGTTTTTCCTTGACGAAACATTTTCAGTGACTTATGTTTTTCAAGTCAACTGTCAACGTCACTTTCGTTAAGTTGGCGGCCATTTGTTTACTTCACGACTTCGTTTTAATTCATTGTTGTGAATATTCCTCGATTTTTAATAAAATACGATGGCTGTGAGTACAATTTTCCAACAATTATCGCTAATTATCTTAATTAAACCATTACTCAGTAATCAAATCAATTTCAGCCACTTAACCTCAAAATTTCTTCCAGGCGGCTGCTGCAGCAAAAATCGCAGAAGTCCGTGAAACTACTCGAGTGGAGCGAATTGGGGCCCACTCCCACATAAGGGGCTTAGGCTTGGACGAAAGTCTCGAGGCCAGACATGTAAATATCGAAATTTTATCAAAATATTTCAATTTTTTTTAGGTGTCTCAAGGCATGGTGGGGCAGGTGTCTGCCCGAAGGGCTATTGGGGTGGTTTTGAAAATGGTTCGAGAGGGGAGAATCGCAGGACGGGCAGTGTTGTTAGCTGGACAGCCCGGGACTGGGAAGACTGCCATAGCTACGGCTCTAGCCGCAGCCCTAGGCGTCGACACCCCTTTCACCAGTATGGCAGGCTCGGAGATCTATTCGCTGGAAATGAGCAAAACTGAAGCCCTAACGCAAGCTATCCGTAAGAGCATTGGGGTTAGAATTAAAGAAGAGAGCGAAATAATCGAGGGGGAGGTTGTGGAAGTGCAAATCGAGAGACCTGCTACGGGGGTTGGCACCAAAGTCGGTAAACTTATCCTAAAAACCACCGAGATGGAGACAGTTTACGACCTCGGGGGCAAGATGATCGACAGTATCCTTAAAGAAAAAGTGCAGTCGGGGGACGTAATAACTATTGATAAGGCTACAGGGAAGATCACGAGGTTGGGCAGGTCCTTCGCTAGGGCTCGAGATTACGATGCCACGGGGCAGCAGACGAGGTTCGTGCAATGCCCCGAGGGGGAGCTGCAAAAGAGAAAGGAGGTGGTGCATACAGTGACCTTGCATGAGATTGACGTCATCAACAGCAGGACTCACGGGTTTCTAGCCCTTTTTTCAGGTGACATAACCTCACTTTTTAGCGCGGAAAAACGATTATTTTTCATTTTGAAAATTTATATAGGTTTTTGATTTTGTTTTAGACCCCGAAAAATATCAATTTTTCTAATTAAGTAGGTTTGAACTTTTTAGTCTAGTAGGCTAAGCCGAATTTCAAAATAGTTTTAGACCCTATGAGTGATATATCGTTTGATAGTAAAACAGGGTCAATTAAGCCAATGGTGCCATTTTGATAACGATTTGGTAAACGGTGTTCTAGAAAAATGTCATTTGTTGGAAGAGATCAACGTAAAAATCGGCCAAAATGAAAGAATACCGGATTTATTAAACTTGAATATCAGAAAGGGGTTTAGATCTAAAATAGCTAATTTTGATAACGAAAAAAAGTTGAGGGTAAAAAATATAGAGGGCTAAGTAGCATTTCAAAATAGTTATATACCCCACGAGTGACATATCGTTTGATAGTAAAATGTGGTCTACTAAGCCAATGGTGCTAATTTGACGACGATCTGATAAATAGCGTCCGAGGGAAATGCGATTTCTGGCGAAAAATCGACGTCAAAACGAAAAAAATGCCGATTTTGTTTAATTTTAGTTGTAGAAAGGGGTTTGGATTTAAAAAAGCTAATTTTGATATCGAAAAAATGTTGATGCAAAAAATTATGAGGTCTAAGTCGAATTTCAAAATAGTTATAGACCCTACGAGTGACATATCGTTTGATAGTAAAACAGGGCCAACTAAGCCAATGGTGCCATTTTGATGACGATCTGATAAACGGTGTTCGAGAAAAATGTGATTTTTTGGAAGAAGTCAACGTAAAAATTGGCCAAAATGAAAAAACGATTTTATTAAACTTGAATTATAGAAAGGGGTTTCTATCTAAAATAGCTAATTTTTATTAAAAAAAATTGAGGCCAAAAGATATAGTGGGTTAAGTTGAATTTCAAAATAGTTATAGGCCGTATGAGTGACATATCGTTTGATAGTAAAATGGGGTCAACTAAGCCAATGGTGCTATTTTGTCGACGATCTGATAAAAAGCATCCGAGAGAAATGCGATTTTTGGTGAAAAATCGACATCAAAAACGAAGAAGAAAGTCAATTTTATTAAATTTCAGTTTTAGAAATGGATTTTGGTCTAAAACAACTACAGGGTGGTCGTTTTATCTTGAGACTGGCAAATATCTCGGAAAGGAAGCATTTTAGAAAAAAATGTTTTTTATAAAAGTTTTATGACTTCAAGGGGGAAAATAGATGGCATCGACGCCATTTTGATTCAAGGTCAAATGAAGGTCAACTTAATTTTTTTAAATGGAAACCTACATTTTTTATTACAGATTCTTATTCCCTGTAAAAGAACAAACAACTTTCATCTAAACTTTTTTTGGATTCGATGGATAGTTTGTCAGATATTTACATGAAAATTTTAATCTTCTTCGAAATCCATTGCCTTCCCTAGCAACAGCGGCATGGCAAAAACAAAATCTACAACAATTTTTGTGGTTGTATTTATCTAGAATTCATCGTTGCTAAGTTACAATGGTTGTTCATTTGTTTTGTCTTGCCGCTGTTACTAGGGAATGGCTAGGGATTTCGAAAAAGGTTAAAATTTACATCCATCGGATCCAAAAATAGTTTATATGAGAGTTGTTTGTTCTTTTATGGGGAATAAGAATCTGTAATAAAAAATATAGGTTTCCATTAAAAAAATTAAGTTGACCTTCATTTGACCTTGAAAATGACCTTGAATCAAAATTGCGATGATGCCATCTATTTTCCCCCTCGAAGCCATAAAACTTTTATACAAAACATCTTTTTCTAAAATGCTTCCTTTTCGAGATATTTGCCAGTCTCAAGATAAAACGACCACCCTGTATATTATGAAGAAAGTTGAGGCTAAAAATATTCAGGACACCTTGTATGTACTTTGTAGATAAAATTATCCTTTTTAACTTGAAGTTGTTCGCAATTTCTATACTTAAACGGATGCATGTACACAAGGTGTCCCAATACTAGTCCTGCACAAAAATAACCATTTTAAAACTGATTTTTTACAAAAATTTTTAACAGACTTAAAAAATGCTACGTCACTAGATCATAAAATTATCTAAATTCTTGGCTGCAGGTTTTTAAACTACAGAAAACAAAAATCTCAATAATCCAAAGGGTCATTGAATGTTCGAGACACCCTGTGCATTCAGACTTGCTCTGTAGACTATTTTCTTTCTGGGACACGCAGTAATTCGTTCGAAACGGTTAAAAACATGTATACAGAGTGTCCCAGCAATGAACCCTCTTTCCAGGTGACACCGGCGAGATCAAATCAGAAGTGCGCGAGCAGATCAACGGCAAAGTGGCGGAATGGCGCGAGGAAGGCAAGGCCGAGATGATCCCAGGCGTCCTCTTCATCGACGAAGTACTGCCAACCGAAATTTTCCCCAAAACTAAAATAACCAAACTTGCAGGTCCACATGTTGGACATCGAGTGCTTCTCGTTCCTGAACCGCGCCCTGGAAAACGAAATGACGCCCATTGTGATCATGGCGACGAACAGGGGAATCACCAGGATCAGGGGTACCAACTACAAGTCCCCCCACGGAATTCCCCTAGACCTTCTCGACAGGTTGATAATCGTCCCCACCACCCCCTACGACGAGAAGGAATTGAGGGAGATTTTGAGCATCCGCTGCGAGGAGGAGGACTGTCAAATGTCAGATAATGCCCTGACGGTGTTGACGCGAATCTCGAAAGAAACGTCGTTGAGGTACGGGATGCAGCTGATTATGACGTCGAGTCTTATAGCGAGGAAGAGGAAGGCCCCTGAGGTGGACGTGGAGGACATCAAGAGGGCTTACCAACTGTTTTTCGATGAGGGAAGGTCGGTTCAATTTTTGAAGGAGTATCAACAGGAGTTCATGTTTAATGAAGGTCAGCCAAAATTTTAATGTTTCATATTTAAAAAGTTTGTTTCAGAGGATATCGCCGAAATGGATACTTCCTAAGCTAAGTGTAATTTTTTTTTTATAATAAATTGAACGTTTTGTACTTTTTTTGAATTATTGTTGACGAAAAACGCGATCAAAATGAACCAAAACCGAAAAAAATGGTCAATTTTATTTAAATTGAAAGTCGCAGAAAGATCTGGACGTAAAATAGTTAGTTTTGATAGTGAAAAAAGTTGGAGCTAAAAATATAGAGGGCTAAGTCGAATTTCAGTAGACAATTAGTGTGACATATCGTTTGATGGTAAAACAGGGTCAACTAAGCCAATGACGCTATTTTGATAACGATCTGATGAAGTGTTCGAAAAAAAATAGGTTTTTAACGAAAAAAACCTAGTCAACATGAGCCAAAATGAAACAAAATGCTAATTTCATTAAAATTAAAAGGCGGAAAAAGATTTGGATGTAAAACAGTTCATTTTGACAGTGAAAAAGTTCGAGCTAAAAAATATAGAGGGCTAAAGCGAATTTCAAAATAATTATAGACTATAAGTGTGACATCTCGTTTGTTAGTAAAACAGGGTCAATTAAGCCAATGATGCTATTTTGACAACGATCTGATGAAGTGTTCGAAAAAAATTTGGTTTTTATCGAGAAAAAGTAATCAACATGAGCCAAAATGAAACAAAATGCTAATTTCATTAGAATTGAAAGGCGGAAAAAGATTTGGATGTAAAACAGGCAATTTTGAGAGTGAAAAAAGTTGGAGCTAAAAAATATAGAGAGCTAAGTCGAATTTCAAAATAATTATAGACTATAAGTGTGACGTATCGTTTGTTGGTAAAACAGGGTCAACTAAGCCAATGATACCATTTTGACAACGATCTGATGTACAGCGTCTTAGAAAAATGAGATTTCTGTCGAAAACACTTCTGATTTTACTGGCAACTGGAACGCGAAAAAGTTCCGGATGTAAAATGCCCACAATAAAGACAAATAACCAGAAGTACCAAGCTTAATCTACTTATTATTCCACAAAAACAGGAACATCTATATCTACAATTCGCTAATAAATAAATAACCAGCAAACACTGTTAATCTAAGTAAATGTCTTTTATAGGCACCCTCGTGAACACCCTATTGGCCAATCCCTGAAAAATAATCCCGAAACTCTTCTCGTACCCATCTCTAACGTCTCCAAAAACCGCGTCGTTATTATCATTCAGCACTCTGTTAATCTCACTCCCTAATCTCTCATCCCCATTGAAGAGATTAGCGAACTGAAACTGCACCCGTTCTGGCCTCAAGGTCACCGTGTATTGGGCTATCTTCATGTAGGTTTTGCCTCTGCGCTCGAACCTTGCCCCCGTCAAAGTGTGGTTGATCTTCGTGTTAACTGAAAGATAAACGTGAAAAAAAAATCAAAATTTTTCATATTACAAAGAGTGACGTTGCAAGGCCCTTCCCCGAAGATTGGGAGGAGTAAAACGCGGCCTTTCATTTCGTAATCGGCCTCTAGACGTAGCTCTGGAGTGACGGATCTAGCGTAGAGGATATTGTGCTCCAAATCGGCCCTAAAATAATCGATAAAATGAAAATAAAAATGGAAAAAGTTTACGTTTGAGAAAGAACTTTGGAGTCGGTAAGGCCGTGAAGTTTGACGTTTCTGAAGTTCTGTTGCACGTTGACGGGGCCTTTACCTGCGCCTATTACCAGTTCGGAGATCAAAAGTGGGTCGAAAGTGCTAAGGCCGAGTTCGGAAGAGCCGTTTTTGAGGCTGTGGATGGCCTGTTCGATGGCCACCGCCAGGCAAGTGTTAAAATCAGAGTTGGCTCTGGAGCAGCGTTTCCAGGAGCTCGCTGAAAGGAAACATCTTCAGTTTGAAAATAGTATTTTAAAAAACACGTTCATAAGGCCTATAATTATCGCACGAGGGCGAAAAGCCCGAGTTTTACAAAATCCGAGGGCGATAAGTGCCTTAGAAACACGTTTTTTATACATTTTCTTCTGTTTCGGATGCCCAGCTTGTTAATATCTTCAAGAAAAATTCAGATTATTAATAGTTGTCTAGGTTTACGATGTAAACAAATAGAAAAACAATTTTGTAAATTTGATTCTTCAACACTTCAAATTTTTTTCTTGAAGAGGTCGCGATATGTGGTAACACTTACGCAACTTGGCCGAGCGAGCTGCAAATGTGGCAATAGCTAAGAAAACGAATGTCGACACAAAACCCATCGCGGTATTTAGAAGCAAACTGGGAATGGGTCGACCGGCCGCCTCTTTTATATTCCGAGAATAATTGGTGGATTTTTTTTTCATATCAACGACGGAGCGTCTCAAGAAACGTCCGTCATCAAGGTGAACGTCGTTTTCCGAAAGTTCAAATTATCTAACGACGGAAACGTCGCCAACTGGGACGAGAAAATTTGACGTGATTGCATCACGCAGGGGCCGATCTTTTGCAACCACGTAACTGGAGCAAGTGCGCATTAAAAAAACAATAAAAAACGCAATAAAAACATTTTCGATTGGGAAAACCGCGGAGAGATGCTGATGGGGTCAAATTTCGCGTGTTTACCCAAATTGACGGTTGGAAAAATTACTGCATCTGGTTATTCGATGGGTTGACGTCGGACAGGTGAAAGATTTTTTTACACTGCAGTTTGTTGTTTTCTTCAATTTTGACCACATTTTTCGGCAAATATTTTTATTATTCAACGGATCGCCCTCAAAATGCCACCATTCGCTTAACTGGCCTTGTTTTACTATTAAACGATACGTCACACTTGGGGTCTAGGACTATTTTGAAATTCCACATAGCCCGCCCCTGTATAGTTTTTATCCCCAACTTGTTTAAATATCAAAATTAACATTTTTATATACAAATCTTTCTCCGTTAACCAATTTGGACATAATGAAGAATGTTTTGATTTTGGTCCATTTTGACCGCGTCTATCGTTAAAGATTTAATTTTTCTCGCACGTTATCCATCAGATCGTTGTCAAAATCGCGCCATTGCTTTAGTAGAGCCTGTTTTGCTATTAAACGATACGCCACACTTGCTCTAACAGTATTTTGAAATTCGACTTAGTCTTCCATATTTTCCAGTTTTTCAATTATGAAAATTAGCACTTTTACATCCGACGATTTTTATCCGTCAACTAATTTGAATTAAATCCATTTTTTTTTCATTTTGAATGCGTGTTTTCGTTAAAAATCTCATTTTTATTGGACGCTATCCATCAGATCGTTGTACAAATAGCACTATTGGCTTAGTTGACCTTGATTTGCTGTCAAACGATATGTCACACTTGTGGTTTGTAACTGTTTTAAAATTTAATTTAGCCCCTATATTTCTTAGTTCCAACTTTTTAAATTATCAAAGTAAGTTGTTTTACATCAAAATCTTTCTCCATCCCTCAATTGTAATGAAATTAACAATTTTTTCATTTTGGTTCATTTTGAATGCGTTTCTTTCATTAAAAAAATCATTTATTTCGGGAGCTAATGATCAGATCGTCGTCAAAATAGTACCATTGGCTTAGTTGCCCCCATTTTACTGTCAAACGATATGTCACTCGTGGAGTCTATACCTATTTTGAAATTATCGACTTAGCCCTGTATATTTTTAGCCTCATTATCAAAATTAGATGTTTTGGATTCATCTATAAATCAGGTTTAATAAAATTTAAAATTAGCAAAAAATTTAAAAATAAAATAATTTTGCCGTTGATTTTTCGGCAAAAATCGTATTTTACTCGGGCGCCATTTATCAGATCGTTGTCAAAATAGCACCATTGAAATCCATTAAAATCCCGTTTTTATCGCCACAATGTCGCGCTTAAAAATCGCGTTTTTATCGCCACAATGTGCTTAAAATCGCGTCTTTATCGCCACAATGTGCTTAAAATCGCGTCTTTATCGCCACAATGTGCTTAAAATCGCGTTTTTATTGCCACAATATGCTTAAAATCGCGTTTTTATCGCCACCTAAAATCGCGATTTTATCGTCAAACGTGCTAAAAATTCCGTTTTTATCGCCATAATATGACTAAAATCGCGTTTTTATCGCCACAATGAGCTTAAAATCCCGCTTTGATCGCCATAATGTGCTTAAAATCGCCGTTTTATCGTCAAAACGTGCTTAAAATTCTCTCATAATGTGCTTAAAATCGCGTTTTTAACGCCACAACGTGCTTAAAATCCCACAATGTCTCCACAATGTGCTTAAAATCGCGTTTTTATCGCCAAAATTTGCTTAAAATTATCCGTTTTTATCTCCATAATGTGCTCAAAATCGCGTTTTTATCGCCACAATGTGTTTAAAATCGCGTTTTTATTGTCACAATATGCTTAAAATCGCGTTTTTATCGTCAAATGTGCTAAAAATTCCGTTTTTATCGCCGCAATGAGCTTAAAATTCCGCTTTGATCGCGTTTTTAACGCCACAACGTGCTTAAAATCCCGTTTTTGTCTCCACAATGTGCTTAAAATAGCGTTTTTATCGCCAAAATTTGCTTAAAATTATCCGTTTTTATCTCCACAATGTGCTTAAAATCGCGTTTTTAACACCACAACGTGCTTAAAATCCCGTTTTTGTCTCCACAATGTGCTTAAAATCGCGTTTTTATCGCCAATTTGCTTAAAATTCCGTTTTTATCTCCATAATGTGCTCTAAATCGCGTTTTTATCGCCACAATGTGCTTAAAATCGCGTTTTTATTGCCACAATGTGCTTAAAATCGCGTTTTTATCGCAAAAACTTGCTTAAAATTCCGTTTTTATCACCATAATGTGCTTAAAATCGCATTTTTATCGTCACAATGACATTTTTCATTATCAAAATTAGTTATCATTTTTCGGACGCTATCCTATTGGATTAGTTGCATAAAATTTTCAAGCTTGTGGGATCCAAAATGGAGTGTTGGGTATTTTTTAAGAATTAATTGCCTGTTTACAAAATATTCCAAAATACTCTAAAATCAAAAATACTGTTAGTTCTTAGTTTTGTTGGTAGAGGGATCCAAAATGGCAGACCACGAACAGAATTGTTGATGGCCAATTTTAAAAATAACGTTTTCGGCTGATAGTATTGTCTCTATCTCACTTTTCATAATAATCGCGTCGTAGGAGAAAAAAAAAGGATGCAATTACTCTATCTAGTCTAAGAGGGGAATCAGAGTATTTGCATCCTTTTCCCGCGCGTGGGGCTAGGTATTCTAAAAAATGAAATAGAGATGCTCTCGGAGCTCAATCTATCTTGATGCATTGTTGGCTGCCTATACTACCGATCAAATAAGAACAGAATTCTTTCCAAATGAAATTTTGTCACAAAGCTAATTTTAATAATCAGGTTTGAGTATATCACACTGGATCCAAAATGGCAGACGCAAATACATTTTCTATTTCGAAGCAGCTGTCAGTGGGGTCCAAAATGACCGACATTTAATAAAACGATCGTTTCAACTGTTTGGTACTTAATGCAGTTTAGCATGCAGCTCTTACTTGGCTGAGATAAAGAGTGGGATCCAAAATGGCGGCTATAAATTGTGCAACTACGACATGACAGGCGGCAAAGAATAAATGATCCAAAATGACGAAATGTCATTTTTCTAAATATAGGTAACCAAAACGGGATCCAAAATGGCGACAAGAAGATTAACAGAAAGTTTTCATAAATATTTATTAAAAAAAATCATGGAGCGAAAGCCTCCGCCATCGGAATCTTCCCGAAGAGCCCATTGATCAACCCCAACGCAATCTGGGAGATGGCCTTCTCGTACCCCTCTTTGACGTCATCAAACACATCCTTCCAGTTCTCATTGATCACTTTATTAATATTATCCCCTAGGGCTTTATCGCCGTCGAAGAGATTCTCAAAGAGATAACTGACCTTCTCGGGGTAGATCCTCCCAGTGCTGGTCAAAAAATGGAGAAATTTTTTGCCGTTTTTCTCCACGATTTCAAAAGTCAAGGCCACGCTGCATTTCGGTTTCTCTAAAACGAAAAATTAATTTTTAAGTTGGCAACAGTGACAGAACGCACCAATGGTTAGCGTGCTCCGCCCCTGCCCTCTGACGGGCAGTACTAAAATTTTCCCGTCGATCTCGTACTGGGACAGCCACTGCAGCTGAGGGGTGGTTCCCTCCAGGTACAAAGTTTTTTTCTCGAAATTGAACCTACAAAAATAAAAAACACCATTTGGCAAAAAGTTACTAAACATTTCTGTTTTTTCAAGTTTTGGTACATTGCTATTCGGAAAATTTGTAACAACCGAATCGCAATCTGTCGAAAGAGCATTTGTCAAAATGTTGGTATTACTGCGCCATTATGTCAAAACGGAATTTGAAGAGAAACCTAAACTTTGAGATCCATGGTGTTGGTAGCACTGCAAAAAAAAATCAAGGTGGCCATGGCATGATTAAAAATTATCGTAAAGCCCAAGTGTGACCCCTCTTTTTATACTAAATCGCACCCAACTAAGCGATTGGTGGAGGTTTTATGCAAATCCGATCAATACCAACCGAGAAAAATGACATTTCTTTAATAAATTTGACGAAAAACTCGCTTAAAAGCTAAATTTAAACTTAAACTTTCCTAAGAATATTAAAGTTATGTAATTTAAAGAGTTCAGAATGAGGACCAGTTAATTTTGTTGCAAAATTAGTGAAAATTAAAAAATCAGGGTGGCCGTGGCCCGATTAAAAATTATCGTAAAGCCCCAGTGTGACCACTCTTTTTATACTAAATCGCATGAAACTAAGCGATTGATGGAGGTTTTATGCATATCCGACCAATACCGACCGAGAAAAATGACATTTCTTCTATAAAATTGACGAAAAACTCCCTTAGAAGCTAAATTTAAACTTAAACTTTCCTAAGAATATTAAAGTTACGTAATTTAAAGAGTTCAAAATGAGGACCAGTTAATTTTGTTGCAAAATTAGTGAAAATTAAAAAATCAGGGTGGCCGTGGCCCGATCAAAAATTATCGTAAAGCCCCAGTGTGACCACTCTTTTTATACTAAATCGCATGAAACTAAGCGATTGATGGAGGTTTTATGCAAATCCGACCAATACCGACCGAGAAAAATGACATTTCTTCTATAAAATTGACGAAAAACTCGCTTAAAAGCTAAATTTAAACTTAAACTTTCCTAAGGGCCAATTTCATAATAAAACTTAAAATCCCTTTAAAGCTAAAGTCAACTTTAAATGGCATTTTCACCAATCATCAGCAACCTTTCTGGAACGTTGCTAAGCAAATATTTAAAGGACACTTTAATTTTGATTATGAAATCGGCCCTAAGAATATTAAAGTTATGTAATTTAAAGAGTTCAAAACGAGGAACAGTTAATTTTGTTGCGAATTTAGTGAAAATTAAAAAATCAAGGTGGCCGTGGCCCGATTAAAAATTATCGTAAAGCCCTGGTGTGACCCCTCTTTTTATACTAAATCGCATCTAACTAAGCGATTGGTGGAGGTTTTATGCAGATCCGACCAATACCGACCGAGAAAAATGACATTTCTTCGATAAGATTGACGAAAAACTCGAAAGCTAAATTTAAACTTAAACTTCCATAAAAATATTAAAGTTATGTAATTTAAAGAGTTTAAAATGAGGAACAGTTAATTTTGTTACAAAATTAGTGAAAAATAAAAAATTCAAGGTGGCCGTGGCTCGATTAAAAATTATCGTAAAGCCCAAGTGTGACCCCTCTTTTGATACTAAATCGCATCCAACTAACTGATTGGCGGAGGTTTTATGCAAATCCGACCAATACAGATCCAGAAAAATTACATTTCTTCCATAAAATTCACGAAAAACTCGCTTAAAAGCTAAATTAAACTTAAACTTCCATAAAAATATTAAAGTTATGTAATTTAAAGAGTTCAAAATGAGGAATAGGTAATTTTATTGCAAAATTAGTGAAAAATAAAAAAATCAAGGTGGCCATGGCCTGATTAAAAACTATGGTAAAGCCCAAGTGTGACCCCTCTTTTTATACTAAATCGCATCTAACTAAGCGATTGGTATGTAGAACTTTCACATTTTGCATTGCAGACAAAATTTTATTTTTTTCAAAAAATCGTCCAAAATCGGGGTTTAATCGCAGAGCCTTGAAAATTTTACTTGTCTTAGACTAAGAAATGGCGAATCTATTGCTGCAGATCAGAAGTTTCTAAGTACCTCGATAATTTTTCAAAAAAAGTTTAAAGCACGATAGTCTATAGTTGCGGTTCAACAAATTGTAAAAAATTAACGCCTGCTCCTAGAGATTTGTAAAATTTACCTATTATAAGAATAAAACGTGGTGGATTTACTAGTGAAAACTAGAATTTACTAGGTGGATTCATATTTGAAAGAAAAATTTTCAAAGCGTATTTCGGCCATAGTACAGCAAAAAATGACACTTACTCGGCTTTCTCCATTATGATCCGACTGAATCCCAAAATTTGGACATCGCGGTACTTCTGCTCGACGTTCACAGGGCCGGACCCAGCCCCGATGTGGACACTGGGCACCTGCAAAGGGTCCACAGAGGGCAACCCAGCCTCCTTGAAGGACCTCGTCAGCTGCGGGAGGATCTTCTGCAGGCTGCTCTTAAGACACGCGCCCATGTTCGGGTCCTTCAGAGAGCATTTTGGGAAGGTTGCGGCTGCAGAAAAATATAAAAATTACAATAAAAATTTTTCAAATCGACAAAAAATCTAAAAAAAAGGTACGAGTTAAAAATAAAAAAAAATACGCACGTAATTTGGCTGCTTGGGCGAAGACCAAAAGGGAGGAGCAGAAAACGAAGAACTTCATGGTGACCCCGACAATGATAATGAATTGGTTCCGTGGCTTGACCTGACTCATATATATATAAGGAATATATATATCCGGATTGACGAGTTTTTGTCCGGATCAAGGCAAGTTCCAACTATAATTTTTTTTAGTTTTGTCGAATTTTTTTCAAACGGAGATGGATTTCAAGGATGCAATAAATCGATCGAGGTAATTATTTATGCGGTGACAATTAATGGTGCTTTAATTTGTGTTTTATTGGAGGTCCGCAAAACTGGATCCTCGGCTAGTTCATGTTTTTGGAGCATGCCGTGGAAGTTAGGGACTTTTCTATTGTAGAGTTGGCAAGAAATAATTGTTTAGCAACTTTTTTAGTGGATGTCATTTGGACAGAATAGTTTTTTTTATTTTATTTTGAGACTTGGCTTGATTGAACAGTAATAGTACGTTCGAGCTGCCCTGCAATTGCAGTATGTCTATCTCGTGTTACATCGTCATAAGAGGGAAAAGGATGCAGATACTGCATTTCGCTGTGCCCAACAATATCTGCATCCTTTTTCCTCTTGTGGCGAAGTAATATGTAACAAGAGATAGATACATATAAGAACCAACTGCAATGAAAAAGTGGCCCAATTAAATAGCTGTTAAAATGAATATCATTGAGTAATCGTAATATTTACTAAGATTGGTAAAGACGTCCAAAAATGAAAATAAACTGTTAAGTTGGTACCATTCAAAATATCACCAACCTGCAATAACATTGTGACTCATGCGGAAATGAACCACTGATTAATTCACAACACGTTTATTTAATTACAGTAAAAAAAAAACGAATAAAACTTTTTTTTACTTTAGATTCAGGAACCATATGAAAATTGGGAAAATATTTTCCTCATTTCATCATTTTGGATCCCATCAATAAATAAAATGATTTCGACTTATTCATGTAAAAAATAATGCACACAAAGCTCAAATGCATTTATTTTCTACGTTACCTAATGTAAATAAATAAAGGTCGAGGTGATAATGAGCAATTTAATAATTTGCACTAGTAAATAATTGACAACGCGCTTTTTTCCGATGACAAGCAATTAGGTGATCAATCCGCACGCTTTTAAATAAATAAAACGTAAATACATATCGTCGAGTTTTGAAATTCCCGCGCGTTAAGTGCGGCAACATGGCATTCTTACGTTACAAATAGAAAATGTATAAGTATAACAAAGATAAATAACTGAATAAACATAAACTTACAATAATAAAGAAAAAATCAATAAAAAACGTTTTTTAGTTACTGGTTGGTAGTTGGCTTTTCCTCTTTGGTGTGGTGGGAAGCCTGCTCCAATGCCTCGAGAGCTGCCCTAGTTGCCAGAAGATCCTCGAAGTCAAAAAAATCCTTCCGAGTTATGCTGAATTCTTCGTGGGGCTCCAGAAGAGTCTGCTCGAACATCACCCCCTTGAACACCCCCATTTCAGTGTACCTGCAGTACCTCTTTGAGAATCCCTCGATGAGCTCGACTTTATTGCACAAAACAGACGATGTAACTTCTAATTCTGCTTCTTCGGGATTTAAAATAACAGTCTTCGGAGGGGGTTTCGGGGCTGGAGCCCCAAGAGACTTCTTTGAAATTGAGGAAAAATACGAGCGAATGTCCTGGAACCCCCTTGTGAACTAGAATTGCAAGTTATAGAACTACTCACCATTGACATTGAGAAGCAATTGAAGGCACGGGGGCTGTCAACTTGAATTTTTGCCTCTTGGGGGGCGAAGGAGGCTTATTTCTGGATTTGGCGGGAAAAAAATGACAAATGGAGTGGCATGTAAGTGACAATTGACGGATAGAGTTGCGACAAGTTGCTACACGTGGTGCGGCGCTGCCAGATTTAACTCTTTACCACTTTATTTCGATTTTCAAAAGATTTAAAAAATTATTCTGGTTGTAGTGCTGCGGATAGAGCTTTGAAAGACCATCGAAATCTCTTTCGGTGGCATCGAAAAAAGTTACGGTCGATGAAACGCATAAAATTGATATTTATTCTCGGCACGAGATTGTACAAATTTAATTTTTTTTCACAAAGTGTAAAACAGATGGAAAACTCATTCCTTTTCTGGTCGATAGAGAATTTTTCGTGGAATAACGTGACATTTATGTGTTAACATAATACAATTGATTTCGTTCCAGACAGAGCTCTTTTTTAAACGAAGCATGACGAAATTGGTAATTGTCTGAGTTTAATAATCCATAACTTTTGTTTTCACGATATAGATTTCATGTTTACTAGTACCAATAGATGCGCTGAAGTTTTAGCAACATTTGATCTCGCATAACTATATCTCGCGTTTCAAAAATAAACTTTTTACAGCCATTTAAAGGAAACTGACACTCGCTCTGACCGCGTCGAAAAAGAGACAGCTTATTACAAGCGTATCGCGCTAAACGAAGAGCGCGAACACATTACGAAGCGCCACTTCTATAGTTTACCATATTTTTTATTATCTTAAGCCTTTCTGGTTTCTGGGGCGCAATATCAATATTTCAATATTATATTTTTTGTAATGCACAAATATATTAACATTATTATGCTCTGCAGCAAACATTTTGATGGAGGTGCAAAGAATGGCCCTAAGTGTTTATAGTATTTTAGGCCAGTGATCTTAGATAAGGGTAAAAATATATTACACATTTACAGATTCACATTTATGGCAAAAAAAACACATTTTTCTAATATTATATCTAAAATTTTTGTTCATATAGATCTTAGCAATTCAATGTGAAGTCTAATTATGTGGTAGACTTCTTCTTCTCTTGAAGTTGCTGTATTTATTGTCACTTTCTCAATGCCATTAACCTGGGCTTTTTAACAGTTTGTCCGAATGTTATTTCAATGATACTTATTTGATTGCAAATAATGTATGCATCAATGTCCATTACTATACAACATTAAATTGACATACTTAAAGTATAGGTAACGTGATAACATAATTTTATTACATAGGTACCTTCTTTTTTACTTTTATGATAAAAGTTAAGGACATAAACTTCTTAAGTGTACATGACACTACTTGTTCAAAATTTAGATGCAACTAAAATTTAAATGCTGATGGCATTGATTTCCAGCTACATGCGGTATATTACCTATATCGATACTTCCTAAACGGTACAAAATTTATACAAAAACTGTAAATTACACAAAATCTGTCAACTTTACACAAAAATTGTAAATTTACGCAAAAACTGTCAATTTAAAGTTTAAACACGCTACAGCCCAAACTACTGGACCGATCTGGCTGAAATTTGGAACGTGGACATTTCATGGATTTCGGAAAAACTGAAGAGGTTTTGGGCCAAATCGGTTTTGGCATCTCAAAAATTTAAATGCATATTGCATACCCCCATTTTTCGCGGTACCGTATGAAAGATCTTCCAATTCTGCTTCTAAAAATGTATTCACACTTATGACCAAAAAATGGTGCCGTGAAAAAACTATGATATATAAATTTGATGGCTGATTTTTTTCGAGTCGAAAACCTTTGCGCCATTTTTTTCGAAAAATGTCTTAATGGTAAAACAAGGACCCTTTTTGAATTTATTTTACCAAAAAAGTATATTCTTACTATACCTATCACATTCGACAGCTGTTGCATTGCCGGATCAAAAACCACTTTTTCGAAAATTGGTATTTTAGAGGCAAGACTGTCCATTTTTGAGTTTTTCTTAGCAAAAGAGCAATTATTATTACCGAATTCGATAGCTGTTGCATTACCGGATCGAAAACCTTAGTGCCATTTTTTCAGAAAATGTCATTTTAGAGGTGAAAATTTTTAACTTCTACGCTCGCGAAGCAGTTACTGGAATCGATCGGAAAATTCAAAAAAACCGGATCACCAAAAACATGAAATCTTTACGTTTCAGGGTCCTGGGAACCCAAAAACGTGTTTTTGAAAAAATGTCTGTCTGTCTGTGATCACGCTGCAGCTCAAACTACTGAACGTATCGAGATGAAATTTGGCACACATATTCAGTGGGAGATTTGTAGGTGCGGTTTAGAATCTGGGCCACATCGATTACCGGAAAGTGCCTTTTTGGCACATCAACTTTAAAAATTTAAATGCAAACCACCATTTTTCGCGTTACCATATGAATGCTCTTCGAATTCTGCTTCTAAAAATGTATTCACACTTGTGCCCTTTTGGCCAAAAAATGATGCCGTGAAAAAACCTATGCATAACTGTATATTTTTATTACCGGATTTCATAGCTGATTCTTTTTCAAGCCGAAAACCTTAGTGCCATTTTTTCGAAAAATGTCATTTTAGTGGCAAAAGGTCCCTTGTTTCAATTTCTTTTACAAAAAAAATAGTCTTACTATCGAATTCGACAGCTGTTATATTGCCGGATCAAAAACCTTAGTGCAATTTTTTAGAATATTTCAATTTTAGGGACAAAAAGGCTCCTTTCTGAATTTTTCTTAGCAAAAGGGCATATTATCATTATCGCATTCGATAGCTGTTGCATTGCCGGATCGAAAACCTTAGTGCCATTTTTTCGAAAAATGTCCATTTTAGGAGTCAAAAACATTTGTATTTTAGATTTTAGTATAATTGAGCGCAGGGTGCATCAGTCATCCAACCGCTTCGCACGCCCGACCTTGGTTAAATAAAGTTAAATGCTACATTTACAAATTCTGTGAAAAAGTAGAAGTTTCTACCGTCTCCGAGACTGCCAATTTTTTTAAACTCTTTGTGTTGTTTTGTGTATTTCCGTACTTCACAAAGCTCTTTTTCATTTATGTTAATCATTAATTTTAACTTCTCCGTTTTATTTTCTGTATAATTTTTATAATTAACTGGTTAATCGGTTAAGGTTCATTATTCGCAAATTCGCAATGACGAAAAAAAAAAGTAGAAGTTTCTACCGTCTCCGACACAGCCAATTTTTTTTGCAAATTTTATGTTGGAGGACCTGTTTTTAATGATTTCTGTAGCCAACATACAAAATTCTGTGAAGTTGAAACCCCAAATGACAATTTCAAACCCGAAATAATAAAAATGGCCTAATGGACCTATTTCTTGAGTGACGTCACGCGACGACCATTTGGAGGCTCAAAATATATTTCTCCCTCTCCCGCCCATTAAAGAAAGGAATATCGGTCTCTGTCGATCGCCTCCAATTGCGCGCGAATCATATTGTCATCCTTTTTTAACGCATTCAGATTTGAGCATAATGTGTACTCTTTTCTCTCAAGAAATACCTGGATTGTGCGAAAAATCACCTTTATTTGGTAATTATTTTTAAGCTAAAGACATCGGCAAGTCAGAAATCTTTTGTCCAACCAACTTCATGTAACGCCGATTTTCAAATCTCCCGCCACCGACTACATTTCTGTTGACAATTCGTTATCGCCGCCAACTTCGCACCGCCCGATCGCGAAACGTCAAACGCATACCATTGTCAAAATAATCGTGATATTCTCAAAAAAATGTCGCGGACCCCCCGAAATCCTTGAGGATGGGCGCAAAAGACTCGAAACGTGCCTGTCTACCCTACGAAGATGCGGTCAAACGCAGTAAGTACCCCCATGTCCCTCCTCCCCCTCTGACATCACATGACATAACTACGTAAATATTATTGTTTTAATTAATTGAACGGATTAATTAATTACAGTGTCGGATGATGAGTTCAAAAGGGTGTGCGAGGCGTTCAAGAGGCTCAGCGGGGGGGCGCAGCTCCTCACCAAGCAGGGCTTTATCCAGCACGTCCTTGGAGATGGGGTTCCCCAGGCGATCGCCGAGTGGTTGTTTATCGCGTGCGGAGGGGGGCCCCGGGGCATAGCCCTAAAGGATCTAATCTGCGGGCTAGTGCTCCTCACCAAAGGCAAGCAGGAGGAAAAAGTTCGGTTTTTGTGGGCTTTGTACAGTAATGACTCCGGGGGCTATATTAATCGGAATGAGTTTTATCAACACCTTCAGACTGAGGGGACCATCCCCACGAACCCCAGTAATCGACAGAATTTGCTTTCGGAGCGAAGGATGTTGTCGCTGTTCCCAGTGGGGCAAGACCGGGTGTCTTTCGACCATTTTAGCGCCTGGATCCAGTATAATAAAGACGCCACGATTTTATCAAAGTGGCTGTTGTCGAGCCCCTGCGTGTCTCTTAGCTCCGAAGTGGAGGCCCCCACTTTCTACCAAACTCTAGCGGGGGTCACCCATTTGGAGGAGCAGGACATTTGCGAGCTTGAAAAGTGCTTTTGGACCCTTCAAAGTGCCTCCCAATCGGGTCATTTAGATGTTAGTAGTTTCCGTTCGATGGTGTGCCCGCCTGTTCCGGTTTCTGCCTGCGAGGGATTGTTTTTAGCCCTGGATGTCAACCGAGACGACCACATTGACTTCAAGGAGCTCTGCTGTGGGATCTCCGCCGCATGCAGGGGGCCCACTGCCGAACGCATGAAATGTAAGCCCCCTAGTAGTATTACAAGTGATTATTTCGTTTTTGCAGTTTGTTTTAAGATCTTCGATATGGACCGTGATTGCTACTTGAACCCCTCGGAGCTCCAGCACATGATTCAAACTCTGCTTTTCATCGCCAAAACGGACTTTATCGACAGTGATACCAACAGAGACGAGCAGAAAACCCTAGAAGGGTTGCATAAGAAATTGGACGAGAAAGGGGGGCTCAGCCAGGAAGATTTCCTGGTTTGGGGGGTAGAGGACAACGAACTGGTGGGGCCCATGTTGGAGCTGTTGTTTCAAGTGTGCCATGTGTCTTTTGTTTTGCGACCCCATTGTAGACACCACGAACACGATATCGGTAAGTCAATAGGTGTTATCAGGGTGATAAGGGGCTTATCAAGTGGGCTTGAATCACCTTGATTGAAATTGAAGAAAAATTCCAATGGAGGTTCGATTTCTCATTCTTGGTGATTTATGTTGGCAATGATTCATGCAGTTTTCTGGGAACTGGTTGCGCAATTGGTAACCATGCTAACATTGCACTTTAGGGTGGCAACTATGGTTTTTCAAAGTTGGTAACACTAGTGATTTTTATTATTATCTGACGAGCCCAGCTAATCTCGGCAATTTGATTAGTCAATATTCAAATGAACCAATCAAATTGCTTACATATTTTTCTGAGCAGCCTCAGTTAATCTCAGCAATTTCATTTTTTCATTTGAATATTGACCAATCAAACTGCTGAGACAACTGAGTCTCCTCAGATAAATCTGTAAAAGGAAAGCGCCTCATAACTAAAGTGCTACTCAGAAAATATGTGCTAACGGGAGGCTATGAAAACAAGTGAATCGCAATCTGTCGAAAGGACGCTTGTCTAAAGTTAGTTCGCATGGACCCCAAATATAATGACAGATTTCACGTCCCCAACAAAATATTTCAGTAGTTCCAGTTAAAGTGAGACACTGTTTTGCAGTTGGTACTGCCAAGAAATAGATACTTTAAAGTTGGTAACAATGATACCCATTTTAGATTGATTTCAAAGTTATACCGTTTACGCCTGAGAGTATCTCTATTTCACTTTTCACATCGCCTCGCTATAAGTACTATCAAAACGGAAGTTTTAGTAATTTTCGTTTTCAATAGTTGGTCGTCATTTTAACACTCCTGGGGAAAACAGTTCTAGTTTTTATTGTGAACAGTTCGACTGATGGGTAGTAATAGTAATTAATTAAATTGTTAAAACGATACCTAACTGCCAAAAGAATCTTCCACTGAGTTGGTAACCTTGGGCAATAATGATTTTATAGAAACATTAGTGTGCAGCAGTTGGTAACTTTGAAGTTGTTATTGCTCGAACTATTGGTGATTCTTATTTTTCATTGAACTCACTAAAAGTTGGTAATTGACCTATGAAATTTTTGTCACCAGAAGTTGGCAACATCGTAAGATTGCAATCACATTTAGCTTTTGGATAGTTGGGAACATTATTTCAACTAAATATTTTAATACAAATGCAGTAATCAAGGAAATTTGACATCAAGAACGCATTGGAAGTTGAACGGCACGTCGGGACTTTACTGACACCCACATAATTACATCTCACTAATAGTAGTTTAAGCGGCGTAGACTATAAACCTGGCTGCGTAAATTACTATTTGTGAGATGTAACCCTTCAGCATTAGTAAAGTCTCGACGTGCCCTTCAACTTCCACGGCCTTCTTGTTAAACGAGAAGGTTTCAAGATTATTATGACGTTAGGAGAGAAACAGTAGTAGCTTTATGCCAATAGGACGTCACATTCAGTTGGTAACCTGCTTTTCATATCCAGTCAGTAGAAAAATAATTTTATAGGAACATTGTAGTATCCAGCAGTTGGTAAGTCTGAGCTTCTGGGTGATTATTTTCATTGAACGCAGTTGGCGATACTGTAAACTTTCTTCACTTATTGAAGGTCATATTCCATGTGCGATTATTCGCAAATTTTTTTTTGCTAAAGTCTGTTCCACGAGAGTGGAGTGGTGGGTAGGGCTCACCAAGCCCGCATTACAAAGGTGAACTTAACACTGATATTTCAATCGATTTGGCACAATGAATAATTGAATTCATCACTTAATCACTGTCAAAAGTTGGCAACATTGCACCAATTGTAAATGTCGAAATCAACAACTCCAGTGTTACCAATAGGATGGAGGTGGAAAAGCAAATAAACTGCTCAAAACTCGAAGTGGATCACGCCGATTTTCTGATGAAATTCAAAGCTCAATAACTTCGAAAAAGATGACTCGATTTTAAAGCGGTTTTTTGTAATCGTAAGCTCAATTCATCGGGCTTAAACCCTGTAGGCGAAGATCAAACACGAGTGGTCACTGGCGTGTCCAGAGGGGGTTGAATCACCACTCCTCAAAATTGATAAAGTTTAGACCATCCCCAAATCCAGAGAATTTTTTTTTTTATTTTTTTAACGGTTGGATCAGAGGCATAGGGTTAGTATCTCGGGACCTTTTTGACATTTTTCTTCCATGACTCCTCTTTGACCGGGTACCCCAAGAAAACTGTTTTTTTCTATGACCCGGTATAATTTTCTTACGCCTCAACGAATTATCAAGTTAGGGGGCTCTTTCTATCGCTCACAGACGCGTGTAAACGAATTCATCAACATCATCTGGTTTGCCGTTTCAAAAAGTGGTATTTAGGGCCCCCATAACGCAAGCGAATTTTCTAACACCCATCATTTCATGATTTCAGAATTTTTTTTCCTTAAATCGCTTTAGTTTAAAAGTCCAGATTCTAAAGCACCTCTGCATACCATTGGAATCGTTTTGGAAATGAAATGGAGTACTGTTTTGTCTGAAGTTTACTTGGGACTCCTGGTGAGTTTTTACATTTGTCTCTGCTGTTTCTGCTATGATTTTTCCCTCAACTGGTATGGGATAAGTTGTAAGTCCATTTTAGCAACCTAGAAATGGCACACCTATCACTCTTTTTTCTATCGTCGAAATGGTGAAAATGCTGCTGGGTTCTGAAATTTGAGTAATCCGGACCATATCATCGCTTCCGGTTGTCAACTCGACAGTGACGGCCGTCCATAGAACACTTACTTCGGCCGTCAATGTGAATGACAATTATTGAAATTCAACTGAGATAGGTGGATTATTCTTTCTAGCTCATGGGGTGCAATCTCATCTTCAAAACACAACTTGTCAAATGGACTTCAGGTAAACGTTAATATCGTTTGTAAGAATATAAAATTGGGGAATTTGACAAGTTGAATTTTCAATAATTGCCATTCACATAATGACGGCTGAAGGTGTTCTGTGGACGGCCGTCACTGTCGAGTTGACAACCGGAAGCGATGATGATGTCCGGATTACTCAAATTTCAGAACTCAGCAGCATTTTCACCACTTCGACGATAGAAAAAAAGTGATAGGTGTGCCATTTTTAGGTTGCTAAAATGGATTTACAATTTATCCCATACCAGTTGAGGGAAAAATCATAGCAGAAACAGCAGAGACAAATGTAAAAACTCACCAGGAGTCCCAAGTAAAATTCCGACAAAAGAGTAGTCCATTTCATTTCCAAAACGATTCCAATGGTGTGCAGAGGTTTTTCAGAATATGGACTTTTAAACTAAAGCGATTTAAGGAAAAAAAATTCTGAAATCATGAAATGATGGGTGTGAGAAAATTCGCTTGCGTTACGGGGGCCCTAAATACCACTTTTTGAAACGGCAAACCAGATGATGTTGATGAATTCGTTTACACGCGTCTGTGAGCGATAGAAAGAGCCCCCTAACTTGATAATCCGTTGAGGCGTAAGAAAATGATCGCGGGTCATAGAAAAAAACAGTTTTTTTGGAGTACCCGGTCAAAGAGGAGTCATGGAAGAAAAATGTCAAAAAGGTCCCGAGATACTAACCCTATGCCTCTGATCCAACCGTTAAAAAAATAAAAAAAAAAATTCTCTGGATTTGGGGATGGTCTAAAATTTATCAATTTTGAGGAGTGGTGATTCAACCCCCTCTGGACACGCCACTGACCACTCGTGTTTAATCTTCGCCTACACGGTTTAAGCCCGATGAATTGAGCTTACGATTACAAAAAACCGCGTTAAAATCGAGTCATTTTTTTCGAAGTTATTGAGCTTTGAATTTCATCAGAAAATCGGCGTGATCCACTTCGAGTTTTGAGCAGTTTATTACCACCAAATACATTAGTGCCAACTATTTTTAAGACCCTTGGCAGCCTGCTGACGGAATTTCAAAAGTTCCTATTTTAAAATAAGGAACAAATTACGAAATTTAAAAGCCCGTAGAAGGTGAGCGGCATGTCCACATTTTATTGACAATACTTCATTAATTCATATAACTGAATTCTTTCTCTTTCTTCTATCTTCTGTTTCTGTCTTCTCTTCCCCCCTTTTCTACTTCTCGCCCTTTCTACTTCCTTCGTCCATTTTATTCTCTCTCCTCTTTCGTTCAATATACTCTTTCTCTCTCTCGTTCTTCCTCTCTCGTTCTCTCACACTCTCTGAGCAGATGTTCTATTGTCTCTCTCGCTTCCCCCCCACACACTCCTCCAACCAGAACTTATTTTCTCTCTCCTCATTTCCGCATCTGAATCTCGCTATCATTGTCATTTCTTTATTCTCTGTACCTTGTTCTTCTTTCCTGTACATCTATATCTGTCTATTTCCCACATCGCTCCATTCATCCATCTCCCCTGTTCCCTGCGCCCTTCTATATCTTCCCTTGCGTATCCGTTCCTCTCGTAATATCTTTGTCTCTCCTTCCCTCTTTCTTTCTATCTCATTTTCTCTTTCCAGCATTCTTGTAATATCTTACAATCTGCTTTTTCCCCCATTCTATCCTCATATTTTACGGCTCTTTTTTCTGTATCTACTCTCAACTTACTCCTTTTCTTTTCTTCCCTTATTATATATCCCGGTGTGTCTCTCTCTCTCTCTCTCTCCCTCTCTTTCTTTCTACTCCTGTACTCTCTCCACCTCCTCTTGCTCTTCCCATCCTCATATTTCCGCTTCATTCATCTACATACTCTTCACTAAACTGTCAAACATCATTCCCTGTGAGTATCAGTAAAGTCTCGACCTGCCGTTCAACTTCCACGGTCTTTCTTGATGAGGGAGAAAATTTAGGTATTTTTGTCTCGTCGGGTTTGCAGTTCCGAACAGTCGAAGTTACCGTCTTTCGTTTCGAAGAGCAAAGTAACAAACTATTGCAAATACAGTAGTACCAACTTAAAGAACTTAAAGAAAGCAGGTTAGGTGGTTTCGCTTTGTAGGGTTTGTAATCCCGAACATTGTGTTATTTTCAGTGACAGGTTGGCTGGAGAGGGAGGAGCGTCGCGGCTACCACGTGGGCCAGTTCTGGTACCTGATCTCCTCCGATTGGTGGCAAACGTGGCTCAATTACGTCACAACCCCCCGGACCAATCTCGACCACTGCAGCTGTCGCAACAGCGAATCGCGTTCCGTCGCCGTGGAGGAGGGGATAGTGTGTGACGAGAGCCTCATCAGCACCGATTCCACGGCCGACTTTAATTCGAACAGCATGGAGTCGATGGGGGACCTTTTGAGTAAAACTGACAGCTGTAGTATAGCCTCCAGTTCGGGGGTCTCCAGTAGTTCGGGCACGACCGGCTCCAAACGCGGTCAAGGCCTACCGGGACACATCGACAACTCAAATCTAGTGGCCGAGCCCACTTTCAAGGTCGGCACTTTGACGGGGGAGGGCGGGAGGTTGAAAAAGGACACCCCTCTGGTCCAGCACAGGGATTTCGAATTGGTGCCGGAGTCGCTTTGGAAGGCTTTGTCCCATTGGTACGGGGGGCCCCTCCCCCTCCCCCGACAGGTGATCCTCCCCCCCGGGAGTAACGAGGTCGAACTGGAGCTCTACCCCTTGTACCTCAGCGTTTGGAGGCATCAAAATCAATCGGTGGGGGGGTCGTCTACGACTTGGAGCAGCGTGGTGGGGGGGTACGGGGCTGCGGCTTTGAGCACGGCCGGTCTCACAGCCACCCCCGTCCTCTCCCCTCGACGTTACTTGGCCCACACGGCCGCATTCAGCAGACTGGCCAACCTGAGACAAGTCCTGGAATTCCTCTGTTCCCGGTTGTCCCTCAGGAACGAGGACGTGAGACTGTGGCACGTGAGGGACGCCACCAACCTCCTGGAGGACGAGAACGCCACCCTACAGGATTTGGGGATCATCGACGGCGACAAGATCCTGCTGGAAGTCAGGAACAAGGATTTGACGTGGCCCGAGGAATTGGGGGCGTTGGCGGCGGGGGGCGGGCAGGGGGGCGCCATCGCTTTGAACTCGGAGAGGCGGCCGACGATATCCCTGCCCCCGGGGGCGACGGGCCTCCACAATTTGGGGAACACGTGTTTCATGAACGCCGCCCTCCAGGCCGTCTCCAACACCCGCCCCCTGACCTTGTACTTCCAGAGGGACGGACAACTGTGCGAACTGAACAGTATTAATCCACTGGGAACGAAGGGAATGGTGGCGAGGAGGTACGCGGAGCTGTGCAGGGAACTGTGGGCGGGGTCGACGAGGAGCGTCGCCCCCCTCAAGCTCAGGTACTGCGTCACGAAGCATGCGCCGCATCTGGGGGGAGGGGGGCAGCATGATTCGCAGGTGAGTGTAACCAAAATTTATTTTTTATTTTTTTTTATTGCGAAAAATTAATAAAAAAAAATCGTTTAAATTAGAAAAATTAAAATTTTTATATGCAAAAAGGTTCATATTCGTGAAACTGGGGGGCCACGGTATGTATGTAGCGAATTTCGTCCAAGAAACTGAGGGGCTAGGCACTTGGAGCTAAACGTACAAAAATTTGGAATTTTTTTGGAATTATTGGAATTTTTGGAATTATTGCTTGAATTTTTTGGAATTATTGGAATTAATAGTTTGTTTACCTGGATTGTTACCATAGTTCGCTATCGATCGTAAATTGTCGTAAATATTCGAATCTGGTACGCATGCGCAGAGGTTTGGTATTATTGGAATTTTTTTTGGAATTATTGGAATTTTTGTGGGATTATTTGGAATTTTTTTGAAACTGACATTTTACTGTACAAGGAAACAAGGACTGCATAGCCCCTCGCAAGAAACTAAGAAAATATGTAAAAACTGTCGTGGACGCAAGTGTGAGTACTGTGACCCATCATAGTAGACCCCCAAGTGCGACCCATCATTTAACATCAACGCGAGCCAATTAAACCGAAAATTGCCGTATTGTCGAAATTAAGCGATTTTTCGCGGAATTATTCCCAAAGAATCGAGTAAAACGACTGAAAATCGTAAAATATAAATTTTTACTTGCAAAGATGTCCATATTAGTGAAATTGGTGGGCCGTGTTATGTACGTAGCGAATTTGGTTCAAAAATCTAGGAAGATGTAGAAAATCAGGATAGCGGCATTTACAACGAAATCATCGTAGGCCCCCAAGTGCGACCCATCATTTAACATGAGCGCAAGCTGAATAAACCGAAAATGGCGGTATTTTCGAGATTAAGCGATTTTTCGCGAAATTATTCACGTTTTATTGCAAAAAGATAGCTAAAAATCGTAAAATATAAATTTTTATTTGCAAAGGTGTTCATATTTGTGAAATTGGTGGGCCATATGTTATGTACGCAGCGAATTTGGTTCAAGTATCTAGGAGAAATTTAGAAAATCAAGATGGCGACGCTTGTAACGGAATTATCGTAGACCCCCAAGTGCGACCCATCATTTAACATCAACGCGAGCCAATTAAACCAAAAATTGCCGTATTGTCGAAATTAAGCGATTTTTCGCGGAATTATTCCCAAAAAATCGAGTAAAACGACTGAAAATCGTAAAATATAAATTTTTACTTGCAAAGATGTCCATATTAGTGAAATTGGTGGGCCGTGTTATGTACGTAGCGAATTTGGTTCAAAAATCAAGGAAGATGTAGAAAATCAGGATAGCGGCATTTACAACGAAATCATCGTAGGCCCCCAAGTGCGACCCATCATTTAACATGAGCGCAAGCTGAATAAACCGAAAATGGCGGTATTTTCGAGATTAAGCGATTTTTCGCGAAATTATTCACGTTTTATTGCAAAAAGATAGCTAAAAATCGTAAAATATAAATTTTTATTTGCAAAGGTGTTCATATTTGTGAAATTGGTGGGCCATATGTTATGTACGCAGCGAATTTGGTTCAAGTATCTAAGAGAAATTTAGAAAATCAAGATGGCGACGCTTGTAACGGAATTATCTTAGACCCCCAAGTGCGACCCATCATTTAACATCAACGCGAGCCAATTAAACCAAAAATTGCCGTATTGTCGAAATTAAGCGATTTTTCGCGGAATTATTCCCAAAAAATCGAGTAAAACGACTGAAAATCGTAAAATATAAATTTTTACTTGCAAAGATGTCCATATTAGTGAAATTGGTGGGCCGTGTTATGTACGTAGCGAATTTGGTTCAAAAATCTAGGAAGATGCAGAAAATCAAGATAGCGGCATTTACCCCCCCCCCCCCCAAAGTGCGACCCATCATTTAACACCAGCGCTAGCTAATTAAACCGAAAATTGTAGTATTTTCAAAATTACGCGATTTTTCGAGGAATTATTCCCAAAAAATCGAGTAAAACGGCTGAAAATCGTAAAACATGAATTTCTACTTGCAAAGATGTCCATATTTGTGAAACTGGTGGGCCGTGTTATGTACGTAGCGAATTCGGTTCGAAAATCTAGGAAGATGTAGAAAATCAAGATGGAGACGCTTGCAACGAAATCACCGTAAACCCCCAAGTGCGACCCATCATTTAACGTCAGCGCGAGCTGACTAAACCGAAAATCGCGTTATTTTCGAAATTAAGCAATTTTTCGCGAAGTTACGGCTGTTTTTTGAAGGAACTGCTGGCCTGGCTCCTGGACGCCCTCCACGAGGACCTGAACCGCGTCGCCCGCAAGCAATACACCGAACTGAAGGACTCCGGGGGACGTCCCGACGAGGTCGTCGCCGACGAGGCCTGGACCCAGCACCTTGCCCGAGACCACTCGATCATAACCGACCTCTTCTACGGCCAGCTCAAGAGCAAAGTGACGTGTCAGACGTGCGGACACGAATCCGTCCGATTCGATCCCTTCAGCCTGCTCAGCCTCCCCCTCCCCATGGAGTCCTACACCCTATGCGAGGTCCTCGTGGTGAGACTCACGGGGGAGACTCCCAAAAAATACGGACTCCGTCTCAACTCCGAAGCGAAATATTTGGAGTTGAAGCAGCAACTCTCAGAACTCTGCGACATCCAATCAGAGAGACTCCTGCTGGCCGAACTCGCCTACTCGCAGATGCGACAGGTGCTCGCCGATGACACCCGAGTCAACCCCTCGACCGCCACCGAACTCCACGCCTACGAGTTGCCGCAAGAGGGCGCGGTTGGCACCACTGCAGGTTTGTTCGCCCCCTCCCCCCGTCGGCTGTTGGTTATTAAATTTTTTCCAATGTTGGCAGACGTGGATCTCGCAGTAGTACCGGAAAGTCCCTTAGCCCGCAGTCCTGAGGTAAGAGGTGGTTCGGCCCTTTGCATGCCCAACATTCTATGCTTTAAGGTATGCACGCCCTTCGCGTGTGTTTTTTTGTTTTTATTTTTTATTTTTCTTAAGTTGGGCGTCCTGCTGTTTGTACATATTATTTGTGTGTTAATCACCCTGTTTTCGCTTTGTCCTAACATTACGTAAAAAACGTTTTCTCAGTGGGCTTTGTAATTGAAACTCATGTCTTTGATTATTTCTGACATACGTCAATAATGACTTTTAGTGCCAAGGCCCACTGAGGGTGTTTTTTAAAAATAGCTTGATAATTTGTTTGAAATGTTTTGATGCAATATTGGGACTTATGCATACGTGACGTAAGGTCGAAAATCGTCCGCCATCCTTCCAAGAACTACCGGGTGGCAACGAAACCATGTACGCTTCAATAATTTTTTAAATTATTTTAAAAATCTGAAAAAAATCATCACGAAACGTCACCTTTCGACATACATTAGAACTTTATATCACTTCCGGTTATGCCGGAAATAGTTTTAAATTTGAATTTTTAAATGGGACACCTGGTATATTTTTGGAATCTAGGAGTCATCCTGAGTATTGTAGTGTCATTTTATTAAGTATTTTCTTTTGTTTTGGGAAACTTGGTGGATCTAGAAGGCGGTGGACAAAATGACAAGTTGGTGGTATCATTTTACGCAGAACAAAATATATGTTTTCATGAATCAGGTGTACTGGCATGGTACATACCATTTGAAAAAAATTAGTTATCCACGAAAAACTTTTTTCCATATTTTGAATCCATCCGAACAAGGCTTAAATGAGCTGAAACGAAATATTATTAATTTTATGGGAATGCTGACGTCCATAAAAGACAAAAAAAAGCGTAACGCAGCACTAGCTGCACAACAAATTTTACCAAAAACAAGAAAAAACTCATAAAAATGACACTATAATACTCAGGATGACCTCTAGATTCCAAAAATATAAAAATATACCGGGTCTCCCATTTAAAAATTCAAAATTAAAGCCATTTCCGGCGTAACCGGTAATGAATGTCAAAAAATAATGATAATTGCAAAAGTTATTGGGGTGTTAATGGTTTCGTTGTCACCCGGTATTTACTGAAGTTTGGTTTTTAATTTTATTTTGTTTACAAAAATGATCTTTATGCGAAGGTAACAGAAGGTCGAGAATCGCTCGGCATCATTCTAGTATCTAGTATTATAACACTCACATGAAAATTTTATTTTTGTTTAAAGGTTTTTAAGCCAAAATAACCCTTGTGCATAAACTGACTAGTATTTACCGGACGATTTGCTCAAAAATGGCACTTATGTGCATGTGTCATAAGGGTGAAGGTCGCATCAAGCCGGCCGTCTCACAAATCGCGTAAGAGTGACGTAACCCGCTGCCCTGACAACCACCCCCTCCATTTTCTTTTCCAGACCAAAGAGGAGAGGCCGAACTGCGTCGTCCTGAAGAGGGTTTCCATTCCCGTTTCCGTTTCCGGTTCCGGTTCAGGCGACGCCGCCCCCCCAAAATTCCCGAATTATCTAGTGGCCGTGCACCGGAAGTGCGTGCGCCAGGAGACCTACTTCCTGTCCCAGCAGAAAAGCAAGCCGAGCCTGTTCGGGTCGCCGATCCTGCTCGGTTGCCACGCGACCACCACCTGTCAGGGTCTCTACGAAGCGGTATGGGGGCAAGTGACGCGGTTGCTCAGTCCCCTCCCCCAGAGCGATCAGACCAATCACGCGACCGACTGGTGAGTCGAAATTTGGGGATTTTTCTTGTTGTTTTAATTGCGAGGTTGGTTGCAGTGACGATTCGTTGGGGTACGAGTTTCCGTTCGCGCTCAAGGCCGTCCTGCAGGGGGGGCAGATATGCGCGATCTGTCATTGGACGCAGTTCTGTAGGGGGTGTGTCCTGCCGTGTTCCGACGAGCTATTGGTGGAGAGGTGCGGGGGGAATTTAGGGGTGATGTGCATCGCTATAGATTGGGACCCCACCGCCCTGCATTTGAGATATCAGAGCAGCAGGGAAAAGGTTGGTAACACTGCCTAAAAATTAAAAAAAAAATACTAACGACTTGGTTAGGTTTGGATTGAGGACGAATCTGTCAGTCGCTGTCGTAAACTTCACACCGAACCAATCGACCTTGACTATTGCCTGAGAGCTTTCACGTCGGAGGAACGTCTGGAGGCAAAATATCACTGCTCTAACTGTCACGATAAGCAACCTGCCACGAAGAAACTTCAAATATGGCGTTTACCCCCCATTTTGGTGAGTTTTCAACTTACAGTAAATTCATATTGGGGGTTTTTATGGATGGAAGTTCCAAATAAAGCATCGAAATTTTTGTTATCACTTAGAAATAGACTCTAACTTTGTTATTTTCACAGGAACGCCTGTATGTAATGCCATTTTTGGATTCAGCGTTGAATTTTAGGGCAAGTTTCATCAGGTTTCCCTATACTTAGGTGTTACGCTTTTCAAGATATCTCAAATTTTGACTAATTTTTGAGTTTTCACAGTTCTCGAGAAAAACTTATGATAAATTCAGGTTAGGGGTTTTAATTAATGAGGATTTCAGGTAGAGCCTCGAAATTGTTGTATCACTTCTGGTTGCACCGGAAATGGTGCTCAAGTTCGTTATTTTCATATGAACACCCTGTATATAATGGCATTTTTGGATTCAGCGTTGAATTTTAGGGCAAGTTTCATCAGGTTTCCCTATTCTTAGGTGTTACGATTTTTAAGATATTCAAAATTTTCAGTAATTTTTGAATTTTGATAGCTCTTGAGAAAAACTTATGATAAATTCAGGTTAGGGGTTTTAATAAATGAGGATCTCGGGTAGAGCATCGAATTTTTTGTTTCACTTCCGGTTGCACTGGAAATGGTGCTTAAGTTCGCCATTTTCATATGAACGCCCTGTATATAATGGCATTTTTGGGTTCAGCGTTAAATTTTAAAGCAAGTTTCATCATATTTCCCTATTCTTAAATGTTACGCTTTTTAAGATATTCAAATTTTTCAGTAATTTTTGAATTTTGACAGCTCTTGAGCAAAACTTATGATAAATTCGGGTTAGGAGTTTCAATTAATGAGGATTTCAGGTAGAGCATAGAGATTTTTGTATCACTTCCGGTTGCACCAAAAATGGTTGTTATCGCTAGATATTGTTGTTTCCAGATCGTCCACTTGAAACGCTTCGACTACGTCAATAGCAAGTGGGTGAAAACGCAGAAGGTTGTGAATTTCCCCTTCAAGGACTTCGATCCCACGGCATACTTGGCCTCAGTGCCCCAGGAGACGATCCTGAGGCACCAACAGTTGAAGGACCAGAGGACGGTCGATTTGGAGAATTCGTGCGACAGCCAATCGTCGGTCAGGACGATCGACGAAGGCGAGGAGAGCAAAGAGAAGACGGAACGCACCAAACTGCTCAATGAGGAAGAGGAGAAACAGGAAACGGAAACGCCACCGAAGGTCAAGCACAACGCGGTGAGGGCCAGGCTGGAGTCGACGAGTCTGACGAAGACACCAATCATAGACGAGCATCTGAAGGATTACCACCAACACATGTTGATGCCCGGACAGGACGCCTTTGATTTGAAGTATCAGCTATACGCTGTCGTGGTGGGTAGTTTTTGACAGATGTCGGCGAAAACTTATGTTAAATTCAGGTTGGGGGTTTTGATAGGTGAAGATTTCAAATAGAACATTAATTTTTTTCAAGCACTTCCGGTTATACTGGAAATAGACTCTAACTTTGTTTTTTCGTATGAACTACCTGCATATAATGGTATTTTCGCATTCTGCGTTGAATTTTAGGGCCAGTTTTATCAGGTTTCCCTATATTTATATCTTACTGTTTAGAAGATATTTAGATTTTTGTTGTAATTTTTGACTTTCGACAACTTTTGACAAAAACTTATGATAAATTCATGTAAGGGGTTTTGCTAGGTGTGGATTTCAAATAGAACATTAGTTTATTTCAGGCACTTCCTGTTATACCGGAAACAGACACTAAGTTTGTTTTTTCGTATGAACTTCCCGCAGATAATGATATTTTCGCATTCAACGTTGAATTCTAGGGCTAGTTTCATCAGGTTTCCCTATATTTATATCTTTCTGTTTAGAAGATATTTAGATTTTTGTTGTAATTTTTGACTTTCAACAAATTTTGAGAAAAACTTACGATAAATTCATGTAAGGGATTTTGATAGGTGTGGATTTCAAATAGAACGTTAACTTGTTTCTATCACTTCCGGTTATACCGGAAACAGGTTTTAATTATGCATTTTCCCATTGACCCACATGCAATCTTGACTTTTTCAACTTTTTAGAGTCATTCGGGGATGCTAAACGGTGGCCACTACATATCCTACGCGTGCAACCCGAACGGCAACTGGTATTGCTATAATGACAGCTCCTGTCGAGAAGTTTTGACAGAAGTGGAAAGGCGAAGCGAGGAATCCCCCGTCAGCGAGTGCAGGTGTGCCAACGTGCAAGCACCAAAAATCGACACCAGCTCCGCCTACATTTTGTTCTACGAACGTTCGGGCCTCGACTATAAACCGTACATACCCGAGATCATATCCAACGGTCATATAGTGCCTCCTGACGAACTCGAAGAGACCGAGTCGGAGCTGCGCAAGCAGTTGTGTTCCGTACAATAATCAGTGCCAGTTTTTTTTTTTAATATTAAGAGAGTATTATCCGTGCGATCGAGGAGCCTAAAATTAACTCGCAGGTGGTTAGATACGACCAAAGATACTGAATTTCTTGAGTTTACTGCTAGTCTGATATTCTATGATTCCACTATGTTTAAGGTTTTGTATAGAAAATTGTTGCTTGATTTTTATTCGTGTTATTTTTTAATGTCGACGAACAAAGGGGCGTCTGTAATGGGGCGTTTTTGATATATTTTCACTGATGTCATATGTATCGTGCCATTACATAAAAGCTTGAAAATTGTTAGTCTTTGTTTTCTTCCCCGAACCATGGCCGTCTCTAGTTCCAGGCCCTGTCCTTAACCATTTGGCAACGCTGCCGGAGGAGATTTAGCGTCAGTTTGACAAATTGTCACAGATTGTCATTGATGCGAAACATTTGCAAAAATTACCAATAATAATAGTTTTTTTATCAATTCCGATTGATTGAGTAATTGAAATTCAATACTTTGAGAAAGCCTGTAAGTTGTGCCCTGTAACTAAGTTTAAAATGGCAAATTCTGCTTCTAGGTCCAGAGAAAGACATTTTTTGCAAAACCCTTTTCAAATTTTATCGAGATTGATTACAGATTATTGGGTGATTTCTAAGCATCGGGGTCTCAAACAACTCCCTTCGAAGCAACTGCGCGTCCTCCACGTTTTAGTGTCGACGCATAGTGTTAGTGCTGGAAACACTTTAGTTTTTGACCCAGAAAAAGAAATTTTTTACAAAATCCATTTCAACACAAAGCAAATTCAATCAAAGTTGCAGCTTGCATGATTTCCAAGCATCTGGTGGGCCTTAAACAATTACTTTCCAAGCAACTGAGGGTCCTCCACGTTTTATAATTTAGAGACCATCATTGAAACTTGATATTTACACAGAATTATTTGTTTATTGAGAATGTACATAGTTTGTATAGAAACTAAGACAATATAATGTTAAATTTTTTATTTTTGAACCCTTGGGCGCCTAATTAGAGTGTAGCAAAGTTTTACGGTTCTATTAATGAGCAACAAAGTTGGACTGAGGAATACATTTTACAACTGCACAAAATAATAATGATTAGGTATCAATTTCAGTTAATAATCTTCGTTTAGCAGTTTGATTGCGGCAGGTACGATATTGTGTCGACTCTACACAAAATTCTACAGAAGAAAATGGTCTAATTCCTGATGTCTTTTACCATTGCTGCAACGATGAAATAAGCCTTGTCTTAAATGTGATTTATCCATCCACAAAGAGGTTTTCAGGTGTCTCTTTAAAGTTCCTAATGATAAAAGCTCAATTCTAGTGAGTGTTTAATTCAAACACGGTCGAAATCTTTTTTTGTAAAACCCTCTTGTCCGCCGCCGCAAAATATTTAAATGGGTCTGTAAACAAGATTTATTACTATAAACTTACTAAATACCACACGTCTTACATACTTTCTTCAAAATATTCATTTCCAGTACGTTAACCATTTAAAATTGGTAATGACTCAAATATTTTTTGCAAAAATTTACTTTAATGGCAATCTGTGACAATTTGTCAAATTGACGGTAAATCTCCTCTCGCCATGTTGCCAAATGGTTAGGACATGGCCTGGAACTAGAGACGGCCATGCCCGAACGCCTAGTACTTGCTGACGCCAAGAAAAACTTACGGTGAATTCAATTTAGAGATTTTGAGGGATGAGGATTTCGAAGAGAACATTAATCTTTTTCTAACGCATCCGGTTAGAAGTAGATCCTAACTTTGTTCTTTTCATATGAACTGTATTTTTGGATTCAGCCTTTTTTGCTTCAACACTTTATTAATAAAGAACAAATATTTCAAAAAACCTTTGGCGCAATCAGCCCCCTCATCATATCGAAGGTATTCCCGTCAGGCTGTACGGTAGTGAGCGTCCCGTCGACTAGACGAACACGAAGAAACCCGAACTCGTCTATCCCCACGATCTTCGCCTGTTTCTCCTCCCCCCTTTCGTTTTGTATGGAAATTCCGGCGCCCGAGTGCAACCAGTGCTTATAATAAAGATTGAAGAATGCGTCTGTGCCTCCCAACTGGATTTCTCGGTACAGCTTCTCTAGTTTGTTGAACACGATGGCGAAGAATCGCTCGGGAGAGATCGGTTTGAGGGCGGCGCTTAGTTTGGCGATGACGTCATTTATGCATGTGGTGGGATTGTTGTTGGAGAGGTTGACGCCGCAGCCGATGTTGACGATGGCGTCGTCGACGTTAATAGTGGAGGTGGTTAAGATGCCGCCGATTTTGACGTTTGACGCGTAGAGGTCGTTAGGCCACTTGATCCCCAAATCGAGGCCCTGCGGAGAAACTATTTTAGGCCACACGAATCAATTTTAGGGCATGCGGACCAATTCTGAACAGTTTTAGGGCACATGGACCATTTTGGTTCCATTACCTCGTAGCCTTGGAGATCCTTGACGGCGGCAACCACAGCCACCATGACCAGCTGCTGTACCAAAGGCAGGCGCTCCCCCATATTAGATTTCATCGGAATGTGCAACTGTAAGGAAAAAGACGCCGCCCCCGGGGGGCTCAGCCACGTGTTACTCGACCGTCCCATCCCGTTCGTCTGTTGTTTGGCGATGACGACTAGACCGTGCCGTAATTTTTTCTGCAGCAGGTGCTGGGAACTGGTCAGAATGTCGGAGTATATCACTAACCTTCCTATGTCTTCTGTATCTAATGTCTGAAAGATATTTTTTTATTTAAGTTTTTTTTTTGACAATCGATTAGGTACCTCGAAATAGTCGAGCGTGGAAAAATTTGAAGGACAGGAATGTATTAGAACGGGCAGCCTGATGTTGGTACACGGTCCCGGGTCCACGTTGTGGCCGCAGAAGACGATGTTGATTTTATCACAAGTGAGCTGGTTGCCAGTGATGATCTCCGAGTTGGAAATCAGGTCCATTTTGCTCTGGAAAGTTGGCAGCAATGAACTCATGTTGTAGCTGTGTAAGTTGGGTTTTGCAATTTTCCAGTTGCATAAAACTGACTTTCAGGTAAAAAACTTGAGTGCGAACAGGATAGGCAAACTTTACAGCTGAGTAAGACGAACTTTGCATTTTGGCTAAGAATTCATGGACTCTCAAAATGTGCATTTTGCAGCTATGTAAACCGAACTTCTCCACACGCTTTATACTAAGATTTTTAAATATGTATTTTGGTAGTGTGGAACGGTCTGTTAACTTGCATAAAAGGTGTCTACAGGTAAAAACTGGCCTATGTAATCTGCCTCTTGGGAGTCGTGGTTGGGGTTTTGAAACATTTTAACTGTGTGAACTGTTGCTAACTTGCATCTTGCATGAAGACTCAAATGTTAAAGTGGACGCTTCTACGTTGAGCTGTGTAAAATCAACTTTTATTTTTGACATAAAAAAGGATGCATCAGTTTGAAACCATATCTCCGGCTATGCTATGTAAATGATCTGTTGACTCTTTAAGTGCAAATATGGCTTCTTCTCACTAATGGCATTGAAAAACGCCTTTAACTTTCATTTTGAGATGTGTAAACAGACTTATTTTTACCAGTGCGTATCTTTGGTCGTGTAAAACGGGCTTTTCGCTTTTTCAGTGAAACCTTGTGAATCGTCTTCTTCTAAATGTGAAAATGTTGACATTTGAAACGTCAATGTCACCGACGTTTCAACAGTAAAAAAGTAAAAATCCCCACTTTGAACAGTGCGGCTGCGTAAAACTGACTTTCAAATTCATCTAAATTACAGTTGTGTGTACATGGCTCTGTAAAAGCTTCAAACTAATTCTTATGTGAACTTATATGTATTGACATTAGAAACGACCTTGAAAACTATTTTACGTGACGTCATATCGCCCCAGGAAGGCTGTGTGAAACGGACTTTCCGTTTTCCCCTATAAAACCTGAGTGTTACGTGTTACCTCAGCAACGATATTGAACAGTTTAACATATTTTTTTTCCATTTTGAGCTGTGTAATGCAGATTTACAGGAAACGAATATATTTGGCTGTGTAAAACGGACCTTTTGTTCTTTAAATTTCTGTTGTGCGAGACGGACATTTAAGTGAACTAACCTAAAAGCTTTAAACTGCTTCTGCCAACTGTTAAGGCCGATTTATAACTCGATCGTAATCGGAATCGCAATTTTAGTCCTAATTTTATCGTAAGAAATTTGTTTGTCCTATTTTATAACTTATCGTAAGGATTTTAAGAAACAACGCACTGGCAATGGAAAGCTTCGGCAATCTTCGGCCGACTCGGCTTTTTCCTCAATGCTCATTGGTCATCCTAAGGATCGGATCGTAAGAGATGAATGTTGGCCATCTTCTTAAACTCGTATACGTTTTTATACGGTCGGCATGCGATTGCGATTGAGTTATAAAAGCGAACACGCAAATCATATGTTTGAAGTTTCTTAAAATTACGACTAAAATTACGATTCGGATTGCGATCGAGTTATAAATTGGCCTTTACAGTTAAACGATATTAGAACGTCAACTTACGTCATATCGCCCCAGGAAGTACCCCAGAGTGTACTCCACCTTCCCCAGGCTGTCATCGCACTCCACCTCCAAATGCCTCTCCAGGATATCCTTCAGGATCTCCAACCGAGCTCCATTGCTCTCCCTCAAAGACTGGTACTTGTCCTCATCATTCTCGTACTCCTCCGGATCGATCTCGAGGTGCACTTGTGAGAAAACAGCCCTCCCCTCGGAGCCCTTGACCTTAGCCAGGAGCAGGCTGGGGGTGTGCCACGTCTCCTCTGTGCCCAAAACCTGCACCTGAATGTTGTACTCCTTGTCATTGTGTTTCAGCTCGACGTTGCTCGGAGTCCTCGGGGCAAGGGGGCTCCCATCGTTGCTGTGATTCGACTGATCTGAGTCCTTGGAAAACTGTTTTTTGGCAGGGGAGGCCTGGTAGCAGAAAATGTGGTGCATCATTTTCACCCTCTCCCAGGCCCCGTAAGTAAACCTCACGAGTTCGTGTTCGCGAACCTCAGCTGTGGTGAAGGTGTGGAGCACGCTGTACATCAAGTCGCTGCAGAGGCACAGCAGTTGCCCCCCTGACAGCAAGTACTGAATCAAATTTAAGGTTAGGTCAGGGGGGACCCCTCCACAAACCACGACAAGAACCGTACTCTTGTCCCACGTATTCTTAATCGGGAGATCATAAACCGTGTACTTCTCCTTGCTTAAAATGGAATAAAGCACTCGCTTCACATTGTCCCTCGTCACAACACTGTCCGCGTACACTAAAACATTCGGGGGCTTGACTTGAGCCTCCACGACGGAATTCTGCTTCACTAGTTTACTACTCTTCCGAGTCTCCTTCTTCGGGGGCTTCTTCATCTCCTTTTTCTTTTTGTGCCTGCGATGTTCACTGGTCGAAGCCACGTCGAGGGTGTTTTTATCTTCAAATCGTTTACTTTTTGTTTTAACCGTGTCGGACCATTTGGGGGAGCCATTCTCGATTTTGATTTTGGGGCTGAAACGGGGACGTTAATGCATGTATGCGCTGAGGGGGCTTACTTTGTGACGTCACGTATTTTAGCGTACAGCCCTTTGACCTCGGACACAAAGCCATTCCAGTGGACGGGGGCGTACGAGTACTTTATCGTCTGCCCCTTCAAGTACTTCTTTTCGTATTTCACTACGGTGGCGGCCCCCTCGACGTCCACAGCTGGAAATGAATAATTTAAAAAGTGAGGTTATGTCGACAATTTTGGAAAAAACTTATTACTTACGGCCCTACGGTGAAATTTTTATTTGAAATTCGATGTATTTGATAGAAAATTAGGGAAACAGTAAAATTGCGGCGAGATTTGGGTAATTTAAACGGAAATTGCAGTTTTTTAATTTTTCCTTAAACAAATGACGGATGTAAACACACACCCCGGCCCACCCGGCCTACTAGAACTTACTTTTGTTTTGAAAAACTATTCACTTTGGGAGAATTTTCCGGGAAATCCTCGGAAAATAGTACTTTACGGATCTTCCGCCGAAAACTAGAAGAAAAGCGACAGCGGATGACTTTAAACAAAAAATCTCAAAAATGTAACCTCAAAATTTTGACACCTGAGAGACATTAGAGCACATCACGTGACCCCATGCAAAGATTTGTAATGTACCGGTTGGTCAATAAAGAACGCTAGCTATTCATCTGACAAATGGGAAAAATACATTATTTCCTTACGCGTGTGCACACAAGGAAGGAAATAGTGTATTTGTTCACGTGTTACATAATAATTATGTAATAATAAGTAATTATTAACTACTTTTTCCTCAAGTACGAAAACTAATTCACTTCTTGCACTAGCGCGGAAATATGATACATTTCAAAACTGAAATTAGTCGAAAAAAAATTATTTTGACACTCAAAAGTTGTAATGGTTGAAAAATCAAGATGGCGGCTGTAAAACTAAACACGTGCGACGCATCATTTTCAATGAAAATTTCCCAACTAATTAACTCAAGAGTTATAATGGTGGAAGAATCGATGGCTGATGTGGACCCAAACACCATTTTGAAAATAACGAGAAAAACACTAAATAGACGCAAGTAAACATAAAAATCTTCCAAAGAGTCAATGAAAGAATTGGATAAAACGAAAAGATCTATTTGGCACTTCAAAGTTGTAATGGTGGAAAAATCAAGATGGCGGATATAAAATATACACGCCGTAAACCCAAATGCGGCACATCATTTTTCATAAAAATTTCCTAACTAACCGATTTACGCTATTATTGAAACTCTAGGACAACTTCTCACAGAACTAACTCACGGTTGGTGTAGAAAAATGTTAAACATTACGAGAAAACACTAAAAGGATACAAATAAACATAAAAACCTTCGAAAGTCAATAAAAGAATTGAAAAGAAAACGAAAGAATCCATTTTGACAGTTAAAAGTTGCAATGGTGGAAAAATCAAGATGGCGGTTGTAAAACTAAACACGTCGTAGAACCAAGTGCGACGCATCATTTTTCATCAAAATTTCCTAACTAAGCGATTTTTATATTTTTGAAAAGATTACTCACTCTCGATCTTCAGGAGCTTCAATTCGTGGTTGATATCCACGTCATTTTGTACAAATTGATTGACTAGCTTAGTTAGACTATCGAAATCGGTCTTCAGGACAATCTCCAAGCAATCGGCGACCTTCCACCCCACCAACTCCCCGAAATTTTCAACCTAAAATATGTTTTTGAAAAAAAAATAGTTAAAATGAATCCCACCTGGATTATATCACTTTGATGTCTTGTGTATGTATCCAAAATGGCCTGTAAGAGAATAAAGACACCCCCGGCCTTCGGCTTGTTATGCTCAAAATAAATGGGAAAGTACCTCAAATTTCGTGGAAAAGCTATCCATTGACTTAGATTTAATTTTTGCTAGAATCAAAAAAATTGAAAAAATTAATATTAAACATTTTTTTGGTACTTTAGGTACTATGGTGCATGCAATCCGATTTTCGGTGCTGAGAAGCAAGTTTTCCAGGCTCCGGTGTTTGCGAGAGTCGTGTACCGAGTGTCCCGAGCAGACCAGAAGGGCGTTCTGCTCGTTGAGGGTGCCCACAAGCTTGTTCCTGAGGGCCCGCAGTCTCCACCATTGCATCAGAGTGGCGTAGGCGTAGTAGATGGAAAATATCATAGTTGGCTATTTTGTCATGGCTGTAAACAAAAACAAAAATCGGTTGCTAAGGAGACGCGATTGGACGTCGACGGTGTTTGTCCGGCTGAGGCCTTGTAACATAATCACAGATTTGTTGAAAGAATCGTTTAATTATTATCGAATTTGTTTACTCGACGCGATATAATGGCCAGTAATTAGCAAATAAAATCGATAATAGGCGATAAGGGGTGGGTTCGTTCTTGAAATCGAAAAAAGGTCAAAAAAAACAAAAATTTGAAAAACATTTTTTTTGTATTTAAACATTCAAAATTTTGTGTAGGTATATCAATTTGGGGGCTCAGGTAAATTTTATATAGAGGACCAGGGAAAAATGCAATTATATTTTTTTACCTTGTTTTTCCACTAAATAAATATTGTTATTATTATTATTATTAAATAATAAAAATTTAAATAGGAGAGCTAGAGGCGCTTAGCTTATAAACAACAATTTATTGCCGTAGACTGAACTGCGACACATTTAAAATCAGCGCGAGATAACAAATTTAAAAGAAGCGATATTTTAAAAATTAGGCGGTTTGCAACTGCCTCATTTTTTTTAATCGCAAAAATGGAGAAGCAAAAGTGTTCATATTTGTAAAATTGGTCGATCATGTTATGTATGTAGCGAATTTGGTCCAAAAAACTAGGAATATAGAAAATCAAGATGGCGGTGTTTGTATCAGAAATTGTTGCAGACCCATCATTTAACATCAGCGCGAGACAACTAAACCAAAAATGGTGATTACGAGGAATTATTCCTATTTTATTGCAAAAAAAAATTGAGAAAAATGGCTAAGAATCGCAAAATATAAATTTTTAGGTGGAAAGGTGTTCATATTTGTGAAACTGGTGGATAATGTTATGTGTGTAGCGAATTTGGTCCAAAAAACTAGGAAAATATAGAAAATCAAGATGGCGTCGCTTGCAATGAAATCATTGTAGATCCCCAAGTGCGACCCTTCATTTAACATCAACACAAGCCAACTAAGCCAAAGTTGACATCAATTTAAAAATTGAATTATTTTTCGCAAAATTAGTGTAAGAAAAACACAATAAGACAGTCATAATTATAAATCTGAAGAACTAAGCGACGTATTTGGTGAATTTGGCGCGAAAATCTACGAAAAACTGAAAAAATCAAGATGGCGCGGTCTGCAGTAAAAATCATAATGACCCCCAAGTGCGACCCATCATTTAACACCAGCGCAAGCTAGCTAAGCCAATTATGATGTCAGTTTCAGAATTAAATGATTTTCCGCAGAGTTGGCGCAATTTTTTGCAAAAAACAAGAGAAAAACAAGAAAAAATTGCAAAGTAGATGCTTTCAAGCAGAAAGACGATAGTAATTGCGAATTCTACTAACCGAGCGAGGCATTTGGTTAAAAATCTACTAAAATTAGAAAAACCAAAATGGCGTCTTCACAGTAAAAATTACGATGCACCCCCAAGTGCGACCCATCATTTAACATCACCGCAAGCTGGTTAAGCCAACTATGATGTCGGTGTTTTAATTGGGTCATTTTCCGAAAATATGAATGTGAAAACTGTGAATTGCAGGGGGTCCTTCGGGTCAATATTGATTTTTCTCGAAGCACGAAAACCTTCCACGCGATTACGGCCGTAAAAACAACAATAAGCACAATTTATCACGATTTATCGTAAGTTCATTGGCACTTAAATGAAAATTTATCGAAGTGGGGTCCAATAAGTCTTATAGTGAATTGACAATAACAAGATAAGGGATTTTTTTTCAACCTATATAGGGGGTCCCTCCCGCCCGTTATCGCCTTTTTCCAACAATAATAGGAACAATAGAGGGGGGGACGTGGTTAGTCGAGGCGGCCGGGGCGACGCGCATTTGTTTTCTTGTTTGATCGGTCAGTGAGGATGTATTTAAGCAACCCCTGCGAGCAACTGTTCGCCCATCAGTGCGAAAACAACAATCAGTGCTCGTTTAACGTTATGAAGCCTAAAGCGGTGGATTTTAATTGCAACGGTGGCACCGGTTACAAGAAATCAGGTTGGCTGAGGTTGTTTTTTTCTTTTGTTTATCGTTGGTTTTTGTTTTTTCCAGTGCTCACTATGGACACTAAGATCAGGGAAGTGAGGAATGAGGAGCTACTGGCCCTGAGAAGCAAATTCCCGACCAAAATACCGGTGAGTCGTATTTTTTTTTACTATACAGCGTGTTTATCTTTTGACCCTTCAAGTTGGCTTTGGTATTAAAGTTCATAATATTATCAGAGATATAGATGAAATTTTACCGCTTCATTGCAATCGGGAATGGGATTATCTGGGGATCTGTCACCTATCACGTAGCTTGCTTGTTCAGCAAAATAATTTAATCTAGAGACCGTGTTTTGGTTTCACTTTAAAAACTTCCAATTTAAGTTGGTAAACTTGTTAAACTGAATCAGACAAAGCGAATGAAGGGACAGCGCGGATTTCAGATTTTTTTTTGGCATGTAATTCAAACTGCAAAGATATGAATTGTAATTCATTGTAATTCATTGTAATTCAAACAGTTGGCAACAACTTTCTTAAAACTCATTGCTGCCAACATTACTTTGATATATGGGTTTTAACGTAACACACCAAAATACCAACGAAAAATCAATCAGGTCAGCCAATATAACAAGCAAATTCCCCAGATCATCATCAAGAAATATGAACGAGACGTCCACCTGCCCCAACTCGACAAATTCAAGTACCTGGTCCCCCAAGACATTACCATGTCGCAGTTTCAAACGATAATCAGGTAAGCCACCAGTTGGCGAGTGAAATCCCTACACAACTTTGCAGGAGTCGCCTCAAAATGTCAGCAACCCAAGCCCTCTACTTATTGATCAACAACAGTTCGATGGTGAGTCTCTCGCTGACTCTCGGAGAAGTCTACAACCAATTTTCGAGCGAAGACGGGTACCTTTACATAACCTACGCCTCCCAGGAAGTCTTCGGAGGCACTTAACAGAGGCTTTTGGGAATTTTACCCCGAACAAGTATTACCACTTTTTGTACAATTTTCAATAAACGTATTTTTAATTTACTGGGTTTGCTTACCTGCTGGGGATCACTGGGGGCCTCTTCGATAGTGGAAATGCTGGAAATTAGGAAAAACGGCATTGCGACTTTACACCAAACTTTCTCTGGGGACCTCTATTTTATCACCGACATGTTGGTAGTGGTTATGTTGGTATTGACGCAATGACAGCTTTGCGATACACTGGAAAAATTATGCTGCTATGTTGGCTGCCTAACTTAGAAGAACTTTTTAATGAATAAAGTCGTTTGAAAACATAATTGGGCCAATGGAACTAAATAACCATTCAGCGTAAGGTTATCACAGGTACAGATTTATAACGAAAATAATTGGTGAACTTAAACGATCTATATAGTGATATTAGTCGAGATACCGTGATCCGTGAAGTTGGAACTGTCAACTGTCAAGTCAAATTCCAAGGTCAATTGGAACCCCAGAAGAATTTCTAAAATGAGCCTCTCAAGCTCCCTTTACAACGCTATCTTCAAGAGGTCCTCCACCTTCTTTCTAGCCTGCGTCGGGGCCACCTTCGTCTTCGAACGCACCTTCGACCTAGGCGCAGACTACATCTACGACACTATCAACCAAGGAGTAAGTTACATAACTACCATCACCAAATTGACCTCTTTTTTGCAGAAATTATGGAAGGACATCAAACACAACTACGAAAGTTAGAATAAAAACTTTAATTGTAGCAAATTTATTTAAATAAATCATTCTGTAACCTCCCACGGCTTTTCTTGTCTAAACTGGTCCCAAGGGCGATTGGGTTTGAACTGTGGAGGCTCTTTGAGGGAGACCCCCCCGTCTTCCAGTGCCTGCAGGAACTTTGCCACTTTTCCTTGGGGGTTTGGGGGAGTTATATCGGAAAGAATCTCCGACAACCCGGATTTAAGACATCTATCCGCTAATACTCGCCCGAGGTTTATATAAGCTGAGGTGTCGTTATACCGATATAACTGCTGTTTAATGGCGGTTTCACTAGTGCTCACTTTTAGAACTTCTCCGTTTTCGAAGTGTTCAATCGTTGCAGTTACAAACCTCTGGGAGACAGTTAGTTTCAACCTAAAACTGAATGCTAGTAAAGTTACTTGAGTTAAGTCATTACTTGTGCCAGTAACACTTTCCAGGACGGTCCACGTGATAGCCATCCGGCTTGTAGGCTATTCTCATCCGTTCCAGGTTTCTGGGGTTCCTGTTTGTGAAATTTGGGGATATTTCCAAGTTACCATTGGTTTTCTCACTGAAAAGCCTGAAAACTGTACTAATTGTTGTTGTGATTTCTTTTTTAATAGCTCTAATTCCCAACATTTTCAATTTTAAATACTTTTCAGGTTATGTTGAGGTGCAGTATGCAACCAGCAATACGCGACGGGTTTAAAAACCACTTTTTCCAGATCCTGGGATGTTAAAAAGATCTCTTCATTTCGAATTCGCTTTATGAATTCCTTTTTTACCATTAATAAAACACTTTCTGGTCCACGATTTCAACAACAGCGATTATAAATCGAATTATTTAATAACAGCGGAGAAATATGGGTCAATTTAATTTAAAATTTTTGCAGGTTTAATCGACAGAAAATTCAGTGATTTTATTTAGCGGAAAACATTCAATTCTTCATCATGAAAAGATTTTAAAGTGAAAATTGGAGGCTGTTTTCCAATTTTCCGTGAGAAGTGGGTTGGTTTTGTAATTTTGTACTTTGCAGGTCACGTGATTGGTTGGTATAAATCACGTGACGTGAGCCGATTCAACCGGCGGGAAATTTAAACCTTCTGTGCTCACTTTATTAGCATTTTGTTTTGGTACATTATAACAGTTTCGTAGGGACTATACTACGGGATGAAAAAGGCAGTCGTTTATATAGTAGTCGTTGTGAGACCTTACATTTTAATATTTTTCTGCATATTGTAGCAAAAAAATGCGATTCCACTTAAAACTAGAATTTCTTTCTGATTTTAGTGATTTTTGAAAAAAGAAAATAGCTTTTTTCAAGCTTTTCTAATGTATCACCTGCCAGTGCAGTTTGCGTCCTAAGTTTATATCCAGAAAATATGGTAATAGCCAGAATTTTGACATTTTTTTGAGTTCCACGTAATTGCGGTCGGGCGGTTTATGAAAAAACCGGAAGTTGATGAGACGAGTTTGCGCAAAAATACGGCCATTCTTCAATAACCAAGGGAGCGTTCTAAAAAAAATGTGGAGTTTTGGCAATACCGCTTGAAACTATTATTTAAATTGCGCGCCAAACCGGAAATGACTGTGCTAGTCTATGGACTGTACATGGGACTGTACCGACCAATCACGACCCAGTAAACAACCATTAAAACAAAAGAACTTCGTTAGGTGTGCATTTTATTGTTTCGGGTTTTCTTAATTTTCCTCGGCTTTCCGCGAAAATAGTGAAAATTTCATGAGAAAATGACGCTCGTGCTGATTTCGTATCGTGAAAACGTGAAAACTGGCGAGAAATAGCGAAACGATGTTTGAGGTTATGTGCGTAATATTTTTTAGTCCTGTTTTCTTGTGTGAAAATTCGGCAAAGAAAAGTGCGTGACTGCGTGTACATGTTTCCCGCGGGAAATTTGTTAAGAAAAGCCCATTTCCAAAGGTTGGAGTTTAACATTTTGTTTATTACGCTTATCGACAGTTTTAACCGAGGGGTTGACAACTTGGAAATTTTGGTGTACAAGCATGAGAAATTTGTAGGTATAATTTTTTTTGGAAATTTTTACATGATTTTTCGCATCTTCTGGAAATTTTGGTGTAGATTTTTACCCGGTTGTGAACCCCTCGGTTTCGACATTCTGATTTTAACAAATTATTTCAGTCTATTTATTCGTCAAGCGGGCTTGAAAGGAAAATAATCCTAAAAGTTAAAAAACTGCGCTTGATTCTAATGACGCCATCCATTTTACTACGACTCCAAAAAAATTGAGGCGGGACAACTACCGTGAGATCTAATAAAAACCGAATGAGAGTTGGCCATGGAATAATCCGTTACGTTGGCTATACTGAAAGCGACATGGACATGGCCCACTCTAATTCGTTTTAACCACTACGCTCGCGGAACAGTTACTGAAATCGATCGAAAAATCAAATCGAATCAGCAAAAACATCAAATATTTTGATAAATCCAAGTCTGACCCCTTGAACCGAGTCACTAAGCCACGGCACGTGCGTCTAAAATGAATTAATAAATATATATATAGGACGAATCTTCCCTTCTGTTCCTCTATTAGCTTACCTATCTATTTCATACTCTCCTTCCAGACACGTTAAAACGCTCTTTGCGAGGGGTGGTACCTCGGGTGGTACGGTACCTACAAGTCGAGCTACAAGTTTTCTGGAGGTGGAGGGGAAATTTTTCTTGGCACGGTTTTGGTTTTGGGAAATTTGTTTGCTGTGAAACCTACTCATTTTTTGTAGACAAAGATGGTACCATTGTATGTAGGTACCCAAGCAGAAACAAATATTGGTAATGAATAGGTAGTTTGAAAGAATTTAGTTATCGGAGAAAAACGTTTTCCATATTTTAAACCAACCAGCAGTACCTATTAATAAAAACCGCCCCTCCTCGAATCTTTTATTGAATAAATACTATTACAAATAAATACATATAAAAACCTAAGGCACAGTTTCGACTATTTACAATGAACCCTAACTAACCAGTCAAGCCTTAAACGCAACTTGAGCATGTACATGGCTTCCTATATCACAATAATCTCGACAATAATCTTATTGGTCCGGAGGAACTTGAGCATCACCGCTTATTGTAGCCATCCCCGGGGAAGTACCCCAAAACTTTCAACGTATTAGTCACTCTCGCGATAAGGGGATCTTTGAACTTCCAAATCGTCGTATCCATCACGCTCGTTTTCCTAAACTCCTCGCAGCTTTTTTTCAGAGTCTTGACACAGTCAGCTCTGTAGTGGTGAAGTTGCGCGTCTGTTGTTTCGATCGCGTAGGAAGTACAACCACTCCCGAGGCAAGACAACGGGAAGTGGTTGTGCAGAGTTAAGACTTTCTCCGTGTTGTGGAAGCACTTCACGTACTGTCCAGGCTTGGTGAAGTTCTTAGCTCGGTAAACGTGTTGAAGCATGTGCATGTACTTTGGGATTTCTTTGAACCATCCGTGGTTGTGCAACAAATCATCGAGGAAATACACATTGCGCACGTTATAACTCGCACGTTCTTCCTTGTTGATCTTTAGAGCTTTTGGCAAGACTTTGTCCATCAATCCCCGCCAGGTGTTGCCGTCAAGTGGCATTATAACCTCGTCAATGTCCAGCAAAGCGATGTACTTGTACTCATACATGTGCTTGTAAAAGCAATCATTGTAGGGAATCAGCTCGTTTTGCCGTTTGTGGTTAGTTTTTTTGGTCAAGTAGAGGTGTTGAAACGAAGGGGCGTTAGGTTGTCCCCCTGCGAGATTAATCGGAGTTACGTGAACCTTCCCTTCTTTTTGGTAATACCCCAAAACTTTGCTAATGTTAGGATGGACTTGCAGCTCGTAAAAGAAGACTTTATCAGCTCCGAGGAGGTTCAAAACCTCGATCCATTCTACAAGTCGCACGCTGAGATCCTCGTGCAGGAAGTCCAACCCCTTCACGCAAACCGCAAAGTCTTTTCTAGTCTGCGGCTTGTTGTAGATCACCCGAAGATTGTTAGTAGCGTTATCACAACTTTTCTCCACTAGGGAGATGGATTCAGGGATTTTCTCCCTGTAGAGTTGGGGGAGAACGCAAGCCGTAAGGTAAGGCTGGTAAATCCCCTGCTTGTAATTCCCCCACTTCTTGTACCAAATGTACTTGTACTCGAAGGATTTAGTAATAACTGGTTCTTTTTTCCCCCCGAACCAGAAGTGGCAGTACGTTTTGACATTAGGCTCGATTCTGTCAATCATGCCTAGGATTCTGACAGTGGGCCCCAACCGGTTGTTACTCCTCCGATCCAAGTAGGCTCCGTAGAGTTGAAACGTTCCGTTAGAGGTCCTCAGCGTCTGCCAGTACAAATTGTTGAATTCTATGTCGAACATGGAGGGGAACCTCGCGCAGGAGTTGTTCATCCCCATTGGTTTGTTCTTGTTTTCATTCCAGTAGATGATGGGGAGGTTGGGCATGCGCTCTTGGATCTCTTCGACCAGTTTGTCCTCGCTGAGGGAGGGACTCTTGTCGACGAAGGGTTCAAGGTCGAGGTTTAGCTCCGTGGTGGAGTCGGGGTGGCGGGTGAGGGGGTCGAGACGCTTTTGGAGGAGGAACCTGCTGCCGAGGTGGGGGACGGGCATGTCGAGCTTGATGGAGCGAAACTGGAACAGCGTGAAGATGATGATCCCCAGGACGAAGACCTGGAGGAGGGTTTTGGTGAGGAAGCGAGCCATCGTGCGCATTTCCTGAGAAAAAAGGGATTTTTCAGTTAAGTTGGCAAAGCTGGAATGTTCGAATTGTCCGGTCTTAGTAACTTTTGTTACACGTCCAGTTCAAGTTGGCAATTGGCATAAACAACCGAGCATAGATAACCCTATAATATATACATATTATAGGGTTATCTATGCAACCGAGCATGGACGCCGCCAAGGGGAGCCAGGGAGTTGGGTACTTTTACCCCAAGTGCCACCCTGAAGCAAAATAAGCTTTGCAAAAAAATGTAACAAAACAAATTAATGTAATGTATTGAATCAAATACCCCTGATGTTCAGAAGGATGTAAACGGATAGGGGATAATTATTAGATAAATAATTCTTAGTAATAATATTGTTCTCTTAATGTTTGGAACCAACCCTGGGACCAGTAAACTATATTAAAGCGTCGATATTTACGATCATTTATTGCAATAAATTTTCAATCAAACTGAAGTGTGCATTATGTATTTTTTCCTGTTTTTTTGGTTATTAAGTATTTTGTACCTATTGATATTTTTCCTTGTAGCTATGTAGGTATGATTGTAGGTATATGTACATAATTTAGTATTGAAAATCAATGTTATTTCATTAACATATTATAAAGAAACTCCCAAGAGAAAAAATGACTAGATATTTATTTTTGCAGCATATATTAGGGCATATACTTAAATATTGCAGCATGTTCAGAAAATATATTTAAGGATTTTAACGGAATATTTTAAGTGTATATATGCTTCATCTTTACGACATACTTGCCCAACCCTACTTATTAAAACCAACGTCAATATATCTATTTAAATGACTACCAACATGATAAAGTTAAAAAGACATAATGGTCAATAGGTTTACCATAGTTGCGTAAGTTTAAAAATTATAGATAAGATAACAATAATACAAAACTCAACACAATAAAATCATTTCATTATTTTTACTACCAACCAAAGTACTTACTTTCAAAAGAATATTATGGAAGTGGCCAACAAAAATTGCCACCTACACCTTTTTATAAAAGCAAGTTCACTCGAGATTTGGATTGACATAACCGAAATTTGGTGATTTGGGATTATTTGCAAGTAAATAAGAAAAGTTTGGTGGATAATCAACAGCTACCTGCTTCTTATTATCACGATGAAGTTTCGGTAATGTCAATCCAATCATAATTTGCAAATTCCCAGCTTCGTTCTTGGAAGAGTTCAAAGCCACGTTCCTTCCGGTGATTCAAACGCCGAAAATTTCATTTAAATTTATTTTAATTTCCAAACAATGGCCGATAAAATCCGGGTTTAACCGCCATCCGACCGTGTCATCCCCCAAATGTGCACCGTAATCCCGCGTTTTCTGTTTAATTTAAAATTTATGCAGCATCCGGTGGCCTTCGGAGGATTTATTATACGGTTTTGCAATTAAATTAAGAGCGCATCGATGGATGCAACCGATAGATAAAGGCAGAAGCGATGGCCTTGGCAAGGCCACCATCTCCTCGTAAATAATCCCAATTAAGGCAATTATCATCCTGCGACCTCAACAAGAGGTTCGTTCACCTTACATTTTTCTGAACTTGTGGGCAATTTATGCGACGAGATATCGGATTGGCCTCGATTTCTTCGAGGATTCGTTTTCTATCGCTATCGAGAAGAATTCGAGAGAAATCGACCCGTTTCCAGGATTCACTCGGTTTTCAACACTTCAGGGAATTTCCGTCTAAAACTAGTTTGGTTACTAAATTAAGTTGGTAAGTAATTATACTGATTATTCAGTTGGCAGGACGGCCTTTTAAGTTTTAGTTTTGTCAGGTTGCTATAATAATTAACATTTGCCTACAAGATGGTGGGCGTTGTTTTAAGCAATTTAGATTTCAGACAGTTACTGTTACTGTAAAATTTTGATTTTCGTTAATATTTGTGTTGGTAGGACTGTCAATGTGTCAGCCATATTTTGTATCTCAAGGTTGGGAACAGAAAACAGAAGGCATTGGACTCCAAAAAATGGTCAAAGCGAGGTAATAAAGTATAACAGTCGTGAAATATTACATTAGTGACGTTTAATTTAGTCAGTTGGTAGCACTTAACAGGAATTTTCATACTAATCTTTAATTTTTGTTCATATGCTAGTGGGAACGTATCTGCGTCAGTCATATTTTGTATTTCAAAGTTGGTAACAGAGGGCATTTATTGGCTGCAAAAAATGGTGAAGATCTCCAAGTATAGTCGCTTAGTAATTTCAAGCCGATTTGGGGATTTAATTTCTTTTGAAATGTGTTCGTTGGTATTCCTGAATTATTCACCTTACAGTATTGCCACACTAAACCATTTTGCTAATAATCATTCATTTTATCAGGTCGAGGCGAGGCCGAAGGCCGACGGTCAAAGCAACAATCGTGAAACATCATTAGCAACGTTTAATTTAATCAGTTGGTAGCACTTAACCGTAATTTTCGTTTCCAATGTTTGATTTTTGATAATATTAAAATGCGCCAGTGATATTTTGTATTTCAAAGTCGGTAATCGGCGGAATTTGGCTCCAAAAAATGGCGAAAGTCCCTAAGTAGTTGATTTTGCAGTGTTGGCAATTGGTATTTTGTTAAGGCTGCATTGACTTAAGATGATAGGTTGGTAACATGTTAGTTATATTTGATTCTAAAACTGTGGAAATTGGTGTAACTAGTGCTTTTAGTCAATAATGACTTCAGACAGTTGGTAACCGTGAATTTTTACTATTTAGGGATTTTATCGGGAAGCCGGAACAACAAGGAGGCTGTAGGCCGAGAGTAAAGCAACGTTTAGCTTAGTCAGTTGGTAACGCTTTTTTGTTCATATGTTGATGGAAATTAAATGCTTCAGGCATATTTTGTGGTTCATGGTTGGCAACAGCTGGTATTTGGCCACAAAAAATGGTGAAAATCCCTAAGTAATATGTCAAAACAATTCTATGTGTGAGTTGGCATTCGTGAATTATTTGGCTTTCTTCATTTTCATTTTATCAGGTCGTTTGAAATTTCGTACTTTTAAATCAAATTTATTTCTAAAATGGTGGAACTCCTCACTAATGCTTTTAATCAATAATGACTTCAGATGGTTGGTAACACTGAATTTTTATGATTTAGGGATTTTATTTAATTTATTCAGTCGGTAGCTTTGCAAGTTTTTGGTAATCATCACCTTTCATTGGATTTTAAAACTTGTCCACAAAACTTTCTAGAGGACAACCAAGCGCGCCCTTAACCTTAAATCCAATTTCATTGGTTTCAATAGAAATTTTAATTGTCATGTTGGCAACACATCCCAATTTCTCTCGGCATCCAACCATTGCCAACTTAAGTTCCTCTCCACAGCTTCGACCGCAAATCAAAAACATTCTCACCTCTTTTCCTCAAATCCCTGGACGCCTCAGCCGAACATCTCTTGCCAACTTAAGACAACCTGCAATAAAAAACACCAAATTATTGCCAACATCACGGTGACGTGCGATGGCGGTTACGACACCGATTGAAAGTCATAACTGCACGATTCGAACAATATCGGAGTGAATGTAGAGTGGAAAGGAAGACGACTCGCTTAACCCAATTCCCCGGAAAAATGGACGTTCACTTCTCGATCTAGCAATCGATTCGGAAACAATAGAATTGAAAAGAAAGCAGTGCCCACTTTCGGTTTTACTTTCGCGCGTTTTTTCGAAAAAACGAGTGACTTAGGTCATTTCGCGCCAATTATTATATGGTTTTTGGAGCGTGACCGGGTTTCAAGCGATTAAAAACCAAACGGTGATTCAAAGTCACGTAAAAATGGAATAATAAAGCGTTTTATGTGTGCTTTTTACATTAAAATAGCAAATATTGTTGTCGAGAGCAATAACATAACAATTGCCGGTCGTTAAATAACGGCATCTTTGTGTAAATATTCCATGATGTGCTGACATTTGCAGGAACTGGTCGCGGTTGCGACATTCCGCCAGAGAAAGGGGATGTGTAGGAAGACGCAACGTGACTCGGCCTGCGGCATCGCGGCGGGTGTCAAATGGCGCAATTAGCAACTTTCGAGCAAATTGTTTTTAAAATAAATTTAAATGAATCTTCCGAGCTGTCATCCAAGAAACTCCGGACCGGTTCGGGTTTATTGGCCGTCGTCAGCGAAGTGTATTTGGATCATTATCAAATAGGCGATGATTTAACCATCTTGAAATTTCGCGTGGTCATCTCACTTTCACTCTCCACACTCTTTCATAAAGTTCTCTACAGTAAAAAAATTTCGTAAAATTTTATTTTTTCCAAGTTGGCGACAACTTACTTTGTTTTTCCAAAGATTAGTATTTTTATACGTTTAAAATATCGCTATGCTGGTAGAACGTAACAACTGGGAGGCCGCAGGCCGATAATAAATGGTAAAATCGAGGCCGAAGGCCGAAAGTAAAGCAACAGTGAAATATTTCATTAGTAACGTTTGATTTAGTTAGTTGGTAGCGCTGAGCAGTAATTTTTATTGATAATCTTTGATTTTTGTCCATTTGTAAATACGTCAGTGATATTTTGTATTTCAAGATTGGTAATGGACAGTCGCTCAAAGTAATTGCAGGAAGATTTGGGTGATTTAATTTCTTTTGTAAAAAAGGCAGCAGAGAAGCGGCTGGAACCTCCCCAACGCATGGGTCTTTGATTTCCGTGACTTGTGTTTAAGATTTTAAAGTTGATATGCCTAAATGGCACTTCCCGTGGACCAATTGCTCCCAAAAGCCTTTCAGCTCTTCAATGGGTTACCTAACCTCCATGTACCAAATTTCGGACAAATCGATCCAGTAGTTTGGGCTATAACGTGGTTTCAGTGTTATTACAAAATTTCGATTTTTCTACCCAAAGGGTACTAAATGCGAATAAATTTTATCTCATTTAAAACCAGAATTTGAAGACCTTTCTGATGATAACAATAAATCTTTCAAAAAGTTGTTTTTGATGGGTGAATGAGAGAATAATTTTAAGTTTCGAAATTGGTGTGCCAAAACGGCACTTTCCGTGGGCCGATTGAATCCAAAATTTGTTCAACTCTTCGACGTGTAATACAATCCCCATGTGCAAAATTTCAGACCAATCGGTTGAGGGGCTTGGGCTGTACCGCGATTTTAAAGTCCGATAAAAATCAATTTTTTTTTATTTTTGGTCAAAAGGGCACTAAGAATGAATACATTTTTAGACGCAGAATTTGAAGGTCTTTCTTATGGTGACGTGAAAAATGGGGGTTTACATTTAAAATTTAAAAGTTGATGTGCCAAAATGGCACTTCTGGTTGCACGATTGGCTCCAAAAGCTTTTCAGATCTAAGTTGGGTTATCACATGCACACGTACCAAATTTCAGCCAAATCGGTCGAGTAGTTTGGGCTGTGGCGTGTTTACGTACGTACGAACGTACGTACGTACGAACGTACGTACATACATACAGACACATTTTAAAAACCACTTTTTTGGGTTCCTGAGACCTCAAAACGTATAGATCCGGTCTTATCTCGAATTCGAAAATTTTAGTGATTGCAGTAACCTCCCTTTTTTTTAAATGGTGAAGTGGAGTGGGGAGGTTAAAATGCGTAGTTGGTATTCCTGAAATATTTGCTTCACTTTACTTTACAGTACTGACAATATCTACTAATTATCCATTTGGCTAAGATTGTAATTTAAGATCCCTGGTACCATTCAGTTTTTACGATTTAGGAGATTTTATTGCTATACAGGGTGTTCGGTAGAAAACGCCCCACGCCATAGCTCCCTTATTTATGAACCGATTTTAAAAAAATTAAAAGGATTTCAAATGGCTGCTAAAATACTACAATCTGGGCGTATATACGCATTTTTCCAATGTCAACAAAAATGACTAACGACTACCAACTTTTGTTTTTCAAATTGCGACCTGCATATTTTTTGCTCCCATTTGATAGAGGACTTTTTTCTGAATTCATCCATACCATACAAGTCTTTTTTTCTACAGCAATTTATGAGAGAAAAAATTATCAAGTGCTGAAATAAATAAATTAAGATCATTTGAAAAATTGCAAGTGTGCCATGAAACAATGAAAATGACGGTTTTCAAACTAATGTCATTTAAGCGTCAGCGAGACAATTACTGACATTTTGGGCATTGTTAATCAAAAATATGGTAACATCACAGGGGGATAGTTGTACATAAATAGCTTTACTGATTAAAAACGCGTAGTAATTTCTAAAATTTATCTGCAGGAAAAACAAACAATACAAAAAACCAAATTTCAAAGTTTTTTATAAAACGCTGCATGAGTTATTTTACAATTAAAATTGCTCAAAGATATCTCCTTCATGTTCGATGCACATCTCACATTCTTACTTCGCAAGCGGCGTTAAGTATCATGTTTTGAGGTAGGTATAGCTTAAATGACATTAGTTTGAAAACCGTCATTTTCATTGTTTCATGGCACACTTGCAATTTTTCAAATGATCTTAATTTATTTATTTCAGTACTTGATAATTTTTTCTCTCATAAATTGCTGTAGAAAAAAAGACTTGTATGGTATGGATGAATTCAGAAAAAAGTCCTCTATCAAATGGGAGCAAAAAATATGCAGGTCGCAATTTGAAAAACAAACGTTGGTAGTCGTTAGTCATTTTTGTTGACATTGGAAAAATTCGGATATACGCCCAGATTGTAGTATTTTAGCAGCCATTTGAAATGCTTTTTATTTTTTTAAAATCGGTTCATAAATAAGGGAGCTATGGCGTGGGGCGTTTTCTACCGAACACCCTGTATACGTCTTATTAAGCATTACCGATGATTGACGAGTTTTAACGAAGCTGTCTATGAAACCCTAACCAACCAATTAACTAAGTTCACATCCAAAGAAATGTTGCCAAACAAGGGAAAAGAACATTACTAAAATAGAACACTACCAACTTAACTAAATTTTCTCTAAAGAGGAATACCAATTAAGAAACATCACTAAACAATTCGGTTAATATTTACCAACTTAGTGCCAAAAAATATAGCAGGCATTGTTGCCAAGTAGAAAAACCAAATCACTTAATAATTTCAAGAAATTTCAATGAAATTCAGGCTTAAACGAACATAACATTCTTTATTTCCAAGCTACAAACTTTACCAAAAATACCTATTCCTCATTCTCCGGCTTCAAGGCGACATCGTATAGGGGATTTTCGTGTTGGCTATGCGACGATTTGTCACTAAAAGTACTAGAACTAGTGCTAGCCTCTTGTCCATAGAGCGGATTGTCAAAAGCCTGCGCCAGATTGGCCACAGACCCCCCCATCGACCCTTCCTCGAAAATCAAATTCTGACCAGTATTATCGAAGCGGGCAAAAAAGGGAGTGCGCAAAATCGACCTTGTCCCACCCCTCCCGAAATTAGCAATTATCGCACTCAATCTATTATCTTTACTAGTGTAGAAAATCATCCCGAAAACCACCAAAACTAGGAAGAAGGTGCCGAAGACGACCCCCAAAGCTGACTTGAGACTTTGTCCTTCTGTGTAATGCTGCCCGGACTCTTCCAAAACTACTACATAATTTTTCAGGAAGCTGTCTAAGAAGGTTCTAGCCTCTTCCACGCTCTTTCCAGTATATTGATTTTCACTGAAAATTACTTGATAACAATTTCTTCCATTGAGCTCGACTAGACTCGCGTAGCTGTCGGAAGTGAAGCGCTTCAACACGCCTCTCAAACTTTCCAGCTCGAAATCCACCTTGGGCCGAAAACTTAAGGAGGCCCCGCAGATTTCATGGCAAAACCCTTCGGGCAAAATGGGTTTTTCGCATTCTACTTTAGGTGGGTCCACAAATGGGCAAATTGGGCGAGAAGAGAGGTCGTGGCAGATGTGCCCAAAAGGCTCTTTATAGAGGATATTCATGGTATAATATGGAGTAGGAGCGCTCATGGAAAAAACGTAGTCTTCGAAGGGACTAACCAACGACCCATTAAAATTCAAGGATTTGACCGTAGGGGCTCTGTAATCCATAAAGATCCTAGCGTGGATCCCTGCGGGGATCTCCACAGAATCGGTTTCGCAAGGGATGCGTTCCAAGTGAGGCACAGCCGAGTTATCCTCCGGCCAGGATCGGTAGTCGAACCAACTGTAGTAGTCCAGAGCCTTCAGATTGACGCCTTCAAAGAATCTCATCAGCACGACTTAGCCAATAATAATAATAAACTTACAGTCGGTTTTATCGGGATCAATCGTGATCGAGCCCTCCGGAAATAAGAAAATAGTTCCGTAGTTGGGTAGTTCCAGTTCGGACGTTGTGAGGGGTTTGTCGATAAAGATGGGTGCGGAATTATCGGCGGAGAAGTGTACCCCTTTGCAGTCGCCATTTTCTCGGTTTTGGGGTTCGAAAATGTCGGCGTTGTGGATCCACACCCTGTTTCTGGCGCAAGACAGATGAAGGATGGAAATAACAACCGTTGCCAGGCACCGCATGTTTGTTACTGTCGTTAGGATACGCGATAGGGGGTGGGATAATGACGGGATTATGTTACATCAAAACTGTACACAAATTTTATGGAATGATTCGTCATTTCGTGATTTTATTAAGTTGGTAGTATCTGCACTCGTATCTGCATCCCTTTTCATCTTATGACGTTATAGTGCGTAATACGAGAGAGATACAGTCCGAACGTGCTTCAAATTGTCTCAGTTTTTCATTCTTGGATTTCTAACGTTGGTAGTATCAAATTCACCATCCACGCAAGCAAAATGATTTAAAATGTCAATGTCAAGGTACATAATGATTATTTAGCTTTTTTAGATCGGTAGAACATCTATTGTTTGTCATTACTAAATTTCTAAAGGTTTATATTAGTGTAGATAGTTGCTAGAAACAACAAGCTATTTTGGAGCCAAATCTGTCATCTTAGTAGAAATTGCTGAATTGTACAGTCAACCAGCCAAGTAATAAAAAACTAAAATCATTATAAACAGATTTCGGAAAAACTATATTAATATATTACCAATCATACCAATAATAAAATCCCTCGCCATTTTGAAGCAAAATCTGACATTTCAAATTGAAGACAATAGCTGCCAATCTAGAACACTAAAAACTAACCAGAAGGGTCATTAATACATATATGGTCATTATTTACAAACAATATGCCAATGTTTTTATGCAACTTGAAATAGTTTCAAAGTAAACTTTGACAAAAATTCGGTTTTGCTTATTTTTTTACTATTTTAAGCCGCTTTTACTAAATTTTAAGCGAAAAAATATGGTTTTCTCGGTTGATATAGGTCGTACGGTTATCAAAATAGTACCCTTCGCTTAGTTGGACGTGTTTTAGTATCAACCGATGCGTCACACGCGGGGTCTACCGTTATTTTGAAAAGCGACTTGACCCACTATACAAATTGCCCAACAGTTGTTTTTACGCAAAATTCAAGCTTTTCTAATTGAATTAGTGTCAAAGTAAACAGCCTTGACAAAAAATACTCTTTTGCTGTTTTTAATACTTTAAAGCCGCTTTTACAAAATTTTAAGTCAAAAAATATGGCTTTCTCGGTTGGTATCGGTCCTGTAATTATCAAAATTATATCATTCGCTTAGTTAGACGTGTTTTAGTATCAAACGATAGGTCACACGCGGGGTCCACAATTATTTTGAAAATCGACTTAGTCCACTATACAATTTGACGGGCTCTTGTTTTCGGCAAAATTGGAAAGTTTTTCTATTAAAACAGTTTAGTATTGAACAATTTTCACAAAAAACTGTTTGCAATCTTGAACAGACAATTGGCACCATATAAGTACCAATAACACTGCCACCTTAATTTTAATCAACCGAAAGCAGCAGTAAAGGTGAATTTTTTACACAGCTAAATAGAAGAAATGGTCTAGGCAATAGTGCCAACTTAAACTGGTAGAAATTAAAAAGCAGTAGCCCAACTAAGAAGAATGAAAGTCACCAGTTAATAAATGTAAAATCACTGAAGAATAAAACCTGGCACCAATTTATAGATAAAGAAAGTTAGTATAGACTGGAGGCTGCATGTAAGTACTTACACGAGTACCAACACTCTGGTTATTACTTTTCTTCGAAAACAATGTTGTAAAAACACAGTGTTGACAATTTAACGAAAAACAATCGTATACACACCAAACGTCCCCAAATTCCTCACGGCATATTTTCAGCGATAAAACCGAGTGAAATGCGTTGACACATATTTGAAGCAAGGCAAACATGGATATGATAGTCCCCGAATGCTTGGTTTCATTTTTCCATTGGAATTTTTCCCAATAACAAAACTTGCGATTAGATAATCAGAGGTTTTAGCGCCGCTTCCTGTCCTGATGTACCACACTTGGTTTAAGACACTGACGTAACTCGATAAGCACTATAATATTCGATGACGCTAAAAGATTTTCTTTTATTTGAAGGCAAAGCGAAAATGCGGGTCATTAGAACGTTTAAACTTGTAAATTATGGTAATCGCCCCAAAATAGTTCTAACAGGTTTTTAAATATGTTAATGGGAGAAAAAATAGTGGACGGAGGTCCAAAGCTCGCTCATTTTGCACATCTTCAGGACATTTTTCCCTTCCACCAACATCATTTTAATGTTTTTTTTTTCATTACGTCCGTTCATTATTTTTATTATTATTATTTTGGGCGTGGACCAAGGTCCAACGCAATTAAGGCGATTAAAATCGCAGATAAGGATCGCCAGCAAGAAACTGGTCCACACCTTGACATTTGATAAGTTTTTGTCTTTGGGAAAAATTCGGTTACAGTTACGCCGTGAACATTGCTGACCTTACGGTACTTATCCGATATTGAAATTGTGCAAACGAGGATTATAACCTAAATCCGCGGTAATTTCCTAACGGTAATGGAGAGGAAGATCGCCATCAGCGGATGTCCAGCCTTGAATCGCCAAAAGCGAAGATGATTATGCGGTAAACCATCCTTCAAGGTGAACAATTTCAATTCCGTCATTGTTATAGCTGGCGTCATTGCATTTTAAAATTAATCCCATTTTCGGCTTATGGCTCGCTGCCAGATTGGGATTGGATTCCGCGTTTTGATCCAAGGTGAAGTTGCGATTAAATTTTTTTAAGGTTGGCGAAATTGGGCAAATCTTTTAGATGTAGGGTTGGCAGTAATATCGCTGACAAGTGATTCCTGGGGAAAAAAACTTCGCGTTGGCAAAACTGCGAATATTGACCCGAAAAATTTCAGTTTTAGAATCTTCAATGACGATTTATTTTCAAAACTTGTAGGTTGGTATTCCTGAACTAGTATTTTTTAATTTTCAAAGTTTGGACTCTGCAATAATAATTTTTTATTTTTTACAGTTGACAATACTTATAGTTATTTTTCGTTTATTTTTGTATAACTTGACGTTGACTACGATAAGCAACATCGCTCACTATTACGCAGGTATAACAACACTAATGAATGACATTTTCTGATTATTAAAAAAATCTCCAACCAGTTTGATAGATATTTTGATTTTTCAAAGGTGGTAATAATATACTTTAGCTACGTTTGTTTTACGCATAACCTATACCAACTTGACAAAATACGAATAGACAAGTTAATCACCACCAACCATCAATGCTGCCAACCTTGAAGATGCAAATCGTAATCACATTTCCTCAAATAGACAAATAAAAAATAAATTGGAGGCCGTAGGCCGAGAGTATGTAAATTAACGCGAGACCGGAGGCCAACAGTAAGGGTTTCACCTTTTTAAATCTGCAAAATAAAGGCCATTTGCACCACCTGTTACTCTCCAAATGATTCAACTTGACTAAAAATAAAGAAAATATTGATTTCTCCTTTATTTTTCAAGCCTATTTGCCAATTTTTCGTGAAATATTGTCTTTTCTCAGTTGGCAACGTTCAAATTTCGATAAAAGTGGCAGCAATCGCTTAGTTGGGTCCGATTTACCTACAAACGATGGGTCACACTTAAGGGTCCAAAAAGATTTTCAAATTTTACTTAGTCCTGTACGGTTTTTGGCTATAATTGAAATATTTGCAAAATCGTCCGTTTTGCTTGAATTGCCCCCCTCTAGCTCAGCTTGAATGAAAATCGAGAAAATTTAGATTTTTTGTTTGCATTTCGAGCCTATTTGTCAACTTTTCATGAAATATTGTCTTTTCTCAGTTGGTGACGCTCAAATTTCGACCAAAATGACAGCAATCGTTTAGTTGGATTCGATTTACCCACAAACCATAGGTCACACTCCTGTACAAAACTATTTTGAAATTTGCCTTAACCCTTTAGAGTTTTTAACTATGCCAACAACCAACAACTACTTGCAAAATACTGCATTTTGGTTTAATCGTCTTCCCTATAGACCAGTTTGAGTAAAAATTCGAGTTTTTCTTTGTCTTTTGAGTCAAAGATAGCCTAAAAGTTAGTAATAGTCAGGGAAATATGAGTTTGCGCATGCCCAAAACTGACGTTCAAAATTGCCTATAGGCGTGGGTGAAATTGAACAGTTCAAACACTTCAAAACGTTTTCATTTCGTTAGGTTGTCAACCCATATAAGTATGATCTTCATGTTCCTTGTTATTTTTGCCTTCAGAAGTTTGAAACACTCTTTATTATTTATAGTTAACAAGTTCTTCCTCCTCGGTTTCCTGGAAAAAAACTTCATCGCGTTGGCAAAACTGCAAAAACTGTTTGAAGCATCATGGTTCTGGTGGTAGAGTACCAGCTTTAGTTTTTTACTGGAAATGACAATGTATTTGTTAATTTTGATTCAACAATTGTCAATAAGTAAATGGACCCTAACCAGAATCTCATACTGAAGCATCACTCTTTTCTCTAAGTTGGCAAAATACACCAACGTGGCTTGCGTGCATATAAAACAGGTAATTTACAAACGTTTTTCATTGGTTGATTACGCATTCAATTCTGCCAACCTTGAAAATGCAATCTTAAATAAACCTATCACTTGATAGGCTCCCATCATGAATCACTGGAAACTATTTCTCAAGCAGCCAAATAAAAAATAAAGTGGAGGCCGTAGGCCGATTACTACCAACTTCATAATACTGAACTTCCTAGATTTTCAACTGTATCATCAATTGGAAGATGCTTAAACGAGTTTCCGCCAGCACTGAAACTTAACTGCAACAGTATTGCCACCTTTAGAAATGTTTGCCATTCAATTTACTCAACCATGAAGATGCAAGCCTTATCAAGTGACCCGCTTGAATAAAGTATTGGAAGAACTGAAGTTATTTCCAAAGCAAACATGAATCATGGATTTTTTTCGCAATTGACGTACCCGGAAACGGTCTGTCCGTCCATCACGGAACTGTTCGCACTATTTCCATCGCAAAAAACAAACAAACACGGATTCACACGAGGTGTCCGATGTAAACACGCGACTACTACAAACTAAACGCAACACTCATCTAACATCACATTTATAGTGGTGGCAACAACTATTCAAGTCGGACAAAGCGTCCTGCATTAAACATAAGTGGTTATTTTAAGGCTTGACATCGATTTGCACGCGTTTAATTGACGACAGATGGCACTGTTTAAAAAAAAATGAAAAAATCATGATAAGTGTGATAGAGGGCGCCAGAGGGCGCTGGGGTTCTAAGCTGATGCGCTAAAAATCTCATAAAATCAATAAAAATCGGAAATGAAAGTCTACGATCGATTTAATAAGGCTAAATCTCTTCACTATCGCCAATTACCACAAAACCACAGAGGTCGAGCCCTCATCTTGAGCAAGACTGACGAAATCCAAAACCGAATTACGGTCAAGACCCGCACATCGTTCGACCGCAGTCAAAACTCGCCGAATAATTATTTCATTGCAAAGTGTGGGCGAGACATCGTGGGCGAGACCTCGCTCTGAATAGTCCGCAGAGGAGTGTCCAATATGCAGTTATTGTGACGAGTGCACCTCGTGTGGAAAGTCCACTTTCTCCGGAGCCTCTTCACCAAAACGCGATGACGATGGTGGGATTTCATTATGCAACATTGTTGATCTAATTATTACGATAGGATGGCAAGGTCGCCAAAAGTTTACTCTAAAGGCTAAATATTTACTTTGGGAGTTTATGTTTATCTTCCTGCGAGGCTATTTCTGGGTTTGTTGATTGGCAAACTGGTGATTCGGATTGCGTGGGGATTTCCAGGGAATTAAGTTGGCAGCGAGGGTTTCTTGTTCTGCATTAGGTTGGTGTCATTGCTCAGTTGGCAATACTTTAAAAGAAACTATAAAGAACTGATCGCCATCTAATTCACTTTATCTTATTTCAGAACGCATCATAAGTGTGTCTTTGTCTTACACCGATGAAAAGATGAATTCTATGCGCCAATCCATAAAATTTTAAGGTTAGATGACACGATGGCGATGGGGTAGTGGCTGCGTAAGTTGCGAACCAATCAGCAACTAACAGCCGGCAAAATTTAATATTTCGATTGGTCAATATTTCAAATTAATAAACAGGGCTACCAAAGCAAGACTGTATGGCAACCCTAATGTTTGAGTGAAGCCGTAAGTGACAAGAATGACGTTTAAATAATAGCAAATATGTCATTCTTGTCAGTTTAACTGTCGCTTAAAATGAACTAACCTCGATGCAAGTGGCCATTAGATGCACAATGAAATTATTCTATAATTCAGGAATACCAACTTTCATTCAAGTGACTTGTAACGTCGAATACTTGTCCCAAGACTGACAACTGTAGATTTTTTAAATATTGTACACAGTGCCAAGTTAAAGCACTGATGCGAGAGGCTAACCGCCCACGAAAAATGTGTGCACAATTTCCGAGACAATTTTCACAATTTCTCATGCATGGACACCTCAATTTCCAAGTGGTCAACCGCTCGTAATTTCCAAACAATTTGTACAACTTATGTATAATATCTACCAAACAATTTCCGAGTAATTTCCGTAGAATTACATGCATGTACACCACAATTTCAAGGTAGTCAACCCTCGCATTGATGCCAGGTTTCGAATTGATAACCACGACAAACCTTGCACCAACATCAGATGAATAAAATGTTTGTGTCTTTGCTTTCGCAGTCATTGGCAGTAGGTACTTATTTATGAATTAAAAGTTGGCAACGTTGGGGACAAAAGGGAACTCCTGAGATCTGGTAATTTTTTTATAAAAGAGTTGGCAATGCAGGGTATTTTCAGAATTTGAACTAATGATGTTTTCGTTCAAAAGTTAAAGTATCTCCATTTCATTTTTCCGTAAGCGGAAAAAGGATGCAAATCTAAAAGCATACTGAGAATCTTGCATCCTTTTTCCGCGTACAGTGGGGTAATCTAAAAAGTGAGATAGACACGCTGTAAGAATACGACCTTCGCGATGAGACTTCTATTAAAGTGAAGCAAGTATTGTCAACAGTCACCGTTATCAACCAAATTGCGATTCTGGCGAGGGATTGGCCAACCTGAAGCAGATTTTCAGGCCTATTCGCGAAAATCAGCAAAGTGTCTGACATCTGGTGGCAATACTTTAATTACACTGAGAGGCAGGATACGGAAATACTTTTAAACGTCCGTCATCATAATTTCGGCTTACGTCAGTCAGTTGTCAGTTAAATAAATAAATGTTTATTGCCTATAAATGTGGGTTACATTTTAGCAAGAGTTTGGTTTATAGTTTACCTACAATAATTACTACCTATATACCTCTTCAAAATCAGAAATTAAACAAAAAAAAAAGAGAACAAAAGCCAAAATTAATGAATACATACTTTCATTCGTGGGTAGCGAAAGTGTACAAAAGCAAATAAGAAAAAGGGGACAGTCTAAGCCCCACACTCAGTTGTCAGTTGCGAGGTTAGGTAGTAGTTTTGTTCGGAGACATCCTCTCGCTGACTCGAAATTTTGGGAATAATTCTGTGGAATTTTACGTCTTGTGTACTTAAGTGGAACATTGTAAATCCAGGAAAACTTGGCTTTTAAAAAATCCACGTATCAATGTCACTGATGTCACCAATTGACACTGTCAGGCACGTCACGCTAGAATTCTCACTTCCGACTCCCCAGTGGGGTGAGATCGCCATTTTGTGGTTTAGCAATGCCATCTATTAGCAGTTGATTTTCGCGAATACCAACTAAAACTAAGTAAATCCATCTACAGTGGTGCCAATTAACTCAGAAGATAAATGATTTACAGGACTGCCAACAGTATATTTTTTTAGGATCACACAGTGACACCGCCTCGGGAATGTTCCAGTGGTGAACTGTTGGAATAAATATTGCGTTTCTCATGTCTTGAGAGTTGCATCAGTGTTACCAACCTAAATGACCAAATGTTTTGTCACAAATGTTAGAAGGAAATAAGGTCACTAGATACGCATCGCTGCGCTTCTAAGGTAGCGCCATGCAGCAGGCTGGTGAGCGATGGACACATAGGATTAAAGAGATGAGTAGTGGTTGACGTGACGGAAAAAGTCCTATGGGATAGCGATTTATTGACAGTTTGATTTAAAAGTGTACGAGGGATGCGCTACAGTGGAAAATGGTGGAAATACTTTCTTTGAAACGGTGAAAAAATGCGTGTGTTGCCCAATCTTTATAATTTGTGGACGTTGAACGTTGCCGTGAAGTGTGTGTTTGGAGCAGTTTGGAGTGAATTACGATACCTTGGAGCCCCCTTTACGTGGGGTAGGTACCTACATTGTTGTTGGCCACTTCCATTCGCACGTTTCCATCACATTGATCTAGACCTCTCTTACTGTTCTGATGCAAAATTTCTCGGAATGGCATGTCGCTACCTTTAAGCAACGCTGTATCTAGTGACTTTAGAAGCACTAGATTTAGGGCATAGGCACTAAACTGAAAGAAATCGTTTTTGGCAAACATTTCGTTACCACGACAACGAGCCTAATTGTGGCCAGTTTTGACAATTCCACGTCAAGTGACAATCCTGACAATGACCGCTCGTCTCTCAAAGCGTCTAATTCCCCTCCTGAACCGCGTCCTGGTGAAAAAGGACGATCCCGCCACCAAAAGCAAAGGCGGCGTGGTCCTTCCCGAAAACAAAAGGGCTCACGTCTCCAGAGGCATCGTCCTGGCCGTAGGCCCGGGAATCGTCGACAAAACCGGGACACTGATCCCGGTCCAGCTGAGCGTCGGGGACGCCGTCCTGCTTCCAGACTACGGCGGGACCAGGATCACCGAGGATGGACAGGAGTACTTCATCTACCGGGACGTGGACATCCTGGTTAAGATTTCGCGCGAAGGCCGCAAGGAATAGTTTTATTGTAATGAAAATTGAACTGTTAATAAAGTTTCTTTGAGGTTGCGACATGTCTTAACGGTGCTTTAGTCAAAAGGTAATGGCGTGAAGCGGCAAATGTGGAGTCTCTGCCGGAGGAAGGGCGTCATTATGGACATGTGAGACGGTGTTATTACTGCTCGTTGTGAAGAAAACCGGATGCGGTAATGGCAAAATGAGAGAAACACGAGGAAGGGATCGTTTATCAATGCCAGCTCTGGCGTAATGCAGTGACAATAATTTTTTTTTGCCGTACAGTTAGTGCAACTGTAAAATGTAATCTCTTTGGAAACTCCAGTTTTGGTTGGTAGGCCTGAAATCGCCCAGAAATATCTGGCTTTTTTCTTTTGCACATGTATATCACGTATATCAGGAGCCCGACTTAATTCATTAGTGATAATGGTAAAATGATAAGTAGTCTCTTGATTGCCGCAAGTTTGACGTCGGAATGGTTGAACTACGAGTCAAAATGGCAAAGACGACGAGTTGTCTTTGACCGAAAAAAAATCTACCATTGACGAATGAAATTGCTAAGATTAAGTAAGATTTCTGAGGTAAAAGTGCAAAAGGAAAGCGCCTATCTACTCCTTTCCTTGCTACCATCGCAAAGCAATTCTGTTGGTAACACTGTTTTTATTAGTACGCCTGAAAAACTTGACCATTTGTTATTACGTTCCTAATCTAAGCTGTTTCAGGTTGGCCAACACCTCATCAAGAAAGCTAAATTTAAAACAATTCTGTTGGTAGTAATGACAACAGCAATGGCTTTACCTTGGTGTACATTTGAAACTATCAGTTTCCATCTCACTTTTAACGTTACTTTACCGCACGCGGAAAAAGGATGCAAATACATATAGATTCCCAGCATTAGAGTATTTGCGTCTTTGTTCCACTTACGGCGAATTAATTTGAAAAGTGAAATAAAGGTAGTTATAGGAAATCATTCCTTAGGATAACCAGCATTACCAGCTCTTCTATACGAGGTACATGTTAAATTTGTGTATCCAAAATCGATATAAAATCGCCCAAAGTGCTAAAAAATCGCCAAACTCGCTGGAAAATTGCCAAAATCAATAGGAAATCGCCAAAAACGCTAAAAATTGACAAAATTACTAAAAGTTGCCAAAGTCGCCAAAACCACAGTTGCTGGAAGTTAACCACACAGGTGAAAATCGCTCAAGTTCATAAAAAAATAATAAAGTTCCATGTTAATTGTCATCAAATTACTAAAATCGAGACTAAAATTGTTAAAAAAAAATGCAGCAGAGAAGCGGCTGGAACCTCCCCATCGCGTGGATCTTTGTATTCTGTGTAGATAGTAGTCAATTCGACACAATTTTTTTTATGCTTATTGTCTGTGACTAATTTCGCAATTTTCTGACAAATACCGACATCACCCATCACATTTGACAATATGATCCTTTTAAGGTTAACAGTTTACCACCCTTTTGACAATAACTGATACTTTATGTCATCCACTGTCAGCATGCTCCCTTTTAATTAAAAATATTTTTTTCTCTATTTTCCACTGAAATGGCAGAAACTGTGAATACATTTTTAGAACGAGAATTTGATCGTCTTTCTAATGGCGACATAAAAAGGGAGACCTTTGTATTTAAAGTTGATATTTCTAAATGGCACTTCCCGTGGACCAATTGCTTCCAAAAGCCTTTCAGGTCTTCAACGGGTCACCCAATCTCCATGTACCAAATTTCAGCCAAATCGATTCGCTAATTTGGGCTATAATGTATTTTTAGTGTTATTATGAAATTTCGATTTTTTGACCCAAAGAGCACTAAATGCGAACGAATTTTGTCTTACTTAAAACCAGAATTTCAAGACCTTTTTGATGGTGAGAATAAATCTTTCAAAAACTTGTTTTGGATGGTTAAATGAGTGAATAATTTTAAAGTTACAAATTGGTGTGCCAAAACGGCAGTTTCCGTGGGCCGATTGAATCCAAAATTTGTTCAGCTCTTCGACGTGTAATACAATCCCCGTGTGCAAAATTTCAGCCAAATCGGTTCAGGGGCTTGGGCTGTACCGCGATTTTAAAGTCGGATAAAAATCTTTTTTTTCTTAATTTTTGATCAAAAGGGCACTAAGAATTAATACATTTTTAGAAGCAGAATTTGAAGGCCTTTTCTATCGTGAGGTGAAAAATGGGGGTTTGTATTTGAAATTTAAAAGTTGATGTGCCAAAATGGCATTTCTAGTTGAACGATTGGCTCCAAAAGCTTTTCAGATCTAAGTTGGGTTATCACATGCACACGCACCAAATTTCAGCCAAATCGGTCTAGTAGTTTTGGCTGTGGCGTGTTTACAAACGTACGTACGCACGTACGTACGCACGTACGTACGTACGCACATACACACAGACACATTTTAAAAACCACTTTTTTGGGCTCCTGAGACCTCAAAACGTATAGATCCGGTCTTATCTCGAATTCGAAAATTTTAGTGATTGCAGTAACCTCCCTTTTTTTTTAAATGGTGAAGTGGAGTGGGGAGGTTAAAAAGCCACAATCAGAAGATGTAAAGATGTAGGACTGTTAAAATTTATCAATATGCACCTAATAGTAGTGCCTCCGCAGTCACAGTTGCGTCAAAAATGCGAATTAGGGCTTCCAATCTTGTACGTCTCTTTCGATCGTGACGTCATGCGCAAGGGATCTGCACATTTATAGGCAAAATTTGACAGATGGCAGACTCTTGAGTGTATATTCGCGAAAATCAGCTGCTAATAGATGGCATTGCTAAACCACAAAATGGCGATCTCACCCCACTGGGGAGTCGGAGGTGAGAATTCTAGCGTGACGTGCCTGACAGTGTCAGTTGGTGACATCAGTGACATCGATACGTGGATTTTTTAAAAGCCAAGTTGTCCTGGATTTACAATGTTTCACTTAAGTACACAAAACGTAAAATTCCACAGAATTATTCCCAAAATTTCGAGTCAGCGAGAGGATGTCTCCGAACAAAACTACTACCTAACCTCGCAACTGACAACTGACTGACGTAAGCCGAAATTATGATGACGGACGTTTAAAAGTATTTCCGTATCCTGTCTCTCAGTGTAATTAAAGCATTGCCACCAGATGTCAGACACTTTGCTGATTTTCGCGAATTGAGTATTGACAGTAAGATGATGGTTGACGCACATTTGACAGAGTCCGCCATGACAGTTATCTCCTATGTAGAATCGTTGCCCATATTGTCTATCTCTTTTAATTAGAAACCTGAATTGTTGAAAATTATATGTTAGAATATTAAAAAACTGAATTGGGATGGAAAACCTCAGATGGTCATTCAAAAAGGCAGAAGCTGTCATGAATAATTGTTGACCATTGATAAAGTTTGTTATGTTACGTGCGTAAAGTAGTTATGAATAAGTTCTTAGGTCTAGGGTTTGGTTTTAGGTTGATGAGTCCTAAAACCTTTTCTCAATTGATTGACCGAAATCTATAATCGAACAATATATCTTTTTACTACCATTTAGGACTAGTAGAAATTTCCAGTATCAAACCGTTAAAATCGCTGGAAGCTTGCTTGAAAATCGCCAAAATTCCAAAGAACTGTACACCAAAATGGCTATGTGGTTAACCCCTCGCTTCTATAGAAAAGAATTACCAGTTCCCGTTTTTTTAGGTAGGTTCACATTGGGGGGCGAACCGCTGGGGATGTCAAGTGTACAAAGTTTGGTTAGCGGTTTGCCATCCAGTTCACATTTAACTTTATACCGTTGGCAATACTGCCGAACTGAAGATTAAAGAGTGCTAGTACAGTTGTTAGCCCTGTCTAAGTATTGTAGTACACAAATGTCAATTATTTTGTTTTCTGAAGCCATTGCGATGGTTCAATCATTTATTATTAAGGTTTCCAATCTTGTAAGTCTCTTTCTATCCTGTGACGTCATCGTCAAGCGCAAATGGATCAGACATTTATAGGCAAAATTTGACAGATGACAGAATTAAAGTAGGCCTTTGACAGTAAATTGACGGCTCGGCTGACAAGAGTTGTTGCGCATGTTGTCTATCTCTTTTAATTAAAAACCTTAACTGTAACAACCCTGTAGTTGCATCGAAATTCGCAAATCAAATGGGATCTCTGGCGCTCTGGATCTTATTCCGCGTTTCTACAGCCGCCCGAACACAAAAGTTGGATCTTAGGCAATGTGAACCCTGAAACAACCTCGAAATCGTGGGCGGCTGTCTCGCGACTCTGGCGTTCAATTGTTGTCCATAAAAATATCCAATATGACCTTTACATGCTCGAAATGTCAACTTTTACTTTCTATTATCGCGATCGTCTGCTGTTTTTTCCTCCGCGTCATAAAAACTGACATTTCAGACCCTAACCGCTCGGCCATCCACCTCTTTGCGGTATTTCCAGAATTCCAGCCCGCGGCGCCAGAAACCTCAAGGTCACCACAAGAATCTATCATGCGACAATCCCTGAATAGATCAAGAGTCGGCAAAACAACCGACAGTCGCTTTCTTCCATAATTCTTCAAAACCCACTTGATGCATCTGCCTTGAACATCTGGCGACCGCGGCCTCCTCGATTCAAAATTGAAACAAAACACACTCACCCCACACTCGGAATCACGTCGGCCCTGGAAACGGCTGAACTAATCCATTTTTCATGGAGTTTCCGTGGAAACGCCGGAAAACAATTCTTGGAAATGACGGTTGCAGCACACGCGCACGGTTTTACAACTGACCATTGAAGTTGAAACCTCTCGAAGAGTTCTTGCGGACTTGTTTTTGGCGCATGCGCGCGGTTAGAAATTGTTGCCTGATTTTTTGTTTTTTGAGCCAATCATGGTGAGTCATTATTAATATTCACGATTAATCCTGGTCGGCCTTGCTGAATTAAAATAATTAACGATTATCTAGTCGGCTAATGTACGGCTGTCGTAACCACGATGCGCAATTATTTACACCAGGCAGCTTGATTACGTGTTGAATTATAAAAAGAAGCGAAAAAAACTGGAGGCGCCGGGTATCGATCCCGGTACCTCTCGCATGCTAAGCGAGCGCTCTACCATCTGAGCTACGCCCCCTTGTAGCAGTAGTGTCTGTTGACTAGTAGTTAACCTGCGCGTAACAATAAAATATTTTTTTTATTTTTCAACATTTTATTACCAAAAAATTAAAACATTAAACAGGCAAAATGGTGAGAATCTAATATTCTTGGTAGTTATCATTAAAATTTCAGGTCAATATCAGTTTGGGGCTCATTTTGAAACAAAAATTCGTGTCGTCAAAAACCAAATAAAATATATGAACCACTTGAGATTTCAACATTAAATTTTAAATTTGCGCCATTAATTATCTAAAATTTTCTTCTTTAACAGCGCATCATCAATTTTTACTTTTTTTTAGTTTTATTTTTCTCGATACTTTCAAAAAACTTGTATATTATTTATCAAAAATTTGAGAAGTCAGGTTAAAGAGGACGATTTTAGTTAATTTATGGAGCAAATTTAATTTTGAAATTTCAAGTGCTTAGCCGGTACCAGCATTTCAAATTGGCAAATTTCGCGTTACAAATTTCAAAATTCTCGATAAACGGTTAGAATTAAAGCCATAGAATGCTATACAAAACTTGTTTAGAATGATCATATATAACCAAAAAATGCAGAATATACCGGGTGTTCCATTTTAATAATGTACGTTTTGTTCATGGTTACTGAGTGGGACATCCTGTATACAGGGTGAGTCTAGTTGGACAAATCAGTCGCCTAGCGTTTAAGATATTGAAATTGGAAATTCAATTTTTGAATATGTTGTAGCTGAAATGGTCCCCTACGCATGGGGCCCATAAAGAAAGCTCCAGTTTTATTCAAACCGAAATTATTAAATAAAAACGAAGGCCTAAAAAAATTTTTTTCGATATTGTTCAATTTTTTAAGGTTATTTCGTTAGAGAATCATTATCTCTTTATGGAAACATAATTTTTTGCAGAAATAAGTTAATAATCTCCGAGGGACAAATTATTTAAATAATAAAGATTGTGAATTATTTTCTAAGGAAAACCACGCATGCCGTGGTTTGAACAACTGAAAGGCAGTCTAGCTTATACTGCAGACTGTACCCAGAATGACAAGTGTCAGTTGGAAATGTCATTTGGAATCGTTTGTGGAAAAATAATGCAAAACTACAGGTTTTTGCCCTTTTCTTTACAGATAATTAGGTATTTTTTATTGCTTGATGGATGTTTTGCTGAATTCGCCGAATACAACTGTCTCGGGTTGTCACACTGGAGGGGCCCGATTAGGAGAAGTTAAGTTTACACCCTCCGAATTGAATTTTCTTGGTTTCACTTGGCCCACCGCTTCTTTGTCTTTGTTTATTATATCAACACTCAACAGCCTCAATATGGAATATGAATGGACCCCTCAACATTCGATGATAAATCTTCATTTCGTAAGTGTGAAATATTATCAGCTGAAATATTAACTTTTTAATAAAACAACAAAATCGCCATATTTGACAGCAATGTGAACTGTTAGCAACTACTGCCAATTCCTTTCTGGCTGACAAGAATAGCTTTTCTTGGTCGAACCGTTCGACTCCAATGGCAATGTAAAAAACATCAATCGGGTGACAACCCGGGACACTTATATTGGGCGAATTTAGCAAAAAATCCATCAAGCAATAAAAATTACCTAATTATCTGTAGAGTAAAGGGCAAAAACTCGTAGTTTTGCATTGTTTCTCCTCTGATTTTTCCACAAACGAAAGCAAATGACATTTCCAACTGACACTTGTCATTCCGGGTACAGTCTGCAGGATAAGCTAGACTGCCTTTCAGTTGTTAAAACCACGGCAATCGTGGTTTTCCTTAGGAAATAATTAAAAAGCTTTATTATTCAAATAATTTATCTCTCGGATATTATTAACTTTTTTCTGCAAAAAATTATGTTTTCATAAAGAGACAATGATTCTCTAACGAAATAGCTTTAAAAAATTCAACAATATCGAAAAAAAATTTTTTAGGCCTTCGTTTTTATTTAATAATTTCGGTTTGAATAAAACTGGAGCTTTCTTTATGGGTCCCATGCGTAGGGGACCATTTCAGCTACAACATATCAAAAAATTGAATTTCCAATTTCAATATCTTAAACGCTAGAGCGACTGATTTGTCCAACTAGACTCACCCTGTATATGCGACTATTTTAAAATTACGCAGATTTATAATCTCTAGCCTACAGCGAAAACCCCGCTTCAATATCTTTGTTAGTAGTGGAGCAATTTTCCGTCAACGCACCCCTGAGACACCCTGTATATAACATTTCGCCTTTCAACGAAAAATGTTTCGCTATTTATATATGGGTTCAAATTAAAATTTGACATTTTTACACATTTTTTATTGCTTCCGGTTTAACCGGAAATGGCGTCGCTTTCGTTATTTTAAATTGCAAAGTACCTTGCGCTTATTTTTTACGCAATTCGAAAGACGATTTACGATTCAGGTTACCACCAGGAGTCCTATAAAACGTGCACGTTTACTAATTAATGAACATTAAGAAAAAAATTACCTATACCTAATCCAAAATTGTTTGATTTTCAGAAAAAAGTTAAAATTCTGATTTTTATAGGTTTTCAAAATTAAAAATAATCCCAGCTTAACAGGGGCAACATTTTTTATTTTAATAAGAGTGGAAGAATGAAATTTTTGGTTTTTCCTAAAAAATGGGCACCTTTCCATTAAAAATTATCGTAAAATCTATAGCTCGAAAAAAGGTTCATAGTTGATTAAATTAAGTTTAAACGGAAAAGGTACTTATTTTTCATCCAAACCAAACATTTGCTTTTTTTAATAAATATTTTAAATTTTTTTATATCTTTTGTTTTAGAGGACTGCTATGCTAATTTGTATCGTTACTTTAATTTAAAATGGCAGAAATCGAAGCCAACTTGACTTTCTACGTTGTGTCTCTATTAGAGATGCAACGGATAGTGATTGTGGCCGGATACCGGATACCGGATATCCGGCTGAGGCTCTGGCCGGATAGCCGAATATCCGGCCGCCGGATATCCGCCCAACTATACGGTTTGAATTAAGCGCGCAAAAATATGTAAACTCGAGACATGAGTAGGTAGAGTACAGCCGGCGCAGCGCGAGATAACACGATCAGGTGAATCGTGTGTGGTGACCGGGTTAAGCGGGTAATCCCAGCCCAGTTGTCCTTGAAAAGGAAATGTTAACAGGTGATAAAGAGAGTAATAGTCGTGCGTGGTGGTATACAATACAATTTTATCTAAAAACTTCAGAAAAGTGTGTACAAGTGTGCAATGGCATCGCTGAACGCTGAATCATAAAAATTTTACCCATCATAATTTGCCACTATTAAATTTCAAATATTAAACTTGTAAAATTAAAAATAAAAATTTGATTTTCTAGCTTTCTTTATTTTTGAAGTAAGTATTTGGCTTCGGCCGGATATCAGGTCACTATCCGGTATCCAGCCGGATAGTAGGAAAGGGGCCGGATAGGCCGGATACCGGATAGTAACCGGATATCCGTTTCATCTCTAGTCTAGAGTTGTATCCAATGGTATAGTTTGATATTTTTGTTTTCAGCTTCCGGTTAAACCGGAAATTGTAGCCTCCAATAGATGTCGTTTCTTATAAATGAATAAAATAAAGATATAAACGAAAATCTAATAGCACAGATGTATTTGCATCAAAAAAAATTACTTGACGTTTGCGTTTTTCCAAAATCTAAATTTTTCATTGATATCTTCGATGTTTTTGAGAATCTAGGGTGGCCGTGACTGTACTTCCGGTCATACATGTTTCTAGCTCAAAAAAAATTGTAGAAAACAGTGTCATTCTGTTTGAAAAAACAAAGTTAAGGCCATTTCCGGCTAGACAGGAAATGAAGAAAATGTGCCGATTGCACGAACAGTTAGCTTAAAGTTCTGTGAAAAAGTAGAAGTACCATCTCCGAGAGTGCTAATTTTTTGGCCGATATGAATAAACGGTAACAAAACTTTTGCTTATAACTCTATCCTTTTCTCGTGCACGAAAAATTTATATTTGCATCCTTTATTAAAGCAAGTATGAGCATCTTGTAAAAGGTTGTTTACACTATACATGATTTTTCATATGATTTTCTGTATGACTTGAAATCACCATGACTCCTAATTGTTGTCAACAATCATTCGCCATTCAAGTCATACAGAAAATCATATGAAAAATCATGTAGTGTAAACAGCCTTTAACACTTTATTCATTCCACCCTTTGACTTGTTTCGTAACTAAGTTCAAAAGTTATGCTATCAGAATTGTCTGAACTTTAGTAAGGTCAAAATTTCATCGAGTTTCTACAATTAGTTCAAGAGTCAGGTACAAGACATCAAAAAGCCAGATAATTAAAAATGACTGTTATATAATTATTCAATGTTTCATAATCTGAAGAGATCACTTAAAAACCTTTGATCCTGTTAATTACCTGAGACAATTCTCCAACAAAAAAATTAAACAAAAAAAATTAAGATAAGAATTAACTGCAAATCATCGTCTTTAATAAAAGCGCACCGCGATAACATTTAATCTCCAGTGCAATGGGGTTAGTGCTTGAAGATAACTGGAGTGAACTCATCTCCATAGTGGTGGTGTTAATAGTGGTCACCATCAGCTACTTCAAGTACTCCTATCAATTCTGGGAGAAACAAGGGGTGCCAACCATCCCCCCAAAGCTTCCCCTAGGCAACGCGAATATTTTCCTCCCTCGAGGCCAAACCATCAGCAGCACCCTCGCCAAGACCTTCTACGATGAATTCAAACGTCGGGGGTGTAGCTTCGGGGGGGTGTACCTCTTCACCGAACCGAATCTCGTCATCGTCGATCCTGAATACATCAAAGACGTTTTAACAAAAGATTTCTCCAGTTTTGTCAATCGTGGGGTTTACTACAACGAAAAAGACGACCCTCTAAGTGCCCACCTCTTCGCCGTAGACGGTGGTAAATGGAAATTCCTCCGCACCAAACTCACCCCCACTTTCACCTCCGGAAAAATGAAAATGATGTTCCACACGATCGTCGAGTGCAGCCAATACATGAGCGAGGCCCTTCAGCCCTTAAAAAAGGGCGATGACGTAGACGTGAAGGAAATAATGGGACGCTTTACGACCGACGTGATAGGGCTCTGCGCCTTCGGGATCAACTGCAACAGTTTCAAAGATCCGGACGCGGAGTTTCGGACGATTGGAAAGGTCTTCTTCAAGAGAAGCTTCTGGAAGGGGTTGCGCACGTTCTTTATTTTGTACCTGCCTCAACTGGCGAGGAGTCTTCACCTCGTGGCTTTATCCCGCCAGGTGACCAAATTCTTCCTCAAAGTCATCAAAGAGACGGTTAGAACTCGCGTGGAAAATAACATTCACAGAAACGATTTCATGCAACTCCTCATCGAGCTTCAGCAAAAAGGAGAATTTACCATAGAGGAAATGGCAGCTGAAGTCGTGGTTTTTTTCATCGCCGGTTTTGACACCAGCTCCACTGCAATGACCTTCGGGCTTTACGAAATCGCCAAGGATGAGGAGATTCAAAGTAGACTCAGAGAAGAAATTCTAGAAGTGCTAGAAAAGCACGACAATCAAGTCACCTACGAGAGCATAAACGAGATGAAATATCTTTCGCAAGTTTTTGAAGGTCAGTACCCCAATAAACACATGATTAGACGTTTCATATACGTATTTTTCTTTCCATATTATATACGTTATCATATTACGAATAATATACGTCTAAACACACGTATACTGAATGGACATTTATACGTATAAGTTGCGTACTATTTCATACCTGATATCAACGTATGGTGTGTATACGTTTAAAATACGTAACGTGGTTAAAAAATGAAGTCATGTTTCTCTTGTAGAGACTTTGAGGAAGTACCCCTCAGTTCCTAATCTTACTCGAAGATGTACTCAGGACTACACTCTGAGAGACACGAAAATCGTGCTCAGGAAAGGGCAGCCGATTATAATACCGCTGATGGGGCTCCACAGGGATCCTGAGTACTACCCCGATCCTGAGAAGTTCGATCCTGAGAGGTTCAGTGAGGAAAATAAGAAGAATCGAAGGAGTTTCACGTACCTGCCTTTCGGGGATGGGCCCAGGAACTGCATTGGGCTTCGATTTGGGACTATGCAGTCCAAAATCGGGATCATTACAGTGCTCAGAGATTTCAAGGTCACGGTTAGTCCCAAATGTGAGGAGGTGGAGTTCGATCCGTACGGGTTCCTCCTGGGCACGACCCATAAAATTCTTCTGAGACTAGAAAAGTTGTAAATCAATTTTGGCTGCAGATTCTGAGAAGTTATATTTTTTTCTAATTCTACGTAGATCGAAAATTTTTGACATTTATCACTTGAATTGACAAGAAATATGGTTAGTATTAGAAAAAATCATGAAGACAACACATGTTTTATAGTTTCAAAATGTCTGCTTAACATATTTTCGCTCCTAACGTCGCTCAAATATAAACTGCAGCCTGGATTTTTAAACTGCATAGAAAACACTTGTTGTCTTAATAGCTATAAATATGTTGGTAGATAATAAAAACTTCGAATTCTTATTTTTGTAATACGTAACTTTTGAAGTGATGAAGATATCGAACGCAAATTCGTACCTTCTTGTAATGTGAACTAAAACCACTCCACTACATAACTTTTGACGAAAATAAATATTTACAATATTTAACACAGACAAATTTTACTTAAATAACTCCAGTAAGTAGCACAATAGCTTTACATTAACAGCATCTGCCTTTGCGCCAAGAAGGAAGTAGGTCGTCTATAATTAACAATTTTTGTATTTTTGCCAACATTTCATAAACGAAGTCACTAATTGCATCGTTACCAACATAACGGTGAAATACTGACAATAGAACTAATTGCCAATCATCGTTAAAGTGAAGATAAAATGATTTTTCTCGCTTTCAAAGGAATCCTAATTTGACTTACATCAACCCAAATCTTGATTCCTACGTTTTTTCAGTTATTCTTGCAAATAGTGGCCCCTGTAGAGACGCTATAGCAATTCTGACTCACTTTCAAGGTCACATCAGCTCCCCTCTCTATTTTCTTTGCTACCATAATTGAAATCAATGAACATTTTTTTTTATTACGCATGAAGAAAAAGGACACCAAAATTTACCGAACATGATTTTGCGATTTTCTTCACAGTTTTGGAGAAAATAATTAATAAAATTCGGCAATGACGTAATTTCTCCGGGTCTAATGCATTGCAACGCCTATGGTGACGCCATTTATCCGATTTTTAAAAAATGCTTCAACACTAAAATATATCGACTTCTTTGTTCAATTTTTCTTTGTAATAGCACTTGTGCGTATTGGTGAATCAGAAAATATACCTATTTATTTCGTCATTTCAGAATTCATTCGTGTAAGTGCCTACCTCATTCCACAGTGGGCCAGAATCCCTCAAACCTGGCCAAAATTTAGAAACTTTTTTAACGAACTACTTACTGTTAAGTAGACATTATTCGGAAAAATATAAAAAAAATTCATATTATGAGTCGAATTACAGGGGTAGAAAAATTATTTGTTGACATAAAAACCCAAAAAGAGTTTCAGAATTTTGGCCAGGTTTGAAAAATAAGTTTAGTCGCAGTAGTGCCAATTAACTGTTAGTTGAGAAATATTATATATTTCGTGAGGTAGCAGTAAAATGAAAAGCGATATTGTTTACAGGAATAATAAATATTTTTTCCAGAAACACTCTTAAAAATATTTTTAACGTTTGCCATCATTGTTAAAAATGACACCAGGGTCAAAAGTGATTTACTTTTTACACTGCAAATTACGTTTTGAGTAAATAATTTGATAATTTTTGTTTCTAATGGTGTTTGTAGAAAAAAAAGGCGGTCTCGGAGACGGCAGGAACTTCTACGCCGCACTGCATTGGATTAATAACAGCAGCATTTATTAAATTTTTAAATATTTAAAATAAGAAAGTTGCTATGCCAAAAGGGCACTTCGGGTTGACTGATCGGCTTCAAAATCTATTCAGCTCCTCTCCCGCACAGACAATAAAATAAATTGCCACGAAAATGACATTTTTCGAAAAAATGGCACTAAGGTTTTCGGCTTGAAAAAAAATCAGTTATCAAATCCGGTAATAAAAATATACATTTATGCATAGTTTTTTTTTCACGGCACCATTTTTTGGTCAAAAGGGCCCAAGTGTGAATACATTTTTAGAAGCAGAATTTGAAGAGCATTCATATGGTAATGCGAAAAATGGGGGTTTGCATTTAAATTTTTAAAGTTGATGTGCCAAAAAGGCACTTTTCGTGAGCCGGTGTAGCCCAGATTCTAATCAGCACCTACAAATCTCCCACTGAATATGTGTGCCAAATTTCATCAAAATCAGTTCAGTAGTTTCGGCTGTAGCGTGTCCACAGACACACGGACAGACACACGGACAGACACACAGACACACATTTTTCAAAAATAGGTTTTTTGGGTTCCTGGGACCCCGAAACGTAAAGATTTGATGTCAGTTCAATTTCGAATTTTTGATCGATTTTATATACTGCTCCGCCTTGAGCGTAGAAGTTAAAAAAGTGTTGGTATGCCTGATAAAAGTGGTTTTATTTAGTTTTTTCACAAAATAAAATATCAAGCTGCCTGTATGACAAAGATGCAAACTGCGTAAAGTTGTTCGTTTCATAAGTTCTGAACGGATCGTTTGCAGACGTCATTTGGAGACTTATTGTTCCCGTGTAAGATGAATATACAAAAAAATTAAGCGTAAGTATCTAATGAAAGTAAATATCTTTTTTCCACTCGTTTCAGACTGATGAAAAATACATTATTTACCTTTATTTACTATCACTAGAAACACCCCACTACACCGAAACACTTGATTTACACTGCTGACGCGTTTCGAACACAATGTGCTCATTATCAAAGCCGAAGCTAAAACAACCTACCTGTCTAGAAACTCAAATATTTATAGGCCCACCCGCGTAGCTCCGCCCCTCGCCTGATCTCGATAGACCAATCACAGGTCGAGAAATGGTCACGCAAGGGTGAACACGTATAAATACAACAAGTCCTACTTAAAGTAGCGTAAACAGAGATGAATATGCGATCGGGCCTGTATCAGCGTTCATAAGCCTATCTCTAGACTTATGAATTGCGATACTCTCCCAAGCGTCGAGCATCTGCATCTTGTTAACGCTACAAACTAACTTAATATTATCACTTATCACTTATCACTCTTTGTGCAAATAATTACTTTTTTTACACCACAAACTGCAATACCTAACTTTCGAACGAATCAAAATGTCGTTTTCATAGCTCCTAAAGACATCATTTTGTAAGCTTTTTTATAATAGAAATTATAAATTAAGGACCTTATAGTATAGGTTTCTTACGTATTCTTGAAAGTATTCGAAAAATAACTTTTAGGCGAATAATTGTATCAAACTGAAATTAATACACTGTTTCTGAAAACGCTTTAGGACATTGTGTGTCTAGTCATACAATTTGTTCGAAATTATTTTACTGTCGAAAACCTAATACTTATATTTGTTGGAAAACATTTTTCAACAATATTAAAAAACTATAAAATACCGTTACATAAATAATACAAAAGTCCGAATTGGATTTTCTAGATCTTTTCTTTATCCAACCAAATTCCTCCACTCGCCGACAGGATAAACGAATTCTTATCCATCTCCAAAGGATCCTCCGTCCTGGAATTCACCAGGAATCTGTAGTTTCTTATCAAGGCCACTAGCCCTACTTTGACTTGCATCAACCCAAATCTCATTCCTAGAATTTTTCGTTTTTTTTAAATGGCAAACTTGTAGGTATACTGTGACAGTTCTAGCTTCAAGGTCAGCCAGAACTGCCATAACATATCTACTGTTAACATAGCTACCAATGCAAATCCTGGGCCCCTCCCCAAACGGAATATAAGAATACTGATTTTTCCCGTCCTTGTACCGATCTGGATCAAAGTTTTCCGGTTCGGGATAATACTCCTCATCCAGGTGGATCCCCAGGATCGGGATCAAAACCCTCCTCCCCTTTTCCAGGACACAATCCGTTCCCGGAATTCTATAATCCTTCACGCAGGTCCTCGTCACGAAGGGCAAGGGAGGATACTTCCTTAAACTCTCTAAAACAATTACTTAAACCCCGAATCCTTTTTTACCCTCAACCACTCGGTCCAGGTATTGCATTTCCGCTATTTTATCGTACGTGATTTCCTCATCCCCCAGGAACTTGCCGATCTCCCGCCTCAACTTTTCCTGGATTTCGGAATTCTTCGCCAGTTCGTAAAGCGTAAAAGTGATCGTCGTGGAGGACGTTTCGAAGCCCGCCAGGAAGAAGATGAACGCCTGCGCGACGACTTCCTCGAAGCTCAAAATTTTTTCATCGAGGAGTTCTATCAGCATCTGCAGGAAGTCCCTTCTCCCGACGTTGTTATTGGCGCGATAGTCGATTGTTTCTCGCACGATTTTCGTGAAAAACTCGGAGATGTCACTGGAGACTTGCCTGATGCCGAAGAGGCGGCCGAGTCTTGGAAAGTTGGTGGCGAACATCATCTTGAAGGATCTAAACATTAAGGGTTAGGTTTGCAGAACGAGCGAGCGGAGCGAGCACCTGGACTTGCTGGAGTTGAAAACTTTCTTCCCGTAGATCCTGAAAGGGGAGTCATCTTCTTTGATGCTGTTACAGTCGAGGCCAAAAGCGCAAGAGCCGATGATATCCGTGGTGAATCTTCCTAGAATCTCTTTGATTTCTATAGGATTTTGGTTTTTCTCCATTTGCAGCAGGAGAATTTCCACGCATTCTCTCATAATGGGAAACATCATTTTCATTTTTCCTGAGGTGAATGTTGGGGTGAGTTTGGAGCGAAGACTCTTCCATTTCGAGCCTCCAATTGCAAAAATATGGGCACTTATAGGGTCGTCTTTTTCGTTGAAGTACATCCCTCGGTCAGTGAAAAACTCAAATTCTTTCACTAAAATATTTTTGAGGAGGTCCAAATCGATGACCATGTACACAGGACTGGCCAAAAAGTACACCCCGCAGTGTTTGCACCCCCTCCTCTTCATCTCTCCGTAGATGTTCTTCACCAGGATTCCGATGGAGGAGGTGCGCCTGCTGGGGCTCTGGAGGTTCCCGAATGGGATCTTGGGGGGTAGGGAGGGGATCCCCCGCCTCGCCCAATACCGATACCGCCACTTCACGAAACAAAAGAGCAGCACCAAAGAAACCACGGAGGCCGCGATGAGAGCGTTCAGAACGTGCAGGACGATGGCCATGACTGTTGTTGTTATTATCGGAGAATTTCAATTTATCTATGACGAGCCGATTTTAATCGCGGATCGTTTGAGACTTGGCGAAAAAATGGCGATGCAAACGGAAACCGCAAGGACGCGACGAAAATATTTATTTTGTTGCATTCGGCGATGACCTAATCGAGAAAATCCCAGCGTTAGTGATTTTTGATTTATTTTATTGCACAACGCGTCGGGAAAATGAAAAATTCGTGACTGTACCGAGAAGGGCTTAAGGAAATTCCTGGCTTATCTTGATAAGTGGATTTCTCGTCGTTTATTGTTCCATTCATGTCGTGTTTATGATAGGAAACAGATAGTACTCGAATTTAGATTGATAAAAAGTGTTTTTGGATTTTTTCAAAATGTTTTCAAGGAAAAATTGCGTTATATTCGCAGAAAATCATCAAATTTGCACGAAAATGATAAAAATGGTTTAGTTAGCTCATTTTGCTGTTAATCGATAGGTCGCACGATGATTTTTTTTAGAACCATAGCACTTTTTTAAATTTAGACATTTTCGAACGAAATTCCCCTAATTTATTTTTGAACACACTAGTTTTCTCTTGTAAAGATATTTCAGTGCAAAATGTTATTTTTAAGCTTTTATCCGTTTTAAGAAATGTTTTGAAAGAAAAAATTGAGTTTAATCCTCGAAAAACAATCAAATTTTTATAAAACTAGTAGAAATCGCTTAGTTAGCTCATTTTGATGTTAATTGATAGGTCGCACCTTAGGGTCTACGACGATTTTTCTTTAGCACCCTGTAGGTACATATTTGGCCTTTTTTGAATTTCTAAACCGCTCGTCAGAAATACTTTGAAAGGTGACGATCAAAAGAATATTTCATTTTGTACAAATTCTGCATAATTTTAGACTTTTAGGATGCTGAAGCAACAAATTAAAGTCGTGGGTCGTTGCGCCATCTGTCCAAGACTCCCATAAAGACCAGTAGAAAGCTGCTTCTCTATACCAGGTTTCATTAATTCCCTTCCAACCAGTGCTGCCCCCTTTAATCACTAAAATTTATGTCCCTATCAAATGAATTACGTTGAACCACCTAATATAGCTTTATTTTTTGAAAAAATATACGTATAATTGTTTTATTTCCTTGAATAATTTCCTCGCACAGTCCTCCAAATAATTTTTTATAAATGGAGCCCCCAGTTCCGTCGACGTAACTACCCACTGGACTTTTAAATTTCAAAATTTTCGCCTATTTTATTTTTTAGCACAACTAGGTAGACCTAGTGCGAAATTTTTTGCAGGAATAAATAATATAAAAAGTATTTTTTCAAAATATTTTGAAGGAAAAATTGGGATATATTTGCGAGAAATCGTCGAAACGACGATTTTTTAGCACTACAGCTCCTACTGGACCTTTTTAAAAAAAATTTTTCGAAAAACATTCGTCTAATTTATTTTTTAGCCCAAGCTCTCTTGTGAAAATATTTCAGTTCAAAATGTTATTTTGCGCTTTTAACCGTTTTGCAAGAAAAAATTGAGTTTAATCCGCGAAAAACAATCAAATTTTTATAAGAATACCAGAAATGGCTTAGTTAGCTCATTGGTAATCGATGGGCCGCACTCTAGGGTCCACGATGATTTTTATTTAGCACCCTGTAAGTACATATTTAGCCTTTTTTGAATTTCTAAACCGCTCGTCGGAAATAACTTGAAAGGTGACGATCAAAATAATATTTAGGTAGTTTTGTACAAATTCCTCGATAATTTTTAGACTTTAAGCAAATTGAAACCGTGGGTCGTTTGTTCCATTCATGTCGCGTTTGTGATATCAAATAGATTGTACTCGAATTAATATCGAGATAAAAAGTATTTTTTCAAAATATTTTGAAGGAAAAATTGGGATATATTTGCGAGAAATCGTCGAAACGACGATTTTTTAGCACCACAGCTCCTACTGGACCTTTTTAAAAAAAATTTTTCGAAAAACATTCGTCTAATTTATTTTTTAGCCCAACTAGTGCTCTCTTGTGAAAATATTTCAGTTCAAAATGTTATTTTGCGCTTTTAACCGTTTTGCAAGAAAAAATTGAGTTTAATCCGCGAAAAACAATCAAATTTTTATAAGAATACCAGAAATGGTTTAGTTAGCGCATTTTGGTGTTAATCGATAGGCCGCACTCTAGGGTTCACGATGATTTTTTTATTTAGCACCCTGTACCTGTAGGTACATATTTAGCCTTTTTTGAATTTCGAAACCGCTCGTCAGCAATAAGTTTGAAAGGTGACGATCAAAAGAACATTTAATTTTGTAGAAATTTTGCGTAATTTTTAGACTTTTAACAATTTAAAATCGTGTGCTGTTTGTTCCATTCATGTCGCGTTTATGATATCAAATAGATAGTAGTCGAATTTAGATGGAGATAAGATAGTACTCGAATTTAGATGGATAAAAAGTAAAAGTAACTTTTCAGCTTTTAACCATTTTACGAAACATTTAGCAAGAAGAAATTGAGTTTAATGCGCGAAAAACAATAAAATTTTTATAAAAATAGTAGAAATGACTTAGTTAGCTCATTTTGGTGTTAATCGATAGGCCACACTCTAGGGTCCACCATGATTTTAATTTAGCACCCTGTAGGCGCATATTTGGCCTTTTTTGAATTTCTAAACGGCTCGTCAGAAATAAGTTTGAAAGGTGACGATCAAAAGAATACTTAATTTTGAACAAATTCTGCATAATTTTAAACTCTTAGGAAGCTGAAACAAAAAATTGAGAGTCAACAAGTTAAAATCGTGGGTTGTGGCGCCATCTGTAAAAGACAACAATCAATGCCAGCAGAAAGCTGCTTCTCCAAACCAGGTTTCATTAATTCTCTTTCGACCAGTGCTGCCACCTTTAAGCACTTAAATTAATGTCCCTATCAAATCATTAAAATGATTTACACCCAACCACCTACCATCGCTTTATATTGAAAGAGAAATAATTAAAAACATATTTTTATTTCTCGAATTCTTTCCTCGCGCAGTCTTCCAAATAATTTTAGTCCCACTTTTATAAATAGAGCCCCCAGTTTCCGTCGAAATGCAGCAGAAACGCGTCCGTTTCTTGTGAGGAAAGTGAAATAAAAAAAAATGTCTCGCTATCGCTCCGATCCCGAGATGCTGGAATACCATAAGCCGAGCCCCTGTTCCAGCTTCTTGCATTATACGTGGAAGACAATAACATGTCTCCTTTCGCACATAACTCTGGTTTCCATGGTCGTGTCGTATTGTGTTTTAGGGGCTTTTACGTTTGAAGCTTTAGAAGTCAACCACGAAAAGGATGTGAGTATTGCTTTGAAAGCGCTCGCGAGACGCCGGAATTCTCGGCTTGATATTAATTAATCACGTTTTTCGCATTTTAACAAGGAAAACGGGGGCATATTTGCCGAGACATTCCATAACGCTGTTTCTTTGAAATACGGGGGGAAGTCGTGTAGCTCTTGCAGAAAGTGACTTTTCCAACATTGACAAAAGATAACTCGACTTGTTTGAAAACCGATTTGTGTGGCTAATTTTCAAAAAATACGTCGATTTTTAACATTTCCTGAATGATTCTCTAAAAAAACTCACTTTTCTTCGCAGGGGTTAGTCGGATCGCTGTCAAAATAGCACCATTGTCTTTTTTGACCTTGTTTTAGTTACAAACGACATGTCACACTCGGGAACTGAAATTATTTTGAAAATCCTCAAAGCCTACTTGATTATTAAACTTCAAAGCATTTTGATTAGAAAATTCAGCATTTATCTTCCAAACTTTTTGTGTACGTGATATTTAAAACAAAAACACGTCCGCTTTTCTTTAATTTCAACACATTTTTGGACCATTCTCTACCAAAATTTTCACTTTTCCTGGCGGGGGTTAGGTGGATCGCTATCAAAATGCCACCATTGTCTTTTTTGGCCTTGTTTTAGTGACAAACGATATGTCACAATTGGGAACTGAAATCATTTTGAAAATCTTCAAAGCCCACTTGATTATTAGAGTTCAAAGCATTTTTATTTGAAAAATCGGCAGTTTATCTTCCAAACTTTTTACGTGCGTTATATTGAAAAAAACACGTCCACTTTTCTTTTTTTTTTATTTTGAACCCGTTTTTGTACCATTTTCAACCAAAATTCTCACTTTTATCAGCAGGGGTGGATCGGATGGCTGCCAAAATGGCACCGTTAGCCTTGTTCACCTTGTTTTAGTAACAAACGATATGTCACACCCTTGAATTAAAATAATTCTCACTTTTCTCAGCAGGGGTTGATCGGATTGCTATCAAAGTGGCACCGTTCGCTTTTTTGACCTTGTTTTAGTTACAAACGATACGTCACACAATTGGACTAAAACCATTTTGAAAACAGACTTAGCCCATCTGATTATTAGAGTCTAAAGCATTTTTGTTAGAAAAATCGATAGTTTATCTTCCAAACTCTTTGTTTCGTGGATTTTACTGTTTTCAAAAATTTTGCCTTGTTTTTGTGCCATTTTTTCCTAAAATTCTCACTTTTCTTTGCGGGAACTAGCCGGATCGCTCCCAAAATAACACCAATACCTTTTTTTTCTTTGTTTTAGTTACAAACGATATGTCACACATGGAAACTAAAATAACAATAATATTTGATATACCTCTCGTGGAAAGTGTAATTCTCGCTGTATTCAGCAGGGGTAGATCGGATTGCTGTCAAAATGGCCCCGTTAGCCTTTTTGACTTTGTTTTAGTAACAAACGATATGTCAGACACTTGGATTAAAATAATTTTGAAAACCGATTTAGCCTACTTGATTATTAGAATTCAAATCAGTTTTACTAGAAAAATCGGTAGTTTATCTTCCAAATTCTTTATGTTCGTTAGATTTAAGAAAAAATGTCTACTCTTATTTTCTTTTTAATTTGGAACCTGTTTTGGGGCTATTTTTGGTCAAAATTCTCACTTTTCTCAGCAGGGGTTGATCGGATTGCTGTCAAAGTAGCACCGTTCGCTTTTTTGACCTTGTTTTAGTTACAAACGATACGTCACACAATTGGACTAAAACCATTTTGAAAACAGACTTAGCCCATCTGATTATTAGAGTCTAAAGCATTTTGGTTAGAGAAATCGATAGTTTATCTTCAAAACTCTTTGTTTCGTGGATTTTACCGTTTTCAAAAATTTTGCCTTGATTTTGGGCCGTTTTTTACCAAAATTCTCACTTTTCTTTGCGGGAACTAGCCGGATTGCTCTCAAAATAGCACCATTAGCTTTTTTGACTTTGTTTTAGTTACAAACGGTATGTCACATGGAAACTAAAATAACAATAATATTTGATATACCTCTCGTGGAAAGTGTAATTCTTCATGTTTCAGGTCAGCAAACTCTGCGAGAACGTAAAATTTAAGAAAAAATGTCCACTTTCATTTTCTTTTTTAGTTTTGAACCTGTTGTTGGATCATTTTCAACCAAAATTCTCGCTTTATTCGGCAGGGGTGGATCGGATTGCTGTCAAAATGGCCCCGTTAGCCTTTTTGACCGTGTTTTAATAACAAACACCCTTGCATTAAAATAATTTTGAAAACCGATTTAGCCTACTTGATTATTAGAATTCAAAGCAGTTTTACTAGAAAAATCGGTAGTTTATCTTCCAAATTCTTTATGTTCGCTAAATGTAAGAAAAAATATCTACTCTTATTTTCTTCTTAATTTTGAACCCGTTTTGGGACTTTTCGGCTAAAATTCTCACTTTTCTCAGCAGGGGTTGACCGGATTGCTGTCAAAGTGGCACCGTTCGCTTTTTTGACCTTGTTTTAATTACAAACGATACGTCACACACTTGGAATAAAACAATTTTGAAAATAGACTTAGCCCTCTTGATTGTTAGAGTCCAAAGCATTTTTATTAGAAAAATCGATAGTTTATCTTCCAAACCGTTTGTTTCCTGGATTTTACCGTTCTCAAAAATTTTGCGTCCTTTTTGGGCCATTTTTTAGCAAAATTCTCACTTTTCTTTGCAGGTACTAGCCGGATCGCTCCCAAAATACCACCATTCGCTTTTTTAACTTTCTTTTAGTTACAAACGATATGTCACACATGGAAACTAAAATAACAATATTTGATATATCTCTCGCGGAAAGTGCAATTCTTCCGTTTTCAGGTAAAGAAGAATTAGAATTCAAAGCAGTTTTACTACAAAAATCGGTAGTTTATCTTTCAAATTCTTTATGTTCGTTAGATTTAGGAAAAAATATCTACTCTTATTTTCTTTTTAATTTTTAATAACTTGTTATTTTCGGCCAAAATTCTCACTTTTCTCAGCAGGGGTTGATCGGATTGCTGTCAAAGTGGCACCGTTTGCTTTTTTAACCTTGTTTTAGTTACAAACGATACGTCACACACTTGTACTAAAACCATTTTGAAAACAAACTTAGCCCACTTGATTATTAGAGTCCAAAGCATTTTTATTAAAAAAATCGATAGTTTATCTTCAAAACTCTTTGTTTCCTGGATTTTCGAAAATTTTGCCTTGCTTTGGGCCATTTTTTCCAAAATTCTCATTTTTCTTTGCGGGAAGTAGCCGGATCGCTTCCAAAATAGCACTATTAGCTTTTGTAACTTTCTTTTAGTTACAAACGATATGTCACACATGGAAACTAAAATAACAATATTTTGTATATCTCTCGCGCAAAGTGTAATTCTTCCGTTTTCAGGTGAAGAAAAACATCAGCAAACTCCGCGAGAACGTGACGTACCACCTGTGGAAGCTCACCACCGACCTGGACGTGCTCAAGCCCGAGGACTTCACCGACGGCGCCGTCACCTACCTCAAGGAGTTCGAGGCCGCCATCCTCAGGGCCATGACGAAGGACGGCTGGGACGGGGAGGAGAGCGAGCTGAAAGTGCAATGGACGAGGACAGGCGCCCTCTTCTACTCCATAATTGTCATTACTACCATCGGTGAGGTGAAATCTAGTTAGCGAGGATTAATTCGCAAACTTGGCCAACTATTTAATTGCAGAACAAGGGAACAGTGTGCCGTGCATTAAACGCGACCCTCTTTTGTTACTCTAAACTTTGCATTAATGAACTTGACGGTAATTTAGCACTCCTCCGGCTCCAAATGCAAACTTTCCCTGCTGCCAATATAACTATTATTCGGCAGTGATTTTTGTTTTGCTGCTTTTCCCGCCATTTTGGAGCCAACGATCATTGCTACAACTAATAATTTATTGAAACTTTGGTATGTACAGTCTTATTCAAGATTTCGCGGATCTGGCGTAGCCTCCTCCATAGCCGAGCCCCGCACCAGGTCTATCAAACGGCCCCCCAGGTCCCACCAATATCCCGTTTTCCGCACCATGACTCGGCCTTCTAACAGGCCCGTGGTTTCCATAATTCCCGGGTCTCCCCCCTACGCCAAACCCTCCAGGTCCTCCAGGTCTATGCGGGCTGTGGGGATGTCCTCCACCAGGTCCCACCAAAACCCCGTTGTGCTCAGAGTACACCGGCCTACTCGGAGCAGGTCCCCCAATTTGATCGATCTTCTTCGTGGAATAGCAACAATACTGTTTGCCTACGTCGCAGTGGCCGTAGGATATCCCGGGGCTGTTGCAATTAAATTTCTGAGTGCATTTGCATTTGTCAAATTCCTTGTGAGGGCCTTCCCGAACCCACGAAGGGATGGGTCCTGTTAGAATTCCGGGAGCTTGCTCTGGATAGCTGGAGCCTTCCCCGTAGCTGCCTGGACGAGCGTTCCCGCCGTAGACTCCTCCAGGTCTCTCGACGGGTTGGAAGAGGGGCCTGGAGGGCTTCTCCAGGAAGGGGCGCTGATGCGCGATTGGTTCTTCGTTTTCAAAGATCTCATAGCGGGGGGAGAAGTCCCTAAAATTAATGTTAATTAAAATGGGTGGGGGAGGGGGGGGACGTACCTGTCAGCAGCTTGGAAGCGGGGTTGGCCTTGAGCGTTGCGGTTGTTATCCCCCCAGACCCATTTCTTGTCGTCTTCGGCGAAGACGAAGGAGCTCAAGATCAGAGCTAGCGCTGGAAAATTGAATTTGTCACAATTTACAGTCACTTTTTATTTTATACTTAATTCACACAAGAAACGGTGACTTAGCCATAACTTACAGAAAGAACTGTGAACTATTCATAATTTACAGTTACAACTGTCAATTTGCTATAACGCACAGATAACAGAATTAGCTGTAATTCACAGAAAAAACTGTGAATTTGTCATAATTTACAGTCACTTTTTATTTTATAATTCGCAAATGAAACCGTGAATTAGCCATAATTTACACAAAGAGCTGTGAACTAGTCATAATTTATAGTTACAACTGTGAATTGGCTCTAAATCACAGATAAAACTATGAATTAGCTAAGCTATAAATACACAGAAAAAACTGTGAATTAGTTATTATTTACGTCACTTTTTATTTTATAATTCACAGAAGAAACTGTGAATTAGCCATAATTTACAGATAAAACTATGAGTTAGTGATAATTCACAGAAAATTAGCTATACTTCACAGTTTTATCTGTAAATTATGGCTAATTCACAGTTTCTTTTGTGAATTATAAAATAAAAAGTGATGTGGCCCTTCTATGCTTTCGTAAATTATAGCTAATTCACAGTTTTCTCGGTGAATTATGACTAATTCACAGTTTTATCTGTAAATTACGGCTAATTCACAGTTTCTTTCGAGAATTATAAAATAAAAAGGACGTAGCCCTTCTACGCTTTCGTTTCTGTGAATTAGCCATAATTTACAGACATAAGTGTGAATTAGCCGATAATCTACGGTTACAAGTGTGAACTAGCTATAATTCACACATAAAACTAAGAATTATAGATAATTCACAGTCATTTTTTAATTTATAATTCACAGGAAAAACTGTGAATCAGCCATAATTTACAGATAAAAGTGTGAATTAGTCATAATTCATAGAAAAAACTATGGATTACTTACCTAGAATTTACAGTTACAACTGTGAATTAGCTATAATTCATAGATACAACTATGAATTAGCTATAATTCACAAAAACCGTGAGTTACTTATACATGGATAATTCACAGTTTTTCTGTGAATTATATAGCTAATTCATAGCTTTATCTGTGAATTATAGCTAATTTACAATTGTAATGGGCTATAGACCCGAATACAATAAAGTTACTTACTTACTTACAATATTGTAACTGCAAATTATGACTAATTCTCAGAATTTTCTGTAAATGAATTATGGCTAATCTTATTATTTTCTTTCTTGAAGTAATTAGTATTAACATATTTAGGTATTGGTAGGTAATGCTGTTTTTTATATTTTAGGCTTCAGTTGTCAATAACGTAACGACAACGGAAATTTTTAGGAATATATTAGCAAAAATTGTAAGGTACCTACCTACTAGCAGGTACTGGTTTTAATAAAAGCAATAATTTTATTTGCCGAAGTTGGCAACAATGGCTACCTTGCTAAGTTGTAAACATCAACAGTTCTGCCAATCTTTTTTAGTTACTTACTACAATGGCTCTAAAAAGTAGCATTTGACTTTATTACCAATCGAAATATTACCACTAGAAGAATTTTACCAATGATAGAGAACAAGAAATTGTAACGTTCAGCAGGATTGCCAACTTAAATAAATGTACTGACCTAGATCAGGCATACCGGCACATCAACTACTGATAGTGATACCAACTTACTGCTCAAACTTAAACATTATTAGTATTTTTTATAAGACAATTTTGTAATTTTTTCGCTCAAGTAATTGAGAGTCCTGCTAATTAGTTTTTTCGTTTCTAGTGTTTTATTGCGTTTTCGTTTGAGGTTATCTCTATTTCACTTTTCAAATTACCTCACCGCAAGAGGAAAAAGGATGCAAATATTTTTGAAATCTGTAACCCGAAAGATATACAGGGTTAGTCAAATGTATGGAAACAGACGATTATTTCCAAAACTATTCCCTTCATCAAAAAATTGTTCAAATAAAAGTTGAATGGTAAATTTGGAGGCACGTTTTCTGTTAATCATTTTTTTTTGACATTGACATTACTAAGTAATGCGCCTAAATTTGCCTTTCAACTTTTATTGGAAATTCTTTTTGATAAAGTGCATAGTTTGTGAAATAGACCACCAAATCCATATTTTTGATAACACATTCAATTGACATTTTCTCGACATTTCCATCACGTAAGAGCATGATTTCTTCACACCGTTGTAAAGAGAAAAAAATTACCTTTCCAATGATACTACACTTGATATATCTTCTCATTAAAAAAAATCGATGACGTCATTACTTGGCGTGTCAATGTAAAAAAAATTGATTAACCCAAAACGTGCGACTAAATTCAACTCTTATTTGAAGATTTTTTTGATACAGCGAATAGTTTGGGACATAATCGGTTGTTTCCATACATTTGACTAACCCTGTATGTACACTATAGCTAAAATCAAACGAGAACACCATTTAATGTTGTTACCAACTGCAACACATGAATTGTCAGAAACAATGAATTATTTAACAGTTCTACCAACAATAAGAAGACAGTTTTCAATTTTTTTTACCCAATTGCGTTTTCATTTGAGGTTATCTCGCTATTTCACTTTTCACCGGAAGGTTGCAAGTACTTTTGAAATACACAATATTCCTACAACCTAAAAGCTGAAAGAGTCAAAATCAAACGAAAACATCATTTAAAAAATGTTAAAAACCAACAAAAATGTAAAATAAAATTCGAGCCAACTTAAGAAAAACCACCGACGATCGATTTCATTATTCTCAGACCCACCCACTGGAAACCGTGACATAATTCCATACCCCACAATTACAGAAAACAAAAGACCGTAACGTCACTTTCGCCGCCGACTTCCCGCCTTACGCAACTCACCAATAATCTTCCTCATATTTTTTCCAGAAGTGCCAACACAAACCACTTACGTAATGCCAACGGCGGCGCAAGACCCCCCTTAATATACTCTTCCCACCCCACTTCCTAATCTTGTTCGAAATTATTTATCAATCATCAATCGGATCGTGTGAAAGTGCAAGTAGTGCCAACCCAACAAGGCTACTAGATACGGCGTGATGGTCAAAAATCCTACACATTGACATTGGCCTGGATGTGTCCATCGTCTGCAGAACCTCATTATTAGGAATTCCCGCCATTGTTTATGAGGTGTCCCGGCCAGGGTCGGATTAAGGATAATGGCTGGATGAAAGGTTGCATCTTAATTGGGAGGCGAGCCCCGGATTTTGGCGCAAAAACGGATCTATCGATTAGTATATCGTATATCGGAGTTAATGATGTCAAAGCCGTCGTTGCAAATAATAATTTCATTTGGCGTTTGACGGGAAACAAATTGAGTTGCAGCGGATTAAAATTTATGTTGGTAGCACTGATTGGTTCGGGTGATTTTTCTGGTTTTTGTTGGCAATCGGCTCGAGCGCTACCAACTTTGACGGTTCTGCTGTAGGCACTTTTTTTCAACATTTTTTCGTTCTTAATGATGTAAATAATGTTTTAGTTGGTAAATTCGGCGAACTGCATTATGCAGAAATTTCTGCATTACCACTTAACAGGTTGGTAAAACTGAGGCTTTGTTTAACTCTTGTCGTGATGTAGGGGTTGGTACGAGGAGCAATTCACTACCAGGATTAGGTGTACAAATTGTTAAAATTACCAAGATTAGGGTTAGGATTACCGTGTAATTACAAAAATTACATTCAGAATTACTTGAATTATTTAGATAACGCTCGCGAATTACATGAATTACCTGGATTACCCTTGTAAACGTGTTCAACCACTGCGCGTGCGCATTACAAACGCGATCAGCTGTTCCATGTGATTCGCCATTTTTAACTCACTTTATAAAAGAAAACTGGCAGAATTACTGTTGAAATTACTAGGATTATTTATAGAATTACGTGGATTGAAAATTACTACTTGAGTACCAAATTATGCGGATTAGTTTTAGCATTAACAGGATTACTTTACTTGATGCGAAGTAATCCATATTAGGTGTACAAATTTGAGTGAGTGAATTGCCCCTCTGGTTGGTAATCCGCCGGCCAACCATTTCAAGTACCTACCTAATACAATAAATTATAAAATCACCGAAAATGTTGTGGTTCAACGATTTATGATTCTGGGGTTTTTAAAACCAATAATTAAGATTGTCGATATATAATTGTATTGTTTTTCGGTTGATAAGTGAGAAAATTGTTTAATGGTTTTGACATAGTTAAAGGTCAAAGATTCAGGGAAAATCTAGTAAATTTCTGTTTTCTAAGTTGGAGGATGTAGGCTTCTTTCGCTTCGTATTTGGTATCAAATTGCTCGGAAAGTGACAAAAGTGTCGTTGATAGTGGTTAAATCTAAATATTTTTTTAGCAATTTCCTGCTGATATATAGCAGGATATATATCTTGCTATATATCACCGAAAAATAAATAGCACGCTATTTTACATCACTAGGTTTTTTAATTAGATCTCACGGTATTTTGTAAATGAAGTTTTTCATATTTTCTGCATTTGCATTTACATTGGCAGTGCTGGCTCTCTTTCGAAGAATTTCCTTTATTAATTTTCTCTTTTTCGGGGCTCCAAAATGGCGAAAAGGTGCGTGTGTGGATTTTTAGATACAATAATTTTGCCGAATCGGAATCCAAAATGTGGCTAGGCTCCAAGATGACGTCTTCATTTCAAAAACCTTCCTTTTACTCTTTTTTGTTCGCTTTATATCCTCGTCATTCGTCTAAGTGAATTAAGCAGTGGGCTCCAAAATGGCTGTCATGAAGTGTACCTAACTTTGGACCTTAGGCATGAGAAATGTTGGCTCCAAAATGCCACTCGTTCGACCTTTAAAATTTTAATACCTATTTATTTTGAAATACGTCTATTGTAAATCTTTGTCTTATTCGAGGCTCCAAATGGCCACTAAATGTCTTATTCTTCTTGGGACTTGTTTAAGGATGTCCTCCAAAATGACGGCAATTTTTTCCAAACCGAGACATTAAAACCCGAACATCCTAATAAAACAGACTTTACATCACTGCGCTCTTAAACCCTCGGGAATAAACCAAATCGCTTTAATCAAAAGGTTACGGCCATATCGTCCCCAAGACTCCTTGGGGGAAGATCGTGACGATTTTCTACGCCATCTTGGGGATCCCCCTCATGCTTCTCTGCCTTTCCAACATCGGCGACATAATGGCGACCTCCTTCCGGTTCCTGTACTGGCGCGTGTGCTGCTACGTCTGCACCAAGAAGCCCAAAAAACGCCGCCAAAAATCCATCAGAATGGAGTAAGGAAAAAACGGGAGTTCTTGGCTTCAATAATAATAATAATAATTCCAGATCGAGATTTTCAAGATCGAGAAACGCCTCGTTCAGACGCTCGGTAAGAACCTCCACGAGATCAGCCGACAGCGGTTTCGGCAGATCAGAAATAGGACACTACTCCCATTCGGACACCGAGCTCAGGATTGGCCATGAAAATCGAGGCGAAGCCGAGCGGCGTGGGGGCAGCGTGCCCAGACTAAGATCGTCTCGTTTCGAGAATTCTGTGAGAAATAAGAGCCCTAGTTTTCCACGTGGAGGTTCTTTAGACCGTAGGAGGAAAAATTTTGCGGAGTCTATAGAACTCGACCCGATGATTCTAGCTAGAACGCCGATTCTTTGCAATAAGTACGTGGTGGGGCATGAGATAGCCAATAATGTTCCAGGAATCACCACTAGAGAGATGGAAGGGCATCGAAGGGCCAAGTCCTTACCTAGAACGCAATATTTGGAGCCCCCGAGGGCCCCTTCTCCCGTGCCTTCGGTGGAAAGGCGGAGCCCTAAGCCACGACATAAAAAATCTCCAGGTAAGTCATAGCAAAACTGAAACTCAAGTTTTTGTAACAATTCGAGGTTTCAGCCCATAACCCCAGCCCCAAAATGATGACCCCTTTGGGCTATGGCCACAGAAGCAAATACTTGGACGATCCAGACTCCGACGATGAGTACGACGAAGAAGACAGCGAGTACTTCGAAATGAGTCGAAGTAGAATCAAGCCAGTGCCTATTTGGCTCTGCGTCTTTCTAGTAATCAGCTATATTATAGCGGGGGCCTTCCTGTTCAATTCCTGGGAGAGCTGGGACCTTCTGGATGCAGCCTATTTCTGTTTCATAACTTTGACGACGATAGGATTTGGGGATTTGGTTCCTGCGAAAGGTGTCAACCCTGATCCCTACAGGGCCACTGTCAGTATTGCCCTTTGCTCCCTCTACCTGCTGTTTGGCATCGCCCTTCTCGCCATGAGCTTCAATCTCGTCCAGGAAGAGGTCATTGCTAATGTCAAAAGCGTGGCCAAGACCTTGGGGATCATTAAGAAGGAAACAGACGAAAGCGAGGAAGACGACGAATAAATTAATGTTTGAAATTTTTGAGTTTTATTTTCTCATCGAAGCCTTAATGCGTCCAAAAGTTAGTCAAGTCATAGAATAGGTTAGAGAAAACACTAGAAATTGTAGGCACATTGCGAAATCTCCATCTTTTTGAAGGTACTCTAAAACAGCTACGAGATCAAAGGTGCCGACGCTGAGTGTTGCTACTGTAAGTCCAGGAGGAGGCCACTGCTAATGTCAAAAGCGTGGCCAAGACCTTGGGGATCATTAAGAAGGAAACAGACGACAGCGAGGAAAATTTTTGAGTTTTATTTTCTCATCGATGCCTTAATCCGCGCAAAAGTTAGTCGAGTCATAGAATAGGTAACAGAAGACACTAGAAATTGTAAGCGCATGTGCGAAATCGCCATCTTTTTGGCGGTACTCCAAAACAGCTGCGAGATCAAATGCGCCGACGCTGAGTGTTGCTACTGTAATTCCATTGCTAGTGTTAAAAGCGTGGACAAAACTCTGGGGATCATTAATATAAAAGAAGGAAACAGATAAGAGGAAGACGAATAATATAAGTTCGGAATTTTAGAATTTTATTTTCTCATATCGATACGTTGCGCTTAAACTACCAGGCCTTTAAGAATAAATAAAGATAAAATTACCATTAAGAGTATTACGAGTGCAGAAATGGAAAATCTTTTGACTTAACCATTACGACGAAAGAAAAACAAGAAACGGGAAAAACAAACATCGCAAATACAAAGCGGCTCTTTATCGTCGCGAAAACAAGCCGAGACGGCAAAACGTCGAAAATAACGAGAATTAAACGGTTTTAGCTGCAAGGAATGAACGCCTAAGATCTTCAATTAAATGAAAATCTCGTCGCTGTAAATATGTATCGCCGCGTTTAAATAATAACGTCGTTATTGAATTTACTGGACGTAGGTACTGGTTTTCCCTTCGATAATCCGAAGGCTGCGGGAGAGCTCGCTGAAAGGGATACAGGAAATGTTTTAGTCAAATCAGTTGAATTTATATTCCGCATTCGGACAGCCTTTTAAAGGACGAAACGCAGCGGCCACAACGATCCAAACAAACATTGGTCTTGGCAGCTTCATTGCGTTTTTTATTCGAAGTCTGGTGAAGCAACTATAATTGTTGTTTAAAAATGAAAAAAGTGGATCCCGACAGCGTTTCGAACCCGCCAGCTTTTACTCACAGTTTGCACGATTTTAGTAATTTTTACTGGCTATAATATGTTATGAACACTTTTTTATAATGTAGAAAATTTTTATTTCAATTAGTTGTCAAATTAAACATGTCTTATTATAATTTGTCTTCCACTGAAATAGTCGGCAGCGCCGCCCGAGAAAGAAATCAAATGAGTCTAACTACATTTGGGGATTTTGCTTTTTAAGGGTTGGCATTACTCTGTACTGTGTTTTTTCGGCGTTTTCAGAGCGGACAGAACTTCTTTTCTGTCAACTATCATTGAACGTTGGCAATACTGTTTTTGGTTTTCGATGGAGATTGGCAACACTGCTCGAAATAAAAATCGTAACTTTCGAGATCGACAACGTTCATAAACTTGCAAGGTTACCAATTACAGTTTTCGTAGTTTTAAACAATTAAGTTTTGGATGTGTAGATATTAAAGTTGGCTTCAACAATTATTTAAATTGCGCGCCAAACCGAACCGACCAGTCACGACCATGATAAATAGACTACTACTCCTAATCTATTTATCATGAGTCACGACCCAGTAAACAACAATTAAAACAAAAGAGAACTTGTTTAAGGCTGAACTTTATTGCATTTCGGTTTTCCTCCAATTTCTCTCGTTTTTCCGCGAAAATAGTGAAAATTTTATGAGGAAATGACGCTCGTATGATTTCCGACCGTGAAAACGCCAAAAGTGGCGAGAAATCGCGAAACGGTGTTTGAGGTTATGTGCGCAATATTTTTTGGTCCTTTCATTTTCCTGTGTGAAAATTCGGCAAGAACAGTGCGTGGACGTGTTTCGTTTTTTTTTTTTGTTAAATCTGACGGTAGGAATTTTCCGAACTTTATTTTTAACGAAAAATAGAATTTCCAAAAACATTAAATTTATACTTTTTAAGTATAGAGATCAAATTTGGGTGCTGATTAGATTTTGGGCCAAGAAGATTTGCGGAAAGTGCCAGTTTGGCACATAGACTTTATAATACTAAGTGCAACATTGCGACTAGACGACCGGTAACAGCTGAAGTAGCCCTTTTTTTCTTTTCCTCAAGATCTATGTCAGGTAGTGTGCTTTTAATTTGAAACAATTTGAAACAATCGGACGGTTGCACGATTTATGCGTTTACATGGCACCTCTAATACAAAATACTGCGTTTACATAGCGAACGCTCCCAATAGATACGGGGAAAAAGTGCAGTTTTTTTGCAATCTATGATGATATGATAAGTAGGCAACCTTCAATAATCGTTTTAGTGTTTATTTGCTTGTTAGTTATTATTGTTTTTTAACACTCATCTAAGAATTTTTATAATTTATCGTAATTTATAAAGGTTGTGTGGAGGCCAAAATAACCACCGGACGGATTAACATCTATAAATGTATTCCGTTGAAACATTTACGTGGAAAGATTTCCTGGGCCGCTTCCTGGACTGGCCGGCATCTGCTACGGGGATTTTGCATAAACTTAGAGACGTGTATCCTTGTGCATTTCCAGCCCTGATTGAAATTCTAATAATAAAGCCATTAAGCCGGCCCTCGTTTCAAATACAAATCGACCAAGATATGTCCCTTTTTGCTGCTATTATTCCTCTGAAGAGGTTTTAAACGCATCGATCCTGGATTGAGAAATTTACGTCTCAATAAAATTACGAAAAGCAAACAATTTTCGATTACGTTCGATTTTATGGACCAATTTTACGGAGGCTTAAGTGAAAACGAGGAGAAATAATTGCCATTTGTTATTATAGGCCAGGATGTGAAGGTTCTGTTGAGTGATTTAATGAGAATCGCTTATTTTGAGTAAGTTAATGCCGCTTTCGGGTTGTCGCTGGGCAGTGCTGATTGGTTGTATGCAAGGCGACTTGGGTAATGAACCAATCAACGCGTGTGGTTTTCCTGCACCGCACAGTGCGGTGGTAGTCCTAAAGCGACATAAAATATTTTTAAATTTGTAGAACTAGGTAATAATGCCGATTTTGACCTGCCATGCTGCGGCAGTACTGAGGAAGTATATCTGTCTCGTGTTATGTATTACTAATCACCACAAGAAGAAAAAGGATGCAGATACTGTCGGGCACAGCAAAATTACTGTCGTTGGCAGTATCTGCATCCTTTTCTCTCTTATGACGATGTAACACGTAACACGAAATAGATGTACTGCAGCTGCAGGACAGCCCGAACGTGCTATTAGCCTCATAAAAAAACTGCAAGGGTTGCAAATTACTAAGATTCCTAATAAATTAGTAATATTTTATTTTATGCAGTTGGCAGCACTACAATATAGTTTCGGGCTACCGCAGCATCAGATATAATACCTTCTGATTGGTCGTCATGAGGGAAGCACCAATCAGCGCGTGTGATTTATACTGCACCGCGCCTGGTATTTATCAATCTCTGATGTTCAAATGCTATACAACCTGTGACCTTGGAATTGAATTCTAGATTCTTTGCCTAATTTTTTAGACAATTTAGCATGGACACGAACGAACATTTCGCAAAAGAAGCGAAAATTTATCTTTTTAGTGATCATCAACTCCAAGGAACTATTCGTAAAAGTACCGGAAAATCGTTTTTTCCCAAAATTGTATATTCTGACGGTAGACTTCAGAATCGTAACTGTAAACAGTCCCTTGCAAGTAGGTCCTAAAAGATGTGACCTTGAAATCGATTTTTAGTTTTTTTAGCGAACTTTTCAGACAATTTAGCATCTCGACCGAGGAACGCTTGAGGAAATGACAGCGAGGTCGATTAATCGATCCTCCGTCGCCTCGAAATAACCCCACGCCACGTATTTATAGCTCGAAATCCATTCCGAAACATCTGTTAATGAAGCCAAGAGATATAAAAATAATGTCGACTGGCAGTATAAATCGAGAGATCAATAAAGCCCCGGCTGTAAGTGAACAAGCTGTGGCTTTCGCGCATCGCTATAAATATCGGTTTTGACAGTCATTGCTCGTATATCTATTGCCACATTAGCGAAATAAAACGGATACGTCACGTGACGTCACACCTGATGCAATTCCACTTATCAGTTGGTGTATTGAACCGCGGCGAATTTTTGGACCCGTCTCAGCGTATTTATAGGCCGCCGCTATTTCCGTCTCGCTCCCATCTTTATTTCAGTTGAGCGCCAGGCTCCGCGCCATTTAAAACAATCGCCAGTGGACGGGTGCAGCCAATCAACGCGGGTCTTTTCGATTTGGCGCGAGTGAAATGAATTGTGCTAAGGTGAGAAAACATAACCTCAATCTCGTTAGAGCGACATAACCTCAATCTCGTTAAGAGCGAGCAAACGAAATTCTGACCCGTAATCGAGTTTCCTGTCTTTCCTGGCTTGATTCGATTCCAGGGGTTAGCTGCAAACTCGATTTACACCCGCCGAAAAAAAAATATATGTGAGTTATATAGAACTGTCAAAGCGACTGTATACTATAGGGTGTCAGGCAAGGTTACGACCTAGCACCGTCACTTTTTTTGCTTGTAAATATTTTCATGGAATTGCCATCGATCGTACTCTAACTCGCTTTTATTACCCCCCCCCCTCCCCCGACACAATAAAAACAAAATAAAGCAGGCCGCGTCTGGAGTTCGTCAGGCACGTCCCAAGTGCATGTTTACCTCTCCGAGCCCCCGAACATATCTCGCCGTCGTATAATCGAAGTAAACCACACGACGCAATAAAAACTTCTAAAGTAAACCGAATAAAATCCTGTATTATTGTTACCGAAGTGCCTTCTAAATTAAGAAAATAAACTCGTAAAACGATTACGTTTTCGCGCACGCAGCTGTTGCGTTGTCCAAAAAAAAAGAAAGGGCAGAATGAGAAATGTTTCGGTTTCGCTCTCGGTGGATTCAAATAAACACGAAATTTGGGTTAGGTAAATATCGGTGGCGGCCTCGGTGTTGTTTTGGAGTGACCCGCCGAGTTTCGGGGCGGTAGCTCGATCCGTTTGGGAGTTATCGCGGTTTTTCCGGTTAAGGGAGAGAAATTAGTGATTGAAAATCGAAAAATCGTTGATAACTCGAGAATGTGTTGACGTATTGACGTGAAATTTTTGGTTTGGCTCTTGTTTGTGACAGCGTGTCTGTGCTCATAATTTCAAGTCTATATATTGATTCGTTTTTGAGTTATTTCGCTTTTGAAATTTTGAAATTAGTAGTAACTCCTTTAGGGTAACTGAACGCACCCTAATAAAAAAACACGAAGCTGTGGCAGGAGTAGAAATTAATAAATTTAGAGGTCGGCTCGCATTTACCTGCCCGCGTAAAACTTTGCGGGTGAGTGTACAAGCCAAAAGGTTAGTTAATTAATTACAAATTTTCGATACCTTTAAGTTGGTAGCAGCGCTTTCTAACCCTTAGAAGCGTCTTTTAGGTTGGCAGCCGTGTAATAAAAACTAAGACTAACTTAAGTCTGCCTTATTTTTTTTTTATTATTTGTATTCAACAAACGAAGATAACTCAAGAACGGCTGGAGATATTGTCCAAAACACAATCACTCGCGGTTTTCATCCCCCTCATCTGAGGTGTGGCCATTTTGGATCCAATTATAGCCCAAGGCTGTCATCGTCAAGTCCCGGCAAAATAATTTCCGAACTCCTACAAACAAATTTCGAAATAACTTCCGGCCGAGCGAGACGGATTAAATGGAACACGGCCAACAGTCCAAGGTTTTAAAGTCAATAATTTCGTGACAGGTAAAAAGAAGAACTCACAATAATAACTTGATAGTTGGAAAGAAAGTTTAAAGCCACTAGTGGAGGGATTTGGGGGAGTATTTTCCTCGCGCGGATCATCCCAACTTCTCAACTTTGTACTTAACGCTGTTTCACCGCAGTCTGCTTGTTCACACAGGAAACTCGCTGAAAACATATCTCCGGTCCAAAAGCGCACGTTATAACCGAACTGGGCCGAATTAATTACACGACATGTGAGTGGATATGCAAATTTTACTTAGGACCGAGGGAAATTGGGTATATGAAAGTGTCTAATTAAAATCGCGTCAAAATGATGAAACTTCTATTGAAATTCATTATTCTTACCACCACTTGATCAGGTTTCAAATTCCAGATCGATATTTCAAGCCGTTCCTAAGTTACTCAACTTTTTGTTTTCAAGGGTTAAAATTTCGGGACTAAAAATTTCGAAATACGCGATATTAAGTACGAGATAAATAACAAAGCCGGCTAGGCACCATCATTGTTCGCGTTTCAAATTTGAGATCGATATCTCAAGCCGTTCTCAAGTTATTCCACTTTTGAGATTTCTAGGGGTGAGAGTTTAGTGATTGAAAATGGGAAAATCCTCGATAGTGCACCACTTGTTCGCGTTATTACAGAGAAAAAGTGAAATAACTCTGAAATGTATTAAGATACTTTAATCTGTACTATAACTCAAGAACCAATCGAGATATCGCCGTGAAAACTTCTCCATTCTCGTGAGGAACGCAAAGAAACTTCTCTTTGATGTACAAAATATTAACTCGTTTCAATTCACGGTTTACATCTAAAGCACAATACAAAGAATTAAAATATAAAAACGCGAAGGCGGCCCTCAAAGGAACAAGAGAAGCACTTTTTTAATTTCCTCGAAAGTAAATTAAATTATTTTTTGCCAGGTTACTCGCCAAATTCGAATCGATAGAGCGACTGTTATGAATTTGTAAACTGGAGCGGGTCAGAAGTTTAATTATCGAGTTATTTAACTAATGAATGATTTATGGAAAGGACAAATTAGTTGTGGAACTTTGATCGCCCGCCGGCCGGATTGCTGCCGCTATTTTGTGGACTAAAAATATCGCATTTTTTTATTTATCTGGATATCAAAAATAGCGGTTCGCAGAAAAACCAATCGTAATTTGTTTCCTCGAGAAAATCAGGACTTGGTAATGCCACGTGCGAAATTTCAAGTCGATATTTCAACTCTTCTCCGAGTTATCGCCGTTTTTCGAACTTTCAATCCCTAAATTTCACCCTTACAACTAAAAACTGGAATAACTCCAGAACGGTTGTAGGCATCGACTTGATTTTTGGTACCCACGTGCAACTCCAAATATTCTTCCAGAAATTATCACTCCCGACCCTGTATCGTCCCTGAAGTGGAGTTCGAGAGGATTTCCCGAAGGACCATCAATCCCGGAAGCCTCACATGACGTTTGTCATTTGTCCCCCAACTTTTTTATTTCTTTTAATAATTGAAAGTGCATTAGAGCGTCCTTTGTCGTCCGGCAAGGAGCAAGTATCTCATCACCTCCACAATATATCACCGTCGTCGTGGAAACTCGTTGGAAATTGGATTCTCACGTTTTTTCTCTCGTAATTATTCCAAATATGGGAGATTAATTTCCAGCGTTATTTACATCGCAGCTGGCTGGGGCTGATAAGAAAAATCAATTTCCACAGAGACTGGATTAGCTTAATTACGCGAAGAAAACTACACGACGTGTGATGCGATATTGAAACACAATTCGTCAGGCCCGCTACCTGAACCACAACGTAATCCGGGGCGATAGCGTCGCCATGGCGACACGTCAAAAATTCTAAATTATTCTAGAGACGTTTTTTTAGCAGAAACGTGTGGGAAATCCACTACTGTAGATGCATAGCAAGTTTCATGTCGATATTGCAATCCGTTGTAAAGTTATCGCGGTTTTTCCTTGAAAGGGTGCGAAAATTATGGGTTGAAAGTCCGAAAAATCGCTATTATTCGAGAACGAGAAGAGATATCGCGACGAAATTTGACACGTGTGTTCTCTGCAATAAAATCTATGATTCCTACTACGCACTAAACGTTAAAACCTGCTGGCAAAGGATAAATCGGCGAAAAATAAACAAAAAATATATATTCGAGAAGGAATGGAGAATCCACTGCGAGCTCTTGAGCCAATCCTCATCTTAATTGACTTGGAATCCCTCGTTTAAATAAGAAAAAGAGAAATTGAATTGAAGCCGAAATGAAATAATAAAACGCTAACAACTTTACTACCCGGATTATGATGAAACCCACAAAAATTACAATAAAGGAGTTGAGAGGCCTCGTTGGAGCCGCCATGAAACGGCCATAAACATGCGAACAATTAGCTTTTGTGTCCGATTTATCGACGTGCGTTTAAAAAAATTCACCGGAATTTTCCCGGGAACAAAATGTTTAACGAGCGACAAATTCTCGTTTAAGGAATTCGACATGACTGGAAATCTCATTATACAACAAACGTAAGGAGCTTTATGTACTTAGAGAAGGGAATATTTTGCTGGAGAGGTCGTTATTGCCCCTGGAAATCAGCGATTTTAATGCCGTAGCGTCTTTGTTTATACGTCCCCGGGGGGCGGTGAGACCTCTAAACCCCATTATGTGAATTATTTACCCCATTAAAGCATCCGCAGACGAGCTGGATGCGAATTATCATGTTTGGAGCAACTGGAAATTAAGTAATAAATGACGGGGATCATCTGCGAAGAATTTCAGATCGATATTTTCACTAGTCCTCGAGTCATGGGGGTTTTCGGATTCTCAACCCTTAATTTAAACATCTTTGCGAAGAAAGAAGGTGATAGGACGTTTTAAGTCATAATTTTAAAAGCGTTGAAAAAAGATTTCATTTATTGAAGTACCTACAACCCGATGATATCGAAAAGCTCTTTTTATATCGCTACAACTCGAAAACCGATGGCTCTACAAAATTCTTACATCATTTAAAACATTTTAAAACAACTTTCGTTTGATTTACAACGCAACTAGATAGAAACATTTTTCGATTTCTTCCAAAATCTTTAAAAAAAAATCAAAATCGAAATAGATTAGTCGTGTGACCCATCGTTTGAAAGCGAAACAGGGTTAAAAAAACGCATTTTTGCCATCAGTTTTTATTAAGGGCGCCTGGTTTTTAATACATCTTTCATTTGACATCCAACTCAACAAGATACAAAATTTTGAATTTTTCCAAAATATTTTCAAAAAAATCGAAATCGAAATAGACTAATCGTGTGACTCGTCGTTTGGTAGGGAAATAGGGTTAAGAAACGCGTCTTCGCCATCAGTTTAAGACAGCTTGCATTTGCCACCCAACTCAACAAGATATAAAATTTTCAAAAAAATCTGAATCTAAATATACTTGTCGTGTGACCTATCGTTTTACGGGAAAATAAGGTTAAGAAACGCATTTCTGCCGTCAGTTTTCTTTTAAAACTCTTTTTAAATCAAATCGTAACTCGAAAACGGATGGCGGTACAAATTTCTACAAACCATTAAAAATGACTTTCTAAAAAAAAATCAAAATCGAAATAGACCGTTCGTGACCTACCGTTTGATAGGGAAATAGTGTTAAAATAGTTATTTGTACAACAAGTAAGGAAAAGTATTACTTTTCCAGGTGAGTTTGGGTGTTTCAATTCAAACGAGCATGTCAAAGTATCTTTTCCACGAGTTGTACACATTATTTTTCCGTGTACTATCCTGAAATAGCGTTAACATTTACGATTAAAAATGAGAAATCAAAAATTATTCGTACAGGGTCCAATAGTTTCTGAAACTCCATTTACATAGTAACGGAAAAAACAAAATAAAAATTAGCAAAAAATGTCATTAAAAATGTTTACTTCCGATAAAAAGAAGAATTCCGCCTATGTTTTAACGGCGGCTGCAGAAAAAACAGCAAGTTTGCTTCTAGTAAAGTCAAGAAATAAGTATGAGAAGTGTTATGAAAACTTCAACGAGTGGAGAACGAACAAAAAATTGCAGGAAATGGACGAAAACATTATGTTAGCTTACTTCTTTGAAAAAGTAGGAAGATACGGTACATTTTTATTTCGTTTTAAAGTTTTTGTGCGTGTTATAGTCCAAGTAAATAAAAGCCTCAACATTATGGTCCACTTACTCAATGGTGAGAAGCTTTTTACAAGTGAAAGAAGATGTGGATATTTCAAAGTACGCAAAGTTGCGTGCATTTCTCAAAAGGCAAGCGCAAGGATATGAACCAAGAAAATCGAAAAATTTGTCCATGGATAACGTCACAGTTTTTAAATGAGGCTCCCGGCGACTGCGACTTCCTTCAACATTCCAGCATCCTGTGGGTTATCGTATTCAAATTTGTCAAACTGTACTTTTAATATTTACAGTGGTAAAGACGAAAAAGAATAAATCATTAGCATTTTGTTAACCGAAAAATAAATTGTTATTTAGAAAAGCTTTGCTATGTGGAAAAGTGTTGCTATGTAACAAGTAACAAGTAACAAGTAACAAGTAAGGAAAAGTAATACTTTTCCACGCGAGTGACTGTTTAATGCACGAAGCGAAGCCGAGTGTATTAATTCAAACGAGCATGGAAAAGAGTGTTTTCCACGAGTTGTATACATTATTTTTCCGTGTACTATCCTGAAATGGCGTTAACATTTAAAATCAAAAATGAGAAATCAAAAATTATTTGTGCAGGGTCAAATATTTTCTGAAACTTCATTTACATGGTAACGGAAAACAACAAAACAAAAATTAACAAATGTCATTGAAAATGTTTGCTGCCGATGAAAAGAATTATTTAGAACAGCGTTGCTATGTGGAAAAGTGTTGCTATGTAGAAAAGTTCAACTTTTCTAAATGAAAAAATACTTGGAAATTTAATATATTTCAGAATAGTACACGGAAAAACACATTTTTGCCATCAGTTTTGTTTAATGACGCGCGGTTTTCTAGTTACCCTACATTTACTCTTTTCGAATGGTTGTAACTCGAAAACGGATGGCAGTACAGGTTTCTCTAAGCCATCATTTAGAAGTATTTTAAAACCGCTTTCATTTGATATCCAACTCCACTAGATACAAAATTTTCAATTTTTCCAAAATATGTTCAAAAAATGGTCTGCCACTAGTTTTCTTTAAAGATGCGCAACATTTCTCGCTTTAAGCCGTTATTACTCTCGGATTATTCTACAAGACTCTTTAAGCATTTCTAGCAAGATTTCACTCGATATACGACTCGACTGTCAAAAAACACTTTCTCCAATTAAAAAAATATCAAAAGTGGGATAGACTAGATATTACGTGAGAAATGAAAAGCGGGCAATCATGCTGTAAAATCTTTATTCCAGAGTCACGCCAGGTTGGTTATACAAAGGGGTCAAAAAACACATTCCTACCATCAGTTTTCTTCTAAGACTCAGGACACAAGTGGAAGATCAGAGTTGTTTTATAACAACTACTGAACTTGTACCTTTTGATTCCCATTTTACACTTTCTTTTTCTTTTTAAGTTGTGATTTATAAGCATATTGTAAAATCGAGAGTCAATAAACTATTATTATTATTATTATTATTATTACTCGCGGTTTTCTAGTTACCCTACATTTGTTCTTTTTAATTCGTTGTAACGAATAATGCTACTTTAGCCTTTAATTCATATTTTAATGCACTTTAGAAGAGCTTTTATTTGATATGCAACTAGACTATGTAGAAAATTTAGTTTTTTTCAAAAATTTTCCAAAAAAAATTGAAAATCGAGATAGACTAGTCGTGTGACATATCGTTTGACAGCAAAACGGGGTCAAGAAACTCATTCCTGTCATCAGTTTTTTTCTCAGACGCGCGGTTTTGCAGCTACCCTGCAGTTACTCTTTTTAAATCGTTGTAACTCGAAAACGGATGCAGCTACTTTAGTGTTGAAACCGTTATTTTAATGCACTTTAGAAGAGCTTTTATTTGATATACAACTGACTAAATCGAAAGTTTCGATTCTTTCCTTCAATTTTCCAAAAAAAAATTAAAATTGAAATAGACTAGTCGTGTGACCTGTCCAGTCACCAGTTTTCTTCTAAGTCGCGCCGTATTCTAGTTACCCTACGTTCTCTTTTTACATCGTAACTTGAAAACGTGTGATGCTACTTAGTCTTTAAGCCGTCATTTTAATGCACTTTAGAAGAGCTTTCATTTGATATACAACTCTTCTATATCGAAAATTTTGTTTTTTTTTCCTAAAATTTTACAAAAAAAGGGAAAATCGCAATAGACCTCACATTTTTCGCTTTAAACCGCTGTAACACGTCACTTTTAACAACCGTTGGTTCAATGAACATTTCCCCCAATTTAAAAAAGATCAGAAGTGGGATAGATACGAAGTAAAATGAAAAGCCTGCAATCATGCTGTATAATCTTTATTCCGAAGTCACGCCAGGTTGGTTATAAAAAATCAAAATTCGCTGCTTATGTTGTAACTTTTGGGACGGGGACCTCTGGGATTGCTGGAGGTACTGTTCCTGCTGGAAGTACGGCTCCTGCTGGAAGTGCGGTTCCTGCTGGAACTGAGGCTGGCTGCAGTGTGGCTGCAGGTTCTTGTGCTGGAGCTGTAGGTGGGGTTAGAGACCTTTTTACTTTTGAATTTAGTGGAACGTTTTGCGTTTGAGGTAGAGTCGGTTGAATTGGGGGTGGTTGAAGGGGTTCTTGCTTTGGCTGATAGAGTTCTGATTGGGGTGGAAGTGGGGCTTCACGTTTGACAGGATGAGCTGCTGGAACTGCTGCAGCTGCTTGAGGTTCTTGAGGTACTCCTGCAAGAGCTGGAACTCCTATTGGTGTTGGGAGTGGGGCTCCTGCTGGGGCTGGAGTTGAGGCTTCAGCACCTACACCTGGTTGAGGTGCCTGACGTCTGGTCCTAACCTTAGTATCTTGAACTTGCTTGTAAAAAACTTTTTGGTCAGGTTTTGTTAATGTGTCAGCAGTTTGGGCTTCAGTTTTCTTATCGTGTGCGAAATGGATTGGAAGGGACGCATCAGGTGGGCCAGTACTCCCTTTTGGATGCTCCTCCAAGGGCGCAGCCTTCCCCCCGAATCAAAATCAATTTTTTTTTTAAATAAATAAATACTCACCCAAGCCATCGCCACCAAAACCACCACCACCAAGACAATCATCTTCACCAAGGAACCCATTGCTCTTCACAAAGTCAGAACCGGACTGCCTCCAGCTCGTTTCCTCGGCCAATATATACCCAGAGCCGCATTTTTCTATTCACACTCACGATTACGCTGCGGATTTTTGCACGTACGCCGACTTTGATTCACCCGTGCGGTATTTCCTTTGTTCCAGGTGAAGCCGGGAAGATGACCACCGGAAGATGGACCGCAAGAGATCCGTCCGGAGGCAGCACAGGAGATACGAGAGACCCTTCGCCAAGAAATGCCGAGATCTGTGCCGCCAGGTTGTCGCCTTCCTCTTCAGCAACGTGGGGATCATCGGACTTGTCGTGAGTCTGGATTTCAAAGACCCTTGGTCCTTTGTCTGAAAGGGCCGGGGGCTGACGAGGGGCGGCGTGGTTTAATCAAATTTCATAAAGGGCGGACTGCTCTTTCGTGTGCCGTTGATAAATTCGATATTTGTGAGAAGGATTTGAATGCGCCTAAATGAGATTGCTGGAATGTACTAAGAGTATAAAGATCCCATAAAAATAATATAAAGATAAATTTGATATATTACATTAGAATAAGTATAAAGATTCAAGATCGTTCAGCATCTGAGCATCACCCTTTCAAGAACTTATAATATACCTTGAATATAAAGATTTCACATCTATCTATATAAAATACTTAAAAATAATATGAAGATATAGAAGTTAAAGATATTAAAAGCTAACGTCTACCAAATGGAGAAAGCCTACTTAGCAATATAAAGATTTAACATAAGCTCCTCTTAGCAGAAATTTGAAATTTATATATACTGAGAATATAAAGATCCGAATGCCCATAGGCACAAATATATTGCATTAGAATAAGTATAAAGATTCAAGATCTTTCAGCATCACCCTTTCAATAACATAACATAACGTGAATATAAAGATTTAAGATTTCGTATCAGTCATATCATTTACTTAAGTAATATAAAGAATATAAAATTTTTAGAATAATATGAAGGCATATAAGTTAAAGATACTAAAAATCAACGTCTAGCAAATGGAGAAACCCTGGAATGTACGTACTTAGCAATATAAAGATTTAGCACAAGCTACTCTTTGCAGAAATTTAAATCCGCATTTTCGATTAAGGTCTATTAAAACATTTCTGTCAAGCCTTTCAAATTGTTGGAATATACTATGTATATAAAGATAATATAGAGATCCGAATGCTCGTCGAGAAAGATATATTACATTAGAATAAGTATCAGGACTCAAGATCTTTCAGCATCTGACCAACACCCTTTCAAGAACCTACAGAAGTTAAAGATACTAAAAGTCAACGTCTAGCAAATGGAGAAAGCCTACTTAACAATATAAAGATTTAGCACAAGTTACTCTTTGCAGAAATTTAAATCCGCATTTTAGATTAAGATCTGATCTATTAAAACATTTCTTTTAAGCCTTTCAGATTGTTGGAATATACTAAGAATATCAAGACTCGTAAAGATAATACATCGTGTTCGTAAATTAATTGTCCTAACTCCAGGACGTTATTCCTTATAGCATTCTAGGAAGAAACGTTCTTATGGACATATGTCTTGAAGTGCTTTATAGGGTAGTTACGCCCCTTGAAAGAGGTACTCAAAAAGTAATTTTTTTTTAATTTCTCGAAAAATATTAATAATAGAGATTTGAAATTTGGAACAATCGTTAGTGTTATAAAGAGCTTTCTCCTCACTTTTTTTCAGATTTTTAATAACATCACAGGCGTGCGTTTTTGGAGGGCCTTACACATTTTTTTACATTTTTCTCACCAAATCATAATAGAACCTTAATCGGTGGTCGATTCTACCCAGAAAAGAGGCTCTTGTTGATATCGCAAAACTCACCCTTTTCGATTAAAGTGTCTGATTGGTTTAGAGCGCGAAAATTTCTGTTGTAGGTATAATTTTTTTATTTACCTGAAAGGGCTGAGGGCTGATAAGGGATGCTGTGGCCGGGGGCGATGTGGTTTAATCAAATTTCATTGGACGGGTCGGGGTGCTCTTTCGTATGCCGGTGATAAATTCGCATATTATTGAGATTGAAATAAAAGACTGGTAAATGCTAAATCTAGCCATCAGGACCGTCAAAGATCTATCTTGATTTAAAGCAGAACACCTGTTGTATTGTGTTCACTTCAGTGTACATAGAAATTTTAAGATGTTAAGATATTAAAAATGTGGAATCCGCCGGCCGCTGAAGAATATAAAGATCTCATACGTAAAAATATACATTTTGGAAGATCCTAAAAATCAACTTCTAGCAAATGGAGAAACCTGGCCTGTACCTAATTAACAATATAAAAATTTTTGAATAAGAGACATTAAAATATAAAGATTTAAAATTTTCAAAATCTCAGATTAAAATCTCTGAAAAGTATAAAGATCCGCAAATGACCATCGCTATTTCAAGACCTCTTTTGATTTAATGCCTAAAACTTGTTATTTGGTGTTCAGTGAATAAGAATCGATATTACTTTTGAAGATAAATACCTAATCTATGGATTATATTGAAAATCTTGAATCTTGACAGCGGCTGAGGAATATCAAAATCTCAATGCAAATGATAAACATAAAATGTAAAAATTCAAAGACTTCTTTTATATTGTGTATTATGATCTCCACAGTGTGTAGCATGAAGATGAAAATAAAAGACTCAAATATTCTGTCAACAGGACTTTACAGGATCTTTACAGCTATTGACTTAAGAATATAAAGACCCCAAGTCAGAGGAAAAGTATAAAAATAAATCTTGAAGTAAAATGATCCAGAATTCTCAAAGTGGATAAGGGTACCTAAGTTCAATAAAAAATTTCTTGGAGTTTCGAAGTCAATCTACAAAAGTTTGTTTATGTTACTCAGTAATACATGCCCCATCTTCAGTTTTTTCGGAGTTAGATGGGAACTTGTAAAGAGTTTGGTGAATTTAAATTGTAAAAATTTTTTTTCTTATTTGTTGCATTTTTTAAAAAGTGAAAGTGAAAATAAAAGCAGATGTAGCTCCTGTTAAATATAGGAAGTGGGATCCAAAATGGCGGTGTTGCCTGACATGAAATATAATATAATAAAATTTCTCATACAATAAACAACATAAAGATTCAGATGTGCGTAGGTAAATTTCACGAGGATAAAGATTCCGTATAAATAATATGACTAAAGTCAAAGAACTCTCTTGATTTAGTGCATACAACCTGTTATCATAGATGTTATTGTATAGTATTTAGTAGAGAAGAATTCACACAGAAATTTTAAGATACCCCTCTATTGTATATAAAAAATATGTATAAATGTAAAGATTAATTTAAGAATTTAAGAATCTTGTGAAATATTTACATACAGGGTGTTCGCGAGACATGTAGCAGAACTCCTACCGTAGGTTCCTTACATAAAAATAAGTTGAAATGTTCCTATGAAGATTTGTCCGATATCGCCTCCTAAGGGTGCTAGGTCTTCTCGTAGGAGGAGGATGGGGACCAGTTTATTTTTAATATTTCGGAGACGGCTTAATCTACGATATTGCAATTTGGTAGATCAACTTAGGTACTTAATGGTGTGTCATGTACAAAATTTCATTAAAATTGATGGAGGGGAACATTCAGTTACCGACACCTGCAATTGGTATTTTCAATAGAAAACCTACATAACTAGTTCCTGGAAAAATCATTTACTGCGTTTTAGAAGTAAAATTTTATAAGAAAACTTGTATTGCTCTTGCAAAATTTCAAAATAATGCATCGATTTTGCGCAATCAACAAAAATGGGTCCTATTGCATGATGAGCGTCTTTGTAATTTTTGAATCACAAAGTCGCCTATGCAAACCTAACTCCCTTAGGAGGCGATATCGGATACATGTTCATAGGAACTTCTTAACTTATTTTGATGCAAGGAACCCACGGTAGGAGTTCTGCTAAATTTTTCGCTAGGTTTGCATAGGCGGCTTTGTGAAATGATCCAAAAATTACAAGACGCGCTATACATTTTTGTTGATTGCTCGAAATCTATGGATTATTTTAAAATTTTGCAAGATGAATAAAAGTTTTCCTATAAAATTTTACATCTAAATCGCAGAAAATAATGTTTCAAGAACTGCTTAATGTATATTAACCTCCCCACTCCACTCCACCATTTAAAAAAAAGGGAGGTTACTGCAATCACTAAAATTTTCGAATTCGAGATAAGACCGGATCTATACGTTTTGAGGTCTCAGGAGCCCAAAAAAGTGGTTTTTAAAATGTGTCTGTATGTATGTACGTACGTTCGTACGTTCGTACGTTCGTAAACACGCCACAGCCCAAACTACTCGACAGATTTAGCTGAAATTTGGTACGTGTGCATGTGATAACCCAACTTAGATCTGAAAAGCTTTTGGAGCCAATCGTGCAACCAGAAATGCCATTTTGGCACATCAACTTTTAAATTTTAAATGCAAACCCCCATTTTTCACGTCACGATAGGAAAGGCCTTCAAATTCTGCTTCTAAAAATGCATTCATTCTTAGTGCCTTTTTGACCAAAAATGAAAAAAAAATTGATTTTTATCGGACTTTAAAATCGCGGTACAGCCCAAGCCCCTGAACCGATTTGGCTGAAATTTTGCACAAGGGGATTGTATTACACGTCGAAGAGGTGAACAAATTTTGGATTTAATCGGCCCACGGAAAGTGCCGTTTTGGCACACCAATTTCGAAATTTAAAATTATTCTCTAATTTACCCATCCAAAACAAGTTTTTGAAAGATTTATTGTCACTATCGAGGTCACCATCAGAAAGGTCTTCAATTTCTGGTTTTAAATGAGACAAAATTGATTCGCATTTAGAACCCTTTGGGTAGAAAAATCGAAATTTTGTAATAATACTGAAACCACTTTATAGCCCAAACTAGTGGATCGATTTGCCCGAAATTTGGTAAATGGAGGTGAGGTGACCCGTTGAAGAGCTGAAAGGCTTTTGGGAGCAATTGGTCAACGGGAAGTGCCATTTAGGCATATCAACTTTAGAATCTTAAACAGAAGTCCCTGAAATCAAAGACCCACGCGTTGGGGAGGTTCCAGCCGCTTCTCTGCTGCCCTTTTTTTGCATTGAAAATACCAATTGAAAGTGTCGGTAACTGAATGTTCTCCTCCATCCATTTGAATGAAATTTTGTACATGACACACCCTTAAGTACCTAAGTCGATGTACCAAATTGCAATATCGTAGATTAAGCCGTTTCCGAAATATTAAAAATAAACTGGTCCCCATCCTCCTCCTACGAGAAGACCTAGCACCCTTAGGAGGCGATATCGGACAAATCTTCATAGGAACTTTTGAACTTATTTTTATGTAAGGAACTTACGGTAGGAGTGCTGCTACATGTTTCGCGAACACCCTGTATAAAAGATGAAGGGTGAACATAGGTATCTAAGTAAAGAAATTGACAGACTCAATTAAAGATTATCGAGAATGTAAAGATCCGAGAGAAAAATATTGTTCACATCTGCTTTCCTATTCATCCCCAGCCCCCGATTTCCATTTCCGCCTTTCCAAACCGACTTTTAATGCCAAATCCACCCCGAATTTCCTTCCAGGTCAGCTACACGATAGCGGGCGCGTTCATTTTCCGCACCATCGAGAAGAACTACCACCAGAAGGTCCGCCTGGACGTCGTGCAGAACCGCAACGAGACCGTCTCCAGACTGTGGAACGAGACCCTCTCCAGCAACCCCTTCTTCCAGGAGGCCTACAAGGAGTACCTCTCGCGCGAGATCTTCGAGTATCAGCTGAGGATAGTCCGCTTCACCAGACAAGGATACGACGGAGCCGCCGAGGACTACCCGGCCAAGTGGTCCTTCGCGGGGGCCTTCCTCTACTCCCTCACCGTAATAACGACCATCGGTGAGTGTATAATTGGGGGCGGCGGTTGGCGGCGCAACGGGGGGGCATACATTTCTATTTGTTGAAAAACTTTTGGTATTTTTGGTTAATGGTAATTTTTTATTTTCGGCAGTTGATAGGTGAGTGACGAAAATAAAGACGATAAGGTCAAAAACTGCAGATGTTTACGTGCGGTCATGTGTAAACGGAAATAACGAGATTTTTAGATTTTTCTTTTTAATTCATGGACTTGGCAGGACTGATAGGAATGTTATGTTTAAGTTTAATAAACTATTGGCAACACTTATGGTCTTGTGGGAAGGTTTACCCTCGATAACTTTATTGTTGCATCTATAATTTTATTTTTGCATTTTATAGTATTGGTACAGTCGAGAAAGTAAGTCACGCACCCAACTCTTGAGCGTTACGCTCAGAATTCAGAAAACCAGCCTTCGATAGTGGTGCATTTCCATGTCATTAGAACCAGCACCAATTAGGGGTTGTATTGCTGGGTCAAAAAACCTAGGACTGTAAGCCAGTTAAGAATTATTCGCTCAAGAATCTAGCATAAAGTGCATTATTTAGTTTTTCGACTGTACCTATTACCATTTAACAATTTTTTGTAAAAACAAAAGTACTTACCGACAATATTTCAGTGTTGCCAGTTTTGCTAATTCGAGCTTGCTTTGCTATCATTCCGATATCGAATGAGTCAGTGCGGCCAACAGTTGAATTCACAGTTTTCGGATACCAAAATTGCAAAGGAACCATGAAAGACGGTTGGCGCTCTCAAAAAAAGGAACTTGCAACATTTCTTAAAACGGTTGGTAGCCTTGTTTAATGAAAAAAGGCAACACTAGAGATGTCTATAAAACCCTAATTTGCTATTTATCAATTGCTACCAACCTAAACATATTTTTATTGTCTTCCACATGTCGAGGCATTGCTACCAAATTACCAACAGCAAAATGGTGAAAAATTTAGAATAATGAAACAAAAATTTATAATCTTTATCTGGTATAAAAGTTTAAAAGGGGCTCGAAAATGGCGACTGCTTTATGAAGATAATTTTGAATTAAAGATGTTCAAAATTGGAGAAGAATTGGTGGGTTTAAAATTGACAAGAACTTCAAATTTTGATAAGTATAAAAAACTTTTTTCAATTTGGCCACTCAACTTCTAGACGACTCTTCATTAACAATTCTTTGCCACGTTTTTGGAAAGGGAATTTAATTTTGTACCAAAGAACTTATTTTTGGTCTTTTAGTGTTACAAACGTCAACTCTGGCGAGCCAAAAAAATTGAAAAACTTAAAAATTTTGAGTTTGGATGATTGTAACTTCAAAACGACTCTTCACAAACAATTATTTGGAACGTTTTCGGAATGGAAATTAAATTTTCTAACAGAGAACTTATTTTAGGCCTTCTAGTGTTACAAACGTAATCTCTGGCGATTCCTAATTATTTTGAAGCCACAAAATTTGAAAAACCTTAAAAATTTAGAGTTTGGATGATTGTAACTTCAAAACGACTCTTCACAAACAATTATTTGGAACGTTTTCGGAATGGAAATTCAGTTTTCTAACAGAGAACTTATTTTAGGCCTTCTAGTGTTACAAACGTAATCTCTGGCGATTTAAAAATTTTGAGTTTGGATGATTCTAACTTCAAAACAATTCTTCACAAACAATTCTTTTGAACGTTTTTGGAAAGGAAATTAAATTTTCTACCAAAGAACTTATTTCAAGCTTTCTAGAGTTGCAAACGTAATATCTGGCAACTTCAAATTATTTTGAAATTACAAAATACAGGGTGTCTCAGAACGCTCGCACCATATTTTAATGGAGTATTCACGATTAAATTTTGAGTTAATTCGTGTTTTTGAAAATTTCCAGTGTCCAATAGTTCTCGAGTTATAACGGATTTGAAAGGACCAATCAGCTTTCAGCTCTGAATTGCTTCAATAGGTAATTTTATGTTAGATGCACTATTTCCTAGGTAACAAGATACTATCAATGAAAATTTAATATTGTTGTATCTTGTTACCTAGGAAACAGTGCATCTAACAATAAGTTACCTTATGAAGCAATTCAGAGCTGAAATCTGATTGGTCCCATTAAATCTCTTATAACTGGAGAACTGTTGGACCCTGGAAATTTTCAAAAACACGGATCGACTCAGAATTTAATTCTCAATACTCCATTAAAAGGTGGTGCGAGCGTTCTGAGACACCCTGTATGAAAAAATTTTAAAATTTTAGTTTGAATGGCTTTAATTTCTAAACGACTCTTTACAAACGATTCTTATTTTACGCCTTTTGGAGTTACAAACATAATCTATGGCAAGTCCTAATTATTTTGAATCTACAAAATGTGAAAATCCTTCAAAATTTTGAGTTTGGATGATGGTAACTTCTAAATGATTCTGGGAACGTTTTGTAAAAGAAATTCAATTCTCTACCAAAGAGTATATTTTAGGCCTCCTTGAGTTACAAAGCCAGTTTTTAGCAGCTCCTGGTTCTTTTAAGTTACGAAATATGAGAATACTTCACATTTTGAGTTTGAAAGAAATTTTTTTCTACCAAAAAACATATTTTGGGCCTTCTATAGTCACAGACGCAGTCTCTAGCGCCTTCCCATTTAATTTGAAGTTACAAAGTATGAGAAAACTAGAAATTCCAACTTCAGATGGCCGTAACTTCCAAACGACTCGCCATAAATCACTTTTTTGAACCTCGCCGAGCAGGAAATTTAATTCCCTGCAAAGGGGCTGCAATTCCGACGCATCACGTATGCGTAAACAAAGAGGAACAAAAACGGCCACGTTCAGTGTCCTCGCCCGGTCAATTTTTCACGATAAAGGACGCGTTATCGGGCCCCGTAATAAGCGCAAACTGTTCATTATTACCATTTATCTTGCCGGCCGACAAAACATAAGGCCAACGTAGAAAAACAAACAAAACGACCCATCCCGTGTAAATTAGACAGCCCCGTAATAAATCACCACCGGACTGTATGACTTTCGACCCTCGTCGGTCGGATAAATTGCGATGACCGTACAATTAAACATTTTATTAACGAGCCGGGGGACAATTAGCAAAAATAACAATGGGCCATTGTAAGAGTTAATTCGGATCGTTGGCGGGCGTGTAATTATACGCGGCGACGGATGCGTTATGGGGGGTGGACGGCGATTGCCGCCGCCGGAATGGGGGTGGAAAAATTCACAGGTAAACATGCGACGCCGGGGTGGCGGCGTCATTCACTTTTCATTTCTGTTCGACAGGGATTTTATTGCCGTTGGAGCTTTCAGGTAACTGACGACAGTTGGCAGTACTGGGCGAATGCTGGAGTTACTTTCTTATTTTCAATGGTCAATGTTGGTAATGATATTTAGACGAAGTAGGAGTAAGGGAGGTTCCAGCCGCTTCCCTAGCTGCCTTCTTTTCAATTTGAACCCCTTTTATTTTCTTCTTTTGGTAATATTCTATGGCCAAGCAGAGGAGGTAGCTTTTAGACGAAGTAGGAGTAGGGGAGGTTCCAGTCGCTTCCCTAGCTGACACTTTTTTCAGTTTGAACACCATTTAACTTTCTTATTTTGGTAATATTCTATGGCCAAGCAGAGTAGATAGCTTTAAGACGAAGTAGGAGTAGGGGAGATTCCAGCCGCTTCCCTAGCTGCCCTCTTTTTTCAATTTGAACACTATTTAACTTTCTTATTTTGGTAATATTCTATGACCAAGCCGAGGAGGTAGCTTTTAGACGGAGTAGGAGTAGGGAGGTTCCAGCCGCTTCCCTAGCTGATACTTTTTTCAATTTGAACACAATTTGACACTTTGAATTAATGTTCAGCTATCATAAATGAACCCTCAATGGAAATAGTTATAAGTGTGCTAGTAAATAGGGGTCGGTTGTTTGAAAATGGCAACGTCGCAATTTCTTCTAGTGGGATAAGCAGAGGCTTACGCCATATACTTTAAACAATTTTAGTAATTATTTGCTGTGTTTTGAGATGCCTACAAGTGGATTAGACATTTATGAAGGCCATAATCTGCGAAACATTACTTAAAACTGATTATTTCCGTGGTTTTGTGTCCATCTGTTCTGGTCATGTCAAGTCTTTTGCCGATTTCGTGCTGCACGTGCGGTAGAAATAACACGCTCTGATTCGTCATTTGAAGAAGGCACCAATCAACTCGTCGATTCTGCTGCACCACGCAGTGCAGGACAGGACGAAAGCGGCATTTATTTAAATAGCTTGTTGTTGACTATTTCCATCGCTTTTGAACACTTTATAGTTACTTTAGTGATGTAAAAGTGCAATATTAAAAAATATATGTATATTACGTTACAAAATAAATTATGGAATTCTAACCTCACTTTTCTGTTCTCTCGAGTTTTTCATAAAATATCGACTTCTTCAGTTGGTAACCCCGACAGCGTTAAGTCTAGCCAACCTAAAATAAAAGTCTTCAAATCTCTATACATACGTACTGCACCAACGGAATGTGTTTTGCTGTGATCAATACTGATCCGAAATTTTTATATCATATTTTTGTTAAATTCAGTTTTAGTTGGTAACCCTGTTAGCTATTTACCACTGGGAATCGATTTAAAAAAAAGAAGAACATTTATGAATATTTACTCGAAACAAAGAACGCGCCAAATTAAAAAACATAAAAAACTGTCAATTTCATTAAACACTGATGCCAACTAAGTGAATGAGAATGACAGCATTTTTGCAACGGTTGCAATGATACCAACCGAGAAAATCAAATTAATCATTAAAAACTTAATACAAAGGTTTTAAAAAATGAGAAAAAAATGAAAAATCGCCAACTTAATTCAAATTTGCAAATAGAAAAAAAGTGAGAGGTCCAATCAAGTGTCATTTAGAAGAACGATGAAGCCCAAGTGTGACATATCGTTTCTTAGTAAATCGAGGCCAACTAAGCGAATGGTAGCATTTTTGCGATGGTTGCAGTGGTACCAACCGAGAAATCTAATTAACTATTAAAAATTTAGCACAAAAGTTCTAAAAAAATGGAAAAATTTACAATTTAATTCAAGTTGCTTACTTTAGAACGTGGAAAAATGAAATAGTTGCATTTTGCAAATAGGAAACAAAAAAATTTGAGGTCCAGTCAGGTGACTTAGGAGTCATTTAGAAAAACGATAGAGCCCAAATGTGACATCTTTTCTTAGTAAATCGAGGCCAACTAAGCGAATAATAGCATTTTTGTGATGGTTGCAGTGGTACCAACCGAGAAATCTAATTAACTATTAAAAATTTAGCACAAAGGTTCTAAAAAAATTGAAAAATTTACAATTTAATTCAAGTTGCTTACTTTAGAACGTGGAAAAATGAAATAGTTGCATTTTGCAAATAGGAAACAAAAAAATTTGAGGTCCAGTCAGGTGACTTAGGAGCCATTTAGAAAAACGATAGAGCCCAAATGTGACATCTTTTCTTAGTAAATCGAGGCCAACTAAGCGAATAATAGCATTTTTGTGATGGTTGCAGTGGTACCAACCGAGAAATCTAATTAATTATTAAAAATTTAGAACAAAAGTTCTAAAAAAAGTGAAAAATTCACAATTTTATTCAAGTTGCTTACTTTAGAACGTGGAAAAATGAAATAATTTCATTTTGCAAATAGGAAGCAAAAAAATGAGAGGTCCAGTCAGGTGACTTATGAGTCATTTAGAATAACGATAGAGCCCAAGTGTGACATATCGTTTCTTAGTAAACCGATGCCAACTAAGCGAACGGCAGCATTTTCGTGACGATTGCAGTGGTGCCAATCCAGAAATGTCGATTTTTTCAACATTTCACGCAAAATGCTTAGAAAGCAATATCTCAGGTTGATATTTAGTGATTACGGAAAACCGATCTTCGGTCCCCCGCGGCGTCTTCCACTCCCCAAATAGACAACGCGTTAATTCCTCGCTCGGGAGACGATTAAGAAGTGTCTCCGCATTCCTAATTCGATTAAGCCGTTTTAGCGCTCTAACTCGACTTCAATAATTCAGCGAGTATTTAAAATTTGTCTCTGGAAATGAAATCCATCGCGTCTAGAACATAATGACGTTAATAGGGAGACAAAAAATAAAAACGCGACAACTAAAAGGAAGTCCGGGCGTAAAGTGCACTTAAAATAATGTGATTAACGCTCCGTTTCAGCATTCCGCATGCACGGCCCATCCGAATCGAGGTTGGAATATGTTTAAATCTCTGACAAATTGCGGGGAGTTTGCATAAAGACGTTAAAAGTTTTGGCTCGCTTTTGTCTTATTAATTAATGGCCTGCTGTCGATGATTGCGGGCCGTTAATTTTTTCAGGAGAAAGAACCGGAGCCGAATTTATGGCCGGTCGAATTCCGGGTATAAATTCTGTTTAATTGTTTCAAGCTCGAATGAGGTCGGAACGGTGTATTTCGATTTTATCACCCAATTATCGAAGTGTCGAATTTTTGTCGACAAGTAAGCTGTAAACAGTTTTTCTATTTTTCGAACCAGTTTTGTGCTGAATTTTTGGTGAAGTCTATGTAATATCTGTCCGGGATCCACACGACCGAGATTCACCCGATTTCCATGGCGATTCATTGTTGACAACAATGATTCACTATGGAAATAGGGTGAATCCCGGTCGTGTGGATCCCGGACAGACTATAGCTTAATTAGAGAGCATCCGCCTTGAATGCGATAGTCCCGAGTTCGCGTCTCGGCTGGTGAGATATATTTTTTTTTTGCAATTTTATACTTCCTTCTTTGTTTGAATAATAATAATTTCGAGTCATTTTTACTGACCTCAAATACGTAATTGTTGAATATCGATATCACAAATCATGTCGATATCTCGATATAGGTACCAATGTATCGATGTACCGATATCTCGATGTATCGATGAATCGATATCCCGATATATCGAAATTTAATGTAGATATCGATATATCGATATTTTTGTATCCATATTTCGCCAATTTATCGACAACTATCGGTGAATTTGTATAACGATAACCATTCCGATACATCATATCGATAACTTATCGCTATATCGACTAATTGACATATCGGTATATCGATTAATTATCAGTATATCGATAACACATTTTTATCGATATATCAGTAAAAAACCGCGGGCCTAGTTGTTGCCATAATACCAACTGTTTACTATGGAATTCTTTAATTGTGACAACAGTATTGCCAACTGTTGTAACTGTAGACAAAGAAAGTTACCAACCGTTATTCCCATTGTCGAATTGAGCAGTTCTGCCACCTTAAACGAAATATAATGGATGTAGTGGCAATCTCCCGTCCCAGCCCCGCATTAAGCAGCATCAACGTCTGAATAATTAGATAACACCCCAAGACGTAACAATTATTCCCTCGTCCTCGCAACCCTCGTCAATTATCCCCCGGAAATCCCCAAACAATCGATACCGACTTAATCCTCTCTCAGATAATAATCTCCACTTGTCCGTCAATTTTTAATATAAGCCAGGATTTTAGAATTCCTGCCAAAGGCATAAAATATACGTTTTAGGATCTAGGTGCTGCAGGATTTTCAAGCTGATTTTTGTAGACATACCTAACTAAGCGACTGGAGAAGTTTCAATTTTAATTTGAGCAAAATCAGAAACATTTACGTCCCGAAAAATGTAATCTCACAGTTGTGAAAAAATGGAAAAATTATATTTTTTTAGTCAAAATGCTGTAAGAAAACGCACGGTTTGGTATATAAATAGTAGGCGGAAAAAACACGTCGCAACGTAAAGCAAACGGAAATGAAAAAAATCAAAATTCAGTTAAAATTAGCTAAGACCCTATGTCCGAGTCCTTAGTCAAGACTTCCTAATAAATTGGCTCAAAATAGGAAAAAAACCGTTTTTAATTGAATAATTTAAGAAAATAGATCATTTGCAATAAATAGTACCAGTAAAACAAATGAAAATGAAACAAATCAAGTTATGCCTCCGTTAAAAATGATTGTATACCCAAACTCCGACCCGTCATTTGTTATTTGTTATTTTTATGCATATTCTTAGAACTATGGTCATACCAGATATTTTTGACGTTACCCATATCATGTGAAGTTTAAATTTACATTCGATCCAAATTCGTATATAATACAGGGTGTCTCAGAACGCTCGCACCATATTTTAATGAAGCATTCAGGATTAAATTTTGAGTCGATTCGTGTTTTTAAAAATTCCCAGAGTCCAATAGTTCACGAGTTATAACAGATTTGAGAGGACCAATCAGATTTCAGCTCTGAATTGCTTCATAAGGTAATTGAATGTTAGATGCACTATTTCCTAGGTAACAAGTTTCTGCAATGAAAATTTAATATTGTTGTATCTTGTTACCTAGGAAACGGTGCATCTAACATTAAGTTACCTTATGAAGCAATTCAGAGCTGAAATCTGATTGGTCCTCTCATATTTGTTATAACTCGAGAACTGTTGGACCCTGAAAATTTTCAAAAACACGAATCGACTTAAAATTTAATCCTGAATACCCCATAAGAATTTGGTGCGAGCGTTCTGAGACACCCTGTACTGATTTTTTCCGACAAAATTTGCGAAACAAATAAATGAGTAGCTTTTCCAAAAGCAAAAGCTACGAATGTATTTGTAAGCAAATTTTGCAGAAAAAATCAGACCACGAAACTGTCCTGCTTTTCACTCGTGATGTTTTTCAGTTCAAAACCATGGTGATTGGTCGATTGTCTATAAATTCTGACGTTTGATTGATTTAAAATTCTTGAGTTGTTTAATCGGCCTAATTGGCTAAAAATTTAAAAAAAATCGTTTTTAATTGAACAATTTAAGAAAACGGATCATCTACAATAAATCAAAAAAATTAAGTTGGCTATAGCTCCGTTAAAAATAATGGTAGACTCAGAGTCAAAAACACCTAACTAAGCGAATGGTTAAGTTTAAATTTAGATTTGAGCAAAACGTGCTTCGAATTTTTTTTTTTTCAAATAAATTGGGGCAAAATTTAAAAAAAATGTCTTTAACTAAATACTTTAAGAAAGTGGATCATTTGCAACAAATATTACGCGTAAAAAAAGAGTTGACAGGTAAAACAAACGAAAATCAAAAAATCAAGTTGGCTATGGCTCCGTTAAAAATAATGGTAGACCCAAAGTCCGACCTATCATTTTTAGTCAAAAAGGCCTAACTAAGCGAATGGTGAAGCTGAAATTTATATTTGATCAAAATTCGCTTAAAAAATATATTTGCTTTCGAATAAATTCGATCAAAATTGGAAGAAACTGTTTTTTTAAGCGCTCGACCGGAAAGTTAACCTTTCCGGTCAACTGTAGGACCGGAAAGTAACCTTCCCCGGACCAGTCCGGAAAAGTGAAAAATTAATTTTTCCGGTCTATTTCAGGACCGGGAAGTCAACTTTCCCGGACTAGCCCGGGAAAGTCGACTCTCCCGGACTATCTAGTGAAATGTCACCGAAATATTATGGATTGTGTTATCGTGTTAATTTTTACCAGGCTTCTCACATTTTTCAGTTTAGATAATTTGAATGAAAATATTTAATTTCACACAGAAAATATGTTGGGAGCGCCTAAAAAATTTAATACATAACTCGTATGTTTAGTGTCTTTCCATACTCATTACGTAAATAACTAATAATTGAATACTTTAAGGAAACGGATCATTTGCAATAAATATTACGCGTAAACAACGAGTCTACTGGTAAAATAAACGAAAATCAAAAAATCAAGTTGGCTGTGGCTCCGTTAATTATAATGGTAGACCCAAAGTCCGACCCATCATTTTTCATCAAAAAGACCTAACTAAGCGAATGGTGGCGCTTAAATTTAGATCCGAGCAAATTCGCTTCGAAAAATTTTTTTTTCGTGAAAATTAACAAAAAATTGTGATGAAATTGGAAAAACCGTTTTTATTTAAATAACGTAAGAAATCAAATGGTAGTCTCTAGCTGAAACTAACTGTAACTTTCCTGCGGTTTCTTTCTGAAGATATCGGAATTTTTGGCACGCATATTAAGTGGTCGTTTTGCTTTTTTAAACTGTTTTTTTTTGTCCCCAGGTTACGGCAACATCTCCCCCCACACCGTCGAGGGAAAAATCACCACCATCGTGTACGCCATCATCGGAATGCCCCTCTTCCTCCTTTACTTGTCGAATATCGGCGACATCATGGCCAGGTCGTTCAAGTGGATTTACGCCAACTGCTGTCTATGTAGATGGTGTCCGGGGGTGGCTAAGAGGCGGGAGGAGAGGCGGCGGATAAGGGCTCAGCAAAGGGGTGACTTCGAAGAGGGCGACAACGATGACGAAGAGGAGGTAACGATAATTTTGCGATTAATCTAAAGTCGGCGAAATGTAAATTCTCGGCTATTATTGTACCGGAATTCTGTTTACCTGCTCATATCTCTCTGTTTTATCGACTTTGAACTGGTGGCGTGATGACGGCGGAAATGATTTTTATGATTTCTCGTCGAGGAATTTAGAATCAGGTGTTGGGGTTCTTTCTTGGTGATTGCCCGTCCTTGTTGCGCCTTTTCAGGCGACATTTCCTGTCCTTTTCTATTTTAAATTTACCCCTAGAGAGACTAATTTACACAGCCCAAAATTACTGTTTATGCTGTCAAAAAACTTGAATACTATGTACTGTCTAAAGTTAACGTCAAACAGAATTATATTTTGTGGATTAATAGCAAAGCAAGTCTTAATTACACAGACCAATTTATTAATATCCGTCCTTGTTGCACATTTTTAACTTCTATCTCTAATGGCCGTTTGCACCGACGTTGCTTAATCTTAAGCGATACTTAAAATGACAAGAATGACATATTTCCCATTGTATAAACGTCATTCTTGTCATTTTAAGTGTCGCTTAAAGTTAAGCAACGTCGGTGCAAACGGCTATTAGTCTTTTCTATGTTGTATTTAGCTCCAGAAGGAAAACAAGGACTGTAATCGCCCAAAAGATTGATGTCACCGAGTGAAGTTTACACAGTGAAAAATGACTAATAACTAATAACATACCTACTTAACTTGAATTTATTATTGCGAAAAGGCTGTTTTACGCAGCTCAATTACTTTATGTACGTTTTCGAACGCACCCTATACATTGCGTTCTAGTAGGTACAAAGTTTAGTTTAAATGTTTAAAAATAAATAATAATAAATAAATACAAAATTAATCTCCCAAAGTCTTTAGGCAACATGAATAAGATGAGTGACGTCAAAAACCTGAGTTACACTATGTTAATGGATTTAAAAAGACTAAGGAAAAGTTAATTCGAGATTTAGGTATACAGGGTGTTCTTAACAGTTTATGCTAAGCAAATAAAAGCTGGCGCTTTTATATTTTTGACAACGGCATTAACTGAAATTTCCTAGGCCTCCTAGATTTTGAGTAACGACAGTCAACGTTTCTTTTTCTTATGGCCGCCATATTGGATTTTAACACCATTGGATGCACAAAGAAATTGGCTTTTCAAAAATGTAACCAACTTGGACTTTGTTGACATATCGTCAAAATTTGAAATTTAATGTAAATAATTTGTATAACCAGCCTAAACTTAGGGGAAAAACATTTGTAAAAAAGTACACCGACTTTTTCAATTTCTTAATACATCTGCAAGGAATTGAATTCAAGAATATAACACGTCTTTTTTTGTGTAGAGTAAATCTTTTGTGTGTCTAATTATGTTAAAACCCAATATGGCGGCCATAAGATAAAGAAAAGTTGACTGTCGTTACTCAAAATTTAGAAAGCTTAGAAAATTTTTGTCAATGTCATTGAATTGACTGATGTCAAAAGTATAAAAGTTCAAAATTTCACTTAAATAACATCAACTGCTATGAATGTCAATTTTCAGTTTTTTCGGAATAACTCAGGAACGAATCAAGACATCGGAGAATTCTTGACAGATTCTTAAGGTCCAAGTTTACAATGGGAAATAAAAACGGTACATTCAAATTGCATGAAAAAAATACCACACCTTCGTCTAAATATCAAAATTGTTATGGCAAAGTATAAAAAAATTCTGGCATGTAGTTTTTGAGAAAAAAAATTAAAAGTAACTAAAAAGGTTTATTTCTGGGCATTTCAAAAAGAGCAACTTTTATCTAATTTAACCGATCTTCTAACCCTTGTAGTTTTCGAGATCCCAATAGTGGGCAATGAAATTAGCAATACCCTGTAGGTACTTTGAAATAAAATTATTAATATTTGTTTCAAGAACGAGCCTCAATCACATCGCGAAAAGAATTATTCGTCCTTGTTGCATTTTTAACCTCCCCAACTCCATCACAATTTAAAAAAAATGGGAGGTTACTGCAATCACTAAAATTTTTGAATTTGAGATAGCACCAGATCTTCACGTTTTGGGGTCTCAGGAACCCAAAAAAGCGGTTTTCAAAATGTGTCTGTGTGTGTACGTACGTATTGTACGTACGTTTGTAAACACGCCACAGCCAAAACTACTAGACCGATTTAGCTGAAATTTGGTGCGTAGGCATCTCATAACCCAACTTAGATCTGAAAAGCTTTTGGAGCCAATCGCGCAACTAGAAATGCCATTTTGGCACATCAACTTTTAAATTTTAAATGCAAACCCCCATTTTTCACGTCACGATAGGAAAGGCTTTCAAATTCTGCTTCTAAAAATGTATTCACTCTCAGTGCCCTTTTGACCAAAAATAAAAAAAAAATTAATTTTTGTCGGACTTTAAAATCACGGTACAGCCCAAACCCCTGAACCGGTTTAGCTGAAATTTTGCACATGGGGATTGTATTGCACGTCGAAGAGCTGAACAAATTTTGGATTCCATCGGCCCACGGAAAGTGCCGTTTTGGCACACCAATGTCCAACTTTAAATTATTCACTTATTTAACCATCCAAAACAAGTTTTTGAAAGATTTATTGTCACCATCAGAAAGGTCTTCAAATTCTGGTTTAAAAAAAATGCAGCAGTGAAGCGGCTGGAACCTCCCCATCGCGTGGATCTTTGACTTGTATTTCTAGCCGAATTAGCACAGAAATTGTATAAGACTGATTTCAACGACGGTTTTAGAACTTTGGGGGTCCTGCCAAAAAAGGACTTACTTATACCTACTTTTCTCTGATGAATATTTCAATTTGTGTGTTCTAAAAAAGTTCTAAAACCATCATGGAAACCAGTCATACATTTTCTTTGCTAATTCGACTAGAAACCCAAGTCAAAGATCCACGCGATGGGGAGGTTCCAGCCGCTTCACTGCTGCATTTTTTTTACTGCTATTTCTTATCCTTTTCAATAATGTTATCGTAAAGCCCTAGAACGTAGAGGACTGTGTATTGGAACGCAGCCCATCAAATTATTTTTTATAGTCTAGTCTAAACTTAAAATAAGTTGCAAAAATTTACATATACATCCGAAAACTTTAATGCAAGCATATTCCCTGCATTTCAATTTACAGTAAATCATAGAGTCAGATTTACAGTATGGAAAATGAAGACACTCTAACATAGCTCAATAATATTTATCTACTAAGAAGAGCCATCGTTATAACTTATAACTGTTACAAAGTCTAGTTTAAACTGTAAAGGAATAATTGGCGATTTACAATGCCTAAAAACTCAGATTTATACAGTGCTATCCAGAAAATAAATGATGACGGGAAACAAACAAAAAGGACGTTTGTTCGAAGTTAGTTCGTATGGCACCTCTGTCATTTTACAGGGGATTTGTTTGGGGCCTTGACATCTGTCATTTTATGTGAGGACTGTGCGAACTAACTGTAAACAAACGTCCTCTCGACAGATCGTGATTCATTTGTTTCCTTAGCCGCCCGCTAGCACTGTATGTAAAACATCCCAGCAAACACAGAAGGTCTGGCCGTGTTATGGCAACTGTCCGGCAAGTCCGGCACTGGCAATAGAATTACGGCCGTGTACTGGCCAGACGAGAATCGGCCATACGAAAGCAGCCTCAACGTGGCCGTACTATGGGCATACGAACAACGGCCAGACAAAGACAGCCATAGCACGGCCGGCCTCTGGCAGCCCTAACCCGGCCGACTCCTGACAGCCTTAGCCCGGCCGGCCTCTGGCTGCCTCATTCTGGCCGTATTGAAAATGTTTCTGTAGTTAAATAATATGATGATAGTGATTAATTTGATAATGTAACCCTTACTATCATACAATTTGCAAAATTAAAGAGTATTACATATCTTTTAAATAATTGCCAGTTAGTTTATGAACAAGATACGAACAAAGTAAAGTATGAAGTGAAGCGGCCTAGTAGCAAGAAACTCGACTGTCGTCCAAAGAATCCGGGTTCGGTTCCCGGTGGTGAAGCGTTTTATCACGTTTTTTTGGTCCCGAGGTAGTTCCGGCCTGAACGTGGCCATAAGAACGCCGTAATGTGGGCTCAAACAGAACCAGACCTGGCCCGTGCCTGGGCAACGTAGATCGGCCGTAACAAAACCAGAGGCACACATGCGGGCCGCGCCAGATAAGGCACTCGCTTCTGGGCCGGTTCCGGCTTGTCCGGGCAGCCTCATTCCGGCCGGCAACCGGCCATAAGATTGAGGTTTGCTGGGATTATTATGAAAAAACTAAGAGGGTTTTCACAGCCAGTAGGATAAGTAAACTTCAACAAGCCTGAGTTACACTGTACATAAATGTAAAAAAAATAAGAAAAGTCGAAATTCGTTTGTTCAAGTATTTACACTGCAAATTCAGAGAGTATTAACATTTCAAGAGCCAGTCAATTTTGGAACTATCCATCCTTGTTGCACTTGTTTGATTCTGTTATGATCATAGCCCATATTATCTCAAACCAAATAAGTCATATGTACACTAAAGAAACGACAGCTTTAGACAGCTGCTAAATATTAAGAAAAGGCGACTGGGAAGAGGCAGACGAAGCCTAAATGTACATATTCATATTCAAGTCTGATTCACACGGCTCTGAGAAATACATACAGGGTTAGTCAAATGTATGGAAGCCGATTATTTCATTCACTTTATCAAAAAATGGTTCAAATAATAAGAGTTGAATGGTATTTAGAGGCACGTTTTGGGTTAATAATTTTTTTTTGACACTGACATTACCAAATCATGACGTCATCGACATCAAGTGCATATTTTTGGGAACACATTTAAATTGACATTTTCTCGAAATTTCCATCATGTAAGTGCATGATCTTTTCACACCGTTGTAAAGAGAAAAAATTACCTTTCCAATAATACTGCACTTGACATAATCTTCTCATTAAGAAAAAAACGATGACGTCATTACTTGGCTATGCCAATGTCCAAAAAAAACTGATTAACCCAAAACGTGCGCCTAAATTTACCATTCAACTCTTATTTGAAGAATTTTTTGATAATTTGATTTGAAATAATCGGCCGTTTCCATACATTTGAGTCATTTGACTAACCCTGTATATAATAACATTTTACAAAACTAAAGTTCAACCAAGTCACGTTTACACCAGCAATATACTTTCCACAGCCGGTTTTACGAAGCACAATCCAGAATACCCGTCTCTTTTCCACTCGTGCCTGGAGAGAGATACATTTTTTCACATTATCCCCATTGATTTATTGTAGCAATTTCTACCAACGTCAGCGTTTAAATTTCACCCGCAAGGGGGCGACACCGCCCCCCTAATGTCCAATAAAAAATCTGTCAACAAACGTCCGAAACATTATTTATTTTTGAAATGAACCGCAGGAGCCGGACCTGAGAGGCAGGCTGTCCATCGTGAGCGACGGCAGCGACGCCATAACCGACGCCCTCACCGACGATTCTTACGACGTCCAAGCGGTGACGGTGCCTGTCACCATTTGTCTGGCGATCATGGTGGGGTCAGTATTTTCACAATAAAATAAAATTTTAAATAAAATTAATAGTCATTTATGATATAAAGTGTTAAAAGTGGTATTTGATTTTGTGAAAAAATATTTGTCACCAAAATGTCAATAGTTAATTAACATAAAACTCCAGGGATAATTAACAGTTTTTGTTATTTACATTGGTTAATTAGCATTAAATTTCATTGAAATTGGTTAATTAACATAATATGCCAGGATTAGTTAACAGTTTTTGTTATTTAAGTTTGTTAATTGACACCCTATTATTTAACGTTAATTATCAAGTCTTACCACAAGAGGAAAAAGGATGCAGTATTGCATCCTTTTCCCTCATATGATAGATATACTGCTGCGGGACAGCCCGAGCGTACCATAAAATAAACACAAAACCCAGGTGTAAGTTTGGTTGCATAGCTAGTCAACATTTAAATATTTTTTTATAATTCCCTTTAGGTACATCTGCGGGGGGGCCTGGCTCTTCTGCAAATGGGAGGACTGGGAGTTCCTCGACGCCTCCTACTTCTGCTTCATATCCCTGAGCACGATCGGCTTCGGGGATCTCGTCCCCGGGGATAAGATCTACGGCCACGGCGGTGACTTTGTGGGCGAGGTCCTGGAGCTGAGTTTCATTTTTTGCTCCATGTACCTCATGCTGGGAATGGCTCTGATCGCGATGTGTTTCAATTTGATGCAGGTGAGTCGAGTCCTGCAACCGCGCGCGTGATATTCTGTCGATTTCTGCAGGAGGAGGTCATCCACAAGATCCGGACGACGGTGAGGACGGTAAAGTACGTGATGCGCTGCAACAGGTGATGACGTGGACAGCGGTTTCAAGACTTATGGGGACTGCGTCTCCTCCTGGTCCCTCCTAGACTCGAGGTAGGTGTTGTTATTATTGTTACTATTATTAAAATTGTTGGTATTACTGATGCCTAAGGGTGTAATTCCAAGTCAGTTTATGTCAGTCACGTGATGACAAGGCTAGTTAGGTGCACAACTCAGCAGGGGTCGTTGCTTGCAAATTTTTGCAGATTTCTGCAATATTACACCTCACTGGCAACTATTTTCATCCTATAACCATATATATATGCTCACACGATCTGTCAAGGAACCTGCGTGATATATGGTTATACATAGGATGAAAATAGTGGTCAGTGAGATGTAATACTGCAGAAATATGCAAAAATTTGCAAGCAACGACCCATGCTGAGTTGTGCACCTAACTATAGACTTATGTGATCACGTGACTGACATAAACTGACTTGGAATTACACCCTAAATTTGATAATTTTGAGTTGACCACCTCTCATTGAACGTTGGCGTTATTGTAGTCTATGAAGTTTGGTATGGTTTTAGATTGAGGTTGGCAGCACTGCTCGCCATCAAAATCGTAACCTGGTAACTTTCGAGATCGATTATTTAAGTCCGTTTTTTGCGATTTTGCGATTTGAAACGCAAATTCTCAGCTGTGATTGGTCCATTTTCCGAATTTCCTAGAAATTTGATTAATAAAAGCGTCGATCAGTTCAAAACCCAAAATCGACAAAAAACGGCTTAAATTAAGAAATTTGAAGGCTTATTCTCCGATGACGTGTAAAGACATTCAACGTCTTGAAAATAGCTTCCTTATTATTTTTGTATGGTTGCCAATAACAATTTTCGTAGCCTTCCGAGTATTGAATCGGGAAACAATTTAAATTGCGCGCCAAACCGAATGTGACCGTTCGACCAATCACGGAATAGTAAACAACAATTAAAACAAAAGAAAAGTAAACCAAAATAGCATAAGTTTACCATTACCGGTGCGTCTTTTATCTAGTCGCGCTTTTCTTCTAATTTTCGTCGCTTTTCCGCGAAAATTGTGCGAAAATGAGGATCGTGATGATTCCCAGGCCGTAAAAACGTGAAAAGTGCCGAGAAATCACGAAACCGTGTTTGAGGTTATGTGCGTAATATTTTTTGGTCCTTTGGCGACTTTTTTTGTGTGAAAATTCGGCCAGGTAAGGTGCGTGGACGTGTTTGAGGCCAGAAAATTTAATCTCAAAAGTTGTGTCGACGTGGCAATGGAAATTTTATTTCCTTGGGTAAGTTTCAAAATTTATTTGTTGTGGTTACCTCTGATAGCTTTTCAACTGTGGGTTGCTTGGTCACCTGATGACGTCATCGTCATTTGTTTATTTAATACATAAGTAAGAATATCCTAGTGACCATGTAGTGACTTTTTCAAAATGACGTCATTTTACTGCCTCCCTAAAATGAGGGACAATTGTACCAAAATGACAGAATTTGAAATGTTACCCTGCGAATAAATCGAGGGGTGAGTCGCAGGGGAAAATTTTGTACACTAGATTTCCTTTTGAAAAGATTTCCCGAGATTTCCTCAGATTTTCCAAGATTTCGCCATGTTTCGAGCCAGATTTCCTCAGATTTCCCCAAGATTTCCTCTGATTTCCCAGAATTTTTTTTCGCAAGATTTCCCCAGATTACCTCAGATTTCCCCAAATTTCCCCGAGATTTCCTCAGATTTCCTATGGATTCTCCGAGATTTCCCCAGATTCCCCAAGATTTCCTAGCAACTAAAGAGCCTATCACCGTGAATGTTTATGACGAGGTTTATGATGTAAAGTGCTTACAGTTGAAACCGGTTGAAACGCAACCTGTAATAATCCTCCAAACGCTCAGCTAGGGACTTTTATTTAGGTTACAAATCCGTCAAATCTTCGTTTTTTTGGCCTCGGCTGCTATTAAGTCAAAAGGTTCGTCGTGTAATTTTTTTGGAAAGTCAAAAAAGATATAAACACACCACTAGCAAAACATTCTTACACCATTATTCTGATGAAACTAATTCAAAATTTCTCTATTTCTCATGAAAAACTTTCGACTGTAATAGTTGTTAGCTTAATTTCAAGTCCATTATTAGAGCACAATCGCACTTTGAATTTGGACGAACGTAGTGTTCGTCCAACCAGTTCAGCTGGGTTTAGCAACATTCAGCCGATAGGTAATATGTGGTAAAACAAAAAAAAATTGAGTTTTTTATTTGCGAAATTAAGGAAATTTCTCCAGACATTCAGAATTTTGTATAAAACACCCTGTAAGTGTTTAGCCCAATTGAAACCTAGTGCCTGGTAGACTCTACATCTTGTTGTGAATAATTTATGATTTACTTAAAAACGGTTGATTTTACATAAAGGACTTGTTCTTAGACTTGTTGCTGAAACTATGTGAAATTACGCATAAAATCCAAAAATGTAATCAAATATAGGGTGTCCCGAGGGGTCATCCACTGCTGGGAATACGTGTACAAACATAGGGCCAATACGCGTCAATACTGTGAATACGACAATACTAACAATACTTGCCAATACATTGTCAATACCTGTCAATACTTTGGAATACAAAACAATACCTACAATACCTGACATGTACCCGATTTTGACTACTGGTTGACCCCTCGGGGTTTCCCAAGGGGTGTCCCATTTAAAATAACGAACGTTGTATCCACTTCCGGAATAACCGGAAGTGCGTCAGAGCTGAAAATATTTTCATTCGATAGGCAATTAATTGAGCATTTTCTTCGGAATTTTCGTACGATTCTCTAAATATGGCTTACTGACGCTCAAAAAGAGAGTGTAGGTGGTTTCAAGGGTTAATTTCCAATTTTTTTGTTTTAGGGGTTAAAGAGGGTGCGTTGCCGAGGTGAAAATTTTGAAGTTCAATCAACATCTGACCTTCAGATTGTGGGGGTTGTAGGCGATTTGAAGGTTAAATTTTTTCCAGATCAAGTTTTGCTTTTTAGGAGTTGAAGGGGATGGGGTGAGATTAATGGTGAAATTTTTTAAATGTCGTCAGGCTTTTCATTCGCTTTTGGGGTCTCACAACCTTTACCTCGACCTTTACATTCGTTTCTACTTTAAGCAAGACCTCGAGCCAGACGCTTGCTACGAGGCTTGCTAGTTATTTCCGAGGTTATTTCCAAGTTATTTCACTGCTGTATAGGTACTTACCTGTGTCAGTAGGCTTTTTTCTTTAGTTTCCTTGGTTGGTTTAGATTCCCATTAGACGTTTTTTCGCGTAGACCAGTTAACGTGACCCCTGTCAAGCGTTGTTGTCGCGCTCTTTTTTTTTGTTACTTTACAGACGGAGACATGCACAGACCTGTTAACGTAACCGTGAATTTCAGGTCAACGCGAAAATACATCTTTTGTGTTATTTTGGCATAAATTCGGTTTGCTGACATTTGCCAAGTTTTTGTGAGGTTAGTTGTCAAGTTTGAGAGATATGGTATGGGTATGGGTATGGCCACACTTGAGATATTGGTTAAGCTTCTGATCATGTTTATTCGAGTTCTATTTGTATTTCTATTCGTTACTAGGCTCTATAACGTTTGTCTGTCACATCTTTATTTTTCTCTTTTCTTTTTGGTTTGGTTTATCTTTGGGTTCAGGCTTTTGAGTTTTCGTCGCTTTCACGTAATGTTTGAGTGTGGCCATCAGCCCACCATCAGAGCTGCAGTCGATATAGTTTAGAGTTCTGTTTCTGTATTTTGGACCTTCAGTCAGTTAAGTTTCCTTCATTCGCTTAGGAGGATGTTTTTGTACGACAGAAGAGGGTGAGTTGCGGACGTGTCCATTTTTTGTGTTTAGGGATTTGAAGTTGCTACAACTGCAAGAATATTCAGGCCAGTTGACAGTTGATCCAGCAGTGACGTCTCCAGGCTTCCACCCGCGTAAAAACGCAACAAGTCGAATTAAGTAATCGAATTCCAAGAGGGAACACCCCAAATGAAAGAGTAAATAAATGTAACAAGTAACCCAAATATAATTTAGCAACCCCTTTGCGCTTGTTTGCTGCTCCCAGATCTCGACAGATGCAGCGCTCAGTAGAGTGGCGAGCTTTGACCCGAAAACACGCGCGCCGAATTCTATCGAGGAATTTTCACGAAGTGTGTGGATATCATGTGTGAGCATCGATGAAGAAGGTCCGTTCTTGTTTTTTTAACATTTTCCTCGCAGAATTTAACCGAAAAATTAATTTTTCCCTGTCGCATCCACCAAAAAACTGCGATCGAGATGGTGGGAGGGTGTTAACTGGTAATCGAGCGCGTCCACCAAATTCAGTGGATTCGGGTTGATTTATTTTATGAGGGCGCATCACTTCATCTTTTTCAACTTAAATGAATCTCTGTTAGAAGCGATTATAGAGTGGCGCATCCACCAATTTTAAACGCTCGGATTTTGATTTAGTGGAGGGCTAACTTTTTTATTGTTTTTCTATTGTCTCGAATTGCCAACTTGTACATTACTGCCAACTTGCAGTAAAAAGTTTGGATGTTAATAAATATTTCGTTTCTTATTGCCATCTGTTTTTGGCGTTCAAGAACGGAAGCTTCGTGATTAAAATTCCATTTCGACTATAGTGAAAAGTTATAACTGGTTTTTTTGTTTAAATTATCTCTCAAAATGGAGGTTGTTTTCCACCCTGATGCACGGAAAGATTAAATTAACATTATCGACATTAATTCGAAAGTTGATTTTGAGCAGGCTTGCCAGCATTTGTTTTGAAAACATTTTAAATTGACGGAAAAGTCAATGCTGCCAACTTTGTATGATATAACGTACGCAAGTAGTATAAGCGTTCCCAATTTAAAAGTTATGGATTAAAATAATCACCTTTTTAACAAGTTATTTTAGAAAAAAACTACATAGAAAGTGTCTTAGGCTTATCATCAGTGTTGTCAATTATTTATAACTTCATATTTTAAAATCCCGAATTACCCTGTATATGCTACGTAGGTACGTACTGATCCAATTTGACTGAAATTTGATATGTAGTTTACAAAAACTTTTGGAGCCAATCGTGCCACTGGAAGTGCCAACTTCTGTTTCTACAAATGTACTGTGATTTAGTGCCCTTTAAACAAAAAACTATTAAAATACGAAAATAAGGAACATTGCTAAGGCCGCTAGTGAAGCCAATCATAGATGTTCTGTGTTAATTATTCCAGGAAATCTAGCAACAAATCAAAGACCAAATCAAGGTTCCAGTCGCTTCTTTGCTGCTCAGTTTCTCTATATTTTTGTCAGCGGATTCGGAATTAATGACCGGAAATAACGGCCACCTCAGATTTTCAAGAATAGGTGAAAGAAAAGTAAATATTTTTGAAAAACGCAAAAACTCGTTAACTTTTTGTCTTCGTTATGAAAGTTCTAATGAACATTTTGCTTACTTATTTCTTTTTGTGATTTTTGACAAACAAATGCAAAAAGCAAAAGAAAAAAATGCAGCAGAGAAGCGGCTGGAACCTCCCCATCGCGTGGATCTTTGTATTCTGTGTAGATAGTAGTTAATTCAACAGAATTTTTTTAATCCATGACTAATTTTTTCTGTATTTTCCACTGAAATGGCAGAAACTATGAACACATTTTTAGAACCAGAATTTGATCGCCTTTCTAATGGCGACATAAAAAAGGAGGTCTTGTATTTAAAATTTTAAGTTGATATGCTTAAATGGGACTTCCCGTTGGCCAATTGCTTTCAAAAGCCTTTCAGGTCTTCAACGGGTCACTCAGTCTCCATGTACCATATTTCAGCCAAATCGATTCAGAAATTTGGGCTATAATGTATTTTTACTGTTATTATAAAATTTCGATTTTTTGAACCAAACAGCGCTAAATGCGAATTAATTTTGCCATATTTAAAACCAGAATTTGAAGACCTTTCTGATGGTGACAATAAATCTTTCAAAAACTTGTTTTTAATGGTCAAATGAGAGAATAATTTTAAATTTGGAAATTGGTGTGCCAAAACGGCACTTTCCATGAGTCGATTGAATTCAAAATTTGTTCAGCTCTTCGACGTGTAATACATTCCCTATGTGCAAAATTTCAGCCAAATCGGTTCAGGGGCTTGGGCTGTACCGCGAATTTAAAGTCCGATAAAAATCAATTTTTTTTTAATTTTTGGTCAAAAGGGCACTAAGAATGAATACACTTTTAGAAGCAGAATTTGAAGGTCTTCCTTATGGTGACGTAAAAAATGGGAGTTTGTATTTAAAACTTAAAAGTTGATGTGCCAAAATGGCATTTCCGGTTGCACGATTGGCTCCAAAAGCTTTTCAGATCTAAGTTGGGTTACGAGATGCCTATGTTCCAAATTTCAGCCCAATCGGTCTAGTAGTTTTGGCTGTGGCGTGATTACAAACGAACGTACAAACGTACGAACGTACAAACGTACGAACGTACGTACGTACGTACGTACATACACACAGACACATTTTAAAAACCGCTTTTCTGGGTTCCTGAGACCTCAAAACGTGAAGATCTGGTGCTATCTCAAATTCGAAAATTTTAGTGATTGCAGTAACCTCCCATTTTTTTTAAATTGTGATGGGGTTGGGGAGGTTAAAATGTGATCGTGCAATTTTTGCATTAGAAAATGAAGATGACGTGTTTCGAGTTATAGACCCTGTTGGACCGTTGCTGAACTTTATACCAACCCTGTATACTGTTAACTTTTATAAAGCAAAAAGTTAACGGACGAGCGGAGCGAGCAAGGTGACCCTGGGAATAAAACAATAGTTCCGAGGCAAAGCCTACAAATTTCGTTTTTTACATCAGGGGTACCAACTTTCTAATAAGAATATTTACCAATTTTACTACTGTCACTGTTCATTGTTTTAACTGTAAGCAACTAGAAACTTCAAAGGTGTTGCAAATGAAGCAAAAATGGTCCTAAAAGGGAAAAATCTAAAATTTTAAAAAATCAGGACTGCCAAAGGTTAATAGTATCTGACATTTCTATTATTCGTAAAACAACGGAATAATGTCAAAACAGAGTAAACCAAGGGGTAAACCACTTAGGCGATTTCTGTGTACAGTTCTCCGGGATTTTGGCTATATTCTGTCAGTTTTAGCAATTTTGACAATAACTAGCGATTTGGTGTACGCCAATAAGCCTTGTGGTTAACCCCTCCGTTTTACCCCATTACTGACTTTTCATCATATTTTCTTTCAAGTAAGTATACTCCTATTTCCTTTCAAGTGTACCTAATCCTAATAATTCGTGTGTAAATTGCAACATTTTAATAGTCTCACTTTTTTCTAACAGCCAACCAACAATCAACAAAAAAAAATTAGATGCTGTTTTGTTCGACTTCACCTCCCCGATACTTCCACTTCTTACTCAATTTTGGATATTTCTAGCATTTTTCAACGAATTTTTGACAATAAATAGCCTTGTGGTTAAGCCCTCCCCCTCCATTTTACCCCACCGTCTTGTACAATTCCCTGGCAGCCAAATGAAGCTATCAGCAAAAAAAAATTAATAACTTTTTTGTTCGGCTTTTCACTTAGGCTTCGGCTTCTTCCAAGGAATTAACCACTTAGCTACAGTCCTGGAATTTCGTAAACTTTCTGCCAATTTTAGCAATTTTTAGCGACTGTGGTAGTTCCCAGCTGTGGAAGCTCGACATTTAGCCCTTTAGCAATTTTTAGCGACTTTGGTAGTTTCCAGCTGTGGAAGCTCCGACATTTAGCCCCTGATAAACGTGAAAAACCCTGGAAATCTCGTCCATAAGCTATAAATAAACGTAATTGGGTGCCTGGCGTGCAACCGACAGTCAATCTTACATTACGCCTTGAATTAAGCAATAATCGATACGTTTTCCGCCTTGATTGACGTCGCCCTGTTTACAACAACAAATTAAAAGCACCAGACTAGAATCTATTATCTCGAGACGCAGGCCTCATTAATTTCGAAAACCATCCGAGAGTCTAAGCCGCCTTTAAAACAATGAGTGAAGAACTTTCCATGCTCCCTGATCAGTTTGCATTAGAGCGGGTGGTCCGAGGGCGCCCCTTCATTTATGGACAGTCTATTAACTCAATTTGCGTGTGCCGGATGACGTACTAATTGCTCGACCAAATTGGGAATTGTCGGCTTGAAGATGCGAAAAACTCTGGTAAACATCCATTAATGAGAAGACAAATAGTTTGTGGAAAATTTAAATTAAAACCTCCCGCCTGGAAAGTGGCCTAAGTGAAAACAAATTTAACTTGTTGGAAGATGGATCTCGCGGAATTATGAGGGGTTGTCTGCAAATATTTATTGCCATTTCGCCAGTTTTCTGCCATTATTTTGTCCTAGATTTTTTACCAAAAACCAAATAACCGTCAATTTTGAGAGGAGCAACTTCGCTTTAAAACCGGAAACGACACATCGCAGGATCTCCATCAAACCAATTTCCCAGTCGAGTTGAAAATCAGCGCGTCCACATATTTACCTTTTGAACTAAGTTGTGAAACACGGCATGACGTTAAATAATTCATAGCAGTCGGAATCCTGCTCGTTCCGTGAGATAATGGCGTACAGGTCTATCAGCAATATTGTTTTTATAAGGCGGGAATGGAATATTTTTCTCCCGTTTTTCCGTCCACCGTGTTTCACAAATGCTAATGCCGTGGGGGAGGCTCCTGGCACGGCTCTGACGTTTATAAAGTTAATCCGAGGGATATGCTTTGTTGCAAACATTATATTTCAGGCTAAAGTGCATCGGAATTGTTTCATGGAATTTCAAGATCTTCATGCGATTTGCAGCTACGGTTTTATTATTTACAAATGGGGTGAATGCGGAACGTTTGAAAGATGAAAGGATTTAGACTTGGAGGAATAACTGATAGTTGGGTGAAATCCACATAAAGCAAAGCTGAAGAAAAATTATCCTCAGTAGTGGAAATACGCTGCGTACACGAAAATAACAGAAGGAGGTTATACCTTACATCAATATAGGAAGAAAAGTTAATACAGACATATGTACGGAAATGTTTCGTGGGGTAGCAAAAAATGTGTAGTCCCCCAATAACGCACACTTCTGATTTTATAAAAGGTCGGAAAAAAATTCAAATTCCTTTATAATACTAACCATTGCTCCAAGTTTTAAAATTCTTCACTTGCATTTTTCGAGTAATTTTATTAAAAGTGATTTTGAGTACCCCTTTGAAGATGTGTAGCTCCCTTATGAAGCATTCATTCCATAGGAGACTTTATTCCTAAAACGATATAAGAAATAACGTCCCGGAGTTAGGACTATGAATTTAGGAACAACCTGTATAGGTTTAAACAACAAGAAAAACTATATAACGCATATATACATAATAAATCCTTATTTATTATAGGTAGAACGGTTTCTAAACTCTACAAGGCCACTGCTACACTCCGGTGGCCTTGAGAACAACGATTGACATGCATACTAGAAGTTGTATTACTGGTTGCAGGCCCCGACTGCTAACACTTGCGATTTTTGAAAATGTTTAACAACTTTTTGTGCGAGTGCTGTTCTCACTCCTGTTTCTTTTTAATCATTTAGTTATTCTAGAGGTTCTAAAACGATATTTCAGTTAAATATTGAAGTTTTAATTTACAAAAGTTGGCAACTCAATATAAATTTCGAAGCTTTTGAAAAAAAACTCCATATGTATGCCTCGTTCGAAAAGTGTAAGTTTTGCAGCAATCCCAGCAACATCGAACCGGAAACTTCCTAGTGCCACTGGAGATTTGCAAATTTTAGTGTTTCTTGTTAGTTGGGAGTTATTATTCTCTATAATCCCCCGCTCGATTCCGAACTTTCATTGTGCAGACAGTCATCCATATCGCCCGCTGCAAAGCTCCTTATTAATTCATATCCTCCAATCTCCAAGGCACAGAATAATATAGCCAACTTCCCTCTATAAACGTCATTAAAAACTTCCTCGGTTCTTTTCATTCCGAGCTAATTATAAATCGGGCCGAAGAAACTTGCCCGGATACACATTCGAACATTCGATAAACTTTCCGGATTAGCCGCAAGAGAATTAATCTCGAATTTTTAACCTAATTACGGCGACTTGGGCCGGCTGAATTTTTAAAATCGCAAATGCGGCGTTATTTGATTTTTAAGGGGGGTGAAAGTGTGAATTATGTGACAACGTACATCCTGTTTCCGGGCCAGGGTGATTTATCGCTATACGTGCTTTTATGAGGGCATAAAATTAACATTTCGCTGACGATAATATTATCTCTTTTTCGGAAAGATGATTTGGTGGTCAGGTGGTCTCTAGCAACTGCGCCAAATTTCTGCTCGACAACTTAATTCGTACCCAAGAATTGAAAATTTTAAGAAGACGAGTAGGTAAACCGTAAAGCGTATGCTTAAAAAATTGTCAATAAGTTAAATAAAGCTCTTTCTCAAGCTTTCATTGTTGAGGTTCATTATTTCCAAAAATTTGCACCTACACCAGTTTTCGCTTTAATATTTTTGCAGCTGACAACATCAATTCACGATATTCTGGAGCTTTACTGCGCACGCGTCGAATTTGTTGGATGAACTCTCCAAAATTACTGAAGTAGAGATTTTGTCTCGTCACAATTTTTTGTGGTTCATTACAATTTTTATTATCAATAGTAATACGACGAGTAGTCTCTTGATTGCCGCGGGTTTTGACGTCCGAATGGCTGTCAACTACGAGTCAAAATGGTAGATTTTTTTAGGCTAAAAAGCCGAAAAAAATCTACCATTTGACAAGTAGTGCATCCATGAGGACTCAACAAGGCAACCAAGAGACTACGAATCGTATTTTGCAGATTATTTTATGAATTAAGGTATTGAGTAAGTAGTGTCAAGTTGACGTTGTAGTCTTATCACTGTAATCAGGATTACTGGTATGCTAAATGCTCCTTTGGATTGGTTCAATACTTAATGAATAAAATAATCTGTAAAATTTCACTATAATAAATTTTAGGTCGCTGAAAACAAATCGCAATCACGTTTTATTTAAGTTCGATAATAATTGTCAATCTGTATCCTCTGGAATCTTGTGATTTCCTAAACAAAGTCAAAACACTGCACAACTACCCAGCTGACAGCTGGTAAGACTGACGGACTTAGCGCAGACGCTTCGATGTTAAGGTCTTCGATGTTACTCTATCTCTATCCCTGTCCACTAAGAGATAGATGAAAGGTAAAACATTTGGAGTCTCTTGAACAGAAAGCTGATTCTGCGCACATTAAAGCTTCCAACCAATTATTACATATTCTCTTTAACAATGAATTAAAAATAACAAACTACCAACTTTGTACGATTAGCTCACACATTGCCGACAATTTTGCAAAACAAAAAGTCTTATCAATAGTAATACGACGAGTAGTCAAGTAGTCTCTTGATTGCCGCGGGTTTTGACGTCCGAATGGTTGTCCACTACGAGTCAAAATGGTAGATTTTTTTAGGCTAAAGAGAATACGAGAGCTTGCTCGAGTCCTCTTTGGTCGAAAAAAATCTACCATTTGACAAGTAGTGCATCCATGAGGACTCAACAAGGCAACCAAAAGACTACGAATCGTATTTTGCAGATTATTTTATAAATTAAAGTATTGAGTAAGTAGTGTCAAGTTGTAGTTGACGTTGTAGTATTATCACTGTAATCAGGATTTGATTCGTTACTGGTATAATAAATGCTGCTTTGGATTGGTTCAATACTTAATGTATAAAATAATCACTACAACCAACCTTAGCACCCAAAGACTCGAAAATAGAACAAATTATGCAGTTTTACCAACCTATGGAAGTGCTGCTAGCTTTTCAAAAGTCTCCAAATAAGCAACATTAGCGTACCAATTTGAAAGATAGATCACACGTAGCCGACAACTTTGCGGAGGAACAGAAAACCTTTATTTTTGCAGGGCTACCAATTTTTATAAACTAAAAAAGGTCGACTAAGCAGCATTACCGTACAGTTGCTACCACCTTGAAACGAATAAATCACACGTTACTGACAACTTTGAGTAATAGAAATTCAGCTCGAAAATAGAAGCATCATGCAGCTTTGACAAATTGCAGTGCTACCAACTTATGAGCGCATTTCTTGCGGTGCTGCCAACTTTAATAAAACAAAAGCAACATGCTCGACCTGAAAAATAAAAATGACACTTTAAGCGACCCTCGTTAACATTCAGGCCCCCATAATCGCCGCCAACCAATTACCTACCAACTTTATACCTGTCCACGAAGTTTAACCGCAGAACAAGCAATCCGCCGTCCCAAAAACGACGTCTTGTAATATTTTATTAAACATCCTCCCCGAGGATTTTATATTCTTCCGCATTAAACTGTCAAAACTGGCTTTCCCATACAAGAAAGAACTATCCGCAGAGCACTCGAAATGAAGTGTAATAACATCGCGTGATGTATCTGCCACTCGGCTCATATTTCATTCCGAAGGGGATTTACGAGGGCGGCGGACGTCGTCGTCTAAACAAAATAATTCGGGGGCGCCTACGCCATTTTTGCAGGTGTGCAATCAGCCCCAAAATCAGCCCCCAAGTTACTTGGTGAGAAGTTGTGATCGCTTCTCGCCCCCACCTCGAACTAATTAGGAGAATATCGCCGGAACCGCCTATCACCACGAGGATAATCCAGAGTTAAATTACTATTTGCTGTTTAAGTGAAATGCACGTTATATTATACATTCGACGTGCTTGGGGAATTAAAGGCATAACGAATAAGACGGCTATGAAGCGTAATAAAACGACACCCCCGAGCTGGATTTATTATTCACGTAAAATTCTCTATAAAAAAGTCTTGCGAGTTGTTTTCGTTGTCCTTGAAGTTTTGTCAAAACGTAAACTGAAGCACATAACCGAGCTTCCAACGACCCACTGATCCAGAGTAAAAAGTTCTCGAGCTCTCTTTAACCGACGCCGAAAGCACGGCTCACCTTTGAATAAAAAAAGCAAAAAAAGATGCACTTTGCGTTTCTGCAGCGTTAGGACCGTTATCTCTCCGAGGGGTTAAAATCAATAGCCCGAGTCTGGAACAGCGCCAAGGAGTGAATAAAAGTGGCGTCAATAACTGGTGCACGAATCGAATTCGGTAATTAGCCGTCAAAAAGCGGATTGGACCCAACTATGAAGGTAGACATATGGAGCTAAACCTCCTAATCCCCCTTCCCCACATTGACACAGGATGAACTCGGCGATCTTATAATCTTCATGTTCGCTACAATGACCCTCCGCTTGATCTGGGAATTTATCGTTATGCCCGTAATTCCCTGAGCAGCACGTCGTAGATGTAACGTGTATTTCACTTGAACAGCAAATAGTAATTTAGTTCGGGATTATCCCCCTGGTGACGGGACGTTTGTAAAATTCGTGGCTAAAAAATTTCGGAGACGGTAGAAACTTCTACTTTTTTACAGAATTTGTAAGTGTAGCAATTAACTTTGAACAGGTCAGAATCGATGGGTTGAGCGCGTCGGCTGGGTGTCGATCGCTGATGCTGTGTTGCGCATTGTGCCCGGATTGACATTTTTCGAAAAAATGGCACTAAGCTTTTCAATCTGGCACTCCAACAGCTATCGAATTCTATAATAATAACATGCCCTTTTCCCAAAAAAATTCAAAAACTAACTTTTGCCCCTAAAGTGTAAATTTTCGAAAAAAATACTTTTTTTTTGATCCATCAATGCAACTATCGAATCCAGTAATAAGAAAATTCATTTTGCCAAGAAAAATTGAAAAAAGGACTCTTTTGCCAGTAAAAATTATATTTTTCGAAAAAGTGGCACCAAGGTTTTCAACTCGAAAAAAAATTGCTTCAAAAGGGCACCAAATGTGAATGCATTTTTAGAAGCAGAATTGGAAAAGCTTTCGTATGGGGACGTGAAAAATAGGGATTTGTATTTAAATTTTTAAGCTTAATGTGCCAAAATGGCATTTTGTGTGGGCCGAAATCCATAAGATGTCCGCGTTCGAAATTTCAGCCAGATGCCTGTAGCGTGTTTAAAGACAAACATACATTTTTCAAAATTTTTGATCGATTCCAGTGATTGCTCCGCGGAACGTAAAAGTTAAAAATGAACAGCTGAGAGGCAGCTGACACCTGCAGAAAGATTTGCGGTTGGTTGCGGTATTCGAATAATTCGAGTTTTTTACATCTTAAAGAATTTATTACATCGCTTTTAGTCATCTCGTGTCAGGATAATTCTCTGTGTTGCCGCAAATCTCAGTGTGAAAGGTTATTGAAATTCGCTAAAAGTTATTAAAAGTGGCCAAAGTTGATCATAGAATAATAGGCAAAAAACGTAAGTTGTTTGACAAAATTGCTGTGAAAGATTGCTAAATTCGCAAAAAAGATTGCCACAGTGAGTATTGCAGCCCAAAAATTAGAAAACTACACCATTTTCAGTTGTAATTCGGAAAGTATAAAGTGTAATTCAGATTAGATAAATGTATTTCAGAAACGGTAACTTGTAATTCAGAACAATAAAATGATTTTCAGAAACAATAAATTGTATTTCAGAAAACATCATTTGTAATTTCGAAAGCATCATTTGAAATTCAGAAAACATTACATGAATTACAGTTCACGGAAAATCTAATTACGCTTTTTGAATGACATTTTGACGGTTTCTGATTAACAATTTACTACTCCGAATTACAAGTAATGATTTCTGAAATTCAATTTACAATTTACGTTTTCTGAATATCAACTCGTTATTCCGAATTACATTTTACGTTTTCTGAATTTCGTTTGACTGTTTCTGAAATTAATATTACACTTTCCGAATTACAACTAAAAATGGTGTAATTCTGGATTATAATTTACGATTTCTGAAAATCAAAATTACGCTTTCTGAATTACATTTGACGGTTTCTGGTTAAGAATTTACCATTCCCAATTACAAGGAACGATTTCGGAAATTCAACTTACAAATCTTAATTTACAATTTACGTTCTCAACTCGCTATTCCGAATTACATTTTACCTTTTCTTAATTTCAATTTATTATTCCGAATTTGATTTGACTGTTTTTAACCTTCCCACTCCACTTCACCACTTAAAAAAAGGGAGGTTACTGCAATCTTTGAAATTAATATTATGCTTTCCGAATTACAACTGAAAATGTTGTAGATTTACTTCTCAACGAGAGCTTGCATAGGTTTTGGTTTTAACAGAAACATTAGGCTGGGGATTTTTGTGTTTTCAAGTTGTTACGACATAGGTAACGTGTGAACAAAAACTTTTCCGATCTATGATCCCTTGCCGTGAGAGCGTAGATTGCTGAAATTATTATTCATATAATTTCCGCAGTCTACTCCCTACGTCTCTCATGTCAAGGGCTACTAGATCGGAAGAGTTTTTAATCACTATATGTTGTCGAGTTTCTAACGCTTGACATTAGTGAGAAAATTTAAGAACTACCAACTGTTTTGAAATTATAATTGCTATAGCTTCAGCTAATTGCATTGTTACCAACGTCAATTGAATTATATTCACGTTGTATTTCACTTTTTCTTATTTATTCTTTTAGTTCTACAATGTTGCCAATTAACTCTGTTTTCTCAGTCAATATTTGCAAATTACTGCAAAAAATTCTTGGGTGCCATTTTGGATGCATTCCAACAACTAAGATGGAGTTTGGTCGATCAAATCAGTTCATCAAAGTGTTGGACGTTTTTATCTCCCTTGGCTATGAAAACGAGAGTAGTAGGATTATAGCTCGGCAGACGCTTATTTCTGTTAGCAGACATGGCGAGGGATTAACCACTTAACGATTTTTGTGTACAGTTCGGAAATTTTAACCATTTAGTTTACACAAATTTGCCTTGTGGTTAACCCCTCGACATATCGTATACCTTTCAGGAAGGCTGTTTACACTTATCGGACGTTTATCGATATCATAACTCGACTTTCAGAAACCGAACAAAAATGAGGTTTTAGCTGGAAGGGTTCTTCTTCCCTCTTGTTCAGCATTTCAAAAGGGATTCGCCAGACAGCGGTCTTTAGCCCTAAAACTTACAAATCGTCAAGAATTCAGCAAACAGAAAGCTCCATCCCTCAGTTTATTAAAGTGATAAATTTCAATTTTACGAGTAAAAATAGCGAAAGCGAGGAACATTAACGGTCGCAATAAAACGCAATAATATCGTCCTCGGCGACATTTAAAATTTCCTTCGCTGTAAAGAACACGTGACCTCCTCTAATTAATCGTTCCTTCGCTCCGTGTCTATCCAATTAATGGAGATCGGAAAACAAGAGTTTTTTTTCCAGCTGCAACGCAGGATCGATTTGTATTGTATTGTTCCCCGGTAAGATGTTTACTCGCTATTTACAAATCTGGGAACACGACGGGGTCCAATGATTTACAGAGCTACGTGCCCTGCGACACTTCACACAAAGTCCATTCCGAGCCGGAAAAATACGGTGGAAATGGAGGAGAAGGACGTCCGCGGAATAAATAATCGGAGTGGAGTCGACTAATAAATCTTAAGTTTTATAGACAGTTGTGTCAACAATCCGGCGATAATCCACCCAGGGACAGTGGTTTATTGAAAGGCGGACGTCGAGCTCGATCTTCCGCTTGGATTGCGTTTTTAGGATAATGAAAAAATCTCGAGACGAAAGCTGGGCGCCTTCACCATTTTTATTAACTCGATTAGGCATGGAAATGCAGGAAAATCGACGGGAATTAAACATTAAACGTCGTGATTCCTTGCTTGTTTTCTCTGACAATAGAAAATCTATATATTTAAAGCTGAAGGTCCTGCCTGTATCGGGGATCCACCGGTCCGGTCCGATTAGCGTCACTCTTGAATTTTCTCGTAGAATTTCAGATATTTTTTGAAAAATCTGAACGAACATGCCGCATTTATCGCGCGTGCGGTTTGTTTTTACTAAAACTCTTCAAATTTATCCAAATCATCGTGATTCCTTGCAATCCCGGCGCCTCCACCATTTTCTCACGACTAAAAAGCCCGCTCCTAGTTTTTCACCATTACGAAATGTGAAATTCATGGCAACAGCAGCAGTGGCATTTGTTATCCATTCGATCGAGATTAATTCGATTTCACGTACCAACGTCCATACAGAAAACATAGCGAAGCTAAACGTCCATTTTTTGCGAAAATCGGTGAATTATCGAAACTGGATTTGTTACAGAAACTCGGGGGAGCGTTGCGTAATGGATTCTGGAAATGTAACAACCGGTGAAAGCACGATCGGGTGTAATTACCCGATTGGCCCGAGTATACTACAAAGGGGAGATCCGAAGTCGGATGTAAAAAATTGGGGACACAGGAGAATCGCGGGGATAAACATTCGCCTCATCCGTGGAGATTAACAAAGGGCTTTGATTTTCGTGGAAGTGTGGTGGATGCGCCGAAGTAATTGAACTACTTTTTCAGAATTTTCAAATCTCGAATTGAGGGCTTGGAAATGTCCATTGTTTTTATTTAAGAAATTCATAGACGCTCCTGACTGGGGTTTGATATTCTGTATCGAGATTTTTAAGTAATGAGTATTTTTTTATTTTCGCGTTGACATTCAGACCACTGGGCAGACATCACATTGCATTAACAGAGTATTTTTTAATTTTCACGTTGACATTCAGAGCAGTGGGCAGAAATCACATTGCGCCAACACAGTTAGGGGTTCGATTCTCGTCCAGTTCCTGGATGTGTTCATTTTGTCAGTATGTATATAACATAATGTACTATGTAACAATTTCAAGTAAAATGATATAATTTTCATGTTGACATTCAGACCACTGGGCAGATATCAACAGTTTTTTTTCACGTTGACATGTTGACATTCAGAGCACTGGGCAGAAATACATCGCGCCAACATACTCTCCATTCATTTTCTACTTAAGTGACAGAACGTCAAAATCTGAATTTTAGGTTGGTACGAGGAAATTTTGCAAGGAATTTTACTAATAGGTCAGTTGATAGAAGCGATTTCAATGCGATAAGTCAGAAAACATGACAAATGTCAAAATTTTGCAATTGCTCTGGATTGGCCCAAAATGGTCTTTGTGTGCGTGCAGTTTTGAGTAAAATGCAAAGAAAAACATTCACGAAAAAGCCTCATGTACGTTTATCTGTGACACTGCTTCTAACAATAAAAATAAACCCTAGAAGATTTGGGTTATGCAATGTTTTTGCTTTCCCGCTATTCTATCAAATTGTCAAAATGGTTGAAAGCTTGGTCCATTTTTCAAAGAGGAACTGATTTTTGATTACACAAGGTAGTTTCACAGTCTCGTTTCACAAAATTTACTTACTGTTTGGGACGCGTTTCGGAGTGTTACTCCATCTTCAGCTATAAAAGAAATTAATACAAAATACAAAACAGTTGCCTGGAAAATGAAAAAACGTTTGGGTTAAAGAAAAATATCAGCTTTTGGGTCACACTGTAAATTGATCAAGACGCTCAAACATTGAAGAAAGGCGCCAAAGTTTGGGGAAATTTGGTGGGTGGTGGGAAAAGGTTAAAGTCACACTAAAGTCAAAAGCAGCTTCTGCGCGCCGACCAGATAAAGACGGTCAGGTTCAGCGCAACTGTATCCGTCTCTGTCTATGCCATAGCAAAGAAAGGAGCGCGACACAGGTGCCAACCCGACCATCGGTCTCGGCAAGCGCTAAAAGCCGCTGAGGGAGCATTAGACATGACCTGTCACCTGTCAAAGAAGAACATAACCTGTAAGAAAAATTCGATGAATCGTTAAATAAAGAGCGTGAAGAAGGGAATTGGTGAACCTAAAACAGAGCTGAGATGACCGGGGTAATAAAGCCAATTTGATCGTTAAGGAGAGAAGATTTTGGCACATTTTTAATTTCCAGAATTTCTAGATTTGGACAAACATGTAGCAGATCTACGTTGGAATTTGGGTCAAAGGAGTGTCCAGCTTGTAGGATGTGGTCAGCGAAAGCAGATTGGGTGTTCGTTCACTCTCTGTTGAAGACATCTTCCCGTTTGGCCAATGTAAACTTTGGGGCAGTTCTGACAATAAAGTTTGTAAACACCAGATTTGAGAGTAGGCGGTACCGAATCTTTGAGATGAACAATGTGTTGTGAAACTTTGTTAGTGGATTTGAAGGCAATGTTGATATTGTGTTTCTTGAAGATGTTTGAAATGGTTGTTGTGGGTACAGCAATGAAGGAAAGAGTGAAGAACTTTTCTGATTCCTTAGGGGGTTTTAGGAAATGGAAACATAATCTAAATATGTAGAAAAATTTGGAAATAAAGTTTACTAATAAGACCACGAGGAAAACCATTTAATTGGGCTATCTGGAAAATAATGTCCTTCTCTTGGTTGAAACCTTTCTTGAAAAGTGGAACTGTGAAAAGTCTATGGAATAAGGAATTGAAGGAGGCTAGTTTGTGACTGAGGGGGTGGCAGGAGTTGAAAGGAATGATAGTGTGTGTGGTTGTAGGTTTGCGATAAATTTTAAAGGAAATGTTGGGACTTCTGGTAATTAGGAGGTCTAGGAATGGTAGTTTGCCATTTTTCTCTAGTTCACATGCGAAATTAATGTTTGTGTGTAGGGAATTGAGGACATCAAGGAAGATCTCTAACTCAGAAGACGAACCTTGGAATAAAGCTATGACATCATCAACATACCTATGCTAAAAGAGAATCTTGTGAGAAGATTGGTGTGCAAAGATTTTGTTTTCAAGATTGTTCATGAAAATTTCAGCTAAAAGAGGGGAAAGACTTGAGCCCATTGCTAAGCCTGTATTTTGGGAAAAGAAGTTGTTGTTGTATTGGAAGAAGTTTTGGTCTACGACTAATTCAGCTAGAGAAAGTAGATTTAAAGCATGCGAAGTGGGGATCGGGGAATTGTGGAGAAGATCCTCGAGTAATTTCAGGCATTCTTTGAGGGGAATGCTAGGAAAAGGTTGGATACATCGAAGGAAACCAAGAAGATGGAGTAACACGCCGAAACGCGTCCTAAACAGTAAGAAATTCTGTGGAACGAGACTGTGAAACTACCTTGTGTAATCAAATTGTCAAAAGTACAGGCTTTAGTAGTACAGGGTTTAGTTACGGGTTCGATTCCCGTCTAGTTGCTGGATTTTTGTTTATTTTGTCAGCATGCATACAACATAATGTACTATGTAACAATTTTAAGTAAAATTATATAATATTCACGTTGACATTCAGACCACTGCCACTGAGCACTGAGCAGACATCAACAGAGTTTTTTTTTTCACGTTGACATTCAGAGCACTGGGCAGAAATCACATTGCCCCTGGACCGACTGGTTCAATTCCCGTTTAGTTGCTGGATGTTTGTGTTTATTTTGCCAGTATGCATACAACATAATGTACTATGTAACAATTTCAAGTAAAATGATATAATTTTCACGTTGACATTCAGACCACTGGGCAGACATCAACAGAGTTTTTTTTTTCACGTTGGCATTCAGAGCATTGGGCAGAAATCATACATTGCCCCTGGGCCGACGGGTTGGATTCCCGTCTAGTCGCTGGATTTTTGTGTTTATTTTGTCAGTATGTACATATAATGTATACAATACTATGTAACAATTTCAAATAAAATTGAGTGAAACCCTTGTTACCATAAAAAGGGGAAAGCGGTAAAAACGTTTAAAAGAGTAATTTTTATCATGTTCACGTTGACATTCAGAGCACTGGGCAGCAGTCACATTATTTTTAATTAATGAGTAATTTAACCATTTTTATTAACGAATTGTTCCAAGCGCTGCCCGTAGAGTTCGCGAAAGATGTTCAATCACTCTAGACAGTTATTCGAAGGAAAATAAAAAAAAATTGGAAATCGAACCGGTGGAAAACAATTTCATTATCCGTAATAACGTCGGCGGCGTAGCCCCACAATGCAGTATATCAACATGCTAATGAACGAATCTCTGCACGGTCTTGATTACCTGCAGGAAACATAATTCCAACTCCCTCTGTTTGTGCGCCGCTAATTAGTCACTTCCGCAGTATCCTACTCCCAAAAATCCACGTAAGAATACTCCTCGCGGGGAAGTTGATTAATTGAAAATGGTGGAGGGGGGGGACTGATAAACGACTCCTCATTACCCCCGACTAAGAGGCTGCAACCTTTTGTCTCTCTTTCGCGCCGTAAAGCTGATTTATTCAGTCGGCTAAGAAAAAATTTCGATCGAGCCGAAGTGTCGCGCTAACAAGCACTCCGCACAACTTCGCCTTTCAAAGCAAATCATCGCGCGATCCAATTTTTACGATAAATTAATTACGCGCGATTTCAAAGGATCCATTTTGGGGGCATTCACGGATCGAATAATGCCGGATCCGATGATGTATGATGCGAGGGGCGGTCATTTCTCTAAGACAAAGGATTCTGAGCTGCTTATGTTGCCGGAGAAAGCCTTCCAACAGTAATAACGCTTGATGCGCTTTAAAACGTGGAAGTAACCAAAATACATATTTAATGTTATAACGAAGAACAAGTGAAATTGTAGACAATCCTAGCGTTGCTAAACAACAAGATTGTGTTCTTTCCTGCTCTTTCTGCGACACGCATGTTGAAAAACAAAATTCTGTATGAAATTTTCTACAAGATACCTACACCGTTTACATAATATAATTTGGGGCACTTAAGTAAAAAAGAAACAAATTTGAAATTTCAAAAAGGATGAAAGTGGATCCCTGGACATAAAGAAAGAGGCGCACTTTTCGGATGGGAAAAGCAAAACTCTCAAATGTGATTCCCTCCAAGATACAATCTCATAAAAACAATCGACGGCGACCCAATCTTTTCATCTCACCGCCTTCTAATTCGCCTTATCATCCCAATTCCCCCTCATTAACCCCATAAAAATCGCAGTCTTTGCAAATATCCGCCAGACAAAGCCCTCTCGTTTGTACCTACAGCTACGGTCCACTCTTATTAGAATAGCTTAAAACAATTCCCCTAAACCGTCCGTTAATTGGAAACCTGTCCGACTTTGTTTCGCCCAAAACAAAGGAACAATTTATATTTGCACAGTTGGTAGTAGTGCGGAGAGATAGTGACACCCTTTGATAACGTCGTTTTTCTTTTGTTTCAGGTAAGTCCCGGCTCAAAGGGGCGGAAATGGAGCTCCATTAGAATATCTATCATGCGGGGGGGTCGATTCGGTTTATTTGTCAATTGAAGGTGACAGTTGTGACGTCAGGACTGTTGTTGCAGGTACTTCCCCGTCTGGCCGAGCCAATCAGCGACTTTGTTGATCGCTTTTATTAAAGTTTTTTGTTTCGCTGTTAGTTTTTTTACGATTTCCCAATTTAAAATTCGAGCGGAACAAGTAAGTCTTAACATCGGATATGACGGATATCTTTTGGCACGGAAAATTGTCAGCAAGCGGATGGAATTATTGATGATTTGCTTTTATGTCGCTTCTGGTATTGAGTCAAGACGGATTCGTGTATTGAAATGTCTTTGTAATAATTCGCTCTCAAGTTATGATAAGTCGGAATTAACAAGGACGTTTTGAACATCAAACTATGCTGGAGTAATGTGATTGCCCAGTGCTCTAAATGTAAGCTTGAAAAATTAACAAAAAACATTGCTTACAAATAATTTGAACGAAAACCGAAACGCTCAAAGGCTCGATCCAAAAAATTAGATAGTGTAATTTTTTTTGGAGGTAACTCCTCGCAATATGTATTTTTTGCACTTATCACTTTTTATACCCTCGGAAAAATAAATGAAATCTCCAATTTTCAATTAATTAGCAATTACACTCGCGCTTTTTATTAAACTCCCGAGCCAATTCTAATCGTGTCCCTAATTGAATTTTAAAGATAGCGGATCTTATCTACAGGGGCCAAACAGGGCCAGGCAGAAAATAATATTTAACATTCATTTCCGAGTCTTTGTCGAGGAGCTAATTAGTCGGGGAGACGCTAACACGCCATTAATTACTGGGAGTTTGACAATTCCCCGGTTTATATTGTGATCAAAACGCGGCCGTAATAAATTATTCACAGAGAGGAAAAACGAAGAATTCACTTCGCTATCTCATGTAAAGTTTTATTTCGTCGGAATTTACTGCGGACGAGATAAAGGCAAAGGGGACGTATTGCTCTCAACTTTTCAGTTGGAATCCGTCTCGGGAGGACCGGAATTAGGTTTGGACGACCTTGAGGGTAGTTCCGGTCGAGAGTAATTGCCATGCCGACCAGAAAACACGGTCTAATGACATAATTTCGGGTCGGGACTATTTGTCGCCAACTTCGGGGACGAAGTGATCGATTTGCTATGACGACGTGACGTCAGCAGTATGGTGAGTCGTTGTTGCCAACTGTGGAAAAATAACGTACCTAATAGTTTGTCAGTAGTACCACTACCAACTAACCTACTAAAAACTGTTAAAGCGAAAGTTGCCAGGTTAATCTAAACGAGCTCCAGTTTCTTCCGCCACCCTCATTTACATCTACATTCGCGACATTAAGGCATTAAGAAGTTCTGATTGCTATTAAAATTCAATTGTTGAGTCCTGGCCTGGAATTACCGCTGCACGTTTCGAGCATAACAAATTAATTCGGTAATTTAGTGGAAGCAACGCCAACTTGTAGTAGCATTTCTTGCTATGCTGTATATGTTTTCTAGCTTTAAGGTTGGGAATGCTATGTAGAAGAATTCAAATGTAGTAGTTTTAAAGCTCTATAATTAGTAGCAGTTTCACAAAAATAGTTTTTTTTAGTAGTTTTCACATTAAGTAATGCAATTGGTAGCACGGATCTTGCCAGCGGATATTTTCGTCTCCAGGAGAGCCGATGGAACGCTAGGACATGCCATTTCTCGTCCAGAGAGCCCCTTAGGGAACCCTAACATCTTCAAAAGGAACCACACTAACTGTTCTTCAAACCCTAATTCGTAAAAACCACTCGACCACTGCCACTCATCGATCTTCAGTCCGTGACGCTCGACCAGGCGCAACGCCTCCAACCTACACCTCAGTTATAAATAGTCAGATTCCTCCAGTAATAGCTAATCGAGCCCTGAAGATGTTGCCTACAAAAGGTGTACGAAACGTCGGCGACAACAAACCATTTGACACGGGATCCATCCGAATCCTAAATCCAACTAAAAGTAAATTTTACAAACTCTTGCTCCCTTTCCAATGATATATTTTTATAGCGTTCACGTCGGTAACCAGGCCGGTAGTGATTTTTTCCCTTTTTCTTAACTCCGACTGTTTTGAGGGTTGTGCCACATTGGTGGGCATTGCCTTCGCAGTTGGAGGTGAATTTAAGTTTGATAAACCAGTGCTGTCAACTGTAATGTATGTCCCCGTTTATTTTCTGGGCCAAAAGTTGGCAGCACCGGCCACGTGACCCTGGAGAAGCATTTCTCGTCGCCCAAGTTCATTTCGCGAATTCTGGGGTGAATCGGAGCGCAATTTGCGTCAATTGACGAATCTCAACCACAGGCAACCGCGTCTTGAAAGGCCAATTATACCGCCCAAGAACCCCCTTTAATGAAAGCCCTCGCTTTAAAATAAATTTCTGCGGAGCTTTGACCTGTATAAACGATCGATGTCATGCGAAATGTTGGAACAGAACAATCGTAACCAAACATAATTAGTTCTTTGTGGCTGAAAGGAACGCATTTGAGAATGTTTAAAAAAAATAAAAACGTACCTTATTTTACAGACCTGGTTGGAAGCTAAACTCGATTTAAGAAATAATCCAAACTCAGTAAAATGTTGGTAATCCTGGGTAACTACACATGTTTTTGTAAAGAAAACTTCATTGACATGTTCCCGTTTCGCAAGTTACTATAAGTTTTTAGAGTTGCCAACTTTAAATTCTGCATCTGCAAGGTTGTCAAATGCACTTTGAGTGTCGTTAAGTTAATAAGATCCATTTAAAACGTCCCAGTGCGGCCAACTTGAGTTATCCAATGAGCAAATGATCGATTTTTTGCACCCGCAAACGTTGGCACCTTCCTTAAAAATGCAAGAGCGCCCCCCTCGCTCGGCCGGCAAGACATTCAATTACGTAATCGCGTGATTAATTAGCTGTCATGAAAATCGGTTGGCCGACGTGATTGACACGTCCCTCGGCCAACAAAACAGGCCGCTTGGAAAACCCGAATGGGAAGTGAAATTCGGGCCATTATTCGCGTTGTCGCCTCGGAGATGTGCTTTTTAATGAACCGCGCCCTTTCAGACGGCCCTTTTGTTCACCACAGGAAGTTTTACAATTTGTGTGAGGCCGCAGCAGACGATACAAATACTGTTCGAAACTAGGACGGTGCCTTATCCAAGTTCTAAACGTTTACATTTCGTCAGTTTTCATAGCTGATCCATACAAGTTCGGTGCGTCCACTACGTTTAAATCTTATTTGTGTGTGGTTAATTACGGTACCGCGGTACTGTACTGGTCGTCTTTGTTAATTTTGATCATATCTACTCACGAATAATTTTTTATCCATACAAGCATCTCTTGACAAGTTTTAAAACCCCGGAAGTACCGTCCGATAAATTCATAGGGGTCGTCGCATTGTCCCAAAAGATTGATGGATGTTTGTCCGAAATTGTGTTAGAAACATCGCAGAAAAGCGGCGGCTTTTGTATGGGCCATCACAATATTATTATCATTATCGTGTGGAACAAAGGCGAGCCGTCCTGCGGCGAGCACGTCCCTGATGTCGACATCTTCGGCAAGTATCCAATAATATTGATGTATGGGGGGGCATAACGCGTAACGGTCCGCGATATTTCACCCTCGGGCCATCATTGTCCCATTTACGGGCTCCCGTTACAGGTGTTCCGATATTGTTAAAGCGCGGCCATATTAATCCTCCTTCCGTAAAAACACAAAAAGTTCTGGACGTCGTTCGTTATTTAGATTAAAGCGAAGGCAAAATCCATTATTCTGTCGTTTGGAAATTTCATGTAGCCATAAATCGGGCCTGGCTTCCATTTCAATAGCCAGAGATAGATATCATTAAAATATAGAAATGTTTTGTTTGAAACGTCAGCAATTTCGTCCTAATTGAATTTCGACGTGATGCGGAGCGCCAGGTGTTCGGTAATTAAAATAAGAACACGTCAACAAATTAATTGAATACTGATGAATACCGTACTGGTTTTTTTTTCATTTTGCAAACTCCCTATTTCAATGATTGCCATTATTTATGCGGCATAAGCGGCTTAGGCGGAGCCAATGGAGCGGGACAGATCAACCGTCGGGGTTAAGAGGAGTTCACGGGACGCACCATTGATTCTCTTTTCATAATTCGCGTAAATCTCTTCGAGGGGGTGATTTGGATGCGGGTCACGCACGAAATTTTCATATACAGGGTGGTCCGGGCACCATTACTAACTTTCTTCTGTTTGTTAAGATTCACTCTGAACAAACAGTTTATATGCGTTATGTAGGACAAAAGTGTGAAAACAAATAACTGTTTGAGATATTTCTTGACAATTGACAGGAAGTTAAAGAACAGGTTTAACGTTGATTTTGGATCACTTTATGCTACAAGCCTCCAGACGTCTAGATCGGGATATAGGGAAAGAGAATGTAATTGGTACTGCAATTGCTGCCAACTTATTAAATCTGTTTTAGGGTATGGAGAATGGCGTCCACTGTTTATAATTCCGACCGAATTAGGCAGCCACATTTCCGGCTTTTACATCTATCAGGATGGCCATTATTAGGGTCTTCTCATAACTCATCCACAGGGGCATTCCCCTTTCACACTCCATATGATTTAGGGACCCTTGTTATCATGAAAAATCACAGATTTCCCAACTCTGCGATGTTAATTTGTCGCCGGTCATGGAGGCAACCGATATGACAATAAATGCGACATCGGCCCCACCGGGGCCACCTAATACATCACGAACTGACGAGGGCACCTAATCTATTCACATGCAAAAACCGTTAATTTAAGACATGGTGCATTGCGCACCCATACAAATTAGTAATGCGGATGCAACGCCGGGGAGTTGATAATTTATAACGGTCGATTGTGAGGCTAATTTGTTGCCGATCTGATTTACGTCAGCTGGTGACTAAACAGGAAGATTGAGCGACCGAAAAACGACTAATAATGATTAATGCCTCGCATTACGACCGGGCGAGTGTATCGGACGGACTTCTATCAAATCAAGGCAGTTAAAGAAAGCTGACCTCTGCCATTGTTAAACTGACAATGAGGTGACGCGTCAGCAGAAATATCCCCGGCGATCTGATTAATCGCCCCGTGTGGAAAAAACTGGCGTTGAATGTCGCACAAATTCATAATTACCCCTCATTTTTCTTAATTTAAGACGAGGCGAGCTCGCCTAAGAGGGTTAAACGGTCTTTTTCGCTTTTTATACCATGTAAACGAACAATAATTAATGGAATACATTAATTTAGATTAAACCCCCGCGGGATTTTTACAGCTTAATTGAGGCGCATAATTCACGGTAAAAATTGAAGGATGAAGGCAGGTACCGTACACATCATTAAACTATACAAATTTTAACAAAGATAAATGCTGGGGGAGGGCTAAGCCAAAAATTCAGCCGTTACAGTTGAACATGCTTGCAAATAATCAATCTCGAGGCTCACTATCCATCAATGTCGCGGTAGGCAGGCAGTCGAATCCGAATTTTTACGCAAATACACCGGACTCGGACGGAATGCAGCAGGATTTCGTTAACGGGGCAGTGGAGTGTCGATAAATCAGCGGTGGATGGGCTGCGAAAGCCGCAGGACCGGTGGGGTATTAGAGAGTGATGATGACTCTGTCTTTCATGATAGTGGCTACTTCAGTTTATGGACGATTAGGGAAGGCATGTTGTAAAACAACTTTTCAAAAACTATTACCAGTCCTATGCGAAATACGTGGTTAGACCACCGGTAACGGCTGTCTATATCCAATGACGTTATAGCGTCGATTGTTTACCGGCAGTCCCAACGTCTTTGCTTATTCCATCGCTAATTGTATGACTAGCTCCAATTGGAAATCAATTAATATTTAACTACACTTTGAACGCTGTAATAATAGGTAGCTATGAGTTAGTTTGAACAACAACTGTATTATTTTTGAAGATGGATTAATACCTTTCAAGACAATATCACTCATACCTCAAATTTCTGTTGGTCACAAGTTTGCCATTAATTAAGTAAGTAAACAAGAAAACGTCAGCGGAGAATTGTTTAATAGTTAATTACTCCTTACTTCTTACATAAAACTTTGCTACCAACATTTCAAAACGAAAAACACCGAATTCCGTCGTTTATTGTGCGCGATCTAAACGCCTACCTGAATAGAAACCGCCAAGTACCGCTGAATAAAACAATAGAAGTTCTGTCAATGGGTTGTTTACTGTGCTCCGCTTAAACTTGTTAGACGGAGTGAAGTTTCGATTAACCCAATTATGTTAGAGACTGGAAGAAGTTATCGTCAGGTGGGTGCCGTGCGAACGAATTAATCGCCAGCCGATTGGGTTGAGCGCTCCTCCCGCCGCTTACCGCCTACTTTTCACGAGCATCAGTAATTACTCAGCACCTCCATTTATGTATTTAAAATGTTTCTTTAGAACTTTTGTTGATGTAAAATGATTTTTTTTTTCATTTTCATGCTTTAACGATGCATTATGTATATTTAGTAAGAAAAACAATTTTTCTACAAAAATATTAATGATTAGTCTGAACCACGGTCGGTTAGACGTGTCGCCGGGGACCTCTCAGCTCTCTTTCAAAAAAATTAATTATTACCAGTCCCACATACATATTTACGTATGCTAGTCGATCGATGGCAACTTTTTCGCGTCGGATCGTGAAAAAGCCGCTTAATTCCGTGTGAATATGGAAAAGGGAGCGGTTGTCGCGCCATTTGCATACATCCAATCTTGGCCACTTTGATCGCGAAATTGGATGGTAAACTGTTTGCAGTTGTTGGAAAATAATTGACTTGTCCTGATCGCGGGGAATGCAATTTCACGGATTCATTATTTGAACGTCGTCGAGGTGGCCTCGTTGTTCCCTTTTGTCGGAGGAATAAGTAACAACCGTGCACGGTTTACATCTTGTAAGGGAAGCGGGACGCACTTGCCTGTCTTTCCTTTGTTTCCCCGTTTGGAATTTAATGTATGTTTAGTTGCACAAACATCGACCTGAGGAATTGAATGGAAAAGGTTTGTTTGTACGGCACTCTATTTAATTGTGAGCGGTTCTATATGGAAAAGGAGTTATTTAATGCCGGATCTGGATTTGGATCAAAATGAGAGGAGGAGCGGTTTGGTATTTGATCTGATAATTCATAAGCTCGATGCAAATTTCTTGCTTTTATTAATCGTTTTCGATCTATCAGTTCCTCACTTCTACATGCCCAGTCTGCTCAACAAAAAAAATCGGTGAATTTATTTATCTAGATTGATTTTTTGTACCTTCATCCGACCACAAAACGTTTACAACACGCCGAAAACACTTCTTCAAGTTCATCCGATCCGTTGCACCCCAGGATTAAGTGCCCTGTGAAAGTTTGGGTAGAGAATTTAAAATGTTAAAGCTCGGTTCATTCTCGCATTTAATCATGTCGCAGGATTGGAATTCAGTGGCTTTTACTGAACGGGGGTTGCAGCTATGTTCCTCAGGGAAGTCGGTGCATTTTATGATGCTTCATATAGCTATGTTCCTGGGGAAATGTTGATAGAATTCTATAGAAGTTCGGTCCATTTTACAGATCTTCACCTGGTTATATCGAGTACGCAGGTAATTCAGAAATTTCACAATTCGGTGCACACTACTGAGAGTCAAATAATTATGTTCATACAATTTGTACTTCCTACACTGCGAATTTCTTAATCTCAGCAAAGACTCGGCTCATTCTACTTGTCCTCATATAATCATGTCGCTACGAAAAAGCTGGGGGGGGGGTGGGTGGTGCCCTCGGGGTTTCGGACTTAACCCAACAGTTTTCGGGAGATGCCCCCGAGGTTTCGAAAGTTTCGGGCTTATACCCCATCAGGCCACGGAAGGTACCCACCAGGGTTTCGGACTTACCCCAACAAGTTTTGATGTGTTCCCCAAGGAGCAACATTAGGCTTCGGAAGGTGTCCCCCGTGGTTTCGGACTTACCACAACAGGTTTCGGGAGATGCCTCCCGAGGTTTAGGACTTATTTCCGAAGGTTTCGGACTTATCCTCCCCCAAAAGTTTGAGCTTTCCGAAACCTTTGAGGGGTGATGCCGGAGAATACGTTCCGGAACTGATGTTATTCGTGTTTAAACTTGTTTGTTAGTGGAGTTATTGAAAATCGATTATTAGTCAAGTTTAAGATCGTCTGTTAATCGACTTTAAGAGGAAAGCTATACTGACCCGTCAACGGTGCATTTTACTGAACGATGATGTAGCTATGCTCCACTCCGTAGGAAAGTCGGTGCATTATATGATTCATCAATTCATCATCCACGGGAAATGCTGATATGGAAGACTCGATCTACTTTACAGATCTTCACCTGACCATGTCGGAATAAGTAGCTACAATTTTTCAACAGTTTCGAAATGTTGACAGTTAAGTGTTAGGCAAATGAATTTTTTCAGTAATTTTCTTTTTCCATATAATTGTATTAAGATAATCCAAAGATTTATTCTTAATTCGTTGAGGGGGGTGGAGGCATGCGGCCTTCATCTCCAGCCCCAAATTCCATTACCATATAAAACGGTCTCCGTAGACGCGACCGAAAAAGAACTCACGCCCTGTTGACCGATCCCCGTTCCGAACATCCGGATCGAAAAATAATAATATCAAATCCACCAGCGCCTCGTAAATTGTTTAACGGCGAACACACAAAAAACCATAAATCTGGAAACGGTCGCGTCGGAATGATCGGATAGTTTCATAATAAATAAGCCACAAAATATACGCGATAATGAATTAATAATGCCAGTTTTGCAAACTCTGGCCCGTTTTAACTGGATGACGGGGATAAAATCAAATCTCGTTTATTCTGGAGGGGTTTACGAGCTCGAGACTACATATTCGGGCTTATAAGTCATGAAATTTTGCGCATAAACGATGATGACGGATCGATGGTGTCGACGTCGCGTTTTTCTTTACGGGCTTGTCATCATCGTAAATTGCAAAATCTAGTTTTGTTTGTACAGGACGTGACGGGTTTATGGGTTTCTTGGAGTGAGGTGAGAATAAGAAGGAAAATGAGCTTGGATTCAAGCGATTTCTCCTCGCCGCTCGGCTGCGCCTCGTAGCCGAGTGTATATTTTATTAAAAGAAATAACATAGACCTCACTGTACAAGGTACAAAACAATATTAACAAGTAATTTGGCTAACTGAATACGACCAAATCTTAAGGCAGAATTCAGGTAGGTTAATCAGAGACAAATTTTTGAATGAATAATTAAAAAAAAACGAATTTGAAAAAAAATCTGAATTCGGTTATAGACGAAAAACAGTAGTTGGTGTTCGAGTCGCCCTCCGGACCGGTTTCGGCCTTATTGGGCCTCGTCAGTGAAATCTTCCACAAGTGTTGGTAAAGACCACTAGATGGCGCTCAGCCATCTTAAACACTGTATAATTCTCGCTTTCCAGCTATATAGCCGGTTTGGTTTGGTGGTCGAGTTGCCTTCCGTCCTGTGCTGTCACCGACGAGGCCTAATAAGGCCGAAACCGGTCTGCAGCTGTCCAGAGGGCGACACAAACACCAACCATTGTTTTTCGCCTTCTAATCAGTGAACCTAACCTCTCTTGAAAGTAAACAAATGCTACAAAGAGACCGAAGAGACAAAAGTAGCCCAGAAAGGGCAGAAGAAACATCCTGTGTGACAATAAAAATATCTACAAAAAAGTCTGGTATAGATGTTGACAGTTGTCAATACTTGAAAGACAAAGGACGTTACAGTGCTACCAACTGGGAAAATCAGAAAGGATCACGATCACATATTCGGAACCCCACGTCCTTTCAAGTTGCAATTTGCAAATAAAACGTAGGAAATCATGAAAATTGCCGCGTTTAAGCCGAAACTCTGGCCGCGTTGACATCTGAAAGATGTCTATAAATTGCAGCGTCGATTTATCACCCCTTTGTAACGCGAATAAATCCCGTCGAAGTGTTTTCCCTTGTACTACTTTAATACCTTTTAGGGGGCGAACAGTCGATAATTCAACGGCGGAATTAAAAACGATTCTCTCTTAATTAAAACAATGATCTAAGTGTGTTCCACCAATCTCGAGATGGGACGTAATAATAAGATTACAATTGTCGCTTTCTCTCTGTTTCCAGCGCCGGCTGTTTATTTAATCCCATTCCGGGGTTTGGAGGCGCGCCGTTTCGACCGGGGGGTTTAAATACCTGCGTATAAATCAACGCGAGGACCGTTTCATTGACGTTTAATTAAAATCAAACGTCGGTTTATTCGAAAAATATGGAAAACTCGAATTTATGAAGTTTTTTGTGGGAAGGAATATATTTGAGTGTCAGTAAATATAAAATGTTTACACGGCGCTATGGGGGTTTTTGTGAAAGGGAAGCTCTTGTATTCATAATTTTTATTTCTTGGCGCTTCTGGCGGTGATATCGAGCGGTCTCGGCTTGCCTACTTTCATTTCTCTTCGACGACGGTGGGAATGAGAGGACGTGGCAATGAAGTCAGACACCGTTTTTCTGCGATTGGGTTATCCCCGCGTCTCATTGAGTGACTTACAAAAGTTGGAAACCTCTTTGTGTTGCTATAAATTTAGCGTCTTTTCGTTTCTTTTCACACGTGTCTAGTTGGGGAATTACGATTTCGTCAGGTTGGTAGCCCTCGCTGACCTGAAAGGCTACCTGCCAGTTATACCAATATATCCTACTTATGGCAAGTAAAACGCTTATTGACCTGTGTGGCCGCTGTTTCAGTGACTCTTCTTACACCCACCACCTACATTCTAGAAGAGGTGAATTAGGTCCTCAAAAATGCGAGAAACTGTTGAAAAATAGAGCTATTCGAATTCACCGTCTCAAAACTTTATTTGACAACACCGCATTCCTTGGCGATGAAAGGCGCAGTCTGACAATACCGCACTTCTTCGCTACGTTTAGTTATGTAATTAAATTTAAAACTGTATAAGCATTTCGAAATTTCATTCAAACATGATTTCTTATCAATTTCAGGTAAATATACACAAAATGTTTTAAAAGTAAGCCATGAAACGTTTTCATTTGATGACAATTACGTCTAAATATGAAACAAATGTTTTCAAGTAAGTCTGTGCGCGTGGTTTAGTATAAGCGGACGTAATCGATGACTTCTCCTTTTCGCCTAAAATCCGCAAATTCGCGTGAAAAAGAAGCTCCCAAGTATTTTCGCTTCACTTGGCTTTACCTCGGCTGCACTTGGACATGTTTGTCTTGCTGTAAAGACCATTGCTGAAAGAATAAATTTATTCGAATTCACCGTCAAAAGCTCAATTTGGCAACATCGCATTTCCTGGCTACGATTAATTATTCAAGTAAATTTATTGCTCTACAAACATTGTAGTTTTCTAGCATTCAACTTGCATGAAACACGATTTCTTATCAATAGTAGGTAATACGACGAGTAGTCTAGATTGCCGCGGGTTTTGACGTCCGAATGGTTGTCAACTACGAGTCAAAATGGCAGATTTTTTTAGGCTAAAAAGCGGACGAGAGCTTTCTCGAGTTCTCTTTGGCCGAAAAAAATCTACCATTTGACAAGTAGTGCATCCATGAGGACTCAACAAGGCAATCAAGAGACTACGAATCGTATTTTACAGATTATTTTATAAATTAACGTATTGAGTAAGTAGTGTCAAGTTGACGTTGTAGTATTATCACTTATAATATAACAAGAAGGTGTTTGATTATCCATTTGTTTGACTCGAGAATTGAACTACGACCGGAATAGTCTAAATGTTTTGTAGCTCTAAAGACAACGAGACGAAGTCGAGTTGTCTTTGGCTAAAAACATTTCGACTATTTCGGGAGTAGAAAATTCGAGAGTTTAACAAATTGATAATCTAACACCTTCGAGTTATATTCGGCAGATAATTCCACAAGAGCCTTGATTTTTGCAGTAAGTAATAATTTATTTATTAGGCACCCAAGTAGTTCATTTTGAATATAGCAAGCACGCATCTGTCAAATAAATGTCATGTTATGACACTTTGGGATGTGTTTTCAATATAATCAAAAGCTCTTGTCGAATTATCAATATAATCAAAGGCTCTTGTGGAATTATCACTGTAATCAGGATTTTATTGGTTACTGGTATACTAAATGCTGCTTTGGATTGGTTCAATACTTAATGTATAAAATAATCATGTTACGTCTAAATATGAAGCAATATTTTTTCTCTATTTATTTTACCAACTTCAGAAACAGAAAAACGGAGACCAAATGATTACCAACTGTCGAGCTTTCGAGAGAGCCGTGCTACCAATTATGTCAATGCTACCAAGTGTAGAAACAAGTAACTGAAACCAAATACTCAGCTACTTCTAAATCACCAAATTTTCATGTGACAATCACAAGCTGCTGCCGACTTGTATGAAAATATTTTATATTTAAACCACGTGAAGTTTCGGACGAAAGTGTCACCAACCTTAGAAGTAGTGTAAATAAACGGAAACCAAATGATTGTTTACATAAAAGCTTTTGTGAAATCGATTGCCAACTTGAAAGTGAAGTAATTGCCAAGAATTTCGAAGGAAAAATGATTGTTAGTGTTGCCAATGTACAAGTTAGACAATTACTAGATATTTGTAACAATGCTACCAACTAAGCATAAATACTAGGCCATACTAGGTAGATATTTAGAAAAGACGGTGCTACCAATCGCAATATTAGTGTTACCAATTTTGCGAGTAGTAAAGAAAACCAAATGATGAGGTATCTACCAACTGACGAACCACTAAGTTACCAGAAAAAGTTTTCTAAAAAGATCGCTTTATAAAGTTAGGGATGGGCTCTGTGTTGGAACTATAATTATGAAATTATGGGTCAATGTGTCTTCCTAAGATTGATGAACTTCCGGGATTTTTTGCCTTTTATTTCAAGGGAACAATGCTGCCAACTTAGAGATTTTTATATCCACCCGTTAGACATTCTCGAGTGATCCTCTATTGGCGCGATACCCGTTAAACCTCGCCAACTCGAAATGGAATTATCGCTCGAGTTATGGTAAACTCACAACAACTCCGTTATTAAATCCAGGCAATAACCGCCTCTCGTAGTAAACTTTGCGCCGGATCGTGCCCTGAAACCGAAAGAAAATTCAGATGAAGCTCGAAACCGGACGGCGAGGGCGCTGGTGCAGGAAGAGGCGTGGTGGTGGTTTATCGATTCCCCGCCAGGCGGCACTATTGACATAACTCTTGCCACCGGGATTAACACACGAATAAATTTCGACGAAAATGCGACACTTGTTGGACCCCTTCGATTTTTACCAATCAAATAATATCTGTTGCAGATTTCCGTATCATGATCCGAGACCCCCGATCGTCTCCGACCTACCCGGAGTACCTGCGCCGGCTTTCCCCGCCCGGCAGTCCGACCTTGAAAAAATGCTGCTTCGAAAGAGACACCCCACGTGAGACGTTCTTTTGTTGTTGCTACACGTGCGCGAGTGACAGGACAACCTCGATCCTGGTGACCCTCGGTGTCTGCTGTTTGGTCCTCGCCTACACGATTCTGGGGGGGTTCGTTTTCATGACCTTGGAAGGTAGCGTGCATCACGACACGGCGGTGGCTGCGTCCAAGCTGGGGCCTAAGGGCCAAGAAGTCGAGAAGTTGAGAGCGGACACCGTGGACAGGCTGTGGAGCATCACGGAGAATCTCAACATTTTGTATAGGGAGAATTGGACCAGACTGGCGGCTGAAGAAGTCTCCATTTTTCAGGAGGCCCTGGTGAGAAGTTTAAGGGAGTCGGAGGGTGGGCGTCAGGGCGCGTCGACGGTCTATCCGCAACACAGATGGAGTTTCAGCTCTTCGTTCCTCTACTCGCTCACCCTCATCACCACTATCGGTGAGTCGAAATTGATAATGCAAGTTTTTGTTTTGCGTGGACCCAAGAGTGTTATATATCGATTTAAAGCGCGCTGCAAGGGCTTCAAAATGACATTAGAGCTGACCCTCTATCACAATTTTTATAGAAGTTAGAGCTCTGCGAGTTTTCAAAAGTGAAATTTTGAAATTGGTCAGAACGAAATGTGTGACGTCCTTGAGTGAACGTTCGGATGAAAGCTCATCAATTGCACTACAAGATGTAACATCAACGAGTCAGATACAATAAATCGTTTAAGAGTTATTGTCGTTTCAAAATTTATTATTGAGTCTCCAAGGTACCCAACAAGGCTTACGAGCAACAACAAATTATTACAAATAGTATCTTTATATATCACATTAAAGCGTGTATCAAAAGCTCCAAAATTTCGTTTCAACCGATATGATACGACAAACCGTTCATGAGTTACGGCCTTTCAAATTCCCTAAACTTAAAAACCGTAACATCCGTCGAGATAATTGTCTAATGGGCTTAGCTTCATGCCACAGACGGTTATTGCAAAGACTTCAAAATGACGCTTGAAAAAATAATAAAAGTTGTGTGGAAGTTAGAGCTCTTACAATTTTCGAAAGAAAAAACTTGTAGTCGTTTAAAAATGTGGAACTAATTCCCTAAGCTACCCAATCGGTTTTCGCTTACTACGAGCAAAAACTATTATAAATTTATAAATTTTGTTTCGAGACCTGCAAAATGGCGTTGCAACCAGTCATGATGATAATCCGTTCAGGAGTTATGGCTCTTAAATTCCCCCAGGCTCTAAGCAGTAACGTCCTGTGTCCACTACAAATCTTGATCTGAAACACATTTAGCTGGATTTAATTGCTTTCCTTAATTAAGTCCAGTACTCACTCTGCCGGGTTAATCGGGTGTGTAACCTCGCTTCCCCCCATCGCCGCGATCTGTAAGTCGAAATTGATAATCCTTCAAGACTTTTTATTTATTTTTCAACGCCCGTATTAAAATAACCGACGGGAGTATTCGCGGAACGTATGAGGATGTCAGGTCATATATTAAATCTTGAAGGGGCTGTAAATATGGGTAATACATCACGCCGGCAAGTTTCGACAAATAATTTAATATTTCCGAAAGGGATTTCTTGCGTTTTTAAAATTACAGGCGATGAATATCATCGATAGGGATTGGAAACGCGATTCCGTGAGTTATGGGGGCGGTCGTCGAATAAACAAAAGTTGTTACCAACTCCCATCCGGAGAAGTTGTCGATAGTTCGAGGAAATGGACCAAAGATTGTTAGGCACTGTTTCATAGCCATACCATACAGATTTGTCACATCAATATTAGTTGAAAGTTAATTGAATTTTTTTTGCACCACTTGTGACTGAAGCCTTGCAATCTATTTTTGCAGCAAACCTGAATACCAAATTGGCTCTCTTAACGTCGGATCCCAATTACGCGACATTGGCTTTCCAATTATTATTAATGCGGCAAAACAAAGCCACTGTATGGCTTTCCTTTAATTGACTCCTCGAAATACATTAAATCTTGTTGAAATTCCGCAACAACTCGATTTTCGAGGGGAGAATTTATTATTTTTGTATTGCTTTTGATCTAAGAAACGAGCGATTTTTTTCCTTCGACTCACCCGGGCCATCGATCGGGGGGTCGAGTCACGTCCATTTCCAATGAATGCGGACGTGGTTAACTCCCCGGTTTTGATTAGATCTCATCTGGAACGTTTTTATTAATCGACAGTCAGCACTTCCTGTAGTTTTTGAAAACTCGAGCCCGAAGGCAATATTAATAAATCTACCCTCTGTGGGAAAATTCAATCTGCATTCGCGAGTTTCCGATAAAATTGCCGACATCCTAGTGGCATTTATAAAGTGCGGCCCTCTTCGAGGAGAAAAATGGATCGTTAAAAGCGCCTCTCGAAAATAAGAGGACACGTACAGGGGGGACAGCTAATTCGACAATTTAATAACACCTGAATTCTGCGAGTTCCTGCAAAAATAATGGAAACGGAATGTTTGCACGGTTGAAATTAATGTTGTTCTAAGCTGTTTGGTTAAACAGATTGATTTGGAGGTGATGTGCGGAGTAATTGTTCCACCCTCTAAGCATACACATCGTGCGTTTTATTTTGAAAAATTCACAAAAATTAATAACTTTAAGGACGCGACCGACCTTTACGGCTTGTGTTGATCATGTATGTTGAACGCCATTTTGGATCCAATTTGACTCGGCCATTTCCCTCGTTATTTCTAGCCGGATCGCGTGTCAACCGTCCGAATTAGCGTCTTGGCAACAGGTGAGCCCTTTGAAGCCGGATCAAACTCATAAACACGAAATCAGCCTGATTACAAATTCCAATTAAACAAATTAGAGTGTATCTAAATGCAAATTGGAATGTATTTGTCGGGTGCCCGAACATCATCAATTACGCTCATAAACCTCAACATTCATCGTCGCGAAAAAAACACTCTAGAGGACCACAGAAGTGGTCTTATTTTTCAATTTTTATTACTAAATCTGTAAAAAATACTGTTATGGGTTGCGAGGGTTTAAAGAACTCGCTCCTTCGTCCTCGTACTTCAAACGTTGCTTGTACTATAATATGTATATTTTTTAGTAATAATAAAAGCAAAACGACGTTTCGTAATGGTGGTCCTATTTATCCTTACAGTTCATTACGGTGCTTGAAGCTCTCCTCCGCCATAAAGATAAAGACTAAAGGCAGTCGCTCGTCCATTTTGTCGCCACTTAAATCACCGCGTATTTATTTCCCTTTGAATCTTATCCGAGATTTTTTTTATCGCCCGAGAATTTTTTCGCAGTGAATTTACACTCAAGTGGGTAAAGAGAGACACATTGCTCATATAAAAAGGTTATAAATCAGGCCGGCGTAAAAAACACATGAATTTTACGTTGAAATAATTGGATACCCGCAGGAGCTATTTGTTATGTGTCGTGTCTGCTCGAGGAAAAAATATTTCCGCTTATTTTATTCGATCTGCGAGTATGACTGACATTATTGAGCACTGGAAATATCCTTTGGCGGACCGTTTAAAGCCGGAATCGATGAAATCCTACGATAAATATGCCCGTTATAAGCGTTTGTTCTAGTTCCGGATAGTTTTTCAGCGGGCGGTCGTAAAACCGACGGGCTCGGGAAACATCGATAAAAAATATCGCTGAACTTGTTGTGGAACACGGGAACTGAATAGGGAAGGAGCTTTTGTTGGCACGTTTAAAAAATGAAAAACGACTAAAACTGTTCGTTCGAATTTACAGCTTTGGAAATTTGGAATAACTTGTAAACGAATTATCGTACGAAACTGGTTGAAAGTCTTCTTTGAAGCTGTTGAGACAAGCTTTAACCTGATGTGCAAAGAGACCGGCAATAATAGTTTTTTGTTGCTCATAAGCTCGATAGCGTTACCTACGTACTAGGTCTAGGGTCATGGAGCCGCTATAACTCCTACACGAATTAACACATCAGATTCTTTGACGTAGCATCTTGTAGTTCCATTTGAGGTGTTTCATTTGATTATTTACTCGGGGAGTTCACACTTTTCGTTCCTTCAGAATTTCCAAAAACTCGAATTGCTCATTTCCGAAAATTCCCAGAGCTATCCCTTCTATATCAATTGTAATAAAACTTTCGCGCATGCTCCATTTGAAAGCCCTTGGGGATATCTTTCATTTGATATATAACACGCCTGAGTTCGATTGGTTCAAAAATTTTCGATTTGTTCAAAAAAACTATTTTTCGCGGAATTTTGTGCGTCCATTGAAAGGTTGCTGTACAGAAGCAACAATAACGGATAAGGTAATTTAACTCTACCTTCCCAGTCTAGAAATGATTAAGTTGAGAAAATAGTATTGCTCCTTGTTTTTTAGCAAAAAACAATGAAAATATTTATTACGTTTTTTAATGAAGTTTGACAATAATTACATAAGCCCGTTTTTCTATTTCGGTTTCCTAATGAACACTTACAGCACCCAAACGCGTTTTCGGCTTTTCTTTACATCGTAACCTAGACAACTATTGTGTCAAACAATCAAATTAACTGCCAAGCAGTTGGGTATCCGAAATAGAGAAAATTGTATGGAAAAGTTTCATAAGGCTCTTATCGCACTCGGATTTTGTAAAACTCGGGCTTTTCGCCCTCGTTGTCCGAACATCCTCGTGCGATAATAATTGGCCTTATGAAACGTGTTTTTAACCTCCCCACTCCACTTCACCATTTAAAAAAAAGGGAGGTTACTGCAATCACTAAAATTTTCGAATTCGAGATAAGACCGGATCTATACGTTTTGAGGTCTCAGGAGCCCAAAAAAGTGGTTTTTAAAATGTGTCTGTATGTATGTACGTACGTTCGTACGTACGTTCGTACGTTCGTACGTTCGTACGTACGTTCGTAAACACGCCACAGCCCAAACTACTCGACAGATTTAGCTGAAATTTGGTACGTGTGCATGTGATAACCCAACTTAGATCTGAAAAGCTTTTGGAGCCAATCGTGAAACTAGAAATGCCATTTTGGCACATCAACTTTTAAATTTTAAATGCAAACCCCCATTTTTCACCTCACGATAGAAAAGGCCTTCAAATTCTGCTTCTAAAAATGTATTAATTTTTAGTGCCCTTTTGATCAAAAATTGAAAAAAAAATTATTTTTATCCGACTTTAAAATCGCGGTACAGCCCAAGCCCCTGAATCGATTTCGCTGAAATTTTGCACATGTGGATTGTATTGCACGTCGAAGAGCTGAACAAATTTTGGAATCAATCGGCCCACGGAAACTGCCGTTTTGGCACACCAATTTGTAACTTTAAAATTATTCACTCATTTAACCATCCAAAACAAGTTTTTGAAACATTTATTGTCACCATCAGAAAGGTCTTCAAATTCTGGTTTTAAGTAAGACAAAATTCGTTCGCATTTAGTGCTCTTTGGGTCAAAAAATCGAAATTTCATAATAACACTAAAAATACATTATAGCCCAAATTAGCGAATCGATTTGGCTGAAATTTGGTACATGGAGATTGGGTGACCCGTTGAAGACCTGAAAGGCTTTTGGAAGCAATTGGTCCACGGGAAGTGCCATTTAGGCAAATCAACTTTAAATTTTAAATACAAAGGTCTCCTTTTTATGTCGCCATTAGAAAGACGATCAAACTCTCGTTCTAAAAATGTATTCACAGTTTCTGCTATTTCAGTGGAAAATAGAGAAAAAAATATTTTTCATTAAAAGGGAGCAGGCTGACAGTGGATGACATAAAGTATCAGTTATTGTCAAAAGGGTGGCAAACTGTTAACCTTAAAAGGAACATATTGTCAAATGTGATGGGTGATGTCGGTATTTGTCAGAAAATTGCGAAATTAGTCACAGACAATAAGCATAAAAAAAATTCTGTGGAATTGACTACTATCTATACAGAATACAAAGATCCACGCGATGGGGAGGTTCCAGCCGCTTCTCTGCTGCATTTTTTTTAATATACTATTTCCAGCTGCTTTATTTGCGAATCTAATAACACGTAAATTCAATGCAGGGGCTTTTAAATCCCCGCAAAAATAATGGAAATAACGATGGAATGTTTGCTGTTCAGTGACAATGGCTGTTGTTCTAATTTGTTTGGTTAAACAGATTAATATCGAGGTTCGTAGAGCGATCAATTAATCCTCCCCCTACACTCTCATAGCTTGGGACAAATGTACATTTAGTTTTGAAAGTTGTTAACTGCCTCATCAGCATTCAGTACATTGTATGTTTCGATCTGCCGTAACTCAAGAACGAATTATCGTAGAATACCAGTTGCAACGTCATTTTGTAGCTCTTGAAACGAGCTTTGATTCGATATGTAAAGAGACCATTTACAACAGTTTTTCTCATCTTTAGTTCCATAGGGTAACATAGAGGTTTTTGTCCTAAATTTTCAAACGACTATAACTCTTAAACGGATTACAGTATGAGATTTGTGTTAGTAATGAAACTTGTAGTCCAATTGACGAGGATTCATTTGATTATTCATTCGAAGGTGCCGCATTTTTCATTTTCTCAAAATTTTGAAAAACGCCTTTCGAATATTCCCAGGGCTACAATTTCTATACCAAGTGCGATAAGAGATCTGTTCATGTGGCATTTTAAAAGCCTTTTGATAAGCTTTCAGTTGATACATATCACGCCTGCTAATTCTGGTTTTTCTGTTTTTTTTTTTGTTGGAGAATCTGTAACTCCAACTTTTACCACGAGATGCGAGTCTAGTTTGCATGAAATGAACCCCTGCAGATCCTCGGAGAAGGGAAAAAAGCCTCCCGCCATAAAATAACAGCAAATGGCTCGACAAATTTTATCAGACGGGCGCAAATTTCAATAAGACGGCCACACGACAAATCGAGCGAGTTGCCTGCGTTATGAAAGCACTTAGGACACAGGTAGCTCAGAGAAGCCTTTGATGTCACGCAATTTAATTTAAATATCGCGGAGCGACGTCTCCTTGCATATGGAAGGCAAAGTCGCTCGATATCAGTGTCTAGATGGATTTCATTTTTCCAATTTCTCGGGTCCTAATGTAATTCTAAAAATACCTGCAAATGTGAAATGAGATATCGGAGGTGATATTGACGGCTGCTCTCGCCGCCTTCTTCATTCAGGCCCGGTAATCCTATCAGGAGTTATTAAGGTGGGAACGAGCAGCGACAAATCCTAACGATCGTGTTGCCAAATCTAATCTTTGTGAGGCTCCCGATGAGATCAACTATCCGGGAAATTATTTTCGAGCGGGAATAATACTCTTCGAGTTGTTAAAGTAGTCCAATTTGAATAATGTTTAAAGAGATGGAAAATGATTAAACGAGTTTCAAAGTTAGTTTAAAACTCGTATAATAATACCGGAGCGACTCTTCAAACAACCTCTTGTGCCGTCTGCGTCGATTCAATGACGTCACAGGGTGTTTCTGTTGGGGTGGTATACATTCAAACCGCCAATTTCGAAAACGTCTTAACCCGCGGCGATCAGACTGAAACTAAAAGTTTAAACATTTTTCCAGCGGTTAATGCGGCGTGAAATTAGTTGTTCCACTTAAAAGTTGGAGTTAAATTCCAGTAATTATTATAAAGAGCCGCATTTTCGATCCAGTTAGCTGGTAATTGATTCCGTTGCAACTCTCCCAGGTAAGACAATTACTCACACAAAGAGAAGGCGCCTGCTCCACGCTAATGAATACTTTGAAGTTAAAACGTTTCCGGAACAATTTATTAGATTCGCCTACACGTGTTTATGCAACTGGATGCAGGAATCTTGTACGATATGAAGCGGTTTAAATTTTAATCCGGGTGCTTTAGACCTGGGATTAGAGACTGAACCGGGGGCGATTACATACGTGCGGAATACTAAACGGGAGAAGTAAGGTCCGTTTCTGGAACAGACCTGAATTGGAATTTCAACACCGATGAAACATTTAGGAGACGCGAATCGATTCAAATTCCCATCGTTGTTTGGTCAGAGGACGAATTCTTCGTCGGTGTTGTGCTGTCGCTCAGGGATCGATGGTCTATGCAGAATTTTCAATTTTGGTTCAAAATTTGGATTTTCCTCAGTGGATCGTTTTCAAAGTACCTCTGTTCGCTTAGTCAGGTGAGTTTTATTAAGAAAACATGCGTTGCACTTGGATATCGCAGTTTTGAAATACGTCTTAGCCCTATAGCGTTTTTTGGCTCCATCTGTAATTATTTGCAAAATCAAAAATTTTGCGTTAATCCTTCTACGTAAACCTTGATTTCAGCTTTTCAAACGAATTTGCCAAGTTTTGTAAAAAATCTCTACCATTCTCGGTTAATGTTGGTGAGACCCGAACAAAAATGCCACCAATCGCTTAGTTGGCCTCGATTTGCTATGAAATGGTGGGTTGCATGAGTCTGAGAGCATTTTGAAATAGGTCTTAGCCCTATAGCGTTTTTGATGCTAACCAAAATTAGCCCTATAGCGTTTTTGATGCTAAGAGTAAAGTTAAAAAGTTAGAGTAAAAATGATGAATATGGAGTTTTTTCTTTCTCTTTCGAGTCAATTTTCTAAAAAATGTGTACATTTCTTGGTTAATAATTGTGAGATTCGAACAAAAATGTCACCAATCGCTTAGTTGACCTTGATTTACTCTGAAATGATAGGTCGCACTTGGGGTCTGAAAGCATTTTGTAATAGGTCTTAGTCCTATAGTGTTTGTCGACCCCAACTAAAATAATTATTCGCAAAATCAGGTATTTCGTTTTAATTCTTTCCTATGAAGCTCAGTTTGAGTGTAAATGGGGAAATTGCAGTTTTTTGCTCTTCGAGTCAATTTTTAAAAAAATGTGTACTTTTTTCGATTAATAATGGTGGAATTTGAACAAAAAAGTCACCAATCGCTTAGTTGATCTCGACTTACTATGAAATGAAGGGTCGTACTTGGGGCCTGAAAGCATGTTGAAATAGGTCTTAGTCCTATAATGTTTATGGCGCTATCTAAAATTATTCGCAATTTGGGTATTTTGCTGTAATTCTGTCCCATAGCTCAATATCAGTAAAAATCATGAAATTTGAGTTTTTTATTTATTTTTCGAGTCGAGTCGAGTTGATGATGGTGAGATTTGAACAAAAATACCACCAATCGCTAAGTTGACCTCGATTTACTATGAAAAGATGGGTCGGACTTGGGATCTGAGATTATTTTGAAATAGGTCTTAGCGCTATAGCGTTTTTTGACCCCAAGTAAAACTGTTCGCCTATTCGGATATTTTACTTTAGTTCTTTCTTATAAAGCTCAGCTTGAGTAAAAATGATAAAATTGGCGTTTTTTCTTTGTTTTTCCAGTCAATTGTTTAAAAATTATGTACTGTTAATAATAATGACATTCGAACAAAAATGCCACCAGTCGCTTAGTTGACCTCTATTTACTATGAAATTATGGATCGGGCTTGGGGCCTGAGAGCATTTTGAAATAGGTCTTTACCCTATAGCGTTTTTGAACCTAACTAAAATTTTTCGCAAAATCGGACGTTTTGCTTTAATTCTTTCATATAAAGCTCAATTTGAGTAAAAATGATGAAATTTCTCGATTTAGGCCTTCGGCCCTTCAGCGCTTTTGCCGTTTTTCAAGGAATTGAGTACTTTTCTAGATTGATGGTGAGATTCGAACAAAAATGCCACCAATCGCTTAGTTGACCTCGATTTACTATGAAATGGTCGGTCGGACTTGGGGTCTGAGTATTTTGAAATAGGTATTAGCGATACAGCATTTTTGCACCCCGACCAAAATTATTCGCAAAATCGGTTATTTTACTTCTATTCTTTCCTATAAAGCTCAGTTTGGGTAAAAATTATAGTTTTTTCTGTTTTTCGAGTCAATTTTTTAAAAGATGTGTACTTTTCACGGTTAATAATGAAGAGATTCGAACAAAAATGCCACCAATCGCTTAGTTGACCTCGATTTACTATGAAATGATGGGTCGGACCTGGGGTCTGGGAGTATTTTGACATAGGTGTTAGCGCTATAGCATTTTTGGACCCCAACTAAAATTATTTGCAAAATCGAGTATTTTTTACTTTTATTCTTTACTATAAAGCTCAGTTTGAGTAAAAATACTAAAATTGGAGTTTTCTCTGTTTTTCGAGTCAATTTAAAAAAATGCGTACTTTTCGCGGTTAATAATGATGCGATTCGAACAAAAATGCCACCAGTCGCTTAGTTGACCGCGATTTACTATAAAATGAAGGGTCGGACTTGGGGTCTGAGAGTATTTTGAAATAGGTCTTAGTCTTGTAGCGTTTTTGAATCTAACTGAAATTATTCGCAAAATCGGACATTTTGCTTTAATTCTTTCATATAAAGCTCAGTTTGAGTAAAAATTATGGAGTGTCTTCTTTGTTTTTCGAGTCAATTTGTCAAATTTTCTTCGATTTAGGTCTTCGGTTCTTTAGCGTTTTTGGCATTTTTTGAAAAATGGTACATTTCGCCTCAGGGGTTTCCCAAAAAAGTTGAATAAGAATAATGAAAATTCATATTTTTCTTCTGGTTTATTTTATTTAAATCTATACTAAATTTTTCCTCAGTCGCTATCGGTTAGGTTTGGATAAGAACAGCTATATTATTTATTTGACATTTCAACCAGTTTTATCCAACAATCCGTTCAAGAGTTATGGCTCGAAAATCCATACTCTATTTACAGGTAGCGCCTTCATTACCAATCTTCATCCACAGCTCACTTAATTTTATTCAGAGCATGTTAAGCGCTCTCAATTGTCCGCCATTCCACGGCCACCTTAATCCTTAATTACGTCCAGTAGGTAATCATGGGCCGAGTTAATTGGGGATATGAGCCCTCGAATATCCGAAACTTGGCTGCAACACTCGAATATGTGAGACTTAATTGCCTCCAAGTTTAATTGAAGCTGCAATCGATAAGTTTCGAGTTATTTCGAGAAAATCCGGACAATCTTGTCGACATCGCCATTAAGCTAATTAACCGCGCGGTTTTTAAACCGGATTAACCCCGCAACAAAACTCCATCCAACTTCTACTATTAAGGTCTGAGCAATAACACGCTTTACGATTACTTAAAACAAAGACGCTATCGCGCCTTCTTTTTACGACTCCGTTTAACTCTGATTATTTCTCGCAATGGAAAATACAGGGTGTTTTTAATAGATAAAAATTTAAGTTTTTTGTTAAAAGACGAGATCCGGTGCATTCAGTGCGCACTAATAAAAACACCCCACATTTGACGGTTTTAATTCCGCCGTCTTATTACGGAGCCTCTGATGTTGCGGTATCGCTCCCCTTTGGCATTATTTCATATCGAAATTGAAATTTTTATGCAAGAGCGGGCGAATTGAATGAAATATCCGTGTTTTCATTACGCGCAGCAGAATTCGTTTCCTTTTTCGTTGGCAAAGGAGCAGCACTGCGAATTTATTATTATACTCGATTGCATGATCCGCTTTGAAATTATTACGGAAATATAAAATTTCCACGGGAGTGTAAACAATCGGACTGTCCTTCGGGGCCCGAACCGAAAATCCAATAAATTCAAAGGACGGGAGATCAAAAGGCGAGGTCTAATTATGTACTCGTAGCAATTTTTCCAAAGCGGCTCGACTAAATCCCGGATTTGGGGAGGAATTTCAATCCTTCACGGGGAGGCGTCAAAATGGAATTTAATGATTAGTTGTTGATCTAGCCGGCGGTTTCTATCAGAGCAAATCGGTTTAATTATTCGATTCGAATTTAAGCTTTCCAGGTTGGCAACACGAGAGGGGGTCACTTTGATGCAGAAAGCTAAAAAGCTGCTCAAAACCACAAATCATAAGTTACAAAGCAAGAGTTCCTAAAAATTTGTATATATTTGTTGAATATTCGGATCTAATCACTGGAAATGGCTTTACGAAAATGTAGTTAGTATGGACTTTTTTAAAACAGCGTCAAACTTCTAAAATATATATGAATAATAAATATTAAAGTTCCAAGTTTCATTTAAATAGTATCAATCATTAGGGTTCATTTTTCTTTAAAATCGCGTTTTTTAGATTTTTCGGGGAATTCTCTTCAGATTCTTAATCGACAAGAAATCGCGCAACTTTTCTCTTAATTTAACCAACCCCGTATCTCCTATCGTGAACAGTGTAAAAGGAACCTCCCGTATAAGCTTCATTTAAAAAAAAAGTCAATTTGAAAAAAACTAAGAAATTATTGGCGATTCTGGGACAATTTCATTTACAGTTTGACAAAATGAAGCCAGTTCCGCTCGAAAACCAACCGGAAACACGTGAGAACCGAACGGCTAAATTCAGTATACCAAAAACGGCATCGACTCCTTCTTTCGCGCATATCTCGAGAAATAGTGGCAATAGAGCTCCGATTTGCTTTGCCGAAAAGCTGTCAAAACGTGCGACAAAACAATTTTTCAATCAAAAAAAAAAGTTGGCGATCGATATAAAATTTTCGTGAATGTAAATCTGACTGAAACTATCAAAAAATGGCATAACTTTACTTTAACATTCATTGAATTTTTCTTCCAATGTAAAACCGGCTTATAATGTCACTTGTATTCTTCAGGGTTTAACAGAAAAATTAATGCTGCTGTCAACTTCTAACCAATAACAAACCGGATCGGTATTTGAGCTTGTTTGTAGCACTGGCAGAAGATGCTTTCTTTAAATTTTTGGCAGACACAAGCTGTTTGAAATCAGTAGATCGTTTTATGTTTTATTGTTATTTAAAGTTGGCAACATTGCCGACGTAGGTTTTAGATAAAAAAAACGCTATCTTAAAGCTATACTAACCTAAACACTTTCTTGAAAAAAAATGCAGCAGAGAAGCGGCTGGAACCTCCCCATCGCGTGGATCTTTATATTCTGTGTAGATAGTAGTCAGTTCAACAGAAAATTTGTTATGCTTTTCGACAAATATACCGTCATCACCCATAACATTTGACAACATGTTCCTTTTAAGGTTAATATCTCTTTTAATGGAAAGAATTATTTCTGTATTTTTCGCTGAAATGGCAGAAACTTTGAATACTTTTTTAGAACCAGAAATTGATCGTCTTTGTAATGGCGACATAAAAAAAGGAGGCCTGTATTTAAAATTTTCAGTTGATATGCTTAAATGGCACTTTCCGATTAACAATTGCTTGCAAAAGCGTTCCAGGTCTTTAACGGGTCACCCAATCTCCATGTACCAAATTTCAGTCAAATCGATCCAGTAGTTTGGGCTACAATGTGGTTTTAGTGTTATTACAAAATTAATTTTTTTTTTATCCAAAGGGCAGTAAATGCGAATGAATTTTGTTTTATTTAGAACAAGTATTTGAAGACCTTCCTGATGCTGACAATAAATTTTAAAAAAAGTTGTTTAGGATGGTAAAATGAGAGTATATTTAAAATTGAAAATTGATGTGCCAAAACGGCACTTTCCGTGGGTCGATTGGTTCCAAAAATTTTTTAGCTCTTCGACGTATAATATGGTCTCCTTGTACAAAATTGCAGCCAAATCGGTCCAGAGGTTTCGGCTGTATCGTGTTTTTAAAGTACGTTAACAATCCCGAATATTTCAATTTTTGTCAAAAAGGCACTAAGAGTGAATATATTTTTAGAAGCAGAATTTGAGAGCCTTTCTTATGGTGACGTGAAAAATGGGGGTTTGCATTTAAAATTTAAAAGTTGATGTGCCAAAATGGCATTTCCGGTTGCACGATTGGCTCCAAAAGCTTTTCAGATCTAAGTTGGGTTATGAGGTGCCTACGTACCAAATTGGAGTTGAGGAGTGCTACCAACATTGAAAGTAACAGGGTCGTCAACTGTTTTATGGTTGGTAATATACGAAGGCGTTGAAGGGCCATGTTGTGCTGCTTTATTTTAATTGACAGTTTAAAGTTTCTGTTAACTTAATTGAAACTTTAAACTTGCAATTAGCTTAATTGACCCTTTAAACTTGCAATTAGGGCCCATTTCATAATCAAAATTAAAGTATTCTTTAACATTTTGCCTAGCAACATTTGAAAACGGCTGCTCCTGTTTGGTCAAAATCCTCTTTAATGTCTACTTTAACTTTAAAGAACCTTTAACTTTTATTATGTAATCGGCCATTAACCTTATTGCAAGTTGAAAGTGCCAATTAAAGCTTAATTAACTTAATTGGCACTTTATACTTGCAATTAAGCTTTAATATAAACTTGTAATTAACTTAAGAGCCGATTTCATAATAAAAGTTAAACGTCCATTAAAGTTAAAGCCGACTTGAAAAGGGATTTTGACCAATCAGCAGCAGCTGTTTTGAGATGTTGCTAGGCAAATATTTAAAGGACACGTTTTAATTGCATGGAAAATTTTATTTTAATCCCTCCACTACCGCAATCAGATAGCAAAATTTTTCGGTTGCAGAATTGATGGAAAAGATAGTATAAGGAACAGAGGACTAAAAACTGTTTCTTATTCCCTGAAGGAGTAAAAATATTTTTAGTCTAGGCCGAAAGTTATTGGAGCAATTTAATTATTCTGTTGAAATCTAAATTTTCTCAAGTTCGTAGCGCGAGAGAAAAAAAATATGAATGTCGTTTGCGGCTCTATTAATTATTAGTTAACAATAATGTTACCCGGGTATGTGGACAGCAGAACAGAAAAGTAACACACTCCTAAGCTATTTCGATGACGTTTCGGTCACAATCCGTGACCTTCTTCAAGGCGATGCCCAGAACAGGAAACAAATTTTAAAATTTAAAATAATGAAATGGACATTACGATGAAAAGTAACAATCACGACATAAGTCCATGAAGATGGTCACGGATTGTGACCGAAACGTCGGCGAAATAGCTTAGGAGTAATGTTATTTTTGTTTTGCTGTCCACATATACCCTATAAACAAAACACATAACACAAAAATGGACGATATTGTAATCATGAATAATGAACAAAGCGGTAGTAACCTAATCGGTTATAATAGTTTCAATTATTTGACGTTGTTGCCGCTGCACCGGCTCTCGTAATGCGAAATTCTAAAAACTCCAGTTCTAACAACTGAAACTGAAGCATTGAAATAAATTGCCAGAGCCAGCAACGTAAGGGCCTGACTAATTTTCACTCGATTACCAACACTAAAAATGGAAAAAAAAACAATTGTCCCGGGCAGGGTTAAGCGACGTTATAATCCCGCGTTTTTGCATCCATCATCGAATATTCAATCCTACAACTCCATTAGCAAAACCTCGCTAATCAGTCTTCCGCAGATAATTAAAACATTTTGCAGTTTATGAAAAATTAATCTCAACTGATGCAGTACAAACTTTCGAATTCAGGTCGAGTCACAGCTGCGGTAGGTGTACATTCAAATATCGGTTTAATAAAACCGTAAATTTTTAATGCGTCAACGACAGATTCATTCGCCGCAACTTTAACCCAAGTTGGGAAAACTCGATCGCTATCTAATCGTAAATTCCGCGACGAGTTCGGGACCGTCCAACTTGAAAATATCCCTCGCCGTTTCTTATGCAAAAATCGCAAAAATTAGACGAGAATCGGTTATTTATTCAAGACGTTAAAGTCGAATTTATGGCCCTGTTGTTTGGAGTGGGCTTGTTGCTGACAATTTCCAACAACATATTTGCCGGAATGTAACGAGAGAATTATTTGAAACCGGTCGAAAAATGACCCCCAGCCATGTTGTTGAGAATCGGGAGGGCCGCCCCCCAATTAGTTCAGATGTAAGCGGATCCATCCATTAGTTAGTCCCAGTTGTGGTCCGTCATTGAATTTCCATTCGGCGATGTTTTGACGGCGATGCACGATTACGCCATCAATAAAACGGCGACGTGCAGCGCCCCTTATGTGCAAAACTGCTCACTGAACTTATTAAACTTTTATTCCCTCGGGCGTTGGAAATATTGACAACGAGGTATCAGAGTTGAGTTATAAGCCGGAGGATTTTCAATATCGAGGGTTTTTTTGTATTGTCCCATGGAGTGGAAGCTTGCGAAGGCCTCGTCTCGCTACGGTAATTCGTTTCGGAGTTATGAGCGCTTTAAAACTGATGTCCTTTATTAGTTTTTTTAGGGATTTTTGCATTTAAACTTGATTTGATCGGTATTGCTGCGTTATGCTTGCGTAGGTATGTCAAGAACAAGAAGTATTGCTCACCCACTTCGAATAAACTAAACTAGCCTCTCATAAATTCAAAACTTCAAAATCCAATAAAATGGAAAATGTCAAATTTTAATCAAAACCGTATTTTGTATTTTCTGAGACTCTTCAACTAATTTGTCTAATCAAAAACTGAAAACCCGAAATTCACTAGAAAATATGTTTTTTACCAGTGTGATCCATCTTACTTCCTCTTTGAAAGAAAATTAATTGGTGCAAATTTCAAATTTCTCGGGCTTACCCACCTCGAGTAGCCTTTCATTAGTTTAAGACTTCAAAATTCAGTAAAACCGTTAGAAAACGGCAAAGAATTAAACTCGTATTTTGTTCAAAGGCTTCACTCGAGGAACTAACTGACACTAATCTGTCTAATAAGAAAACTTAAAATCATGAAATTAACTAGAAAACATATTTTTTAAAAGTTGTTGGGAGAATCCAAGTGTGACCCATCTTACTTCCTCAAATTTGAAGCATAATCGATTGGTGCAATTTTGAAACTTCTAAGGCGCACCCACCTCGAGAAAAGTAGCTTTTCGTTACTTTAAGACCACGAAATCCAGTAAAACCGTTATAAAACAGCAAATTTCAATCAAACCCGTATTTTGTGTTATCAAAGTCTCCAGAGAAACTAACTGACACATAATTTGTCTAAAAAGAAAACTTAAAATGTCAAATAACTAGATACCATATTTTTTAAAAGTTGTTGGAAGAATCCAAGTGTGACACATCTTACTGCCTCAAATTTGAAGCGTAATCGGTTGGTGCCAATTTGAAACTTCTAGGGCGTACCCACCTCGAGAAAAGTAGCTTTTCATTACTTTAAGTCTTCAAAATCCAATAAAACCGTTAGAGAACGGCAAATTTCAAGCAAACTCGTATTTTTTATTATCAAAGACTCCAGAGAAACTAACTGACACATAATTTGTGTAAAAAGAAGACTTAAAATGTGAAATAACTAGAAACCATGTTTTTTAAAAGTTGTTGGGAGAACCCATGTGTAACCCATCTTACTTCCACAAAGGAGAATCGATTGGTGCCATTTGAAACTGCTAGGACGCACCCACCTCGAGCAAAGTAGCTTTTCATTACTTCAAGACCTCAAAATCCAGTAAAACCGTTAGAAAATCGCAAATTTCAATCAAAGTCGTATTTTGTATTATCTAAGACTCCAGAGAAACTAACTGACATATAATTTGTCTAAAAAGAAGACTTTAAATGTGAAATAACTAGAAACCATATTTTTTAAAAGTTGTTGGGAGAACCCATGTGTGACCCATCTTACTTCCTCAAATTTGAAGGAGAACCGATTGGTGCAAATTTGAAACTGCTAGGGCGCACCCACCTCGAGAGAAGTAGCTTTTCATTACTTCAAGACCTCAAAATCCAGTAAAACCGTTAGAAAATCGCAAATTTCAATCAAAGTCGTATTTTGTATTATCTAAGACTCCAGAGAAACTAACTGACACATAATTTGTCTAAAAAGAAGACTTTAAAAGTGAAATAACTAGAAACCATATTTTTTAAAAGTTGTTGGGAGAACCCATGTGTGACCCATCTTACTTCCTCAAATTTGAAGGAGAACCGATTGGTGCAAATTTGAAACTGCTAGGGCGCACCCACCTCGAGAGAAGTAGCTTTTCATTACTTCAAGACCTCAAAATCCAGTAAAACCGTTAGAAAATCGCAAATTTCAATCAAAATCGTATTTTGTATTATCTAAGACTCCAGAGAAACTAACTGACACATAATTTGTCTAAAAAGAAGACTTTAAATGTGAAATAACTAGAAACCATATTTTTTAAAAGTTGTTGGGAGAACCCATGTGTGACCCATCTTACTTCCTCAAATTTGAAGGAGAACCGATTGGTGCAAATTTGAAACTGCTAGGGCGCACCCACCTCGAGAGAAGTAGCTTTTCATTACTTCAAGACCTCAAAATCCAGTAAAACCGTTAGAAAATCGCAAATTTCAATCAAAATCGTATTTTGTATTATCTAAGACTCCAGAGAAACTAACTGACACATAATTTGTCTAAAAAGAAGACTTTAAATGTGAAATAACTAGAAATCATGTTTTTTTAATGTTGTTGGGAGAATCCAAGTGTGACCCATCTTACTTCGTCAAATTTGAAGGAGAGTCGACTGGTGCAAATTTGAAACTTCTAGGGCGTACCACCCACCTTGAGAAAAGTAGCTTTTCATTGCTTTAAGACCTCAAAATCCAGTAAAATCTTTAGAAGATATCAAATTTCAACCAAACTGGTATTTTGTATTATCAGATACCCCAAATAAACTAATTGACACTAATTTGTCTAAAGAAAAAGCTTTAAATATGAATATAACTAAAAAATGTTTTTTTTAAGTTGTTGGGAGAATCCAAGTGTGACCCATCTTACTTCTTCAAATTTGAAGGAGAATCGATTGGTGTAAATTTTCAACTTCTAGGCCTCACCCATCTCGAGAAAAGTTGCTCTTCATTAGTAAGAAACTTCAAAATCCAGTAAAATGTGTAGAAAACAACAAATTTCAATCAAAGTCGCATTTTGTATTATTAAAGATTGCCGAGAAACCGACACTAATTTGTTTAATAAAAAAACTTTAAATGTGAAATTAACTAAAAAATATATTTTTTAAAAATTGTTGAGAGAATCCAAGTGTGACCCATCTTGCTTCCTCAAATTTGAAAGAAAAATCGATTGGTGCAAATTTCGAACTTCTAGGGCTCACCCACCTCGAGAAAAGCAACTTTTTATTAGTTTAAGACTTCAAAATCCAGTAAAATCGTTAGAAAACGGCAAATTTCAATCAAATAAATATTTTGTATTATTATAGAAACTGCAGAGAAACTGACACTAATTTGTCTAATAAAAAGACTTGAAATGTGCAATTAACTAGAAAACATTTTTTTTAAGTTGTTGAGGGAATCCAAGTGTGACCCATCCTCCTTACTCAAACTTAAAGGACAATCGATTGATGCAAATTTCAAACTTACAGGGCTCACTCACTTCGAGTAAGGTAGCTCTTCATAATTTTAAAGTTTAATATCCGGCAAAATTGATAGAATTCTGTAAATTTTAAAGTTTAATATCCGGTAAAGTCGATAGAAATCGGTAAATTTAAATCAAAATCGTATTTTTTATGTATCGAATAAAAAACGCGAAAATATACCGAATTTCGGGGACACCTTGTACATGTATATATTTAAGGGCTCAAACACCCTCCACCCTCCGCAATCTGAGAGCAAACTTTCGTAATTGTGTTGGCCAGAATCACGCCGTCAAGTCCTTTACAAGAAAAAAGATACGAGGCCCTTCCGGGCCGAAGTAATTTATCTCCTGAATGTCCGTCTGTTGACACATTACCCAGCGGAAAAACCACAACAAGGACAATATCCTCGAGAAAAAACCGCGAGTAAAAAATTTACGAGAACCCAAATTAAAATTTTAATATTTCCTCACCTCGCCGTTACGGAAACATGTTACCGTTATTACCACGTTCGATGTGCGTCGCGGATATCGTCAGAATTCTTACATGAGCGGATGCATTGTTGCCGCATTCCGTGATTAATCTAACGGACTATGAAATTAGTAATATTAAGATGGGGGAAGCGACGTGTGATTTCCTCGGGGAAAAGGAAAATCCCGAACAAATGGAAATTGTTCCTCCACCGCGACCGGAATAGATAAATAGTGGTGTTGCTAGAGAACCGTTAAGACAGTGGAAGTTGAAAAAAAAATTTAAGCGAATAATCCGAACTGAGGTTCGAACCCAGGAACAAAACGGTCACAAGTGTAATTAACGTATCTGGCGGTATGAATAGCTAATTTCCGGATGCAGCAAAGAGATGCAAAGCCCAATTAAAACCCTTCATTGACAACTGTGCAATCGCCACCGCCGATAATTCGGAAAATATTCGAGCCGGACATTCATGGCGTAACACGAATACCGCTCCGGTTAATCTCGTCTCCATGGAATTTACATGTGTTATTGATAATGTCGAAAAAATTGCAATTACACGACGAGCGCGCGTTACCTTTTATTGCGGTCGTAAAAAACTGGCGGGATGGATTTCCGGGCGTGGGAGAAATCGTGTCCGCACTTTGACGTAAAAAGAAGACGAGTTATAGAGGGCGGAGGTTCGACTTGATGAACACGCCGTGGAGTTTCCTTTCCTCGTTTTTTTTTGCCTCTCGTGTATTTGAACTATAATGCAAATACATAACGGAGTGGGTACAAACATGATTGTGTAAGATGCAAGGGAAATGCGATCTTATTCTACAACAGTCGGGAAAATATGGGAAAAATATGCTAGGGGCGAGTTTAAACATAGAATTTAGGAAAGTTTTATTTAAAATCTTTATTTAGCGTGTGTTAGTCGAATTGCGATCATTAAATGTCTAAATACCATATTTCAACCTAATCGAGCGATGATAGATATAGAAAGCGCTTTTTTTGTGTTTCTCTGGCCTCAAAACGCAATATAATGGATGCATTTTGGTTTAAATAAATACAGTGTCCTGGAGGCAGAAGGCCGAGCTTCCCACGCAAATCTACTCAGTTCCTTTATTTCCGACAGATTGAGCTCATGCAACCGCTTCGGGGATTAATAATTCAACCGCAAAACACACAAAGTCGATGTTCCACCTCCGGCCAGTTATTTACTCCAGATTTACCGTGTTAATCACAAATAACTACTGAAACCTGTTTATTTGCAAACTTTCAAACTTTGCTCATAAATAAGGAAAAATATGAGTTTGATAGTTTCGTTTCGTCAGTCGGTTGGGGTGAGAAAAAAGTATAGGTTTTTCGTTGAATGCGGTTGGCAGCACTATTGATCTAGTTGGCGGTTTCTATCAAGGCAAATCGGGTTAATTAGTCGATTGGAATTTGAGCTTTCTCAGGTTGGCAACGCGAAAGAAAAGGGAAAGCAAATGTCAAAGCTGTTTGAAAATTGTATTATTTACGCAAAAGCGAATTTTGCAAGATTAGGGGTGGAAAATGGTGAAGGGAGTTGAGATGTTGAGAAGTCAAAGTGAAAAACCTATCGAGTACTAGCTAAGCAATATTTCGAGTTACAACCCCTAATTTTGCCGCGTTTGTCAGATTTTGTCAAAAATTAGAAAAACATCCACTACAAAATATTATCGAAATACATAGGGTGACTGGAAGTTAAATTCCGAATTTTGGCCCCTTTTTCAATTTTCTTGGGAAGAGGGCATATTATTATTATAGAATTCGATAGCTGTTCCATTGCCGGATCGAAAACCTTAGTGGCATTTTTTCGAAAAATGTCATTTTAGGGGTGAAAAACATATTTTGCATTTGCCGCATTCCATCATCGTCCTCACGATTCGAACATGCGCCCCTCTCTCTGACTCTACTAGGGATGTCTTAGGCAGTCCATAGTCCACGTGTTTATCTCCTTTGATTTTTAAATTCTACGCTCGCGAAGCAGTTACTGGAATCGATCGGAAAATTCAAAAAAATCGAATTGTCTGTCTGTGATCACGCTGCAGCTCAAACTACTGAACGTATCGAGATGAAATTTGGCACACATATTCAGTGGGGGATTTGTAGGTGCTGATTAGAATCTGGGCCACATCGGTTCACGGAAAGTGCCTTTTTGGCACATCAACTTTAAAAATTTAAATGCAAACCACCATTTTTCGCATTACCATATGAATGCTCTTCGAATTCTGCTTCTAAAAATGTATTCACATTTGGCCAAAAAATGGTGCCGTGAAAAAAAACCATGCAGAACGGTATATTTTAACCTCCCCACTCCACTTCACCATTTAAAAAAAAGGGAGGTTACTGCAATCACTAAAATTTTCGAATTCGAGATAAGACCGGATCTATACGTTTTGAGGTCTCAGGAACCCAAAAAAGTGGTTTTTAAAATGTGTCTGTATGTATGTACGTACGTTCGTACGTACGTAACGTACGTTCGTACGTTCGTAAACACGCCACAGCCCAAACTACTCGACCGATTTGGCTGAAATTTGGTACGTGTGCATGTGATAACCCAACTTAGATCTGAAAAGCTTTTGGAGCCAATCGTGCAACCAGAAGTGCCATTTTGGCACATCAACTTTTAAATTTTAAATGTAAACCCCCATTTTTCACGTCACCATAAGAAAGACCTTCAAATTCTGCGTCTAAAAATGTATTCATTCTTAGTGCCCTTTTGACCAAAAATTAAAAAAAAATTGATTTTTTTCGGACTTTAAAATCGCGGTACAGCCCAAGCCCCTCAACCGATTGGTCTGAAATTTTGCACATGGGGATTGTATTACACGTCGAAGAGTTGAACAAATTTTGGATTCAATCGGCCCACGGAAAGTGCCGTTTTGGCACACCAATTTCGAAACTTAAAATTATTCTCTCATTCACCCATCAAAAACAACTTTTTGAAAGATTTATTGTTATCATCAGAAAGGTCTTCAAATTCTGGTTTTAAATGAGATAAAATTTATTCGCATTTAGTACCCTTTGGGTAGAAAAATCGAAATTTTGTAATAACACTGAAACCACGTTATAGCCCAAACTACTGGATCGATTTGTCCGAAATTTGGTACATGGAGGTTAGGTAACCCATTGAAGAGCTGAAAGGCTTTTGGGAGCAATTGGTCCACGGGAAGTGCCATTTAGGCATATCAACTTTAAAATCTTAAACACAAGTCACGGAAATCAAAGACCCATGCGTTGGGGAGGTTCCAGCCGCTTCTCTGCTGCGTTTTTTTATCACCGGATTTGATAGCTGATTTTTTTTCAAGCCGAAAACCTTAGTGCCATTTTTTCGAAAAATGTTCTTTTAGTGGCAAAAGGGCCCTTGTTTCAATTTACTTTACAAAAAAAAATATTCTTTCTATCGGATTCGACAGCTGTTATATTGCCGGATCAAAAACCTTAGTGCAATTTTTTCGAAAATTTCCATTTTAGGTACAAAAAGGCCCCTTTTTGAGTTTTTCTTAGCAAAAGGGCATATTATCATTATCGAATTCGATAGCTGTCGCATTGCCGGATCGAAAACCTTAGTGCCATTTTTTCGAAAAATGTCCATTTTAGAAGTGAAAAACATTTGTATTTTAGATTTTAGTAAATGAGCGCCGGGTGCATCAGCCATCTAACCGCTCCGCACGCCCAACCTTGGTTAAATAAAGTTAAATGCTACTTTTACAAATTCTGTGAAAAAGTAGAAGTTTCTACCGTCTCCGAGACTGCCAATTTTTTCGCATAGGTGATTTTAATTTTAGACAATGGCCATAATGTATTTGTTGTCTTTTATAAGTTCTCGGAACTATAAATTATAATCCCGTCTGACTCTACCTCTTTCAGGTTTTCTTTAACCACAAAAAGAAATTGGCGGGAAATGGTTGTTCGATACTCGCCAGTAGATTGAAAAGACCGGAGAGCTGATGGATTTATATTTTTAAATAAATTTTTGACTTCTAGGCTTTTGTTTATAATTATTATTGTTATAATAGCTGCTTAAAGTTAATTGCTACATTTACAAATTCTGTGAAAAAGTAGAAGTTTCTACCATCTCCGAGATTACGTCAATTTTTTTATTTTATCGCTTATACTGCATAGAAACTACCGGTTTTCTCCAAGTTCCCAGGTGGCACATTATGTTGGTTGTAAAGGGGTGTTATATATCACCTATATATGTATAACGTTTCTATATAGACAATGTCTACTCGATATTGGTACGACATCGAATACAAAATTATGTAACTATATATTTTTCCCATTATAACTCCGATATAGGTGCTAAGTAGAAAAAACTACATTGATTCTTTGTTATTGGCCCAATAAAGGTTAGACATTTATAAATCTATGTTGATTATATCAATATGAGACCCATATCTATGAACTAGATACAATCAACATTAGCATTTCTCAGATTGATTCTATATAGAATAGACATGAACACTTTTATATTGATTTGGCCTGTATCATGCCTATAAATACAATCTATATCGATGGTAATATATAGGATCAATATCAAAATGTTCGAGGTATTTTATATAGGCTAGATCGGGGGCTATTTTATGGACAATTTAATATTGTACCATTGTCTCAATATATTTGGAATCGCCATGGAAAATTCCAGGATGGTGCTACATAGAATCAACTTGGAACTTATACCTATACTACAAGATATGAGTTTCTTGCCTGAACAAGTTAATTTTGCAAGAGATTGAAATATGTACAAGTGTCTCGAATGGGACTGTGGATAAACATTTGCCAGGTATTGGTGGAATAGTTTTCAAAGTTTCAAGCAAAAAAGTTCGGTACTACTTTTTCGGCGAAGGAACGCCATTGTGCCGTGCGCTGTGCGGTTGTCACTTGTTATTCCTACGCAGTACGTTTTCGCATCCCAAATAATCACGTTCCTTGAAGTACCGATTTCAAGAGAAAACTAAACTTGCAATAGTATCTGGAAATGTAAGAATAATATTCATTTTGAGAGTATAGGATCAGACATGCCATCACTTTCAAAGTTTCGAGCCAAAAATTTCGGCACTACTTTTTCAGCGAAGGGATGCCATTGTGGTTGCCGCTTGGTGTTCCTACGCTCCCTACGCGTCCCTGTGTTACCCTCTACTCAATTGCCTCGTCTTGTCGTCTTGATCAGAACGCGTTGTGCTATCTGGTGTGTGTTAATAAAATAAAATCAAATTTGTATTTTGGTTGGAGCTAGTCTAGTGTGGTGTTCTTTTCCGGCGTCCCTGTTACCTACCCTCTAGTCAATTGCCTTGTCTTGACTTGATTGAACTAGAGAAAAACGCATTGTACGGTCGTCTGGTGTGTGGTGTTAATAAAATCAAATCAAATTTGGATTTTGGAGCTAGTGTGGTGTTGTTTTATTTAATTGTACAAACAAAATAAATTAAATATTGATTCAATAAAAAGATTTAAGGTTAACAAGTATATATGTATTTTGCCCTATATCGGTCCTCTCTAGATTAAAATATAAATTCCATATTGATATCCACATTTACCCTATGTATTTTGCAATATGTTGCTTATATTGGTTTTCACATGGAAATGAGATAGATTCTACATGCATTCTATATAGAAGCCTATATGCATTCCATCTCTCAAAGCGTTAACATTTTATATCGATTTTATATTAAATAAATATATGGAATCTACATTTAATCAGTTTATAACCTACATCGGTTCTACATGGTGTGCTACCTGGGTTTTAACGTTTTATTTTAATCTCTCTTCTATCACAATCAATGAGTAATTTTAAATTGAAATCGGTTGAGATTGATGATTGATGGAAAAAATGTAAATTTTGCCGTCAGTTTCAAATTTTTCCCGAAAGGACGATTCAAATCTGACATTATTTTGAAGGTATTTCAATACAAAACAAGATTATTTCCTATGCTTTCAAATGCAAGTTTGTACTTCAATACATAAAACCGAGAAAAAACGCCTCAAAATTGAAAAATCACAATTTTTACCAACTGAAACTGAAGCATTGAAATAAATAGCCAGGGCTAGCAACTGAAAATAGCTAATTTTAACCCGACTACCATCAGCACTAAAAATAAAAAATAAATAATTTGAGCATTGTCCTGGACAGGTTAAGCCGTTATTCCATCGAATATTCGATTGTACAACTCCATTAGTGAAATCTCGCAAATCAGCCTTCCCGCGAATAATTAAAACATTTTTCAGTTTATGAAAAATTAATCTCCACTGCAATGCAAACTTGCGAATTCAGGTCGAGTCATAGCTACAGTAGGTCTACATTCAAATAGCGTTTTAATAAAGCCGTAAATTTTTAATGCGTCAACGGCAGATTCAATCTACCTTAAGCGGGGATCGGTTTTTACCTGCGGAAACTCGCCTCACTAACATAGTATCCGAGTGTCTTTTCGATTAAAACAAGAATTACGTGGTTACTGGTTTGGGTGGTGGCTTACCACCTCCTTCACTTGTTTTATTCGGAAATAGGCACTCGGACCCTGCGTTGTTAAGGCGAGTTTCCGCAGGTAAACACCGATCCCGGCTTAAGATTTCGCAAGTAGAAAGAGGCGGCTCTGGAGAATACCACACTTCGCTGTTAAGGGGTAGCACGCCTTCCAACAGAGAACTCTAGGAAAAATTTCCTCCCCACCAGCCGTTAAAAGAAAATTACTGATTCACCCTGTATAAGGCATTTTAATTCCCCACTCTAATATGGCGGCGATTAGCTGTTTTTGACAGTTGGAGGGTAAACAAACCTAACCTCCATTTTGTTTAGTTTCTTCATATTATTTATCGAAATACTTTTAATTAGAAGTCGATATTTACTATAAGAAGGTTTAACAAGTAAGTAGAACATAATGTTATTGCAAATTTAGGGATCGACTAAGTGAATAAATAATTGTGCATTATACATACAGTACCGAACTTTTATAATGCGGTGGGATGGGAACATAATAATTTTTCAGGATATCTTTCAAGAAGGCAAAAAGGGTTGTACAATCGAAGAGGAGAAAAAACATTAAGACTTGTCGAAATTCATTGTTTCTAAGTCACGACATTTATGTAATGTTTTGGGTTCAGGTTTTTTCATGCGCCTTTAAAATCAATAACACTCACTGCCACCTAGATTTGTAGTAAACCTTCTTTTGATTTTCGATTTATAAACAAAAGTATTTTAGTGATAATGGCAAGAAACCCAACAGAACAATGCAAATCAAATGGAGGTGTCTGGTTGGTTTACTCTCCAGCTGTCAAAAAGAGTTGGCCGCCGCATATTTGAGTGGGAATTAAAATACCTTACACCCACGAGTTGGTCTCTATTAGATCTGCAGACTCGGGAAGTGTTTCTCATAAAATTAAAATTTCAATCACTATCCCTAATCGGCTTAGAATTAATCAGATCTCGCAAAAACTCGATTAAACCGAATTGCACCGTGGCCGTAAATCTCGGTTATTGCTAAACCCTCGCACCGGATCCATCCAGAGTGCGAAACACGTCGATTTGAACTTCCTGGATGTCCGCTCTGGTTCACCCCGCAATCTGTTTCCATTCCAGGGTACGGGTCGGTGTCGCCGCGTACGTCCTGGGGCAAGCTCGTGACGATCATTTACGCCCTCGTGGGCATCCCCCTGATGCTGCTCTACTTGTCGACGACGGGGGACCTCCTCGCCCGCAGCTTCCGCCGCCTCTACGGCCGTCTGTGCGGCGTCTCCGGCGGCCAAAAACCCCACTGTCCCTGTTCTAGTCCGGTGAGGGTCCCCGTCACCCTCTGCCTCGTCATCGTTTTGGCTTACATCTGCTCGGGGGCAGTCCTCTTCCATCGTCTGGAGAACTGGAGTCTGCTCGAGGGATCCTACTTTTGCTTCACGTCCCTGGGGACGATCGGATTCGGGGACCTGCTCCCGGGGCAGAAGGCCGAGGACGTGTCCCTCTGCGCCTGTTCCGCGTACATTCTAACCGGGATGGCGCTGGTTGCGATGTGTTTCAGTCTCGTGCAGGAGGAGGTCATCGCACTGCTGAGATACGTGGGGGCCACGTGCACGAGGAGCAGGGGGTTCAAGGGCAAGGACGAGGAGGCGTCCTGACAGAGACCGCAGGCGGAGGGTGCGGCTCCGGTTAAACGGCCGCCGGTTGTTAACAAGATACCGCCCATGCTGCAGAACAACAGCCTGCCGAGGAAGAGCAACTTTCAGAGGAACGCACCTGCGAGGAGGTCGGCCGGTGAGTACCGCTACCAGTCTGTGCATGTTGCGTGTTTGTTTTTGCGTTGTATGGCGGATTGACAGGTGGAGCCCGTTGATTCTATTACATGTACCACAATTTCGTTTTTGCCTTATTCCTGTAGCGAAAGAATGATTGGTAATGCAAAAATTGTTTTAATGAAGGTAACGGCGTTCGATCGCCAGTTTAATGTTATCTAACTGACGAAAGTTCTTTTTAAATTAATCAGAGCATTCAGGTTAGATAATATTACTCATAAGTAGGGTTGGGCAAAAACATATTTGCATGTTTTTCCTAAAGGCTTGTATTAAACCCACGTTATGTAGCATGTGATGTTTTCATTTTTTATTTCATGAAAACTTAAATTAAACTTCTATACAGGGTGACTCAGAATTATAGGGACAACAGCTAACCACAGATTCCGTAGGTAAAAATATGTCAACAAGTTCCTATAAACATATGCCAGAAAAATGCCTCCTAAGGGAGTTAGGGCCTCTTAAAATGGGCACTTTGACCGTGGTTTTTTCTAAATATCTTCAAAACTGTTAAAGATATAGTAACATGAAATTGGACACCTTTAATAAGTGTTTGATGGTGAAGTAATTACCGTGGTCACAATTTTAAAATTTTGTTCAGAAGCCCATACAGGGGGGGCTTAGGACTAAATTTGCTCAAACATTTTTGTAAGTAGTTTTTTCTCAAATTTCATTCCAGAATCTGAAAATATGAGGTTTTTATGTAAAAATGGTACTCTTGAGTGACATCGATGGGATGCACCGTTTTTGAAGAAAATGGCTTTTTATTGGTTCACGGCTCCAAAATTTGTGACAGAAGACATCAAAATACTGCAAACAAGTTCATGGGACCGTTCCTTAGTTTATTTTAGAAAGAAAAGTTCATATGGGCATGAGTCGAAAAATGCTTCCTAAGCTATGGTCTTTCAAATGGAGTCTTGGAAAGCATGTTGTTTGAAGGGCTCTAGCTCCCTTAGGAAGCATTTTTCGACCTATGTCCATATGAACTTTTCTTACTAGAATGAAGTAAGGAACCGTTCCATGAACTTATTTACGATATTTTGATGTCTTCTGTCACAAATTTTGGAGCCCTGAACCAATGTAAAGCCATTTTTTTCGAAAAGGGCGCATTCTATCGATGTCAAACAAGAGTACAATTTTTGCTTAAAAACCTCAAATTTTCCGATTCTGGAATAAAGTTTGAGAAAAAACTACTTACAAAAGTCCTAAGCCGCCCCTGTACGGGACGCTTCTGAACGAAATTTTAAAATTTTGACCACGGTAATCACTTCAACATCAAACACTTATTAAAGGTATCCAATGTCACGTTGCTGTCTTTAACCGTTTTGAAGATATTTAGAAAAAAACACTGTCAAAGTGACCCTTTTAGGGGGCCATAACTCCCTTAGGAGGAATTTTCTGGCATATGTTTATAGGAACTTGTCGACATATTTTTACCTAAGGAATCTCTGGTTAGCCGTTGTCCCTATAATTCTGAGTCACCCTATATATAGCATATATCAAAGTTTTCCGGTATACAGCATGCGTTACGGTATATTTGAGCACATTACAGCATAAAGCTGCATGTTTTCGGCTGTTTAAGGTTGCTCTCCGGAATATTTCTAGAAAATTTTAAACAATAAAAATTATTAAAGATTACACTGGCAGCGCGGTTACCCTTGTTAAGCCGGAACCTACTACCTCGGGGATTAAACTGACTCCTATTACCGCGTTTTCTTCGAAAAGGATTTACATAAAAACAATTTTTAGTTTTAACATGGTTGGGCCAATGAATAGCAAATTTTGATGGTATATGTACGTAATTTAGTAATAAAATGACTAGCTATTTATTTTTACGGCATATAAATATTAGGGCATATACTTGGAGATTGCAGCCTGTTTAGAGAATATATTTAAGGATTTTAACGGAATATTTACGTGTATACAATGCTTCATCTTTACGGCATACTAGCCCAACTCTACTCATAAGTTTCATCTATGGAACGCCATCTTCCTTTGAAATGAATCATAAAAACTGATAAACATAAGAATATACTTTTTTTTTACTTTCTTAAAACTTTCTTAAAACCGTTTAATCTTCGCTTTCCGGCTATATAGCCGGGTTGGTTTGGTGATCGAGTTGCCTCCTGGGCTTTGCTGTACTGATGAGTTCTAATAAGAACGAAACCGGTCTGCAGCTGTCGGGGGGGGGCAACTCGATCACCAACCATTGTTTTCATCTTTGAGTTGCTCGTGCTGCCATAGCACGGTGGTCAACCACACTTTGGTTTTCGATGTCAACCTTGTTGACGAGAAATCCGCCGTAAGTGTTGGTAAAGACCTCTAGATGGCGTTGAGCCGTCTTCACACCGTTTAATTTTCTTAAAACAATCAAAAAAATGTTACACAATTTTTACACTGTCTCATAGATTAAACATGTTAGTTATTTATTTCACCGCGTAATAAATCTGTGTATACATTTTCTAAAGGCCACTTTTTCGTGATCCTGGGACCATAAAACGTAAAGATCTGGTGTTATCTCAATTTCGAATTTTGGAGTGATTGCAGTAACCTCCCATTTTTAAATTGGTTGTGGGAAAGTAAAATTTTAAAATATAAGTAAACCGACTTGAACATTTGAACATTCATGCATGATACGAAATATAATTTCAGTTTTATTTTACTTTTGCAAATCAAATAACGTTCGAAGGAATATTTATTGAATCTTACTATTTATTGAATCAAAATTTATACAGACAATAGGGTCTGTGCTGTAATTTACGCGTTTAAATGTTAACCTGCAGTTTTCGCTGTTATAGTAACGTCAAAGCAAGGGCGTTAAAACAGTTAAAAACATTATATTTTTAGCGCCTCCTGCTAAAGATGCCTCTAATTAATTAACGTTTAACCACCTCAAGTACGATGTAACGGTAGTGCTACCAAGGAAACGAAAAAATGGACCAATGATGCTGTCGCATTTTAGCAGAAAACGTTAAAATTGCAGAATGGATCCTAATTTAAATGATGCCATATATTTTCTGACGGACGTTGTGTGAATTAAGAACAAACACGAAAAAGAGACGAATGTTTGTTTCAATGTATATTAATAATTCCTAAAGAAAATTAATCCAAAAAACAAAAATTGAACTCTTCCAACAAACATTTGAAATATAAAAATCCAAACAAACATTTAAAATACAAAATTATGTAGGATTTAAATATTTGTTGGATTTTAATTTAATAAATGATCTAAAGTTACATTTTAAATATTAGATATCAATAAAATGTTTCTCTATTTTTTGTGATTCTTTATAATATATTAATGTTCTGTTTATGTTTATTGTTCTTTCAATACAACAGAACCGAGAGGAAAACAAACTAAAGTTTTTGAAAGCAATGAAAACGAAATTTTAAATTTCCTTTAAAGATACTGCCAATTATTTTTATTAACATTTTTTGTAGGTCTCATTTGCATGAAGAAAATAGTTGTTTATGGTACGTGTACGTGTGTCTTATAAGACATTTCAGACACGCAAGAAATGCCTAATTTCTTAAGTGTCTAAAATGCTGATAAGACACGAGTGCCATACAACGTTTCGTCCACAAACTGTTTACGTATTAGGGCAAAAATAAATTAGAAATTATATGAAAATATTTGCTACCGTAGCAACCCGTGGAGTGTTTTGTGAAAAATAAAACACTAGTGCTTTATAGCATAGATTATAGATGTGTAAACAATGATTTTATACCCAGGCCTGACGAGAGGGGGGGACAGCCGGTGCAAATGCCCCGGGCCCGGGGTGTTCTTAGGGGCCCGGGCCCGGGCCAGTCTCGCAAAATTCACGGAAAAGTCGAAAGCGCCGCTTACCGATTGTGCACTGAATTCAAAACGTAAACACGCAACACCCCCATTGTACCATATACCATATTCCAATAATGTAATTTCGAGAATCCCGGATTATTTCTTAAAAAACACTGTGACCTTTTTTGTCGAGAAATCACTCTTTTTAGGAAAATAATCGTAAAATCAGTAAAAAAAAATCGCCTTGCTAAAGTTAAGTTTTATATTTTCTTGCTTGCGTTTGTATTCTGAAGTGCTGGGAAAATGCGTGACCTTGAAAATTTCAGAAATTTTCGCCTGCGGCGCCACTTTGTTTTTTCAGTTCCGCATTACGGATTTTTTAAGGAAGTTAAAAAAAAAGCATTATTGTTATTATTATTAAGGGGCCCGCAGATTTCAATTGCCCCGGGGCCCGCGGTGGCTCTCGACGGCCCTGTAATTATACCCTAATAATAGAGAAGTTGTAGACATAAGTATATTATTGGAAACACGTTTGGTATTTTGTGAACAACAACAATAATTTTTATTTAATTCCAAATATTTATATTTCACAATAAATAAACTTCTAAAAATTAATATTGTACACAGAAAATTTAAATAAACAGTAAAATTGAGATATGATGTCCATAAATTGTGGAAAAATTATTTGAAAGAGGAACAACTCTCATTTTAATGGGGTCAAAAGAGATACGGCATCATTTAAACTTAAATTTTGGCTCAATAAATAAAATAAATAAAAAGTAAGATGTCGTTCCATATTCATCAGTTTAGCAATATTTGATTCTGTAATGGTGGCAACCATTATTTTTCGAAAATTTGAAAACAGTGGTACCAACATTCTCCGTGAAATGTTTAAACTAAACTCACTTTTACAGTTGGTACTTGCTTGTATGTTAACAGTGCTACAAACTCTTTTTTCTATTTCGGTTTTCTAATGAACACTTTATAGCACCCAAACGCGTTCTCTAATGTGCTCTATTAGAGCACGGCTTTTGTTTACATCGTAACCTAGACAACGATTGTGTCCAACAATCGCCAACTGTCAAGCGAACATTGACCTGTCTTTGAATATGTAAAACCAAATTTTTTTCTAACGAGTTGGGTATCCGAAATAGAAAAAATTGTATAAAAAACGTGTTTCATAAGGCTCTTATCGCACTCGGATTTTGTAAAACTCGGGCTTTACGCCCTCGTTGTCCAAACATCCTCGTGCGATAATAATTGGCCTTATGAAACGTGTTTTTTAATATACTATTTTCTATTTCGGTTTTCTAATGAATACTTTATAACACCCAAACGCGTTCTCTAATGTGCTCTATTAGAGCACGGCTTTTGTGTACATCGTAACCTAGACAACGATTGTGTCCAACAATCGCCAACTGTCAAGCGAACATTGACCTCTGTCTTTGAAAATGAAAAACCAATTTTTTTCTAACAAGTTGGGTATCCGAAATAGAAAAAATTGTATAAAAAACGTGTTTCATAAGGCTCTTATCGCACTCGGATTTTATAAAACTCGCGCTTTTCGCCCTCGTTGTCCAAACATCCTCGTGCGATAATAATTGGCCTTATGAAACGTGTTTTTTAATATCCTATTTCTACCAACGTCCAATTTTGGCATGTCGTGTTTTGTTTGCTTTAGTGTGCGAAGCATGGCATCCCTTTATTTTCGCCGGCAAGTTTGACTTTTTTCGCATGTTTATTAGTGCTTTAGTGTGCAAAGAGTGGCAGCCCTTAATCTCGACGGGAAATTTGAAAAAGGAAACTTGCAGGAGCCGATCCCCTCGTCGAGTATTTCGTCCCACGCAGCCTGAGCGAGTTCGACCTGTCAATAGCGGCGGGTGACACCCCCATTGCTGCCAACTTCCTCCCGCTCACCGTGCGCGTCCCCCGCAAGCTCGCCAACAAAACAAAAGAAAAAATGGTGACCTTCGAGGACGAAATGGCGGCCCGTCTCAAGGACCCCGACTTCCAGGACGTGTTCATGTGACAAAAGGGATAACAGATGGGGAATGAGGCGAGTCTCGTGGACGATTTTAACAGTGTCAAGCGGGAACTCAAAAATTTTAAAAATTTTAAACTGTGCGAGGGACTGAAGAAGTGCGATGATGACTGCAGCTGCAACGCCGAGGCCGAGTGCGACATCTGCAAGGTCATTGACTTCACGCTCAAAAAGGACAAGTTATAACGTGACCGGCCTGTACATAGGACCTGTATATAGTTGAATTTTTGTAACCTAAGAACCAATTGTACGATTTATTGTTAAATTTTGAAGGGGTTGACATTAAACGTGTTTTTGAGAGTTTTTTTTGGTTAATTTTAGGCTCCTACTTGCCTACTTAATGTGGGCGGGGCTTATCGAGGCGCGTCTCTGTGAAGTTCGATCCTAGTTATGTAAGGGGCTCGTCCGGGGTAAAAGCAATCCCTCGTACCTGTGGCAGATCGGTAAAACAGGCGCTCGTAGTAGTCATAGACGGTAAGCACTAAAAATTATCTTGAGTTTTTTTTATTTGATCGCTTGACCGCGAATAAAAGATTTTAACAGCAAAAATTTATGGTTTCTTGTTAGCCGCCCACTTCGGGAAATGGTCGATTTTAAAAATAACTTGACCCCAAAGCGGGAAGATTCCAATCAGCACCAAAAATGAAATAATCTCCACCATGACCCCCACCTTGATCATCTCCCACGTGGTCATGTTGCACGGCGCAGCAGCTATGGCGTTCGGGGGGGTCGCCACGGGCATACAGTAAGCGAAGGAGCAGCTGAGGGCGACTGGCAACATCATGTACAGGGGGTGTATCTTGAATGCCTAAAAAAAAAATATTCGCGACTTGCGATAAAAAATTTCAACTTACCGTACACATCTTGGACACGACCGGCAGCAGAATGTTGGCAATCGCTACGTTGCTGGAAATTTGCGTCATTCCCAGGGCGGACAAACAAATGATTGATAAAATAGCGTATTTGGGCAGAAATCTAATATTGTCCAACTTTTCGGCGATCAGTGTACTCATTCCGCTGGCGTTTGAAGCTTTCGAGATCGCGAACCCACCCCCCATCAGGAAAATTAACCCCCAGTGCATCTTGTCCTTGACGAATTTCCATGGCAACAGAGCCGGAGACGCGGCCTTTGGAATGTTCTCCTCGTCCTTGCCGCAGAAGTAGAGGCACGTTGCCTGAGCGGGAAAAATGAAGATCAGAATGACGATAAAGATGGCGGCGGTGGAGTCCGAAATTCTGGGGTTGCCTCTTATCTCCTCGTTAAATATGTATTCCCAGCCGTGAATAATTTTCGGGGCCCTGAAGACCCACAGGACCACCACAACAAGGAACAGTATGCCCACCAAGATTTCGTGCAAGGTCACCTGTCCCATCTCATCGAGTTTGCCTTTGATCACCCCGCGGGCGACTTCCTCCCCCTCCTTGCCCACGTTTATCAGTTGGGCGTCTCTGGATTTTGGACGGAAGAGCCCCATGTACCATATCTCTAACCAGACCCACGTCAGGATCATGATGACGAGGGCTATGGGGAAGCAGCTCGCCAACCAAGTGTTGAAATTAACCAAATGAGCTTCGGGGAACATCAAGTCGAAAATACCGACAAAGGCGAGGTTGGTACCGCTGCCAACCAGACAGCCCATCCCGCCAATCGAGGCGGCGTATGCGGTGCCGATGTAAAAGCACATTGTGGGTCTGCTCGGTTTGCGATTCTCCTCTTCGACGGTGTTGTCCTCGTACATCTGCCCCATTCCTTGTTCCTGCAACTCTTTCAGGGAATAACCGTTAAATATTTACAACTTTTTGCTGCAGTTTGGTAAAAGTTTCTAATAGAATACTCAGTCGGCATTTTCGACTAGTTTGGAACATTCGAAGGCGTAGAAGGGCCATGTTGCTACTCTGTTTTCTAATGGAGACCTTTAAAGTTGCAGTTAAGCCTTAATTGACACCTTGAAGTGGAAGTTGGCGTAATCGACAACTTTAAGGTGGCAATTAGCTTAATGGACACCTTATGGTGTCGATTAGGCTTATGGCCACCTTAAGGTGTCAATTAGGCTTATTGCCACCTCGAGCTGTCAATTCGCGATCCTCAGCAAAGTGTCTGACATCTGGTGGCGAACCTTCAACTACTTTAAGTTGCGACTTGTAGTGGCTGATTTGTTGACAAGAACAACTAAAAGAACATCGAGGCCTGTCTCCATCAAATCTATTAAAACAATTCGCACAAACACTGGCACAAAATGTAGGTTTTCTGGATTTTTGGCATTTTAATGTCACAACAATGGTGTCTGAAGCAGCCATTTTTCATTGTTAACTGTGCCCTCTATTGGCGGCTGAGGATCGCGAATTAAGCATTAATTGACACCTTGAAGTGGAAGTTGGCGTAATCGACATCTTTAAGGTGACAATTAGCTTAATGGACACCTTATGGTGTCGATTTAGCTTATTGCCAAATCAAGCTGTCAATTAAGGTTTAATTGCAACCTTGAGATTGTACCTTAAAGGAAACTGAGCAGCAACATGGCCTTTCTACGCCTTCGCAGGATCAGAACGCGGCAAAAAGACAGGTGCAAACTGCTTCATGTTTCTTTTTTTTTAATATTTCATAGCAATTGGATTCCATAGTACAACTAACAAACAGAAACACAATTTTAGCTAAAGACTGGCGTTATCTATTAATTTTATTGAATTTTTGAAACCCTAAATTGTGCAAATGGACTTTCCTCGAACTGTGTCAGTTCTAACTCTTAACAGTTTGGCACCAATCGATTCTCGTATATAATACAACAAGTGGTCTCAATATTGCCGCCAATTTTTGTCACTTTGATGCAACGAGCAGGCGTTGGGACGAAAATTATCACGAGCGCTTGCGCGAGTGATAATTTTCCAAAAACAACGCCTGCTCGTTATCAAAGTGACAAAAATTACCAAGACATTGAGACCATGAGTTGTATTCGGCAAGACAATTCAACGACTTGACGTTTCTCGTTTTTGACAACTGCCTAGCAATCACCACATGTACAAATTGCCAAATTAATCACGCTGTGATTGGCTGAAGCGGTTAATAGACCTTATTCTAAATTAAAGAGCCATCTATCGGATGTTGTATGAACTTCAGATGGTGTTTCAGGCTGCAAAAATTCAAATGCGCCGCAAAAATTAACCTATATCTGTCAATAACTAGCGTTACTTGTTGTTATGAATTTTATGGGCTCCTACCGTTATTGACTAATGGCCTAGAAACGAACTTTGGCAGTAACTTTTGGTCCTTTAACACATCAAATAAATTATTTACGAGATTCTTCAAGTGAGGCTGTCACTCCTGTCGGTTGTCATTCTTGTCAATTTCTGTTCCCACTCGGTTCAGCATGGTTTAGTTCTGAATTAAATTGTTACTATTTTAATATTGTTTTAGCAAATTAGGATTTAGAGGTACTAGTTGCAATACTAAAGGTTCATTGTCTTCATACTGCTAGTTTACGTGAAGGTAGGTGCTACAGTTTTCAAATGATTTCATATTTTACGAGCACTATAATGTAAGCATTTCTTATGGACGCCAATTTCGTGAAACACCAGAGCCCTTCGCGCGCTGCTACGCACATGCTCATTATAATTTTGAATATCGTCTATTCGTATTGGTTTATAAAGTAAAAGTTGAATTGTCCCTCAAATTTGGGAAAGTAAGGTAGGTCACACTTTGTGTCGCAAGCGGCTTTTAAATATACACTTTTTTCCATGTATACCTGCTAGTAGTAAATTTCATGTTTTAAGTTTTTCTTTGAAAGAATTTGTGACAATCAGCTTTCTTAGAACAACTGGTAATTACAAACTCAATTTTAGCTGAAGCTACCCGTTCTCTATTGATTTTGTTATTTTTTTGAAGTTTTAAGTCGTGCAAATTGACTTTTCTCAAACTGGGTGAGTTCTAACAGTTTGAAATTGGCACCAATCGATTCTCCTTCAAATTTGAGAAAGTATAAGATAGGTCACACTTTGTGTCGCAAACAGCTTTGCAACATTCCACTAGAAAGTCAAACAAAATTGCAAATTACCTGTGAGGGTGGCTTCAATGATGGGAATCATCATCGCGGTGGCCCCCGTGTTCGATATCCACAGAGACACGAAGAACGTCATAACGGTGAAGCCAAGGTGGAGGCGGCGGTAGCTGCACCCCACCAGCTTTATGACCAGAAGGGCTATCCGGATATGCAGTTTGCAGTACTCTATGGCCAGGGCGATGACGAGGCCCCCCACGAACATCATTATGGCATCCTCGAAGTAGCACAGGCAGACGCTTTTGGTTTCCATTATTCCCATAATAGGGAAGAGCACGACGGGGATCAGGGAGGTAATGGGGAGGGGCAGGACTTCCAGGATCCAGTATCCTGCCATGAGACAGACTACGTACATGCATCGCAGAGCCAGCTGGTCATTACAGCGGAAGATCGGTAGGAGGATTAGTGGGTAGATGACGATGAAGATGGACTTCCAGTAGACCTTCAGAAATAGAAAAAACCGCAACATTTTTCACCACCGACTGATGACAGCGAATTTTTTTGACATTCGGTTACCGAGATGGAAATGTTTTCGTGATCGTTTTAATTGTCAAATCCAGTTGGCGGGCGGGTGGACGTGGGGGGCTGATCCATGGCCGTCTCTAGTTCCAGGCCATGTCCTAACCATTTGGCAACGTAGCGAGAGGAGATTTACCGTCAATTTGACAAATTGTCTCTGATTGTCATTGATTGTCATTAAAGTGAAACTTTTGCGAAAAAAGACCAAAAATAGTGGAATCTTTACCAATTTCAAATGATTAACGTACTGAAAATGAATATTTTGAAGAAAGTATGTAAGATATGTGGTATTTAGTAAATTTATAGTGATAAATTTTGATTACAGACCCATTTAAATACTATGCGGCGTACAAGAGGGTTTTGCAAAAAAAGATTTCGCCGTGCTTGAATTAAACACACTGGAATTGAGCTTTTATCACTAGGAAGTTTAAAAAACCTGAAAACCACTTTGACTGGATGGATAAACCACATTTAAGATTTAAGACAAGACTTATTTCATCGTTGCACTGATGGTAAAAGGCAGGAATTTGACCATTTTCATCTGTAGAATTTTGTGTAAAGTTGACACAAATCGTACTCTGCCGCAATCAAACTGCTAAACGAAGATTATCAATTGAAATTGTTACCTAATCATGCAGTTGTAAAATCTATTCCTCAGTCCAACTTTATGTTGCTCATTAATAGAACCGTAAGATTTTGCTAAACTCTAATAAGGCGCCACAGCGTTCAAAAATAAAAATTTAACATTATATTGTCTTTATTTCTATACAAACTACGTATATTCTCAATAAACAAATAGTTCCAGAGACAATAGTTCTGAGTAAATGTCAAGTTTCAATCATCTCTAAATTATAAAACGTGGAAAACTAGCAGTTGCTTCAAAGGTAATTGTCTAAGGCCCATTAGATGCTTAGAAATCATGCAAGCTGCAATCTCGATTGAATTTGCTTTGTGTTGAAAAGGATTTTGTAAAAAATTTCTTTTTCTGGGTCAAAAACTAAAGTGTCTCCACATTATACGTCGGCACTAAAGCATGGAGGACTCGCAGTTGCTTCCAAGGGAGTTGTTTGAGACCCAGATGCTTAGAAATAACCCAAGCTGTAATCTCGATAAAATTTGAAAAGAGTTTTGCAAAAAATGTCTTTCTTTGGACCTAGAAGCAGAATTTGTCATTTTAAACTTACTTGCAGGGCACAACTTACAAGCTTTCTCAAAGTATTGAATTTCAATTCCATAATCATTCGAAATTGATAAAAATACAATTATTTTTGGTAATTTTTGCAAATGTTTCACTTCAATGACAATCTATGACAATTTGTCAAACTGACGCTAAATCTCCTCCGGCCGCGTTGCCAAATGGTTAAGGACATGGCCTGGAACTAGAGACGGCCATGGCTGATCACTCAAAAAAATTGTGTTTTAGAATTAATTCCAACAATTCCGATGTAATTCCATTAATTCCAGATTAATTCCATCAATTCCATTTTAATTTCATTACTACTCTCATCATTGTACTCTCCATTCATTTTCTATTGAAGTGACAGAACGTCAAAATTTGTATTTTATGTTGGTATTAGGACATTTTGCAATGAATTTTATTAACAGGTGAGTTGATAGAAGCGATTTCAATGCGATACGCCAGAAAACATGACTTTTCTACAATTTGACCATATTAAAAAGTGCACGGTATTCGCGAAAATCAGCAAAGTGTCTGACATCTGGTGGCAATACTTTAATTACACTGAGAGACAGGATACGGAAATACTTTTAAACGTCCGTCTTCATAATTTCGGCTTACGTCAGTCAGTTGTCAGTTGCGAGGTTAGGTAGTAGTTTTGTTCGGAGACATCCTCTCGCTGACTCGAAATTTTGGGAATAATTCTGTGGAATTTTACGTTTTGTGTACTTAAGTGGAACATTGTAAATCCAGGAAAACTTGCCTTTAAAAAAAACCACGTATCGTTGTCACTGATGTCACCAAATGACACTGTCAGGCACGTCACGCTAGAATTCTCACCTCCGACTCCCCAGTGGGGTGAGATCGCCATTTTGTGATTTAGCAGTGCCATCTATTAGCAGCTGATTTTCGCGAATTATGGGAGGTTAATCTTTTACAGGTTCCTTCTTTTATGATAGATGACATGACATTAGAGAATATTTCAGTGTTTCCATTAGCTAATTTTTTAATTCTTTTCCAATACAGGGTGGTTCCTTTTTCACTGCTCACCATTGGCATCTCCTAAACGTAAGAGGTAGGAGAGGTCGGTTAAATTAGAAAAAAGTTGCACTATTTCTTGTCGATTAAGAATCTGAGGAGAATTTCCCGATATCTTGATTCGTTCTTGAGTTATCCCGATAAAACTGGGGAAAAAAACTGAAAAATGCGACTTTCAAGAAAAATTCATATCTTTCTTACGATTGATGTTATTTAATTGAAACTTTGAACTTTTATGTTTTTAACAGATTTTTCGGGATGATTCAGGAACGAATCAAGATACCGGAGAATTTTCTTCAGATTCTTAATCACCAAGAAATAGTGCAACTTTTTTCTAATTTAACCGACTCTGTATATTTTACCGTTTCGGAGATCCCAATGAGCAGTGAAAAAAAGAACCACCCTGTATACTTCCGTTAATGTAGTGCCAAATTAATTCTTCACCCTGTATACTTCCATTATTTAGTGCAAAATTAATTCTTTCTCGTAATACTACACATAGAAATACCTAAGTCTTCAACTTTCAGTCATGGAGGTACCGTCAGGGGCATTAGGTGCTTTATACAAAACTTTCAAAACGGAAACATTTTAATTTAAAGTTAAGAACAATTAATGAATGTATCGCCGAAGTCGACCTGTAGATGGTCTTCCTGTTTTTTTTTCGTAAGAGCCAAACACAAAGGTACTTTTTTTAATTTGCACGACTTGGTGTCTTCAGAAGGCTTGACCTGGCGAGCAACAGACGTTAGTACAAAATTTTGCTTATTTCGTTTGAAAATAAAATATTGTATTTTATTCGGAGTTTAAGCGACATTATGTGACTCCTATGGGTTTAATTCGCCTCGCTCCGCTCGGCGCCTAGACTTTCATACTCCTTCGCATCGAAAAAAGACCAAATTTTCCAAACCTGTTAACCAGTGGTGCCATGCACTTCACGTGTATATTTGGGCGCATATTCAATAACTTATATTAGGTATAATGTTCATCAATTCCAGAATAATTCCATAATTCCCAAAACTACATTATAGTAAACCAATCAGCAACCTGTAAATTACTCTACTCTTATTTGATTGTATCTCAAATTACTAAACGGCGTTGAAAAATGTTGAAAAAATTAGAAAAATTGGTTTAAAATTCTCGAGATTTGGGCGGTAAAATGTAGGTTGAATATCCGAATTGATTCGGATATTCAACAATTGACGTTTCATTGACAATTGACAGTTATGCGGAAGAGGTTTGATGCGTTTTCGAAAGAAAAACTTGTTAAAAATGTAAAAATGTCTTCGTCCTGGTTAGAAGAGCAAAAGTAAGACCCGTTTTAATTCATTTTATCAATTGTTCACATCTTTTCATAAGAGTTTCTGTACATTTTTGTGAATGACATAAAAGTGAGGTTATGAATTATTCCTTCAAAGATAAATTACAAGCAATAATAAATATTTCAATTCTTACTGTTTAAAAACCTTGTTAAGACAGTGAACATTGTAAAAATAGCGATTTAACTTTTCAGGGGCAGTGGAGGAAATCAAATCATCGGGTGCGAATGCGTTTCAGCAAAAAGGGAGGATGTATTACTTGTGGCGCAGTCTTGTGGCGTTTATATTCTAATAGCAAGACGCTCACGTGAAGACAAGTGCATTAAGGTACAGAGGTTTGTGGTTACTTTTTTTCTTTATTAGTATTATTTAGAAAAAGCACACATCTTTTTAGTGCCGCATTTCATTTGTTCAATGAGATCATTTAAATTTATTATAATACATACAGGTTGAGTCTGAACGATACCGCATCCTTCACCTTCATACCATATAATCTACTGTTCAAATGATGAGGTTTGGTGCAAAAATTTTTAGGTCAATTGTGATTCCTCTTGATGTTATAAGCCGCCAAAGTTCTTAATTTTTAATCGTTTTTTAATATGTTCCGACTCTTATGTTTTCTAATTCCATAAAACTGACGACTTTATTTAAGCCGTCCGGCATTTAGAAATGATCTCATTTTGTAGAAAATTAAATTTTCTTTCCAAAAATTACCTTAAAAGCTTATTTCTGACGATCCGTTCTTAAGTTACAATACAACGTTAAAACTTAATGGGCCATAGAAGACGAATGGAGCTTCTTAAAGAAGTACGGTTTGCGGCATTTCAAACAATTTTCAGTCCTTTTTCACGTCGTATGCTCATGTCTTAAAAAAAATAAAAAATTTTCATCAATTCTACTAGGTTATGTTTTTAATAAAACAGGACTTTATTTAAGCCGTCCGGCATTTAGAAATGATTTCATTTTGTAAAAGGATCAGTAATTACAGTTGCCAACTGTAATTATTATAATTGCAATTTTCCTAACTGTTGTAAAACCTCCTAAGTACCTACTTATTGAAACGGCTTATAGCTGAGGAAAAGATGGAAACTATTAGTTTATTATATTAGTTATATTATACTTATTTTTGTTTGAAAAGCAAGGCGGTATTAAAAGAAATGAAACATTACTTTAATCACATAGAAATTTTAGATCATAGTTACTTTTTCCTCTGAAGCCTGTTTTGGTTATAAACGTAACCAACTTGACAAAGAGAAAAAATAACTGATTTTTTTGACAAATGCAGTTTTCTTTGTTCTAAAAGCATATGGCCAAGTTTATAAAGGAGAAATTCAATTAGGAACGTACTGCCAACTTAAAAACAAACTAGAAATACAGGGTGCACCTTTGAAAATAACCGAATAATCATTGCAGGACTCCTTCGAAACCGTCGTCGGCAGAGAGCAGCAATCGTAGGACGAAACCACCCAAGACGAAGTCGAGGAAATTGAGCTCTCCTAGCACCCCCTGAGCCCCCTCCACGTGTCGTCCACCGAACGCAGCAACGAAGTCAACCTCGACGTGGACGAGATGGCGGGGTTGTCGTTCCAAGAAAAAAAATGCTCAAAACTCTGAACCAATGTGCAAACAGTATTAACACGTGTCAACATGAACTCGAGATTATTTTATGTTATTACGAGTTTGGTGCTATTCGGCAGAATGGCGATGACGTCTTCAGGTAGACTTGCAATAATATTGTTAAAAGTAAAGAGATTGATAGAAATGACCATTTTAGAGAATTACTGAAATGTAGATATGAAAACAATATAAAATAGTAATAAATTATAATACAAATTAATAATAAAGGATCAATCAAAAATTTGGAATATTATTTTGTCTTCAATTTTATTTTCCGTCGTGAAATATCAGGAACACTATCAATCGTTGTAAATTATCCTCTGAAACTGACGGGAAATTACGTTCTGATAATTGTAGTATAGGCAACCAATTATACAAGCCGGAGTTTAGTTGGTTGCCGTAAAGTATTAGGAGTCAAAACCTTCTCACACTCCTGTGATCCTGATACAACAGCCAAATATTTTGATGAAAAATTTCCGAGTTGTATCAGGATCACAGGAGTGCGAGGAGGTCTTTGCTCCTAATATTTTGGCTCGAAAATAGTAGGAGCAAAGACCTCGTCGAATTTCTGTGATCCTGATACAACTCGGAAATTTTTCATCGAAATATTTGGATGTTGGATTAGGATCACAGGAGAATGAGGTCTTGACTCCTAATACTGTATGGCAACCAACTAAACTCTGACTTGTATAATTGGTTGCCTATACTGCAATTTTTATATTTGACTACAGGAACTTCCAAACTATGGGTTACTAATTTAAATACCATCAACGAAAATAGATTTCATGTTTTTGGTGATTGGATTTTTTCCGATCCATTCCAGTAACTGCCTCGCGCTGGGTATAAGTTAAAAACAGTGTCCAGTCATTCTTTTATTAACATCACAGATTTGAATTGACAGAAAATACTAAAATTTACAACCTTGATCGTGTTATATGTGCCAGTTAACGAAATGAAACCCTCACAACAGAAAGTAGTACATTCGAAAAACCACAGAACTAGAATTTTGTAAAATTTCAAAGTTGCCCTAAAACTAGTAACAGTAGTAGTCTGACATCGTAGGAGTCATTTCTCTGAAAAAAGCTAAAATACACAAGTCGAGTAGAAACCTTATGCTATGTAATATTAAAATTGTGCTACGACTATCTAGTAGGAATGTAGAAGTGGATATTTACAATAACTATTTATAAAAATATACTTAGAAACAAAAGTTGAAAGCCTTGCGTGTGGACATCGATGAAATATTGCACTAAGAAGGCTACCTGACCTTCCAAATCAAATTTACATTATGTACATGTCGGGTGTCGAAATTGACAGCTGTCAAAATCAAAGCCAACTCCAACACCCTGTATATTACCTAAATATTGAAAGATATTTACAGAACGGAGGCTCCGGAATGTTATGGCAACGAAATCACATAAATGCTTCAAAATGGAGGGCACGAAGTTTCAAGGCCAAACAACCGTTGCTAGGAAACCGTCATGCAGGAGATCAGCTGTTGGCAGAGCTGGTTGTAGACGAGGTGGTCCCCGGAGATCCTTCGCATCTTCAAAGCTTTCGACTCCCTCGGAGTCTCGAAGACCTTCAGCTCAATCTGGATGCCTCCCTCGTACTCGAGGGACAGCCGATCACTCACCTCCTCCGTCGAACAGGTTTTGGGGGGGATCTGATCGGTGATGGTCCTCTTCACCATCTCCAGAATGTCAGTCGGCTGCAGCTTCGAGCAGACTTCAGACAGCTCGAACTCGAAGGACCCCGAATTCTTGTGGTCCACCGGGGGCGAGTCCGAGTCCTCCAGTTTTAATTTTTGAAAGATCTGAAAGGACTCGGGACCCGTTGAGTCGCACACGTGGCTGCTCTGCGTGTTGGAGGAGGAGCTGGGGCTCTGGTTGCCGATGCTTAGACTGTCGTTGGATAGGGAGTCGTCCGAGTAGCAGGAGCTCTTGTCCGAGTTGCGCCTCAGAAAAAACTCCTCGTGGGGCTCCTCCGGGGGCTTGTTAAAAAATTTTGACGAGTCCTCGTTGTCCTGGCTGGTCTTCCGGCCGATGCCCTTAGTGATCGAGGGGAGGTTGTCCGAGGGGCACTCCGAGATTATGAAGGAGGGGATTTTCGGCACCTTTTGGTTGTCGAGGCTGTCCATGGAGTCCTCGGAGGTGTCGGAGCCCGCCACCAGGGTCACCTCGCTCCCTGAGCCGAAAAAAATCACTTTACAACAAAATATTTGAAAATTTTAAAAAGAATGTCAGGTGTCATTAGTGTCAAAAAATGCGGGCTGCGTTCAGATTCAGAAATTATACCACAGGACAGGAGAAAGAAATATAAGATTGCTGTTTTAAAGGCGAGACGAAGACAACAAACGGATTGCATATCGACATTTACAGTTTTCTTTTTAGGTAGGTACTTTTTTGCAATAGATGTTGCCAGGACTTTCAAAAGATGGACACTATTATTTAACAAAAAAAAACCTTTCAGTAACGACAAAATTAAAAAAACAATGAACTAACCCAACTTACAAATTAAACTGCATGAAACACTGCAGTTTGCTATTTTACCCTTTCCTTGACGCGGTACATATTGCAGGAATTCTCAATAGATGTCGCTGCCGATTTCAATATTCATAGTGCTGAGGGGCTGCCAATCTCAGAGAATCAAATTAGAAATTTCACAATACCATATATCACAATACATACCGAGTGGCTAATTCAAGACGATCCAGTCTTATAACTTTTGAACGAAATAAGATATTGACTAAAGCTAAAGTTGCGAATAAAGATGTCCCAATGTCCCCAATGCTAAAGAATTTGCTGAAAACAGCAAGTCGATATCTTGTTCCGTTCAAAAGTTATTAAGATTGGATATAGTCTTGGATGCGCAACCTGGTATATCAAAAGTGGACGTCTCGAACATTTTCCAATTTTTTAGAAATTAATACCAACTTTAGAATTCTCTCTCTGTCAAAATTATTAACAGACAAACTTATCAAAAACGGATCCAGAAAATTGAAGATTGCAGGATTGCCAACTGTACAATAAAAGACCCACTACAATGATTACAATGATTCATTATTCCAAACTTGACAAGGAAAATCAAGTTACTGGTGCCAACATCTTCCACTTTACACGCCAATTTAGTAACGAAAACCTGCAACTTTGATGTAAAACAGTAAGTAGTACCAACAGTTTCATTGGAAAACCGAAACTGAGCAAATATGTACCAAATCGACAAACGATGTTACCAACTATTAACAAAAAGAAAAAAATTATTTACAGACTACCAACTTTCCAAAGCTTTTCTACACACACCCTTAACATTAAGTACTGACTATGCTAAAAAAAGCATCATTTGTCAACGAAGCTATAATGCAGTGTTGCCAACAAACTCCATGAAAATTTCTGAAGCTGCAATGGAAAAAGAAGAGCAAACAATGCCACCAAACGTTCTTCTACAAATCCGAAACACAGGATTACCAACTTTGTAAGGGAAATTAAAAGAATACTCTTACGAAACAAGTTACCTGCTGTCAGATAGACATTGCACTGCAGTGGTACCAACATTTCCATTTTACCAACTATCCATAAAGAAAATCACTAGAGTTATTAACAATACTACTTTTCTACACAGTTCTCCTTTAACCTATTGCCACCTTAACTAAAAAATGCTTAGTTTAACAACAAAGCTGGAATTCAGTGTTGCCAACCGTTAATATCAACTACTAATCAATTTTACTAACATATAAAGAGATCAATACCTGTTTTAAGCAGCTTTAGATAGAGTACTTCCAACAAACAATTGAATAGGAAAACCAGTTTTAAATAGCTTTAACTATCAAACAAACCAACCTAACCATAGTTTCAAATAAAAGATCCATTTCGGAACTTTTAAATTGTCAACTTGATCAAACAAGTTAGGTGCCTGCTTCCAGATGTTTTACACATTAGGTACACTACAGTGGTGCCAACATTTCCACTTTAAAACACGTCAACTTAACATCGAAAGAACCTACATTTTTCGACAAAGTAAAACAGTATCTGGTACCACAGTTTCATGTGAAACAAACGAGAATCGACAGACGATGTTACCAACTATCAATAAAGAAAATTACTAGAATTATTTATAGTACTACCAACTTTCCAAAGCTTTTCAAAACAAGGATTTAATGACTAATCGAGTTTACCAACATACAGAGAGTAAAACCAGTTAAGCAGCTTCAGTTAGAATTCGTCTTAAAAACAATTGAACCAGGATCACCAACTTAACCACTTTACAACAAAAAAATCCCTGCTGACTTGGACATACGTATTCTTTTCTTTCTAATTCATCACAAAACACTGAAATTATGAAGAATGGCAACTGTACAAATGAAAAGCAACTACAATCAGGAGTGCCAACAAAATTACTGAAGCTGCCATAGAAAAAGAAGAAATACTGTCGGTAGAGCGATTATGAGGGTATTGCCAATACAATAAAAACCAAAGTCACCAACTTCAGTGATACCAACTTTTCCCCATCAACTTACCCAAAACATCGGTGACTGAGATCTGCGGATGCCCCACATTTTGCAAATCAACCTTGGCCACGTTGTGATGGGGCAACTCCTCCTGTATCATATCCAGGCCCGGACTCCCCGGATTGCTGATGGGCGAATTCGTCAAACTCCTGTGGCTGTGTATATTGAGAATATGGTGGATGTGGTGACTTTGGTGCAAAAAATTAGGTTGGTACCCCCCGTAATTGGTGTCCATTTTTTCCTCCTGCATCTGCTGATTTCTGATCTCCAATTGGAGGCTCGTCGAGGGGGTCCCCTGGGTGATGCTCCCCCCTCCCGTCGTGTTCAAGCCACTGATCCCTGAAAAAAAATCGTCGTACACCAACTTTTGCAAAATAAAAATCACCACAAATTTCACTGGCATGCAAACCAAAGAAACATCAGTGGTACCAACTTTAAAAATATACGTACAAGAAAATTACCAACTTATAGGAAAAAAATCAAACAAAAAGTACCTTGCGTGATCGAGGAGATGCTTCCAGGTGCAGCCGGCTGCGCGTAACCACCAAAAACAGGGGAAGTACTGGGACTCAATAAGGGGTTCAAAATGGGGGACATCCCCATGGCAACCCCCCCGAACAGGTTTTGCTGGACGGGGGAGTTCGGGTTCGTCCCGAACGGAGACGAGTGCAACGGACTGTTGCCGAAGCTGCGGTTCGGGTCGTACTCGGGGGGGAGACCCAGAGTGGGGTCCCTAGAAGGCTCTCCGGGGTAGAACTGGTGAATTGGTGATTGACATTCCGACGGTACCAACTGGTGGATTGGCGAACCTGCAAATTTCGAAAAAAAAATTATTTTCACCTTTGGTATATAATTCAGTAAAAAAATTATTTTTCTTTTGTCAATTACTTGCAAATTTTTGTAAAAACGGCACCAATGGCTTAATTTACTCATTTTGGTCAAAAATGATGGGTCGCAGCTTAGGTCTATGACTATTTGTACTTGGACCACGACTAAGTTGGTTTTTAAAAAATTTGTATTTTTTTTTTGGAAAAACTAATTTTTTCGAAGCATAGACTTGCAAAATGAAGATGCTGCACTTTTTGACTCATTCAAAATTGTTTTAAGAGTACAAGTTAGATCAAAAATCCATTTTTTTGATTTATGTAAAACTGGTACCAATGGGTTAATTTGCCCATTTTGGTCAAAAATGATGTATCGCACTTAAGTCTACGACTATTTTCACTTGGCCGAGGGCTAAGTCGGTTTTTGAAAATTTTGTAAATGTTTTTTGCAAACTCATTTTTCCCAAATCAGACTTCCAAAATGAAAATGTTACGAATCTTGACTCATACAAAATAGCTTTTGACGTTTTAGGTACATAAGTTAATCTATTTTCTCGGTTGATTTTATTTCAATTTTTGCAAAAATAGCGATGCTTCAGTCTACGATTTTTACTTGGACCATAGCAAAAATTCTTTCATGCTAAGAATTTTGTTCGAAAAAAACAATTTTTGAGTCTTTTAACAAAGTAACTATTTTATGTATTTATTGTATTTACGGCGAACCTGCAAATTTCGAACGTGAAAACCACGGTTGCCAACATTCCCCCAAAAAATAAAACCAAAAACGCCAACCGGAGGTGCTCCAATCGCAGGGCTACCATACCAACGCTGTCTTCTCCGACCTTGAACCAACCGGCGTGCGACACTGTCTCGAACACCCACACTTGCATCAATCCGGATTCCTTTATGCGCAGGATCCATAAATCGTATTCACTCAGCAAAGGAAATCCTTTTTTGGCCAATAAAGTTATGCCAAAAGTGATAAGCTACAAGGAAATGGCTTAGGAATCGATTTGAATTTTAAAGTCGTGGCCACATCTTTTGTTTTTGAGAAAAAATAAAAATTTACGTCTTCAATCGCTTAGTTAGCTTATTTTAACTAAAAAGAATGGGCCGCACTTGAGGGTCTAGCACGGTTTTATGTGTAGCAGGTACTAAGCCGATTTTGAAAATTTTAGAACTCTTGTTACGAAAACTAGCTTAAGTGGTTTGTAAATGAGAAAAACGTGCATTTTGATTTATTCAAAATAATTTTTCAATTATTTAGCCCACAAATTAGTAAGAAAATCGATCAATTATAGCCCGATTTTCGTAAAAATGGTATCAATCGCCTAAAACGATAGGTCACACTTGATATCTGCAAATATTTTTATTTGGCACCTAGGCTAACTCATTTTCAAATTTCGGATTTTTTTTTTGAAAAATCGAATTTTTGGCGACTATTAGCTTTGCAAAATACAAGTTTTGCGCACTTGACTAATTCAAAACTAGTTTTCACAAGTTTAGTATACAATTTAACATAAAATCGATTTTTCTTCGTTAATTTTAACTCAATTTTTGTAAAAATGATACCAATGGCTTAGTTAGGTAATTTTAGTCAAAAATGATGCGTGCACGACAATTTTTATTTGAATCAGGTGTTGATTTTGAAAATTTTGCGCTTTTTACAAAAACTACATTTTCTCGTTTTTTGGTGTCGCAAAATAAGAAAAAGGTGCATTTTGATTTATTCAAAACAATTTTTTAATTACTTAACCCACAAATTAGCAAAAAAATCGACTTTTCTCGACCAATTATAGCCCGATTTTCGCAACAATGGTACCAATCGCTTAGTTAGCTAATGTTACTCAAAAATGAGACGTCACACCTGATACCTGCAAATATTTTTATTTAGCACCAAGGCTAACTCGATTTCCAGAATTTCGGAAAATTTCCTTAAAAAATTAAATTTTTGTGCTTATTACCTTTGCAAAATATAAATTTTGCGCATTTTGACGTAATTTCGACTAATTTAAACTACTTTTCGCAAGTTTAGTATACAATTTAGCCCAAAATCGACTTTTCTCCGTTAATTTTAACTCAATTTTTGATAAAATGGTACAAACAGCTTAGTTAGGTGATTTTAGTCAAGAATTATGCATCGCACGACAATTCTTATCTTAGCCCAAAAATCTGGCCACGTCCCCAAGACGCACCTTGTCACCCCACACCACCTGCACGGACTTCCGGTTCCGGATCCTCATCACCTGTTCCTCGGCCATAATTATCCCGAAATCGAGTGTTTCAAAAAAATTGCGAAACCCCACGACCTCGGTTACATTCGAGTTCCTGTTAAGTCCCTCAATTTTTCTTCTAACTCCATCCCCCCAATTCTCAGCGGTGGTAAGATCAAAAAACCGAGAGTTAATTTCCAAATCAATATTCGACTCGGCCAATTTCTGGACCGTATCCACGGGGGCTCCCAAAGAGGGCCTCGTCAAGACGCTGCTGATTTTGGTCAAATAAAAAGAGTTCAAAATCCAGGAGTAAAAAATCAAAAAAATAAAAGTTAATTTTTTTCGCGGCATCTTCGGCGCGGACAACTGCAGCGTCATCCGCAGGATTTCTAAGACACTATCGTTCCAGGAAAGGTTTTCGTAAAATTTCCAAAAAACTGTCAAAATCAGCAAAATCGTTGTGATGATCACCCAAACTGTTCTGTCAAAAATCAGGGTGAAATTTCGACTCGCCAATTTCACGACAGGGGGCAGCACGAAGTAGTGACTCGTTTGCAAAAACTCCACTGTTTTTACGGCTTTTTCGATTTGATTTTGCACTGGAGAACCAATCAAATACATATCAATGCTTCTATTGACCAATGGTGCCATCAAAAAGGACCTTGAAATGTCTTTGTTCATATATTGGAGAATCTGTGGGGTTATATCAATGTAAGTAACGTTGACGCCCATTTTTTCCGTAATGGCTTCGAAAAATCGCACCATACATCCAGGATCGGTTTTATTATTCGGATTTTTAACCATAATCGACAAATAATGAAAGCCAACTCGTTGGTCCTTTTTCTCCAGAAACTCTTTTTTCAAAAAACGATTTTTGTTAAAAACCGTCACTTTTAATATATTTTCTTTCCACAAAAGTTCGAAAATTGTTTGTACATCATTTTGCGGAGTATTGAAAGCTATTAAAAAAAATCCGTTGGGGTTAAATCCATTTTCAGAAAGGAGTAGTAAAGTTCTAGCCAAGCTCGAGGAGTCCTCTTCGATTAAAAAAAAATTCTCGAATTGCTCCAAAGATGCGTTGAAAACGTTCAAATCGATTAAAACTCGAGGTTTTTTCAAGAAAAAATCCGGAAATTCTTTTGCCACCATCACGAGGGAGTTTTCAAAATTTTGGTCCAAAAAAATTTCGATTTGAACGAGGTTCATTAAAAGAGCTGCAAACCGAGGGAAGTACATCGTAAAAGTGGTGGAAGTCAGGAATTGTAAAGATAAATAGTTGCGTCATTAATTATGTTTTATTTTCATGGCTCGATTATGTGGTCGTTAGAGGGTGCAATAAAACTGCAATTATGGCAAGCAATCTGAAAACTATTGAAAATTAAGGGAGAAGTCGAAGACAATAAAAACAATAAAAAAGCTTAATAACCGGAAATTAAAGATTTTAAGATTTGACAATTCGACGCGAAAAGCGAAGAAAAATTCGCATTTTTATAATTTTTACTCAAACTGAGCCTTGTAGAAGAGAATTAAGACAGTAGGACAGATTTTGCAAACAATTTTAGTTAGGGTCAAAAACACTATAAATAGGGTTAAGATGATAAACAACAAATGCGACCCATAGTAAATCGAGGTTTTCTTCGAGCATTTTTGTGCAAATTACTAACTGAGTAAAGCAAGGAACTTCAAGGAAATTTTACAAATTAACTAGAAAAACAAAGAAAAAATCTAATTTTTGCTTATTTTTTCTCAAATGGAGCTTCGTGCAAGAGAATAAAAGCAAAATATCCTATTTTGCACGTATTTCTAACTGGAGTCAAAAATGCTACAGGACTAAGGCACATTTCAAAATTCTGATAAAGGGCAAGTGCGACACATCATTGCTTAGTAAATCAAAGCCAACTACGCGATTGCTGTCATTTTTGGTGAAATTTAACAACTACCGTCTGAGAAAAGAGAAATACTTCCAGAAAAGATCTAAATTGACACGAAAAACAAAGAAAAAATGTAATTTTTTTTAATTTTTACTCAAACGGGCTTTCGTGCAAGAGAATAAATGCTAAATATTCGAGTTTGCACGTATTTCTAACTGGAATCAAAAACACTACAGGGCTAAGGCGTATTTCAAAATTGTCATAAGCAAATGCGACACATCATTTCATAGTGAATCGAGATCAACTAAGCGATTGCTGGCATTTTTGTGCAAATCTAATAATTAACGACTGAGAAAAACGACGAACTTCAGGAAAAGTTTACAAATTGACACAAAAAGCAAAGAAAAAAAAAGGCAGCAGAGAAGCGGCTGGAACCTCCCCAACGCGTGGGTCTTTGATTTCCGTGACTTGTGTTTAAGATTTTAAAGTTAATATGCCTAAATGGCACTTCCCGTTAACCAATTGCTCCCAAAAGCCTTTCAGCTCTTCAACGGGTCACCTGACCTCCATGTACCAAATTTCAGACAAATCCTTCCATTAGTTTGGGCTATAACGTGGTTTCAGTGTTATTTCAAAATTTCGATTTTTCTACCCAAAGGGTAATAAATGCGAATAAATTTTATCTCATTTAAAACCAGAATTCGAAGACCCTTCTGATGGTGGCAATAAATCTTTCAAAAATTTGTTTTGGATGGGTAAATGAGAGAATACTTTAAATTTGGAAATTGGTGTGCCAAAACGGCACTTTCCGTAGGTCGATTGAATCCAACATTTGTTCAGCTCTTCGACGTGTAATACAATCCCCATGTGCAAAATTTTAGCCAAATCGGTTCAGGGGCTTGGGCTGTACCGCGATTTTAAAGTCCGATAAAAATCTCGATATTTTTAGTTTTTGGTCAAAAGGGCACTGACAGTGAATACATCTTTGGAAGCAGAATCTGAAGGCCTTTCTTATTGTGACGTGAAAAATGGGGGTTTACATTTAAAATTTAAAAGTTGATGTGCCAAAACGGCATTTCTGGTTGCACGATTGGCTCCAAAAGCTTTTCAGATCTAAGTTGGGTTATCACATGCACACGTCCCAAATTTCAGCCAAATCGGTCGAGTAGTTTGGGCTGTGGCGTGTTTACGAACGAACGAACGAACGTACGTACGTACATACATACAGACACATTTTAAAAACCACTTTTTTGGGTTCCTGAGACCTCAAAACGTACAGATCCGGTCTTATCTCGAATTCGAAAATTTTAGTGATTGCAGTAACCTCCCTTTTTTTTTAAATGGTGAAGTGGAGTGGGGAGGTTAAAACGTAAATTTCCTTAATTTTTACACAAATGGGGCTGCCTGCAACAGAATAAACGTAAAATATTCGATTTTGGGTGTATTTTTAACTAGAGTCAAGAACGCTACAGGGCTAAGGCGTATTTCAAAATTGAGACAAAAAACAAGAGCGACACATAATTTCATAGTAATCGTGGTCAACTACGCGATTGGAAATGGTTTTAATTTGATAGAACTAATCCTAACGGAAAAAATAACAATTTTCATGAATTCATCAATTCATTTTTACACGCTTCGAATAACTCATTTTTGACGTTAAAAAATTTGTGAAATATGAACAAAACCAACAGGTGTGAACCATTTAAAGTGAATGGCGATAATTATCTAAATGGGATAAATATTGACTGACGATTTATAAAAACAAAAATTATTGACGCGATGAACGTAACACTCCTATCAACCCTTTTCCTGGCAACGATGACAGAAAACTCAAAAAAAATCGCGGAATTCATTAAAACAAATTTTGAAACTTTCACGATTATTTCAGATCGAGATCTGGGAATTTCGGGTCAAAATTTTGAAAATTTCGTAGTTTTTGAAAATTTTGAAAACTTAAACAAGTCGTTGGAAGAAAAATTTCGGGGGGTTAACACAAAAGGGAGGTTTTTAGTGATTTTTGAAGACAATTTAACCAAAAAAGAGATGAAATCCACTTTTGACTTGTTTTGGAAACTTGACGTTTACAACATCGTCGTTTTTGACGGAGGAGAATTTTTCACTTGGTATCCTTTTGACAATTGCGGCAAAATTTCGGAACCAACCCTAGTGACAGTTGAACCCTTCAAAAATAAAATTCCCCCAAAAATCCCGTGCATGTTGAATTTCGGTTTTATCAAGATGTCGATGCTTGTCAAAAACCCTTTTGACAGAACCGACCCGGGCTGCTCGATCAAGTTCATTTTGACAATTGCTGAAAAAATCAACGCGACCTTGAGATTCGTGAATATCACAAAAAGGTTCGAGGAGGCCACGAGAACAACGGAATTTTCAGACGTTTTCAAAGACCTTGAAGAAAAAACCATTGACCTTACGGTGTTCATAAAAATAATCCAAAAAAATTACCCAAAATTGGAAGAAAGTCACGAAATTTTCAGGACCACCCATTTTTTTATTCTGCCAAAAAGACAGAAGAGGGGTGGTTACAATTTGACGAGGGTGTTCACCCCGCTAACTTGGGGGATGATTGCAATAACAACCGTGACCTTGGTAGTTTATTGCAAAATTTTTGACATTTCGACAATCGACAGCGCCTTGACCATCATCCAACTAGGGCTTCAACTGTCAAAACTACCCAAAAGGGCGGCTCTACCTTTAATATTCTTTGTATTAAACATAAATTTTATTTTTAATTCCAAACTCAGCAGCATTTTGACAAAACCTGTGTATGATGACGTCACGACCTTGAATCAACTGGCCGACTACGATATCAAACTCAACTATTACCCGGCAGCTGACAGCGTATTTAAAATTCGGGGGGCGGAAATTGCCGAGAAAATCCGAAGGAAGAACTCGTTCACAAACTACGAAGATTCTCAAAATCTGAAATTTTTTTTTGAAAAAATGGACGAAGGAATCATCACAAGCGAGGATAGCGCAGTCAACATCAGGGACGCCAGTAAAGTCCAGATGCTGACACGTGATATAGTATTTCTTAAAAAAAAATTAAAAAAATTTCAAATTTCTTTTTCAGATTTATTCTTTTACTATCAATGTTATTGTCAGAAAAGGATTTCCCCTTTTAGATCTCTTCAATTCTTGGGTTTTGAGAATCTACGAGGGAGGTTTTATGAAAAAATGGTTCGCTGACTCCGTGGTGGGGATGGAAAAGTTCGACGGGAACGTCGAGGGCCACAACCCCGCCGCTCTGCGTTTCGAACATGTTTTTATAGCCCTCGAGATTCTTACTGCAGGGGCATTATTCTCGACCCTGGTGTTCGTGATTGAAGTTGTTTTTGAAAAAATCAGGCCCGAAGGGCCAAAATAAAAATTACAGTGTGACCCATCATTTCATACTAAAATAACCCAACCGTACAGTTTTGACAAAAATTCTGGCGATAACTGCTGGAAAATTGCGGATTTTGAGAAAAAGGTGTCAAAATTTCGTTAAGAATTCTGAAAAACGAAAAAAATCGATTTTTTCCCCAAAAAATTCAGGAAACAGAGTTTTGAGTAAAAGTTTTAATTTTGCCAGTAAACCCACTTGGAATCCTATGATATCTAGTATGATAAAGTGATTTTCAAAATTATTTGCGACCCCACTTGTGACATATCGTTTCCCACTAAAACAAGGTCAAGTAATTCAATGCTGGAATTTTGACACCGATAACTGCAACACCCGTCGAGAAAAGTACGAATTTAGGGCGAAAATTCGCCAAAAATCTATTGAAAATTTAGGAAATTGCTAAAAATGATATTTTTGTTAAAAACTGGCGGAAGCAAAGATTTTGCTGGTAAAAAGAATGGGAACCCTATTATCAAGTGGGCTAAAGTGATTTTCAAAATTATTTCCAACCCCACGTGTGACATATCCTTTCCCAGTAAATCAAGGTCAAGTAATTCAATGGTGAAATTTTGACAACGATGACTCCAACCCCCGTCGAGGAAAGTGAGAATTTAGGGCAAAAATTCGCCAAAAACCAATCGAAAATTTAGAATATTTCTAAAAATTGATTTTTTTTTTAAACTTGCCGAAGTAAAGAGTTTCGATAATGAAACACCAATTTTGCCGGTAAAATCAACTGGAACCCTATTATCCAGTGGGCTAAAGTGATTTTCAAAATTATTTCCGACCCCGCGTGTGGCATATCGTTTCCCACTAAAACAAGGCCAAGTAATTCAATGGTGAAATTTTGACAACGAGAACTCCAACTCCCTTCGAGAAAAGTACGAATTTAAGACCAGAATTCGCCAAAAACCAATTGAAAATTTTGCAAATTTTAAAAAATCGATATTTCTCTTAAAAACTAGCGGCAGCAAAGACTTTCGATGATGAGATATCGATTTTGCTGGTAAAACCAATGGAAATCCTATTATCAAGTAGGCTAAAGTGATTTTCAAAATTATTTCCGACCCCGCGTGTGACATAACGTTTCCCACTAAAACATGGTCAAACAATTCAATGGTACCATTTTGACAACGATAACTCCAGCCCCTGGCGAGAAAAGTAAGAATTTTGGTTGGAAATGCGGCAAAAAGCAATCGAAATTGTTCAAAAATTAAATTTTTCTTACAAATGAGGGAAACAAAGATCTCTGACGATAAAATCTAAATTCTGCTAATAAATTCATTTTACGCTCAATGGCTAGGCCACTGTTCAAAATAGTCCCCTAGATAAAACGAAACCAATTTCGTGAAAATCCGACAAAATTCGGATGAGAAATGGCCTATAATAAATCATCAAATATATTTTTCATTTGACATAATTTATGATCTAAGGGAAATCCACCCCCGTTATTAGGCGAGTAATTTATCATTAAGCAACAAACGTTTACGTGACTATGAACATAACAGTTTTATCAACCCTTCTGGGGGTGGTAGCACGGCCCTCATCCCACGACAAAATTCAGAACTTCGTTAAAACGAATTTTGAAACTATTACGATTCTTACAAACCAAAATTCAGGCAAAGCGTCAAATTTTCAGAACGTTTTGATTTTTGTAAACAATTTTAAATGTTTGTCTTTGGAAAAACTTGATGGGGTTAACACCAAAGGAAAATTTTTGTTGATTTTTGAAAAGATAAACAAAAAAGACCTAAAAACCACTTTTGACTTGTTTTGGAAAATTGAGGTTTACAATATCGTCGTGTTTGATGGAAGAAATTTCTTCACTTGGTACCCTTTCGAAAATTGCGGAAAAATTTCGCATCCAATCCAAGTGACAGATGAACCCTTCAAAAACAAAATTCCCCCAAAAATCCCGTGCGGGTTGAATTTCGGTTTTATCAAGATGTCGATGCTTGTCAAAAATCCTTTTGACAGAACAGACCCGGGCTTCACGATCAAATTTATTTTGACGTTGGCAGAAAAAATTAACGTAAGTCTGAGATTGGTGAATATCACGAGAAGGTTCGAGGAAGCTACGACAAACGTTGATTTTTCACACCTGCTGGACGACCTTAAGGAAAAAACAATAGACCTGACAGTGGTGCCAATGAAGCTCGGCGAAATTTACCCAAAACTGGAAAGAAGTTTTGAAATTTTCAGGACAAATCATTTTTTTGTTTTGCCAGCAAAAATGACACCGGGGAGTAAAAATTTGACGAGGGCTTTCACCCCTTTGGTTTGGGGGTTAATCGCTTTCACCACTGCCGCTCTAGCCATTTACGTCAAAATTTTTTCGAAAATTTCAATTTTTCAAAGCCTTTTGATACAGATGGGCTTTCAACTGTCAAAATTACCCAAAATGGCGACTCTACCGTTAATATTTTTCACCCTAAACATGAACTTTATTTTCACCTCCAAACTCAGCAGTATTTTGACAAACCCTGTGTATGATGACGTCACGACCTTGAATCAACTAGCCGACTATGACCTAGAACTGAACTATTTCCCACGCAGCAATGAGGACTTGAGAACAACAGACGAGGAGATTTTTCAAAAAATCAAAAAGAAAAACTCGTTCACGAGTTATGCAGACACTCAAAATTTGACGAGATTTTTCGAAAAAATGAATTACGGGATTATTAGCAGCGACGAGCACGTGATGACGATCAGGGATCTCTCTCAAGTGCAAATTATATCACGTGACCATGTTAGGAATTTTTTTTTCAAAATTTTTCAAATTTTTTTCCAGATTTTTACTTTCACCGTCAACGTGATGGTGAGGAAGACGTTTCCGTTGTTGGACTTGATCGATTTTTGGGCTTTGAGGATATTCGAGGCCGGCTTGATGAAAAAATGGTTCGCCGATTCTATGGTTTCTATGGAGAAGTTTGGGGCCGTGGGCGAGTGCGGCAACCCGGCCGGTTTACGTTTCGAACACGTCTTCATGGGTTTTGCAATTTTAGCCGCAGGAGAATTGCTGTCCATGTTTGTATTTGTCGTCGAAACGGTTTTGAATAAATTATAATTTACAGATTTTCGAAAAATTGATTTATTTGTAGGTGAGATCAAATTTTTGTCAAAATGTGATAAATGCCTTAGTTTGGTGGTTTTAGTCCAACGTTATGTGTCGTACTTTGATTTCGAAAATTTACTTAGCCCAGTCTATAGCGGGGCTAAAATTAATTTATTAGCAAAACTGATACTTTATATTGAAAGCTCTTTGTTTCCGCCAATATTTACTAAAAACATCAATTTCTAACGTTTTTCAAAATTTTGAAATCAGTTTTAGCTAATTTTCAAATAAAATTCTCATTTTTATTTGCAGGGGTTGGATTTATCGTTTTCAAAATGGCCCCAGTGAATTACTTGACATTTTTTTAGTAGCAAACGATATGTCACACGCGGTGTCTAGAATTATTTTGAAAAATGGCTTTTTTTTGCAAAACCTATGTTTTATTAATAAAATGCATTTTTCAATTTTTCAAAATTTGAACCCATTTTAACACCGTTGTCAGCCAAAATCTCGACTTTTCTCAAGAAATATTAAAGGGGATCATTTTCAAAATGGCACCGTTGGCGTAGTTAGTTCGATTTTAGTAAGAAAACACAGATAACACTTTGAGTTTACTAACATTTTGAAAATCCAACCAGTCTACTTGATTAACGAGCTAGTAAAATGAATCAGGGTATCGTGATTTTACACAAAAAACTCCATTTTGTTAATATTTCACAATTTGGACCCCTTTTAACACCGTTCTAAGTCCAAATCTCGGCATTTCTCGATGGGCATTAATCGTATCGCTTTCAAAATGGCATCGTTGGCTTAATTAGGTTGATTGTAGTAAGAAAACATAGTTAACACTTTGGGTCTACTAACATTTTGAAAATCCACCTAATCTGCTTCATTGCGGGGCTAAAACCTGTTTAATTCGCAAAATTTGTGTTTTGCTAATAAAATGCACCAAAGTATTGTAATTTTGCGCAAACAACTCCATTTTGCATATTGCAAGATTTGGACCGTTTTTAACACCGTTCTAAGCCAAAAACTTCGGCGTTTCTCGATGGACATTAATCTGATCGCTTTCAAAATGGCATCGTTGCCTTAGTTAGGTCGATTACCAAACTATTGTAAATTTGCACAAAAAACTTAATTTTGCATGTTTTCCAAGATTTGGGCCCATTTTGACACCGTTCTAAACTAAAATTTCCGTTTTTCCGATGGGCATTAATCTGATAACTTTCAAAATGGCTTTGTTAGGTCGATTCTAGTAAGAAAACACAGGTAACACTACTACCATTTTGAAATTCCACCTAGTCGACTTGATTGCGGGGTTAAAACCTGTTTTATTCGCAAAACTATTATTTCACTAATAAAATGCATTAATTAGAATATTGTAATTTTGTGCAAAAAAAAGTTCATTTTGCTAATTTTTCAAAATGCTAAACTAAGTTTGCCGAAATGAATCCGAACAGAAAAAAGGATGATTCAATGAAAAATCCAAATTGGGGTTATATTTGGTCGAGTTTCTGGTTAAACCGGAAGTGCAAAAAAATATCGGAGTACCCCATCAAATGCGCATTAAAAAAATATGACCGAGTAATTTCCGAAATATTTCTCTCGAATTCTTGAATTTATTTCTTACTTTCAAAATAACTAAAAAACGAAGTCTCGGAGACGGTAGAAATTTCTACTTTCTAACGTTAACAGTGAGAAACAAAAAATTTAAGATAATATCGTTTTAGACGATTGAAGTTGTACACAAATATAAAGCCCGGGCCGAAATAAAAAAATATGATTGTCGCCAAAAAATTACATTTTGGAAAAAAATGGCACTTGGGGTCTTCTAACCTGAACCCGGAAAGACAACAACTATCGAAACCAATAACAAAAATATACAGTCCTACATATACATTATGAGATAGATGAGATACAAAAAACTTCTATTTACATATTACATTCTTCCCTAGAAACGATGTTGCAATAATCTTCTTAATAGCTAATTAATTTAAGTAAAAATGATACAGTATGTATGGGGGCACTGCTTATTCCAGGAATTATTTATTAGGACTCGATAATATTGTGTATCTATAAATTTCACGACATCTTATTGAAGAGCGTCAAAACAATTCTAAGTCTTCCAGCAACATTAAGAGGGTAAGATATTGGTAATAATAGGTATCCCTTTTCACTTTTCATTTTTTCAGATCATGAAATTCTCGACAGTAGTTTTCTTCGTTTTGGTTGCCTTCTTGGCACTCCAACAAACTGTTAAGACTTATTGCATCGACAATGGAGATGGACGTCAAGCAACTTTACAAACGAATAATTCAGGAGAATTAAATAGAAATAAGAGAAGTGTTGGCTCGAAAATTAAATCGAAAGGGTCAAGAGTCATCGGAATTTTACGTGGTAATGCTATGAGTATTCTTCAAGGTTCCACTTATATTACCGAGAATCTAGCTAATGGTATTGTTATAACATCTAACATGATAGACCTAGTGGGAAAAGTCAATAGAAACAAGCTTATAAGGAGTAAAGTAGAAGAGTTAGCAAATGAAATACGTGAACTGGAATCTACTTTGAAAGTTATTCCAGAATCCGCGAAGGCTGTTGTTGCCCAAACTATTTTAGAAAAGAAAATGAGAATGGAGCAATATCAACTAGCAAGAGTTTAATTTTTCTTAAAAGTTAAAATAACCAGAATTTAAAATGCATTTTACCTAAATTAACCATTTCTATAATTAATCAAAAAACAAATATACGTAAGGTAAGCTGGGGTAACTGGGACCTAGTTTTACATCACTGACATTTTAACGTTCTATATTTCTTGAATGGCAAACAATTCTTTTGCACAGTTAAAGCGCAGAACTATATCCATTAAAAGCCGATTTTATAATAAAAATCAAGGGATTTTTGACCAATCGGGAGCAGCCCTAATGTATTGTGGTCTTGAAGCTATTGTTTTTTTAGTCCTTGTGTCAGAGGGCCCAGTTACCTCAAATTTTTTGGCGTAACTGAGTCCATCATTTGAAAAGCACTAACAAGTTGTAAGGGTAACAGGGACCTTTCTACACCATTCACATAGGAGGGTGTAAAATTATAAGAAAATATATTTTGCCGTTTTTTTGTAATTGTAAATAATAATAACAATAACTTAATTTAATAAAAAAATGCATTCATATTATTTTCATTATTTTACTTAGTTATTATATCATTATTTATTACCTATATTTTGAAAATCCACCTAGCCTACTTGATCATGGGGCTAGATCTTGTTTAATTCGCAAAATTCGTATTTTGCTAATCAAATGCATGAGAATATTGTGATTTTGTGCAAAAAACTTCATTTTGCACATTTTTCAGAATTTAACTCATTTTAGCCCTGTCCTATGCCAAAATTCCGACTTTTCTCGGTCTCAAAATGGCATCGTTGACAGGTCAATTTTAGTGATTGAACATAGGCAACACTTTGGGCCTACTACCATTTTGAAAATCCGCCTAGCCTACTTGATTACGGATCTAGGACCTGTTTTATTCGTAAAATTGGTATTTTGCTAGCAAAATGTGAGTACTGTATCTTTGGGCAAAAAGCATCGTTGGTTTAGTTAGGTCGATTTTAGTAAGAAAACATAGGTAACATTTTGGGTCTACTACCATTTTGAAAATCCACCTAGTCTACTTGATTGCAGGGCCAATTTTGCTAATAAAATGCACCAAAAGTATTGCAATTTTGGGCACAGAAATCAATTTTGCGTATTTTTCAGAAATTGTACATATTTTAGCACCGTTCTAAGAAAAAATTTCGGCTTTTCTCGATGGTCATTAATCTGATCGCTTTCAAAATGGGTTAGTTAGGTCACTTTTAGTAAGAAAACATAGGTAACACTTTGGGTCTACTACCATTTTGTAAATCTACCCAATCACTTAATTGGGGGGCTAAAACCTGTTTAATTCGCAAGATTGGTATTTTGCTAATAAAATGCACTAAAGTATTGTAACTTTGCGCAAAAAAACCTCATTTTGCTAATTTTTCAAGATTTGGACCCATTTTAACATCGTTCTAAGATAAAATTTCGGCTTTACTCGTTGGACATTAATCTGATCGCTTTCAAAATGGCATCGTTAGCTTAGTTAGTTCGCTTTTAGTAAGAAAACATAGGTAACACTTTGGATCTACTCCCATTTTGTAAATACACTTAGAGTACTTGATTGCGGCGCTAAAACCTGTATAATTCGCAAAATTCGCATCCTTGGCTTAGTTCGGTAGATTTTAATAAGAAAACACAGGTAACACTTTGGCTCTAATATCATTTTGAAAATCTACCTAATTGGTACTTTGTTAATAAAATGCACCAGAGTCAAATTGTAATTTTGGGTAAAAAAACTCTACTTTGATATTTTTCAAAATTTGGACCCACTTTAACACCGTTGTCAGCCAAAATTTCGGCATTTCTCGATGGACATTAATCTCATCGCTTTCAAAATCGCATCGTTGGCTTAGTTATGTGACACTTTGGGTCCACTACCATTTTGAAAAGTCACTTAGCATACTAAATTATGGAGCTAGAACTCGTTTTATTCGCAAAACTAGTATTTTGCTAATAAAATGCATTAGAATATTGTGGTTTTGTGCAAAAAACTTCATTTTGCACATTTTTCAAAATTTCGACTTTTCGATATTAATCGGATCACTTTCAAAATGACACCAATTAATTAGGTTAGTTTTAGTAACTGGAGATAAGTCACATGCGGGGTAATTTTGAAAATTCACTTAGCCCTCTTGATTACGGGGCTAGGACTATAAAAATTTACATTTTGTAAACAAAACCCTTCAATTCATCGTAATAAACAGCAAAATAACAATTTTGAGTATTTTTCACAATATTCCACGTATTTTTTGCAAAAAAACCCCGAAAACATATACACATATTTTTTAAAAATCACATACCTGGAATCGATCTGGGAGGACTGGACCTGGCCTGCAGCCCCCTCTGCAACCTCTGACACTCCTGCTGCGGCGTCGAAGGACTAAGAGTACGAGATCCACTCGCCGACCCCTCGCTGCCCCTCCTCACCGGACTGAACCTCTCCATCGACTTATTCTCCCTCCCTACAAAACAGCCTTCGTTACCAACCTCGAAAACCAAAAAACCTCCCAGCAACTACTCACGTGGTTAGTCGTACCAACTTCGGTTAGTGTCAGAAAAAAACAAAAAAAACACCAAAACCGTACCTTGCAGCTCCTGCACGGTGGCTAAATGCGGTTTGACGGCATGTCGCGAGTGCTTCCTTTGCGGTAAAATCGGCGGCTTGTGATTGCGATTCATCCGCATCTCCACTTCCATCATTACCTCAGGCGAGATTACTAAACAGGGCATGCAAAACAACAACTAAACAAAAAAATAAAAAAAAACGAAAAAAAAATGTGAGTCACTGTAAAAAGCGGGTGGGTTAAGCAGGCCGTGGCATTAGCTACCTGGGGGTCGTTCCATAACTGTCAGGAGACCGCTACGTCTTGTCCTACCGACTGCGCCGCTTCCTGATTGGAGGGAATGCACGTCTTCGGGGTTGGCCATGGTGTGTCTTTTGGTGTTCCCCCTCCCCTGCATGTAACGGACGACCGCCGCCATCTCTTCGGAGTTGGGTTGCTGCTCCAGGGGTTGGGTACCTAATTTTTTTTTTATTTATTTATTTTCTTATTTTTAAGTTACCGCTGCTCAGGCTGGGGTTGCCGCTGGAGCTCGTGGACATCATCGACAGCTGTTCGTGAGATCCGGGGGTGCCCCAAGCCATGTGGAAGTTGGCCCCCCCGTCGCTAGCCCGGCGCCCGAAGCCCCCCACCGCGTTTAGGACGGTGGGGGGCTTCAGCAGGTGGGGGTCCTTCCCGCCAAAATAGGGGTTCTGTTGCCCCAAAAGGAGGTGGAGGTTTGTGTGGGGGAGGAGTTTGGGGTCCTGCTGGGCCATGTAGTGCGTCTCCAGGACTTGCTCGTGGGCGGAGTCGCCTTCAAAAACAGATAAATTTGTTTTATCTCTTTATCTTTATTATTAATGGCAAATGGTGTGCTGCGGAATTAATTAAATTTACACCACTCCAAATCTATTACATTGGAGCTACTCTGGAATAATTCTGGAGCAGATCGGAGTTGGTTCAGATTCACTCTAGGTCTATTTTAAGGAGCCAATTGTTCTGTATAAATGTTACACTGAAACTACTCCCAAGCTTTCACTGCTAGGAGCTTAAAGATTTGGCCGCTTTGGATCTACTCCGAAATTACTCTAAGCTGAAAGTCTGTTCCAAACGTAACTCTAAACCGGCGCTAAATCTACTCTTCAATTATGTGATTGTTTTACTGCTTACTCCAGAGTGACTACAAGTTGTACCTGAGGTTACTCCAGTTTAACAAATTTACTTCAACACGTTCCTATTCTAAGCCTACTCTGCAACTGGTCCGAACCAAACACATTTTCGGGTTACCCTGTATTAATTCCAGTGTTATACCAAGTTTACACTAAAACACTTCCGAGCTTACACTGACGAAAAACTTATAGATGTTGGTGCTTTGGATTCTACTCCGAAATTACACTCAGATTATTATGTCTCATGTAACCTACTCTAGTTTGTCTCTTTCAGTTACTCTGAATCTGCTCTGAAACAACTCTTAAATTGTCTCTAACACATGGTTAAATGTCAAAGCCGTTCCAAACTTCTCTACGCTCCAGATTTACTCCAATATTACTCCAGTTTTGAAAATTATATGTTCCGGAGTAAAACCTATCACAAACAATGCGAAAACACAAAACACCACGTTAGACGTTCTTTCAGGTTTGAGGTTATGACAAACAGAAGCGTTGTTCCGTGTGACAAACAGAATAAATGTCAAGTGAAAAGCACCAGAATCAGAATCAGGGCGTCCACCTGAAATCCCTAAAATCAAATCGAAAACACTAGAAAGCACAAACCAAGGGCTGACATGCGTAAATGAAAGCATACAACCACAAAGGTATACAACATGAGACATTTTCTATTCATATGTTTGACAGGGTTGTAAAAAATATTGTACCATCGTAGGTAGCTGTAATGCTTTGTTTTGACGTTTAATTTATACAGCCGTAAATGCGGTTAACTGTCAATTCTTTCGTTTTTAAAGCCACCTACGATGGTACAATATTTTGTAGCCACCCGTTAGAATATAGATATAACGGGTGTCCTAAAAAAAACGAACGAAATATTTTTGGGGACAACTCATCCATTTTTTAACCGATTTGGATGAACGTGGACTTGAATTAAAGCTAAAGAATCAGGCTATCGATTCATTCAAGAGACCACGACAGATGGCGCTGCCGTAGTAGCCTTAGCCATGCTTGTTTTAAAGGCTTACTTTAGGTGCATGGGGATTGGTCAGTTAACAACCAATGGTTATGAGATAAAAATTACCTTGAAGCACGTTTACATTTCTTCAAAAAGCTTCTTTCAGAAGTTCGTATGATTCACGAATAAATTTTCTGTGATTTTTTAAAAATCACGTTTTCCCTTATTTTCACGCCTAATGACCATAACTGAAGTAACAGTGATGCATTTTCAGCTTAATTTTCAGTAGTAGAGGATCTAACCGAATGAAAAACACAAGCGAAAGCGACTTGGAGGTAATTTAAAGGTTATTACTGAGACTTAAGCTCTTGTTGCTTCATTGTTATTTTAGTCATGGTCATTCTGCATGAAAAAATGTGAAAACACATATTTTTCAAATAATCACAGAAAGTCAATGCGTGAACAAAATTACCTTCTGAAAAAAGATTCTTAAAGAAAAATGAACGTCCTTCAAAGTTATGTGAGTCTCATAACGACTGGTTGATAATTGACCAATCCCCACGCCCCTGAAATGAACCTTTCAGACAAGTATCACTATGAGAACTATTGCAGCACCAGCTGTCGTAATTTTTAGACAGTTCGAAAGCCTGATTCCTTGGCTTCAAATTAAGGTCAGGTTCATCCAAATCGGATAAGAAATGCACGAGTTATTGCCAAAAATATTTCGTTCGGTTTTTTTTAGGACACCCGTTAGTATTTGGTTAACGTAGGTTTTTGACAGAAAAAGAACAGCTGACGGACATTTGACAGGGTCCGCCTTGGCAGTTCTCTCCTAGAAACGAATTAATGGTTTTCAGTTAAAAGAGATAAACAATATGGAGGCAAAATTTGACAAAGCCCGGTATGCAAAAGCAATGCAAAAGTCTGCCATTATCAAATACCTCCATATTACGTAACGAAATAGAGAGAGACCTACAGGTTTGGAAACCTTCATTGGTACGTCACTTTGAATTAAGGTTTCCAATCTTGTTAATCTGTCTCTTTCTATCTTGTGACATCATACGTAAGGGATCTGCACATTTATAGGCAAAATTGGACAGATGACAGTATTAACGTAGGCTTTTGACAGTAAAATGACGGCTGACAGAGCCCGCCTTAGCAGTCTTCTTTTCGATGTGCAGAATCGTTGCGCATGTTGTCTATCTATTTTAATTAGAAACCTTAATTCTTTAAGTGTTACTCCAAGTTTACACTAAAACGCTCCCGAGCTTACACTGACCAGAAACTTATAGATATTGGTCCTTTCAATACTACTCCAAAGTTATTCCACGTCTGTTCCAAAGCTATACTCAGATTATTATGCCTCACGTAATATCTGAAACAGGATTTATCTCATTTGATGAATTTTTGATCGCAATTCCGCCTTGTACGCCTTTTATCGTCAATTTTCAATTCACACTTATTGAAAAAAAACAGCTAAAACGCAAAACACCACGTTGTTTCGTTGTTTGCGGTTATGACAAACACGATAAATGTCAAGTGGAAAGCACCAGAATCAAGGGGTCCACCTAAAATCCCTAAAATCTAATCGAAAACACCAATCACACCAATGCACAAAAGAAAGCAGACAACATGAGACATTTTTTATAATTTTTTGCTTCGCACTCTATCCTTACGGTAATAGAATACATATAAAGTACATGGTTAATGGTTAGCATGGGTTATTGACAGTAAAATGACTGCTGACGGACATTTAACAGGAACCACCATGACAGTTTTCTCCTAGACGCCTTGAGCCCGTTCAGAAAGTCATCTTGACCATTTTCTGTCTTCGTTTTACCTTTAGAAAGGGTATCTTCTATCATTTTCTAATTTACTCAACGGTTACCCAAAGCTACGTTTCTGAACGCACCTGTGAATTAGTCTGTTACTCTAAATTCATTAAAACTCTTACTCCAAATTTACACTAAAGTACTCTCAAGCTTGCACTGACCAGAAACTAATTAATAGATGTTGGTCCTTTTGATACTACTCCAACGTTATTCCACGTCTGTTCCAAAGCTACACTCAGATTATTGTGAATCACGTAACCTACTCCAGTTTGTCTGTTTATGTTACTGTGAATCTGCTCTGAAACAGGATTTATCTGCCTTGTAAGCCTTTTATTGCCAATTTTCAATTCTCACTTATTGGAAAAACACTGCGAAAACACAAAATACTACGTTAGGAGTTCTTTCAGGTTTGAGGTTATGACAAACACCATAAATGTCAAATGAAAAGCACCAGAATCAGGGCGTCTACCTAAAATCCCTAAAATCAAATCGAAAACACCAATCAAGAGCTGACATGCGCAAATAAAAGCATACAACACTTGAGCGCTTGAGGTTTTTCTATTCTTATCGTTTGCTTCGCTTTCTATCCCAACGGTAATAGTATACAGATATAAAGTATTTGGTTAACGTAAGCTTTTGACAGTAAAATGACGGCTGGCGGACATTTGACAGCGTCCGCCATCACAGTTTTCACCTAGAAACCTGAACTGGTCTGTTATTCTGAATTCATTCCAGTGTTAGGTACTCCAAGTTTGCACTAAAACGCTCTGGGGCTTAAACTTATAGAAATATTAGTTCTTTTGATACTACTCCCTAATTACTCCACGTCTGCTCCCACCAAACCAACACCCAGATTATGTCTAACCTAACCTACTCCAGTTTGTCTGTTAAAGTTGCTTTGAATCTGCTCTGGAACAACTCAAAACTGCTCCAACTCCAGATCTACTCCAAGACTACTCCAGTTTGGAAAATTACGTGTTCCGGAGCAAAACCTATTCTACTCTACTCCGCAATTGTGACTTACCCGGCCCGACGGTGTGCCTCCTCACCGTCAAATACCGATCCCCCGACAGACTCCCGTACCCTGAAGATGACGACGGCACACTCAACGAGCACTCGTCCGAAACGTCCTGATCCAACTCCCTGAACTTCTCCAGCTGCGCCTCCCCCTCCCCCAGCAAATACACCGCCGGAATAGTGGGCATCGAAACAAAAGGCGATCCCCCATCCTCCGCGATGCTCTCATTGAACGACCTCCTCCTCTCCTTGACCTCCTCCCGCCTCAGACAGTTCTCGTTGAAGCTCTCCCTTCTGTAGTTGAAGGGTGGTTGCTCGTCCAACCCCCTGGGGGGCGCCTCCCCGATGTTAACCAATCGCTGTTCGTTGAAGGACTCGCTTCGCTCGTTTATCTTCGGCGGTCTCGCGTCGAGGTACTCCCCCTCCCGCTCCTCCTCCCGCTTCGAGATCTTCGATTGGAAGTTGATGGTGCGCTGGTGGAGCTTGTCGAGGAGGAGGAGGTAGATGGCGTGGATGTGGTCGAAGGTGTTGTTCCTCACCGATTGGATGACCATCGATTGGTTGAGGTTGGGCAGCTGCAGCATGTGGTCTATCACAGTTTTGTTGAATTGGAGGTCGCGTTCGGGCCCCCCCGGGTCGTCGGGGGGCGCCTGCGAGAGCCACCGATGTTTGGCGATCTGCCCCATCGTTAGTCTTTTGTCCGGGTCGACGACCAACATGTGTCGGATTAGGTTCTCGCACTCCTGCGACATGAAATAGGGAATTCGGAATAAGCCCTCGATGACGACGTTCCGAAGGAGGTGCAACGTCGGCCCGTCGAAGGGGAGGGAGCCGCACACGAGGACGTACAGCACCACGCCCAGGCTCTGGAAAAATAATCGTGCCGGTAACCAGGCCGGAACAAACCAGGCGATCGAAAAAATTTCAATTTCGGTTGCTTTCTTCAAATTTTGGGAATGAAAATCACTAATCCTTGTTAAGTTGGCAATTTGGGACCCTTAATATCATATCTGCATGAGCAGAGCCGACAGATTTTCATATTAGGTTGGCAACGATGTTTTCACTCATTTTTTATGATAAACTAAATGAATTTCATTGTGGCCAATCGTGCCGGTAACCAGGCCGGATCAAACCAGGCGATCGAAAAAATGTCAATATCGGTTGTTTTCTTCAAATTTTTAGAATGAAAATCACTAATCCTTGTTAAGTTGGCAATTTGAGACCCTTAATATCATATCTGAATGAACAGTGCTGACATATTTCCATATTAGGTTGGCAACGATGTGTTCACTCATTTTTTATGATAAACTAAATGACTTTCAATGTGGCCAATCGTGCCGGTAACCAGGCCGGATCAAACCGGGCGATCGAAAAAATTTCAAGGTCGGTTGTTTTCTTCAAATTTTGAGAATGAAAATCACTAATCCTTGTTAAGTTGGCAATTTGAGACCCTTAATATCATATCTGAATGAACAGTGCTGACATATTTCCATATTAGGTTGGCAACAATGTGTTCACTCATTTGCTATGATAAACTAAATGAATTTTACTTTGACCAATCGTGCCGGTAACCAGGCCGGATCAAACCAGACGATTGAAACAATTTCAATTTCGGTAGTTTTCTTCAAATTTTGGGAATGAAAATCACTAATCCTTGTTAAGTTGGCAATTTGGCAAATGTTATGGTGGAAATGGTGGACTTTCTTTTTGTATTGGAGAACTGTGGACATACTATGTATACTAAAGTAACAACAACAAATTTTCTTCAACAATAAGATAAAATCAAACGTCAAACAGTGTTACCAACTGAAGATCCGTAATTTATAAAAATTCCAGTATGACAAACTTTCAAAAATATGAAAAATCTGTGTACAACTTGCCAACTTAACAAAACGAAAGTATTACAGTTGAGCGGCGAAGAAAACAAGAAAAGAAAAAGGCTGTCAACTTGTGGCCAACCTAACAAAAACAAAAATGTCCTGACTTCATTAATATTCTTACTGATCACCTTGCCCATCACATATACCTATGTTGCCACTCAATTCTAATAAATAATAATACAGATTTTCAGTTGGTAACACTGAATGCCAAAACAGATCATTATTGGCTGTGGTGAGTAAACGGTATAACGTAATTAAAGTAATTTTTGTCCTTTATTAATTATTAAAGGCAACAAAATAATTAAAATAAATCTCCTCGACAGGTGTCGCTTTGACAAGAGTCTAACGATTGACAGTAAAGTAAACAAAAATGGGGGATGCGTTCTTCTTGTCTTTGTTGCACCTTGAAATGAGCCATTTTCTGTCTCTTCTTTTTAGGTTTATCTCATTAATCAACAGCGGATTTTAAAACTCTCTAAATTCAAAACCGGCAGTGTTGCCAATAAAAAAATCGCAGGTATAAGGAAAATTTGTGCCCTCTTTACCCGGCAACAATTATTTTGCTTGCTCACGTCAGTATTGCCAACCTTTTACAAGACAACTTTGAATAATAAAGGATCACTATTACAAACTTTCCAAAACAAAACGGAACTAGGAAAATGGAAATCTGCGTAGGCGTTGTCAAGTTAACTAGATGAAAATGTTTTGCAGTGTTGCCAATGTCGAGAGCTCTATCCAAGAAAAAAAATTAAATTCTATACGGGTTGTCAACGTGACAGTTCGTTCATGCAAGTTTTGTGCAGTGTTGCCAACTGAAACTAGCATTTCTTACCTATATGTACCTTGTACCTACATGGACCTTAATTTTTATTGTAAATTTCATATTTTTTATTAAAATATTTTTCATGGTATTGGTGGTTGCTAAATATGGACATATTTAAGTTGGTAAAACTTTTACAAATATTGCAGTTAACCTAAACTTTGTTCTGTGCAATGCTGCCAACTGAAACTCTCAGTTTTATCTTTGTGAAAAGATAAATTCATGAAAAACTTGACAATTGAACCCGAAAAACAATGATATTTGAAAAAAATATATTACTACCAACTGAGAAATTGACAAGTAGCTTCGAAAAACAGATTAAAAATCACAGTTTTCTTTATCTTTAGTCAAATTGAGTCGTTTGTAGAATAATAGTTGCCAAGGATCCAACTTTGCAAAAAGTTGAGATCAAAAACCCTGTAGGGCTAAGACGTATTTCAAAGTTGTAAACCTTAGGCGTGACACATAATTTCATAGTAAATCGAGGTCAACTAAACGACTAGTTCTATGTTTGTGTAAATTAGACCATTACCAACTGAGAGAAGTAGAAAATTTGACAATTCGGTTGGAAAAACAAAGACAAACTTGAAATTTTCAAGATTTTTACTCAAACTGAACTGAAGGGGAGACCATTAAAGCAAAATGAATGATTTTGCAAATAATTGCAGTTATATCCAAAAACCCTACAGGGCTAAGCCGAATTTCAAAATTGCGGTAGACCACAAGTGCGACCCATCATCCCTTAGTAAATCGCGGCTAACTAAGCCAATGGAGATGTTTTTACTTCGATCCCTTCAACCCCAACACCGCAAGTGCGAATTTCGTGAAAAATATTCTTGAAAATTTGACAAATCGACTCGGAAATGTTTTCTAATTGTCTTTTTGCTTCGTTGACATATCCATTACGATTTTATTGAGAATCATAAATCACCAATCCATTAACTCTGCAGACGCGCAATATCAATAACACCCTCAAACACCCCCGAAATGCTTCTCAATCAAACCGGCCTCGTTTTTCTCCAAGTTTTGCAAAATTTCGTTGATGAAAACTTCAAAGCCGACCCTGTAGCCATCGCAAACTTGAACGAAAATTTTGAATTTCGAGTCCAGCAAAAAATTTTGATCTCCCCCTCCATGCGGGGTCCCCACGTCGAGAACTACGTTATCTTCGACGAGGGTGACCTCAACGTCACTATGCAAGTCCTCAAAATGAAAAATTTTAACAGCAGGGCCAGGTTTTTGATAATTTTTCGAAAAATCGACGAAGGGGTTTTGAAAAAATCCTTCAGGAGGCTTTTGAAGTACTACATCTATGATGTTGTGGCTTTTGCGAATTTGTCTTTTATTACTTGGTACCCTTATGAAGATTGTAAGGGGGTTAGGCTGGTGAGGAACGGTTTTGGGAATAAATTGCCTAAAAATTTGGGCAAGTGCCCGGTTAGTGTGACTTGGTCACGTGTTGCCTTAGAAGTGAAGGATCCCTTCAGAAAAACCGATCCAGGATATTTTGTTGAATTTTTAAACGCAGTTGCGTTAAATTTGGGGTTAAATTTGACATATATCAACAAAAATTTGAATTATTTCGAGCGAGCTGTTAAAGAGACGATGAATTTCCTGTACGAAGATATGAATAAAAGAAAAATAGATTTAGCAGCGATGCTAGAACCTCTACCTACAGATCTAGCGGACAACCTGGACTGTCCAACAGAAATTGTTCTATCCTACTACTTTTTTATATTTCCTCCTCAAAGAAAAATCGGAAATAGGAGCAATATTGTTAAAATCTTTCCACCGACAATTTGGCTACTGATTCTCCTCGATTTGGCTTTTATGACAATCCTGTGGAAAATTTTTTGGAAGAAAACTTTTTGGTCCAGTTTTTTCGATATTTTCCAAACACTTTGGGGAGTCTTCAAAATCCGATCCAGGCACAACCGAGGGCTAGTTTTGCTCCTCACAGTTACCTTCATGCAAATCAGCTGGATCTACCAAAGCCAACTCGAAAGCGTCCTAACCCGTCCAGATTTCGAGCCCAAAATAGAATGCCTCCAGGACGTGATCGACAGAAAAATAATTTTGAAATTCCTCCACGTAGTCGATGATTTTTTACCCAAAGAAACGCTTTATAAACGAATCAGAGAAGCCAACGTTGGCGACCAAAGAAAATTCTGGGACCCGGACTTTTTTGAAGACTTTTTGCAAAACTTAGACCATGGCACTCTGATCAGACTCGTCAATTTGTACAGCATCAAAAACATGAAAAAACTGCAAATTCTTTACGACGAGAAAGTCAATCCTTTGTTTGTGAAGATTTGTGCGAGAAAAGGGTTTCCTCTCTTAGATCAAATGTCTGTTTCTGTGTTAAAAGTACGAGAGGGAGGTTTTTTGGAAAAGTGGCTTTATGAAGCCAGCCTGTATATGAAAAACGTCGTTAAAGAAGAATCGACTCATGTTGAAGCGATAAAATTGGAAAATTTGTTTTATGCTTTCGTTGTTTTGTTTTGTGGCTATCTGTCTGGTTTTTGTGCTTTTATCTTCGAAAGTAACGTCTATAGAAGATTATGAATGTGTTAGGATTCGTGTTAATTCTTGTAAAAATATGTATATGAAAAATTAGTCTTCTCGTGTTTTCTCCTCTGTCCAAAACTAGAATGGAATAGAGAAAAGGACACTCTGGAGTGTAAATAATAAAATACTAAGAAAAACGAGTAATACGAAACATTTTTCCCAAGGAATTCGTAAAATTTTTAATGATCTTTTCAATTTTCACAGTTGGTAACGGTCCGATCTGAGTAAAAATATCACCAATAGCTTAGTTAGGTTCGATTTACTGTCAAATGATAGGTCGCACTCGCGGTTTGAAAACACTATATGTATGTTTTGGTTCTAACTAAATTTATTTGCAAAATTGAACCATTTTATTTAAAATCCTTCAAAAGAAAACAAAATGAAGAAAATTTTCAGAAAGTTGAATTTTTACATATTTTTCCTCAGGAATTCGTAAAATTTTTAATGATCATTTCAATTTTCGCAGTTGGTAACGGACGGATTTGAGTAAAAATATCACCAATTGCTTAGTTAGGCTCGATTTACTATCAAAGGTCACACTTGGAGAAATTTTGAGCTAAGCCCTATGTTTTGATTTTTGACTAATTTTATTTGCAAAATTAAACCCTTTTATTCAAAATCCTTCAAAACTAAGCAAAATTAAGAAAATGATCAGAAAGTTCTATTTTTTCCAAAGAATTCGTAAACTTTTTAACGATCTTTTCAATTTTCTCAGTTAATAGCGGTCCAATTTGAATACAAATATCACCAATCAATTAGTTAGTCTCGATTTACTATCCACTGATAGGTCACACGTGGAGTTTGAAAACATTTTGAACTAAGCCCTAGCCCGCTATACATAATTATATTTTGACTTTAATTTTATTTGCAACATTGACATTTTTAATTCAAAATCCTTCAAAATAAAACAATCTGAAGCAAAATATTTAGATTTTTACCTAAACTGCCGTTTTTAATCGAACCCAACTGAACGATTTCTGGCATATCTATCATCATCAAGCAAAAAAAATTAAATTTCGAAAAAACACAAACTCTAGTTTTTCATATATTTTTATCAAAATGAACACGGAATCATCATAAGACACCCATTCATAACCTTCAATAAAAGTTAATCTCGAACATAAAAACGCAAAAACCGGAAAAATAACCTGCAAATAAAACAACGAAGGCATAAAACAAGTTCTCTAGTTGTATCGCTTCAACATAGCTCGATTCTTCTTTAACCACATTTTTCATATACAGGGTGGCCTCGTGCAGCCACTTCTCCAAAAAACCTCCCTCACGAACTTTTAACACAGAAACAGACATTTGGTCCAATAAGGGAAACCCTCTTCTCGCACAAATCTTCACAAACAAAGGATTGACTTTTTCGTCATAAAGTATTTGCAGCTGTTTCACGTTTTTGATGCTGTACAAACTGACGAGTCTGATCAGAGTGCCATGGTCCGAATCCCTCAAAAAATCTTTTAAAAAATCCGAGTCCCAGAGTTTGGAGTGGGGGCCGAGGTTTTTGATTCGCTTAAAAACAGTTTCTTTCGGGAGGAAATTATCAACCACGTGAAGAAATTTCAAAGTTATTCTTTTGTCGATCGCATTTTGGAGGCTTTGGATTTTGGGCTCGAAATCTGGACGGGTTAGGACGCTCTCGAGTTGGCTTTGGTAGATCCAGCTGATTTGCACGGAGGTGACTGTGAGCAGTAAAATCAATACTCGGTTGCGCCTGGAACGGATTTTGAACACACCCAAAATTGATTGAAAAATTTCGAAAAAACTGACCCAAAAAGTCTTCTTCCAAAATATTTTCCACAAAACTGTCATGAAAGCCAAATCCAAGAGAATCAGAAGCCAAATTGTCAGTGGAAAGATTTTGATAATGTTACTCTTATTGCCGATTTTTTTTTGAGGAGGAAAAGCGAAGAAATAATAGGAGAGAATTATTTCTGTTGGACAGTCGAGGTTCTCGCGCACATCTGAGGGTAGAGGCTCCACCATCGCTGTCAAATCTATTTTTCTTTCGTCCATATTCCGGTACAGGAATTTCATTCCCTCTTTGACAGCTCGCTCGAAATAATTCAAATTTTTTCTGAGGTACCTCAAATTTAGTCCTAAATTTAACGCCACTGCGTTTAAAAATTCCACAAAATATCCCGGATCAGTTTTTCTGAAGGGATCCTTCACCTCGTAGGAAAGACGAGACCAAGTCACAGTAACCGGACACTTGCCCAAATTTTTAGGCAATTTATTCCCAAAACCGTTCCTCACCAGCCTAACTCCCTTACAATCTTCATAAGGGTACCAAGTAATAAAAGATAAATTCGCAAAAGCCACAACATCATAGACGTAGTACTTCAAAAGCTTCCTGAAGGACTTTTTCAAAACCCCTTCGTCGATTTTTCGAAAAATTATCAAAAACCTGGCCCTGCTGTTGAAATTTTTCATTTTGAGGACTTGCATCGTGACGTTGAGGTCACCCTCGTCGAAGATAACGTAGTTCTCCACGTGGGGACCTCGCATGGAGGGGGAGATCAAAATTTTTTGCTGGACTCGAAATTCAAAATTTTCGTTCAAGTTGACGATGGCTACAGGGTCGGCTTTGAAGTTTTCATCGACGAAATTTTGCAAAACTTGGAGAAAAACGAGGCCGCTTTGATTGAGAAGCATGTCGGGGGTGTTTGAGGGTGTTATTGATATTGTGCGTCTGCAGAGTTAATGGATTGGTGATTTATGATCCTCAATAAAATCGTAATGGATATGTCAACGAAGCAAGAAGACAATTAGAAAGCATTTCCGAGTCGATTTGTCAAATTTTCACAGATATTTTTCACAAAATTCGCACTTGCTGTGTTGGGGTTGAACGGATCGAAGTAAAAACATCTCCATTGGCTTAGTTAGCCGCAATTTACTAAGGAATGATGGGTCGCACTTGTGGTCTACCGCAATTTTGAAATTCGGCTTAGCCCTGTAGGGTTTTTGGCTACAACTGCAATTATTTGCAAAATCGTTCATTTTGTTTTAATTATCGCCTCTTCAGTTCAGTTTGAGTAAAAATCGAGAAAATTTCAAGTTTGTCTTTGTTTTTCCAGCCAAATTGACAAATTTTCTACTTCTCTCAGTTGGTAATGGTCTAATTTACACAAAAATATAACCATCGTTTAGTTGACCTCGATTTGCTATGAAATGATGTGTCACACCTAAAGCTTACGACAATTTTGAAACAGGTTTTGACCCTATAGCGTTTTTGGTTTCAACTTTTTTAATTTGCAAAATGCGTCTGTTACTCTCCAAATGACTGAATTTGACTAAAAATAAGAAAAACATAGTTTTTCGAACCTACTTAATCAATTTTTCATAAAATAATTGTCTTTTCTCAGTCGGTAACAATCAAATTTCAATAAAAACACTACCAATCGCTTAGTTGATTTCGATTTACCTACGAACGACACGTCACACTTGCGGTCCAAAACAATTTTGAATCCCAACTTAGCCCTGTAGCGTTTTTTGTCGGAAAAGTTTTCACTCGCAAAATCCACCGTTTCGCGTTCAAATCTCTCCAAATAACGCAATTTGAATGAAATGAAGGAAAAAATCGATTTTTCATCTCCACACGTGCACAAGAATTAGCATTTACTCTTATTCAAATATTTGATGTGTGATAAACACCGAACACGTAAATATTATACAAATGCTAATTGTCATAGTCAACATAAAGGACTCACCCAAATGTCGGCCTTAGGTCCATCGTATTTGAGGCCTTGGAACAGTTCGGGGGCGGCGTATGGCGGCGACCCGCACCACGTGGACAACAAACAGCCCTCCGTGAACTGGTTGCTAAAGCCAAAGTCCGCTAACTGAAAATTAAATTGAACTCCCTGTATCTGGGGGGGGAGGAATTACCTTAATATTCATATTGTGGTCCAACAATAAGTTTTCAGCCTTTAAATCTCTATGAACTACCCCCTGAGAATGACAATAGCTGACGGCCGAAACGATTTGACTGAAAATTCTGCTGGCCTCCTTCTCTGACATTCGGCCTTTGGCTACTAAGTTATCTAAAAAAATATATTTTTAATTCAATATAATTCTCGTTTTTTCGTAATTTTTTTTTATTTATAAGAATTGTTAACTCACCGAATATTTCCCCGTTGCTGGCATATTCTGTCACCATATAGATCGTTTGATTGGTCTCCATCAGCTGGTACAGTCTGGTGATGTGCGGATGTCTCAGTTTTTTCAAAATGGCAGTCTCTCTAAATATTTTCGTTAAATTTTCTTCGTCTAACGCAGTCTTATCTATAATTTTTATTGCCACCTGCAAAATTTTCAGAATAAAAAATTATGAAAAATGTTGAGACCAAAAGTTGAAATTTTTAATATTTTTTTAAAGATCTGCGAGTAGTCAAAATAAAAACAAAAGAAAATCACGAAAATTACGAGGTTTCAATATAATTTTCGAAATTAAAAAAAAATGAAATATCAAAAAAGATTCTTTTAAATCTGGTAATTACGGAAGCGTAGAAGTGCCACATTTTTCTTGTTTTTTATTTCCAAATTATCGCAAAAAATGTTGTTTCAGAAATAAAAACTATAAATATTTTAAAAAAAATGTAAATTTGCAAAAAATCTACTCAAAAACTGTTAATTTACATTTTTTATTTCTGAAACATATTTTGCGATAATTTTGAAATAAAAAAAGGAGAAAATGTGGCACTTCTACGCTTCCGTAGGTAATTCTTGAAAAAAAAAATTAATTTTCGATAATTCTGCAAATTGCCAACCCTTAAAAAACTGCACCACGGGCACGTGCGATAATCACTTCAATTGTTTCATTGGGTTTAACTCGAGTAATTGACCTCGATCAACGGCACACTTGGGGGATTTTCTCGTACGGAACTGGCGGCCCTGCCTGTCAGTTGTCAAACCAGCGCTACCAACCGGCAACAGCGCGCGTCCTTGAACCCCAATCCTTATCGCGACAAGTACGATCAACGATCGGAAAAAAATTACTACATCCTGATAGAAACCGGTTGGATACCGGTTTTTATTTATCAAATTCCGAATTTCATCCGAAAATCTAGATGGCCGCGAAAACATTTCCTATTCGCGACTGTCGCTTGTTTACACAACAGAGATGGGCTCTTTGATCATTTTTCACGACTAATATCATAATGGATTTATTTTATCGGTGATAAGGAGATTTAAATGTCATTCGGTTGATTTCAATGTTAATTAATGTGCGATCGTTGCATAACTTCAGATAGCTGTTGTTTTGCGGGCGGGGTGCTCTCCCGGGACGTAGAAATTTTCGGGGGATAAATTGTTAGGAACTAGTGTTCTGTGGAAACCGAGCTGTGGCGAATATTTCCGATAAAAGGGGTTAACCACACGACAAATTCCCTAAAAAATTGACATAAAATTACCAATATCCCAGATAACCAAAAACTCTCAGTGATTAACCCCTCCGAATGGTCAGTTGCAACTGTTTCAAACAAAGTTGGTAACCCTTCACTCACGAATATTTACGAACAAACGCGAGCCTTAAACAACTATTATTTTTGCTTGTTGTCATGGAGTCCCGTCATTAAGTATCCAGAAGCCAGTAAAACAATTTATAATCGATTGTTATGGCAATAACAATAATTGTTTATGCAAATAAACAACAAAAACGAAATATATCGATGGTTAGATTAGATTAGAGCCCCGATTAGGACTGATTGGCATTTTGATGATGAGGATAGGTTTAGAAATTTTTGATTTGTTAAGTTGACACGTTGGTAGGCATATCTAGGCAAACAAAATTGATGTTGGTAGCCTTGCGTGCGGTTAGGGTATAAACTTTTGTTTTATTTGCTTCTGAAGTGCGAAACATGAAAATCACAAATTTTTAAATTGCCAACTTGAGAAAAAAACCGTCTGTTTGTATTTAAAAATTTTTGTAATAAAGTGGTTAACCCCCCAATCTTCACGAATAAACCCGAGCCGTTCAACAAATTTTTCTTTCAAACAACGTTGCCATGGAAACCCGTTACGAATCAAGTTTCGAATAAATCAAAGGATCAAGTAGCCAAAAAAACAAATTCTAATCGATTGTCAACAATAATAGTAATTGTTTCGGCAAGTAAACAACAAAAACGCGTTATATCGATGGCCAGATTAGATTAGAGATGACACGGAGCGACACGACGCAACATCCGAAAATATTCAAAAAACACGACAGGGAAAAATTCCGAGATCGATCGCGAGGGTGGTTAACCCCTTGGCCGAAATCTCGGCGATCACATGACCCAAATAAACGTCACCCGCCTGTCAAAATAAAAACAAAAGACAGGGTCAACAAACTGGCAACACGGCCGTCATTTCAACAAAAATCAATCCGTCCTTGACGATACGACATAACCTACAAATGTTCACGGAAGGATTTCAGCGAAACACGGCCCCCTTGATCTAACCTTAAAAGCGGGGTCGGGAAAACAAAAGACGGATTGATGTTTCGACGTTCGTTTGTTTACCTTGGTCCTGGTGACGATGTGAGTGGCCAACTTGACCACGGCGAAATTTCCCTTCCCGATCGTTTTCTCCAGTTCGTAGTAGCCCACACGCACCAGTTTTTCCACGGGGGAGGCTTTCGCGGACATTTTCCACGGAATTTCCACGATCGGACCGTCACCGGATTGTATTCTACAGGCTACTAGATTTTAGTACGTTTATTCACATCTAGATCTCGCGGCACGCCTCTTACGTCACGCGACGTCACTAGGAGAAGAAATTTCACAGCCATCCGCGATAAAGATCGATGTGTTATGTAAATCGCACTGTCACTGGAAGTCATCTCAAAGGAATCGGAGAGGGCTGGGGACGCAACCGGCGGTACGCAAGAGCGCGCGGGGTTGCATAAGAATGACGTCACGGACACGCACTCTTTGTTACTACTTTCAAAGTAGGCGAGATAAAGATGCAATTACGTCATTTTCTGCAGTGGAATTGAAGGGTTTCCGGTTCCGGGTCAAGCGCGGTTGGTGGTAATCGATTCGATGGACGCTGACGTGTCGCAGACGGTGCCCTAAATTATTTACGGGCCATCGACCGGAAGGTCGCCGAGACTCGAACTTGGTCGCCATGTTGGAGCCCACGTCCTCATTACCACTTTAGATTTTTTCGCTGATGTTGCTAATTTAAAATTGTTTCAAATCGTCGTCACCCAACCTACAAACAAAACTCACTGATACGTCACTGATGGGAAAAACCGGAAAAACGATGTTGCCAATCTTAAAACTGATTTGTTAGGCTCATTTCATAGGTTTTAGTTTTGGCGGCCTCATTCTGAAAATCATCTGAAAATTTTCCGCTAGATGGGTATCATGACATCACGAGTTTGCCAGTTATAGCGTTTTCGCCTGAGAGTAGGTATATCTCTATTTCACTTTTCACATTACTTCGCCGTACGGGAAAAAAGGATGCAAAGAGTACTGGGAGTCAGAGTATTTGCATCCTTTTCCCGTTCACGGCGAGTTAATGTAAAAAATGAAATAGAGATATTCTGAGCTGACTCAGACCTACCAACTGCCAAAACTATAACATTATTACCAACTATTTTTGGAAATCTTTCGGACAAATCAAACCTCAACTTTTCCCATCAAGTTGGGTACTCAACCCACGCCACTGATTTTTTGCAAATATGAGTCATATTTATTAGACGCGTTCCTTTTACACATTTATCTGAGTAACCTCATAGTTAATCTCAGCAATTTGATTGGTTCATTTGAATATTGACCAATCGAATGAATGCTGAGATTAACTGAGGCTCCTCAGATAAATGTGTAAAAGGAACGCGCCTATTATTGTCATCAATGTCTGCGGAACGATGAGGAAAAGAGGAAAAACCAATCGCAGCAAGTAAATTCGAAAACATGAGGTTAAGCGACTATGCTTTAATTAATCCACCTTTAACATATCGGAATGACCAATGCGCCATTTTGGATCCAAAATACTTGAGCTTAAAATAATTTTTAATGTCGATTTTGACCTTCCATGTTGCACTGCAGGGATATATCTATCTCTTATTGTTACGTATTAACTTGCCACAAGAGGAAGAAGGATGCAGATACTGCCGAGCGCTGCGAAATTACTGCAGTTGGCATCTGCATCCTTTTCCCTCTTATGACGTAACACGAGACAGATAAACTGCAGCTGCAGGACAGCCCGAACGTGATGTACTATAAATACTTGATTTAGGTCCTAAGTACTTAACAAAATTGAATATTGGTAATTTTAGCTGTAAGAGGTTGTTGGAGGCGCCCCTGAATCTGGGGTATTTTAGACGCATGCGCAATACGGCACCGCTGGCGCTAACGTAACATAACCTCACTTTCTGCAGCTGTCAAGTTATTGAAAAATCGTGCCAAATCTTCTCAAAACCACGAAAAATGTGCAAGAAAGGACTGTGTTAAACCGAAATAATTTTAGGGATTTCATTCCGGTGCTACTGCCACTGGCAGCCCTGCTTCTGGTAATAATCGCCAAAATCTAGTTGCTAGGGATCCCAAAAGCTTTTCCATTTTTATATATTTGACGTTTTCCACAAAAGACGGTGAGTAAGGCCCCCCGGGAGCCCCACTTAACCCCCTCCCCTCGCAGGTGCCATGCAGAGCGACGAAGGTCAAAACAAGGGGGCTGGCGACCACCCCGAAGTGGACAAGACAAAACTAATCGTCAACTACATCCCCCAGTTCGCCACCGAGGAGGACCTGGCCCAGATCTTCACAGCCATCGGAAGAGTCGAGAGCATCAAAATAATGAGGGACTACAGAACGGGGTACAGTTATGGGTTCGGCTTCGTCAAGTACTACATGGAGGTGGATGCTGCCAAAGCCATCGACATTGTCAACGGGATGAATTTCAAGTAAAAACTTTAGTAGACTTCAAGCTTTAAAATTGGTTTTCAGGAATAAAAGGCTGAAAGTTTCGTATTCGAGGCCCCCGGGGGCTGATATGAAGGACTCCAACTTGTACATTACAAATCTCCCGAAAGATATAACTGAGCTTGACGTGCAGAATTTGTTCAGCCGATACGGGGAGATTGTGCAAAAATCTTTGTTGAAAGACAAGATTACTGGCATGCCCCGCGGGGTAGCCTTTGTTAGATTCTCGAAAGGGGAGGAGGCTCAAGCGGCCATTGCTGATCTTGACGGCAAAATGTTAGAAAATGCCCTCCTGCCTCTTAGTGTGCGCGTAGCCGAAGATCACGGCAGGCAGAAAGCCCAATTCCTCGATAACTGGGGCATGCAAATGCCCAACAGGGGTAAGCCCCCCCAAAACTAACCCCCCTAATCCAAATTTCAGGTTTCATGCCCTTCCGAGGAGCAATGCCCTTCCGGAAAATGGTCCCTCCGGAACCGGTGCAGCCCCGAGCACGGTTTCAGTACAACTCGAGTAATGTGAGGAACATGGGGGCTGGAGACAACTACCTCCAGAATAGCAGCTCGTTTTATTGCTGAGCGGCTTCGTTTTCGAAAGTTTGATTTTTGTTTCGTTTTTTTTTCTCGACTGAGTGATCTTTTCGTTTTAGAATTAATTCAAGTGTTATTTTATTTACAAAGTTATATTTATTTTTATATCAGTGCCTATTAAACGTTATTAATGTAGCGCTGGCTATTTATTGTATGAGGAGCTGAATCCGAAGACTGAGATTTTGTTCCAATAGGAAATGAAAATTTTTTGTTGAGAAACTATTTTTATGAATAAAGCTGTGAATGTTGTACTAATCTTTTGTTCATTTCCCTCGTTCACCTTTTCGTTGATTATATCGATAGGTCTGTATGAAAAATACGTGTAACGTTTGCGCCCTCTGTATGTCAAACGGTGAAATAAAATCAACTCCGGAAGCGCCATCTGGTTGCAAAGACAGAAAATTGTTTGATGTACAGGATTGTTTCAAAACAAAAAGTTATTGTTTTCATAGCCATCTGTGGTGTTAGAGCAATTTACATTATTAGGTCCACTTAGGGTCGGAATTTCAATCGAAGGTTAATCTGTTGGTTATCCAATCAGATCATCAGAAAGTTTTGAGATAGATTTGTTTGATTGGTTTAACTAACGGATCTAATTGTTAACCTTCGAACGGTGAGTCGCACTAGAATCGGTACTTCTATTTTAACTCGAGTTTTAAACAAACGACCCTTTATTTAATACCCTTTTGACTTTTTTTTGGAAATTTTCTTTTCACTTGGTACCAACAATTTTTTTTTAGGTATAGATAGGTAAATCTTCCAAATTATTTTCTATATTATGCGGCCAATTTTTCTCTGCCAAAAGCTCATAAAATTTGAAAATAAGCACTTCTAGGGGAGAGTTGGTATCTTTCGGTCGGCGGGAACGTTTGAGATATGGGCTGTATGGCCGTTAAGGCTTCAGTGTGATCATAATCTTTTAGTTTGTCCAAGCGAAATTTCTTTGTCTATACCTAACTGTTAAAGTAAAATTGCTAATTTATTTTTTAAGACATCTATTCTGGCTGTAACAGCACCTAAGAATATAGACTTATCTATTTATGTTTGACTATTTTCTAACGTGCGGAGGGACTAAAATCTCCGTTTAGTAACTTTCGAAATAACTTTACAGCTCACCAAACAAGAAAATCGCAATTTTGGCCAATCGGCAAACAGAAAACTTCATTAACTCCGTCGGTGTTTGAAGGTCAATTTCAGGAATAAGTAACAACTATAGATGGATAATACAAAAGCTGCGAATCTGTAGAAATGACAGCAATGTTTCCCATGTCTGTGGCCCACCCTCTCCCCTAATCCAAACATAGGGATATGCTTTTCGGACATCTTACGTACGGTATGATAAGAAACGCGTCCTAATCAGACCTCTACCATGCATAAATATAATATATACCTACCAAGTAAACAGGTAGATATAGTACCTACTTTTTTTATTTCACAATTTCGATGATATAAGGGATAGGAAAAAAAGGGGAACTGTCACAATGAACCCCCCACTCCCCTACCTACAATATAAGGAATGTATTGGTTTATGAATTGAAAATGCACGTATACAGGGTGTCACAGGCTCATGGTACACCCCCCTTTCTCCCCCTATCTTTTAGAGTAAAATTTTGAAATTTGCATCATCGAATATATAGGTACCTACCTGACTAATCAAAGGCCACTTTCTGACGTAATAACCAGATTTTTTTACGGAAGTGGCATCAACTTTTATTTTTAAATGGAACACCTGTATATCACAACATTTTTGGAACCTACATAATTTTCTGAATCCAATGATACCATAAGTGAGATTTCAATTGTCAAAATAATTTTTTAGGCCATTTCTATCTTTCAATCTAGAAGGTTATTGTGACCCCTTTCATGTCATTCTAATGGACAATAGTAACGCAGAAAAAATTGAAGTCACATGAAAAGGATTTAAGTTTTTGACTTAAGTTTGCCAAAACGATTTTTCGACTTATTTTTGCAAATAGTACCATAGTGGTGCCGATGTACCTACCATTTGAAAGTATAATTAATAAGGAACCTACCCATCCGCCCATATCGATACCATTAAGGTAGATACTATAGTTGAAAAAATTGAGTTTCGATCCAAAAATCGTCCTGGCAAACTTTATCCATTCATAAATCAAAAATTTTAATGTTTTGTGACTTAAATTTTTATTGCGTGGGTAGGGGCACAAGTCACAACCTTTTAGATTGAAGAACAAAAATGGTTTAAAAATTATTTTTCACACTTGAAATGTCAAAAAATTTGGTTATGAGGCCAGAAAGTAGCCGTTGATTAGTACCTACATGTGGCACCTTGTATAGTTATATATTTCGTTGTCTTAATACAAACTTCAAAAAAAAATTGAAATTACGTAATACATACCTAATAACAAGAAGGTATCTACGTTTTCGACAAAATGCCCAATAAACATAAACAATTAACTTTAATTTGGAGTAATCTATTTTATGAGGCAAATGACGTGTAATCAAGTACTATGGGTAAATAAGCTAGAAATCGAAGTACCCAAGTTACTATTTTCTTGATGTTTCAAACATGTAAAGCAAAATAATTTTTTTGATAAAATAAGTGTCCGAACGGTCCCTACTCTCCCCTACCATCACACTTTAAGAAAACTTTATATTTTTCAATCCGGACCGCAGTGGCGCGGTTTCTCCGTATGGTCAAAGACCCACCAAAATATTTGCAATAAATAACTGGCCATTAAATGGACGTTATTTTGCAATTTACCTTCGACAGTATCGATTTTTATGCAAATAATATTCCACGGATTCTACTTTTTTCTTATTTTGAGCCCAAACCCACAATAACAGAATAATTAATTTTTTTCGGGTTTTCGGCAATTAGAATTTAGTTGGTACAGTCGGGGACTTTGAAAATGCCGTCCTCGCCGCGACTATCTTGGTCGGCTGCATCACTGAAATTCGTTGGATGTTTGCCTGACAGATTGGCAAACATTTACCGTTGCGATTCAGTCGACCAAGTGAGTCGTCACGGTGGGATCGGCATTTTCAAAGTCCCCGATTGTACCTAACATAATCAAATTTGAAAAAAACACACCACCATCGTTCCATCTAGGAAATTTCGGGTCTATGATTCACAAACTGTTATTTTCAACCTGATATAGCTCTTTTTTTTTGAATGTCTAAAATTATTGTTCTTCCATTATTTTCCAAGTAGGAGCACCTCATCGACTTTTTGCAATTTTGCAAAACTGAGTTTTTGCGGTTTTTCGTTATAAGCAATTTATAGGTAGGTAAGTTCATACTTATTAGGTACCTATAATACCTATACAGGGTGGGTAATTTTTCGAAGCTCACCAATGAAACTTGGAACTTTCATATTTTGGACAGCTGTCAATTGAATGGCATTGATAGAAATTTTCTAGGCCTTCTAGATTTTGAATAAAAACAGTCAACTTTTCTTTTTCTTATGGGCGCCATATTGAATTTTAACACCGCCGGATACACAGAAAAATTAGCTTCTCAAAAATGTAGGTAACCAACATGGACGTTTTTCAAAAAAACATGTGAAAGCCCGACTCACACGACCGCAAGACGTATTTTATTTCTGTTGAATTCAATTGTTTTCACAAGCTATAAGAGATTGAAGAAGCCTGCGTACTTTTTTGAAAATGTTTTTCATCTAAGTTTAGGCTAATTTTGCAAATTATTCCTACCAATTTTCAAATTCTGACATTGTCAAAAAAGTTCATGTCAAGTACATTTTTGAAAAGCCAATTTTTCTGTGCATTTGATGGTGCTAAAATTCAATATTGCGGCCATAAAAGAATCAAAAGTTGACTGTCGTTATTCAAAATCTAGAGGGCCTAGAAAATTTCTGTCGATGCTATTCAATTGACAGCTGTCAAAAATATGAAAGTTCCAAGTTTCATTTAAACAACATCAATCGTTAGGAAGATATTAATTTTTCTTTAAATAGGCAATTTTCATATTTTTTGTGATAACTCGGGAACGAATCAAAATATCGGGGAATTCTCTATAGATTCTTAATCATCAATAAATAGCGCAACTTTTCTGTAATTTAACCGACCCTGTATCTTTTACTGTTTAGGAGATCCCAATGGTGAGCATCGAAAAATTACCCAGCCTGTATACCTATGTGTGAAAACAGATTTTGGATTTTCTTAAATTATTCATTGTGCATCAATTTTTTCGCAATATTTTTTTTATTTATGACTTTTTCTCTTCCAAGTTTAAAATCGAATTACTTAATCTTAAAATTTCGATCTCATTATGACCTCTTCAGCCGAAAAATATGAATTTTCTTGATAGGTTTATGAAATTGAATAGGAAACGATTTTCTTTAGAATTACTTAATACTCTTCATAAACAATTTAGGAATCATTAACATTTTTTCAATTGCAAACGTAAGTGCTTTCTTCGAGATAAACCCGAAAAATCTTTGTCGATAACCTCGGCACGCTCATATTTTCAACAAATAGCTCATTACATATCGAATGAGCCAATTTACATGTGATTACGATGGACAAATAAATTAGAGGTATTACGTACCGACAACGCGACCCTGAACTTTCCTATCTGTTTATGAATTCTTCACGCGATAAGCCTCAAAGGAAACAACAAAACGAAAGGGAAGTCTCAAAGCCTGCTTGTTCGGCGTGCGGCATGGACCAGATCAAGGATGGCTGGTTCAGTGAAAAGCACGACCTCTGGCCCGGTCAGTGCCTGAGTCTGAAGGTCGAGGAGGTCCTCCACCAATCCAAATCCAAGTACCAGGACGTGCTCGTTTTGAAAACGTAAGTTTTTCAAAAATATTTAATTTTTCCTGAATGGAATGCTTAGGGGGCAAATTTTACATCGACATTTTCAAATTTCCCGCGTATTCGCGGGAAATTCGTAAACGTAATTTTCAATATTGATTTGAGCCAGAAAATTTTTAGAACAAATCATGGAAAAGCGTTGATTTTGGATGGGATAATCCAGTGTACGCAATTCGACGAGTTTGCGTATCAAGAAATGATCGCTTTCATCCCCCTCTGCGCCCACGAAAACCCCGAGAAGGTGCTAATCGTAGGAGGCGGCGACGGGGGAGTTGCCCGGGAAGTAGCTAAGCACCCGTTGGTCAAAAACCTGGTACAAGTAGAAATCGACGAGAAAGTAGTGGAAGTCAGCAAGAAGCACCTCCAGTTCATGTCAAAAGGCTTCGACTCCCCAAAACTGACCCTCCACATCGCAGACGGCTTTGAGTACATGAAAAACCACACGGGAGAGTTTGACGTCATCATTACCGACTCCAGCGATCCTGTGGGACCCGCTCAGAATTTGTTTACAGAAAACTACTTTAAATTACTCAAAAGCGCGTTGAAAGAAGATGGCGTGATTTGCTCCCAAGGGGGAACCCCCTGGATCGACATGGAGCACATCAAGCAAACCATGGAACATTGCAGGAAGCATTTTGCAGCAGTCAAGTATGCTGTGGCCAGCGTGCCTACTTATCCCTGTGGGCAAATCGGATTCGTAGTGGCTGCTGTCAAGCAAATTGATATTACCAAGGCTAGTTTTCGGTTTGGCAAAGACGTGGACCTCAAGTATTACAACGAGGAGGTCCACTCCGCCTCTTTTGTCCTTCCGAATTTCGTGAGGAAAGTATTAAAATGAAAAAAACTGATTTTTAAAATATTTATTCAATAAATCGATGATGAGACGAATCTTTTCGGCTATTTGGCGGCGATCCCTCCACCTGAGAGCAAAAAATGAGTTAGGAGATCGTTCTTGTAAAGGTACAAGTACAAGTCAAATCTGAGAGGGGAAGGGATAATGCTTCATTTAGAAACACATATGATTCAAAATAAATCAAAGGGGGCTTTGGTTAACACTAATGACAGTTAGTGCAGGCTTTAACTGTCATTCATTAGTGTCAAACACTTGTTTTCATATTGTTTATTTTGGATCATAGGCACATGGAAGAAATTGTCAAATTTGACTTGCCAGTAGCTATGTGGGAAAAAAAATTTCAAACTTACTCAGGCAGCCGTCTTGATCGCATTCGTGACCAATCAACTCCTACCACACTTAAGACATTCACCAACACTGGTCCACTCTGATTTAATCAACTTTTTAAGTTTATGTCTTCATGCAAACTGTCACAGAAAGAGGACAAGGATAGGAATTGATAGAAAATCCACAAGTTACCAAGAAAAAACAAAACATGTGCACTCATATAATATTATCATCACCTCTTTTACATATTAAAGAACCCAGTCAAACAAATTACAGTCACAATTAAAATAATAACATTCTCTAAAAAAAACCAAGTAGTTGGGGTGGTGGGACACATCACCGCAACTACTCCATAAGTCGTGATGCACGCTAAGCAGAAAAAAAAACACGTTCCCCTACTGCAAACTCTCCGCATAAAATATATGTACACAATGTCCACATTCAAGCTGAAACACCAACAGAATTGACTAGTTTTTTGGTTCCGCGCACGCACACTCCGAGTTTGCCTAAAAAAAATTTACGCCGAAAAAAATAAAGAGACACACGAGAGAAATCTGCGTCGATTTTTTCACACGGACAAGATTTATATTTAATCGTACTTGAGAAATCCCTTGTTCTCGGGCGCCTGTTGGGGAGGGGGGCGGGGCCACTGCCCCCCGTCTTGGTTCTGGCCGCCCCCTTGGTTCATCCAGTTGAGGAAACCGGGGTTGCTGCTGCCCCCCTGGTTGCTGCCGTTCGGGGTGTTACCTGCAAGGAAAAAGAGGACCGTCATCTTGGAGGCCACTGACGTTTTCGAAATTGAAAGGGCTCCAAAATGGTGGTCAAATGCTCAAATCCTCTCTGAAGCTTTCATGGTTACACCATGTTGGAGATCACCCACATTTATTAAAATTTACTAAGCACCTGCCATTTTGGATCCAATATATCAAGCGCAGCCATCTCCAATCTCGCATTCCACTACAACTACTTAATGCTTTGACGCTTCCGCCATTTTGGAGCCCACTGAACTTCTCGTCTTCAATTCGCCATTTCATTAACATTAGTTAACTATGCGAGTTATCATGCCTTTTCGTTATTGTTTGTTGGTGGTTTTGAGGTTATGGGCCGGAAGAAAACAACTTTTTCTTTAAGTTTTATTTTCTTCACTAACCTCAAAAACCACCAACAGATTAGATTAACTAAGCCCGCCACTATGACGGATAAGTTACACTGGCACTGCTCTAGTTAAATTAAAATGGGACCCAACATGGCGACCAAATGAAATGAAGCCATTGACATTTCTACCAATATGCTTTGTAGGTACTTCGTTGTCAAAATCATTGTCTTATCCTCTCTTAGGGTGTAATTCCAAGTCAGTTTATGTCAGTCACGTGATGACATGAGTCTAGTTAGGTGCACAACTCAGCAGGGGTCGTTGCTCGCAAATGTTTGCAATTTCTGCAATATTACATCTCACTGGCGACTATTTTCATCCTATAACCATATATATAAGCTCACACGATTAGTCAATGAACCTGCGTGTATATGGTGAAGGATGAAAATAGTTGCCAGTGAGATGTAATATTGCAGGAATCCGCTAAAATTTGCAAGCAACGACCCCTGCTGAGGTGAGCACCTAACTAGACTTATGACTTGGAATTACACCCTTAGGGGCTAATTCCAAGTTGGTTCATGTTATGTTTTCAAATAAAACGGAGAGGGTTTAATGTGTTGGCGTCAATTAAGAATTGGCTCCAAAATGGCCTCCGAAGGGTACTCACCGCTGTTGTTGTTGGGTCCGTTGTTGAACCCCTGGTTGAAATTGGGCTCAGGCTGGTTCTGAAGGTTCCCGATGAGGCCCCAACCGGCCTGGTTGAGGGCGGCCGCCACCAGGGCCGGATTCATGGGCAGCGCACTCAAATTCAACCCCAACCCCAAAGGGTTGCAACTCTGCTGATTGCTACCCTGCTGCCCCTGCCCCGTTATACCTGAATTTCATCAAAACTTTACCAAAAAAATCCCTAATCTTAGATTTTATTACAAAAATACAAAAATAAAACGACAAACTCACACCGACTGGGGGGGCGGGAGAGGGGGGTGGGGGTAACCCGCTCAAATCTTGCCGAGCGACATTTTCGAGGGGTTGTTAACGAAGGAGGTTGGGGTTAGCAACTTAACTAAATAAAGCAGAACCGATTGTTTTTTCGACGCCATCTTGTTTCTACCCAGGACTTACCTAAGGCCTGCAGGTTGGGCATGTCGATGTTCCCCCTTGGACCCTGATTGTTCCAGTTGCCCTGATTGGGACCGGGATTGTACCTGTTGGAAATCAAAACTTTTCAGTAATTGGTAAAAATTAAATGAAAAAATTTCAATGGGCCTTTATCCAACAATTATACAATAAAAATACACTACAAGACCTCAGCAAACAAAATGTTTCAAAACTTCGTAGCTTTTTAATAAAAAGTCTTTAAAAGCATATATTAGGACGTCACATATGCCGACAAACTACTCATGTCATTGGCTTCATCTCTGTAGGGTATATTACAGTTACAATCTCTTTTTACTTTTTTAAATAATGTAAGAAAACTTACGCTGCAAACTAATTGTTCCAACATCATAGAAATTTGCAATATTATTTTTTATGGAAAGCCCCATTACCATTCGTTTAAAGAGTTGCTGAACGACTTTAACAAGGCTTTCAGTGCTAACTACGCAAAAATGACCGATTTGTTTACGAAAAAATGATCCCAGCAAAAAAACATTTTTAAACGCAGCCCCACTGGTTGTTGGTTACAGGTTAACTGGGGTGCGTTCGTAAAATGTCGCCCGGTCACGCTTGGGTTATCTCCTGTCTCTACGTTCTGTCTCTGTCTTCGTCTTACTTTCAAGAAGGCTATTTTCTATCTCTTTTTAGTCAACCCTTAAATGTACAGTTATACAGGATAACATTTTTGAACGCAGCCCCACTGGTTGTTGCTCCAAAAGCTTTTCAGATCTAAGTCAGGTTACGAGATGCCTATGTTCCAAATTTCAGCCAAATCGGTCCAGTAGTTTTGGCTGTGGCGTGATTACAAACCAACGTACGTACATACACACGACACATTTTAAAAAACACTTTTTTGAGTTCCTGAGTGATTGCAGTAACCTCCCTTTTTTTTAAGTGGTGAAGTGAAGTGGGGAGATTAAAATCGAAAATTTTCCACTCGCGTCTCTTACGCGTCACTTGGATACTTTGCAAAATTGCAAATAATGATGAATTTAAACTCCTCCGGAGTTCAACATGGTTCAACGCTCCGCTAAAAATGGTGTCATAGAAATTACGGTTATACTCATAGGTTATGCCTTGTCAACACAGTCATTTACTGTAAATAATATTGTTATGTGACGTTTGAAAATAATAAGTATTTATATGGATGCACGATGCACCAGAACTGAAATGAATGCCAAAAACTGATTCGCGCTCCCATTGAGTCAGTATGGGGGCACTAGCCGACTACCTACGAGGTTGCAAAATGAATGTTTTAAGGCACCCCCAAACTGTTTACAAACGCACATACCTACATAAAAGCCACTTTTTGAGGTTCCTGAGACCTCAAAATTGCAGTAACCTCCCGTTCTTATAAATTGTGGGGTTGGGGTTAAAAGACGAACCAATGATTATGGACACTCAGATAGCTCGAAACAATAGGAGAACTTGTCGGCACAGATTTTAATTCGAAAACTTGCAATAGATGGCGCCTCTTTCCTAAATTTAAGAATAATTAGCAAAGTACAAAACCAATATTTACAGGCTGCGGCTCTAACTTATTTTTCCTATCAACCGCCAGATGGGCGATAGTATATGCCTCTGTTGCCAAATCATGCAGGATACATTTGGCAAGTCTTGCAGGATTGAATTATAATTTTAAATGAAATAATTTTTCTTATTTCATCCCATACGGCCTCCCGCGATACATTCTTTTCTGTAGTACCTCGGAATGAAAAGAGTTAAACGAATGCAGTGAGAAGTGTAATAATAACATTTTGAGCGACCTGAGGTCGCCGGACGAAAATTGCACCATGTAAAAAGAAGACCTCGCCTTCGTGTATCTCAGCCTGAAGTCTCCTTCTTACATGGGGGTGCTTTTCGTCCTGAGAGCGGTTTATACCAAGGATCTAAGTGCCGATGGCGTCGCCCACTCCGTGCAACAGACGGACACCATCTACTTGAAGTTCCCGGTTTTCCACCAGCACCAGGTGTTTTTCCTCCGGGTTATTGCTTAACACTTAAAATCTATGAGTCGTAACCTGATCCACAGTAACATTCTGAGTATCCTGAGATCGTCTTATTACAAGAAACTCTTTTACCTCTGCGAACGGCTTACACCTACGATTTATGTGCCGCAGCTCACTCCGTACAACAAGTGTGGACCATCAGCTTGAAGCTACAGTTTTTTGATGCAACACCAGGTGCTTTTCCTCTTGACCATTGCTTATGTGCCTTGGATCTAGGTGGCATAGCCTCATCCACGCCTTAATCAAAAGTCCTCCATAATTCTGGAAGGCCTTCCACTTGCACCAGAGGTCCATTTTTCTCTGAGAATTGCTTATATATCATAGATCTAGGTGGCGTAACCCGACCTGATCCATGTCTTAGTCTAACCACGACAATTCAAGCAAGTCTTCATTGTACAGTATAAAGGTGTGCTTTTACTTCTTTTACTTCAACATATGGAGGCCTTTACTCTAGAATCCATGACAATTCTTAAAGGTTTTCTTCCTGCACCAGGTGCTTTTCCTCCTGGGAATGGCTTACACGTTGGATGCAAGAGGTGTAAGGTACGCTATACAACAGATGGAGGCCCTTAGTCATGAATCCATGACAGTTTTAAAAGGTTTTCTTGCATCAGGTGCTTTTGCAGCTGGTAAATGACCTACACATTAGATTCAAGTGGCGCAACACTGTGCAACAGATGGAGGCCTTTGGTGTGCAATTCATAGCAATTCTTAATAGGTTTTATTCTTGTACCGGGTGCCTTTCCTCCTGGGAATGGCTTATACGTTGGATGCAAGAGGCGTATAAGGTATACATTATGCAACACATGGAGGCCCTTAGTCTTGAATCCATGACAGTTCTAAAAGGTTTTTTTGCACCAGGTGCTTTTCCTCCTGGTAATGACCTACACATTAGATTCAAGTGGCGCAAGGTACACTGTGCAACAGATGGAGGCCTTTAGGTGCAATTCATAACAATTTCTAAAGGTTTTATTCTTGAATTAGATGTTTCTCCTCCTGGGAATGGCATACGTTGGATCCAAGTGGCGTATAACTATAAGGCCCTGTGTGCAACAGATGGAACCCCTTAGTCTATGATGACAATTTTAAAAGGTTTTATTCTTGTACCAGGTGCTTTTCATATTGGGAATGATCCCAGAATTACCTACACATTGCATTTGATGCAAGTGGCGCATGGTTCACTGTGCTACAGATGGAGGCTGTTAGTGTAGAATTCATAACAAATTCTTAAAGGTTTCCTTCTTGCCCCAGGTACTTTTCCTCCTGCGAATGGCTTATACACTGGATACAAGTGGTGTAAGGTCCACAAGGTAGATCTGGAGGCCTTTACTCTCGAATTAATACCAATTGAAAAAGGTTTTATTCTTGTACCGCGGGTGCTTTTCCTCCTGGGAGTAGCTTATACGCTGGAGTGTGAGGCAGATAGAGGCTCTTAATAAATCCATAACAATTCTAAAAGGTATTCTTTCTGGGAAATCTCATATAGACCAGGAGACCCACGCGAAAATACAAGCTACATAGAATGATCACAGGAGACAATTAATGCAAACTGATGTAGTGGATAAGCAAAATACATATTTTAGAAGTAATAAAGAAATGATGAAACCTTTTACTAGTATTAGTATGTATGGTCTGTCCGGGATCCACAACAATGAATCGCCATGGAAATCGGGTGAATCTCGGTCGTGTGGATCCCGGACAGATTATAGAGATCGATGGGGAAAGATAACGTTCTGAGAAAAATTTTGTGATTTTGTAAGAGCATATAACAGAACGGGTAGATGGGAAATAAAATTGAAGATTACAGTGTCCACCTTTATCAGTAGGTAGTTATGTTTTGAACGATTCAGAAATCAAGTTCTTGAACAAAACTTTTGTTACTATAGACTTTTTTTCCGAGGTCCGATTACTTCAATGCACGGCCGCAATTGATTTGCCAAATATGCTCAAAATCAATTTACATCTTAACACTTAGTCACTACAAACAAAGAATTTTGATGAAAGTTTTTATTCCACAATACATATTATAATACAACATTATTCAGTTGTCTTTGAAAATTGAACTACATAGATAAGATTTCGGAAAATTTCCCGGCTTGATGCAGCTGCAGTCCTGTTGATCTAAATATTTTCTTCCATATTATCCGCATGGCCCTTTGTTTTACTCTGATGCTCGATTAATATAATTAGTTCTGCGCTTGCTGCTAAAATCCAAGTGTTTGACGACTTTGTTTTTAGCGGATGAGACCACTGCAATCGGATTGGAGTTTTTTCCATGCGGTTTGGTGGAAAACACGAGGAACCAACCTAACATCCAGTCATCTCCTCAAATTACAGCGCAGGAGGAATGCCTTCGGGCTTCGGGTTTTGGGCGATTTTAAATCAATCTTGTTGACGGTTGAGGTTTGACGTTCCAACTGCCCAGACGCACTTTTCTTTTGGGAATCTATGTTTTTGGGTGTACCTAATCCAGTTTGTGCAATTATCTTCCTACTCACCAGGGAAACGCTCTTACCGATAGTTTTTTGTAAAATCTACGCGACGAATCCAGAAGTACAAAAAAAGCGCCGACAGACTTTCCGGCTTATGTCGGCTAACCTGACATTTATGCCTGACGTTTCATCATCTGATCAGCTGCAAGTTACAACGCGGTGCTTTCCCGCGATTTTGTCTAATAACTCGAAGGTTTCCGGGCGCCAAAATTTGCGGAAAATTTCCTAATTTCTAATTTCCCTCGATCGTGGATGTGGGAAAACGGGATTTAAAATAAAAATTTCTTTTAAATTGATAAACACAGCCACTTGACACTTTCTATTTAGACAGATCAGCCATTCCAAAGTAACGCACGGAACATTTTTAAACAAATGTTCAGAATTTATCCTTTAAAAAGGCACCATAACAATAACTTAAATGTGTCTCACTGCTATCAAAATAATTGATATTAAAGAGGGTATCTTAGAATACAATGAAACAGTAAAATACTTTATTTATATTTTGGTGATCTGAATTCAAAGCGTGTTAACGGACGGGACAACAAACATATGACATCCGATTTTCATTTGGTAAAAATCGTAATTTCTGCGAATGTTGATGCCACATGAACAATCTACATACCAATTCTAGACAGTTAGTGGTAGGTTAGCAAACTACATAGTGGAAGATAAAATCTTACACGAGATAAAGGTTTCAAGAATTTTTATATCAGTAACGGACGGGACATAACGGACGGGACAATAATTTCCTCCCAAGTACCTATGAACTAAATTAGATTTAAAAACATATTCAGGCTAATTGAATGGACGAAAATGTGAATATGCATCTCCGTGGTGTCACCTCAAATATAGCGACGCACAATTCGCCAGGTTTCCACCCCTTTCTTAAAGAGAAACCACTTCAATTCTAAGAATATTAGGTAATAGTGCGTCCAGCCACCATTATTCCTAATTACTTCCTCCAACCTGGAAGGCATGCTCCTGTTCAATGTTTGGACATACTCCACCTCAATGTTATCCCAAACTTCCAGAATTTTCTCCAATAATTCACCCCGATTAAAGGGTCTCCAATTTTCACCCTTAGCCCTTTTATACATTTTTTTTGTGACATAACCCCATGCGTTCTCTATCATGTTTAGGTCTGGACTTTTTGCCGGCCCTCTTCCTCAAAATATTCTCTAATAGTAGATACAGTCAGGAGATAAAATATTGGCCCTTGACCGCGAACAATGTCGATAGATTTTTAGAAAAGGCACTCAAAATAGGTTTGTGAAGGCTTGTATACCACTCGAGTCGTTTTAATAAAGAGATATTCGCGTTCAATTTTAATTTTTTTGATAAAGTTTGTGAGAATCTATCCACATTGTGAGCGGTACAGGGCCATTATTGTATCTCCTGAGTGTACGTGCCTTGTGGATGGAAGCATTATCCTGTAATAAACGTTACTGCATCTGCATACACCTGTTATAAACATTTGTATTTGCAGACCTGTTGAAAAATATAGTCTTCGTCGTTATATAACATGGCGACGGAGGGACGCATTACATTTTGCAAAAGTCGCCAGTTTTCCACCCCTTTCTTAGAGAGAAACCACTTCAATTTTAAGAATAATGTATTTAAAAAAATTCAGGTATCTAGTTAATTTTGGCCCTATACTTTTTCATAGTCAAACTGACTCTAGATTGTACCCTATGTGGTTTCCATTTGCCTAAAAATTAGAAATCTTCCTTGACACATTTCAAAAAATTTATACTTAACGGACGGGACAAGTAAAATTGTATCGAAAATAGCATTAAGTGAATTCAGACAAAAGTTTTGACTGCATCAAGTAACAGTTCGCCATAATGTCGGAGAAGTCCTAGGCATCACATTTTATGAAAATCGCTAATTTTTATTTTAGCATGTTTTCAATAACGGACGGGACACATACATCACGGAAGACAATATTCTGTATAAAACAAATAATCAATTACTTTTGTTTCAAAAGGAACTGCCACCAACTCATAAATACTTCTACTGAACCAGTAAAAACAGTAATTGTTTTGCCAAACAATTAGAAACGTCATTACGCCGTATAGATTTTAGGTGTATTTTGGCCGCGCGCCTTCTTAGAGATGCGGCCGCGATTTTAACCGCTTCTAATATTCGCATTTCTTTAAAATCAATGACAATCTTTCTTTTTATTGAGAATTCCATTATTCATGTTTAATATGATACAGTAATTTTGATAATCTGATAAGTTTGAAAAAATCGGTTCCGGTTACAGTTAGGGTGGAATGGCTGAGTTAACACTGACTTTTGACTATCCATCTATCGACGAGTAGTTTAATTAGGTTGGAAAATCCCGAAAAATAATTAAAATAATTTTAAAACTGCGCCATCTGTCCGCTGAAAAATGAAAGGGCCTGACGGCGTTCGATGCTGCTGCCGCCTGCATGCTGACGGCGTTTTCAGCAGACAAATCTTAGTAGGGTTTTGAGCTATCTGAGTGTGCATGATCATTGGACGAACGAAAACTTAAAAACGACGAAAAAACTGAACTTTATTAAAAGAGATAACCAAAAGCTGCGGCCACAACCGCACAGACCATGGCAAGCAAATAATTTAAACGAATCCGGTCGGCAGTCCCTCCGCACTTCTGGAACATTCGAAACTTCTTAAGACAATCTGCGGACTCCTCATCGGTGCCGAAGCTGATGAGGCCCGAGCTATAGTCGGGCTGCCAATAATTTATAGGGGGATGGTCCTTGTGCACCATAAGGTCGTGCTTCCTAGGCGGCTTCTCCTGAGATTCAGGCTCCTGCGGTGGTTGAGGTTCTAAATCGGCCCCCGGTGAAGGGGTTACAGTGGTAGTGGTCTTTCTTGTGGGGGTGGTGGTTTTGTACAGCATAAATAGAGGGTTGGGAACAAAATCAGGGCCGTACACATCGGTCCAGCGGATCCTCTGTACGACTGCTTTTCTAATTAAAATTTTCCTTCTTCGGATTCTTGGCGGAGGGATTGTCGGGTAAGTCCTCCTTTTGTAGACTATAGTGGTTAAATTCATTTGGACAGGTTCGTAATTGCTGTCGGTAGAGCATAGTCCAAAGTAGTTATTGCTGCAACGTTTTGCACCGCACGCACTGCAAGGTACACCTCTTTGGTACCAATCGACAAAAGCACCTTTGTTCGCCCGGATTCTCCACTTTTCAGGCTCATCGGTACTGGCGCAAAAACGACAAATCAAGTAGAACCTTACGCCATAACTAGCTTTCACATAACATCCAACACTGACAACCAATGGATTAATTGTGTAGCATAAGAATTCTATTCGAGTCAAGTTGAATTTTTCAGTTCCACGACACATGTCGCCAATGCCGCTATATCTGAAACGAATTTAGTATAGAAGCATTAGGTACCTATTTCAGATTGGGCTTACGTGTCGTCAGGCGGACTGAAAACCAACTTAAGAAGTTCTCCATTCATTATCGAATCCACTACCAGTTGAGGAGTAGCAAAAAGTCCTTCTTTAAATCTTAAGTCATCCCATAACGACAGTGAATTGCTTTCGCGGCGCCTAAACATGTATCAGCAAGTCTAAGTTTTGGGTTAATAGGATCTCGCAAAATATCGGGTACTGTTAACAGTTCACTCCATGAAATCTCGTTCATGTTTGCCACCATCGTGAAATTCTTGCTCCACCAGGAACTGTTGCTGAAATTACCGGATGCAAGTTTCGACCGAAAGCCATTCAGCTGTTTCAATAGGGCTTCTATTGTAGCGGGTTCGTCTGCAGGATAACTTCCATTAACGTTGAACCCCTGGTCAAATTTGCAAGAAGACAGGACGGCTCCGAGTAGCAAAGTCGGAATGACCAAATAATTTAGCACGGCCATGTTGGAGAAAACTTGTGGAGAAAACTTTTCTTAAAACTGTCACGAATCGTAAATAAAAATTGTTTTATTTGCGTTGCCAAGGAAAACAAAATTATCAAAGACCACTTCCTCTAGCACTTCACTTTTGGGAACGGCAAGATGGGCAAGATTTTTTTAAATCCCCACTCGACTTCACCACTTAAAAAAAAGGAGGTTACTGCAATCAGTTCAAAATTCGAAATTGAGATAACACCAGATCTTCACGTTTTGAGGTTACGTTCGTAAGTTTTTTAAAGCTCCCATAACCAAAACTACTAGACGGACTTAGCTGTAATTTGGTACGTAGGCATCTCATAACCCAAATTAGATCTGAAAAACATCTGGAGCCAATCGTGCAACCACAAATGCCACTTTGGCCCATTAACTTTTCAATTTTAAATGCAAATCCCCATTTTTTAAGGTCGGGCGTGCGGGCGGTTGTCGATGGCTGATGCGCCCTGCACTCATTTACTAAAATATAAAACATAAATGTTTTTCACCCCTAAAATGGACATTTTTCGAAAAAATGGCACTAAGGTTTTCGATGCGGCAATACAACAGCTACCGAATTCGATAATGATAATATGCCATTTTGCTAAGAAAAACTCAAACAGGGACCTTTTTGTTCCTAAAATGGAAATTTTCTAAAAAATTGCACCAAGGTTTTTGATCCGGCAATACAACAGCTGTCGAATCCGATAGTAAGAATATGCTTTTTTGTAAAATAAATTGAAAAAAGGGCCCTTTTGCCACTAAAATGACATTTTTCCAAAAAATGGCACTAACGTTTTCGGTTTGAAAAAAAATCAACTATCAAATCCGGTAATTAAAATATACAGTTATGCCACGGTACTATTTATTGGCCAAAAGGGCACAAGTGTGAATACATTTTTAGAAGCAGAATTCGAAGAGGATTCATATGACTACGCGAAAAATGGGGGTTCGCATTAAGTTTTAAGATGTAGCTCAAATTCTAATCAGCACTTACAAATGTCCCGCTGAAGATGCGTGCCAAATTTCATCTCGATACGTTCAATAGTATGAGCTGCAGCGTGATCACAGACAGACAGACAGACACACAGACACACATTTTCCAAAAACCACTTTTTCGGATTCCCAGGACCCTGAAACGTGAAGATTTGATGTTTTTGGCGATTCGATTTTTCGATCGATTTTATTAACTTGCTCCGCGAAGCGTAGAAGTTAAAAATGAGAGGTTACTGTAATCTAAAATTTTAAAATTCGAGATAAGACCGGATCTATATTTGTGTTGAGGTATCAGGGACCTTTGTGGCTTTTAGAATGTCTTTGTATGTATGTGCGTACGTTTGTAAACACGCCACAGCCCAAACTACTGAACCGATTTGGCTGAAATTTGGTACATTTGGCACATCAATGATCTTCTTAATGTCTTTTTGACAAAAAACTCAAATATTCGAGATTTTTAACGTAGGTACTTTAAAAACACGATATCGCCCAAACCTCTGGACCAATTTGGTTGAAATTTTGCACATGCAGATTGTCTTCAAATTCTTGTTTTAAATAAGACACAATTCATCCGCATTTAGTACACTTTGGGTAAAAAAAAAATGGAATTTTGTAATAACACTAAAAACACATTATAGCTCAAACTACTACATCGATTTTGCTGAAATTTGGTACATGGAGATTGGGTTGAAGAGCTGAAAGACTGTCAGAAGGAACTGGCATATCAACTTTAAAATTTTAACTTCAAGGCCTCATTAGAAAGAACATTAAATTCTGGTTCTAAAAATCTATTCACAATTCAATTCCTACCATTTCGGAGGAAAATAATGAAAATTCCCATTCTCGTTTAAAACTTGCAGACTGACAGAGAATGGCAGTAAATATGGCAAGATATTAACTTTAAATGCCGCTATTTGTTAGAAAGTGTGAAATTAGTCACAATGACGAGTGGTCCCCACGCGATGGGGAGGTTATAGTCGCTACTTTGCTACCCATTTTTATTTCATTTGAAAAATAAGCGTAGAAGTTAAAAATCCTCATTAATGTCAAAATTTATATTAAATCGATTTCAAAGATCATCGATTGTTAATCGAAATCAAACAAACCGTAACAATTACGAATTGATAAGACGCATTCTGCTGCGGTACTAAAAAACAAAATTGGATCGTTAAATCAAAGTAACAAGATTTTTCTGAGAATTGGTGGCTATAAAGACGGGCAGCCCCCTGCCTTGACAGTTAATTCTAGTTAGAAGGCTGTTGCGGTTCCGACTTGTATTTAGAAGAAATTTTTTCCAGTCCGCAAAGTGCAACGGTGAGTTTTTGTTTTCTATATTCTTTTTCAATAAATTTTTGATCTTTAAAAAAAAATCTTTCAAAGAAAAGTTTCGAAATTTCCGGCATAGAAAGACAAACTTACTGATCGCACTATAATTTTTTCTAGCCATGAAGCTTGCGGTGGTTTTGCTACTAACTCTCGTCGTGCTATTAAAAACAGGTAACCATAATATTATTCTGTTATTCGAAAACTGATGAATTTTGTATAGTCGACTCCGAGGGCGACTTCTCGAAACACTCGGAAGAATCAAATTCTGACCTTAATAGAACAAGCGACAGGGCATACTTCGATGTGGATGCCCTGATATCGGACACGCTGAAAAGCGCGTATGAAAGACGTCACAGGCCTAGAGATTAGCCTGCATCGCCAAGAAGAAAAAGAAGGCCACGTCTTCCCAGAAGACGGTAGTTGTAATTTGTTTCTTTCGAATAATTGGACTTTGAACTCGTAAAAAACAAGTTCAAAGTTCACTTATTCGAGGGAAATTTTTTGCGCAAAGCGAAAATTGGGGTTTATTATTATTGGTTAATTGGTCATATAATTAAATACCAGTCAAGTGACATGAGTTTTATTGGATTTTTATTATTATAATAATTATTTCAATACTTCCACATTTGGTCTTTGCTGGCGTAGCAAAGAGAGGAACTTTAGAATATTCGTAATAAAAATCACGGGGAAGTGTTTATCAAGGCAATATGTATCCTGAAAGACTTATTAATGTTAATCGCCTGAATTTACATAATGCCTTTTTAACCTCCCCAACCCCAACACAATTTTTAAAAAATGGGAGGTTACTGCAATCACTAAAATTTTCGAATTCGAGATAAGACCGGATCTATAGTTTTGAGGTCTCAGGAACCCAGAAAAGTGGTTTTTAAAATGTGTCTGTATGTAGGTATGTACGTACGTACGTTTGTTCGTACGTTCGTTTGTACGTACTTTTGCAAACACGCCACAGCCAAAACTACTAACCGATTTGGCTGAAATTTGGAGCATAGGCATCTCGTAACCCAACTTAGATCTGAAAAGCTTTTGGAGCCAATCGTGCAACCGGAAATGCCATTTTGGCACATCAACTTTTAAATTTTAAATGCAAACCCCCATTTTTCACGTCGCCATAATAAAGATATTCAAATTCTGATTCTAAAAATGTATTCATTCTGTGGCCAAAATTTAAAAAAAATTTGATTTTTATCGGACTTTAAAATCGCGGTACAGCCCAAGCCCCTGAACCGATTTGGCTAAAATTTTGCACATGGGGATTGTATTACACGTCGAAGAGGTGAACAAATTTTGAATTCAATCGGCTCACGGAAAGTGCCGTTTTGGCACATCAAGTTTTAGATTTAAAATTTTTCTCTCATTTAACCATCCAAAACAAGCTTTTGAAAGATTTATTGTCACCATCAGAAGTGTCGTCAAATTCTGGTTTTAAATATGACAAAATTCATTCGCATTTACTGCTCTTTGGGTCAAAAAATCAAAATTTTGTAATGACACTAAAAACACATTATACCCCAAACTACCGGATCGATTTGACTGAAATTTGGTAGGCTTTTGGAAGCAATTGGTCCGCGGGAAGTGCCATTTAAGCATATCAACTTAGAATTTTAAATTCAAGGCCTCCTTTTTTATGTCAATAAAATTCTGGTTCTAAAAATGCATTCACAGTTTCTGCCATTTCAGTGAAAAAAAATGCAGCAGAGAAGCGGCTGGAACCTCCCCATCGCGTGGATCTTTGTATTCTGTGTAGATAGTGGTCAATTCAACAGAAATTTTTTACCCTTATCGACTGTGACTAATTTTGCAATTTTCTGACAAATACCGACACCACCTCGGACATCACCCATCACATTTGACAATATCTTCCTTTTAAGGTTAATCTTTTGCCACCTTTTTGACAACAACTGCCACTTTATGTCATCCACTGTCAGCTCGCTCCCTTTTAATGAGAAAGAATTTTTTCTCTATTTTCCACTGAAATGGCAGAAACTGTGAATACATTTTTAGAACGTAAATTTGATCGTCTTTCTAATGGCGACATAAAAAAGGAGACCTTTGTATTTAAAATTTAAAGTTGATATGCCTAAATGGCACTTCCCGCGGACCAATTGCTTCCAAAAGCCTTTCAGGTCTTCAACGGGTCACCCGATCTCCATGTACCAAATTTCAGCTAAATCGATTCGCTAATTTGGGCTATAATGTATTTTTAGTGTTATTATGAAATTTCGATTTTTTGACCCAAGGAGCACTAAATGCTCTTCGACGTGCAATACAATCCCCGTGTGCAAAATTTCAGCCAAATCGGTTCAGGGGCTTGGGCTGTACCGCGATTTTAAAGTCGGATAAAAATCTTTTTTTTTTAAATTTTTGATCAAAAGGGCACTAAGAATGAATACATTTTTAGAAGTAGAATTTCAAGGCCTTTTCTATCGTGAGGTGAAAAATGGGGGTTTGCATTTAAAATTTAAAAGTTGATGTGCCAAAATGGCATTTCTAGTTGCACGATTGGCTCCAAAAGCTTTTCAGATCTAAGTTGGGTTATCACATGCACACGTACCAAATTTCAGCTAAATCTGTCGAGTAGTTTGGGCTGTGGCGTGTTTACGAACGTACGAACGTACGTACGTACGTACATACATACAGACACATTTTAAAAACCACTTTTTTGGGCTCCTGAGACCTCAAAACGTATAGATCCGGTCTTATCTCGAATTCGAAAATTTTAGTGATTGCAGTAACCTCCCTTTTTTTTAAATGGTGAAGTGGAGTGGGGAGGTTAATAGAGAAAAAATTCTTTCTCATTAAAAGGGAGCGGGCTGACAGTGAATGACAAAGTGGCAGTTATTGTCAAAAAGGTGGCAAAAGATTAACCTTAAAAGGAAATATTGTCAAATGTGATGGGTGATGTCCGAGGTGATGTGGGTATTTGTCAGAAAATTGCGAAATTAGTCAAGGATTAAAAAAATTCTGTTGAATTGACTACTATCTACACCGAATACAAAGATCCACGCGATGGGGAGGTTCCAGCCGTTTCTTGATTGTGCGACAAATACGCAGAAGATGTTTATCAATACGATGATGTAACCATCACTGAGTACCTATACGTAGAAGAAAATTTATTACTATTATTAGAGCAATTATGTAAACTTTGCGATTGGGTTCGGTTAAAATACGGTGAAGGAGAAAAAAAAACTAACACAAACCAGTGGAATATCAAAAATAAAATACCAAATATACTCATATTGTCAAAATCTGCTTTTAGATGGTTCAGTAAATAATTATGCACTGTAAAATTTTAAAAATCCAGCTCGAATGTATTTTAGGGAGACACAGGGTGGTTCCTTTTTCACGGCTCACCATTGGCATCTCTTAAATGGTAAGAGTTAAGAAGTCGGTTAATTAGAGAAAAGTCTTCTGGTGATTAAAAATCTTGATTCGTTCCTGAGTTATTCCGACAAATCAGAAAATTGCGATTTTAATTAAAAATCAGTATCTCCCTAACGATTGATTTAAATGAAGCTTGGTACTTTGATATTTTTGATAGCTGTTAATAAAATGGCATCGAAAAATATTTTCCAGGCCTTCTAGATTTTGGGCAATGACGATCAACTTTTGATTCTCTAATGGCCGTCATGTTGAATTTAGGCACCATCCGACACACCAAAAAATCAGCTTTTCAAAATGTAACCAGCAAGAAATTTTTTGAAAAAACGTGAAAAGTTTGAGTCACACGACATCAAAATCTATTTTACTGAATTTTCAATTCCATTATTTTAAACGTCAAAACTCAAAAGAAATTAAAAAAAAATTTAAAAAAAAAAATATCGTAAAAGCGAATGATCTAACGAAAGTTTGGGGATTTTTCACGTTCGTGTATATACAGGTGGCATCACTGATTCTATGCTTATGTCACTGTTATCAATGGTTATCAACACCAATTTTAAACATTCTGGTATTGGCAAGCTTCAATCACCAGATACAAGTTTGAAATAGTTAAGTTGGCGACAGTTGCTTTCAGTTCAAGGACAATCCTACCAATCTCCCTAATAATCCCCAAAAAAATATCTTTAATATTTTTTATACCACATCTTTAGCACCTTATACAATCAATCATTACCCAGTTTGAATCAAAATTCAGTACACAAAAATTCAATATTGCCAATCTAATAACAAAATAATTAATCTCTAGAATCTCTCTCGTGTCAAATTTTAATTTTAACTCCACCACTCGCCTTTTTTTTCGAATACCAACCTTTACATTGATTTATCACAATAACACAACTCGGACTTTTTTGGTTGGGTTGGCCACCGTGCTCGAGTACATTGATACGAAAATGTTAAGACAAAATGCCACTATTAACTGTATAGTTAGCAGAACTGCTTTTAATAAAGTATCATTAACAACGTTGCCAACCTAATCGAGAATAACTAGTAATCAAGGCAGCCAACCGTATTTTCAATATGGTTCCGATTTCGTTCCCCAGTAACCATATATGCCAATAACAATGGGTTGACAACTCTAAATTAGCGATTTTTGAAACACTGGTAGTTAATACGATTGCTCATAAAAGAAACTATAAAAATAAATTATCTAGTGCCTGCTTAGAAAGTAAAGTTGTCACAACTGTAACATATCGAGTGTTACCAGGTGACAGAATTGCCAACTACACAAACGTGAAAAGTAACATGCGTAATAATTAGGACCGGCAAACGTCAATGAATAAAAAATTTATATTGCGGCAGTGTCGCCAACATAATAAAGACAAAACCATCAATCGAAAGTTGGCAGGATTTTTCAAACCCGAGGAAGAAACTCCGGCAGTTTAGTTAGTAAAAATTAATAAACGAAGTTGGCAGCAGTGTTAAGCAGGTTCAACGCTTATCCCTTAAACATACAATTTATTGAGGCGAGTTCTAAAAAAGAAACGTCAATATTCTAATAATTTGGAAACTTGATAAACTTGATTCAACTGCCAGACAAACTCATAATCAGAGCAACCAAAAGTTATAAATAAAAGCTTTGTAAGTCTAAGTGTTGCTAACCTAAAGTGTTTTGAGAAAGAAAGTACCAAATAACAGAGCGTAGACAATTTCATTGGTGATGTCGGAAATATAGCAAAATGTCACTATACAGGGTGTCTCTTTTAAAGTGTCAGCGATATTTAGAGAATCGTTTTGAGCAGCTAAACGAAAATTCACAGACAGGGGTTTCAATTTATTGCCCATCGAATGAAAGTATTTTCAGCTCAGACGCACTTCAGGTTAACCGGAAGTGGCCGCCATCTTTATTTTAAATAGGAAGCCTATGTTTTGACATTAGATTCGTATTAGCCTCTTAATTGTCAGTTTATTGCACCCCCTTTGCCTATCCAACTGTCATAGTTTTTGACATAATAATAATAATAATATATATTCGTCTCTAAAATAATACATGTAGTATGAGACATGTCAACAACAGAATAGTTTCAATGAAGAACATTGAATACTCATATTAAACATTAGATACACACAATTGATAAGTATATACATATATACAAGTACAAGTCAAAATGTTCATTACAATAGTTTGCTGTTGAAGAATTCTTGTGTTGTGTAGAACGCGCCAAGCTTGAGCTGCTTGCTGAGCTTTTTCTTAAAAGATGTCAATGGGAGTTTTTTTAGTGCTTCTGGAAGGTGGTTGTAGATTTTTATTAGCTGGTTTATTACACTTTTTTGAATTTTGGCACTTGTCGTGCTTGGGCCATTTAGGTAAGCGTTAGCTTTACCTCTAGTGTTGTGCTCATGCGAGAGTTCATATCGGTATAGGAATTGAGTGTAGTTTTGGTGTGCGAAGGTGGCGCACTCTAGGATGTATAGTCTCGTAACGGTAAGTAATTCATATAATTTAAAAATTTGTCTACACGATTCCGTATGTTTCAGGTTGAACACACTCCTCAGGCAACGTTTTTGGAGGACGAACACTCGATCAACTTCAGTCGAACCTCCCCAGAACATTATTCCGTACTTCAGTCGAGATTCCATGTAGGCGTGATACGCGCATAAGCTGGCTTGTAAGTTTATTTCGGCAGATATTGTTCGTAGAGCAAAGTTGAAGGATCCGATTTTTGATATCAGATGATCGATATCACTCCTCCATGTTAGTTGATCATCTATCTTTAGTCCAAGAAACATCGTGCTTTGCGACGAGGTGAGGGTAGTGTTTTTACACTTTATGGTCAACATATCCGGTTGAGAAAGTTTAAAGTTTAAAATTTTTGTTTTGTCGATGTTGTTCTGTAGGTTGTTCAGGAGAAACCAATCGTTGAGTAGCTGCATGTTGTCTTGGATATTTTCTATTAACATTGCCTTGTTGCTCGCCGTTACAACCACTGATGTGTCGTCTGCAAATTGGGCCAGATAACTGTCTGTTGCTGTATGGGCATCATTTGCATATAGAAGGAATAGTAACGGTCCTAGTATGGACCCTTGAGGAATACCATTCTCTATCACTTCCCAAGATGAATATGCTGGTTGTCCATCTTTTTGTGTGGATATTACACATTGATGTCTGTTGGTGAGATAAGATTTTATTAGCTTCTGAGTTTGTCCGCGAAGTCCCATTTTGTTTAACTTTTCAAGTAATAAATCGTGGTTAACACAATCGAAAGCTTTTGTTAAGTCCATAAATAGACCCGCAACATGAGTTTTTTCGTTTATAGCCTCCACTACCTCGATGAGTACTTGGTAGACAGTAGTGCTGGTGGATTTTCCCTTCTGATATCCGCTTTGACGATCAGTGAGGACGTTATTTAAGTTTACAAATTTATTGACTCTGAACAGAATCGCTTTCTCAAGGATTTTTGACATTCGATAGGAGAGCAATTGGTCTATAATTATTTAACACTGAGCGTTTCCCTTTTTTGTGAATAGGTTTCAGCACTGCAAGTTTTAGGTCGTCAGGAAACGTTCCGCTATTAAAGCTCAGATTTAATATGTGTGTTAAGGGTGCGACTAAGCAGTTCTTCAATTTTTTCAGGACCTTTACTGGAATTTGGTCAAACCCCACCGTGGATGTGTCTTTTAAAGATGAGATAATTTCCTTAACTTCTATTGTGTCCGCAGGATCTAGGAAACATGTCCTATCAACGTACTTTACGTTTGTTATTGTATTTTTTTGGATATGTTTGTCTTTTTTGCACACATTTATGAAATATTTATTAATGTAGTTCAATTTCTGATTGATATCAGGGTTGCCAGTGAGATCTGTGTCAATAGCTTCAACGTCAATTTCGGCGGGACGAGCATTCTGTGTTGTCTCTTTTATTAGGTTCCAGGTGGCCTTAACTATATTTTTGGCGTGCATGATGTAGTTAGAGTTGCACAGCTGTTTAGCATCTCTTATCTCTGCTTTTAGGTCTCTAGTAAATGATTTGAAGTATGTTATGTCGACTTGATTTCTTAGGATGCCGACATATATATGTCAACATTTTGTGTAAAAAAATTGTTTTTTTCACTGGCAGTAGAAAAATTTGTATCTTACAGACAGTTGAAGATTAAGAAATTCAACTTGGATGGTCGAAAGAACAAGGTTTGAGCTTTCGGCTGATGTCTCAATCGTTCTTGTTGACATAACAATATGGCGGAAATTAATCTTTAAAAATAACGTAACGAGATTGTTCACAACAAATTTTTTTCAAATGCGGGTACCATATTATCTACCAAAAAATTCAAAATTAAATTCTCTTTAGGCTAGTATTAGCATCCCCTATACCTATTCTCAATGTTTTTGAAAATATTTGAAATAAACGTATTTGTGCGAACTAAAAAAAATGATGATCATAGCAAGCTTTGCATCAAAAATTAGTAATAGTTCATTCTACACCTTAAAAAATTTGTCGTAAAGCTGGCTGGGATCCTAGCTAGGATAATTTTTTTTAATTTGTGCAAAAATACATTTTTCGTAAATATTGAAAATAGGTATAGGGAATGCTAATACCAGCCTAAAGAGAATCTAATTTTCCATCCTTTGGATACATAAAATTATGGTACTAGCATTTGAAAAAATTGAGTTGTGGACAATTTCGTTACGACATTTTTAAAAATTATTTTCTCCCATAGTGTTAAATCAACCTGATCAAGTGAGACATCAAAAGGAAGCTGAAACCTTGTACTTTCAACCCTCCAAGTTTGGCTACTTAATCTTCAACCGTCTGGAAGACACAAATTTTTCTATTGCCGGATAAAACAAATTTTTTTTACATAAATTATGACAGTTAGGTAAGTAAAGTGGGAGTGCAATAAGTTCACAATTAAGAGGCCAATCCGAATCTAGAGTCAAAACATAGGCTCCCATTTAAAATAATAAAGATGCCGGCCGCTTCCGGTATAACCGGAAGTCGCGTCAGAGCTGAAAATATTTTAATTCGATGGGCAATGAATTGAAACCCCCATGTGTGAATTCTCGTTTAGCTGCGCAAAACGATTCTCTAAATATCGCTAACTGACACTTTAAAAGAGACACACTGTATGTATATAACCGTAGAACCATAACCTCCCCTTTTACTGAGTATTAGCAGCGTTGCCAAGCTAATAAAAAAAGAACTAGTAATCAGGGCCGCCAACTGTATTTTCCATAGCGTTATGTCAAAAATTTCTCTAGCGGTTAGCGTCAAGGTCGAGGGGTTGACAACTTGGAAAATTTGGTGTACAAGCATGAGAAATTTGTACAATTTTTTTCAGGAAATTTTTTAGAATTATGGAAATTTTGGTGTACTTTACCCATTTGTCAACCCCTCGGTCAAGGCGTCCCTTGTTTTTTGATAAATAATTGTCTTATCACAAGAGGTCGGCAATCACAAAAATAAATGACGTTAATGATGTAAGTGACTTCTCTGAAAGCCCTGCATTGATGACGTTGCAGGCAGAAAATAAAAACGAAAAGTACTGTCAAATTTATTTCTTCCCCCGTTCTATTGGGTCAACAAAGCGTTTCAATTGCCTAAAATTTGTCTAAAATAGAGTCGACTGTTTTCTGAACAAACGTAATTTGATCGAGGGTCGAGTCGCCCTCCAGACAAACAAATAAATCACGAAATAAAATTGGATTCGTCGCCCACTTACCTCTGTTGGTACATCCCGGGTCCGTCCGGCCCCGGTCCGCTCCTGTTGTTCCCGTGCTGCCCCCCACGCGGCCCCCCACCCCCGTAGCCGCCCCCGCGCGTCTCCGACTTGGGGGCGGCGTTGGACACGTGCACCGACACCCCCTTGATGATGTGATCCTCCCCGCAGAGGCTCTGCGCCACCTCTGGATCGAGGAACGTGACGAAGCTGAAGGCCCTAAAGGGTTTGGGGATGAAGACGTCGGTGACCTCGCCGAACTTGCCGAAGTACTCTCGGAGGTCGTCGGCGGTCAGTTCCTCGGTACACCTGCCGATAGGGATGTAAATTGTAATATTACGCCAAATGTAATATTACATGTATTGTAATTTATGAGTAATATTACATCCGGATCTTGCTAACATTTCACCAATATTAAATATGTAGGAATTGCGGCGAATTTCCTACTGCAAAATGAAAATTATATAAGTGGACTAATATGAGTAGGTACGTTTTTATTCAAATTATATTGCAAATTGCAATAATAAAGTTTATTAAAAACTATAAATGTACAAATATGGTAATATTACAGTAATGTTACACTGTAATATTACAAAATTTTACATTACATGTATTTTTGCATCCCTACCTGCCGATGAACACCTTGCAGGGGACCTGCTGGATCAGGCCCTCCTTGGAATTGGGCACTTTGACGTCACACCACCGGCCGTCGATCATGTGACGTTGGGCGAGCACGCGCATCTGCGATTCGTACGACGCGAAGCGGATGAAACCGAAGCCCTTCGATTGGCCCGTTTTGGGATCTTTCTTCACCTGGAACAGAGGAGACGCCGTTTTGGAGCCCTGTGCATTTTTTCAACTTTACATAACAAATTATTCTTGACTTTTGACAGATGACACGCTTAAAGAGCTTTTTAAAAAGGAATTTCAACTAAGCAAGTTTACACTAGAAAAAATTAAAAACTCAGGAGAATTATCACTGTACTATTTCAGGAATGGCAGTTGACAGTTAAATGACAGGTAAAAACGGTTTCACTTTGCAAAACGTTGTTTTCACATTCTCGGCAGTGTGAAGTTGCCTTTTCATTAAAAACGGTTAACAAGAATTTATCTCAACCTGCTTCAACCCAAGATAGAGACAGGCTTACACTAAACAATTTTTTTAAGACGCTGATTTAAAGATGCAAAGTAAAATTTTGCTACTCCAGAAAAGAGGTTACAGCACCGTTTACACTTGGAGACAGCTGCATATACTGGCAAAACTGCGCCTTAAAGCCCAACTTACATTGGTAAAAAATATTGATAAATGATGGGGTTCATTATTTAACTTGAGCAGTGTGAAGTTGGCCTGCAGCTTGATTTACTTACGTCACCTTGGTTGTCACATTACAAAAGATTGTTTTCACCATTTGGCTACAGTAAAGTTGTCTTTTCACTTTTTAAATAATAGGTAACATCAAACGATTTAAAAACGCAAAAAAACGGCCTATTTTACTGCAGAAAAGAGATTCCAGCCCCGCCACATTTACATTGAAATACACTCGAGACAGCTTCATAGGTAATTAAATGTTCAAGAATATGTCAATAATGTAGCTTAAAGCACGATTTACATTGGTAAACAATTATTAAGTAAAATCATCATTTAACTTGAGCAGAATGAAGTTGGCCTCACGTTTAGAATACATTACAGCTTGATTTACACCTAAAATTACCGTCTAGTGTAAAGTTGTCTTTGCACTTTTCAAATAATAGGCAGCATCAACCTGATTTAAAGATGCTAAAAAAACTTAAAAATCAAGTTGTTTTACTCCAGGAAAAAGTCACAGCCCCATTTACATTATCAAAAAGCACTTGAGGCAGTTGTGTAGGTAATTAAAAGTCCAAGAATCTGCTAATACCATGCACGGCTTAAAGCCCGATTTACATTGGTAAAAACTCGGCGGATAGGTTTCATGATTTAATCTGAGCAGTATGAAGTTGGAATCACGTCCGCAATACACTACAGCTAGTGGTGTAAAGTTCTCTTTTCGTCTTTTAAAGGCCTTGTAGACAGACAAGTTGACACCTACTAGAGAAAAATAATAACAACACAAAGGCAGGTTTACAGATGCAGAAAAACTTCAACTTCAGTGTGCTTTACAAGAGAAAAAGGGTTAATGTTCCATTTACATTATTAAAAACTTTCACAGAATGACAGATGGGAATCTTTTTGTGATTTTAGCAGCGCGAAGGGTTACTTAAACATCAAACCTGAAAGAACTAAAGCAAAATTCAAATATTGGAATAATAATATTGGAATAATTTGTTTGTGTGAACTTGAGTTAGGATATCATTCATTCTATAAAAATGACGTAAGTCTTCTTTCGATGCTTAAGCCAGGTTTACAAAGTAAAATACTCTGTTTTATGCAGCCTAAAGTGGACTCACTGAACTAATTAACTTATTTGACATTTGACAGTATGAAGCTGTTTTGAAAGTCACTTGATTTCGATTTACACTAGAAAATAAACCGATGTTGCGTAAATTGAGGAATGGACCTACTTCTTGAGTGACGTCACGCGATCATCATTTGGAGGCTCAAAATATATTTCTCCCTCTCCCGCCCATTAAAGGAAGGAATATCGATCTCTGTCGATCGCCTCCAATTGCGCGCGAATCATATTCTCATCCTGTTTTAACGCATTCAGATTTGAGCATAATGTGTACTCTTTTCTCTCAAGAAATACCTGGATTGAGCTGAACATTCTCAACTATTAGAAGTAAGCTTGGACTCAACATTACTAAAATAATTGTTGTAGTGTAAATAGGGGTCATTCTAACTGATAAGTAGGTTTTGTCGATTTACACTAGAAAATAAACCAGTGTTGCGTAAATTGAGCTGAGCATCTTAAACTATTAGAAATAGGCTTTGACACTTTGGCATTAAAACAGAAGCCTGCTTTGCACAAGAATGAGGAAACATTTCAAACTTTCTGCCATAAGCACTGTGTGAAACGGTTTTTAAAGGACATGTTGTGTAAATTGAGCTTAACATTACTGAAATAATTGTTGTAGTGTAAATAGGGGTCACTCAAACTGATAGGTAGGCTCAGTCATTAGGGGCTAATTCTAAGTTGGTTTATGTTATGACGTAATGACACTAGTCTAATTAGTGCATAACTCAGAAGAGGTCGGTATTAGTACGGTTTTACAGAGTTCTACATTATTACCTTGATGAAACGGTAACGTGCCTTTAATACCGCCAGTCAGCGCCGGTCGAGTGACAAATGACAATTGAAATTTTGGTTGTTCAAAATGGCTGCCGCACGAAATTCAGCAAAATAATGCAGAACTCTGCAAAACCGCACTACTATTAGTTATGCACTAATCAGACTTAAGTCATTACGTCATGACATAAACCAACTTAGAATTAGCCCCTTAGACGGTACCTAGCCTGCTTTACACATAAAACATCTCAAAGTTGCCGACATATTTTTTTTATAAGGATAGCGTGAACCGGTTTTTAGAGGTTATGTTGCGTAAATTGGGTTCCACATTAAAATCATTGTTGCAGTGTAAATAAGGCTCATTCAAACTCGCTCTGACACTATTGACAAGCAAACAAACGAGCATCGGGCTTTACCTGGGCCATTAAGACCTCCCCAAACGTCTCAAAATACTCTCTCAGATTCTGTTCAGTCGTCTTCCACGGCAGCCCCAACACAATCAAATCCGTACACCTCAACTTGGTCTCCATTCGCTTTGTCTTGGCCGTGGAGTTCTCCAAGTTATCATCCGACTTCCTCTTATTCTCTACAACTGACAGAATCAATGCAGGCACACCACCCACCCCAATCGTACCTTTCGGAAACACACAGTAGAAGATATTGGAGCCCCAGCCAATCTCGGGGGGCGGGTGCAGCCGCCCCTCGGTCAGCCGCACCCCCCGCATGGCCTTGGTCTCGGGGTTGCGGTATTTCAGCCCCGAGGAGCCCGGAAACTGAGCCGAGAGGGTGCTGAGGAGTAGGGTGCCGTCGTCCTCAGTGGGCAGCTCGATCGGCTCCTCCCCCTCGTCCTCCGCCACCTGCAGATACTCTACCGACATTCTCCTCTCAAACAAAGACTCACACTCGCACACACTCAACAAAAAGCGTTTTTTTACGCCAAGGTACAACAACGCTCGTCACCAAAAATAAAATGGCGGGTGACCGCAATCCGCAAATGCGCACTTCACTTGTCGAGTTTCCGGTCGCCGCCGACTTTGCCGGTCGATATTTCGTTTTTTCGCTCACAAATTCGAACAGATATGCAGCAGAAATCGTTTGCGCACGATTTTTTCGAAATCTCAAGAAAATTTCACTGCGATTATGCTCTTACCGCATGTTTTTGGCCATTTTTTTAAAACAAGCAATGGCGGGTGACGGGTGACATTTTGACAATTCTCGGCGCCAAATTCAAATTAAATCGCAGATTTACCACAATTCGGTCCACGTGCCAGTTTTTTTTCTGCCTATTTATTTTTTTAGGAAACAAGCGATCACGTTTCTTGCTGGGTAGCATTTTCGTTTGATTTAGCTCTCAAGCTGGCTATCCGGCTATCTCTATTTCACTTCTCAAACTACCGCGCCGTAAGCGGAAAAAGGATGCAAATGATTCCCGGTGCTTTTGCGAATTTCAAATTCAAGACTATTTGCATCCTTTTTCAACTAACGGTGCGGTAATTTGATAACTGAAATAGAAAGCATCAACAAAAACAACTGTCAGTTTCTAATCTTGGCGCCAAATTCAAATCGGTCCGCTGTCCATGATTATTATTTTAAAACGAGATGATTAAGGTGAGTTTTCACTTCGCGGATTGTGGATTTGCGGAACGGTGCACAATTGGTCAACTTTTGAAACTTTTCAAACATTTTCAAAAGTTGACCAATCAAATCAAATCCGCAATCCGCGCTTACTATATTTTTCAACGGTATGCATTTTGTTAGAAATGTATCAAAAACGATAGTTAGACAAATGTTTTTGGGTTCCTTTATGCAGATTTTTAATAGGCACTTCAATTTTGGCTATGAAATCGGCCTTATTAACTGACGTTATAAGTTATACGGATTTTAGCGAAATGCAAATCTGTCTCCAACTTGGAACTATAGGCATCTCCAAAAGATTTTAGATTTTCTAAGTGCTTTTCGAGTATTTTTCTTTCTCTTTAATCTATATAAGTATAGGTGGGGAAGCACTTTATATTAATCGTAGGTACATATAAAAAATGTATAAATAGTATATCATGCCTGCTTCTTTATATGTACGCATTTCAAAGAATAATTGTTGTGGTTATCATTATTCTGTTATTTTTTTGTGATTAAGCTTTAAAAAAAAGTGCCTAATGGATGTACTCACCGAGCCTGTAGTTTTAATATTGAATTAAAGCTGCAGTTGGTAAACCTTTTCCGAACGAATTTGCGGTGAGTCAAGTGCTGGGACCTGCATAACCCACCCAAAAAGAAAGGTTGGTATATAGCAGAGGCATATGGGCACAGCATGTATACGACACAGAAGAGAGACCTTATTGTATAGTATTTGTTTGGTGTTTAGTGATATACAGTGTGTCTCATTTTAACTGGAACCACCCAAATATTTCGGTTAATTTTAATCGAATCAATGCGTTCTTTTTTTCTGCATGTAGAGCTCCAAAATCTGCACCTGCGTGATACTTCACTTTTTTTATAGACCAAAATCCCAGCCTACTGCGATTTAATAAAGAGGCCAAAAATGACGAAATTGTATTAAGCATTTTTTTTATCGAAAAATTTTATAAGGAAAAGTTGGTCAGGATGGCTCCAAATGGCTAAATCCGAAATTTCAGGAAAAAATAAAAATGTTGAATTTCTTGAGGAAGAATCACAAAATAACGAAAAGTTTAATATTTTTGCAACATAATGGGGTGCTGTGAAATAAAAAAACAATTGAAATGAATTGATTTGACATTTGCTATCGGCTATGGATGGATAAAACTTAACAATCGCAGAAAAAGTTGAAATTATTAAGATAGTGTAAGATTTTCGTTTTTGATGTTAACGTAACGTCCGCCATTGTGGTGATGAAATAATAAAGGATAATGAGGTTATCGGACTTTGTAAAAGAAAGTTTCAATTACAGCTTAACGTTTCGACTTATATTTTAGTCATCATCAGAAGCTACAAATGACAAAAATTAGACCAGAAATACTATAAGGTAAGACTATAAGGTAAGACTAAGTTTATAGTATTTCTGGTCTAATTTTTGTCATTTGTAGCTTCTGATGATGACTAAAATATAGGTAAGTCGAAACGTTAAGCTGTAATTGAAACTTTCTTTTACAAAGTCCGATAACCTCATTATCCTTTATTATTTTATTTTCGTTTTTGTTAACAACCCAACTAATCTGTTGCAATGTGCCACAAACAGCAAACATATGCGCTTCCATTGTTTTTTTATTTCACATCACCCGTTATGTTGCAAAAATATTAACTTTTTCGTTATTTTATGGTTCTTAGTCAAGAAATTCAACATTTTTATTTTTTCCTGAAATTTCGGATTTATAGCCATTTGGAGCGATCCTGAGAAACTTTTCTTTATAAAATTTTTCAATAAAAAAATGCCTAATACGATTTCGTCATTTTTGGCCTCTTTATTAAATCGCAGTAGACTGGGGTTTCGGTTTATAAAAAAAGTTGAGTATTACACAGCTGCAGATTTTGGAGCTCTACATGCAGAAAAAAGAACACAGATTCGGTTAAAATTAACCGAAATATTTGGGTGGTTCCAGTTAATATGAGACACACTGTACATATACAATATTACTTTGGATCCAAAATGGCGCACTTACCAATTATTTATTATTGAAAACTACTTTTATTTTAAAAATATTGAAACTGAACTCGTTAGAGACATTATAAGCGAGATTTATAATGAATAATCGGTAGGTATGGTATACTTGGTGGTATAGTATTTCCCGATGACTTTTGCGAAAGAGTAGGGGGATGCACAAAAACATCCAAAATAAAAACATCCAAGATAAAAATATCCAAAATAAAATAATCCAACGTAAAAACATCCAAAATAATTGCGTCCAAAGCAAAAACATCCAACGTAAAAACATCCAGCGTAAATACATCCAACATAAAAGCATCCAACGTAAAAACGTCCAACGTAAAATTGTCCAAAATTCGCCGCAAATCACTTCACAGGTGACTTGTATTCCTGGATGCCTACATATAATTGCAGTCCACCATAGATCTAATATCAATGCAGTCCACGATCGAAAAGGAAAAGGGGGTGCAAGAGGCGCTAACCCCCATTTATATTTAAAAATGTCGAAAATCAATGACGAATTTTTTTAAGGTTAAGGTATTTGTGAAAATATAGTTCACTGGTGAACCTCGTCATTTAAACGACTCTACCTGATGCTAACCGTTGGTTTTGGTTTTCTGCTCTAGCTGACTCTTCGAACTGTTAGTCAGATTGCCTGGCACTTTAGCAATGACTTGCCTTGTCGTTAATAAACAGTTTAACTATCGGATAACGCTAACTGTCAGGTATTTTCATTTAACTGAGCATCGATAAACCGATCCTTAAGAACGCAGCAAGTTTTCTAGCAAATTTGCCGCATACTGAACATTGCGGTCTGAACTAGACACGCCCGGTATCGCCCACTATCATCGAGAAGTACTATAACACCTGACCTACCGATAGTTATAAGTAGGTTTACTCTGTTTAAACTATGATGATCATGATGGAAGAACATTATTTTATTATTTTTCTTCCTACACTAACTGAAAATGACGACCGTTTCTCACGGCTAGTCGTGTAAAAATTATACTAACGGCTAGGCGTGTAAAATGGACAATATGGCGACGGCGATTGGCGTATGAAGGAACACAGCACGCGCGATTTTGCCAAATTTAAATTGTAGGACTTGACGTCTAGATTTTCTTGATCTGTCACTTGGGTTCTCAAATTTCAAAATTAATTATTTATTTATTTTTAACTGGTGTAGGAAGAAAAATGTTGTATTCGCGAAAATCAGCAAAGTGTCTGACATCTGGTGGCAATACTTTAACTACACTGAGAGACAGGATACGGAAATACTTTTAAACGTCCGTCATCATAATTTCGGCTTACGTCAGTCAGTTGTCAGTTGCGAGGTTAGGTAGTAGTTTTGTTAGGAGACATGTTCTCGCTGACTCCAAATTTTGTGAATAATTCTGTGGAATTTTACGTTTTGTGTACTTAAGTGGAACATTGTAAATCCAGGAAAACTTGGCTTTTAAAAAATACGCGTATCGATGTCACTGATGTCACCAACTGACACTGTCAGGCACGTCACGCTAGAATTGTCACTTCCGGCTCCCCAATGGAGTGAGACCGCCATTTTGTGGTTTAGCAATGCCATCTATTAGCAGCTGATTTTCGCGAATAAACCACAGCGAAAAAGTGGTTTTACGCGTCTCAGGAAATGGCCAGTCTCGCCTACGCTTCGACTGTCCATATTTTCCTTCGCCACGTAAAACATCACTTTCACGCTTTGGGTTATAAACTACTATGATTGTAGCATTGATTGTAGTAACCTCATTATCAAAGCCGAAGCTAAACTTTTAGCACATTGTGTACGAAACGATACGTCACGAAATAGAGAGAGACCTAGAAGTTTGGAAACCTTGGGCCCTGATCGCGCTCTGCAATTAGTATAGAAAAACATAATCATAACAAAATAGTTTCCAGCGGAGATAACGGTTTCCAGTAATTTCTTGAGGATAAAAAATAATCTTTATTTGCCAGAATTAAGACAAAATCGTGCTTAGTCACCAATAAAGAATCTATTCAGCTGAGATAAAAAAGATTGACATGTCATTTGAGTCATTTGACAGGTGACAGCTGTCATTGGAGGGTGTAGTCTTTTTTATAAGCCGCAAAAACGCCCCAATGCCATTAATTTATTCACTCACCGCCGGAATTCGATAATGTTAAGTTAATTTAATAATCAATTCTTAAATTAGTGAGCAAAAATGTGGGGGTGGTACCGGGCGGTGATGGACAGTTTCTGGAGCGAGCACATTTGGTTGCCCCCTAACACGACCTGGGCGGACATAGCCCCGGGCTCCAGCAAGGAAATAGAGTATGCCGACTACCGCCATCTCGCCTACCCCATCCCCATGGCCTTCGTCATGCTGGGGTTGCGATATCTCCTCGAAAAGTTTGTAAGGTTATGTCAACACATTTTCTAACTGATGCTTGCAGGTACTGGTTTGCCCCCGTGGGGGTATCGCTGGGGATCAAAAACACGAGACCAAAGAAAGCCCAATCTAACGAAGTCCTCGAGAGGGCCTACCAGGTTGCCAAGCGGTGGAAGCACAAACAGGTGCCATTTTTTTAAACTACCTTCAATTGTTTCCCAAAAAAAGCATCCCCGATTGGCTTGAAATTGACATTCACTAACTTGATTTTTTAAAGTTTTATTTTATTTCCCGAAATTCCCACCTCTGATTGGCCAGAAATTGACATTAACTAACTTGATGTTTAGATTCAAGGCTTGGCCAAGCAGGTGGACATGTCCGAGAGGCAAGTGGAAAGGTGGCTAAGACTGAGAAAGGGTCAAAACAAGCCTTCGACTTTAATAAAATTCTGCGAGAACTCCTGGCGGTGTATCTATTACACCTCGAGCTTTATCTACGGCCTGTCAGTATTATGGGACAAACCATGGCTGTGGGACATAAATGAGTGCTGGTAAGAAAAGTTGTCGCACATTTTAGGCTCTTTCCATTTGCACATTTATCTGAGGAGCCTCTGATTGGTTGACCAATCAAATTGCTGAGATTAACTGAGGCTCCCCAGATAAATGTGTAAATGGAAAGCGACTTTTGACTTGAAAAAACCATAAAGCTGCAACTTTTAGAGTATGTTGAGTTTAAAAGAGTAAAATTTTACATAAATTTGTTCTGTGCGATGCAACAAAATGCATTAGATTTCGCCAAGTTGGCTAAACTGATTTGATAATGAAAATCAAGAGTGTTAGGTTTCTGTCCTCTGTAGCTTCATTGTCAAAAAGTGACATTTCGGAATTATTTCTATTGTCACGTGAACGTCACTCACAGTTTAGCCAACACAACGGAGCCAAACACAACCAATGTTAATTAGAGTGATTATGGAGTAATTTAAATTTCGAACACAGCCTACTCTGATTTTGAGAAAGCATAGGGAATTATTGAATTATTACAAAACAAATACTAAGTTAAGTCATTTATTCAAAGCCAATCGTTTACTTATTCTTGCGCTTGTGGATGAAGGAGCGGCTGCGCAGTAACGTCGGCTTTGAATCCCCCTCTGGTTTGGCGGCCGTGTTTTGTTTTTGCGCGAGGGTCGCGTCGCCGATGGGCACGTTCCTGCGAAGGTGGCTGGACTCGTCCAGGTCGAATTCTTTTGTTTTTTTGTTGCGCGTGATGAACGACTTCGCCCTTTGCAACATCGTCGTCACTGCGATAAAACGTTATCGAAATAATTAATTCCTTTAGTTTCGATAACAGATTGTTTATCTCTGTGTGATTGGGTTTTCTGAGGACTCGGTTGGCCGTGGCCCCGAACAAAAGAGCATCGTGACTAAACAGCTATAAACTGTTACAGAATTGGCGCCCAACGTGGGGCAAAATCGATATATAGTTACTCTAGCCTTGCCAATTTTATTTCAGGACCGACTTCCCCCACCAGTCGGTGACCAGCGACATCTGGTGGTACTACATGATCTCCATGTCGTTCTATTGGTCCCTATGCGTCAGCCAGTTCTTCGACGTGAAACGAAAGGATTTCTGGCAGATGTTCATCCACCACATAGCAACAATTCTTCTTTTATGTTTGTCTTGGATGGTAAATGTCTACAGGATAGGCAGCCTTGTCTTAGTGGTTCACGATTGCGCCGACATATTCCTAGAAGCGGCCAAAATGGCCAAATACGCGGGTTACCAAAAAGCATGCGACACCTTCTTCGCCATTTTGACCGTTCTCTGGATAGTCACCAGAGTGGGCATCTACCCCTTCTGGATAATCAAAAACACGTCAATAGATGCCCCCAAAATCGTACCAATGTTCCCAGCCTACTATATCTTCAACAGTCTTTTGTGTCTGCTCTTGATCCTTCACTGCTTCTGGACTTATTTGATATTGAAGATTGTCGCTAATTCGCTGAGGGCGGGGCAGATGGAGGGGGATATTAGGTCCAGCAGTGACGACTACAGCGAAGACTCGAACAATAAACGCAGCGATTAATTTAATTACACTTTACGTACAGAGTATTTTTTGTACTTATGTACCTCTCGTTTTTTTTGGTATTTTGTACCAAAGCTTTGTTACTTCATAATCACACAGTCCAAAGTTGTCCGTTTATTAAATTTTTACAGAAAAAAATTGTTTGGTTTACCGCCGCGAAGATTGAAGGGCTCTGGATTCAAATTTGCCGCCTGATGTCAAATGTCGGGTGGGCTGTCAATTTCCAGAAAATATTTGAATCACAATTTGTTGAAAGAACCAAAAGAACGCTTGTCTGGCCTGCCTGGAATCAACCATCTTTAGAAAATGAAATAATTGAAATTTGATTTACTCTAATACCAACCTATAGACAATATTCAACGTCAGTTAACTTTTCTTTTTCTTATGACCGCCATATTAGATTTTAACACCATTGGATACACAAAAACATTAGCTTTTCAAAAATGTAACGGACTTTTACTTTTTTGACACATCGTCAAAATTTGAAATTTGATGTGAGTAATTTGTATAATCAGCCTACACTTAGGGAAAAAACAACTGTAAAAAAGTACACCGACTCAATTTCTTATGACGTGAAAGGAATTGAATTCGGCGACTCAAGCTTTGAAATTTTTTTTTCAAAAAGCCCGGATTATTGGTTACATTTATGAAAAGCGTGTTTTGTCTGCCTAGTGGGGTTAAAATCCAATATGGCGGCCATAAGAAAAAGAAAAATTAACTGCCGTTACTCAAAATCTAGAAAATGACAGATGTCAAATATATAAAAGTTCCAAGTTTCATTTAAATAGAATCAACTGGTAGGGAACTATGAATTTTTCTTTAGAATGTCAATTTTCCGTTTTTTCGGAATAACTCAGGAACGAATCAAGATATCAAAGAAATCTTTACAGATTCTTAATTAAGTACATTAAAAAAGAGCAACTTTTACCTAATTTAACCGATCTAACTCTTATAGTTTCCGAGATCCCAATAGCGGGCAATCAAATTGGCAACACCCTGTATACCCCTTATAAAAATTCCGCATTGAAATCGCCTTGAAAAACGAATGGGTTTTTATTGTGTTTATACGTCGATTGTGAAACCGGAAGTTCTGATTAAACCATACAGGGAAACAGCCCATTATTTCCCAAACTATTCACTGTATCAAAAAATTCTTCAAATAAGAGTTGAGTGGTAAATTTAGGTGCACGTTTTGAGAAGATACCTGTGTCAAGTGCAGTATCATTGGAAAGATAATTTTTATCTCTTTGCAACGGTGTGAAGAAATCATTAAAAAAAAATTGTCGATGACGTCGTAATTTCATTTGGTAATGTCAATGTAAAAAAAATTGATTAACCCAAAACGTGTCTCTAAATTTATCATTCAACTCTTATTTTAACAATTTTTTGATAAAGTGAACAGTTTGGGAAATAATCGCGGCTGTTTCCAAACATTTGACTAACCCTGTATATGGATCTATATCGGGAATTCCAGATACGTGCACAGATCGCCTTTTCTGGAAATCCGTATAAAATTGTTGAATTCCCACGTAATTCGTTTTCATTAAACCAGTTTCTTCATCGGCTTCGTTCCTCCAGCCCCTGTTTGTCCCTAAAAAATAATGTTTCAATATTTAACGGTAGGTGAGGGTCATTTCAGATAATATGTACCTACATATCTTATCTACTTGTCATATACTTACCTACCAGAGCTAGACATATTTTGTCCTTACAACAATTTCCGTCAATTTAAATGCGGAATTCCCTATTATTCCAAATATATTTCATTATCGTTACGGATTAAAACCGATAAAAACCTACTAAATCAAATATGTTTTCAAATCGGTTATAATTTGACATTAAGAAGCTTTGAAGACGGGTTGATGTTCCAAATTAAAGCGTAAGTAAGGAAAGATAAGTTCTTTACGATAATGCTTAGACATTTTAAAAATTTCGAAATTTGAATTTTGGTTCTAAGATTTTCGAAAACAAACCTATATGGAGTTGCACATCAAACGAAAGCTCCTTTTTTCGCCTTTAAGGCAAATCTCTCTTCAGTTCTGTTTAAGTCAACTCGAATTCAAATAACTTTTACTATTAAATTTTCAATATACACATCTATACACTTGGACCCTCTACAATCGTACATAAAACAGCCCAACAAGAATCCTACACGCTACTTTCTCCTTTAAAAGTCATCACTGCAGGGTAAACGTATTTTTTTCGAGTCACAAAATTCGGCGACGTCCTTTCACTGAGCCCACTGAGCAACGGCAGGGCCTCAGTCCTCGCGAAAAATTCGTCACTGTTCCGTCTCTTACACAAAATCGTCTTGGGGATTTCCACGTCTTTATGTTTCCTGACCTTGAAGAATTGCCATTTGTCGGGTCGGGGGTGGTTGTCGATGTTGACCACCTGGGGGTTGAAGGTCACGTTTTTCGTGTCGGAGGGGGTGCGACAGGCACTGCCCGAGTCCACGCTGTTGGACTTGGAATCGTTTCTGTGCTGGAACTGGAGGGATCTGTGCTCCTCGCTGAGGTTGAGGTCGATGGCGAAATTGGAGATTTCGTCCGGGTCCTAGAAAGGGAAATTCATTTTTTTTAAATTCTGTTAATTACAGATTTAATAAGCTTTACAATGCCGCCAAAATCAGCTCTCTACGATGACTCGTTCGAGAGTTGTAGGCGTTTCAAAATTTGCTATACTCGGATTTTGACTGTCGGTTCCAAGAAAGGAAATCGGGAAAAAACAATGAAGTTGTACATCAAACGAAAGGTCTGTCAAATCCCTTTAAAGCAATGAAGAAGCTAGCCTTGTGTCCTCATCAGTTTTTAAGTACTCAATGTTTTTTTCAAAATCTGTTGGTACTGAAGCTTTCATAACCTTGAAAATTATGAAAATTAAAGCCAATACAAACGTGTTATACATCAAATTGTGAAGGTCGAAGCAAAGACAAGTCATCAAACCGAAGCTTAGTTAATGCCCTTTCCAACGAGACTAAGCTCAGCTCTCTACGATAACGCATTCGAAAGTTATAACTATTTCAAAAATTGCTATCGTGGAGTTTTGACTTTCGGTTCCAAAATTTTCGAGAAGTAAAATCGAGAAACCTCAGTTAAGTTGCATATTAAACAAAAGGGCTTTCAGAGGTCTTGAAAAGAATGAAAATCCTACCGTTATTGTTTCGATTCGTTTTTAAGTGCTGATGGCTTTGTCAAAATTTGTAAGTAAATTTAAGTCCTTGTAATTTGTGAAAGTCGAAACAATTGCTGCTTGTCAGGTTATACATCAAATCAAAGCTTAGTTAGTGCCCTTTCCAACGAGACTAAGCTCAGCTCTCTACGATAACGCATTCGAAAGTTATAACAATTTCAAAATTTGCTATACTGGAGTTTTGACTTTCGGTTCCAAGATTTTCGAGAAATAAAATCGAGAAACGTCAGTCAAGTTGCATATTAAACGAAAGGGCTTTCAAAGATCTCTAAAGGAATGAACATGCTACCGTTGTGTCTCGATTCGTTTCAATGTTATGGCTTTTTCAAAATTTGTAAGTAAATTTAAGTCCTTGTAATTTGTGAAAGTCGAAGCAAAGACAAGCCTGTTATACATCAAATCGAAGCTTAGTTAGTGCCCTTTCCAACGAGACTAAGCTCAGATCTCTACGATAACGCATTCGAAAGTTATAGCAATTTCAAAATCTGCTATACTTTAGTTTTGACTTTCGGTTCCAAGATTTTCGAGAAATAAAATCGAGAAACGTCAGTCAAGTTGCATATTAAACGAAAGGGCTTTCAAAAATCTCTAAAAGAATGAACATGCTACAGTTGTGTCTCAATTCGTTTCTAAGTTATGGCTTTTTCAAAATCTGTAAGTGAATTTAAAAGTCCTCGTAATTTGTGAAAGTCGAAGCAAAGACAAGTCTGATGTTATAATTCAAAATGAAGCTTAATTAATGCCCTTTCCAACGAGACTAAGCTCAGCTGTCATGATAGCGCATTCGAAAGTTATAACAATTTCAAAATTTGCTATAGTGGAGTTTTGCCTTTCGGTTCCAAAATTTTCGAGAAATAAAATCGAGAAACGTCAGTTAAGTTGCATATTAAACAAAAGGGCTTTCAAAGGTCTTGAAAAGAATGAAAATGCTACCGTTGTGTTTCGATTCCTTTTTAAGTTCTGGCTTTGTCAAAAATTAGTAAGTAAATTTAAGTCCTTGTAATTTGTGGAAGTCGAAGCAAAGACAAGCCTGTTACCTGTTATACATAAAATTAAACTCAGTTAGTGCTCTTTCCAACGAGACTAAGCTCAGCTCTCTACGATAACGCATTCGAAAGTTATAACAATTTCAAAATTTGCTGTACTGGAGTTTTGACTTTCGGTACCAAAATTTTCGAGAAATAAAATCGAGAAACGTCAGTTAAGGTGCATATTAAACGAAAGGCTTTCAAAGGTCTTGAAAAGAATGAACATGCTACCGTTGTGTCTCGATTCGTCTCTATGTTATGGCTTTTTCAAAATCTGTAAGTGAATTTTAAAGACCTTGTGAAGCAAAGACAAGTCTGATGTTATACATCAAATCGAAGCTTAGTTAATGCCCTTTCCAAACAGACTAAGCTCAGCTCTCTACGATAACGCGTTCGCGAGTTATCCTCATTTGAAGTTACCTGTGAAGGTGAGGATAAAGGCAAGGCCTCGTCGAGGAGGTCAAAATGCGTTTCCAGCAATCCCGGATTGTTGAAATACTCCCGACATCCTGCGCTATCCAGGACGCGATCCAGGATATCCTCCGCCGACTGGAAGTCCTCGCAGCAGTTCGTCTCGTTCCCGCAGGACTCGAAGCTGGAACTCGCAGGACTGTCAACCTTCCAAACTTTGGAGAGTTGAAAGTTTCGCACGTTGCGTACATCATCAGCGCAGGTGCTCAAACTCCCGATGATTTTGGGAGTCCTCCTCATGGTCTTGGGGGTGTCGCTCAGACTGGTCCTGGAGCTGATGACGGACACTTCGGAGAGGCTCTCCGGACTGGCGAGGGGGGCCAACCCGAACCAATCGTCATGAATCAAGTCCAGACTGGAGGTGGCCGGAAGACTCCTCGAGCAGAACCCGTTAGTGAGGGACGTGAAACTCGTTTCTAGGTACAGCCTGGGCTCTTGGTTGTTGTTGGTCCTTTGGGGCTTCCTGGGCCCCAACGTGGTTACAACCTAGGACTGTACGTGAGAGGAGTCTCACAAAAACCTGAACATCAACATGCTACCATGCCAACATAACAGTGTGTACCTTGTATCTGGTGGGGGAGGATCATGATCGAGAGGCGAGCCCGGTGCGCATTGCTGGTGGCGCCCTCCACGTTCCACCTGCCCACACACACACACGGCCTTAGCATCATTAAAACGGCGTGCCACGAGTAAACGTTTATTCGAAAAAAAATACAAAGAAGCGGGGGCCCTAGCTACGACATGCTTCTTGCTAGTCTACCTCGTCACTCAACATGTAGACATCGGGCGGATGCGTACGATGGGATTGTACCTTGTTGAGGGCGTCGAGGACCTTGTCGGGCATGTGGTCCTGGATCATGACGGGGGAGATGAGCACCTCGTCGAAGTCGATACTCTGGGCCCAAAGGGCTTGGAAGACGGGCTCGCGCTTGGAAAGGGTTTGTCTGAGACAAAGAAAACGTCAATTTATTATTATTATTATTATTATTATTTGGCCCCACGTTGGGCGTCAAAATGTCAAAGGGAGAAAACACAGAACAACAAAAGTATAAAAATCACAGGGGACATGCAACGACAAGTCATACCTCCATCTCTTTTCATACTTTTGTCTGAAAATATTCGTTTGATTAATCGTGCGGACCGGTGCGGACTTACTCGCCACGTGTGGGGTGGTGACGCACCACGTGGATGATCCTGCCGGGAGGGTAGAGGGGCTGGTGTGACGTCAGAGCTATGGTGCTGTCGGAGGGGTGGATTCCGACGCATCTGGCGGTCTCCTTGGACCGCATGTACTCCCCGACGTCACTTTCGCCGGACGACAATTCGACCGCAGATGTGGGCTGGGAGCAGCCGCAGCAGACCATGCTGCACATTATCGTCTTCCACTGCGAATTTCAATTCAAATTTAAAAATTTTTAAAAATGCAGCAGAGAAGCGGCTGGAACCTCCCCATCGCGTGGGTCTTTGATTTCCGTGCCTTGTGTTTAAAATTCTAAAGTTGATATGCCTAAATGGCACTTCCCGGGTCACCTAATCTCCAAGTACTAAATTTCAGCCAAATCGATCCAGTAGTTTGGGCTATAAGGTGGTTTTAGTGTATCTCAAATTCGAAAATTTTAGTGATTTTGCAGTAACCTCCCTTTTTTTAAGTTGTGGAGTGGGGAGGCTAACAATAAATTGAACCACTTTTACTTTAATTATAAAGGTTTGACATCTCACAAGGCTCCAAAATGGCAGACACATGCAACACGACTGACCAGGAGCAATATCTACCTATTATACCAACCACATCTGTTCTCTTTGCAGAAAGTACCAAATAAGAAATTCTCTACGAAAATCACTTGGATCCAAAATGGCGGACGGAACGAAATCTAACTTTTTTTCACTTTAAAGTAGGGTACTATTTCTTAGAGAGAATGTAACCCTGGTTTCCGGTAAAAAGAAGAAGGAAAAGTTACTGGGCTCCAAAATGGCGGATGTAATGATAATGAAATGTCTTAACCGGACATTCTTTGATGGTTTTTTAAGAAACGATGCTGATTAGGGTGAACATCTAACTTTCCGACTCAAAAACTACGAAAATAGCTTGGATCCAAAATGGCGGATGGAACGAAATCCGTTAACTGAACATTTATTTGTTGACTCTTCTTCACTTTAATATACAATATTTATTAAGGAAAATATAGTCGATGTTTTCTGTCGACTCAGCAACAAATTTTTAGTGGGCTCCAAAATGGCGGATGTAAGGAAATCGGTTGACAGGCCCGTGTTTGATGCTTTAAAAAAATAGGATGAACATAGCAGAAATTCCGGGAGAAATTCCCTCCTCAAAAAATTAACTTCACTAGTCATTTGGATCCAAAATGGCGGATCGAAAAAAATCTGTTAACTGGATACATGTTGATGTTTTTTCACTTTTATATGTTTCTCAGAGAATAAAGTCGAGGTTTTCTGCAAAATAATTAACAAAGCTACTGGGGGTCCAAAATGGCGGATGTAATGAAATATCTTAACACAACATCCTTTGATGCTTTTTTAGGGAACGATGTTAATCTAACAATTACCGACTGAGAAAAGAGAAGCACTTCAAGAAAAAATTACAAATACCCGAAAAGCAAAGAAAAAATGTAATTTTTTTCATTTTTACTCAAACTGGGTTTCGTGCAAGAGAATATTTATTCTCTTGCACGAAACCCCGTTTGCATTTGCAAAATATTCGATTTTGCACGTATTTCTAACTGGAATCAAAAACGCGCTACAGGGCTACGGCGTATTTCAAAATTGTTATAAACAAGTGCTTAGTAAATCGAAGCTACCTAAGCGATTGCTGGCATTTTTGGGCCAATCTAACAGTTACCGTCTGAGAAAAGACAAGCACTTCAAGAAAAATTTACAAATTGACACGAAAAGCACAGAAAAAATGTTAATTTCTTTAATTTTTACTCAAGTGGGGCTTCATGTAAGAGAATAAATGCGAAATATTCGATTTTGCACGTATTTCTCACTTGAATCAAAAACACTACCTGCAGGGCTAAGGCGTATTTCAAAACTCTTATAAATAAGTGCCGCACATCATTTCATAATAAATCGAGGCCAACTAAGCAATTGCTGGCATTCTTGAGCAAATCTAATAATTACCGACTGAGAAAAACGACGAACTTCAGGAAAAATTTACAAATTGACACAAAAAGCAAAGAAAGAATGTCCTTAATTTTTACTCAAATGGGGCTATAAACGTAAAATATTCGATTTTGCGCGTATTTCTGACTAGAGTCAAGAACGCTACAGAGCTAAGGCGTATTTCAAAATTGAGATAAACATGTGCGACATCATTTCATAGCAAATTGTGGTGAATTAAGCGATTGGAAATGGTTTCAATTTGATAAGACTAATCCCAACAGAGAAAATGGCAATTTTCATGAAGCGCGCTTACCTTAGGATCGACGCTTCGTTTGATGGCGTTTATCAGATCAGCCCTTAGGGCCTCCATTTGGTGCAAGCCAATCCTAGGAACCACGTCTTTCCCCACCACGACCGACACTGTGAAGGCTTTGGTGTATTCCACAGCAGGAAGACTAAGCAGTCCCCCTGGCGGCGAGTAGCAAAAACACTGCAAAGAAGAGTAGTACTGTCTCAGCAGAATCCCCAAAATACTAGCAGTTCCCGCCCCCAACGAATGCCCCACTATCACAATCTGAAAATCTGGGGTGCCCCTCTCAGGATTATGCCCCAAAGCCTTCTCTATCAACTCCTCCTCCTGGAGCTTCTCCAAAATGTACTGGGCGGCCTGCACCATCCCCTTATGCCCTAGCCAGTCCTCCCTCGGGGGATTCAAGGGAAGAGTCTCCCCCTCCGCGTTAAGATCAGTCAAAATGTCTTTCATACTCAATGTCCCGCGGATACTAATAACGACTTTTTTGCGATCGTAGTCAAGTGCTACGAAAAAAGGTGTTTGTCCTACGTCCACGTGGTACGTAGCGTAGACAATTTCGATATCTCCCTGGTCGGTTAGTTTCTGCAAAGCGGCGTAGTTGCATCTACAACAGTTGTCTGCTACGATTTCTGCCGTAGCAGCTTTCTGGCAGCAGCAGTGAAGATTGGCACAAATCTTGCAAAGCCCTAAGGTACTAGTCATGACGTAGATGGGCCACCCGTAGGCCCTCACCGCGTAGTGGGCGTAGTGAATGACAGTTTGGAAGAGATCCAGATCCGCACTCTCATGGAGTGACAGGAACTGCGTCCTTGGAGTAATCGCTACGCCTGACAGGAACTCGTAGGTGTCGTTCTTCCTCCGCTCTACGATGGCCTTCCTCTCGATCTTTTGAAACTTCCTCAAGAGGACCAGACCCGCGATGACGTCAGACGGGACGACGTCCAAGTCTCGGAAAAAGTCCGACAGGAGGCGCGCTATGTCCGCAAAGGAGTTGCGGTTGCGGTCCGAGGGAGTCGAGCAGCAGAAGAGGAAGCGGCAACGTTGCTGCCAGCTGTCCTGGTACGCCCGCAATACTTTCCTGCAAAAAAAAACGTTTGAGGGGGAATTCCGGGGTTTGGGAAACCTCTGGCGCCAGTTCCTGGTGCTTCCCGAACGTTTGTACTGGAATTTGGATTCGGATTCCCGCATGGAGCGTTGGTATTGCTTCATTTTGACCCAGGAACGGCCGGCGGCGTCGTAGGTGCACCAGACGGTGATGAGGACCGAGAGGAGGATGCACCAGTTGCAGACGATCATGGCGAGGACTGTCTCTTTGGGGTTCATGGGGTTGGTGGTGGGGCACTCGAAGTAGTTGTAGCAGAACCAGGCGACGCCGGCGGAGAGCCAGCCCGCCTCGATGAACATCACCGCTAGAAAGCAAATTATTATTATTATTAGGTTCTACAATTTTAACGTCAATTTTCAAATTAATTTCTAAACCAGTCACTTTAAATCATTTCGAAACTTCCAATCAGATTCATTTTAGAGCGGCAGACACGTGTTCTGGATATAACCTAAAAATTCGTTGTCACTTTGTTTTGAGATGGACCATCAGCTTACAATTGCTATTTTACCTGCATGTTTACTCCTGTAGCACGTTGGTTAACAAATTATTGTTAAAACTACACTGGTTTTTCAAATTGGTACAATTTTCCGATTTCGCGCCAAGAAACAACATTATTGTACAAATTTGAAAAATCAGTGTAATTTTAAAAATAATTTTTAACCAACGTGTCACAGGAGTAAACCTGCACGTAAAATAGCAATTGAAAACTGATAGTCCTTCTCAAATTTAAATTAGAAACAAAAAACACGGTTTTGGCGGGAACCAACAGAGAGGCCGCCTTAACGCCAAACGTCAATGAACTATAAAGGCTCGTTCACAAACATCTTGTTCCAGGGCCGTGCGGTGCTATGAGGCGGAGAGGCGGCCGCATCAGGCGCCACTCTAAGGGGGCGCCATTTCACCATTTTCAAAAACTAGTAAATTAAAGAATAAATAACTTTGTAAAAAATATTTATCCTATCATAAGTTTGACTGGAAAACTAAGTATGAAAGTACGATTCGTTTCTGTACACAAAATTTTCTCTTTTTTCTCGTAGGTTTTGTCAGTCAAAATTTTGCTGGACGTCAAATTTACTTCGGTCGGGTGCGAGTTGGCAGTCAAAAACGGGCGCATGTTTTTTCGAAGTTGAACCCGGTGTTGACTTAACCTTCTTTGACTAGGAATCACTCTTTTTATATAAATAAGCGCCAAATCGGTAAAAAAATCTGCCTTACTAAAGTTAGGTTTTTCCTTTTCTTATTCTGAAGTGCTGGGAAAATGGGTGACCTTGAAATTATCAAAAAATTTTGCCTGCGGCGCTACAATGCCTTTTTACTTTTCAGCTCGAAAATTCGATTGTTTTCAGTTAAAAAAAAATGTTTGTGCACCCCCTACAGGAAGCTACGGCCCTGCCTGGAAAGGCGCCATTTCGGAGAGTCGCATCACCTGAAAAAAATCTACCGCACGGCCCTGTCTTGTTCCGCCATCGAACTGAAACTTTCGGGCTTTAATTTCACATCATAAATGACAATTTAATTCTCACATGCACTTTTTTTTACCTCAAGTTATGTAAGTTCAAAAGATTAAAGCCTTTTGAACTAAAACTCTCGGGCTTGAACATAGATGAGGGGAATGCGATGTTGCCATTTTTCAAACGACAGACCTCCCTACTTTATTCACCTTGCATATTGTCGTCCACCTTGTTCTGGAAATATGCAATTCCAAAAAAACAAAAAAGGTGTCCAAAGCGTGGGCACTACGCCTGGAATGTATGCAACCCCACGTTCAATAATAGTTATTTATATATCAATAAGTAGGTACCGAAAACGTATTCGTCGCTTAGTTGGAATTGCTTAAATTGAAAAATAAGCTAGCCAACTTTACGGTACTATAGTACTACAAAGTGATTACTTTACAGTACTAGTACAATAAGTTCGACTTTCTGTTCATCTAGTTACCAAAAAATAAACTTTATGATGTGATTTAAAAAAAAGTGTTATAACCGCTATCCTTTTCTTTTACAAGAAAAACATCTTTTAAATCAAGTCCAGCTTTGGCGATACGTATAAAATCCTATAGAAATATGAACTATACTTAAAATAGGTAGAATCATATTCTAAGGGAGACATAAGGACAAGGTAAGTTAGGCGTACTTTAACGTAACAGTGTGAAACGGGCTAAATAGAAGTCCGTTCATAGCGTTCAATAACCCCACTGGAAAAAAGTCTGACTCACACTGCCGCTATGACCGTTGGAAAATGATTCGAACTTTACTTCATTTCCATAAAACGGTCGAAACAGTTAATTTATGGCTTGTTCATGGCTAAAACTGGGCTTGTAGGAAAATTTATTTAAATCACGCGCCAAAAAAGGAGCAAACAATGGACGAGTGAACCAATCAACCAATCACAAAACCAGTCGTTAAAACGAATAAGAATTGGCGTTTTTAGATAACGGTGATTTTCCAGCAAATTTTCCGGGAAAATTGTAAAAACTTTGCCATAGAAAACGGTGGCGTTAAATTTCGAAGCTGGAAAACGCCAAAATCCGAAGAAAATCGTGAAGTGAAATTTTTTGAGGTTATGTTTATGATTTTCTCCGTTTTTAATTTTTGCGTGGAAATTCGGTAAAGAAAAGTGCGTGGACAATGGATCAGTGTCACAAGGGAAAAATTGTGGAAAACTATAAGTGGAGGTGAAGTGAAGTGTAAAGCCCCGTTTACAAGAGTGACAAAAAACTGGGGCGATGACGTCATCGTTTTGACTTGTTTATAGGTGGCCAGTGAACCAATCACAATAACAGTCGTTTAAACGAAAGAACTGCCGTCTTAGATCTCGGTGATTTTCATCAAATTTTCTTAAGTTTTCCGCGAAAATTGCAAAAACTTTGCTCTAGAAAACGGTGGTGTTAATTTCGAAGCCGGAAAACGCCAAAATCCGAGAAAAATCGTGAAGTGAAATTTTTTGAGGTTATGTTTATAATTTTCGCCGTTTTAAATTTTTGCGTGGAAATTCGGTAAAGAAAAGTGTCACAAGAGAAAATTCGTGGAAAATTCAGTGGAGGTGAAGTGTAAGCCCCATTTACAAAACTTTGTGTCGTCATGGAAACGAACAACTCGCCAGAAATCCCTGGGGTGAGGTTCAAAATTTAGTTATAATGCGTTACTATGGTCACCAGCGGTTATTATTAATTACATTATTGAAAAATTGGAATTGCGTTAAGCCGCCTTATTCACAAATCAAAAATGATGATGACGTCATAATTTTGTCTTGTTTATAGGTGGCCGCGAGAAACGTTTTCTAGGCCAGGTTGCCGTAGTTACTGTCAATAAATAGTTTTATTTTAACCGAGGTTTTAACTATTTTAACAAAATTTTGACCAGTCTTTAAAAATATGATGTACGCCCTATTTTACATTTTCACCGAGTCGGTACTAACGGTTGAAGTATGTGCAGTGATTTTCAAGTTCCGTGCCCGTAAATGTCAGTGGGATCCAAAATGGCGGACTATGTATGAAAAACTTGTCCTAAAATAAGAACCTCAATAAAAACCATTGCAACGTTTGCTGCTGACTACAAGTTTGTCTGTTTAAAAAATAAGGGGTGGTCGTAAATGGTTGTCCACAGATATGACAACGTTGCAGAAAAATCTCAAATTATGCATTTGATAGTCTGTACGTTGTCATATCTGGAAGCAATCATTAAATACAGGTAGAACATATTGAAAGCTAACGTGCAATCACGAGAGCCTATAGAAGTTTCATTTAAAAAAAGTACCTACCGACTCTGAGGTAGAGAAAGTATTGCATCGAGGATCTTGGTGCCGTGTCCAGGATGCTCCCGCGCATTGCGACTATGCAGATGCACAGCTCGATCGCCATGGACAACCCCAGAATAATGACGTACCCCACCACCAGCCCCAGGAGTTGCAGTTCGCATTTGTCCACATCGAAGGTGGCCAGGCCCAACAGTACGCCCAGGATGATCGTCCTGCAAAAAAATCAACATTTAGGAACATTTTATTGGAAGCAAAGTTGAAGTTGGCAACTAAAATAATAATAATAATAACTAACCTGACGAGAATGAAACTAACGTTGCGCAAGCAATATAATCTTCATTGTTTTCAATAAACGGCCACTTCTGAGCTCTTACAGCGATAAATAAATCCCCCACGAGGGGAGCAATTGAATCGCAGGCGGCTAAGATTTATATCCCTCCCGGGGATAGGGTTTTATTAAGATGACGTCATTACTGCCTGACCTGAATCCGTTTGCATATCTCTAATTGGCTCTAATCAGGTGTTAAACCCACCCACGTTCAGTTTTAGACTTCATTCACGGTAACTAGATCAATGGAAGCCTGCCAAGGCCCCAATCCAACCAGAAAATCCACAATGAGGGTGTATATTATATTTTTACACGAAACTCATTATCAAGTCGGCCGGATCCGGGATGAGTCTGGTTTCCCGTTTATCGCGTGACCTCGGCGTTATCGCGACCAGACATTTGTTGTTGTTTGCAACAATTGGCACGCCCTCTGTGGTGGCGGGCGTCAACAATCAACAATCGAGCGCCATCTGTCGGTTTTGAATTGAACAAATGGAAATGAAACGATTGTTGGCCTGTTTTCCGTGTATCGAACGGTGCACACAGCTGAAAGGTCATAGGTCATCCGGAACTCATCTCGATGGAAATAAGACGAGGGACGGTCCCCGATTTCGAGGCATCGGATCCGTTAATGTCGGTTAATAATTCAAAAAAGGGCATCGATCGACGTGGAGGAACGTCCCCTTGAATGCCATAAATCGTCTGAGTCATTGTAATCATTGCGTTTGCGGCCAGGTTGGCACCCCTGCGACGACGGATGCGACTTGAATTTTAAACGCCCGTAAACCCTTCCTAAATATTTACGAGGTTTGTTTTTTTGAATTTCGCGCCGGGATTGAAATTAATGATACACCAATCACGGGTCAGTAAACAGCAATTAAAACAAATTAACTTGTTTACCGGTTGCTCTCTGGATGCTCTAGACAGTATATTGTGTTTGGTGTCGTCGTGGCAACGGGAAAGTCCTAGGAAACAATGCGTTGCTATGGTTGCTGCTCTGGCAACTTGGGACGTCTTCATGGAATTTTGAAACGTTGCATGGCAAATGTTTAGGCTCCAAAATGGCGAATTATATACACAGTCGTTGTTGGGGGACAAAAGACACTTTACGGAAACATCAACGTTTCTAGGCGTTATCGTTCCAACCAACCATGGTAAGGTTGGCATTATTGCATTCTAATAATTTTAATCGTAATTCCGGTTTTTGTGAAGTTGGCAGCACTGTGGACAGTTTCTAAATGATTTTTTTTAAAGGTGGCAGAGAACTTAAAATTAAAAAAATTAAAAAAAAGCGGGAAATTTTACTTTACTTTGCTGGCTGCTTTGTTAATTTAATTTAAGTTAATTTATCATGATATATTCCCAAACACAAACCTCTTGGTTTAGCTGGGAAGCTTTATTGTTGTTAATAATTCAATGTTAATAATTCAATGAATATGTAAAAAGTTTTTCTTTAACTCAATAAACTCAAACTCAAACTTAAAATTTTGAGAGATGCTGTGGCAGCGTGATACGTTACTAACGGTTATTAAAAAAAATGCAGTACCACCTGTTTTTTTCAATTCATGCACTGGGACTAAAGCTGCGTTTACACTAGCGTCGAAGTCTGTGACGCCACCGTAAGCCCGCTTCCACGCGTTTGTATGGTTCGAGTTAGAGTTTGGCCACACGAGAGTTCATAAAAAATTATTTGGAAATTATCAAAAATTGGTCAACCCCTTGCTTTTAACTTTCGCGGCCAAGTTAAATGTCAACCCTAAATATTTAAGAAAACATTTTATGTTTCCAATCTTAAACTATTTGTTTCCGGGGGGTTAACCACTTGGCGATCTTGGTGTAAAATGTTCTTCGCTATTTTATACGATTTTTAACAATTTTCTAAAATTTTTTTGCAACTAGCCTTTTAGTGTACACTTATTCGCCTTGTGGTTAACCCCTCACTTTTCTCCTTCATCAATCTTTGAGAAGTGAATATCTTGTGTTTAGGCTGCCTCAGAGGAAGATCACGAAAATATTATGTAATACTGTCGATCGATTTAATATAGTTATCTCCTTTTACCGCATTCCCTAGCCATGAGAGGGAAAAGGACACCAAATGCGTAAAAATAAGACATAATAAGTAATACAAAAAAAGGAAACGGAAAGCTCTCAGCAACATTTGACATCAAGTAGGCCATGGAAGCTGTATAGTACGTCGAGGCTTTACTGCTGATATTTTAAGCGACTAATGTATTCTTTTTTATGAGCGTTTGACCACTTGGACGTTGTGGTGTACATGCACTTCCGGTTATACCGGAAATGGCCGCCATCTTTGTTATTTTAAATAGGAATTGACCTCTTAATTGTAAGCTAATTGCACCCCCACTTTGCCTACCTAACAGCCATAGTTTTGGACATGTGTCAAAATTTGTGTAAAAAAAGTTGATTTTTAATCGGCAATAGAAAATTTTTTATCTTCCAGACGGTTGAAGATTAAGAAATCAAACTTGGAGGGTTGAAAGTGCAAGGTTTGAGCTTTCTTTTGCTATCTCACTTGATCATGTTGATTTAACCATATGGCGGAAAATAATTTTTAAAAATTGCGTAACGAAATTGTCCACAACTCAATTTTTTCAAATGCGAGTACTATAATTTTATGTATCCAAAAGATGCAAAATTAAATTCTCTTTAGGCTAATATTAGCATTCCCTATACCTATTTTCAATATTTTTGAAAATATTTGAAATAAATGAATTTGTGCAAATTAAAAATAAATGATCCCAGCACACTTTAATAGTTATTTACGATATAAGTGTTAAAAGTGGTATTTTATTTAAATAAAATCACTTTTAACACGCATATCATACACTATTTTTTCTGCAAACACTTTTAAAAGCAAAAGTCCACATTATTAGTATTGTTGCCGGGGCTTGTTTAATTGTTGTTGCATTGTCACTTTTAACACTTGTCACTTTTAACAGTGTTAAAAGTAAATGACTTTTAACACAAATGTTAAAAGTAAATGACTTTTAATTCTGGTATATCATAAAATGTTATTTTTGCAGGATACACTGCGAGCCGGGATAATTTCGGGTGCCGGGTAGTATATGCATCCTTTTTCCTCTTTTGGCGAGGTAATACGTAACACGAGATAGATATACGCCCAGAGTACTGCCGCAGCGTGGCAGGTCGAAATCGGCGGAATAAAAATGTCTGTCTGTCTGTAAGCACGCTGCAGCTCAAACTGGTGAACGTATCGAGATGAAATTTGGCACACATACTCAGTGGGCAACTTGTAGATGCTAAATAGACTTTGGGCCACATCGGAAAGTGCCTTTTTGGCAACGTGAACTTTGAAAATAAATGCAAAACCGCATTTTTCGCGTTACCATATGAATGCTCTTCGAATTCTGCTTCCAAAAATGTATCAACACTTAGTGCCCTTTAGCAAAAAAATCATCAAAGACACGCTGCAGCCGAAACTACTGAAGACATGGAGATGAAATTTTACGCACACGATCAGTGAGCACCTATAGATGATGATGCGATTTTGGCAAAAAGGGCGTTTTTTTGAATTGACCTCACAAAAAGCATATTCTTACTATCGGATTCGATAGCTGTTGCTTTGCCGGATCAAAAACCTTAGTGCCATTTTTTCTAAAATTGACATTTTAGAGGCAAAATGGCCCCTTTTTGAGTTTTTGTTAGCCAAAGAGCAATTATTATTATCGAATTGCATTGCCGGATCCAAAACCTTAGTGCAATTTTTCAAGAAATGTCATTTTAGGGGTGAAAAACGCAATACGCACGACAGCATCAGCGATCAACAATAACCGCTCGCACGCTCGATTTCTGACACAGATTCTGACTTGGTTTAAAATTAAAAGCTACATTTACAAAATCTGTGAAAAAGTAGAAGTTTCTACCGCCTCCGAGACTGCCAATTTTTTTTTAGCCCAAGTTATAAGTTTATCAATCTTTGGTTGTCTTACGTCAGTGTGGGGCATTTTCAGGGTTGCTTAGAACTGCCGCTGTGGCCAGCATAAACTTCATTCACACTTTGAAGATTCAGGGAAGAAATCGCCGACTTTCCTCGCATTTCAAAGAACATTTCCTAATTGCAACGTAATCGTATTGAGGTCAAGATTTGTTTATTCAGCAGAACCGAACGTAACAAATACATTTTTATGGATTCAGCGGTTGATGCGTCATCTGCTTTTCCTCTTTTCGCTATGTAAATGAAAAGATTAGCGGGCGCCAAAATATCGGTTCGATCGTCTGGCTAATCCAATTCCCAAGTTATCAAACGTCAGTCGAGCACGCGACAATTTAATTTCAGGGGGTGCCCTTACCAGATCAGGTGGACGGTGAAGAGGAAGGCCCCCGGCACGACGAGGTCGTCCGACCCCACGCTCCATCTCCTCCTGAAGACGACTATCCCCGGCATATTTACCGCATCTCCTCCATCACCAAATCAACACCGCACTTTTTTTTCCAATCACCAAACACAGCTCCCGGCTCGATCTTCCGCAGCTCATTTTTAGTCAATGATGTGGGTTTAAATATAGTCCTGCAACTAAAAATACGGTCAATTCGGTTTTTTCGATGTAAGGCAGACAAGTGGGGGCGCCACAAGCGATAACAACAGCGATAACAGCCCTCCAGTGATTCACGTCCAAAGGCGATTCGATTTTGCAGACCTACCTCCGATTGACAAGAACTCGACTGAGACGTCGAGGTTTCATGGCACGATTGTGAGGGTCTTTGTTGGCGTCGGCATTTCACGGGGGTGACGCCGACGCAGGCGCCGGATCCACCCCCAGAAGCTACCACCGAAGTGGATAAATTATAGAGCGAGAGGGGGGATGTTTGATCTACGGGGTGGCGAAGATCAGATTACTTCCTTAATAAACATCTTTTTATGTATTTGTGCCGAGTTTTATTTACCCCTCCGATAGTCGATTGCTTTGTATTTACAAAAGTTTCCTAGTGTAAATGGGACGAGGAAAGCTGGAGATCAGCGATTTGGATTCCATTTATGCGGAAAGGGGGCTTGGGGAATCCCTTGCAATCTGACGTCTAGACGGGGTATGTTAGGTGCTTACCTTTCCGAAAGAAACATTTGTTTGTAGGACCTAATTACAGTTATAGAAAGTAACGCAAATATTTCCAGTGAAAAACACGTGTTGGACTTGTTATTGGCAAAGAGCCACGCCATCAAACAAGTTTATGTGGCTTAAGTCGCTTGGACATGATTCAGTGGAGATTTAAGTCACATTTGCAATCAACATGTCAAGGATGAGGTTTTATGTCAAATATATTGCCAACGTTGCAAATGGAAGGCTTGAAAAAAAGTTGTCAACTTTAAACCGAAAAAGTTCCAGTCTTTACATCACAGAATTTTTAAGTTTTGCTTTTGAAACGAGTTACGACATGCGTTCATGACTTAATGTTGGTATATTATAGTACTAAATTTAAATCCTAAAAGTTTCAATACATGTAGGGGTACCAAAACCCATATTTAGTTTGAAAATGTCGCTCTATTAAAATAATCCAGTAGGTCTTTCAGGGTACCAACTTTAAATTAATGGCGCTATAGCAATCGTGCCAACATTAATGCTTAAGCAGTTAGTGAAAAAATCATTAATCGATAACCGCACTACAACAGTCATTCCATTGTACCAACATGACAATTAATGGAAATCTACCAATTAAAGAAAAACAATAACCAGTTAGTATACCAACACAAAGATTAATGAAGATCTAGGAAATAAGTAAGTTTCTACTTCTTAAAGAACGTGGTCTGCAGTGCTACCAACTTATAGGCTAGTTTGTAGGTGTGTAGTATGTACAACATCAATGGGACAACGTAATAATGAAAATAATTACAATGCGAACCGATAAACTGATTTAAATTTTTCATGAGCGTTGTTTTCGTTGCAATGGTACAAACTTTTAACCGTACAAAATCAAACTTAATTCAATTTATCAACTTATATACTATATTTCTCCTTTCAAAAGAGGTTGGGGCATGATCGCAGTTGTACCAACTATCAACCGGTGAATATTTATGCCTTGATGATGCCAAGATACGTGACATATTCGTATAGTCGTGGAACTACGAATCTCAACACCTTAAATTAAAAAAATTAAAGCAGCAGCTTTATCAACTTAGCCCGATTTCTGGTTTTCTTTGAACATTACTACCAACATTAAGTATTTCCATAAGACTAAAGTTCCAGGCTTGTGGGGTGCCAAACTAATGTTATCAGGCCTTTTAACTTTTATACAGTCTTGCCAACATGAACATGGTTTTTAATAATTATTTTAACTTGATAAGTAGGTATAATATCTGATGTAGCTACCAACCTTACAGGGTTAAGAAGGTTACAGAACTGCACCGGCAACGTAAAAATTTGAAACTGTAAATAATTTGCAGTTCTACCAGCATAAAAATTAACATGTCTCCAAATTCGATTTATAACGTGAAATATGTAATTAAAACGCTTCGACTAGTTTTAATAAAATTTTTGAAATAAATTTTCGTCCTAGCGTTTTTCGAATAGTTTATTGCCAACTTTAGTTAAATTATTGTTATTCACTTTAATTTGAACAATACTTCGACCATGGAATTCACCTATTTCTTGAGCGACGTCACGCGACGGCCATTTGGAGGTTTAAAATGTATTTCTCCCTCTCCTCTCCATTAAAGAAAGGAATATCGGTCTCTGTCGGTTGCATCCAAGTGCGCACGAAACGTTAATGTGTAGGTACCCTTTTCTCACAAGAGATAAAATGCCAACGGTACATAAAAAAGGATCTATTATGCTTTTATGTTCATATTCTTTCGAATCATGAGCTTTATTCATTTCACCTAACTGCATAAAAAACTGGTAAAAAACACGATTGCCAATCATTTATTTTCAGTTTCTTTCTTTCATTGGCCTAGTTATACCTAAAAAATGTAAAGAAAGTGACTTAAGTCATTATGCTTTGGTTAGTGATGACTGATGAGAAAAAAGGGTAAAATACAATATTAATATTTTATATTCATGTTTTGTGTTTCGGGGTTGAAGGGGGTGAGTTTTTGGGGGTGCAACTTTTTGCGTTCAATTAATTTCCTCTGATTGCAGGTGGTCCAAGGGTAAAAGTTTCCCAATATCCAGTTTTTGTGTTTCGGGTTTGAAGGGAGTCATTTTGTGGGGGTACATTTTTTTGCGTTCAATATGTATTAGTCTCCTCTGTTTGTAGGTGGTGTATGGGAAAAATTGTCTCCACGCCAATTTTATTAGAACGTTGAAAGAGGTGGCGATCCATTATCACAAAGTGGGCTAACATATAAACAAGGTGATGTCCGAAAAATCAGGCACAAAGTCGATTACTCACAATTTTTTTTTTCCTCCCTGAGGCAGGACTGAAGAAACCATACCTTCAGCTGTAAGTGCTTCTGTCTAAAAAGGAGCTCCTCGTAGGTACGGATCAAAAAGGCCTGACTGGCATTATTTCAACGTTGAAAGAGGTGATGAGAGATGATGTCCGAAAAATCAGGCACAAAGTCGATCCCACACAAATAATTTTATAATTTTATTAGAGTGTTGAGATTATATTTATTGGCTGGCTTACAAGAACTTAGGGAATGTTAATAATGGCACAGAGGTTGATTTATGCTGAAAATGCGTAAGCCTGAAGCCTATCATACCATTCGTACCGCATAATTTTTAACTATAATTTTATAAAAAAAATTCCAGCTTCAGTCCCTAAATTTCATCCCGCTTGTTAGATCTTAGTGATAATCTTTCCATCTAGAATGTAATTGTACCTAAATCACCAAACCAAATTCTGCCCTGATCTCTCAAATAATTTTTAAGTTTTCGTAGTTTTGTGCTTCTGTGTTTTCAGGGTCGAAAACTTTTTTTGTACCATTAATAGAAATCTATCGAATTGTCAACCCTACGTTATTAAAAAAAATTCGAGTTTCCACCCCTAAATTTCATCGCCTTCGATTTTATTCTAAAATTCACTCCTCCGTTTCCGAATATACAATGTGTAATTCCTTACAGTTTCGCAGCATAATATTCTTCTGTGTCAAATTACAGGGCTTCATGAGCGTTTCAACCCCTAAACTCCAACCCCCCTAAAGAAAGTTGTGTTTTCAATTTCACCACCCTAATCCAATTCCTTGAAAAATTGCGGCGATTTAGAGATTCATGTTTTTAACCCCCTTACCATTTTACCCTTTTATGATTTACAAAGAGCGAGTTTATTTCTACTGTTACATAACTTGTTGCGTATTTACTTACGTCGGTTGTTCATAAATAAATCGACAGGATTTCAGAAGAAATAAATAAAATGTTATCTCCCTTGATAGATTTTATTAAAAATTTGTCCATCTGCCTACAATGTCACACCAAGTTCTGTCTTGATTTTTTTGTTGTGTTTCTGGGAATAATCAGGAATTAAAGTGCCTCCGCAATATGCGTCAGCATTAAAAATCGCTGGTAGAAACAAAGTTTGCCATTCACCAATTTCCCATTCCTTGTTCTTTTATTACTTCAGCTACTGACTTAAGCAGTTTGAGCCTGACTTAAGCCCCTCAAGCAACGCCTGGTTGCCTACCCCGAATTTCACCGAATAGAAAGCGACCATCATCCACGCCGACCTGATTTCCAAACGCAAAACGCATTCAGCGGATTCACTTTCGTCTCAAAGGTCGACCAGAGAAACTGGAACGGTCACACCCTCCACCGTTGAATTGCAAAAAACCAATTGTATAACATTCACACAGGCGTGGAGACCTTTTACTCTTCCTGGATTAAAAAAACAATTAAATAAATAACTTTATTTCCGGGATACAAAAGGGACAATTTGACAATGGACCGGAAAATGTATCACAAATCTAATCGCTGGTCTCACTATGTCGATCACTGGAAAAGTAGAAAATGAAATAATTTAGGCGGATTTGGGGGTGGTCGTGGTTTCCTGTCCTTCTGGGACGGGGGCCACGGTCGGAATTTCGGGGTACTCGAGTTTAGCTCCTTCTTCGCATTTGAACTGGGGGCAGCAGGTGGGGTAGGGGGCGGTTTTGTTGGTTTTTTCCTCGTCCAGTTTGCATTTTGGGTTCGCTAATGGAAGGGGGCCGCAGTCTTCGACTAGCTCCAGGAGGCGAGGGGGCTTGTCTTCGGAGAGGACGCAGGTGGAGCGCCCGCAGAAGGGGTACAGCTCCCAGGTGTTTCCTGGTTCCACGGTAGCACATTTGGTGCTAGCAAAGCACATTCCCGGAAAATCTGTAAAAAACTTGTAGTCAATCCCTAATTTTTTATTAGCTCGGTAGGTGTATAAGTACCGCAATTTTCACTTCGTTAACTCTATTAAGCGTGGGCCATACCATTGAAATCGCTGACCTATAACGGAATAGACGTTTCCACCATTGTTACAGAACCCAACCACTTCCCTTTTCCGCTAATTACCTGATTAACGTCGATTAGCATTCAAGGAGGACCCGATTTCTCAGCTTGGTAGGTACTCATTATTATTATTATTATTATTTAAAAAGAGCGTGCAAGGCCAACTGCCTTGCAGTGAAAGCGCTAAAACTGGAGCGTAAAAATTTACCTCTGAGGACGTCGGCAGGGATGAGCCTCCGATAGGTTTTGATCGCCCCCTCGTCCTTCTTGGGCTCATCGCTGAAGACGACGGCCAAACAGACAGCGAGAACTAGAAAAACTTTCATGGTTGCTTGCACCCGACCCGATCAGTACTGAAGCAGGGAACGGTACCACCGTCGCTTTTATAGCCTCAAGCCCCCCTGGTGGGGGCCCGCCCGTTTTTTACCACCGATTTTCGTGTTTTAGGTTTTTTCGAGGAAAAACTCCGCAACTGGGTCATTATCGATGTTGCAAGAGCAATTAATGCATTGTTCTGCCTGTTAGAATATTTGACGGCGTCCAGGGCCGGTCGTTAATGAGCTGACTCAGAGCAATTTCACTTTTATCGTAGCGTAAACAAGGGGAAGGTGGTGTTCCCCAAGGATGCGTTTTGAGCCCCGTGCTTTGTTTCCGTTTGATTATTTCGATGTTGGAATCGGTTTTGGGTGGCTGGAAATTTCCAAATGGTGTCCAGGAACTGCCGTTTCGAAAGATGAATTAAATTTTCATGAGTTGCTACGATTGCTGAATAATTCATTGCTTTCGTTATGGTTCGGAGGGAAGTGACGCATTATCAGGAAGGTTTGGTGACCGTTTTTGGTTATTATTATATACTTATTATTCATTTAAACAATAATTGATTAGATATTTAACAGTTCCTATTGTTTCTTTGCAAAAAAACTATAGAGATTATTGGTTTATTGAGTTGAGCAAACTCTGCAGAATTGGTAGGGTTTTTCGTCCGTTTACCTTTCAGTCATTTAGATTTTAAACGTTGGCAGTCCTACTTTCTAATTGGGATAAGAAACAAATTTGCTAATTGCTTGTTGTGGTGGCACACCTGATTTACTGAAGCCGAATGAATTATGTTCAAATGGTAACTGTTGGCGACACTTCGTGAGATAAACTTTTTACTTTTTGGTAGCACTTTTCTTACTGACTATGTTAATTTCAATGTTGGTACTACTGCAAACTCGGATTATTTTATTTAAGTATGCAAGGCACCGTTGTTTTAGCTTATTCGCTCGTCCGAGCGATAACTTGAGAACGGATTGAAATATCGGACTGAAACTTGGAATACGGCTTTGCATCCCAAAAAGTAAGGCGGAGATTGCTTTTGGGTATATCAGACCAAGGGGGTGGCAGCTAGGGGTGAAATACCGAAAAACTATTAATTATAACTACTGGAGGTTTCTTAATGAAACTTGGTATGCACGTGCGACCTTCAAGTCTGTTAAAAGTGGGGGTGTCAATTTCGGGAGGTGAAAAGGGGACAAAACCACAAAAAATATGATAACTCCGCAAGGGTTGCACGCAGCTTTTTGATTTTCGTTTTCCAACTCAAATGTTTTACCTTTATTTATTTTTTGTTGATGCTACTGGCCATAATTTCGGTTTTAAAGTTGTCAACAAAAAAAAATTGCAGTCTCGGAGACGGTAGAAACTTCTACTTTTTCACAGAATTTGTTACTGTAGCAATTAACTTTGACCAAGTCAGAATCGGTGAGTCGAGCGCATCGGCTGGGTGAACCGTGGGCCGGGTGTCGATCGCTGATGCTGTGTTGCGCATTGTGCCCAGCGTTCATTTATTAAAATTTAAAATACAAATGTTTTTCACCCCTAAAATGAGACTTTTCGATACGGCAATGCAACAGCTATCGAACGCGATAATAATATGTCCTTTTCCTAAGAAAAATTGAAATACGGGAACTCTTCCCCCTAAAATGTCAATTTTCCAAAAAATGGCACTAAGGTTTTTGATCCGTCAATGCAACAGCTATCGAATCCATTAGTAAGAAAAAGCTTTTTGTAATGAAAAATTCAAAAAAGGACCATTTTGCCACTAAAATGACATTTTTAGAAAAAATGGCACTAAGGTTTATGGCTGGAAATCAGCTATCCTGTTATAAAAATATATTATTCAGTTTTTTTGACGGCACCGATTTTTAGCCAAAAGGGCACCAAGTGTGAATACATTTTTAGAAGCAATATTGGCAGAGCTTTCATATGGGGACGTGAAAAATAGGCGTTTGCATTTCAATTTTTAAAGTTGATGTGCCAAAATGACACTTCCTGTGGGCCGTTTTGGCCCAAAACCTTTTCAGCTCTTTCGAAATCCATAAAATGTCCACGATCCAAATTGCAGCCAAATCGGTCCAGTAATTTGGGCTGTAGCGTGTTTACAGGCACACAGACATTTTTTCACAAACCACTTTTAACCTCCCCACTCCACTTCACCATTTAAAAAAAAAGGGAGGTTACTGCAATCACTAAAATTTTCGAATTCGAGATAAGACCGGATCTATACGTTTTGAGGTCTCAGGAGCCCAAAAAAGTGGTTTTTAAAATGTGTCTGTATGTATGTACGTACGTTCGTACGTTTGTACGTACGTACGTTCGTAAACACGCCACAGCCCAAACTACTCGACAGATTTAGCTGAAATTTGGTACGTGTGCATGTGATAACCCAACTTAGATCTGAAAAGCTTTTGGAGCCAATCGTGCAACCAGAAATGCCATTTTGGCACATCAACTTTTAAATTTTAAATGCAAACCCCCATTTTTCACGTCACGATAGGAAAGGCCTTCAAATTCTGCTTCTAAAAATGCATTCATTCTTAGTGCCCTTTTGACCAAAAATAAAAAAAAATTGATTTTTATCGGACTTTAAAATCGCGGTACAGCCCAAGCCCCTGAACCGATTTGGCTGAAATTTTGCACAAGGGGATTGTATTACACGTCGAAGAGGTGAACAAATTTTGGATTCAATCGGCCCACGGAAAGTGCCGTTTTGGCACACCAATTTCGAAATTTAAAATTATTCTCTAATTTACCCATCCAAAACAAGTTTTTGAAAGATTTATTGTCACTATCGAGGTCACCATCAGAAAGGTCTTCAATTTCTGGTTTTAGATGAGACAAAATTTATTCGCATTTAGAACCCTTTGAGTAGAAAAATCGAAATTTTGTAATAACACTGAAACCACTTTATAGCCCAAACTAGTGGATCGATTTGCCCGAAATTTGGTAAATGGAGGTGAGGTGACCCGTTGAAGAGCTGAAAGGCTTTTGGGAGCAATTGGTCAACGGGAAGTGCCATTTAGGCATATCAACTTTAGAATCTTAAACAGAAGTCCCTGAAATCAAAGACCCACGCGTTGGGGAGGTTCCAGCCGCTTCTCTGCTGCATTTTTTTTTGTGTTACCAGTACATATGCTAAAACGTAAAGATTTGATGTTTTTGGCAATTAGATTTTTCATGTCAGTATAACTTTCAGACGAATGAACGAACCGACGTGAATTTCAGAAAATCGTCTGAAACCGAGCGTGAAAGCGCCGTGGGTGACTCGATCGAAAGTCGAGGTCGGGACCCTGCCAAAATTAGTCATCTGAAGATCTGTCTTGAGGGAAAGTGGAACGATAAATATACAGAAAGCCAATGCCAAGGGTGATCAAAAAAATCCCAGAATTTTTTCTCGCAATTTCGTCTTACGCAACTCGAGATGTCAGCTGTTTCCTAGGAAAATCTAATCGCAGCCCAAATTACGTAAAGTACAAGTACGACAGCCATGAAGCGGTAGTGAGCGGCGTCTCATTGTCGTCCGCTATCGACTTTCACCCTAATTGCCAGCCAATTAACGATTCTAACTTGATTATATGGTTTTTCGAGGGATAGAAGAGGTCCCGTAGGAGAGCCGTGCGGGACGAAATTTCACGAAATCGCTCCGTGCGCTGATAAATTTCGTGTCGTACGGATTTCATTGCCACGACGCTTAGAAAGCGTGTTTCCTTACGGTTGACAATTGGAACGACCGCAAGGTGAGAGAAAAATTTAATTGAGCGGCGGAAAATTTGCAGTTAGTCACCGCACGAACGGTTTACTTTAAAGCTGTAATTTTTGTTTATTTACTTCTGACGGAGTTCGGACAGGGCTTTGGCCAAGGTCGGAGCGAGAATAAATCCGTTTTTATGAGATATTTGTATGTATATCGATCGCGGGAAAGGAGGGGGGGCCAAGGTTGCGCCCTGGGAAACGCCCGCGCCCGACCGCAGATATACAGTCATCGTTCTGTGAACTTTTTCGCAAATTGGCATCATAAAGTGACTTAAATGAAAAATTAACCGAATTTTTCTCACGTTGAACTATTGTGGTATATTTTCTGATACATTCATTCTTCTGCGTAGATTGTTTGCGCGATAATAACAGCTTTTGTTTTGGACGCCGAGTTTAATTTCTTCGAGGATTTCTTAATCTTCAACCGTCTGAAAGTTGCAAAAGGCGTTTTTTCTCGATTTTCGAATTTTTTTTTCGAATACAAATTAATTCAAACGGGCTTACTATTTTTTAAAAATTTCTTAAGCTTTTAAATTAATTAAAATTTATATACTGTCACTTCTGACGTCAGTTTCAATTTTTTCTCGGAAGGACGGTTCAAATCTGACATTATATTTTGAAGGTATTTCAATACCAATACCAAACAAGATTGTTTTCTATACTTTCAAATGCAAGTTTGTATTTCAATACATAAAACCGAGAAAAAACGCCTAAAATTTTCTATTGCCGAATAAAAATCAATTTTGACATATGTCAAAAACTATGACAGTTTAGGTAGGCAAAGTGGGGGTGCAATAATGAACTGACAATTAAGAGGCCAATGAGATTCTAGAGTCAAAACATGGGCTTTCCCATTTAAAATGACAAAGATCGATGGTGGCCACTCTTCCGATATAACCGGAAGTCGGAGAGCTGAAAATATTTTCATTCGATGGGCAATAAAATTGAAACCCCCGTGTGTGAAATTTTGTTTAGCTGCTCAAAACGTTTCTCTAAATATCGCTAACTGACACTTTAAAAGAGACACCCTGAATAGACATTTTTAATATTTTGCAGGAAAAAATTGATTTTCTATATTTTTTACACCAGTGTCAGTCGTCAATTAAACTATAGTGCTATTCAGAAAATATGTGATAACGGGTGGCTATGAAGACAAATGAATCGTAAATTATCGTAAGGACGTATGTCCAAATTTAGTTCGTACAGGTCGTCTGTCATTTTGTCTGGGGATTGCGCACGCTTAGCAATTTATTTTATTTGATGTAGGTTATAACATGGAGATCTCACAGTTCAGTGGGCTCCAAGATGGCTGAAATCAGGGGACTTTGAGCCATTAATTTCTTGGTTTGGTTTATTTCATGGGGCTCCAAAATGGCAGATGTTACCTGGCGAATCTGGAAGTATTTTAAAATGATAAAATTGGTAGGTAATCATCAGTCGTCCACTGTTTCCATAGGTAATCATAGAAAATGTTAATCTTCAGGTCTCAGTTGGCTCCAAAATGGCGACGAAAAGGAACAAAAATTGTAGTTGCAAAAATAATTTCAAGACCACCTACGATGTTTAAATAAAGTCCTGTAGAAATCATTAGACGAAGTATACACCCAGCAATACATGATTGTGTGCAAATGGTTGCATATCTCGCGTTTGATCTATTTATAGATTTAATCAATCTACGTATGACGTATGGGTATCGATAAAAACAATTATTACTAATCTACTATTTATGAGTTAGTTACAGTATTTACAAGTTTATACATAAAAATATTTTGCCCTTTAACCACAATCCCACGCCTACTTTCTACATTGCACTAGAGCAAGTCAGTCAAAAAAATATCACAGCCAACTGGAAATTTGTGAATCATGAATTGCATCATCCAATCACGCACTGTCCATGAATCTCTCCTGATAAACCCTCGACCTATGCACCCTGTTCAACACGGGGGATATCACAGCATCGATTCTTGTAATCCGATCTTTGAAGCGACACCTGTCGAGGGCCAACCCTTCCCAGGGCCCCTTCCTCGCGGCTTGATATGCGTAGGACCACATTATCATGGGGTGTACTTCACACAGCACTTCTGCAAATCTAACCTAAAAAATTAAAAACCATTTAACCTTGTTCAAGTGAAAGCTATAATTTACTTTCTTGGGATGCGAGTCCAACGAGTCTATTTCTGAGGATTCTTCTGAATTTTGATCAAAGACAATGAGGCTATCTTCACTCTGGACTGAAATATGACGTTGACGTGGGGGCTCGCTCCTTTTGTTTCTTCTCCTGCGCCTTCTCCGTTTCCTTTTTTTTTTGGTATTCCCGTTACTATTATTGTTGTTGCCTTGGCAACAGTCGTTTTCGATTGTTTTCCGATAAGGGTTGTCCCGCTTAAGGAAATCCGGGAAGTTCTTTTCGGGATTGTGCGGAATCCCGAAAATTTGCAAGTTGTCCGCACCCATTCCCGCTCCCTTGCAATTCATGAAATTCCACATTTTTTAAACGGGATGTCTATTTGTGACAAAGTCCGTACTATTGTTCCAACAGGAAGGTGGCGTGCCGCCCGTATGTTGTTTTCTGGTTCGCAAAAATTGGAATTTACAAACACCCAAATTCACTTGAAGCACTTTTTCTGGCATCGATTCGATTATTTGCACAAAATTCGCCATTGTTTTCACAAAATTGCTGCACTAAAACTAATTACGATATTCACTCTTCGGCCATTTTGAAAATTATTCGAGATTGTTAAAGGGCGACGAGGAGGTTCTGGAGCCGGCGGAAACGCACGAACGCGGGATGACGTCACGGTGGACAAGGCGGACGTGACTAATGTCATTGGTTCAATTTGTTTCAATAATGCGTAATGTTGTAAGGTGCGATCAAAAACCCTTCCCATGTGAACTTGCTGTGTTAGTTCGGAAGAACTTTTGATTACATGTTACAGGATCCGGGAATTGTTTAAAGTTTAAATTAAAGAGAAGTGGCGAAGAAAGAAAGCAAATGTGCACTGTCGCCAACTTCAGTTCTGTGAGGTTGGTAGTGGAATAAATATTAAATTGAATTTTTTAAACGTCAGAAGTTTCAAACAAGCATGCAAACGCTAGTAAAATAGTATATTGTGTAACTAGAAGGAATATAAGTATTTGGTAAATGGACCCACCCGAACAAGAATCTGATCTCGGAATCGACCTGCGACGCCCCCTTAATTTTTTACGATTTTTTTTGTTTTATTTTACTTTTGATTCCATTCGCTTTCTCGTCCCCAAATTAGGACGATATGTAAATTTGGTGAAGATCGGGAAACTTTGATTTTTTCCAAAATTCTGCATACCTGGGGGTCGTCAAAAATGATCTAAAAAGTGTTTTTCCTCCTAATCGATTGAAACTTTCAGTACTTGGTAAATGGACCCTCCCGAACATGAAACTGCCCTCGGAATCGACCTGCGACGCCCCCTTAATTTTTTACGAATTTTTTTCTGTTTTTTTTTACTTTTGATGGTCCGTATCGTGGAAACGGATAGAGAGATCGAATCGCAGGCTTCACCATTCGCTTTCTCGTCCCCACATTAGCCCGATACGTAAATTTGGTGAAGATCGGGGAACTTTGATTTTTTCAAAAATTCTGCAAAAATATCTAAAAAGTGTTTTTCCTCCTAATCGGTTGAAACTTTCAGTACTTGGTAAATGAACCCTCCCGAACACGAAACTGCCCTCGGAATCGACCTGCGACGCTCCCTTAATTTTTTACGAATTTTTTTCTGTTTTGACTTTTGATGGTCCGTATCGTGGAAACGGATAGAAATATCGAATCGCGGTCTTCTCCATTCGCTTTCTCGTCCCCAAATTAGGACGATATGTAAATTTGGTGAAGATCGGGAAACTTTGATTTTTTCCAAAATTCTGCATACCTGGGGTCCGGTCGTCAAGAATGATCGGAAAAGTGTTTTTCCTCCTAATCGATTGAAACTTTCAGATCTTGGTAAATGGACCCTCCCGAACACGAAACTGACCTCCGAATCGACCTGCGACGCCCCCTTAATTTTTTACGATTTTTTTTTCTGTTTTTTTTTACTTTTGATGGTCCGTATCGTGGAAACGGATAGAGGGATCGAATCGCAGGCTTCACCATTCGCTTTCTCGTCCCCAAATTAGCAAGATACGTAAATTTGGTGAAGATCGGGGAACTTTGAATTCTTTCCAAAATTCTGCAAAAATGATCTAAAAAGTGTTTTTCCTTTTAATCGATTGAAACTTTCAGTACTTGGTAAATGGACCCTCCCTAACACGAATCTGTCCTCGGAATCGACTTGCGACGCCCCCTTAATTTTTTACGGTTTTTTTCTGTTTTTTTGACTAGAAAGTTTATCAACTTAACAAAGATATTTCAGAAGTAGGTGTTGACATTTTAACACTACCAATAATGGTCAGTAAAAAGGGGCAGAATTCCAGAATTAGATCATTTAATACAAATAGAGGGCTGCCATCCTTCATATAAAATAATAAAGCGTAAAGATGATAAGGTTTTACCTCGGGTTTTACCAGCAAGCAGGTACAGTTCTATTCAGACAGATTGCGATTCATTTGTTTCCAGAGCCACCCGTTCTCACATATTTTCTGAATATCACTGTATATTTGGAAAATAATAAAATATTAGATACTGGTAGCTGGTAGATCATAACTAAATTCGGTGTAAGATCAGATCAAATCTTACCAACCTACGAAAGCTAAATAAGCAAGAAGCACTATTTCGCACACTGCTGACAACTCACCTCCGATTTTTATTGTTAGGTACCTGCCAATACTGTAAAAATTATAAATAATTCCCACCAAATGAGCTGTGACGTGTTTTTGCATTTTCGAATATAACCAGTAGGTACCTACTATTAATTAAATATTAATTTTGATGACGTATGAGCTACGTCCAGGAACAGTGCGAGCCAACCTGTCCATTTCATTCCTGTTTAATTCCGTTAACGTCAAATATAATTTTCTAATGGAAACAAGTGACAGAAGTGCCATCTATTTGTCATCTGTGTTCTTACATCAAGAAATTGTACAGGAAGGTGAGATCACTAGCACATACGTCATCAATTGTTTTAAATCTTATTTTGACATTTTCTAAGCAAAGGCACGATTGCCAACAAGAATAGGATAAAGAAACATGACCAACTGTAGAAACGAAAAATCACCAAAGTCATCTTTACCAAAGAGAGCAAGATATAAATGAAATTTGTTTATAAGCTTCTCGGGGAACTGATAATAACGATTAGTTTGCAGTTGATTCAGTCTTGCCAACTCGATAAATCTCACCTCTGATGGCTTCTTCTAAATGTTAATGATGTCATCCTATGTAGAAAAACTGCCTGTTTCAGACTATTTAGAACACAAATTTTTTAGAAAGCGTTGCCAACCTTCAAACAAAATGTAACACAAGAAGGTTGCGTCCTGCCAGTTTGTAAAATTTGATAAGAAAGCCCTTTTTTTCGTTTGTTCCACTCCTACCAACATACAAATTCATTAAAAAAAATTTTGGGTCAAGACTATGCGGGGTCAGCACGCTCTTATGTAACTCCTCATTGAAATTCTGGAGGAGCCCATCGTCCTTCCCCATGAATACAAATCCGCCTCTCTCGTCGAGATGGGAGGACACCATCCACATTTTCACTTCTTCGTCAGACCTCCGCACAATCGCTTGAATATTTTATTTCAATTATTCGAAAAATATGGGTCGCCAAATCGAAGGCTGATTGCGAAAATCCTCAGGTGGGGTACCATCATACGCTTCAATTGTGATTTCCATAGTCATTCGCGATGGCTCCCACGATGGGTTTTCTCGTCTTTCTCACCATTCTCGTAAGTATCTCGCTTGGGATTTTCTCGTAATTTTTTGCAAAAACAGTTGGCGGAGGTTTGGGCCAAGCCCTTCTTCTACAACGTGCCTGAAGCCATCTCGAGCCTGGTGGCTTCAGCTTCAGCAGCCTCGTCTCAAACCGACAACGGAAATTTGGTGGATTATCGAAAACAATCAAAACTGAAAGAAGACGACGACTTCTTCAAGGAATCCCAAGAAAATGAAACCGATGAGCCAAATCGGCCCATTACAGAATTCCTGTCGAAAAAAATCGGTAAAGTTTTGCAGAAAATACAGTTTTTGTCCACGCTGGGAGATGCAACAACTCCCAAGTCGGACTTTCAAAAGGAGTTCGACGATTTCGATAAGGAGTTCGAGGAGGTTGAAGGGAATAACAGTTCGAGCGTCAAGGCAGGCGCTGGATATATCTACGCTAAACCGGCGAAACCTGAAAAACAAGTGAGCGCCAGTAGTGGGTTTAAGTTTAATCCGGGCGATATCGGGGTGTTCTTTATGGAATTAATAGGGAGTCTAGTGGGAATCGCCTATGGAGCTGCCGCCCAAATCAATTATGCGCCCACGACCACAGCGCCACCTACTAATTAATTAATAATTAAGTTGTTTTGAGTGAATTTATTAAAGTGTTGTTGACTTGATTTGGTTTTATTTCTTGCAGTTGACAGTTTAAAGATTTTATGCATCTAAGTTGGTACCACTGCATACGTGAGACGGTTCTTAACTTAATCCAGGTATTTCTTGCATATTATACTCAAATCTGAATGCGATAAGAAAGGATGGCAATACGATTCGCGCGCACTTTGAGGCGACCGACAGAGACCGATATTTCTTTCCTGAATGAGCGAGAGAGGGAGAAATACATTTTGAGCCTTCAAATTTCGTCGCGTGACGTCACTCAAGAAACAGGTCCATTGCAATATAAGCAAACTAGTTGAAAAAGTAGAAGTTTAATTGAACGAGCATAAACTTAAATAATTTTTATTTTATACAGTTGGCAACTGATTAATTAATTTACACAGTTACACAGTTAATTTCATTTCAATCAGGGAATTTAATTTTTACAGTTGGTGACCCTGACTGTGCCGTCCGCCTAATTTCAGTCGCTCAAAATTGACTAACAAATGTTGACGTTTATAACGGGTGTCGCAAAAAAACTATAGCTTTATTATTATTTTACTGATTTTGCCCAATTTTGTTCCGGACGTAGTCAAAAGATGAGGCTTTTAGAGTCGACCACCATTTTCCAAATTTTTTGTTGGCATTTATTTTAAGGCCATTTTTTGATTGGTTTGAGTTGAAATTGAACTCCAGCCAATCAAAATATGGCCTTGTCAAAAAGTGCAAAAAAATTAATAGCGCCATCTGGTAAATGATTGTCGATTCTAAAAACCTTACCATTTATGGCTACGTCCTGTTCAAAATTTGGGAAAATCGGTAAAATAATAATAAAGTTGTAACCAAAAATAAATCTTTCGGTTTTTTGGGGTACCCGTTATATCAAATTTTACATTGCGAAGTTGGTAATAACTTTTGCGTTTCACAAAAATGTTGTTTGTTAATATTTACTGCTAATGATCACCCTGGATTTTTGGGTAAATTTGGGTTTATTTTCCTGTAGTTGGCAACATGTATGTATGTGTGCAGGGTTTTGTTGTGCTTCCAAGTTAATAATAATAGTCGTACTAAAGTTATATTATTTCAGAGTACCTACTTACCTACCTATGTAAAAAAATCGGGATTGCTCCTAGCGGGATCCAAAATGGCGACCAGTTTTACATTTTATTTATTTATTTTCTGAGATTTGTCGTACTTTGTTTTATGTTTTTCGTTGGTATCATCTTTAGAACAACAATATGATGTAATTTTTAGTGTTTCTACGTTGGCAATACGACCATCACCAAATATAGGTAGTAAATTATAACGAAGCATTTTAGTTTTATTTAGGTGGTAAATTACAGTTTAGTGCTTTCTTTCGCCTCAGGTTGGTAACAATAACATCAAGCTATCTTTAGTGGGCTTTGGAACTGAAAGTTATGTCGTTGATCTGTCAGAATAACGTTATTTTCCAAATAATTTAAGACGTCATTATTTTTTTTGATCACTTGATATTCCTTATTTATTATAATTGTTTAATTTTTGCAGCATTAAAGGTGAAAAGTTATAGGTTTTTTTAGATATTTTAATTTCCTTTAGTTGTCAGTTTTGTAGGTAGAATTGGTGATATTTTATATTATTCAGTTGGTAACTTCCCTGCAATTTAACTTTTTCCCCAAACATAGATATTATGATATTATGTATGTAAGCACTCATAGTTTTATGATAATTTGACAGTTTGCCAGATATTAACATTTTACTTTTTTCCAGTTGGTGACCCTGGATTTTGAGCAACATTATTCCACGTCTGGTAAGTACCTAGATATAATATAATTTTATGTTATTATTTAATTTTCTTGCCATTGGCAACATTTCGCGTCAAAATATTTGTAAAGGACGACCCAAGGGTTCCTGTAACAATCAAGAACTTACTTTTTTTATTACTAGTTTTTAGTTTCAGTGTTGGCAATCATAATATGTGAACTGCACAGAATGTCAGTTGTAAAATTTGTGCTCACATATTATACTTATCTGTAAAAAACGACAAATTTGATGGACTGGCTCCAAAATGGCGTACGTCCTACGCTAGTTTTCGATATTGTTGTGTAAGTTGGTAAAACGTTTTTTTTTTTTTTTGTGAAATAGTCTGGTAATTTTATTCCTCTGTTTCTGTGGTTGGCAGTAAGTTAGAATCCATATAGTGCTTTAAGGCTGCCAAGGTGGGATCCAAAATGCCATCAGTTTTTTTCTTAACAAAATAAGAATTTTTAAGTGAATTTTAGGTTGGTACTGTTCATTACCTAACTACTGGTTTAGTGAAATTAGCTTTTTTTTTGGTAGTTTTTTTCTGAGTTTAAAATTTAGTGATCTTTTATTATATTTTCCCAATTTAGCTAATAAGCTAATAAACGCATATTTAAAAAAAAACATTTCTTTATTTAAAAGAAACTCAAAAAATTTCAATAATTTCGAAAAAAAAATCCGAAAATAATTACAAAATTTTGTAGAATAATAATTCCAAAAGAATATCCCCTCCGGGCGTACCTATCTATGTACCTCCTCATGGAAATAAAAGAGGTAAAGGTTCCAAACATTTTTTATTGATCACAAAGGGCAATAGAGAAAATGTATAACAATTTCTAACACCAATTCGATTCTAATTTACATGGCTTAGAATATCTGCTTTACTCCAATTCGGAAAACGTAACGGTAACGCAACACATGATTGTTACAAATTGTTTTGAGCAATAATTTATTTCCGTCCTAAAAACGTCTGCGTCTACGTCAAAATTTGTGCAAAAGTTTATAAAATAGTGCGCAACATTCATTTTTGTATAAGGAGAAGAACATCTAAGGCAATTTGGGAAGAAATAGGTAGTTACACATTTCTTATTATTTAATTTTATTTTTATTTTTTGATATGAAAAATGTGGTGGTCCCCCGTTTGGTAGAAAAAAAAGGAAAAAATTAAAAAAAATAATTTATTAAAAAAAATAAGAAATTAAAAGTATCACCGCTTCGTTTCGTGGTCCACCTCCGACACGGGGTCGAGGCCGGAATCGACCGAGTGCTGCCGATCGGATTTCCAGTGGTACGAGCCCGGGGCGGAGTTTGATCGGCCGCTGCGGCCGATGTGCAGTCGGCTCGCGGCCGGCGGTTCGCTCGACCTGTGGGTGTCGCGTCTGTGCGAAAATGGGTTCTGAAAAATTGAAAATTTAAAAAAATTGGAAAAAATAAAAATAAATTTAATAAAAATAAAAGTAAATTTAAAAAAAAAATAAAATAAATTTAATAAAAAAAATTAAAATAAATTTATTAAAAAAAAATAAAAATTAAAAAATTCTGACCTGGAAGGAGTGCTTCTTGAGCATGTGTTTGATCAGAATTAAGGTGTCTAGTTTGGGGATAGAGGTAACCACTCGGGCTACGTCCTCCTCGGTAACCTCCACCAGGTGGCAATTTTCCTCCTCGCTCGGGAGGGGGCACTGCCCCCCGCGAGTCACCCACGTATGTTCCTGCAAAAAAAAAATCTGAAAAATTTTGAAGAAAAAACAACTTTGAACTCTAATAGTCAAGTGAGCTAAGTTGGTTCTCAAAATGATTTTAGTCCATATCATTTGTAACTAAAACAAGGTCAAAAAAGCGAACTGTATCATTTTGACACCAATCCCCTCAACCCTTGCCGAGAAAAATGAAAATTTTGGCTGAAATCTTCCAAAAACAGGTTCAAAATTGAAAAAGAAACAAATGTGGACATTTTTTCTTAAATCCAACGAGCAAAAAGTATTTGGAAGATAAATTACCGATTTTTTTTGTTAAACCGCTTTGAACTCTAATAATCAAAAGGGCTAAGTCGGTTTTCAAAATGATTTGAGTCTAAGCATGTGACGTATCGTTTGTAACTAAAACAAGGTCAAGTAAGCGAATGGTACCATTTTGACAGCAATCTGATCAACCCCTGTCGATAAAAGTGAGAATTTTGGTTGACAATGGTCCAAAAACTGGTTCAAACTTAAAAAATAAGATAAAAGTGGGCAGTTTTTCTTAAATCAGAAAAATTTTGACGAAAATATCTTACCTTGATTTCCGGCAGGGTGATCCTCCCCCCCGGGTCCTTCACCAGCATCCTCCTTATCAAATCCTTCAGGCTATCCTCCACGAAGGGCCTGTCAGGAAACGCGACCTCACTGTGTCGGATTTTATCGTAGACGGCCGCGATGTTGTGATCGTAAAACGGCACTTGTCCGTAGACGAACGCGTACAGGGTGATCCCCATCGACCAGATGTCCGTGCCCTTAATAAACAAAAGCGAATTAGGTCTCTGCCCACTTTGTGCGGTAATTACTTTGCCGCTGAAGGCGGAATTGTTCTCGCCGAGGGCCTCCGGCGCGGTGAAGGCCGGCGTCCCGACGGTGCTCGACAGACAGGCGTCGGATCCGTTGAATTCGTTGCACACTCCAAGGTCGGCGATTTGGACGCGGCCGCCTTCGCTGAGGAGGAGGTTGGCTGGTTTGACGTCGCGGTGCACTATCCTTTGGTAATGTACTGGAAAAAAACGGGCTCCAAAATGAAAGTGGACCATTTTTTCTTAAATCTAACTAACAAAAAGAATTTGGAAGAGAAACTAACAATTTTTCTAGGTAAAACTGCTTTGAATTGTAATAATCAAGTGGGCTAAGTCGGTTTTCAAAATGGTTTTAGCCCAAGTGTGTGACATATCGTTTGTAACTAAAACGAGGTCAAAAAAAGCTAACTGTGCCATTTTGACAGCAATCCGATCAACCCCTGCCGAAAAAAGTGAGAATTTTTGTTGAAAATGGCCCAAAAACGGGTTCAAAATTAAAAAGAAAATAAGACGAGACATTTTTTCTTAAATCAAACGAACATTAAGAATTTGGAAGATAAACTACCGATTTTTCTAGCAAAACTGCTTTGAACTCTAATAATCAAATGGGCTAAATCGGTTTTCAAAATAATTTCAGTCCAAGTGTGTGACATATCGTTTGTAACTAAAGCAAGGTCAAAAAAGCTAACTATGCCATTTTCACAGCAATCCAATCAACACCTGCTGAAAAAAGTGAGAATTTTGGTTGAAAATGGCCCAAAAGCGGGTTCAAAATTAAGACATTTTTTCTTAAATCAAACGAACATAAAGAATGTGGAAGATAAACTACCGATTTTTCTAGCAAAACTGCTTTCAACTCTAATAATCAAATGGGCTAAGTCGGTGTGTGACATATCGTTTGTAACTAAAACAAGGTCAAAAAAGCTAACTGTGCCATTTTGACAGCAATCCGATCAAACCCTGCTAAAAAAGTGAGAATTTTCGTTGAAAATGGCCCAAAAACTCGTTCAAAATTAAAAAGAAAATAATAGAAATTTTTTCTTAAATCAAAGGAACATAAAGAATTTGGAAGATAAACTACCGATTTTTCTAGTAAAACTGCTTTGAAGTCAAATAATCAAGTGAGCTAAGTCGTTTTTCAAAATGATTTTAGTCCAAGTGTGCGACTGCGACGTATAGTTTGTAACTAAAACAAGGTCAAAAGTGTTAATGGTGCCAGTTCTGATTTCGGAGTTTTTGTTGTGTAGGAACTGTCATCTGTCAAAAGATAAACGTTTAACTTTAATTAGGTTGGAAACACTGGTTTCAAGCTAATGTTGAAGTTAAACGTGCACAGAATATCCGGATATCACTTATCAGTAATACCAACCTAAGGCAACGAAATTTGTTATTCGTTATTTGTTTTCAATGCTACCAACTTAAAAAATCTGACTTTGTTTTGTAGGACTGTCATCTGTCAACTCACACTTTTAATTTAAGTTGAAAGCACTGGTTGTTAACTGTCAGAGTTAAAAGTGCAATTTTTATTAAAACTAAAAGCTACCAAAGCATTCAACCTAAGGGAACAAAAAGATGTTTTAGTGGCGATGCAAACTAAATCCATTGTACCAACGTAAGTAAACAATAAACCAGTTATTTCTTATCAATCAATCATACAGTGACATTCAGAAAATATGTGACTACCGTCCTTTCGACATATTGCGCCAAAGCCTAGTCTCCCGTTATCACATATTTTCTGAATAGCACTGTACCTATCTCGTTTTTCGAAAATGACTACCAACTTAGAAAAATCATAATTTTTTAGTAGGTATCTAAGAATTATAAGGATGTCATCTGTGAAAAGCTGCGCTTTTATTTTAACGTTATCAGGCGTTAAGTTGGTGGCACTGATTTTGCAAATGCGCCCCGTCAAACTGAATCTTCCTGCGCCAACTATCTTTGGGGTTTTCAATTTAATTTTCTTTTATTACCAACTTAACAAAATGCTCTTGCCAAGGTGACAGAACTGTGTTGAAAATTTTGTCTTCTGCCACCAATTTAATACTATTTTGTAAGGTTGTCGTCATCTTTCTAAAATAAATTCGTGCAGTAGGTGCTGCCAATCTAAAAAAGGTAATTCCAATCCAGACGCAAAAAAGTAAACTTTCCCGTGGAGGGCTCTCGAAGCTACAATTTCATCCCAAATTAACACTCCAGCAGTAGAGTGCGTAGGGAAACAAAGGAATCGATAACCACTAGATTGGTGGCAACAGATCCGGAAAAAATGAATCCAAGGGCCACTAGACGCAAGTGGAGGGATTAAATAACAGTTTCGGTACAACAACAAATGATTCGGTGCACTGATGCCAACCTAAAAACCTGACTTATGACATTTCGTTTTATCTGTCAGAAATCGTGTAATTTTATTTCCCCTGTATCTTCGTTAGTTTTTGTACGATATCTTTCGATTTTATAGAGGACGTGTCTGAAGGTTGGGGCTCTCGATGTATGCCACTAGATTTTAATTCTCGCCATTATTATCCCTTTTAAGAACATCGAATGTAACACCACTATTTAAGCCAATGAGGCGGCGTTATTTTTTGACGTATGACAGTAGATCTTCTGCAGGATCGAAGCCCGTCTTTTTCTCTTTCCAAAATGACCTTGGGAATGAAAATCGCTCGATTGGTCAGCTTTTAATGGCCATTCTTAAATTGTATAGTTTACGACTTACGGTATTCAATTCCTAATATGACGTCCCTAAAGTAGGGCCAAGCTTGGTCCGCGGTTAGAGGTCTGTCAGTCGGCACCTCCAGCACTTGCCCCCTCTCCAAAAGCTCAAAAACTAGGTAAAGGTGGTCCTCGTCGGGGTCGTCCAGCACTTCCACGAGCTTCACCACGTTCGGGTGGTCGAGTTTTTTCAAAATTGCGATCTCCCGGTATACCCTTTGAAGGGGGTGGGTCACTGTGGAGGTGGTTCTCCCCTCCTTTTTGGGGGGCAGCCTCCCGAACATGCCCGCCTTCTTCATCAGCTTCCTCTTGGACAGGATCTTCATAGCCTAAATTATTTATTATTATTATTATTATTAAAATCGATGGCTGCGACTTACGTAATGCGTGTCGTCTTCCTCGTTGTACGCCAGCTTGACTATCCCGTAGGAGCCCTGGAAATCGGAAGTTTAGGAGCAAGATTCAATCTCGTTTATGAATATTTAAATCTCAGAGGGGAAATTCAATTGGAAAGTTAAATATGGAAAAAATCGGTTATTAATTTTTTTTCCAAAAAGCGGCAGGAAGATGTACATTAATGCGATGTGTATCCTTGTAGATGTTTATCATGTTAATTGTGAATGTAAGGGCGAAATATGTGTGTATGTCGAGTTTGAAACAGCTGCGTGCAGCAATGCAGCCCTTGCGGAGTTATCATATTTTTTGTGGTTTTCATCTCCTAAATTTCATCCCCCGAAATTGACACCCCCTCATTTTCAACAGACTTGTAGATTGAACGTGCACACCAAGTTTCAGTAAGATACCTCCAGTGGTTCTCGAGTTATTGCAATTAATAATTTTTCGGTTTTTCACCACTAACTCCCACCCCCTTGGTCCGATATGGCTCAAAAGCAATCCCCGCCTTACTTTTCGGAAGACAAAACCGTATACCAAGTTTCAGCCCGATATCTCAACCCGACGAGCGAGCGAGCGAGCGAAAATAAGTAGAAATTGATTTACTTGTCCAATGGAGTCCATGAGTTTGTACTGGTTGAGCTGTACGTACACCCCCGACTTCTCTATGGAGACCCTCCTGGACTCCCTCGCCGGCTGCCGCTTCCTATTGGTTCTGGGACTCCCACCGGGACTCGCGTAGGGGGAGAGGGAGCAAGATGGATGAGCGGGTCGAGGTGACTCCACCACCATACTCTTGGACTGTAAGGTGAGGAGTCTCCCATTGATCCCTTTGACGTGCATTCTGGAAACTCTATCAGGCAGGCCATGGTCGGTCAGGTTCTTAGGGGAAGGCACTTGTTCTAATATCACAGGTTCGGGTTGTGAGCCGATCGGGTTCGGCTCGGATCGGGCGGCATCGCTACGGGGTGGGGGTGGGGGGGTGGCTAGCGGCTCCACATCCACGGCGGAGTGCCTGAAACGATCTCATTGCATTTAAAAAAAAATAAAAAAAAACCTAGCACTTATTAAATTTTCAGACATGAAAAGCAATTCTCAAAAAAATATTAACATGCTGCTTCGAGCGGAAATAAACAAATTCCTAGCGTCTCGTGGTACTTCGAGGCGAAACAACATTTTGATTGAACTTAAAAAAAAATTAAGATATCTTCGAGTTGGATTGAAAAAAATTACCTTTATTCCCGTTACTGTTCTAAGAAGTGTGGAGCAGTCATATCGCACAACGTAACCCTTTATTACTGACTGAAAGCGCGCACATGGCTATAGTCGAGCTCTAAAAGGGTCGGCATGCGCCCTAAACCGCCCTTAAACAAAGGAAGCGAGGAAGATAAACAGCCCGAATTCCATTATTACTTATATGAACGTGTGTTTCTGTTAATTGCTTTGTTTGTCCGTCCGTTATAATTTGATTAAATACTATTTTGCATGAACTGTTTTAATCGAGAATGGTCGTTGAACTAGGGCAATTCAATTGCGTAACCCCCATGAACCTGCCGTTTCATTGGTTTGGCTTTGCAAGCTCATAACTTTCGAACAAATGGAGTTGTGGTAAAAATTCCTGCATTTTTGGAAAGTACGAGATCAGAGCTTTCGTTTGATATGCGACACCGTGGTCCTATTCAATATTTTACAATAGTGCCGTTTTGGCCTCTGATTTTTCAAATCGGCGTAACTCTTGAATGGATTATCGTGGAAAATAGATCAAAGCGGCATTGGAAAGCTCTCGAAAAGATCTTTTTTCAATTCTTTTTTGATATTTATCTAGCGGCTTAAATTAAGTCGCCAATTTCACGGAATTAGAACGGAGGATTTGTTTTTTAAAGAGATGAGCTTACGACGTGAAAAAGGACTGAAAATTATTTTAAATGCCGCAAACCGCACTTCTTTAAGACGCTTAATTCATCTTTTATGACCAATTGAAGTTTTCGAAAATTTTAAATTTTAACGTTTCACGTTGTAACTTAAGAACGAAACATCAGAAACTACCTTTTAAGGTACTTTTTGGAAAGAAAATTTAATTTTCTACAAAATGAGACCATTTCTAAAGGCCTGACGGCTTAAATAAACTCATGAGATTCGCAGAATTAGAATTAGAATTAGAATTAAATAAGGGGTATATGATGGAATTGACGAAAATTTTGGATTTTTTTTTAAAGACACGGGCATACGACGTGAAAAAGCGCTGAAAATTCTTTAAAATGCCGCAGAACGCACTTCTTTAAGACGCTTCATTTATCTTTTATGGCCAATTGAAGTTTTCGAAAATTTTAAATTTTAACGTTTTACGTTGTAACTTACAAATAGAACGTCAAAAATGAGGTTTTATCGATTATCGTAGAAAACATTTAGCTTAGGAAAGCTCTCGAAAAGATTTTTTTAAATTCGAGTACTCTGCATTATTAATCCTCGGTCATTAATTTACACCTCGTGCGGAAACTACCCTTTTACCAAACGCTCTCTAAAAGTTCCACCCTGTATACGTATCCCTCATAAAACCCAGCCGAGCGACAAATTGAGCCATATTTACCCCCAACACGCTCCCATTATCGCCTCCATTAGACCCGTGACGTGTGTGCACTGGAGCCATTAGAGCAGGCGAGGCAGGAAGAAAATTATTCACTTGTTTACCCCGCCGACTTTGACAGATTCCTGTCTCCTTATCGAATTTTCGAGTGTGCCTGTGAATTGAACCGTCTCCGTTTCCACCCCATTGGTGCGCGATATTTATTAAAAAAAAAATCAACTCACCTGGGTAGGTCGCCTATCTTGGGGGGCCTCGTCTTCCTGCAGGCGCAACCTCCGTCCTGCCATAATTTCGCTGTAAAAAAAATAATTAAAAATTTACAAAATAGCTTTTAGCTCGTTCCGTTTAAGGATTGCTCATTTGCATGTTGAGTGGATGGGTAATTGGGTTTTTTTTATTGACGGACGCTTTCTCTTAGCCTTCGACAAGGAATTTCGGAGTAAACAACGAAATGGAACGTGGGGTTAGGGGTTATCGGCTGCGGCTGAATAACAAGGAACTGCAAAGACGCAAACACGGATAAGATAAAGGATCTGGTTTGTTTTGTGTGGAGACGGATGTGTTAGGTCATTGAGAATCTAATTCTGAAATTTCGTTCGATTTCGATGAAAATTGGTGGAGTTATGGGGAAAAAACGAAATCCAGGGTGGAATCTAGGAGTTGAATATCCAAAAAACCTCGATAACTCGAAAACGATTGGCTATATCAAACTGAAACTTTCTCTAAAAAGCAGCCGAGCTCGTTCTCTATTCTGTCTGAAAATTTCACTCGATTCGAAAGATAAATGGGCGAGTTATGGGCTCGGTGGGCGAAAATGTAATTTCAAAATTTCGCTCGATTCCAAAGAAGATTAGGCGAGTTACGGGGAAAAACATAATCTAGTGTCGAATTTAGGAGTTGAAAATCCGAAAAACCCGGGTAACTCGAAAACGGTTTTAGAGATCGAGCTGAAACTTTCTCCAATGAACAGTCGGGCTCGTTCTTTATTCAGCTAAATAATGCTCTTCTTCGTCAGTTTTGTCTAAAAATTTCACTCGCTTAGAAAAACGAGCGAGTTATGGGCCAGTTTGTTTTTCGTAATATCAAGCTTTTGTCAGGTCGTGGACAATCTAATTTCAAAATTTCGATCGATTCCGATGAAAATTAGGGGAGTTATCGAGAAAAATCGGAGTTTAGGGTCAAATTTAGGAGTTGAAATCCCGAAAAAGCTCGATAACTCGGAAACGTTTGGAGATATCGAGTTGAAACTTTCTCCAATGAACAGAGGGGCTCGCTTTCTATTCACTCGCTTAGAAAAACGAGAGCGAGTTATGGACTAGCTTGTTTTACGTAATATCAGGCTTTTGTCAAGTCGTGCACTATTTAATTCCGAAATTTTGTCCGATTACGATGATAATTAGGGGAGTTATGGAGAAGAAACGAAATCTAGGGTGAAATTTAGGAGTTGAATACCCGAAAAACATCGATAACTTGAAAACGGTTGGAGATATCCACCTGAGAAAGTTTCTTTTAGAGAACAGTGGCTCGCTGTCTTTTAATATCATTCTTTCGTCAGCTCGTGGACAAGCTAGTTTCAAAATTTCGTTGGAATACGATGAAAATTAGGGGAGTTATGGGAGAAAAAGCGAAATTTAGGATCAAATTTAGGAGTTGAAAACCCGAAAACCCTCGATTACTCGAAAACGTTTGGAGATATCGACCTGAAACTTTCTAAAATGAGCAGTCGGGCTCGTTTTCTATTCAGCTGAACAATGATGCTCTTTGTCAGTTTTGTCTAAAAATTTCACTCGATTAAAAACAGCGAGTTATGAACTAGTCTGTTTTACATAATATAATAATAATACCTCATTGTTCTTTTATGTAACAGTACTACGAACAATAGAGTGCATATATTTAAACAAATTAATAAAATTAAGAATATATTGATTTCTGAGTAAAACAAAAAAAATTGGGATACAAGTGCAAGCTAAGAAAACGTAATATCAGTCTGTTAGGTCGTGGACTTTTTAATTCCGAAATTTGGTTCAATTACGATGATAATTGGGGAAGTTATGGAGAAGAAACGAAATCTAGGGTGAAATTTAGGAGTTGAATTCCCGAAAAACCTCGATAACTTGAAAACGGTTGGAGATATCGACCTGAAACTTTTTCCAATGAACAACTGGACTCGTTTTCTATTCAACTGAGTAACGCTATTCTTCGTTAGTTTTACTTGAAATTTTCACTCGATTAGAAAAACGACCGAGTTATGGACTAATTTGTTTTATGTAATATTAGATTTTTCTCCGGTGGTTGACTTATTTAATTAATTCCGAAATTCCGTTCGATTACGACGATAATTGGGGGAGTTATGGAGAAGAAACGAAATCTAAGGGGAAATTTAGGAGTTGAAAACCCGAAAAACCTCGATAACTCTAAAACGGTTGGAGATATCGACTTGAAACTTTCTCCAATGAACAATTGGATTCATTTTCTATTCATCAGATTCACTGATTCGATAAACGGATTTCATTCCATTGTAAAAGGAAAAATCAATTCGAGAACGGAAACGAACGCGGTCGCTGAGGTTAATGACTAATAAAAATGGATCTAAGGTCGCCACACACTGTTGATCCAATTGACAGATGTTATATCAGCGTCCGTTTACAGGCACCTCACGTACGCAACGTGATTGAGAAGTTAAGGTGAACGACGGAAAGGGAATCAAGGAGATCAGTCGTCAAAGGACATTTCGCCAAAAACCATTATCACAATCGAACGGAATTATTATTTATTCAACAGACGCAAATTACGATAATTGCTTTTATGCAATTCCCCTGCGTAACATTAGTAATTAAAGAGGCGTGAAAAAATTGCCTCCTGGCGGCCATTAGAAAATAATCGTTTTCGCGCAAATACACAATGCGGGGTGCGCCGAACCAATCTTGGTCTCGATGACGCAGGCATCACTGAATTATGTTAATGTTAATGTCCTGCGTCAGTAAAATAAATAAAAAAGGGAATATTAATAGCTTGTTGGTGAAAGTTACAGATCGATATCTCAAACGGTTTTAGAGTTATCGAGGTTTTTCGAGATTTCAACTTCTAAATTTCCTCCCTAGTTTTCGTATTTCTTCAATAACTCACCCAGGGAGGATTGTTGCAAATTTCAGGTCGTTATCTGCAATCGCCTTCGAGTTATCGTCGTTTTTCTGTTTTTCAACTACTAAATTTCACCCCTACTTTAGTTTTTTGCCAGTAACTCCCCCAATTTCCGTCGGAATCGCTTGAAATTTTCAGGGCTCGTTCTGAAATTCCTCGCGAACCAGTCGAGGTCACCCATTAATTATATCGACGACTTTACAAAAAGACAAAAAAACAATTGACGTGTTTTCGAGTTGACTCCAATTAGTAAACGATAAGCAAAATGTGGATACGGCGATGGAACGTACGCACCATTAAACGCCTAGCTCCTAATTACTGACGCGATGACGTCAAGACGCTGGATTCAAAATAACTAATTTTCCAACGATTACATTACATTTACATCGAGATCGTAATTTTCTTGTTTATAAACACGCGGAATTCCGAGCGCGATTGAGACGTGTCGGGGCTCTCACTTCTGTCGGAAGCGTCTATGTCTACAGATTATCTGTTATCTGATGATTTATTTTTGCGCGTACCTAACCTACAATTTGTAGATGATAGATACATATCTATGTTTTTGTAGACGATGTAGATATCTAGACATAGATAAGAGTTTATCTTCCTGTTTTCACAATAGTTTTGTAGACAATAGATATCCAAATGCAATGCAGCCTAGATAGATAATCATCATTTTATTTAATTATCTTTATTTATATTTTCAAATCGAGAAATGTATCAGACTCCTTTGTCTAAACGCCGCATGTAGACATAGATAAGGGCTTTGCTTCATATTCTGCCTTAGCCTTTACATTGATCTACATTTTGTCTAAATATCGAGATATAGTGAAGTCGTTTAGATAGGCATCTTTATCTACTTTTGTATCTAACCTTGAGTGTGGACATAGATAAAGAGCTTTCCTTTCTGTTCTGTTCTTTCGTTGATTCATCAATGAAAGTACCAATCAATTTGTATTTTGTAGACAATAGATATAGAAATGGAATGCAACGTTAGATACGTATTTTTAGATATAGATTTTTGTACCTTTACGTGGTAAATGTAGACATAGATAAGAGTATACCTTCCTGTTCTCGCAAAAGCATTAACATTTGGTAGACAATAGATATTCAAATTCAATGCAGCGTAGACATATAGCGATAAACGTTTTTAAACAGAAGCGTTAACGTAAATAGATAGATAGATAGATAGATACAATACTTTATTACTTTGCCTTTCGGCTTGTAATGAGCCCTGCCCTTACAATATAATTATTAACGTAAATAGATAGAATTGTTTTTAGACAACAGATATCTGGGTTTGATAATCATCATTTCACTGAATTATCTTTATCTACATTTTTATAGACGATAGATACAGGGTGGTTAATTTTTCGATGCTCACCATTGGGATCTCCTAAACGGTAAAAGATACGAGGTCGGTTAAATCAGAAAAGTTGTGCTATTTCTTGGCGATTAAAAATCTGAAGAGAATTCCCCGATATTTTGATTCGTTCCTAAGTTAAAACAAAAAATCTGAAAATTGCCAATTTAAAGAAAAATTAATATCTTCGTAACGATTGATGTTATTTAAATGAAACTTGGAACTTTTATATTTTTGATAGCTGTCAATTGAATGGCATTGACAAATTTTCTAGGCCTTCTAGATTTTTGATAAAGACAGTCACCTTTTCTTGTTCTTATGAGCGCCATATTGAATTTTAACACTGCGGGATGCACAGAAAAATTAGCTTCCCAAAAATGTAACCAACATGGAGGTTTTTGAAAAAATATGTGCATTGGCTCAAAAAACAACGAAAGTCAAAATTTTGTTAATTTTTACTCAGACGAAACTTCATACAAAAATATTAATCCAAAATCTAGGATTTTGCGAATAATTTTGGTTGGGGCCATAAATGCGATAGGGCTAAGGTCCATTTCAAAATTGTTGCAGAGACCAAGTGTGACCCATCATTTCATAGCAAATTAAATCCAACTAAGCGATTGGTGGCATTTCTGTTCCAATTCAATGGAAAAAACTAATTTTTTTTGAAAAAAAATACAATTATCTCAAAAGACAAGAAAAAAAATATTTTGTTAATTTTTACTCAAACGGAACTTCTTGGAAGAGAATTGAAGCAAAATGTCAGATTTTGCAATTACATAATTCCAATTGGAACCAAAAAACGTTACAAGGTCAATCCAATCCCAGAGAAGAGACGTTGACAAATTTTATCAAAAGCTGTTAAAATCCATTACCTAATTCACATTGTAAAAGTCTCGAATAACAATCTATTTGACGCTAAAGAATTTGTGCAATATAAACAAAACCAACAGGTGTGAAATGTCTGCGCAAATAACCATAATTATTATCTAAACGGAGTAAAAATAAAAAATTGCGATGAAGGTAACGCTATTTTTAACCCTTTGGCTTCGAAAAAGTCGAGAAATGCAATAAAATTAATTTTGAAATCCTCACGATGCGATGTGAGCAATTGAAAATTTTCTAGTTTTTTTTTAAATTGGAATTTTGAACGACAGTTTTTACAGAAAATGTCTGAAGTTGTAGGAAAAAAAGAAGAAAAGTGAAAATTAAGCGTTTTCTACTTGCTTTGGATACGATAATCATTTTAATATCTTTGCTTACAAGCTGCATGTAGACATAGATAACAACTTTAATTCCTGTTCTCACAAAAAGTATCTACATTTTGTGATTTCCTTTCAGATCATCATTTAGATCTTTGATGTCCAGAAGCCAAATGTAGACATAGATAAGAACTGAATACGAAATCAGCAGGAAACCACTTTAACATAGGCATAGATATGCACTTTTAGATATTCAGATACGATAATCATTTTTGCTTACAAGCTGAAGGTAGACATTACAAGAGATTTCCTTCCTATTCTAGTAAAAAGTATCTAATTTTTTAATCATTTAGATCTTTGTTTACAATTCAAATGTAGACATAGATAAGAACTGAGTACGAAATCAGCGGGAAACCACTTTAACGTAGGCATAGATATGCACTTTTAGATAGCCAGATGCGATGATCATTTTGATCCCTTTGCTTGCAAGCTAAATGTAGACATAGACAAAGATAATGCACTTTTAGATATCCAGATACGATAATAATTTCGATATCTTTGCTTACAAGCTGCACGTAGACAGATAATAACTTTAATTCCTTTTAATTTCAGATCATCATTTAGATCTTTGATGTCGACAAGCCAAATGTAGGCATAGATAAGAACTGAGTACGAAATCAGCAGGAAACCACTTCAACATAGACATAGATATGCACTTTCAGATACCCAGATACGATAATCATTTTGATACCTTTGCTTGCAAGCTAATTGTAGACATAGACAAGGATATGCACTTATAGATATCTAGATACGATAATCATTTCGATATCTTTGCTTGCAAGCTAAATGTAGACATAGACAAAGATATGCACTTTTAGATATCTAGATACGATAATCATCTTCGCTTATAAGCTAAATATAGACATAGACAAGACCTTTCCTTCCTGTTCTAGTAAAAAGTATCTAATTTTTTAACCATTTAGATCTTTGTTTACAATTCAAATGTAGACATAGAAATCAGCGGAAACCGCTTTTAATTTAGATAAAGTTTGGAGAAGCAAAAAAAACACAATTTTCCCGCCCCCTCGGCAATGCCACAATTAACTATTTCGATCGAGTGGCATTCCGAACGTCACAACTTCGTCGTTTTGTTTACTTACCGTGTTGAAGGGCGGCCATAATTACAACTGCCTGTCATTTATCGATTGGATCCGGACAGGTCTTGTAAGTGCCACTGTTTCGACTATCTGGATCCTCCTGTGAAGACAAAACGGACGTTAATTATTACCAATGGGACTGTTTTAATTAGTGCGGGGGTGGGAGTTATAAACGACATTCGTCCCAGTTTGTGCCGAGCGCAATTAATTTCTCCGAGCTTGTTATTAAAGTTTCCGGGACTTGATTATAATCGATTTGCACGAGAATTTAAAAATATACTGTTTGATCAACAAAATTAAACTTTGGGAAGGCCGTGAAAGTTGAACGACGCGTCGAGACTTTACTGATGCAGATCACACCCCACCAATTTGACCAAAGAGGCCGTGAAAGTTTAGCAGCACGTCGTTACTTGAACGGACACTAGCATTAATTTACGTGTTGTTATTAGTGAGTTGTAATGCTACGGGTATCAGTAGTGTCGACGTGCCTCTAAAGGTTCACGGCCTTCTCGATTATAATTCATAGCTGTTTAAACTATGTTGCGTAAATTATTATCGGTGAGATGTAACTACTCTCCATTCATTTTCTATTGAAGTGACAGAACGTCAAAATTTGAATTTTATTTTGGGATGAGGAAATTTGCAACGAATTTTACTAACAGGTGAGTTGATAGAAGCGATTTCAATGCGATACGTCAGAAAACATGACAAATGTCAAAATTTTGCAATTGCTCGGAATTGGCCCAAAATGGCTTTTATGTGCGTGCAGTTTTGAGTAAAGTGCAAAGAAAAATATTCACGAAAAAGCCTCAGGTACGTTTATCTGTGACATTGTTTCTAACAATAAAAATAAGCCCTAGAAGATTTGGGTTATGCAATGTTTTTGCTTTCCCGCCAAATTTCGATCAAATTGTCAAAAGTACAGGCCTTTACAAATTAGAGTTGTACAGTTCCAGAAAAATTTTAGATCTTTAATAGAAAATGAATGGAGTTTATGTGACATTTTCTTTCTCGGCGATAAATTTTTTTGATCGGACGATATATTTGTGCAAAAAACCATAAATTGAATTTCTTTCAGGCAAGGGTGCGTGACATATTCCCCAATCGATTCATCAATTCAATTTGTGTGCAAGGAAATGGCATTTAAAAAACGAAAGTCGAGTTGGCTATAGGGCGCTGACGTCACCGGCTTCGGGCCAATTAGCGATTCGGTAATTGTTACTTGATCGCTGGACAGGTGGCAACCTTGCGGAGCACTCAATGCCATCTAAGGCGACCTTTGACGGTTTTATTATTCACAAATATTTAAGGATCGCATGGCGGGGAAAGAGCGAAATTTATATGCGGACGTGATCGTGGGCGGCCTTGGCGGGCAGATAAGGGGGTTGGTAAACATGGAAGGGTGCGTGACTCGAATCGTGTTAATTAAAAATTACACGGATTCGCGGAATTCTGGGGTTTCTTAGAGATTATTACGGAAATTTTATGTTGGCAAAGTGTAATTTCTCGGTTTTACGCAGTTGCATAAAAATCCAGTGTTTTTTTAACCGTGAAGTTAGCGTTAGGTATACTGGGGACTTTCTATAAGTCTTTACATGCTGCTTTGAGATGTTTTGTTTTGTTCTTTGGTGACTTTTGCATCATAAAGTTGGGTGAATTTTGCCATAAGAAACATTTTTATTGTCTGCGTTCAGTTGGCATCTCTGCTGAAAAAGAAAGATGTCACTAATTTCTCGTTTTACGCAATTGCATCAAAATCCAGTGTTTTTTTGACCGTGCAGTTGGTGTTAGGTATACTGGGGACTTTCTATAAGTCTTTACATACCATATACTGCTTTGAAATGTTCTGTTTTGTTCTTTGGTGACTTTTGCATCATAAAGTTTGGTGAATTTTGCCATAAGAAACATTTTTATTGTCTGCGTTCAGTTGGCATCTCTGTTGAAGAAGAAAGATGTCACCAATTTACAAAAAATTAAAATTATCAGTTAGGTACACTCCACAAAATAAAAGTGACCAACTATAGAAAACCTAAATTTCTTGAATTGTCTTTGCTTTCTCCAAAGTTGGCAACACTGATTTTTTTCTGCATGCGCGAAGTTTCTTGCAAATGGAGAGATTCTATCGCCAGTTACGAAGATAACAAAAAGAGTAAAAGTTACCTGATGCCAACTGTTCACATTAAAAAGTTACTAAACTTCGAATTACAAGAAAATTCCAAGAAAAAGATGTCACTAATTTCTCGGTTTTATGCAATTGCATAAAAATCCAGTGTTTTTTTAACCATGACGTTGGTGTTAGGTATACTGGGGACTTTCTATAAGTCTTTACATACCATTTACTGCTTTGAAATGTTTTGTTTTGTTCTTTGGTGACTTTTGCATCATAAAGTTGGGTGAATTTTGCCATAAGAAGCATTTTTATTGCCTGCGTTCAGTTGGCATCTCTGTTGAAAAAGAAAGATGTCACCAACTTAAAGAAATAATAATTATCAGTTAGGTACACTGCAAAATAAAAGTGACCAACTATAGGAAAACTAAATTTCTAGAATTGTTTTTGCTTTCTCCAAAGTTGGTAACACTGATTTTTTTCTGCATGCGTAAGTTTCTTGCAAATGGGGAGATTCTATCGCTAGTTACGAAGATAACAAAAAGAACAAAAGTTAGCAGATGCCAACTGTTCACATTAAAAAGTTATTAAACTTCGAACTACAAGAAAATTACAAGAAAAAAATGTCGCAAATTTTTCGGTTTTACGCAATTGCATCAAAATCCAGTGTTTTTTTAACCGTGCAGTTGGTGCTAGGTATACTGGGGACTTTCTATAAGTCTTTACATACCATAATACTGCTTTGAAATGTTTTGTGTTGTTCTTTGGTAACTTTTACATCATAAAGTTGGGTGAATTTTGCCATAAAAAACCTTTTTATTGTCTGCGTTCAGTTGGCATCTCTGTTGAAAAAGAAAGATGTCACCAATTTACAAAAAATTAAAGAAATTATAATTATCAGTTAGGTACACTGCAAAATAAAAGTGACCAACTATAAAAGACGTAAATTTCTAGAATTGTCTTTCTCCAAAGTTGGTAACACTGAATTTTTTCTGCATGTGCGAAGTTTCTTGCAAATGGGGAGATTCTATCGCCAGTTACGAAGATGACAAAAAGAGTAAAAGTTACAAGATGCCAACTGTTCACATTAAAAAGTTACTAAACTTCGAATTACAAAAAAATTCCAAGAAGGAGATGTCACTAATTTCTCGGTTTTACGCAATTTCGTCAAAATCCAGTGCGGTTGGTGTTAGGTATACTGGGGACTTTCTATAAGTCTTTACATACTGCTTTGAAATGTTTTGTTTTGTTCTTTGATGACTTTTGCATCATAAAATTGGGTGAATTTTTCCATAAGAAACATTTTTATTATCTGCGTTCAGTTGGTATCTCTGTAGAAAAAGAAAGATGTCACCAATTTACAAAAAATTAAAGAAATTATAATTATCAGTTAGGTACACTCCAAAATAAAAGTGACCAACTATAACATCTTCTAAAATTGCTTTTTCCAAAGTTGGCAACACTGAATTTTTTTCTGCATGTGCGAAGTATCTTGCAAATGGGGTCATTCTATCGCCAGTTACGAAGATAACAAAAAGAGTAAAAGTTACCAGATGCCAACTGTTTACATTAAAAAGTAACTAAACTTCGAATTACAAGAAAATTCCAAGAACTGAAGGATTGTCAATAGTAATACGACGAGTAGTCTCTTGATTGCCGCGGGTTTTGACGTCCGAATGGCTGTCAACTACGAGTCAAAATGGTAGATTTTTTTAGGCTAAAAAGAGGACGAGAGCTCGCTCGAGTCCTCTTTGGCCGAAAAAAATCTACCATTTGACAAGTAGGTGCATCCATGAGGACTCAACAAGGCAACCAAGAGACTACGAATCGTATTTTGCAGATTATTTTATGAATTAAAGTATTGAGTAAGTAGTGTCAAGTTGACGTTGTAGTCTTATCACTGTAATCAGGATTACTGGTATGCTAAATGCTCCTTTGGATTGGTTCAATACTTAATGAATAAAATAATCAACATAACAGCTTCATTGTTCTTCAAAGGAATACCAACTGAGAGACATAATGTCACTATATGCATTATGATCAGTGTTGCCTAAAAATTAACAGAAAATCACTATCGAAACTTAGCTCGAGCAGTTTTTTCTTTCAAATATTAGTACTGCAATTCCAACATAACTTTATTTTTTCCAAAAAAGTACCTACCAGCTGAAGAACATAATTTCCTCAAATAATTTGCAAGAAGTGAAAATAGCAGTATTAACAAACGAAGGAAAAGAAAATTACTAGACCTCAGTGCTGCCAACATAGCAGGGTAGATATATGGTTTTTTCAAAGAGAACATAAAATTGAAGGGTTGCCAAAACTGGTACACAATGAAAAATTTTGCCAACCTTATGGAAGAAACAAAACTCATTGTTGATGGTTACGAAACGTGCCCATGCCACCCCAAAAAAAAAATACCAGTGGGTTTTGACGAATTTCACGGCTTAAATAATTTGAAATGCCAACAAACTGTGAAAAGATGCACTAGGCATACAAACAAAAAAATATTTTGGTAAATAGGGCTTAAGGTCACCTGTCATTTAAATTTCAAAAAACAACATTTTGACAGCTACACGAAACAAAGGCAGATGGCTAGATTTGGAGTGAATTTGGTGGAGGCGCCTTAAGTCACGACTCCTTTCGTCACGATTGCCAAACAACGTAATTGCCCAGCCACCTATTAATTTCCATGCAAATGTTTTCAACGCCAACTGTATAATTGATGCGGAAAAACGCGAGACCCGAAAGTCAACAGCGGGGGAGGGCGTGATTCAATTAAGTCCCCTGAAAAATTAATAAATAATCCGGGGTGATCGATACCGGGGTAAACAGCCCTCGACTGTTTTTTCGCTTTTTTTTTGTTTTGGTTCCAGGACTTACTGTGATGGTGGTATCGCTTTTCGGTGGTCGTTAGAGGGATGAAAGACGAACAACAGCGCATTCCAAACGGAACGATTGGATTTTAGTTTTTATTTTGACCGACTGCACGAAGCCTCGGTTCAAACACAACTGGACGGGAATGTGGAAACGCGAACGATCTAGCGGGCGGCGTTTTCAAGGCGCTTAGAGGTTGTCATGGCGACGCACGCTAGATCTTCGCCGGTTCGGGTTTCAATCAAGGATTCGGGTAGGTCAGGTCGCGGATGTCCAAAAATTTTAAAGAAAGTCAAGTCCAAGCTGAAATTTTGAGAGAAAATCAAGTTTTGAGGAAAAGTAAAAATAAAAAAAACTCAAAATTTGAAAAAAAGAAATGAAAGGAAGTCAAAAGTCGAAGCTGAAATTTTGAGAGAAAGTCCGAGTTTTGAAAAAAAGTAAAAATAAAAAAAACAAAATTAAAAAAAAAGACATGAAACAGTCAAAAGTCAAAGCTGAAATTTTGAGAGAAAATCCAAGTTTTGGGAAAAAGTTAAAATAAAAAGAAAACAAAATTAGAAAAAAAGAAATGAAAGAAAGTCAAAAGGCGAAGCTGAAATTTTGAGAGAAAGTCCGAGTTTTGAAAAAAGTACAAATAAAAAGAAACTCAAAATTTTACAAAAAGACATGAAATTTTAAAAGAAAATCCAAGTTTTGAGAAAAGTAAAAATACCAAACTGAAAATTTGAAAAAAAGTAAAAATTTTGGATTCCAAATCCACCAATTTGCATCCTGCGCTCAAAATAAAACGATCAACCAAACGACATCAGTGTCAAAAGTATATCTAAGTAAAATGTTGCATGTGCCATTTTGGATCCCATTGATATTGACATATTTAACTAAAATTGGAGGTTTTCCGTTAGTACAAAAAAAAGTAAAGTGGAAGCCGACGTATGTCGTAGACGCGGACGAATGTCGGAGATTTCTCCTTTTTGGCTATAAGCCAAAAACTCGCGTCAAAAAGTTGCCTCACAACTTTTTTCGTTTCACTCGGCTTCGCCTCCACTGCGCGGTTGAGCGGAAAATAAGCTATTTCGCATGGATCAGAATAATAAAACTTATGTCGATGACTTGTTTTGTTCGACTAAAAGCTTATCTCTTATTGATAAAGAAAAATTAAAAAAAAATTATGGGCTTGCATTAAGCGAAAATGCAAGATATTAGTACAACCACCATTTTGGAGCCCAAGAAACTTCGGCCGCCATGATGTTGGATCCCAGACATTTTATAAGAATTTCCCTTTACTTCCATAATCTCTCATATCAAAATCTTCCCGTTCATGAAAAGTTCTAAAAACTTTGGCTCCAAAATGGCGAACCAAATTAAATTTTCAGATTTATCCAAGATTGCCATCGTCTCACCACGGCTACAATGCGACTAACTTCAATACTATTTTGAGAGCAGTTTCTTCTAACAAATACGTTCTAGTAATTACAGCCGCCATTTTGGATCCCACCGTCAATTATGTTTTCAAGTTTTATCACTCCTTCCGGAAATTTTTGAAGTGCATTCCAACAACGTATTAATCGGCCCGAGTGGAACACGAGGGCCGGATTACGTTGTTGGGATGCATGACTTAAATTTCCAGGAAAAGAATTAATGCTCGAATGTAGATTCGGTAAGAAAATAGCAACGATACAGCCACAAAAATTGAACAGAAATGATTTTTGTCATTTAATTTGACATAAAAATTTCCACTTATTAATTTCGTTTAGGTTGGTCTAGGTAGGTATCAAAAATTTCCGGGAAATCCTCGAGTCGTCATGGTAAACACACAGAAATCAATTTTTCTATTGGCTAATGATTAGCATCGTGCAATTTTCGCAAAAATAATTTATAAGACAGATCTTGAATGCCAAAATGGCGTGAATCGCCCTGGCCGAGTTCCTCAGTCCTGCCGCCAAAAAAATGCCACTTTTCTTATTTTTTTTCTGTAATTTAGTTCCAAGGCCCCCTATTTCAGCACAAATAAGCCATCATAAACATATATATCAAAGGTCATCGCTATCGCTGTCCAGAGCAAAATATTGACGGGGAAGAACGGCAAACAAGTTTTTTTTATTAAATATTCCAATTTTTCTATAAACAGGATTGTAAATATTAAGTAAAAGTCCCCATTATAAATTCAATGGGACGATTAACCTGGAAACCGGGCTCGTAAAATCGATGGTTTATGGATTTTCATGATCGCTGTCGAGAGCGGTACGATTTTTCTAAAATATTTCACAAAAATAAAAAAATATATCCTAATGGGGGCACCAATAATTTCTGAAAATACGAACTCCTTCGCCTCTTTAATAATTAAAAAAAAGTAGGAAAATGAGTTTATTTTCTTTAATCAACATTTTACATAAAATATTATTTTTAAACACGTATGCATTTTTTATAATTTAAAAAAATTAAAAATAAAATATTATAATCGGTTTCGAAAAATTAAATTTTTACATTTTTGTTGTCGATAGAGCGGTAAGGGAAGGGATAATCTTGTCCGGGCTTCTTGTTGGCCAGGCCGAAGACGGCAGCATGGGGGCCCACGAGGGAGAAGGGCTGTTTTTCGTGGATTTTCTCCCAAAGGTGTTGGGGGTTGAAGAAGGAGAACCCCCCAAAATTGGGGTGGTTGGCGAGGGTGATAAAATCGTTGATCTTTTGGGCCAGGGGCTTGAGCCATAGCAGGGGGTTGAACTTGTGGAATTCTGGGGGGACATTCTTGTGGTCCTTGGGGGGCTCCAGCGGGGGGTCCTGCTGAGGCTCCTTGGTGAGGTTCTGGGCCAGAACCTGTTTTATTTTAAATTTTCAAAAATTGTCAAAAATATTTCGCCGTAGATTTTAAAATAGGTTCTTATTAAATAAGAAATGTTAGTTTTAATTTTTTACTATTCAAAATTATCTTGAAAATACAGTTGGTACAAAAAATTTACACTTCAGAGGGGACATCAATTAACATTATCTAATTCGCAAATTCAGTCTACTAAAACATTAAATTTAATAAAATTAATAAAGTTAAAGGGGGCAAGATATAATTCCGTTTTTTACAAATAATTCGCTAAAAATGTTTTACGAAACTTTTTAAATAAATTAAATCATTCTTCTAAGGGCACTTATAATTTTTGAAAATACTCACGAGGGGGACAAAAATCACAAAAGCCAACATGTCGCCGGCGCTGCACCTTCAACTGCATTTCAGAGGTCCACCGCGCTTTTATGCGAGAGCCCTTATCCGAATTAAATTATTAAAATTAATTTTTCGACAATAACGGTACCTGCAATAATGGGGGAAAGCGTGAAAATTATCACCTTGGCTTTGATTGTTAGTTGCGGCACAGCACACTTTCCTATCGATTAAAAATTAGCATCACAAATTATAGACTGCATTTTAAAATTAAAAATTATAAAAATTACAGCATGAAGGGGAGCGGGGGTATGTATCTGAGGGCCGTGCTGATATAGCTGGAGGCGTTTTGGAGGTCCTTGACGAGCTCGTCGATTCTCTTCAAAATGCTGGGGTTTTTCGTGTCCTTGCGTTGGGAGATCTGCGAGAGGACCAGCTCGAGCTGGCCGGTGGAAGTTCCGGTCGAGGACTCGTAGAGCTTCGAGAGTACGGCCTCGGAGTAGCCCTGGGTTAGATTGACAGAAAGTTTGACAGTTAATACTGCTTTTCAGTCGAGGGGCTATGCACTTGGAATTAATTGTACAAAAATTTGGAATTTATGGAATTTTTTTGGAATTATAGGAATTTTCATGGAATTTGTGGAATTATTGGAAATTTGGAATTTTTGTGGGATTATTTGGAATTTTTTTGGAATTGAAATTTTATTGTACAAGGAAACAAGGACTGCATAATTCCTCGTTTTCAGTCAAGAGCTGCGCCTGTCTGAAGTCTCGTGACAGGGCGCACAATTCAAACCAGTCGGACAAAATGCCGTAATTTACTAATAAATAATAATAAACATCATTAATTTGGCCACCTGGCCGCACAAAGGTGCTTAATTTATTTAGAATTTTAAATAAAATTAAATGTTAGTACTTCAGAGTGAATAGTTTTTGCGTATTGTATCGATATTATGAAAAATAAAATCGCAAAGTCCAGAGTTTAGGGAGATTTTAGTTCGTGATTTAGGGATTTTTGTTTACTTTTGCTCTTTAGGTTATGCAGCACGCTAACAGTAGGACGTGATCCTAACCTCACAACATAATGACATCCCTAACCTCACCTCACAACAAAGAAATACCTAAACCTGACCGCAAAAAAGTTACTAAGAAAGTCACTGTCCGACTGTTTTAAAGAGCGCGCTTCAAAAAACCAGGACATGCGCGAGGGGTAGACTATCGGTAAATGAATAAATGGCGAGTAAATCGATGGTAAATGACAGGTAAATGATTGGTAAATGGGTAAATAGACAGTAAATGAATGGTAAATGAATAAATAATGAGAAATTGAGTAAAATAAGCTAACGAACAGTAAATATACCACTTCATAGACCACTTTACTGTCTATTTCTTGTATTTAAAGAATTGGCAGTCTCAGAGACGGTAGAAACTTCTACTTTTCCACAGAATTTGTAAATGTAGCAATTAACTTTAACCAGCTGTTATGACAATTATAAACAAAAATTGATATATTAAAGTCAGAATATGTGAGTCAGAAGTCGGTCGCGTCGGCCGGCCGAGTGTTCTCGATCCCTGGTGATGTCGTGCGCATGGCGCCCGGCGCTCAGTTACTAAAATAAAATTAAATACAAATGTGTTTCACTCAGTTTCTCTCCTAAAATGACGTTTTTCGAAAAAATGGCGCTAAGATTTTCGAGAAGGTTTTACTTCCGTTTCCTAAGTTCCAGAGACGTAAATGTAACTTTAAGAATTTCCTTCAACGAAAATGTGCGAGTGAAAATAACGTTACAGTTTCCGGTAAACCGACTTTCTAGTAGATCCTTTCTAGGTTGCCAGTATAGTCCCAATGTTACAAAATATTGCAGCAATAAAATTGTAAAGCGACATTGCATTTGTTAATTTGCAACAACGTACGCAGCGAAACATTACTGTAATGTGAAAAAACTTCAGTTGCAGTAACATTGCCTGCTACTCACAGCATTGACATTACATAAAAATATTCCATGTTCTTACAGAGATTGCAGCCATTTCAGAATACAAAGTTGCAGTAACTTTACGGTGAAACATTGTAGCAACCTCATTGTGGTAACGTTGCTATAACCTTACAATAAAACGTTGCGTCAACATTTCGTTTTTAACACGATTGCAATGTTTCGTTGCAATTTTATTGAATGGCCGTTGCGATATTGCTGCAAGGTTGCTGCCACCTTACCAAGCTAGTGAGTGCAACATTGCCACAACGTTGTAGCAATGAAACTGTGCTCACTGGGAAATGTTACGTAACATTTCGATCAAGATTACTAAAATTTTCTCTATGAATTTTTTTTTCTTTATAGTTATTATATCAACACCATAGCATTGGTCAATTTAACTAAAAATGCTAGTTGGGAGTCTACCCCTCGAACATGCGCCAATAACAATTGCTAAATGAGAATGAGTATTTGACACTCACGTTGTACTTGTTGAGCCCCAATTTCTTGGACTCCTTGTTGAGCATGTCGTAGAGGGAGAGCAGTCCTACGTAAGCCCTTGTGGGGGGCTGTTTTTTCTGCCTCAACAGCTGGAACCTAAAATCCGAGTCGTCGTACTTTCTGGAGAAATCCTGCACCTCCTCGTCTTCGTCCTCCTCCTCAACCTCCTCCACAGTATTGACAAGCCTCAAAAGATCGCTGGGAGCCTTCCCCAAGATCTCCTCCAAGTTTTGAGGAACCTCCCCATAAACCAGGGAGTAGGAGGATCCATCCAGACTCCTCCCCTCTTCGACCTTGTACCGATCGAAGTAGTTGTGCCCCGAGGGGTGCTTCAACTTCTCCACGTACTCCTCATAAGACGACCCCTTGGAGAAGTAAGCCTCGGGCCCCAGGGGGTTCACAGGGGCAAAAACCCCCGGCCCGTGGGGTCTAGTAGGGGGGACAATCGTCGTAGTGGTAGTGATACCTCCCCCCGTGGAGGGTTTGAGGTCAAACTTCATCAACTCCGTGATGTGGGCTATGATCTGCATACTGGCGGGGATGAACGAGTCCAGGAGAAGGGGTTTGGTCTCCACCCTCGGGGGGGTTCCTAAAAATTGCTGCCCACCTCCCCCCTACCCCATTTTAAATCTCAACCCCCCAAAAATCGACTCACCTCGAGAATAATCATCAACAACAAAAACGTAAACATTTTCTTTCACGCTCCTCGACATACTGACGGTCCTCTTCGACTGGGTCTTCGACCACGCGTTATACAGTTCGTCTGGAAATAACTGTAAACAACGCCCAAGGTCAACCGAGAATTGGCCGAGGAGAAAATGGCGCGAGTTGAGGTGGAGAAATGGGGTCATGAGTCGTTTCCGGAAATGGACACCCTGACCTTCCGGAAATGTTTAAAAGGAAATATTTCTCGAGTTGTGGAACAGCCCGTATGTCGGATTTCCAATAGGACGAGTTTTTTAATGCAATATTCGACCTTAGAGGCGCATTAAATAATTGACCTTGAGGTGTTAACGAACTTTTTAAGACCAAGCGGGTTTGAGATATGGAGACCTGAAAGGAAAAGTTGGCGGCTATGGAAAATGTTGTCGATTGTTTTGTTTGAGTTGCCATTTTGGAGCCTAGCTATTTCGCTGTAGAGGACGATCGTGAAAAGTTGAATTTTTTGCGCGAAAATTGTATATATTCCCCACTTCAAAACCTTGTACTCGAAATGACAATAATAATTAGCAATTTGCTTTCATGTTTTTATGAAAATTACACTTTTGACTTTGGTAACATGGTACCATCTGGTGAATGGTGAATGTTTAGTGGCACCTCGAGACTTTACTGATACTTGTGAGATATAGCTAAGTAGTTACATCTCACTAAACAATAATTTGCACATCCTACTTTACATTTTTTAGTCAAAAAAATTGTTATTAGTGTAGTACATATGTAAATTTTAAATTTTGCCCATCAAAATGATATATTATGGTATTTATTGGTACTACTGCAGTTTCCTGCAATTTGCATCTCAAAACTGCTCTTATGTCGCTTTCGGGGTGTCGTGCACTGCGCGGTCCAGTGAAATCAACGAATGCTGATTGGTCCGTCCGGGGAAAAACTGCGCTTCTTTTGCGAACGCTGCCTAAACATTTGGAAATGGAACAAAAACTTATATAGAAGAATTGTTGGCAACAAAAAGATCTACAAAAAAGTCCGCGACAGCATATAAGTATCTATGATAGGTAGCCTACAATAAATGTTTTTGTGCTTTAATTTTTTGTAAAAATCGGTTTGACTGTTGTGGGATATTCTTCATAGATACCTATATGCTGTCGCGGACTTTTTAGTAGATATTTTCGTAGCCAACAATTCTTCTATTTATTAATCGAAGGTTTGGAGCTGCAGCTATTTATGATTTTGTTATTATATCTTCAACCGTTTACTCAGCGTTCACGTTTTAAATTATTAAAGCTGGGTTTTTCGCGGAATTGCACGCAACGAATAACTTAAACGTGTTAAATAGGAGGGGTTGCCTTTTATTCTATTTTTATTTAAATTTAACATTGTGGTTAAAAACCAGCTAGTAAATTCGCGTAAATTCCATGCTACGTTAAACTTTAAAACACAAACGTGACAAAACACCGTTCTCATTTTGTGTAGTCAAGAGGTCTGACTGAGTGAGTCTGAGGCTCAAGGCCAAAAAAGTGGGCAAGACGTGAGGAAGAAGTTTCGAACGCATACAATCGTGGCAAAAAGTGACTAAAAACCAAAGCGATTTAATTTTTTTATAAAAATGACGATAAGGTTATAATAATAAGGTCAAAAACCTTAGATCTAGATACCATACGCTGTAAAAGGTGGAAAAATAGGCACATAATATGCTACATACAGAAATTTATTTCACCCTTTGCAAAGATTGTCAAATTCTTCATCTTGTTCTTCAGAGCATGCTGTGTCTTTGGTGCAATATATTTTTGATCAGTCGGGGTTCCATGGGTTCCATGAGAGATTTAGACACCTCAATTCTCCAGTATGATGAATTTAGAAGCTCAGTTTAGGGGCGCATGGGGGTCGGTCGTTTGAAAATGGCAACACCGCATTGACAATCACGTGTTAATATTTTGCTCGATTCAAGCAGTTTTAGCAGCCTTTTGATGACTTTTGAGGTGTCTAACAAGTGGATTAGACATTTATGAATATGACAATGCTCTGTATTGATGTTTTAAACAAAGGACATCTGTTTCCGTTCGACATTTGTGATAGAAAAACACTTGTTCTTAGTGATAATTAGTATCTGTAATTGACCCTATTACAACGTCCAGCGACATCTATTGGGAGTTTTTGCAATGTTTGACATATTGTAAGAAAAGTAAAAAGTAAAAACTGTAAAATGCATGTTTTGAAATATAAGGTTATTTTAAACGAAAATGTAACATTCCGTAAACAAGGGAGATTTTGAAATATGCAAAAAAAATTTAAATGATCAATCACTGTAACGGTTGGTACGACATTTCTCTTTTTTGAATAGAATCCACTTATCAGTCTTACTTTTCTTTATTTGCATTAAGTAAGTATTTATCAATTCCGTTATAGGTAATTCCAATGAAATATGCATCAGTGACTAATATTATATATTATATTATTATATATTATTATATATTATTATTAATTCTAGCGCCAATAGATAAAGTGTTGCCAGATCTCACCGGCTGTACGATCTATGACGTCATAAGTCGCACGACCGCTTTTCCGAATTGTTTATTTGTTTACTAATAAGCTAACGGTTTTTTTAAAAAATTGATGTTCGCGGACAATTCCTTGTATCTTTGATCCCGAGTTTGATGCATTTACGTTAAAATAACCCGAAATTAGAAAATGTGCAGGATGGTGCCTATTTCAATTTATGCAATTTATACAGAGCTGTATTACGTGTTGCGGATAGCCAAACTCCCAACTTTCACTAATAGATGTCGACACTGTCTGTTTTTAACTAAAAGCAAAAACTATCACAATTAATACCGCTTTCGGTCTGTGTTGCACTGCGCGGTGCTGCGGTGCAGTAGAATTATTGACAAATGCTGGTTGGTTCGAGTCAGAAGAAGAAATCTGCCCATTATTGTTGACCCTAAGGCCTCCATTACCATTTCTAGTTGTTTAGACAAAGGCAGGAACATTGGAAAACTGGTGTATTGAACAAAGATGAAAATATCCGATACGGATCGGATGTGCCATCTAATATTATTATGTGTAAAACGTTGGTTTTGTAACACTACTATTTATAACAATATTTTACTTGTAATAATTATTTGGTCCCGAATTTTGTCATTATTATCTTCAAAATCACAAAAAAATTTGAAAAATTTCAAATTTTTGTCATCTTCACAAATTTTTGTCTCAAAATTATTTTTCGAGTGTGGCGGGTTTTGTTTGTTGCAAGGCATCTCTTCCTTGAAAATTTCGTAAATTATAGCAATTTTTGTGCCGGCAGGTTGGTTGTTTTGGTTGTCTGTTAGTTGTCTGTCGTTGAAAGTTCCGCGAAAAATCGTGGGGTGCTGTGCTTGTTCTTCGCGTGCCTTTTCCGGGGACAATCTGCAGAAAAATAGCGCCATCTTGGGTCCCACGTTGTCGGTTGTCCTGTTCTAGCCCCCGGGGGCAAAGCCTTCGCTAAAACGCCAACTCAAACCCCCAAACGTCTTTGTTTACAAATCTAGAAAATTTTCTGGGGAATTTAGTTTCCCCCCAGATTTGTTTATAACCTCAAAATGGTAAAAATTTGAAATCTAATTTTTGAATTAATTTTCGTTTTTTCTAGCGTCGAAGCCAAGCCCCCAGTCAAATTCTAAAGCGAAAATTGGGAATTACAGATGAGGACTCCCTTGATGGCAAGAGGACAAGGGGGCAAGCCAAACAGCAAGATCGGAAACCTCTAACCGAAATCACATTAATCATAACGGATCATGTAATTTTCCTCGAAGTTTTCCTTACAATTTATCAAATTTGTTTCCAGGAAGAGTTGATAAAGAAGTTGAATAGGCCCTATATGTGCCCCATTGTGGGGTACGATCCCAGATTATCTGGGTACAGTACAAAAACTTTAGGGATGCGCAGACCGAGGCCTAAACGAGCACTTTTTGACCCCAATATGCCGAATGCTCTCGTCCTTTATGCCCCACCTGAAATCTCGCACCATGATAATGTGAAAGAGGGGCCTAAGCTCGTACATGTGGTGGTTGACCCAATCCTCGGGAACGTATTGAGACCCCATCAACGAGAGGGGGTGAAGTTTATGTACGACTGTGTGACTGGAGTGCAGATCTCGGGGTCTTACGGGTGTATTATGGCGGACGAAATGGGGCTTGGCAAGACCCTGCAGTGTATAACCCTGTTGTGGAGTTTGCTGCAGCAGGGCCCCGAGTGTGCCCCCTCGATTAATAAAGCAATCGTGGTGTGCCCCAGCTCGCTCGTGAAAAATTGGAGCAATGAGATGGATAAGTGGCTTAAAGGGAGGCTGATGAACATGATCATTGATGGGGGCCCCGATGTTAAGAAAAAACTGAATCAGTTTATGGACGGTCAGGGGCGGACCGCCATCCCAGTTTTGATAATTTCCTACGAGACTTTTAGGATGCATGCAAGTATTTTGCATAAAAGGGAGATTGGGTTGGTGTTGTGTGATGAGGGGCACAGGCTTAAAAATTGTGAAAATCAGACTTATAGGGCTCTGATGGGGCTCAATGCTAAACGAAGGGTATTGTTGAGTGGTACCCCCATCCAGAATGATCTGACGGAGTATTTCAGTTTGATTCATTTCGTCAATGAGGGGCTGCTGGGGAGTGCGCAAGAGTTCAAGAAGAAGTTCGAGAATTATATCATCAAAGGTAGGTGGCGGTGGTAGTTACTACCAACCAAAATTTAGTTTGTCGTTAGGAGATTCAGTCTTTAATTTTGAAAAAATGAAGAACTGAGAAAAAACTAGTATTCCATGTCTTTGAAGTGACAGTTCAGCCAACATAAATTGGTTTACATGATTAATTTCCCCATCTGACAAAAATGATCTTGATTTAACAGTGCTCCCAGCCGAATTTCTCAAAATTTGCTGCATGCCATCTTACCAATCCAGGTATTTCTTGAGAGAAAAGAGTGCACATTATGCTCAAATCTGAATGCGTTAAAAAAGGATGACAATATGATTCGCGCGCAATTGGAGGCGATCGACAGAGACCGATATTCCTTTCTTTAATGGGCGGGAGAGGGAGAAATATATTTTGATCCTCCAAATGGTCGTCGCGTGACGTCACTCAAGAAATAGGTCCATTCTTTAAAAGGAAGCAGGCGCATGTTTTAAGTATTTATACAGTTCTGTAAACAAACTTCAAAACACTAAAATTACTAATATTAAGAATATAAGCGCCATTCTAAGTTAGTAAAATTTCCCCAGCTGACACTAAACTAGCGATAATACAATTTTGCAGCCTACCAACTATTAAAATACAAGTTCTGGAGTGTTAGAAACAAAAAAAAAATTCACATCTGAGTAGCACAGTGCTGCCATCTTATAAGCCTCAGTTCAGACAACATAATAACTAGTTCTTAGTTCTATCAACCAAAACTAAGCATTTTAGTTGTTTTGAAGATCCAGTTCTGCCAACTGATTCAATGATTCAAAAGTTGCTAACCTAACTTTCAACTAATGTAGTTTCAGTTCTACCAAGTTAGAATGTTCGAGTAACACAGTTTTATCAATATTTTTATAGAAATTGATTTTAAGTTTGTCTCAGTCCAATTTCAGTTGTCTCGCATATTCAGTTCTGCCAACTGGAATTAGATGACTCAAAACTTGTTGATTTTTGCGATTGCCAACCTAACTTAAAAACTGGTGAAAATGAATTCGAACATAGTTTTACACAGTAGCTATTTAGGTAACAAGTGGGAAAGATACATCATTCACACAAGTAAGGAAGTGATGCATTTTCTCACGTGTTGCAAGATTTTTCATAATGAATTCACTTTTCGCACTAGTGCGGAAATGTGATGCATTTTCTAACTGAAATTAGTGGGAAAAGTAGAATTTTCCGCACGGGATTATATAAAAAAGTTTTAAGTAGAGTAAAGTTACAGTCCTTCCCAACTATCAAAATGTTTTATAGCATAAGAAACGTAATGACACGGTCCTGCCAATCTCTTTCTATAGAACTTGCTCTTGAGTTTGCCTCAGTTCAGCCAACATAAATTGGTTTTTATTTCTATCAACCAAATCTAAGCATTTTAGTTGTCTCGCAGATTCAGTTCTATCAACTGAAATTGTATGATCCAAATGTTGTTAATTTTTACAGTTACCAACCTAACTTAAGAAATGGTGCAAATGACTCGAAAATTGTTTTACACAAAAGGGAGCATCAACCTTTAAGCAATGTAAAGTTACAGTTCTACCAAATAATAAAATGTTAGTTTGATAGTGAAATTACACAGTTTTCCCAATTTTTTTCTATAGAACTTTGTCTCAGTTCAACCAACATAAACTAAGCATTCTAGTTGTCTCGCAGATTCAGTTTTACCAACTAAAAGTAGGTAACCCACGAAATTGTTAATTTTACGATTACCAATCAATACTGAGAAAAATCAATTCGAAAATAATAGTAGTTTATAACCCAAAGCGTGAAAGTGATGTTTTACGCGGCGAAGGAAAATATGGACAGTCGAGGCGTAGGCGAGACTGGCCATTTCCTGAAACGCGTAAAACCACTTTTTCGCTGTGGTTTATACAACATTTTTCTTCCTACACCAGTTAAAAATAAATAATTAATTCATTTTGAAATTTGGGAACCCAAGTGACAGATCAAGAATATCTAGACGTCAAGTCCTACAATTTAAATTTGGCAAAATCGCGCGTGCTGTGTTCCGTCATACGCCAATCGCCGTCGCCATATTGTCCATTTTACACGCCTAGCCGTTAGTATAATTTTTACACGACTAGCCGTGAGAAGCGGTCCTTTCACAGCCCTCCTGAATCCCGAAAATCTCATTTTCGGTTAGTGTAGGAAGAAAATTATTTTATTATAAAAAGCAGTGCCAACGTTCAACTAATGCATCAATTCTACCAACTCTTACATTCGGTTCTGCCAACTAAAACCGAAGACTGAAAACTTACCAATTTTATTATTAAATGATATAAGTCCATTGTCTCAAAGTGGCATGAAACAATTTGTGAAACCAGGGTTAGCTTTACTCCAAGTCTTGCCACCAATAATAAAACTTTCAATTGTTACAACGTGTTTCGGCCGTTAAGCCATCATCAGGTACAAAAACGAAGAATTTAATGTATATTCCCTTTAAAACATGTGACTAGAAGGGGTTATGTTACGATTTTAAATTAAGACATGCTTCGGTCGAAAGATGAATTTACAGCAATGATTAAGCAAAAGAACAGTTTAAAAATGTGAAAACTGTAAACTTAATAATTTTAAGATTGCCAACTTAACTTAACCATATTCCCCCAACAGTTTTATAACGGGTGTTCACTGTTCAGTTGCATGCATTGTACCAACTTCCCCAAGCCCAAGCTTATGGTTTTATATTCGAAATTCGATCATCTTGTAACTTTCAATTCGAGCTGTAACGCGTAAACTTTTAAGTCGTTACGATTTTGTTTCAACGCCAGGTCAGGACTCCACCGCCACGGACAAGGAGCGCGAAAAGGCCGTCGGTTGTCTCCAGGAGCTTTCCGCCCTCGTCAACAAATGTCTCATCCGTCGCACCTCGAACCTGCTGACGAAATATCTTCCGGTCAAATTCGAGATGATAATCATCTGTCAACTGACGCCCATCCAGAGGCAACTCTACCTCAACTACATCAACTCGGAGGGGGTGCGTCGCACCGTCAACAGTGACACCAACAGCGGCGAGTCGAAATCCTCGCTCAGCACGCTCGCCAGCATAACGACCTTGAAGAAGTTATGCAACCATCCCGATCTCGTCCTCGAGAAGATCAGGGAGGGTGGGGAGGGATTCGAGAAAGCCAGCCAACTCCTCCCCGCCAATCACAGCGAGCGTGACGTCATGCCAGAGCTGTCGGGGAAGCTGATGCTGCTCGACTACTTCCTCGCCAACCTCAAGGCCAACTACAACGACAAGATCGTGCTCGTCTCGAACTACACGCAGACTCTCGATTTGTTCGAGAAGTTGTGCAGGAAGAGGGGGTACTTGTACGTCCGATTGGACGGCACTATGAGCATCAAGAAGAGGGCCAAGGTCGTGGCGAGTTTTAACGATCCCGACTCGAGGGAGTTCATTTTCATGTTGAGCTCGAAGGCGGGAGGGTGTGGCCTTAACCTGATCGGGGCCAATAGGCTGATCATGTTCGATCCCGATTGGAATCCGGCCAATGACGATCAGGCGATGGCCAGGATATGGAGGGACGGGCAGCAGAAGCCCTGCTATATATACCGTTTCCTTGCGGTAAGTAACTTTCAAGGTGTTACATCACGTAACGGTGTTACACACCTGGCTTAGTTTGTAACGCCCAAAGTTGAACGTTACACACGTAACACCCAATCGAGGTCCTCACCTGTCGTTTGTAACGCCCAAAGTTTGAACGTTACACACGTAATACCCAATTCAGGTCCTCACCTGTCATTTGCAACGCCCAAAGTTTGAACGTTACACACGTAACACCCAATCGAGGTCCTCACCTGTCGTTTGTAACGCCAAAAGTTTGAACGTTACACACGTAACACCCAATCCAGGTCCTCACCTGTCGTTTGTAACGCCCAAAGTTTGAACGTTACACACGTAACACCCAATCCAGGTCCTCACCTGTCGTTTGTAACGCCCAAAGTTTGAACGTTACACACGTAACACCCAATCGAGGCCCTCACCTGTCGTTTGTGCGCCCAAAGTTTGAACGTTACACACGTAACATTCAATCGAGGACCTCACCTGTCGTTTGTAACGCCTAAAGTTTGAAAGTTACACGCGTTACGCCCGCAGGCCGGCTCCATCGAGGAGAAAATCTTCCAGCGGCAGGCGCACAAAAAGGCACTGAGCTCGACCGTGGTGGACAACAACGAGGAGGCGTACCGCCATTTCAGCGTGGCGGAACTGCGCGATCTCTTCCGATTGGAGGACACCCCCTCCGACACGCACCAGCGACTCAAGTGCAAGAGGTGCCTCGACAAGATTTCGATCAAAAATCCGCCGGAAGAGGCCGATTGCACGTCGGACCTGGCCGATTGGTACCACGCCTGGGACCAGAGGAGTCTCGTGGATATGGTGGGGTGTTTGTTTTTTGAAGGTTGCACGACTGAGTTGGGTGTTATAGGTGATCAAGCAGGTGTGGGAGTTGGCCAAGTGCATCTCGTTTGTTTTTCATCAGAGATCGGCCAGTCAGGTGGCGAAGGCGACGAGGAGCACCGACGAAGAGGAGGAGGATCCCGAGTACAATGGGAAGGACGACGATTCCGATTATTCGGATTAAAGATAAGAGAACGTTTGAGTGTTTTTTTTTAGTCTGTTTTCATGGTTACAGCGAAGCTTTGTGTGGCTTTCAGAAAAGTTCTTGTTAACCAATATTCATAATAAAGTTACTATTTTCATAGTTAAGTTAAGTTTCATGGTTACAAGGTGAGGTACCTAATACTTGTTCATTTTGAATGTTACGTTTCTGGTGTTGCTGGTGAATGGTTACCTTGTATTAGTTTAAAAAATATTTAGGAGATGACCTAAAGTTGGCAGAACTGCAATTTAACAGGTTTTATTTTAGATTGGTAGTACTGCATCCAAATGTATTGAGTTTTCATTTACCTCCTTGGTAACTCTGAATCTATAACGAAAATATACGAGAAGTTACTAGGCCAGATTGTTAATACATAGTTTTAGTTGGCAGATTTGTAATTTAAAGTACAGCAGAGAAGCAGCTGGAACCTCTCCATCGCGTGGATCTTTGATTTTCAAATGTCAGTCGATTTGACACGGAAATAAGGTATTATAATTGAAACGTAAACTTTGGAATTCACCACTTTTCAATGAAAATTATAATTTTCATAATTTTCTGCCCAAGTCGTTGAAGCGGAGAATACCTTTTTAAAACCAGACTTTAATTACCTTTCTTATGGAGGTATGAAAAAGGCGGCTTATTGGTATTCAAAATGTCAAAGTTGATGTGCCAGAATGGCACTCCCGTGGAGCCATTGCTTCCAAAAACTTTTCAGCTCTACAGCAAGTCACGCAGCCTCTACTCCACGTACCAATATTCGGCTAAATCGGTCTGGAAGTTTCGGCAATAGTGTGTTCTTCAATGTTCTTCTAAAACCTTGATTTCTTTGGCCTAAAGGGCACTAAGTGTGAATAATTTTTTTTCTCGTTATTTAAAATTTGAAAACCTTTCTAATGGTGACCTTAAGATTTTCAAAATTTATGTGCCAAAATGGCACTTTGCCGTGGGCAGATTGCTTCCAAAAACTATTCGACTGTTCTATAGGTAAAAGGATCTCCACGTACTAAATTTCAGCCAAATCGGTCAAGGGGTTTGGGCTGTAGCGTGTTTCTAAAGTGCGCTAAAGATCTAGAATTCTTGAACTTTTCGCCGAAAGGGCACTAATACTGAATACATTCTTTGGAAGCAGAATTTTGAGGCCTTTCTTACGGTGATATCAAAAATGGGGGTTGTATTTAAAATTTCAAAGTAAGTTAGGGTATGAGATGCCTTTTTACCAAATTGCAGCCAAATCGGATAAGTAGTTTGATCTGTAGAGTGTTTACAAACATTTTTACGTAGCCAACCAACTCTAGATTACAGTAATAAGACGACAGTTATAGTTCGAATCAACTGGTAATAATACGAAAACTGACATTTAACACAACTGTCATTAAAAATTTGCAAAAATTAAAATATACTCAAAGTAAATATTTAATCAGATTTAGTAAAAGATACGGTTACCAGATTTGTACAGAAAACTGTTATTTAAACTGTGGGATATTTCGTTATAATTACAACAAAGTCACTCGCCCGAAAGTAAATTTGTAGCACTTTATAATATTCCCCTAAAAATCACGAGCTAACAACAGGAATTTGACATTATTTTAAACACTGGATATAATCGGTCCTCTTTTTCAACTATTAGGTAGTTATTTTTTCAATTTATCAACTTTTGAAATGCAAATCCTTTCTAATAAACTCTCCCCGGTGTCCTTCGGTCTTCATGTGTTGCGTTAAATTGGTCTTCGCTTCGTCAGTGGTAGAAAATGAACATGAAAAAACACAAAAATTTGAGAAGTCTTGGGGAGTTGAAAATTATGGAGGGGATGTGAAGTCCAAGATGGCCTTTTAGAGGAGAATAAGCGATCTGTGTAAATTTAGCTTTTCAATGGTTCACATTTGAAAAATTTTACAGATGTAAAAAATAATGAAAATCACTTTATGAATTATCCAAAAAATCACAAAAATGCGCAGAATCTATAAAATTTAAATAATTATTATTTATTTGCAAAGATTTTCAGTTTTACTCCATATAAAAGTTAATCCCCTGCAATATTTTTTGATATTTTTACAAAATTTCGAATTGTGATGAAAAGTTGAGAAGTGTGGTTAAGTATAACAAAAAATTGTAAAGGGGGATGAAAATTTCCTCCCATTTTGCAAAATTAACGCTCAAGGGGCTAAAAAATTGAGGAGGATGAAAAGTTAAGGGAAGGTGAAAATTTATTGTAGTTCAGTAGAACTAGCGAAAATTGCACGGGCTTAAAGCAAGCCAATTATGCAAATTAAAGAGGGTGGGGGGTTCAAATACTTGTATCTTCTGTGAGGGGGGCTGCAAAATTGTAAAAGGCAAACTGAATCCAAATGAGGTCAATTTATTACCTAAAAAAATGCAGCAGAGAAGCGGCTGGAACCTCCCCATCGCGTGGATCTTTGTATTCTGTGTAGATAGTCAGTTGAACAGATTTTTTTTATGCTTATCGTGTGTGACTAATTTCGCAATTTTCTGACAAATACCAATATCACCCATCACATTTGACAATATGTTCCTTTGAAGGTTCATATTTTGCCACCTTTAAAATTGGCTGCTCCGCAGAATCCATTTAGTGTTATTTTCAAATATCAGTTGGAAGTATTGGTGATCACTGATCAGCCTAAAGTTTTTTTTTTTTTGGGTACGACCATTTATTAAATAAAATCTCTTAACAACATTTGTACAACAATAATCCCTCTCGGGACTTAGTCTAACGTCTTTTTTGGCCCCGGCGGCCATCTTGGATCCAAGTGGGCTCAGTCGTTGCGCGTGCTCACAGTCTGCTCGTCTCTTGTGCGTTGCTCTTCGTGTTGGCCACCATGGAGGTGATGGTGGGCAGTCCCGTTTCGTCCGTGAAGACGGTGTTATCATGCCCCAGCTCCTTGGAGGGGATATCCTCCACCTGGGGCTTGGGGGGCCCGTCCATGAGGAAGACCGTCAGCAGGAACATAATCGAGCTTATTCCATAGAATCCCGCGTAGAAGATGTAGAGGCTCTCCCTGTAGCCGATCGCTTTGGAGACGGGCTCCACCAGGATGGGGAGGTTGCCCCCGATGTTGTTCATGACGAAGAGGAAGATTCCGACTGTGGTGGAGCGCACGCGCAACGGCACGATTTCCACTAAAATGGCGAAGAGGATGCCGAACCACATCTCGGCGAAGAAGTACGAGATGCCGAGGAAGACCATCGCCCAGGTGGGGTTGAAGTAGACGCTGCCGAAGGCCCCCGGGGTGGCGATTATTTGGCTGATGGCGAGTATGATCACTCTGGAGCGGATGCCCATTTTAGCGACGAACTTGTCGGAGACGATGCCGCCGGCGACGACGCCGATGCTGCCCACCACGATGGTGACGGCGAAGAGCCACCACCCCAGGTCGTAGTCCGGGAAGTACTGCTGGTAGTAGAGGTCGCAGTTGTAGGCGAAGCACATTCCTCCGCAGTGTCTGATGGAGGCGGCGAGGCACAACATTATTATTCTGGGCTCGGCGATGACGGTCCAGATGGTGACCTTCTTGGCGTTGGGGTCGTTGGAAGTGTTCTCTTCGCCGATGGATTGTCTGGCGGGTTCTTTCAAGGTGAACCAGGTGAGCACCCCGACGATGAGGGCCACGATGCCCGCGCCGAAGTAGGTCACCCTCCAGCCCAAGCCCCAGGCGTTGATGGGAGGGACGTACCTGCGGGAAGTGCAATGTTAACATAACGTCCGCCTTGAATAATAATTCATAATACAGGGTGTCTCTTTTAAAGTGTCAGCGATATTTAGAGAATCGTTTTGAGCAGCTAAGCGAAAATTCACACCCGGTGAAAATATTGAAAAATCTGTTTAGGACGCGTTTTGGAGTGTTACTCCATCTTCCGCTAGAAAGGAAATTAACACAAAATACAAAACAGTTGCCTGGAAAACGAAAAAACGTTTGGGTCACAATGTAGATTCATCGAGAGACGTCCAAACATTGAAGAATGGCGCGAAAATGTGGGGAAATATGGTGGGTGGCGGGAAAAGTTAGAGTCACACTAAAATGAAAAGCAGTTTTTGCGCGCCAACCAGAAGAAAACAGGTTCAGCGCAACTGTACACGTCTCTGTCTGTGCCATAGCAAGGAAAAGAGCGCGACATAGGTGCCGACCCGACCATCGATCCCGGCAAGCGCGAAAAGCCGCTCGAGGGGAGGAGCCGTGAACCTGTCACCTGTCAAAGAAAACCTAACCTAACCAGTAACAACCTGTAAGAAAAAAAAATCGATGGGTCGATAAAATTAAGAGCGTGAAGAAAGTGAACCTATTAACTGTCGGGTTGGCGCGCAGAAACTGCTTTTGACTTTAGTGTGACTAACTTTTCCCGCCACCCACCAAATTTTCGCGCCTTTCTTCAATGTTTGAGCGTCTTTCAATGAATTTACAGCGTGACTTAAAATCTGTTATTTTTCTTTGACCCAAACGTTTTTTCGTTTTGGTTTTGTATTTTGTGTTAATTTCTTTTCTAGCTGAAGATGGAGTAACACTCCGAAACGCGTTCTAAACAGTAAGTAAATTTTGTGGAACAAGGCTTTGAAACTACCTTGCATAATCAAACATCAGTTCGTCTTTGAAAATGGACCAAGCTTTCAACAAAAATATTTTCAGCTCTGACGCACTTCCGGTTATACAGGAAGTGGCCGCCATCTTTGTTATTTTAAATGGGAAGTCTACGTTTTGACTCTAGATTCGGATTGGACTCTTAATGGACCTATTTCTTGAGTGACGTCACGCGACGACCATTTGGAGGCTCAAAATATATTTCTCCCTCTCCCGCTCATTAAAGAAAGGAATGTCGGTCTCTGTCGATCGCCTCCAATTGCGCGCGAATCATATTGTCATCCTTTTTTAACGCATTCAGATTTGAGCATAATGTGTACTCTTTTCTCTCAAGAAATACCTGGATTGTGAGTTTATTGCACCCCCACTTTGCCTACCTAACTGTCATAGTTTTTGACATACAGGGTGTCCCAGGGGGAGCAGCACAAAATTACATTTTGTTAAATGGAACACACACCCCATATATCAATGCATTTTTGGTTTCTGCGTGTCATTTTGTGCAACTTTTATTGTCAGGTGTGCGCCATATGTACTTAAATTCAATCGTTTTTGAGTTATTTAATAAAATGTGTAGAATGTGGCAATTTTCGAAGCCTTGAAGTTTTTCTGTTCCGAATCTGTGGCACATCCTAAAGAAAAGTCAGGGCTACCTGATGACACATTTTAATGTCGAATTTCTTGCACAGCCCGGTAAATTTTCAAATTAACAGAAATTAAAAAGACAAAATTTCAAATGGATGACCTTGATTTTTTTTCTCCCACTAATAGAGAAGTAAATTCTAGGTCGACTTTCTTAACAAATACCTATACCTAAATAGCATGTTTTTCAAATTGTCACCAGTTTTATGCCTGTGTTGTGGTTTTATTCGTTTCCGAGTTATCGGAATTAAAGGTGGTTATTAACTCCAGGCGGAATAAGCTATAAACCCAAAAATTTTAAGTAACTTGGAAAGGTATAGGGATTTGTTAAGAAAGTTGACCTAGAATTTAATTCTCTATTAGACGGCGAAAAAATTTCAAGGTCATTCCATTTATAGTCTAGTCAAGTTGTAGGTGGTCCAATAGTGGAGTAAATTCGAGGCTGAAAGTCGCTCCGTTCTCGAAAAAAAAGTTTTTGAGGTAGAACCAGCTGAGACGCATATGAATCGATAGAGGATGTTTTTCTGCATATGAAATGGACTTTTACGACATTTTCCTGTGGTCCAGATTTTTGGAAATTACGGAAAACCAAGAAAATGTGAATTAATTGAAAACCGTGTTTTTCAATACATAACTCGTCGTATCTTTGAAACTATTTAAGGTAGCCACATGAGTTTTGTTTTATTTGAAAGAGAAAACCACAACGCCGCTAACGGTGCAAGCATAATGGCGAAAAAGTTCAAAAGGGCCTACGATAATCTGCTCCGTAGTCAACGCGCGGATTTCCATGCATTGAAATTTTTGACATGCGAGTGAGGTGGCCAGTTTTTTGTAATTCCACAAAAGTGCCGGCTACAAAGTAAAGATAAAAGAATGAAAAAGTTTTTGGTAAAAGAAGCAACTCGCTATTGGCAATGGTTTAGGCTCTATATGAATTTTTCTTTGCGGGCGATTTTTTCACGGACGCCGGTGACGCGCGAATGCCTTGCTGAAGCAGTGGCAGCATCGGATTGCGATATATTGCGGCCGCGCTTAGATAAACATGTTACGGAAAATGAAATATTATAGAACCATTATGAAATATTATTTTTATTAAATTGGTGCTTCGGCTTCCTCTGAAACGTCGCCGTCGGCTTCTATAAACAGCACTTCAAATTGAAAGTAGGTAGTTATTAGGTACAACTCTTACAGGGACATTCTGTGTTGAGGCCTTCCTTCAGACACATTTTATTATTTCTGCAATTATTTTCGGAGCAATAAATATTTACCTGGACTCTCTCTGTTTCAAAAGTCGGAAGATGGCTTGAGTAGGTAGGTACCAGATCTTCATTTGATACGTGATTTGATATTCACGTTGAAACATTGCATTGGAGGACAGTTGAAGGTAAAGTTCCATTTGTTTTATTTGGGCTTTTATTTTTGTACAGAAAAAGTGTGTTGATTGGCATCTTGGCATCTTTGGGCAGCGCATAGGGAAGATTTGTGAGGTCCTTAATATTTCCCTTATTTTTTATCAAAACCCAAACATCGCAACATTAAATGATCTTTCGTTTCAACTATGCATGTCAGCATTGCCATATAACTCAAACGAGTTGGCCAGATCTAGAACTATCTTCCACAGAAAGATACCTTGATACCTATAAGTTAGATAATGCGTTCAACCATGTCGTAAAGTGGGTGATTGGTGTGTGTAAATTGTTAGCACAACTCAATGCATTGATATACATTTAAAATGATTTTAACAAGTGCCTGATTTTCGTACGCTAAAATTTGATTTTAATCCCCCGCTACCAAAATCTGGGAGTAAAAATTTATAATACCTATTTTGAGGGAGTCAACATTTTTAATCCCTGATTTTGAGGAGATATAAATTTTGATGAAATTGAAATGCGTTGTGGAGAGAAGATCCATAATAATATTTCAGTTGCTGGTAAATAACCCAACTCCTCCAGAATTTAAGCTTATTTTAAGTTTATTTGCAGCACTGCAAAGTGCCAAAGTGAGGCGCAAGAAACGTTAGTACTTAGAAAATTTGATCTTTTTTCGTTTGAAAATAAAATATTGTATTTTATTCGGCATTTAATATACCATACCCCGTCATATAATGTCTTACTTAAACTGTGGCACAGAATGTCCCTGCAAAAATTGTATTCTTTGTAGAAGCCGGCGCGGCATTTCAGAGGAAGCTGGAAGCACCAATTTAATAAATACTATTTCATAATGGCTCTATAAATATTTCATTTTCCGTAATATGTTTATTCAAGCCGGCCGCGATATATCGTAATCCGATGCTGCCACTGCTTCAGCAAGGCAATCGCGCGCCACCGCGCCGTCCCTGAAAAAATCTCCGCAAAGAAAAATTCATAGCGCCTAAACGATTGCCAATAGCGAGTTGCTTCTTTTACTAAAAACTTTTTCACTCTTTTCTCTTTACTTTGTAGTCGGCAGTTTTGCGGAATTCAAAAAAACTGGTAACCTCACTCGCATGTCAAAAATTTCAATGCATGAAAATCCGTGCGTTCTCTTCTGAGCAGATTATCGTAGGCCCTTTTGGACTTTTTCGCCATTATGCTTGGACCTTTAGCGGCGCTGTGGTTTTCTCTTTCAAACGAAAAAAGAGTCATGTGGCTACCTTAAATAGTTTCAAAGATACGTCAAGTTATGTATTTAAAAACATGGTTTCCAATTAATTCACATTTTCTTGGTTTTTCGTCATTTCCAAAAATCTGGACCATAGGAAAATGTCGTAAAAGTCCATTTCAAATGCACAAAAACATTCTCTATCGACTCATATGCGTTTCACCTGGTTCTACCTCCAAAAATTTTTTTGAACGATTTCCAAGCCGAATTCGCTCCACTACAAGAGGGTTTTAAATTTACCCTATGTAAATTTGATAATTTGGAGGCTGAAGGGGGTACTGTGGGGCTGAAATTTTTGAAGTTCAATTGTCCTCATCTTGATCTTGACTATAGATTCTTCACCTAAGATCCCGGCTGGAATAGCATTTTAATTTTTGTGATCGACGTCAGCCCAGTCGAATTTTAAAGCATACAGGGTGGTCGTTTTATCTTGAGACTGACAATCGGAAAGGAGGCATTTTATAAAAAAATGTTTTGTATAAAAGTTTTAAGACTTCGAGGGGGAAAATAGGGCATCATCGCCATTTTGATTCAAGGTCAAATGGGGGTCAACTTATTTTTTTTAGTGGAAACTGATACATAGGATCCAAAAATAGTTTAGATGAAAGTTATTTGTTCTTTTACGGGGAATAAGAATCTGTAACAAAAAATATAGGATTCCATTTTAAAACAAAATTGACCTTGAAAATGATCTTCAGTTGACCTTGAAAATGACCTTGAATCAAGATGGCGTTGATGCCATCGAAGTCATAAAACTTTTATACAAAAATTTTTTTTCTAAAATGCTTCCTGTCCGAGATATTTGCCAATCTAAAAATAAAACGACACCCGGTATAGTAATATCGGCCTCTGTTTTCATCAAATGCAATTTTTAATTAGTAAAGATTAGGCTGTATGTGCATCAGTGTCATTTTACTTAGTTATTAAAGCGTAAAAATTCGCGAAAATAACCATTTAAAAAAAAATCGCAGAAAATTAACGCCCAAACCAAATTAACTTCTGTTAACGGATTTTTAAAGAGAAAGAAACGGTCTTCAAAGTTATTTAAGTTTCCTAGCTGCTGGTTGTTGTCTAACCAATCCCCATCCACCTAAAGTAAGCCCTAAAAATGGTAGCGCCATCTACCTGCGCTGCTTGCACTTATCGAAAGCTTGATTTGGCTTTAATTTAAAACCACTGTCGTCAAAATTGGTTAAGGAAATGGTCAAGTTGTTCCCAAAAATATTTCGTGCGGTTTTTTAGGACACCCGTTATAAATGAGGGTGCATTTCAGGAAAATATTTGAAAACGTACAATTGGGCCCAAAAATTTTTGACAGGTCGAAGTTGACTTTTTTTAAATGGAATGCCCGGTATATTTTAGCGTATTTACAAGCATTTGAAGCCTTTGTTCATCCCTAAAATATTCCGGCTTTTGAGTTTGTGGTTTGGGAACAAAAAAATATTTTTGAAAAAAATTGGAGTTTACATCACTGTGCATAAAAATTTCCCATTTACACGCGTGCAGTTTTTATAAGAAAATAAGATGAGGACCTTTTGTACAGGCTTTTAGGAAGCTCCGGTCTTGTTTTCATTATTTCTTTATGTACAGGGTGTTCAAAATTAATTTACAAAATTTGTGAAATTTAAAACAATTTTTCTCAATTTTTTCAAATTGTACACCCTGTTATTTTTAGACAGTGAGTGTAATGTAGAATTTATAAGCGAAAATTTTTTGTAATACAAACATGTTGGTTATAAATATTACTAGTTTTGTTGCTTGCCCACGACTTAAGTTTTAAAATTATAAAATAAGCGCCCAAACTAACATGTAAATGTTCAAAATGTCTTCTATTTTGGTTTATGAACAATTTAATTGGTTCTTCGAAAGATATTTCTATTAGCTTTAACATTTAGAATAAAAAATATGTGATTATTCCATATAGGCGAGATGAAGCCGAGCGTAACGAAAACAGGTGCGAGCTTGCGAGCCACGGTTTTGGCGTGAGTTTTCGGCCAAGGGCCGAAAAGGAACAGTCGCTATAAAACCGCGTGCATTGACCAATCCACGGAGGCCCCTGTCAGGTCAGGTCCCGGTCTAGTAATATACAGGGTTTTCCAATTGCCTGTATTCTGGCGATGTCTCCATTACTGTTATAGAAGTGAAAAATTGTTAAATACAAAGTTGCAGAGAGTCAAACAAGGCACATTTTAAAAATACAACCCTGTATACAGGCTGTCGCACTAAGAAGTAACACAACCTATACACAGGATTGCATTTTTAAAATGTGCCTTGTTTGACCCTTCGCAATTTTGTATTTAACAATTTTTCGCTTTCTCTAATAGTAATCGAGATATCGACCGAATACTGTAAACAGTTGGGACAGCCTGTAGTTAAAACTCGCTGGCCTTGAATAATTCAACGTTACCTTCCGACGGGGAAGGCGATGCCGTACCCCCCGTAGATGCCCCAGTTGAAGATGGACATCACCAGGGCGCGCTTCTCCTCGGGGAAGATGTCGGAGAGTAGTCCGGTGGCGAGGGGGTTGCACCCCGACTCCCCCGCCGCCATGATCATCCTCAGCAGCACTAGCTGCCAGAATTCGTGCACGCCCCCGCTGAGGATGATGGCAATGGAGAAGACGACCGTGCAAACGGCCAACATCCGCACGCGGTGGTACTTGTCGGCGGCGAAGCCGAGCACCACCCCCACCACGGTGAAGACGGCGATGAAGCTGGGCCCGGCTAGGATCTGGTAGTCGAGGCCGAGGCCGTTGTAATTCCACTCGCAGTAGGGGGTGCCGTTGATGTTGTAGGAAAGGCAGGTGGCGGAGTCGTTGGCGGTGCCGCAGGTCACGGGGAGGTCGCTCAAGTAGAAGTCGGTGGTGTTGAGCTGACAGGTGATGTCGCCGAAGTGGAGGTCGATGGCGACGGCTTTGGAGGTGACGCCGATGAGGTAGTGGCCGAGCTCCCCCAGGACGTAGCCTATGGAGACGATGGCCAGCACGTAGGGCTGGTAGAGGAAGCCGAGCTTTTCGAAGATCTGCAGCATGGTGGGGGTCACGTCCAGCACTGGAAAAAAGGGGAGGCGGTTTAGTCGTGTTGGCCATGTTTGAGCGAAAATTTTTTTTTAATCAGCCATTTTGGAGCCCAAAGAAGAAGTATCCCTGCGTGTCTATTTATTAACTTAAACCCGCTTAGCGCAGCTTTGGAGAGTAGTCTACCAATAACTAAAGCAACTAAAGAAATCATAAGGGTCCGCCATTTTGGAGCCCATAAATGTTATACAGGATGGTGAATTTTTGGTTGCCCACCATTGGAAACTCGGAAACCATAAGAGATGGAGAGTATATAGGTATCTTAAATTAGAAAAAAGTTGCGTTTTTTCAAGGTGATTAACAATATGTAAAGAATTCTACTTTATCTTGAACGTTATCTCGAAAAAATTGAAAATCGCGATTTTAAACAAAAATTCATCTTTCTAACGATTGGTGGCATTTAAATGAAACTTGTAACCATTATATTTTTGACAGCTGTCAACTCAACAGCATTGACAGAAATTTTCTAGGCCTTCTAGATTTTGAGCAACGACAGCCAACTTTTCTTTTTCTTACGGCCGCCATATTAGATTTTAACACCATTAAATGAACAAACAAATTTGCTTTTCAAAAATTGCTTTGAATAGTTTGTAAATTCAGCCTAAACTGAGATGAAAAACCAATGCAAAAGGGTACACCGATTTAAAAAATCTTTTATGACGTGAAAATATGCCTTGGCATGCTCTGACTCAAATTGTGTCGTTGCTCAAAATTTGGATAGCCTAGAAAATTGACAGCTGTCAAACCTTAAAAAAGCGCCACTTTTCTCTAATTTAACCTACTCTCGATCTCTTATGGTTTTCGAGATCGTAATGGTGGGCATCAAAAAATTCACCACCCTGTATAACTTCTATTTCTTCGCAATTTAGGGGCCCAACAAAAGTTGTTTACGTTTTGTTCGTCTCATTTTTACATATTAGAGATGAGAACGATAAGGACTTTTTTTGTTAATAAAGCTTATAACAGTTACCCAGTCCGCCATTTTGGAGCCCAGCACTAGTAAATCTGCAGGCTTTAATGAATGAATTTAGAACATGTACTCCAGACGTTGGTTTCTTCGCAATTTTGGAGAGGAGGCAGTTATTTGTGTTAGCCATATTGGAACCCATGGCGCCATTTCGACATAATGACATAAAAACCCACTAAGGATAAGCGAATTCGCCATTTTGGAGCCCAAACAAGAAGTATCTCTTATGTCAGAAAATTAGATTAGAGATTTTGTCAAGAAAGATTTTAATAGTGACTGATTTCATCCGACATTTTGGAGCCCAACACTTGTAAATTTGCCATTTCTAATAAACCAAGAAAACTTGTCTTTGACCTCAAGTGTTGTAGAGGTGGGGTCGGTTTCTTCACCGTTTTCGACGGGATCATATATTTGTGTTGGCCATATTGGAGCCCATAGCATAATTCTGAATTCAATATCGTTGAGAATGGGGTCAAGTTGAGATAAATAGGCTCCTCAAATAAGCGACATCCGCCATTTTGGAGTCCAAATAAGAAGTTCCAGTAAATTTATTCATATATTCGATAATTTGGAGCCTACTTTCAGTAATTAAAAAAATATAATGGTCGCCATGTTGGAGCCCATTTTGGGGCTCAATAGTTATTTACGTTTTGTTCACCTCCCATTTTTTTAGATTAGAGATGAGAACTATGAGGATTTTTTTATTTTGTGAAGAAAGGTTTTAATAGTAGCTGATTTCTCCCGGCATTTTGGAGTCCAACGTTTGTAAATCTTGTCATATTTAATAAACATATTCAGTTTCTTTAGAGATGGGAGCGGAAGTGAAGTGATCGAGACGGCAGTGGCAATCACTTCCGTTTCCACCATTTCACATAATTAGTACCACGATGAATTCCTACATTTAAAAATCGCGATCACCATTTTGAAGCCAATTGACGTCATTTTGTTTTTACGAAACGCCAGCCCCCAGAAAACATAAAAAAAAGTTTTGTTTTTAGTTTTTTTTGAAGCTTTTCCTAAAAGATTTTTGTTTTGAGGGGCGGTTTAAAGACCTGTCCGCCATCTTGGAGTCCAATAGTTCCAACAGAGATGTGAAGTTTTTCCATAAGAATTGCAAAGTTGGTGTTGTAGAGATTGGCACGGTAGGTATTGTACGTAACTTGGGAACTGAGAGCTTTAACTTTAGATATTCGGTTTTCGACCATTTTAGAAAAAAATACATGAAGTCCTTATTAGAGATGTGACCAGTCGGCAGCAAAAATAAGATACCGATGAGCGGCGGGGGTAGTTTTTTATTGGGCAAACTTAAAATTTGATGTTTTTTCAGAATTCGATCCAGCACCCTGTTCTGTATTGATAAACGGAATCCCCAGACTTGAGATGTGTGCGGTGAGTATTTTTTTTTGTTCCTAGTCAAATTAATTTTCGAATTTAAATAACAAATTAAACGAAACGCAGAAAAAAACAACAATACGCCGGTGTGTAATTCAAGCCAATTATTCAATTTCATCCTTTCTAACGAGCGATTCTACAACCACCTGTCCTGAGAGAAATCAAGGTCAAATCCGTAATTCCCCGGTTCGAATCAAGTCGCCCGTGAACGGAACTCTTCCAGAGGCTTTTTTTCCCCTGTCCTATTGCGGTGGCGGATCGAGCGTGACGTAACCCCCAGTCAATGTCAAGGCCGCCTTGCGGCAATAATTAAAGCACTTTCAAAGCCGCCACGATTTCGGTAATATCGGTAGCGGAGCGTTCGAGGTCAAGGCGGCTGGGGTTTGTTGACTCGCTGCATTTTCGGTTTTTTCGCGGGAAAATCGCGGCGGCCGTGGACGCAGGGAGATAAAAGTGAAACTCAAAGCCTTTTTGATTAGCGGCTGCGGGTGACTAACGCGGAAAACAATGGATGGATTGAGTGTGTAAAGTGTGATTTTCTAATTTCTACGCTCCGGGCTAGTTCCGCGTTATGTTGAAGGCGAGAAAGGGAAGAATAAAAAAAATGAAGAAAGCCAAAAAATGACAATAATAACATCGTATTTGTACTTACGTGCAAAAATCAAGCCACTTTCCACCAAACAATACAAAAAAAAAAGCAAAAAAAAAAACAAAACAGGTGGAGTCACTGATGTTCCCAGTCTACTCTTCACCAACGTTCTGCTTCACCTGCCGGACTGCAACCGGGTCTTCGGGAGTCCGGTTTGAAGTAATAGCGAAGTCCCCCCCATGTACTCTAAGCGCACCGCACACTTGATTATCCGCGCGAAATCGTCGAGGTCTCGGCCGCCTCCTTGAATTTCCTCAAATCGCTCCGAAGTCCTCGAAGAAGACACGCGATGTTTTGTCTTTCGATGTCCCGGAAAGTTGAAAAAAATAATAAATTAAGGCCGGTGGTGGTGATTGGGAAACGATTCGATGAATTTCCGGTGATTGGGTGACAACAACGTCGATGGAAGGTTGGAAATTGTTTTGGTTTCTGCGGCGAATTTATTATCGGGTTGCAAACCGCAATTTTTATACCCCGGTTTGACATAATTTCCGATTTGGTAGGCGCAGGATTTGTAAATAAATGAAAATGTATCAAAATATATACTGGGTCAAATATAATCAACCAAAAAGCTCTTCAAGGCAAAAGTTTATAAAGGTTTTCATATGAAATGGGATGCCCATCGAAGAAAACTTAAATCCTCATGAGTCTCAACATAATATAATTATCAAGTTTTGGAACTGTTTGATATAAAGGTATTTATTATTAATATCATCCTAAATCTTGTTAAAAAGCACTGACGTCTATCGGTAATTCCGCGCCCAATTTTAAGTAATTAGTAATTACCTGTCAAAACGAAATTTTCCAAACCTCTTTTTTTGAACCTGCATCAAGTTTCAATCCGCAATTTTTACCCCTCGACAAACATTCTTGAGTTAACGACGTGCAGTAGACCTATCCTTTAATGGTTTCCAAGAAACCTCCATCAGAGATTTTCCCGTCATTAGCATTTGGAAACTTTGAAATATAATTAATTGACGTTTCTCGAGTTTCAATCCCTGAAATTCGTCTCCCCCACCGTTACGTAACAACGTAAACAAATGACACAATTAACCCGTCTGTTGATCGAAAAGGCTACCGGGGGACGAGATGACGTCAAGGATTGCAACCTGAACAACCGCAATTACTATGGAAACATGCAGATGAGCTGAATAACCTGTTTCCGCAGTTTGGGAAACACGCTGACTTGTTTGTAAAATACATGGTGTTCATGCGTGGACCGCCGGGGAAGGCCCTCAGAGTGATTTATGCGACGCCATTTTGGAGCCAATGCTGCATATGCTGTCACTTTTTTAAGTTGCATTATTGGCAGGTTGGTAACACTGACAAAGCTAATTGAATATTAAGTAAAAATTGATTGACTCATTCGTTTTTGTTTTCGATATTAATAAGTGTCAAAAAGCTATTTTTACGTATATGCTAGCAATCTCACCTTTCTGTATAATTTCCACAGATGACAGTTATATGTCACTCGTTTCCATTAGAAGATTGGATGTGACATTGACAAAGAAACAGGAATGAAATAGACAGGTTGGCTCACACTTTTCGTGAGTAAGTAGCTCATACAGTGCTATTCAGAAAATATGTAATATCGGGAGGCTATGGAAACAAGTGAGTTATGGATTCTGGATTCTGGGGGGGAGGGCGGCCTGCCAAAGCAGACTGCTGCACTCAGGCCACAGTTGGCCCATTGTGCAAACAAGTGAGTTGAAATCTATCGAAAGGACGCATGTCTAAAGTTAGTTTGCACTGTGCCCAGATGACATGTCCTGTACGAACTAATTTCGGACAAACGTCCTTTCGACAGATTGCAATTCATTTGTTTTCGTAGGCATGTAAACTGCATTTATGTTTATATTGTACATTTTGGATAACTGCATATTATACAAAATAGCTTTTGGGTATATTTTATAGAAATTTGTCTTTTTCGAGCTTATTTCTATCTATCCAGGCTTAGTTTAGCATTCATCTGGAATTTATTCAGGAATTTGTCTACCATTTACTGTAAATCCCTCTATCTTGCTGACCTTGTAAATCGATATTCTAAAGAAAAAAATTATTTTTATTGGAGACCTCAACATTCAACAACCAATAATTGCCCCCTTTCTTTAAATTAGAACGAATAGCGTCTAAATTCGTCTTTAAAAAATAGATTGCTGGGAAGAAAACAATTGCTCTTTATTTTTTTATGCTCCATTTTTTGAAAATTTCGGTCTAGGTTTTTCGAATTATGTAAATGCATAAAGGTGTATTTTTTTGATTTTCAGTGCTTATTTGTATACATATTCAGGATGTCTCAAAATTTAGGTATGTAATTATTATTTGCCAAAAATCAGTCTTTTTCAAAAATTTACAACAAAATTTAAATTTTTTTGACCATATCGCAAGTCGTTTTTCATAAGTTTAAAAAAAACCATTTTCATGTTCATGAAAACTTTTCTTCATATTTTTGATCGTAGAATAGGCTTTTAAGATATTATCCTCTAAATGTGGGACACCCTATACAGGGTGGTGAATTTTTCGTTTCTCCATTGGGAAACCGCAAGAGATAGAGGATAGGTTAAATTAGAAAAAAGTTGTCCTTTTTCAAGGTGATTAAGACTTTGTAAAAAGCTCTCCTTTGTCTTGATTCGTCCTTGATTTATCCCGAAAAAACTGAAAATCGTTATTTTAAAGAAAAATCCTATAACTTCTTAACAGTTGAAATTATTCGGATGATCCTTCTAACTTTCATATTTTTGACAACTGTCAACTCATTGACAGAAATTTTCTAGGCTTTCTAAATTTTGAGCAACGACAGTCAACTTTTCTTTTTCTTATGGCTGCCATATTGGATTCTAATACAATTGGATACACATTTCAAAAATATAGCCAACATGGATTGACATGTGAAAATAATTAAATTCAGCGGTAATAAAATGCGTCTTGGCATGGTGTGAGTCAAGTTTTTACGTATTTTTTCAACAAAGTCGAGAATGGCGAGAATAAGAAAAAGAAAAGTTGGCAAAATCTGGAAGGCCTAGAAAATTTCCATCAATGCCGATTGAATTGACAGCTGTCAATAACATAAAACTTCCAAGTTTTATTTGATTAGCCCCAATTCTTAGAAGCATGGTCAACGAAAAATTCACCGTTCATACAGGGTGTCTCGGTTAAAGTGTCAGTTAGCAACATTTAAAGAGTCGTTTTTAAAATAACAAAGATGACCTCCACTTCCGGTATAACCGGAAGGAGCTGAAAATGTTTTCATTCGATGGGCAATGAATTGAAACCCCCGCGAGTGAATTTTCGTTTAGCTGCTCAAAACGATTCTCTAAATATCGCTATCTGGCACTTTAAAAGAGACACCCTGTGTACAAAGATTTTTTGTGCATATTTTCCAAGCCTAATACTCGAAATTTCAGTAATTTTCGTCTATTAAAGTTGGTAATATATTCTGCTGTTAAAAATCCGAGATTGGCAAGTCTGGTATAAAGGATAAAATTACCCAAGTTGGTAAAACTGTTCTCGCTTCTCTTTTGACAGAAAAGTGTTCAGTCCTGAGGCGATAATCATGTAGTAAATTTTAACTTGTGTTTGAAGGATTGACAATTTAAAATTTTTACGGTTGGTAGTTCGTAGAAACTAGTGGAACTTAGTTTTAGGTTGGCAACAGTTCGCGGAGAAATGTTTTGAAATACTATGGTAAAATAAATAAATTACAACTTTGGAAGGTTGGCAGTGCTGTACGAATTCATTGTACCGTGAGATTTAATAAGAAATGAATTCGCGAAAATCAGCTGCTAATAGATGGCATTACTAAACCACAAAATGGCGATCTCACCCCACTGGGGAGTCGGAGGTGAGAATTCTAGCGTGACGTACCTGACAGTGTCAGTTGGTGACATCGGTGACATCGATGCTTGGATTTTTTAAAAGTCAAGTTTTCCTGGATTTACAACGTTCCACTTAAGTACACAAAACGTAAAATTCCACAGAATTATTCCCAAAATTTCGAGTCAGCGAGAGGATGTCTCCGAACAAAGCTACTACCTAACCTCGCAACTGACAACTGACTGACGTAATCCGAAATTATGATGACGGACGTTTAAAAGTATTTCCGTATCCTGTCTCTCAGTGTAATTAAAGTATTGCCACCAGATGTCAGACACTTTGCTGATTTTCGCGAATTAGAGTTGGCTAAACTGACAGTGATGTTCATCTAACAGGAGAAAGAATTTCGATCTGCCAAAGAGAACAGAAACTAACACTCTTGATTTTGATTACTGAATCTGTTTAATCAACTTAACTGCGTCTATTCCATGGCTAAAGGCTGGATTATAAAGCCGCTGCAGTTATCACTGCAGTAGGAGGACCGTTGCAGTAGTAGTCCAAATTTCGTAGGTATTTTATAAATCCGCAACGTTCAGAGGTACACATGCGCAGAAGAGTGTTTTCTGACAGATTGCGGCGTCAATTGACATAAAACTGACATCATTAACCTAACTAAATCGACTACAATTTATATGGTTGAAATTTAATTAGAAACTAAACATAATAATACCTACCTTTCGACATTTTCATAGATCACAGGATGATCACAGGTGACACAGGTTACATTTAACAAACATTTGATGACACTTGGTCATGTCGATAAAACAGCGTGTCTTTTACTCAATAAATCCTGCCTGCTCATTGGCTGTCAGTAACAAATTCGGCTGCAGCAACGTAAGAAGTTGAATGTTGGCCAACTTTTGGCTTACTGCAACTGCACGGACTTGCGGAACGTCAATTTAGAATAGAAACGAGCTATCTTCGTATCTGAACTTCTTATTGCAAACGTTGCTGCAACGGTACGAGAACTGCAGCGGCTTTATAATCCAGCCTTTACTGTATGCGGTTTTTATTAGATCTCACGGTAACTACTGGCATATGAATTTCGTATAAGTACACAGCAGTATTGACAATTATTAAGCAGTAGCAGTTTTCATCAAAAAATAAAGAGACAACGAATCAATCTACGTGGAAAAATAAAAATAAAGACTTGAATTTCATTTTAGCAGTATTGCCCACTGTTGAAAGTTTTCTTATTCGATAGGGGCGGAGGTGCCTAGATGACAGCTGTCAAATTACTCAAAAATAAATAAATTACTACTTTGAAAGGTTGGCAGTGCTATAGCAATTCTTTGTACCGTGAGATTTAATAAGAAATGAATTAGAGTTGGCTAAACTGACAGTGATGTTCGTGTGATAGGAGAAAGAATTTCGATCTGCCACAGAGAACAGAAACTAACACTCTTGATTTTGATTACTGAATCAGTTTAACCAACTTAATTGCCTATTCCATGGCTCACTTTAATTTGTTTTTTATTAGATCTCACGGTATCTACTGGCATATGAATTTCGTTTAAGCACCCAGCAGTATTCCCAATTATTAGGCAGTAACAGCTTTGTCAACTGTTAAACAAAAATAAAGACTTGAACTTCATTTTCGCAGTATTGCCAACCGTCGAAAGTTTTTTTATCCGATGGGGGGGTGCCGATATGACAGCTGTCAAATTCCGATTACCCACCAATTTGCGCGTGTTTACCACCTGACAGAGCGTCGGGGGCAGGTGTGCGTCGTTCGCCGCCCAACGACGCTCCGGTATCGATCAGGAGCGTCGCCGCCGTCGCGCTGGCCGTGAACCAAATCCACCCCAACCCTGACATCCTCACATACGTCGTCGATTCCTCGTGTCCGCGACAACAAAACATCAGGTCGTCCGGGGTCTGAAGGTGGACGCGCGTTCCCGAAGACGAAACGGTGGACGACGACGACGACGTCTCTCCAGGAAATCGGTGAGTCGCCCGGAAATTCCGTCCGAAACCGCCAATGTCGCGGAAGCAATCGAAAACGCAGTATTTTGCCATTTTTCCAAACAGACACCGTCACTGGGCTGTGACAGTTTTTTGTCGGGTGTGCTTTGAATGCTTCCATGACGACGCGATTTTTACGGTTTCTTGTCGTAATTGGCGCTGTTTGTTATTGAAATGTTGTCTGAAAGAAACCCCCGATCGCCTCTCACTCGTTTGCATTTACGAGAAAAACAAACGAATAATAATAATAAAGAATTAAAGAGCTGTAATCTTGAGGTCGTCTCGAACGTTGCTTTAACCCACCATCCATTTACGTTAATCCGTTCTCGAGTGTCCTTGAAGTTTGCAAAAAAATAACCTGAAAAAATTTCGAAATTTGGAAATCGAGCGAAGCGAGCAGTTCGATAATACCTAACACTGAAATCTCTGATCGACTTTTGGCTTACCGAAGTTTCTGGTTAATTTCAGTCTTCTGGATCTAATGGTCGCATTAAAATTTTTAGAAAATCTCTATTTTTCGAATTATTTGAAAATTAAGAATTTCCAAATTCCAGGCATCTAGATTTTAAAATCGCTTCAAGCAGTGTCACAGATAAACGTATCTCAGGCTTTTTAGTAAATATTTTTCTTTGCACTTTACTCAAAACTGCACGCACACAAAAGCCATTTTGGGCCAATTCAGAGCAATTGCAAAATTTTGACATTTGTCATGTTTTTTCATATATCGCATTAAAATCGCTTCTACCAACTCATCTATTAGTAAAATTCCTTGCAAAATTTCCTCATACCAACCTAAAATTCAAATTTTGACGTTCTGTCACTTCAAAAGAAAATGAATGGAGTGTACCTACAGTTCATTTAGCATTAAAATAATTAATTAACACAAATTTTTAATGTAGAAAACCTTCTGGGACATTCTTTCCTAACTGGATAGCCGATAAACTCATATGGAGTATGGAGATCACGGTTGGGGAATAAATTCGGGTGACGGTTTTGCACTGACATGAAATTTCTGGGTTGCACTTTTGCCGCATAAAGTGAAAATCACGTGAAAAATTGAAACTAGGACCTCTCGATAGAAATCTGGAATTGGACCTTGTTGCAAATACGTCAAATGTTATGTCAAATTTGTTTTGACGTATTAAATGACGTTTACGACAAGGCTACCAACATTACAATTTTGTGTATTAAATTAACTCTTGAAATATCCTCAAGAATATCTTCAAAACGGTAAAGAATTTCTAAATTCTGATAACACCATTCAACTCTTGATTTAAATCCTCCTTTGAGAGAGTGAAGTACATTTTGAAACATACAGGGTGGTTGCTTCTTCACTGCTCACCATTGACATCTCCTAAACAGTAAAAGATACGTAGTCGACTAAATTAGAGAAAAGTTGCGTTATTTCTTTGCGTTTAAGAATCTGAAGAGAATTCCCCGATATCTTGATTCGTTTCTGAGTTATTCCGAGAAATCTGAAAATTGCCATTTCAAATAAAAATTAATATCTCCCAAACGATTGATCGAATGGCATTCACAGAAATTTTCGAGAATTTCTAGATTTAGAGCAATGACAGTCAAATTTTGATTCTCTTATGGCCACCGTATGGAATTTTCACAAATGTATAATCAATCAATTTTTTCGAAAAATCGTCAAAATTCTAAAATTTGTATGATTAATTTATAAATTCAGTATAAAACTTTTTGAAATAAAGTATAAAATAGTGCCTACACCAACTTTTTTAATCTCTTTTGACGTTTAGTGCAATTGAATTGAAAATTCAATAAAATAGATTTTGATGTCGTCTGACTCAAACTTTTAACATCTTTTTTCAAAAAAGTTGTTACTTTTTTGAAAAGCTAATTTTTTTGTATGTCGGACGGTGCCAAAATTATTATGGCCGCAATGGCCATAAGAAAATCAAAAGTTGATCGTCATTGCTCAAAATCTAGAAGCCTTAGAAAACTTCTGTCGAAGCCATTTGATTACCAGTTGTCAAAAATATAAAAGTTCTAAGTTTCATTTAAATAGCATTAATCGTTAGAGAGATATTATAATTTTCATTTGGAATTGCAATTTTCAGATTTTTCGGAATAACTCAGGCAGGAATCAAGATATTGGGGAATTCTCTTCAGATTCACAAAAAAATAACGCTACTTTTCTTTAATTCAACCAACTCCGTATCTCTTACCGTTTAGGAGATGGCAATGGTGAGCAGTGAAAAAAGAACCACCCTGTATACATATAATATCGTCGAAAAATCACGTTTCGTTTGTCTCTTGTTACCATCATCAGGTTTCGGCGTTTCAATTGTAAATCCTGCCTAAACGCTTAAAAGTAGATGAAAATTATGAAGGCAGGAATTGTTGGCAATGAAAAGATCTACAAAAAAGTTCGGTATTTATATGCTCTCTCGGACTTTTTTGTAGATCTTTTCGTTGTCGACATTCCTTCGTCATACGACTTTTAATCCACTTTCAACATATTAATTTTAATTTAAAATTACAACTTTCAGATTTTCCGAATTAACTCAAGAACAAATCTAGATGTCGGGGAATTCTCTTCAGATTCTTAATCACTTTAAAAAATCAGTAGTAGCAAAATTTTGAATTGAACTGAAATAACTTCGAAAGTAGTATTACATTTGCGGTTTAAGAAATAAAATAAAATTGCAGCACTCTGACAGCATTTTGGCCGGAAATTTTGTTGTACAGTTTTCTATTTTATCGGCAAACTAATGTTATTAAACATCGATTGCCAACTGTAGCAATTGAGGTTTCCCTTGTTTTCGTTTTATCTTTCGCAAGTTTGTTGTTTATTTTACGAAGATTGTTGATAAAGTTGGAGCTATTTTTTGTTTTCAGTGTTGCAAATATAAATTCGGGTAAAAAAGAAATTCCTTAACACTGTTGCAAATAGAAATTCGGACAAAAAAGAAATTCCCTAACAGTCATTATCATTATCCAGTTGCAAATCCATATTCTCAAATCAGTTGTACAGTATTGCCAACCGATGTAGGTATAGTTGTAAATTCCGCGTCCACCAACTTAACGAAGCAAATTATTTACATAATGGATACCATGGGCTCGGGCGCCAGCATTTTAGTTCGATCATGGCCCACTTGACTCTTAGCTCGAACACGTGTTGCACCAGCCACCTATGACCTCCAATCCAGTTTTTTTTAAACCTTTTTTCCGCTTAAAGAATTCGTCACTTTGCCCGACAATAAAAAATCAAATGTCCGTCTACGTTTCTTAGCAACAGCGTTAATTAATCATAACTATGGTCTGTCCGGGATCCACACGACCGGGATTCACCCTATTTCCATGGCGAATCATTGTTGTCAACAATGAATCGCCATGGAAATAGGGTGAATCTCGGTCGTGTGGATCCCGGACAGAGTATAGCCGCTATATAGGTCAGTATACTGCTGGTCTTGCAAGAATTGGAACACACCTCCGACACACCTCACAATTCCACGTGTGCAGAGAAATTTCAATAAAATCTCGATTTTGAGATTTCACAGAGAATCCGTCCGTCGAAAATGTGGGTTCAAGGTGGCCGACTTTTTCGATTTTTTCGAAATAATTAACACGCAGTAAGCCCATTTTCAAGGATTTCAACTTTTCTTCAATAATTGTCACTGTTTAGTTAAGTGTGAGAAGAAAAAAAAAATTAAAAATCATCTCCTGAACGTCGAGAGTGCCGTGGGTGGGACGTTCTTCTGATTTGCAATTGTGAATATGTGTGCACGACCTCCACCTTGAATCCTTATTCAATCATTATTACTTATTACTTATTCAAAATGACGTGAGTTACAGTAAATTTTATTCGAAAAAAATCGTTAAAAATGTCCTTTAAAAAATGATAAAAAACTAATTATCGTTGTTGATTTGTCGATTGTTGACTTTCTTACAGGACAGGGCGTAGTCAAAAGAAGGGACGCGGGCGGCCATGATCCACTTCCGGTTGCATAAATCTCCCTTTTGATTGTTGATACAGGGGACAGGTCAAGTTTGGGTGAATGCAATTTGCCTTGTGACCAAAAAGAAAGTCAATGTCAATGATTTCAGTGATTCTACAATTTTTTTTTATTTATTGTTTTTTAGAAAATAATTTTCCCAGCGTTGAATAACAGAAATTAATTTATTTTATTTTACATACTTAAATCAATTTACCTACTGTTTGTTGGCACTGATACTGACAGGAATTTTGACGTAAATGGAAGCCCTTTAACGCCACAATAGAAACACATTTGATAATGACTCACACAATATACAGAGTCGAGCTTTTTTCGTTTCCCACTATTGACATTTCTGAAACCATGAGACAGGAAATCGGTTAAATTAGAAAAAAACTGCATTTTTTTGAGGTGATTAAGAATTCGTAGTTCTTCGATATCTTCATTGGTTCATGATTTGCCCCAAAAAAACTAAAAATCGCGTTTTTTGAAAAAAAATTGTGTCTTCTTTGCGGTTGATGCTATTTAATTGAAACTTGGAACTTTTATATTTTTGACAGCTGTCAATTGAATGACGTTTCACAACAAAAACCGCACCCTAACACTTCAATACGTGTTCCCGTTCGGACTTTTTTATAGATCTTTTCATTTCCAACATCCTGGATTCATAATTTCGATCTATTCTCAAGTATTTAGGCAGCGTTTGCAATTAAAGCGCCGGTAGCAAAAAGACGAGATTAGATTATTCGTTGTTTCGAAATGTAAAAAATTGCAGAAAAGAATTATTTGAATAATAAACCTGATTAATTTACATTAGACGACGACGGAACTAAATGCCATTTATCGGCAAAAGTTGATAAAAATCGTAAAGTTGGAATAAATTATACTACCAAAAAAACGTAAACTACTTAACCTGATTAGAATATCGCTAAGGAAGCGTCAAATTCACTTGGAAATCGCCAAAATCCCTAAAAAGAAAATCTCCAAAATTTCAGCTACCAACTCCTCACAATTTTTTGCTAAATAACTGCTTCAGGGTTGAGCAGATTGAAATCAGCTGATCTGATTCAAATCAACAGATTGTTTTCAAAAAATTATTGATTTTAATCAATAAGGCTTGTTACGAACGCAATGCGCAGGCGCACATACTGAAATTTCGGCAAACAAAGATCAGCTGATAAACGTCAAATATTTTTAAATAAACGTCAGATATTTTTAAACTTTAAAGTTCGCTTTGCGTTTTCTTGTAAGTTGTGACGATGCAATTTTTATGGATTGATAATAATGTCTTTAACCTGTTCTTCGACTTCATGTCAACACAACTTCAGTTTAACAGAAAACGATGTGCCTGGTGCGGCGTTGGAGAAGGATAAAGCTGTGAAGGACCACAGTGTGTTAAAACTAAAAAGGTGGGCTCCAGTGCCGGGGCTTACTTACAAAGGGCAATCCTTTCTATGCTTTTTCTCACCAAATACGGAATTTTTCCACACAGCTAAACACGGTTTAGGGAATGAAATGAAGGGAATTGTAGAACGTCTGCTATCCGTTTTACAGCTTTCAAAAACACAAGTCTTCGAAGCGCCAACTTTAAATAAATCTTCCTCCATCATTTCCATAACGAAAGCACCACTTCCAAAACTTTTAGAAGTTCAAAATCCTCTTCAAACAGTCCAAACAAAACAAATTTAAGTGAAATGTCAATATTGACAGCGCTTTGTTTGCCGCATCTGTCAAAATATTTCGCGCATGCGTATCTATATAAAATCAGTATGACAACGCCTATTTATTAATTTTATTATAAAAAATGAACAAAAACAACAAACCAATTAAATGGATATCAATATTTATCTTCATTTAAAGCTTTGAACAAAAATACTACTTATACTAAAGTTTTGAAATATTTTATTTGCATCAGTATATTGGGAGAATTTTTTCGACTTCCGGTTTAACCGGAAATTACCTCAACTTGTTTTTTTCAAGTGGAATTATAGTTTTTTCTCAACGGATTCGGAATCTACGATTTTTTCTGAGTTAGGAACAAGTGTCATACTTGACTGGAAGTGGAGTCACAGCCACCCTAGATTTTCAAAAACATCGAAGAAATCGGTGAAAAACTGACATGCAATATCTTTTTTACGGCCAAAGATATTCAAGGTGGGAAGTTTAAAAAAACACCCTGTATAAGACAAGCAGGATACTCAAGATGGTCAACGACGTGAAAACTATGTATCTGTATACTTGTTTTCAAAAAAAATTTACTGTTTTAAAAAAATCAAAAAAATTTTATCAACTCTGAACTGCTTTAATATTCCCAAAAACAGCCTCTTGGAAGTCAAAACTGATTTTTTATTTTTCTTGGGGATAAAATCAAAGACCCTGGGGTGAATTTTGGCCTGATTGGAACGCGCACGCCCACCGCCGGTTCAAGGTTAGCCACCCGCACGGATTGTTGTGCACTGGTCTAGTTAATTAATTGAAAAAAAAAACACGGCATTTTTTAGAAAGTAAAACTTGAATAGTAATGTGTAGTTGTTATAAGGGTACATTGGCAGTCAAGGTTCCGGAGAATTTACGCGTCGGTCGGAGAGGAAAATCCATGCCTCGATGAATCTCTTTAATTGGACGTTCGTTGGAATATAATTATTGTTATTATTGTGATCGTGAATATCAAGTAGGCGCTGAATCAATCGCCGGTCAGGTGGTAGCACTGCAAGTTGTTCCGTTAAGTTGCCCCCACTGCGCTTTTAAATCATTAAACGGGGGACATGAACGAATGAAGGTCTCTCTATTTCGTGACCTAATATGGAGGCAAGATTTGACAATGACAGACTTTTGCATACCGGGCTGTCAAATTTTACCTCCGCTTTGTCTATCTCTTTTTATTGGAAAACCTAATTGAACTATTTGCTGAGACCTCCCACTCCGACTTGCGTGCGCGCGCACCTAAGTCTCATGCATCCGGTGTCCACGGATTGGTTATAATTTCCGCGGGATTTTTGAAAAATGTCAATTTCGTTCCATCCTTTTCTATTGGGGAAGTAGGTGGATTGTGGAATAATTTTAAAAAAAAATGGATTAGTGATGTCACAAATACGAATCTGGTGTAGTTTTCTGTCGATTGCCAGCGAGCTGTCAAAGGCAAGTGAATTGGTAATTCCGGTAGTTCTTTCGAATGTATGTACAAATTGTGCAAAATGGAAGCAGTTTTTTAAAGGGAACTTCGGGAAATTTTTCGCGAGTAATTTTTTCAATGTTGCACGAGTTTTATAAGGACAACGTGATCTACCTCTTTGCCGAGACGCGTGGCAAGAAAAATCTTAGGTATGATGGACATTCTCTTTCAATTTCAATGCAATTTCTTCTTTTTAAATAATATTATTTTATTTTATTCTAATCGCTTCATTCTAAGGCACAGCTGTGCTTCTTGACCTATTTTTACACGAAGATACAAAACAAACCTTCGTGTAAGCTCTGGGCGTAAACAGTCACCAAATGCACTAAATCCGGATAGATGACGTCATCGCCGATTTTTATTAATTATTTTCTCCAAAACGGTGAAGAAAATCGCGAAACCTAGGTATTTTGATGTATTCTTTATGTATGGGTTAAAAAAAAACGTTCGTGTTCCCCATTTTCAACGAACATTTCCCGTTCCAGCTCGCTAAAATGGAGAGGTAGCGTCAAAACATGGGCAGTCTACCGAACCTGCACGAACTGGGCCGAGAGGGGCACGACGCCCCCTCCCCCTACAGACCGGGTCCCGCGCTCGGCCACCTCTGCGGCGGCGGCAACCCCACCCTCACCGCCGCCGAGAAATCAAAAATCCTCCACAGATACTCGGGCCATGGACGGATAACGAAAACCAGGAGCAACGGGAACGATTCCCGAATCGTCTACGACGACTTCATGCTCGAGGTAAGAGTCAAAACGCCGCCCCCCAAAGGAAACTGTTGGGATTCGGGCGAAATAGAAGATTTTAAATTCGCGTTTCGAACACAATGTGCTCATTATCAAAGCAATACAAATCTACCTTCCAGAAAACTGAAATATTTATAGGCCCATCCGCGTAGCTCCTCCACCCCTCGGCTGTGAAGGTTAAACCAATCACACGTCGAGAGAAAATGGTCACGTATAAATGTAACGAGTCCTACCTATAGTAGCGTAAACAGATGAATATGCTATCGGACCTGTATCGGCGTTCATAAGCCTATCTCTAGACTTATAAATGACGATACTTTCCATTGCGTCCAGTATCTGCAATTTATTCATAATACAAACTAACTTAATATTCATCCACCATAGTTGTCTCTGGATAAATCTAACATAAACTAACTTAATCCCCAGCACATGGCCGCCTATTCGCCGATCTCGAACCGCTCGGCCCGCAACATCCGCCGAAGGGACTCGATGAGCAGCTCGATCGGGGCCACGTCGGTGCGCCGCCTCCTGGCGGTGGTGCGCCCGAACCCCCACCACCCCCAGAGCCGACAGGGCCCCCCCTACTCGCGCCGCCTCCTCCTCACCAATCTCGTGGTTTTGTGCGTTTCGCACCTGATAGTCACTGCCGCCTTTTTGCCTTTCTTGGCACTGCAAACCAGTGTCTCCGTGTGGACGATCCCCACCCACCTCTACTTGCGACCAATCAACATCAGCATAGGGTCACTCCTTCTCTCTCTCGTGCATTTCTTCGCCGCTCTCTCCTCCATTTTCTCACCTTCCATCGTTCAAAAAGTGGGGACTAACGTCGTCCTCGTCTGTTCCTACCTAACCTTCGTGGTTTTTTACGTCTGTCATTTGTACCCCTCCCCTTACGTCCTTCTACCAATCTCCGTCCTTCTCGGATTGGTTCTTGGCCCTCTCCTCTCCTCCCAAATCTCCTTCCTGATGACTCTGTCGGTCAAAATCAGTTACATGTTCTCCGAGGAGGATGACGATTCTAAAATCATCCGAAGGACGTGCATCGTCCGCCGATTGGCTAGATCCTTCAAGGCCTCCCACGATTTCGGTTTGATCTTCGGCTCGGTCCTTTCCGCCGTTCTGGTGACGTACACGGCCAACATCAGCAACCTGGAGTCCCTCCAAGACAACTCCACTCTAACGATCAAAAATCAAACGAACCTAACCTCACTCTACGATTACAACGCCTTCCTCGATGACATTTTCGACACTTTCGAGGGGGCGAGGTTGTGCGGGGCGCAGGCCTGCCCCCCCGTCTTCCAGCTGAGTCTCAACGCCTCCGAGGGGGGGTATTTTCACGTGGTCCCCAGAAACACCTCCACGGTGCTGGCGGTGGTGTACGCGGGACTCTGCGTGATCGCGGCCATGATGGGGGCGGCGGGATTGGACAGGATAAGGATGTTCGTGTATCAGGATCCGTTGGAGCGGCCGGCGGGATTGGCGGCGTTGAGGGCGGTTAGGGAGTCCTTCAGGGACGTGAGACTGCAGATGGCGGCGCCGCTCGCCTTCTTTATCGGACTGGAACAGGCCTTCATCTACGCCGATTTCAGTAAGGTACGTGTTATGGAGATGGGGATTGCGCACCGTGAAGGTTGAGCGCGAGACCGGAGAGAATCGGGATCGGTTTTTTTTTTGGGTTGGCTAGATTGTTTCCGCGTTTGGAAAGGAATCGATGAGTCGAGAAAATTTTCGCGATTTAACCGTAAATTACGATTCCCGAAATATAATTTCAACTGTTATTTCGTGATTCCACCTCATTCTGTAAATGATGGGAAATCCCTTAAAGGCTGTTTATACTAACGGGTGTCATAAAAAAAACCGAACGAAATATTTTTGGTAATAACTCGTGCATTTCTTATCCGATTTCGATGAACCTGGCCTTAAATTGAAGCCAAGGAATCAGGCTTTCGAACTGTCTAAGAAATTACGACAGATGGTGCTGCAATAGTTCTCTTAGTGATACTTGTCTCAAAGGTTCATTTCAGGGGCGTGGGGATTGGTCAATTATCAACCAGTCGTTATGAGACTCACATAACTTTGAAGGACGTTCATTTTTCTTTAAGAATCTTTTTTCAGAAGGTAATTTTGTTCACGCATTGACTTTCTGTGATTATTTGAAAAATATGTGTTTTCACAATTTTTCATGCAGAATGAGCATGACTAAAGTAACAATGAAGCAACAAGAGCTTAATTCTCAGTAATAACCTTTAAATTTCCCCCAATTCGCATCCGCTTGTGTTTTTCATTCAATTAGATTCTCTATTACTGAAAATCAAGCTGAAAATGCATCACTATTACTTCAGTTATGGTCATTAGGCGTGAAAATAAGAGAAAACACATGATTTTTAAAAAATCACAGAAAATTTATTCGTGAATCATAACGAACTTCTGAAAGAAGCTTTTTGAAGAAAAGTAAACGTGCTTCAAGGTTATTTTTATCTCATAACCATTGGTTGTTAACTGACCAATCCCCATCTACCTAAATTAAGCCTTTAAGACAAGCATGGCTAAGGCTACTACGGCAGCGCCGTCTGTCATGGTCTCTTGAATGAATCGATAGCCTGATTCTTTAGCTTTAATTTAAGTCCACGTTCATCCAAATCGGTTAAAAAATGGTTGAGTTGTCATCAAAAATATTTCGTTCGGTTTTTTTTAGGACACCCGTTACATGATTTTTCATACAATTTTCTGCATGCCTTGAAATCACCATGGCGAATGATTGTTGATAACAATTTGGAGTCATGGTGATTTCAAGTCATACAGAAAATCATATGAAAAATCATGTAATGTAAACAACCTTTTACAAACGTTTAATTTTTCGTCAATCCTGGAATAACTGTTGGAGTGACATTCCGGGAATGATGAAACACCGACGAAAACCAGAACGTTTTATGGTCTAGAAATATCGCCTCATTACCCATAAATTAGCCTTAATCTGTTGAAATTTCGCATTATCTCCAAATTTGGAATAATTTTTATTTTTTGCATCGATATTTCGCCTTATGTCGAAATTTCGCCTTATTATCCGAAATTTCGCTATAATTTTTATTTTTTGCACTGGTTATGTCGTCTCAGCTCTTTAGTAAATCGATTGAAAATGTAAGATATTATTATTTGAATTGTTAAAAACTTACATAAATGTGGCCACCAATAATGGGGTATAAAATTTTAGTGGGTTGGTCTGATTGAGGTTTGGTTTGTTTTTTAAGGGTGGCACTCTATTTTAAATTAGTTTTAGTCCATTGACGACACTAATATTTTTTTAGTTCTGCAACAGTTTTATAAGAGTTTCATTTTCGGCTTTCAGTCGTACGTGGTGTGCACTTTGGGCATCCACCGCCTCAATTTAGTTTTTCTATCAATGGGACTTCTACAATCCATAGCCGCCTGTACCTTAAGCATGCTACTGAGATCAATCCGCAGATATTACATCGTCGGTGAGTACACTCATCGACAAAAGTTTGCAAGAGTTTACATAATTTAATGCGATTGAACTGTTTCAGCGGTCGGTTTCACCTTTCACGCCTGCCTCTTGATGGTGTTGATCCTCTGGAAGCCGATTGAGGACGATCCCGCCCTCTTCTACGTCATTTCGGCAGCGTGGGGCGTGTGCAACGCCATCTGGGAAATGCTCAACTTCAGTAAGCTCAATTTATCTTCAAAAATTCCTTCTTTATCGGCTTTACGTAGCAGAACTATCAAACGGATCACCTGGTCAGTTATGACGTCACTGGTGAACACAGCAAGTTCCACCAGTGACGTCACTTAATGCTTTAAGCGTAACCATAAACAATTTTTCAGCCCTCCTGACGGGTCTCTATAGCGACAATTGGGAGTCGGCCTTCGCCAATTCGACCTTCTTTCGACTGTTGGGCCTCAGCGTGGCCTTCGCCTTCCACGGCCTCCTCTGCAACTTCGTCAAGTTGTACGCGCTCGGCTTTTGTCTTCTGGCGGCCGTCGTGCCCTTCGCCTGGCTCGAAGTGCGCCTGGAGAACCTGCGCAAGGTCAAGAACATCATCCGGTTATGACCTAAACTGAACGTTTGGTGATCGCCATCGACATATCATTCCATTCGACCATCTCTCTTCGCTGCTTTTCTTTGGTATTTTCCGGGAAATTGACGTCGTAGACTCTGTGATGTTTGTAAATAATTTTAAGAGGTTGTTATGACACCTTTGTGTTACTTTCACAATAAAGTTGATAAGGAATTTTCGTCCGTTGCGTTTTATTCACAGAAAAATTGCAAAAAATCATCGAGTTCTGTGTCTACATAGTGGAAATTTGGTATAGGCAGCCAATTATACACAAACACGTATAATTAGTTGCACTAAAATATCCGGAGCAAAGACCTCCTCGCAGTTATGTGATCCTGGTACTAAATCAAGAAAATTCTTGGGAATTTTCAAACGTTAATTTGGGTTGTATAGGCAACCAATTATACAACAGCATGTATAAATGGTTGCAGAAAAGTATCCGGAGTAAAGACCTCCTCGCTCTCATGTGATCCTGGTACCAAACCGAAAAATTTCCTGGAGTTTGTGACAGGATCACATGAAAGCGAGGAGGTCTTTACTCCGGATACTTTTCGGCAACCAATTATACCTGCCGGTGTATAATTGGTTGCCTATACAAGCTAAATTACTCTGATTTAGTACCAGGATCACATAAGTGCGAGGTCTTTGCTCCGGATACTTTAGTGCAACCAATTATACGTGTTGGTGTATAATTGGCTGCCTATACCACAAATACTTATTTTTTTCATTCTTGACTGAGTAGGTGTGATATTTTTATTTTTGCGAGGACACTTGAATAAATTAAAAATCAACCAGTATTCATTTTAATTTTTTTTATTCTACAAACACCATTAAGAACAGTTGTTTTATATTATATACATAGACATATTATTTACATGAGAGAGATCGCTGAGCTTCAAGGAAGAAGAAACACGTAGTAGGTCCAGCACTATTAACACAGATTTGAAACAGAAAATGCTAAAAAGTTATATACCCTTGTTGTTGTTGACCCCATTTCTATTTGGGCAATAGGAACTTGCGTCAAGGCGAGTTGAAGACGTTCAGTTCGAAGTATTCAGGCTCCGCAAGGTCAGGTCGCTCCCTGAAATAAAATAAAATGTATTGTTAAAAAATTACACAGAACATTGAAATAATTACAAATGATCCAAAAACCAGCACTCATTCTCACTGGGCTTTGGTACTCATGTCTTTTAATAAACATACTTAATGTGCAAAATATTTAAACGTGAAATTTATAAAGGTCGTGGCCCATAAAAAAAATTCAATTTTGTGCTGAAACGTAGCTAAAGGGTTTTCGATGCCACTTATCTTTCTAAAATAACTCACTTTTTGTGAATTTTCTTCCAACAGCATAAATCGCATAATTTACAACTGAAAGCAGACAAGCGATGAAAACTTGGTGGGTATTTTTGCTTAAGCTGCAAATTATGGAGTCTCGGGTGTTACACTGCGTAATTTACCATTTAAATCAGACCTTAGAGGGGTTAGGCCTGCATAACTTACAACTTAAACTTTGCATTCAGTTCTAAATTATGCAAGAAGAAAATTCACGAAAAAATGTGGGATAGTTTAATTTTCATTTTGAAAATTTTTTTAACTTCTACGCTCGCGAAAATCGATCGGAAAATTCAAAAAAATCGAATCGCCAAAAACATGAAATCCTTACGTTTCAGGGTCCTGGGAACCCAAAAACGGTTTTTGAAAAAACGTCTGTCTGTGTGTCTGTCTGTCTGTGATCACGCTGCAGCTCAAACTACTGAACGTATCGAGACGAAATTTGGGGGATTTGTAGGTGCTGATTAGAATCTGGGCCACATCGGTTCACGGAAAATGCCTTTTTGGCACATCAACTTTAAAAATTTAAATGCAAACCACCATTTTTCCGTTACCATATGATTGCTCTTCGAATTCTGCTTCTAAAAATGTATTCACACTTGTGCCCTTTTGGCCAAAAAATGGTGCCGTGAAAAAAAACTATGCATAACTGTATATTTTTATTACCGGATTTGATAGCTGATTTTTTTTCAAGCCGAAAACCTTAGTGCCATTTTTTCGAAAAATGTCATTTTAGTGGCCAAAGGGCCCTTGTTTCAATTTACTTTACAAAAAAAAAAATTCTTACTATCGGATTCGACAGCTGTTATATTGCCGGATCAAAAACCTTACTGCAATTTTTTCGAAAATTTCCATTTTATGGACAAAAAGGCCCCTTTTTCAGTTTTTCTTAGCAAAAGGGCATATTATCATTATCGAATTCGATAGCTGTTGCATTGCCGGATCGAAAACCTTAGTGTCATTTTTTCGAAAAATGTCCATTTTAGAAGTGAAAAACATTTGTATTTTAGATTTTAGTATAAATGAGCGCCGGGTGCATCAGCCATTAAACCCCGACGTTGGTTAAATAAAGTTAAATGCTACATTTACAAATTCTGTGAAAAGGTAGAAGTTTCTACCGTCTCCGAGACTGCCAATTTTTATCAAGTGTGTTGGGCAACAAAAAATCCGATTTTTTAGGGGCCATTCTTATTTTAATAGATAGTGGCCATACAATTCATATTATAGACGACCAGTAATACAGCTGCACGTATGTCGAACTGCCTGCCCCCGCTCACTCTTTCCACTTTATTATTGTTGAAAACACGGTCTCCCAGATTTTTCGATTCAAATTGTCCGAAATTAGCCGAACCGTCCCGATTCCTCCGACCATCAATCGGAATTCCGGCGGCGAGCCGGGAAGGGTTGCGTCAATCGCCACCCCTCTATCGCACACGCGATGACGTAATTCAGAGATTTCCCCAAGTTGGGGACTTTGGGCGGCGGAGGGTTCCGCAACTTAAATATTGATTTTTTCCCACCCCTCGAGAGACGTGAAATCGGCCGTCGTTCTCAAGGAAAATCGTCCGTGGAAATGTCGGGAAAATCGCGCCGCGACCGCGACGGCTCCGTCGGGAAATTCTAAAGACGGCGAAAGGCGGTGATGAGGGGCAGACGGAAAAACCATTGAGAGGTGTGCGTGGCGCCGGACGTTCGGAAAATGTGCAACCGCTGGAAATTGGCGAAATTCAAAGAACGCGGTGATTGACGCCCGGAAAATGCAAAAGGAAAACGCGAGCCCCTCGCCGGAGGTCCACCAGTACGTGGGGCCCTACCGGCTCGAGAAGACCCTCGGCAAAGGCCAAACGGGTAAACACAATTTTTCTTATTAGGTTAAAACGAGATTTTCTCGCTTCCAGAGAGCCGAGAAAGAACTATCTTTCCCGGCTAGATAAAGAAAACATTCCTTGTTGGCTAGCCAGTGATAACAGGTGCATGTGCAACGCACACGAGCCGAAAGCGAGTGCTGTAATCATTCAAACTCATATAGTAAATATCCAGAGACTCTTCATTTTGCAAAAAATTTCAGGTCTGGTCAAACTGGGGGTGCAATGCGTGACCGGGAAAAAAGTCGCCATAAAAATCATCAACAGGGAAAAGCTCAGCGAGAGCGTCCTCATGAAGGTCGAGCGGGAGATTGCCATCATGAAACTGATCGACCACCCTCACGTTTTGGGACTGACCGACGTCTACGAGAACAAAAAATATTTGTGAGTTGCATCTACGCAAGTTTAAATGGGATCTTCCATCAATTTTTTAGGTATTTGGTGTTGGAACACGTTTCCGGCGGCGAATTGTTCGATTATTTGGTAAAGAAAGGAAGACTGACGCCGAAAGAAGCGAGACGATTTTTTCGACAGATCATTTCCGCCCTCGACTTTTGCCACAGCCATTCAATTTGGTAAATAGACGGCGGTCGTTGCGGGCGAGGGTTGAATCAATTTTTTAATGAAATCGAGCGAACTAGTATTCAAGTTACTGTTTGCAGTTCAATTTTATTTCGGTATTACTTTTATTCTTGTTAAAAATTCATCTTTTTCCGATTTAAAATATTGAGACTGTCGTATGAGGCTAATTACAAGTCGAGCGGTTTTTTTTTGGTAGAAAAAGATAAGAAATCGATTTAACTGCCGGCTAGCACGAACAAATTTTTAGTCCCATTTTGGACAAACATTTTCCGTTGCAGCCACAGAGATCTCAAACCGGAAAACCTGCTCCTCGACGAGAAGAACAACATCAAAATCGCCGATTTCGGCATGGCTTCCCTCCAACCAATGGGCTCGATGCTAGAGACCAGCTGCGGATCCCCTCACTACGCATGCCCGGAAGTCATTCGGGTAATTCAAAACACCTCCCTCTATTTTTTATTTTTTGCAACACCTGCATTGTAAGTCAGTCTACAGGGTGAGTAATTTTTCGATGCTCACCATTGGGATCTCCTAAACGGTAAAAGATACGGGGTCGGTTAAATTACAGAAAAGTTGCGCTATTTGTTGTTGATTAATAATCTGAAGAGAATTCCTCGATATTTTGATTCGTTCCCGAGTTATCACAAAAAATCTGAAAATTGCCAATTTAAAGAAAAATTAATATCTTCCTAACGATGGATGTTGTTTAAATGAAACTTGGAACTTTTATATTTTTGACAACTGTCAATTGAATAGCATCGACAGAAATTGTCTAGACCCTCTAGATTTTGAATAACGACAGTCAACTCTCGATTCTTTTATGGCCGCCATATTGAATTTTGACACCATGAAATGGACAAAAAAATTGGCTTTTCAAAAATGTACTCAACATGAACTTTTTGACAGATGTCAGAATTTGAAAATTGGTAGAAATAATTTGCAAAATCAGCCTAAACTTAGATGAAAAACAACTGCTAAAAAGTACGCCGACTTCTTCAATCTCTTATAACATGTGAAAAGAATTGAATTCAACAGTAATAAAATTCGTCTTGCGGTCGTGTGACTCGGGCTTTCACATATTTTTTGATAAACGTCCATTTTGGTTACATACTTGAGAAGCTAATTTTTCTGTATATCCGGCGGTGTTAAGATTCAATATGGCGCCCATAAGAAAAAGAAAAGTTGACTGTCTTTATTCAAAATCTAAAAGGCCTAGAAAATTTCTGTCAATACCATTTAATTGACAGCTGTCAAAAACATAAAAGTTCCAAGTTTCATTCAAATAACATCAATCGTTAGGAAGATGTTTCTTTAAATTGGCAATTTTCAGGTTTTTCGTGATAACTCAGGAACGAATCACAATATCGGGAAATTCTTTTCAGATTCTTAATCGCCAAGAAATAGCGCAACTTTTCTCTAATTTAACCGACCCTGTATCTTTTACCGTTTAGGAAATCCCAATGGTGAGCATCGAAAAATTACCCACCCTGTATACAGTGGGCAAAACAGTCTGACTATATTATCGCCGGCTAGTTTTGGAATTGCTTTGACACAAGACAACAGTGACAAATAACAGGTTAAAACTAACGAAATATCACTAAAAACTAGTGCTTTTCTGTCACAAATGTTGCTCAAAAGCACTAGATTTAATGTATTTAAGTAATAGCACAAACACATACAATTAATTAATAATGGATATAAGATAAATAAGTTTCTTGCATGTAAATACAGAGAATATCATAGGATGTCCATTTTTCACATGAATATACAGGGATAAACACAGTGTATACCTACCATGGACATTCCTAAAATTTTCAGTTACATAGCTATTTTATGTATCTAATAGAGGAATATTCATGGCATAATTGGCATACACGATGATGGTTATGGGTTATGATGGCGTGGTTAGATTGCTCCAGTCAGCTCTGGTAATAAGCTTTATATACCATTGAGAGATTTTATGCGCAGCAAGTTGTATAATGCGCGCTATCTATCAACGGCAAACTTCCAACGTAGATATGAGTTGCATATTCTAAGGACTTCATTTTTGGATATGCACTGTAACGAGTGTCATGTATGTACTCCGTATGAGTATTGCATACATGTAATCATACGAAACGTTAGCGAGGTGAAAATATGGCGAGGCAATTCCTGGAATATTTCAGAATATTCCTGGAGATGATATGAACTTATAATATACATATAATAATCGGTATATTCTGGATATAAAACGGACCTTTTCTGAATATTCAGGGGATATCCTGTGCTATCTGAGAACCGACTAAATTTACAACCCTCAGACTGACGACCGTTATTTTTCGTTTAGGCACGTTGCTTATTATTTTTTTAAAATCATCAATTATTGCTGTGTCGTTTTTATATGCTTACGCACAGGACTGTAATATTTACCTAAAGGGCAAGCTGTGTGCTCCTGCCTCAGGCATTTTGTACGTGTATTAATTTTCGGTTATTATTTTTAGGGGGAGAAATACGATGGTCGCAAGGCGGACGTGTGGTCATGCGGGGTGATACTCTACGCCCTCCTCGTGGGCGCCCTTCCTTTCGACGACGACAACCTACGGCAACTTTTGGAGAAGGTGAAGCGGGGGGTGTTCCACATCCCCCACTTCGTTCCCCCAGACTGTCAGAGCCTCCTACGGGGGATGATCGAGGTCAACCCCGAAAAACGGTTGACCCTCGCCGAGATCAACAAGCACCAATGGGTGACGGCGGGGGGGAAGGGGGAGCTCGAACTGGAGCTGCCCATGATGGAGGTAGTGCAAACGCACGTGCTGCCATCTATCGAGGCGGTCGATCCCGACGTCTTGCAAGCGATTTGCAGTCTGGGCTGCTTCAAGGAGAGGGAGAAACTGATCCAGCACCTACTAACCCCCGAGTAAGTCACGATTTTCTTACCGAATCTACATTGAGACGTGCCCCAGCCACCTTAGTCTCCGGGCGCTTACAACATTTGTTACTGACGGGTCTTGATATAGTTGCATCAGTTCACAGTTAGTTCTTCTTAACCACAGGTCCTCTTCTTTTTTTCCTCCAAAAATTTTCCATAGAACCTTCCTCTCTCAGATTTCCAGCATTTCCTTTTCTTTTTGATTGTATATAACAACTGGTCTTATTATCGTTTTGTAGATGTTCAGTTTAACTTTTCTTGAAACGTTCTTTGATCTTAGAACATGGTTCATTGCCGCCATACATTTTGTACCTTTTGATATAATATTAGGTTTATCAGTTTGCTTGATGGTACTTTCAGATCTTTCATTGCTTCATACATTTTCTCTTTTGACTGTGTCATAGGCCTGTTTAAGATCTATGAAGAGCATATACAAAGGCAATTTCTGATCGATGCTGTTGTCCATAATTTGCTTTAAAGTGAACACTTGACCTATTTTTACGGAACTCGCTTGGATTCTATCACCTTATTAACCCTGTTTTTTAATGCTATCGCCAATATTTTGTAGGCTACATTCAGTGCCTCGATAATTTTCACAACTTGCTGTATCTCCTTTTCTGTGAACTGGGCATATTACATCTTCTTTCCATCTTTTTGGCATTAGTTCTTCTTTCCATATAACCTCTATAATTTTATGTATATTTTCTATTAGTTTCTACATCTCAGCTGTGATTTCATTATCCCCTGGTGCTTTATATTGTTTTTAAACATCTTCATATTGTTATTTCTTCTCTGCTGGGTACGTCATCGTCCACTATTGGTGATTCTTCGGTTGTTAGTTCTTGTATATCTTCCTCTTCTTTGAATACTCCCTCAAAACGTTCCACCCATCTATCCAGAGTTTCCTTTACACCTCCTATCAGTTGTCCTTCTTTACTCTTGCAAGACAGTGTTTTGTTCTGTACTCCTTTCCTCATTCTTTTTACTTCTTGGTAGAATTGTCGTGTTTGCTTTTTTACATAATTATTTTCCATGATCTTCAGTCTGTTGTCTAAATACCCCCTTTTCTTGCGTCGGCAAATCTTCTTTGCTTCTTTTCTACACTGTTCCTAACTTGTTCTATTTTCGGTTGTATTTTGTCGTATCATCTTCATTCTTGCCCTCTCTCGTTTTGCTGTTGTCTCTTTACACTCATTGTCATACCATCCTTTCGTTGGTTTTATTCTCGTTTCGTTCTTCAAAACCTGCGCTTCTTCTTCAATTGCTTCTTCAAGAATTTTCCATTTATTTTCTATACTGCAAACATCGCGGTTTTTTATTTTTTCACTAATTATCCTCTGGAACTCCGCCTTTATCTGTTCATCTCGCAATCTTTCCATTGAGTATAGCTGGTGGAAACAATATTTGGGAGACCCTAAAAGCCGCCTCATTACGAGTGTTGTAACTGTGACAATGACGCCCCGCTGCGTGGACAAACCCAGACGTCTGGCTCACCTGAGGCTCGTGGATATTTTAAAATTCCCAAGGTGGACCGGATTTGCGAATTTTCATTATCTAACAAGCACAAATCGATTGATTATAGATAATGAAATACTACTACCCAAGCAACTCCTACAAGAACAAAGTTTTCACAAGTGTTTGTAAATGCAGCGGGGCATCATTGTCACAGTTATAACCCTCGTAATGAGGCGGCTTTTAGGTTCTTCCAAATATTGTTTCCACACCAGCTATATGTTGTTTTTGCCTTTTCTTGCTTACATTTTGCTGATGGCTTTTCTATACTTGATCTTTGCTTTTACCAGAATATGATCACTGTGTATAGTTAAATATCTCAAAAATTTCCAGTCACAACACGGAAAAAGTCATATACTTTCTGCTGTTGGAGAGGAAGAGGAGACGACCTGCGTACGAGGACGACACCGACTCGGTCCTGAGGATCCGAGTGGCCGAGGCCGTTGACCCCCCGAAGAAACGCATCGACACTTGCAGGATCAACGGGCAGAGCGGTCTTCAGTTTGGGCAGATTAGTGAAGGGTCGCCCTTGACGCCTCGAAGGTCGCACTATAAAAGACACCACCCTGCCAGACGCAGCCCTTCCACGGGGAGCACCCACAGCAGCCTTAGCATCCATTCTCCCACGAGATCTTCAGGAGCTTCCAGTCCGGTGCTGTTCAACAGCACCCCCACAAACACTCATTGTAAGAAAAGTTTTGTCCAAAAGAGGAAACTTCAAAAAATAACCTCTTTCAGCTGGAATGTCATCTCCGGTTGGTCAGAGAGTCTCCCACCACTCGCACCGGTCCTCAGCTCACGTAACCTCCAACACCCACGTCACCGTAACTCCGCCCCCGTCGACCCCCACCCACCACCGAGCCAATAGCAGCGGAGGTACTTCGGTGCTGTCGTCGCTGACGTCACCGGAAACCGACTCCATCCTCGCGCCCATGACCCCACCCGGCTCCCCCCACGCCGCCGCCACAACCCACCACTGGCGATCACGCCTCACAACCATCAAAAACAGTTTCCTGGGATCGCCCCGCTTCCACCGAAGAAAAATGCAAAGTAAGCCCCCACCTTTTTGACATTTAAATGCCAAATATCCGTAGCCTCCTCCGAAGAAGTCCACCTAACGCCGGAATCCTCCCCCGAACTTACGAAGAAGTCGTGGTTTGGCAGCCTGATGACGACGGAAAAGGACGAAACGTTTACGATTCTCGTCAAGGGCAAACCGCTGGCCACGGTCAAGGCCGATTTGATACACGCGTTCCTTTCGGTGAGATTTTGTGCTTCTCGTAGCGCCATCTGTTGGCGAGTAGCTATTCTTCGACAGATGGCGCCACAATAGATGCCCTAGCCATGCAATTTAAACAAAATTTTGAGGCAAACGTGTTTCAAATGAAATGTAAATCCATATCAACTGATCCATGTCTATTAACTGTATAGATAGCGGAACTGAGCCACTCGGTGTCGAGTCCAATGTCCTTCAGGGTGGAATATAAAAGGGGTACGACCGGCCCCGCCATGTTTCAACGTCACGTCCGTTTCCAGGTCGACATATCGACAATAACTAAACAAGTAGGCGATAACGGCAAGGAGCATTTGTACGCCATAACTTTCACGCTTCTATCAGGTGAGGCTGCGATATTATTTCAAAAATTACAATTTAACATTGATATGCCGCCGGCAGTAAAAATTTCTTAAGTGCCAAATACGTACCTACTTTTTTGCGCTTTCTTTCAACGCAGAGATTCAAAGGCAAGGTTAAAGTGACGTTTATCTGCCGTCGAAGTACTTACTTATTTTGCCATCGAATATTTAATATTGAAAAGTTTAAAAGTAACATATACATGCTTGAGTTATTGAAGCTATGCGTCAAACTTTCAGTTTAATCAAATTTTTTGAAATTTTAAAGTAATAGTTATAAAGTGGCAGTATAAAAATGCACTTTTAATGACAATCGGCGAAAAAGATAATATTACTGTTACTGCTGTCAGCAATGAAGTACTGTTTTTAGCGTCGTGTACGTATTTATATTGCTCATTGCTCTTTTTACCTTCTTTTCCTAAACATAAAAAAGTGCCGATTGCATGTTTGATATTGATAATGACATTTCTTTGTCTGACGCCGCCAGTAAAAGTACCTTTTTTCAGTCTTTTCATATCGAAAAATGCAATTTGCTCACATTTTTGACCACCATCCACGTTTCTTTGCCGCCGGCAGTAAAAGAATTTTCCCAGCCAATAAGTACGTACTTTTTTCGCGTTTTCTTAAAATGTCAAGGAGAGTATACAAGGCAACGTTGAAGTGGCGTTTCTCTGCCGTCGGCAGTAAAAGTGCTTTTTCCGCCATCGAATATATTACGTTAACTGGAGAGGTCAAAAAGTGCATTATAATCGTTTTTTTTAAGTGTTACAGAGCGTCGGCAGAAAAAGTATTTTTTTCTAATGTTAAGTGCATGTAAATATAAAAAAGTGCATTCTAATCAGTAATCACACCTTTAACTACGTTGAGTGATATTTCTTTTACCTTTGTTGCCGCGGAGAGCGCATCAATCCATTTTTTACTTTTTAACCTCCCCACTCCACTTCACCATTAAAAAAAGGGAGGTTACTGCAATCACTAAAATCTTTTTCCTCAAAGTTAAAAAAGTATACACTTAAAGCGCACATTTGACAAAGTGTAAAAGGTGGTATTTCTCTGACGCCGGCAGTAAAAGTACTTCCTTTTTGTGTCTTCTTTGTGTTTTACATCAACATCAAAACTTGCATTTTCCATCAAACATCATCTTTTGACATACATTATAACTTTGCATCACTTCCGCTTTCGCAAGAAATAGCCTACATTTTGAATTTTTAAACGCGACAGTCACTACTTTTTTACATTTTTGGAATCTAGAAGTCATTCAAAGTATTGTAGTGTCATTTTATTATGTTTTTTATTTTGTTTTGGGAAATTTGGTTGTGGATCTAGAGTGTGGTGGTTCTCATATTTTGTGGACAAAAATAGCAAGTTGGTAGTAATCATTGCACGCAGACAAAATATGTTTTCATGGATTAGGTGTACCGGCATGGTACCATTTTAAAAAAATTTGTTATCCACGAAAAACCTTTTTCCATGTTTTGAAGCCCTCCGAATAAGTCTTAAATGAGCCGAAACGGAATATTATTAATTTTATGACAATTTTGCTGACCTCAATAAAAGACAAAAAAAAAGCGTATAGCAGCACTCTAGATCCACAACAAAACAGAAAAAACTCACAAAAATAACATACTCAGATCGACCTATAGATTCCAACAATATACCGGGTGTCCCATTTTAAAATTCGAACACACTTCTATGGCCAAAAACGTTACTTTTTCTTTGTTTCACTTTCTTTCTTCTTCAAACGACAAAAACATAAGTAACTGGTGTTCAGTTGACAAATTCATCAAGCTGACGTTTATAATTACTATTACTTTGATTATTGCAACAAAGTATTCTATGCAACTTGATGACTAACGATCGGTTTCTAGAAGCAGTTAAGGAACCGATAAAGTTATGATGCAATTAGAACGGTGAGAAGATTTTCTGTAACAGATATGTTTGTCACCATTCTAATCGCATCATAACTTTATCGGTTCTATAACTAATAACCGGGCATAATTCATCTGAATTACTTTGTCTGACGGGGGCAACAAAAGTAATGGCATATTAAATAAAAAAATCTCGCAGGTAACATACGTCGATTCCGGCGCGTCTGCGAACACATCCAGGCGCAGGTGTGCACCCGCCGCCCCCCGCCCAGCCCCCGAGCCCAGCGCAAGTTCACCACGGAGCTCAGCGAGAGCTCAAGTTGCGGATCGGACTCCAGCGAGCTGTATCTGAACGCGCGTCAGGTAAATGGGTCGACATTGCCGAAAGTTTGCGCTCATTTATCTTTCGGTAATGTCAATCTTGCCAATTTTCGAATCCCTTCCAGCTGAACGTCCTCCAATTGGAGAGCAGCGACCTCGAGAGCGAGTGCAGCGTGTTCGACGTTCGGACGGCGGCGCGCGAAGTCTCCCGACGGGCCTCCACGAACAACAACACGGAGACGCACGAACAGAACGCTCCGGGGACGCCCAAGGCAGTTCGGTCCAACTCGGAGAACACCGACTCGTGCGAAAAGACCTGCATCACGACAATGTCGGGCAGTTCAATAGCGTAATTAACCAATGGGGATCGTGCTTTTGTAAATCCGCCGGAAGCTTACGTGATTTTTTCGATATTGTTCAGTGTAGTAAATGAATTGACAGGACTAACCCCAGAAAACGGCGATAGGTGTCGCCACCGTTGGGGCGGGAATTTCAAACGAAACTTAACCAGCGGATTTGTCGGTTAATTTTTCGAAGAAATCTCGGCCCTTAGTGAGTTTCTGTAAATAAAATATGATTAACCTCCCAGTATATAACAAAATTGCCGGCCATATTGTCAAAATATTAATAAGATTTCGCTTTGACCGATGGTTCTTCTGTATGGGGTGCCGTTTGTGCCAAAAAACTACTTTTTTCGTTGACGCAAAAGGAGCTCCATACTGTTCTGTGTCGACATATCAAATAAAAAACGGTTCCAGCTCAATTCGAGGTTATGTTATGACAGTTGAGGGTTTCCCCCCATGTTTTTTGTAAATAAGTCTATCTTCGTGTAAAATATTAGTTATTGGCGAGTTGTTTCAGTTGACACCCACTCTCTATTGTTTCTGTTTGTTCCAGCACACATGTAAGAGTTAGTGTTATAGTGAATTATTTTATATAAAGATAAAAATTGAAAGTGAATATAGTTTATGTGTAAGTGCTTGTAAATAATATTGTGATAAATAATAAATCAATTTGCACAACGGGCGAGTTGTTTTTCGGGAGCGGAAACGATATTTTCCGGAAGTAGGATGAAATTGATCAAGCAACACATGGACGAGTGACAGCTGCCGGCGCGACTACGGCAACTTGATTTCCGAGCTACAGTTGATGAGGGGTAAGCTCAGAGTAGAAGAAAAGTAACTTTGGAAGATATAATAGTTTTCTTCCTGCAATCCGAAACTCTCAGAGTAGTTTGAAAACATTTGGGGCACTACAGTTTACATATAACAAATTTGGAATGGTTTAGAGTAACGTAGAGTGATTCAAAAATCGTTCTCTAGGACTTTTCACCAAAAGCAAATAAATGGAAATTGACCAAATCAAAAACAGAGGCGACCTCTGGTGGGCATTCCGCAGTAAGGACCGCCATCTTGGAAATAGCGTTCATTTTGGAGCAAATGAGGGTTTACATGTTATTCTTACGGGATATTGCGGATTTTGTTTTGAAATTTCACTGTTAATGGTTGATTTCTAAAGTGCAGTTCGTGTTTGATGTTATTAACCTTGTTATTATACTCTGTCCGGGATCCACATGACCGAGATTCACCCGATTTCCATGGCGATTCATTGTTGACAACAATGATTCACCATGGAAATAGGGCGAATCCCGGTCGTGTGGATCCCGGACAGACCATAGTTTACTTTCTGGTCGCTAAGGTTTGGGCTTTTTGTTATTTATTCAATTTGACATCTGGTATCACTTATGCAACCAGTAGCACGATTTTATTTAGTTGTGTTTAGTGCAGAAGGCCGGTTCGGGTATGTTCAACATTTATTTCTAATGTTACACTGAAGTATTTTCCAATGTCATAAAAGAAGGAACCTGTAAAATATTAACCTCCCATAATTCCGTGCACTTTTTAATATGGTCAAATTGTAAAAAACTATGTATAGTCGTGCTCATTAATCCGTTGCAAAACTACAGCATTGTTTTAAAAGAATTTGTATGACTAAATCACGCATTTCGGAAAAACTTCCGTTCTGACTGACAGCTGTCAAACATGGCCGCGATGACGTAACGCATCCAAAATCGTCTTACCACGCTTTCCACCCCCATTCTCACCCTTCCACCTAACGGATCGAACAAACAACTTACAGGGGTCGCGCTGCCCGTACCTGTACATGCGATAATTAACCTTTGGATATACGGACAGGTGGGGGTGACCCATCTACCGTGCCATTTGGTCGAGGGTCGAAACGCGCGCGTTACCATGTACCCGTCATTTCAGTTTGTATCGTCGTCCTCGCCTAAAAATGATCCTCCAACCGGTCGAACTGACGAAAATTCGTTATTATAACGATGGAAAAGAAGCTTCCATACCGACTATATCGCGCGAAATCCTCGACAATCAATTCAACCGCAACGTCATCATCAAAAAAAACATTTTCGGGCACAAGTGGGTCCTGAAAATCAACGAGACCAAAGAGAAGAAGAGGTGCAGGTGGAAACTGCACGTGTACGTCGTCGTTTTTTCCTGCATAATCGTCGCGGTGGGTTTTGGAATATTTTTCACAGTAACCGGTGAGTCAATCAATTCATGAAACTAAAAAGAAATTGGAAAAAAAGAGAATTAAAATTAATAATCAGAACAGAAGTTCGAACCCACGAACAAAACGGGTACGGAATCTCTACAAATCCAATGTAAATCAAAAGACAGTTGACGCCTGCAATAACTGTTATTAGTGTTAAACACTTGTTTTTCAAATCCAAATCAATAACAATTTCAGTTTTTAGATAATTCGCCAAAGAACCAAACCAAAACAGTATTAGTCGACTTTCAATTAACGGTGACTCCCCCAACGAACGTCACCTCATCCACCGAAACATACAGGATGTACTGTAAACAATGCCGCAAAAACCAAATCTGCATGAAGCTATCAGAGACCGAAGTCCCGAAATGCGTCGACGCTCTAGACCGGAAAGACCCGACGGGTTGCGGCGGGCTTTGCTCGATTAACACCCAGTACTGCCAACCGCTAGATAGGAAAAACGAAATTTACCAATGCTCCAACTTAAAAAACATCCTAAAATGTCCTAAAGGCAGCTTCAACTGTGGCAATATGTGCATCGACGTCGAACTGAGATGCGACGGAATCGTTCACTGTTCGAACAAATCCGACGAACAGAGTTGCGGTAAAAAAATGGCGGAAGTTTTTCGTTCTAACGTAAATTTTAGATTGCGACCTAGAGACGCACTTCCGGTGCACCGGAATTTCCTGTCTTCCTAAACAAAAGAAATGCGATGGCGTCGTCGATTGCTGGGATAAAAGCGACGAGAGGAACTGTACACAAAACGGTAACAAACTGGGAAAGTGAAAACCCCTAAACGTCTAACTTCAGGTTGCCAACCTGACTACTTACCCTGTCTAAACGGAGACTGCATTCCAAAAGATGGGTTCTGCAACGGCCATTTTGATTGTCACGACAAATCGGACGAGCCCAAAGGATGTAAATGAATATTTTCTTAAAATAAAAGTAAGATTTTCGTAATAATGTGTCAAGCCAAACGTCATTCTTGTCCTTCTCACTAGCATTTGACAGCAGCCAAAGCAACTTGCCACCATTAAAAATATATTATTTTATTAAAACACGCTTACAAATCCTCACAATAATCGGACAAAAAATCCAAGAAGGCGGTGAAATTCTCCCCCCTCCCGTACAGTTCGAGGACTTTTTTCAAAAAATCGCTGAGACGTTTCAACGTTTTCTGAAAAGCGAGGTTAGGTTAATCGCGCGACAGTACTACCAACCTGATCCCATTCGATTCTAAACATCCCCATACACTGCGATTCGAAATCCTCGCAAGAGAGCACTTGTTCTCTCAACAAGAAACAACAGAAGGCGGCCATGGAGTTCCACGCTTCCCTCGGGTCGTCTGATTGGTTAAAAATTCTGACATTACGCGGACACAAAAGCGATTTGAACAAATCGCCGTTCCCGTTCCAGACTGTCAAAAATTTTGACAGAACCTCGTCACAGATGAGGTTTCCATCATTCGCGATTATGATTAAGGCGAGATCTAGCAACATGGTGGAGATGGTTGCTCCAACACAGTCGTTGATATCCCCTCTACTTTTAATGCTACTCCTGACGTCATCGAGCAATTTTAATAAAAGTTTTTGGGGAATTTTGTTTTTCTCCGAAACATCTAGGATCATCCCCTGAATGACAGAAGTTGGTGGTTTTCTTTTTTTTAAGTTACCTACCCTAATAAGTTCGATCAAGTGAGCCCCGCTGGTGGAGGATTCGTCGGTGGATCGATTGCCGCCAGGGGGCAGCGCGAACGTCGGCCTCCCTCTTCTCCCGACCCCAGCTCTGTGGATTTCCTCATCGAAATCCTTCGAAAAAATTACTGATTTTGAAATCGTTGCCAACTTAATAAACCCAACTCACCGGAAGTGACGTGAGCGTCCATCCATTGCCTGACCCTTTCCAGGCAGTATTTAGTGGTTAATCCGCGACATACGTCGCGCGTTTGTGGAAGAACGTCGAGAGAGAGGAGGGAGTCGATTGCTGTGGGGATATTTCGCGAGCAGATTTCCGAAACCTCCCGATCGCAGGACGAGCGCAAATCGGAGAGGCATGCGAGCGACAGTTGATGTGCGAGGGGTAAACCACTAACCTTCAGTCTTTCCACCGCCATTTTCCTATGCCTGGGCACTAGATTTCCGCAAATGAATTTGACACAAGTCGACGCCACTCTTTCACTAACAAAATCGACGGTTTTCCTCAAGGACACCGGTTGACCGTTGAAGAACGCCTCGACAAGTTGTTGCTGAAAACAAAAATTAAAAACAAAAGACAAGCGAGCACCTACCTCAATTTTTTTCCTCGCCACCTCGTCCGGGGATTGAACAGCAGTCACCGGGGTGATATGTTTGAAACTCAACGAACTGTTTATGACGTCAGCCGTCAACAGCTTCTTGATTTCGTCCAAATGGGGACAACAAAAACACAGAATGTTTTGATCAACGATCTCCATATTGTCGAGCGCCATTTTGTCCACCGTCATTTCTTCTCGACTCCCTAAATTGAAATAATTTTCGGGAACATGGGGGAGATCAAAAAACCACCCCAGACAAAATTTCACCAAAAAAACATTGCAAGGTGGTCCAAAATCAAAGTTTCGGTAGATTTTGAACAACATCTTCAGGGTTGACGTATAGTAAGGTAGGGTGAGTGTGACTCGGTCGAGCATCGCGAGATATGTGGTTAGCCATGGAACGCACAGTACTGTAGTTTGTTTATGGAAGGAGTCGTCCAGAATTCTTTTTACGTCAAAATTTGGGTGCACCTAAAAATTGGCTTGGAATGAAAAACATAAGAAAAACCAACTTACTAGTTTTCTAATTTTAACGTGCGTGGACGAGATGCAATCCGAGTATTTACAGTCTGTTGTGTAGGGAAGGGAGTCGAGTAGGCCCTGAAACTTGACTAGGAGCCTCAGGGAACGGATGCACAAAAAGTACGACTTTTTTGTGGCAGCGTCAACGTCGTTTTCTGCAAAAAAAAAGTTCGTTTTAACTACAACAAAAGCACTGATAATCAATTTAAAAAAAAAAGTTTCATCTCTTTTTCTTCTTGATTGAAAGCTGTGTCCATTTTTCAAAGAGGAACTGATGTTTGATTACACGAGGTAGTTTCAAAAGTTTCAAAGACTTTGAAACTACCTCGTGTAATCTTTTTCTTCTCTTAATAAAACTTAAAGGTCCATTAAGGTTAATATAGACTTTAAAAGTGATCTGACCAATCAGGACAATTTTGATCGACCTCGACCCCAAATAAAGAAAAGGGAGGCACTGTATTTAAATTAAAACGCATATTTTGTTTTTGGGGCAAACTTATCCGAAAAATTAATGTTTGGGCCTCCGATTGTGGTATAAAACATATCCATAAGTTATTTGCTGAAGGATATTTTTTTTATTAAATGACGTCACAATATAAACAATAAAATATTCAGAAAAAGTGATCTTGGACTTTTCGTCGCATAAGTTAGCACTTTTCGCTTTAGCGTAGGCACAAAAAATAAAAATAAAAGCGATTTCGACCCTTCTGTACCATCAAATAGCCGTGAAAGTTTAATGCTTCTTCGAAACGTACAGATAGATACTCATAAACTACGTTATCAACAAAATCTAACATCAAGAAAGCGGTGAAATTTTAGTGTCACTAATAATAATAATTTAAGCAGCGTTGAGCTATCTTCAACATTCAACACTGTTTCTGAAAGTGTGGCTCACTTTTTCCACTAAATCGACCCCCTCGTCGACCCCAATCCGAGCGTTTACGAACTAGAAATCGATGTATACCTCGTGCGGAAAGGGCGTTTTTATCGCATTTCACTGAATTAATTCCAAAGTTCACTGAGGGCCGGTTTATCGATGCTCAGTTAAATGAAGATATCTGACAGTTTGCGTTATCCGATAGTTAAACTGTTTATCGACAGCAAGTTGACTGCAAAGTCTTTGCTAAAGTGCGGGGCAAACTGACTGACAGTTGAAAGTGTCAGCTAGGGCAGAAAACCGACGGTTAGCATCGCCCATAGTCATTTAAATGACGAAGAAGGTGAATCTTTGGTTTTCTTCAACATGAATCTAGCCAATATAAAGTTTAGGAATCTACCTGAAACTATTTTGAGGAATTTGCCAATACTTAAGATTTCCTCAACTTTTTTTCAGACCTCCTGCTTCTACCATCCGTTTTCTTATCCTCAATTACATCTCCTGCTATAGTTACTTTTCAAAGCACGTCTGGATTATAGGCAGAAAAGTTTACTCCTCGTTTCTTATCTGTCACCAATGCAAATTTCAACTGCATCAGCACCTGCCACAGTAAACAAAGACCGTAAGGCATTGCTATGGAAACAGTTGACTATATTAGCGCGAAATTTAAATCTGTCCAATAGAATTCAACTTCCGCTACCCCAAATGTTGCCAACACAACTCAAACTGTCAGGCACGTAACTGACAGACAAAGTCGATGTCGATAAACGTGAATCTGATTTATCTGTCAGTTATAGTAAACCGTCAGATAGATAACAGCCAGTTTTGACTGAGCATCGATAAACCGGCCCTTGAGTGAAGTTTTTTTTAAATAACCTAACATTACTTTATTAAAATGATTAAATTACTTTACGTTGCTAACTGTTATGGACGAAAATCACTAAAAAACAAAATTCTTTATTTTTGTAAGTGTGGTCCTACCTTTTGCACTAAATCGACCTCAACAGAATGATCTGACACTCTAAGATCAATCCAAGTGTTCCCAAATTAGAAATGGATGGATACCTCGTGCGGAAAGGGCATTTTTATCACATTTCACTGAATTAATTCAACAGCTCACTTGGCGTGAGGTTTTTTTTTGAACCATTAATATTATTTTATACAAGGGATAAAATTACTTTGCATTGCCAACTTGTTACGAACAAAAATTACTAAAAAAACTAATTTCCTCTTTGCTTGTTTTTGCAAGTGTGGCATCACTTTTCCCACAAATACGATCACAACAAAGACGATTTCTGTCACTTTCAGGATCAATCCAAGTGCCCCCAAATTAGAAATCGTTGTATACCTAGTGCGGAAGGGGCATTTTTACCACATTTCACCGAATGAATTCCAAATGCCACTGAAAATGTTTTTTGGACCGCCTGATATTATTTTATTGCGTTGCCAACTGTTACGAAAGAAAATCACTAAAATAAGATTCAGCTCTGTAAGTGTACTTTTTCCACTAAATAGACCTTAGTAGAACGATTTCTGGCATTCTCAAATCAATTCAATCTATACCTCGTGAGGAAAAGGCATTTTTAGCACATTTCAAGGAATTAATTGAATCCAAACCTTTATTTTCCACTTCAATGGATCCAAAATCAGTTCCGTTCAACTCCACAATCTCCTCGATGATGGCATCCGACAAATGCCTGTTAAAACTGCTACTCGAAGCCACCATAATAAACTCTTTATAAAACTCTTCACTCTCGCTGAATCTGGGCAGGGAATTCAACCCGTGGCTGCTCTCCCTCCTCGTACATCGACTCCTCAACCGATTCAACTTCTCAGCATCGACCCCCAGGCTCGAAATGATGTTCTCACAGCCCTCCTCGTTACCCCCACACGTACTCAATAACTGCCCCCGGAACAGTCTCGCAAAGTGCACTAGATTCGTGGGCTCATCGTGCAAAATCAAAAGACTCCTAATTTTGCCCATCAAGACGGAAAAACTGAACCCCGGAGTGGAGTGCTGTTGCTCCCAAATCCTCAAAATTTCATAAAACAGATCCCTCTGTTTGCGGAAGGCATGGAAAGAGGGGTCGTTTGGGAAATTCTGTCGATTGTCCGTGTCCTGATTGAAACAGACGTTGTCCTGAATCAGGGCCCCCAATGTTACTCCATCAGTCTTTGGAATCCTCTCTAGCTTGTCTACTAATCCGGGGGCGAAGTTCCTCAACCTCTCGTTTTCCACCAAAAGTTTTATGATGGCTTTATCAAATACTTGAAGTATTTTCACTGAATTTTCCAATGACTTTGAGGCAAAATAAACCATGTTGTGAATGGATTGGAATAATTTTCTCGCCTCACTCGAACTGTCCCCTAAATCTTCGAATTGTTTTTTCAATAAAAGAGTGATCAAAAAATGAATTTCACTTACTAAGTTCACTACACAATTACTATCGAGAAGGGTTGAATAAACCACGACTAACTTATCAATCTGCCTCTTGTGAGTCACCGAGGTTCTATCGGGCAACACTTCAGTTTTAAACAACAGTTTTCGTGACGCATTACTATCACTTTTTATTGTAACTTTCATTTTTTCTTCGACCAACAGGTTTCGTTCCCTCGGCAGCTCACTCGCATCCTCACTGAAGTTAAAACTATTCTCCGACTTGTGAAAACTTGACTTTTCCAGTAAATTCGTTGGTTTAATCCTCCGGGATTTCTTCTTGTTGCTTGATTTGCTTGTGATAAAGTCTCCGAAGCAAAGCGGGGAAGGTTTTGGCGTCGTTGGGGTGGAGAAACTTCGATTTTTGTAGAGGGGGGAAACGGGGCTCGTGTAATTATCCTCCCTGGACAGTTTCGGTGTGCTGGTTTGTATGTTCGAAGAATTTTGCTCGGGGGTTTGTGGACTGTTTTTGTTTTCTTCAGGGACATTTTCCTTGCTGAAAACAGCGGTGGAAAAGACGAAATACGTGGAAATACGTACCCAAGGATGTCTTCGTGAAGAAAATTGAGAAAAAACGTGATGAAATCCGTTCTGGAAGCCCCGAAATCCGCCTATTGGAGGTTATGTTTAAGTGAGGTTATGTCGAAAAAAAAAACTCACCCGGTAATCGGAATTTAATAGCCATTTTACTAATTCATTATCGTCGATTTCGTCGGTTAACAGTTTTTTGAGGATATCACCCATTTAGAGCTTAAATTAGCTTTTTACAACTAACCTTTTATTAACATTTGACAACTGACAAGTGACAGATATCGGTGTACGGCGCACCAATCACAATCGACGTGGGACGGGGGTGTCCAAGATTAACTGATAATTTTTCTGAAATAAGGCCGTGTTATTTACGAGGTCATTTATTTACCGATAATTTCGTATAAACAATTGAAACACCGATAGTTAATTTATTACAACTATTTATGGATAGCATTATATTCTTTTTTGTTATATAGAATGGAGGGGGAAAATATTTAGAGGAATTTTGGGCATCACTGAAAGGATTCTATTGGTGGAAGGAAAATGGCGGGAACTTGGTTGCTATGGTGACAGCATTCGGCGCGATTTTTTAAATTAAATAAATAATAGAAAAATAATGTAAAATGGCCCAGAGGATCTATTGTATTATTTACACGTTAAAAATGCGAACTGAGATTAGTTTTCTATTTTCGCTGTTATAACAGTAGGTATTTTTTAACGCCTCTTGTTAGAGATGCCTCTTATTAATCAACGTTGAACCGTGCCAAATAAAATTTAACGGTAATGCTACCAAAGAAACGAAAAAATTGGCTAAAGATGATGTCGAATTTTAGCAGAAAACGTTAAAACTAGAGAATTGAACCTAATTAATAGTTCATATTATGAATAAAGGGCACCTTCGAACTTTTGCTTATAGTTCTATCCTTGCCGTACGCAAGAGAAACTTGGATTTCTATCTTTTATTAATGGAAGTTTAAGCTCCTTGTAAAATTTTATGCATTACACCCATTGCTTGTTTTCAAAATCATCACGAGTTTTAATAAGATCGTGCTGTGTTTTATTCGTTTCCAAGGTAGGTACCGACTCACGAGACCAATAAAACAAATGAACTGCAACAATTATGCCCAAATTTCTTGTCATAATTTTGTATTATCTGTCCGGGATCCACACGACCGAGATTCACCCGATTTCCATGGCGATTCATTGTTGACAACAATGATTCACCATGGAAATAGGGTGAATCCCGGTCGTGTGGATCCCGGACAGACCATAGATACATTTTTCAATTTAGCTTTTACACTTGGCAGGTTTTTTTGGAGACTTTTCTTATGATTTCATGATAGATGGTGGTGGTGACACTTTTGGAGCAATAACAACAATAAAGCGCAAAACAACCTGCTTTTTGGTGCTTTGTGTACTTTGTAAAATTGTTGGAAAGGCCCATTCCCATTAGTAAACTGATTTCTAACCGTGACCGTCACAGTAAGGTCGTGATATTTGAAATAAAAAGATCATTCTATTTGAAATTTCTGAAATGTTGTCTCCTTAATTTGAAATTTTAATTGTATAAACTATCATAAAAATGTAAAGGTCCGGATTTCCCATCTCATGTTAATATTGACATGAGAGGTTTACTAGCCTGACAACGATAAATTATAATTTCTAAGAAAATAAACCCCCCATGTTACAGTTAAGAACACGAAATGGAAAAACCGACCCTTAATACTTTTACAACTGTTCGAATGTTGTTACTCGTTGCGTTAGTCTGGGGATTTTGACCAATAAGGAACAGCTATTTAGAAATAGTCGTGGATCTGAACTACATAGGATCCTGTAGGGAAATTTGAGGAAGGAGAATTTTTTTCACAAATGTTTACTAGGTGCCTTAGTATAAGTACTTTTGACTCGGGTGGACATTCGCCGCCTGCTACGATTTCCGGATATGACGTCATAAATTAATAGCTTCTTTTTGAAACTACATAAGGGTCTGAAATAAGGCTAAACTATTGAATACGACTTACAGTATATCCTAAAAGGTATAAATATCAAGTATTTCCTTTTTATACAGTGCGAATGTTGGCTGTAGAACTCTTCAAACAGAAAATTCTTCAGTCATCGGATAGGTAGGTCAACCCTAATTTTCTAATACGGATCTGAGGGTGTAGTCGATATTTTTTCCACTTCCGGTTTAACACAATGCTTAAGTTTAAGTCTTAAGGTCTAGAAACCTCATTAGTTAATCATGACATTTAGATCTTAACCATTTCTAAATTGACCAAGCACGTGCCACTGATTATTGAAATCTACATTTTAGGGTATTTAATTAATACTATGTAACAACAAAATTTAAGATCAAAAGCCGTATAGAATACAAGGTGGGTGGCGTAAAATAAATAAATAACATGTTAGTGAGATCCCTGATAAAAATTCCGCATTAAAACCGATTAAAAAAAATTGTGTTTTTATCGTATTTACTAATTGAAACTGGAATGCCTGATTAAACCATATATGGATCCATATCGTGAATTCCAGATACGTGTACCAATCGCCGTTTCTGGAAATCCGCATAAATCTCCCGGAAAATTATGCGGAATTCCTGATATATACGTATTGAAGGCGTCACGTACTCACGTAATTCATTTTCATTAAACCAGTTTTCTCCAGTCCTCGTTTCTCCTAACTTCTTTAGTGCCTAAAAATTAAATTTTCCCATTTGTTGTTTATATTTATCATATTTATCTGGCTAGACAATATTTTCGCAACCCGTTTTAAGCCGTCGCGTCGTCAATCCTAAATCTAAAGTATTTGAGAGAAAAGAAAGATAGCTTCGAAATTGACCAATAATATAATAACCACCAAAAACTTTGCAAAACCCACAGACTTCACCAAGAAATGATGCTTCCAGCTTCGAATAGTTTTGTTTGCATCATAACAGGACATCATGCAAGGCCTGGGTGCGATTTTGAACCGAATATTATATCTGGATTTATGGGTTTTAATCGGTCCACTAAATGTTGCCCAATAGCGATTTATCGTACAATAAATTGTAAATGCGAAATTTCCGATTAATCCTAATATATTTCATTCTCATTCCGGGTTAAAACCGATGAAACCGATTAAAACCGATTAAACCCGATTAAACTGATAAAAACCTATTAAACCAAATATGTTTTCAAATCGGTTTTAATCGTAATACCTACAATAAGGCATTTTTACCGGGGATGAAACTATATGAGCATCGGTAAAGTTCCGACGTGCCATTCAAATTTTATGACAATCTTGATCTTGTTTTTTGTTGTTCAAACAGTAGGTAGTGTTCTTGATAACCCTTAAAACTAACGCCCGTTTCCACCGTAATTTTTGCGACAGTCGTGGAAAAAAATCCAGTTGGCACTCAAGCGCATTCCTCCGTAGCCATGGCAACAGTCAAACGGCGCATTTTTCAAACCGCCTCGACAGACTCATTGCCCGACTGTACGAATCCTTTTTGTTCCTCTCTCCCGTAAAAATCCTCGTCAGGTTCACTAACACGCCTCCTCCATCTCAGGCAGCCACTTAATAACAGTACAATAAAAGGAGACGTGGGGTCAAATTCAAGCAAAAGGTGGGATATAAACACACGACTTAAGTAATTCTTCTTTCAGTCGGTCGCAAAAGTGCACTGGCAGCTGGCAGCGCTGGTACCTACTACGTCTCACCTCTCGGCTTTTCCACCAGTCATGGCGTGTGAAGTTTGAAAATTCGAAAAACGCTTTCCCTCAGGTGAGTTTTTCCAAAAATTTTGGCCGTTCAAATTTTCAAACAGAAAAAAAATTCCCACCCCGCGTCCCGCCGCCGGCAAACGAGAATCGCTTGGCCTTGGTGATGCACCGTGTCTTTTTTTGCAATTTATATCGGTCGTAAAACGCAAGTGATTTTTTTTTTTGGTCCACCAACCGGAACGGACATGTGAGAAAACGCTCGAGTTGGTAAGAGTGATCTTGAAAGAATTAGTCCAGCGTTCTAACATATCGTTATTATTATTATGTAACTTCCTTATAGATATAAAAAATTTTTTTTTCGTCGACACCTGCTCGTTGATTGATCGTATTTCCCGATTAGCCGAGGGGGCAAAGCGATATAGTAGGAATTTAATCGAAAAGTTAATTACGGGGTCTGATATTTTCGTGGCCTGTCATGACGACGACGAGGAGCATTTATCGTGAAGGTTAAAGAGAAAAAACGACCAAACTGTTATCTAGATCTTTCCAATAAAATTTTTAATGAGCGATTGACGTTGCTAATTGAGAATTTTAATTTCTATTGATGTAATCCTACATATAGGTCAGATCTGTAGCAATATATTTTTCTAATAGCCGATTCGAATTGCAATTGTCAGCGGTTCATCTTTTATTTAGCTCGGTCGAAGGTTGAAAAATCGTTTTCACAATAAACAATGGGGCCTAGTTCCGTTCGGAAAAAAATATACGGGTCGCCTTACTGGTCAAAAACATTGTGTTCATAGCGTTAGGTTGGTTATTCTGAATTCTAATTTCTATTTATTGACACCAACATCAGAAAAACAAAAAATTACTATTAATCATTTTATTCCTACAGCTCAAAATTATCTTATCCAGAGTGCTTGGGTAATCTGCATCTGCATTCTGCATGTTTCAGTTCTATTCAGAAAATATGTGATAACGGGTGGCTATGGGAACAAATGAATCGCAATCTGTCGAAGGGGCGTTTGTCCAAAATTAGTTCGTACCAGATATGCCATCTGTCATTTTACCAAGGGGGACATGACAGATGACAGATGTTTGCATAGCTTCCAGTTATCACAAATTTTTTGAATAGCACTGTAGTCTTCGCTAGCACCTACCTAAAAGAGTAAAATTTTTGTAGCTAACCTTTTTCAATTTCCTAGCTTCATTTCCGGAAATTACTAAAATGGGATTGACAGTACTAATGTTGCAAAAACAGTGTATTTCTGGTTTGGGAAATTCCTCATAATAATTGGCAGAATTGTTCTAAAAGATTTAAAATTTAAACGATTAGACGCACCACACACTAATTCTCTCTGACTAAATTTAACTTTCCAACGAGAATCAAACAATTTTAGTTGGCAGCATTGACAGTCTGACAGTCTGCTCTCAAATCGATTTCAGGTCTATAAATTCCATAAATCAACGGTCAGCTGTGCAATGCAGACTTTCATTTCTTGTAAAACGACAGGTAGAAAACCTGCGTACAAATTCGCAGTGGCGGATTTAGGGGGGGGGGGCGAGGGGGCGATCGCCCCCCCCGAGATCCGTGCCGAATCATAAACTTCGTACATTTCACAAAATTCGTCTGTCGTCCACTGGTTTAAAATTATGGTTTTCCATCAATTCGCCCACCCCCCCGAGATTGTCTTCTGGATCCGCCACTGCAAATTCGGTTGGTAAAAACTGGCTACTGATAGCTTGTGGCGAAAAAAGACAAAAGTTTTAAGTTGGCACCAGGAGTTTTGAAATAGTTGACAATATACGCTTTCAGTTTTACCTGAGCGGCGCGCGCATGTTGGTTCCCTAGCGTGCTCACTCATTGGCTGGATGTCTTGTCACGCTGATTTTTACCCAATGAGGTCTTTTTTACCTGTGTGTTTTGTTGTCTTGGAAACCAACCTGCGCGCGCATTGTATTTACGTATTCATGTTGACACATTAGGCGCTGTATTGGCATCCTCTTTACCTGACAAACTGAAAACGTGTATTCGTAAAGCAATTCCAGCTAATTTTTTATTTCTAAAGTTGACTACTTGGGAAATTTCCGTATATAACGTCGATAACACATTCTTGTTGCAAATTTACGTGAAAGAAAATATTGTTGTTTTTGTTGCGGTGCCGTTGACTTTTAAACATAAACACTGCCAACTATAATATCTGTAGACGACTAAAGTAAACTCGTGAGTAAAGTATTACCAACTTAAAAGAATAAAAAATGGAATAGAAACGGAAAAATGCGCCTCTTCCGCAGCGGCCAATTCAAATTCCCGCCGTTGTTTGAATCCTCACTTCTCCCTAGTCAGTCACAGCTTGCTATGATTTCAGTGCCGGCCCATATTTAGATACCCCTTATCTGCTTATCTTGATGGACAATTAATAATATTTCCCGAATTTTTATCGCAACGATAAAAAAAATCATATTGACATATTGCAGAACACTGACACAATATTATCGCGTACTTCCAGACTACAACCAAAAAAAAACAATGTAATTCCCGCCGGTTTTACCAGCAGTAAATTTTGTTCCTAGTTTGATTTACCATCTTCCTGACGCCAGGTAATCAATCAACGCTATCCAAACACGAAATTTTTGTAGACGAAAAAATGACGCAACATCAAGCTGAATAGAAAAATTTCCCAGATAGCCCGAGTTCGTCAAAGGTCATTAGCGCGCCTGAATGACATTATTAAACCATTTAAGACCTGAATTATCCAATTTGCGTACCAGGAAGGAAAAAATATTTAGCCCACATCGCCAACGGACGTCGTTAACCACGAAACAGATTAATTGCAATCCGAAAATTAAACTATTTCACGAGATAAGAAAAAGTCGATTTTTCGCTCCCCTTTGACCCCATCCTTGCAAAAGCGGATCCAAAATAGATTCAAACGCAAATGTCGAAGGTAATGGACGTAAAAATAGCACGTGGCTTATCTTTCTGCATTTCGTTAGTTTATTGCAAAGTCCACACCATTGTTCTCCCAATAATATTTTCAAGTTTCTTTAAAAGAATTTCCGGAGGAAACAACAATTTCTGACGGAGACCAAGGGGAAGGATTGCATTTCATGGCTTGAAACTGAAACTCAAACCCAGGGAAACCACGTATCGATGTATGGTTTTTCCTTCTCAGGAGTCAAATTGAAGGTCGTTTCGGGCCGACCTTGACGTAACTTTAAATAAACCAGGGGTTAATCCTAATCGGTGACCTGAGCCGAGCGCTTTCCCAAAATCTCGCGTGTGAAAACCAATGCACTCTTATCGAATCGAACCTTTGGATCCGTCGTCCCAATTTTCCCAAACGCAAGGTCGCCCGACGACCAGCTGAAGCCAGACAATCGCTGCATTCTGCCCAAAGGGTCACACGCAATCAGGATCGATCAACAACAAATAAACAAAGCGTGTCGATAACGCAAGCATTTATAAAGTGGCAATTGACGAGGCCACGGGTCCAGTCCTGTTAATATGCGCGTGGTATCTTCAACAAATTCACAAAAGTGCGTTTTTTTTTCTTTCCAGCGATGTTTATATCGTTTTTATTTGCAGTGAAATCCTTCGACAGCAGTATGGTGAACGCGAGGATGGTAATCAACGCCGCCAGGATCTACTGGAAATCGATCTTCGTGGTCATCTACCCGTTGGTACTTCTGCCGGTTTTCATCCCCAACAATGTGACGGCATTGCGTTGCCTTTACGTGGTACTTCTGATGGCGGGTTATTGGGTCTTGGAGGCTCTACCGCTGCCAGTTACTAGTTTAATTCCGATGGTATTATTCCCGTTGATGGGGATCCTGGATTCCGACAAGACGTCTTTGTGCTACCTCAGGGAAACGAACATGATGTTCGTTGGAGGGTTGGTCATTGCTATTGCGGTGGAGTACTGCAGGTTGCATACTCGAGTCGCCCTTCACGTGATTCAAGTGGTAAGTTGAGTTAGTTGGATCTGATCTCTGAGTACCCTTCCTTTGTTATTGTTCATATTGCGCATATAATACAAAATAATAACACTAAATACGGTGATTTCGTCTGTTTTTTTGAGGAATAATGCAATTTAATAGCTCCACATCAATTTTTTCCGTAGTAATTGATGAAATGATTGCCCCTGGCAATTGAAATAATTGGTAGAACCGCAAACTGCATTTTCCTACGACCACTGAAGAAAGTTGTATATGTCGCATAATTAAGTAGGGGCGAAAGTTGACACTAACACACGCGTGTGTTAGTGCTGTGCGATATATCGCACAGTTCCGCCCACGTCGCGTGGCAACGCACATGAATCACATTAACATAGCACGCCGGATTTCAAAGTTTAATAAATTTTGACACATGCTGTTTTGTTGACAACGATGATAAAGAAAAGAGAAATTTATGAAGAAATGATTTTTTGTTGTGGTTCGTAGAAAAATACTGTAAACAAATCGCAGGAAAGTGTATATACAATGCACTCGTGGGGTTTTCCCCACTCGTATGATATAAGCCACTTTCGTAGCTCGTTATGTAATATACTATTACAAGATCATAGAGAATTTCTTCTCCTACTTTCCACACTAGATAGATAGAATAAACTTTATTACTGCCTTTATGGTTTGTAATGGGCCCTGCCGTCTCTATGTTACTAAATTATGTACAATAAATATAAATAAACACATCATTAACTCAATAACTGAATTCTTTCTCTTCCTTCTATCTTCTGTTTCTGTCTTCTCTTCCCCTCCTCTGCTACTTCTCGCCCTGGCTACTTCGTATATTTTATTCCCTCTCCTATTTCATTCAATATACTCTTTCTCTCTCATTCCGTCACACTCTCTCAGCAGGTGCTCTATTGTCTCTCTCGCTTCCCCACACACCCTGCCTCTCCTCTCTTGCTGCATCTGAATGTCGCTATAATTCTCATTTCTTTCATATTATCTCTCTCCAAGTATCTTGGGAATCCCTCGCTTATTATGCACTCATATTTTGCATTATATCTTGATTCTCGGATCCTTGTTCTTCTTTCCTGTACATCTATATCTTTGTCTCTTTCCTACATCGTTCCATTCATCCATCTCCCCTGTTCCTTGCGCCTTTCTATATCTTCCCTTGCATATCCGTTCCTCTCGTAATACCTTTCTCTCCTTCCCTCTTTTTCTCTCATTTTCTATCTCCAACATTCTTGTAATATCTTACAGTCTCCTCTTTTCCCCATTCTGTCCTCATATTTCACGACTCTTTTCCCTGTATCTACTTTCAACTTCTCCTTTTCGTTTACTCCCTTATTATATATCCCGGTGTGTCTCTCTCTACTCCCAGCATCCACTTTATATACTTGTCCTGTACTCTCTCCACCTCCTCTTGCTCTTCCCATCCCCATATTATTTCCGCTCCATTCATCAACATTCTCTTCACTAAACTGTCAAACATCATTCCCCTTCTTTTAAAATCATGCCCAAATTTCCTCTCCCCAATGCCTCAAATCATTCTTACGACCTTACTTGCTTTTTTGACCAATTCTCTTACATGCACTCTGCATGTGTTCCTCTCATTAAACAGTAAACACATAACCTAGATACTTGAATTCCCTTTGTTGCTCTATTGTCGTTACATTCCACTTCCACTCTCTTTCTTTTGCCCTTCCCCCCTTTCCTAAATACCATTATCTTAGTTTTTTCCACATTTACTTCCAACCTTTTTCTCTTCATATACGTCTCTGCATTTCTTATTCAGTTAGTTGGATCTCTGACACTAAATACGGTGATTTCGTCTGTTTTTTTGAGAAATAATGCAACCTAATAGTTTCACATCAATTTTTTCCGTCGAAATTGATGAAATTATTGTCCCTGGCCAGAGCAAGTATCAAGTACCAGTACTGGATAGAAGTACTTGAAAATTGCAGTCCAGTACTTTACTAGTGCGCACACGTTAAGTACCCAGTACCAGTACCAATACTTAAAAGTACTGAGTAAAATAAGGGACTGAGTATTTAATGAAGTACTTAAGTACTTGACATAGTACTTAAGTAAAATAAGAGACTGAGTATTTAACAAGGTACTCAAGTACTTTCAGGACTTAAGTACTTGACACAGTACTCAAGTATCTACTTGTCATTGAGTATAATCTTATAGACAGCGGGCTAGCGACAATTTCGGTAGGTATATCAAATTTGTAAAAAAAATTGGGGCCCTGAATATCATTTGCAATTGAAATAATGGTACAACAACTGCAAACTGCATTTACACAATCATATTTTTCCAGGTGGGTTGCAGCCCCAGACGCCTAAACTTCGGCCTGGTCACAGTAACGATGTTCGTCTCAATGTGGATATCCAACACGGCAGCAACGGCCATGATGATCCCCATCATAGAAGCGACTTTGAAAGAGCTCGAAGATCAAGGCATCGGTGACATGTTCGAAAATGACAACTTAGACGACAGCAAGATAGAGTACCCGCCCGATTACCAACGAAGACCCACGAAGACCTCGATGTGCTATTTCATCAGTACAGCATATGCCGCGTCCATTGGGGGCATGGGGTGTATAGTCGGCAGTGGTACCAACCTAACCTTCAAGGGGATCTACGAAACTCGTTTCCCGGACAGTCCGGGGGTGGAATTCGCCAAGTGGATGTTGCTGAACGTTCCCATGATGCTGCTCATGATGTACCTGTCCCTGATTTGGCTGCAGTTTTGGTACATGGGACTGTTTCGTCCTCAATCAAAAGACGCTAAGAAAATTCGAGTTGGTACTCAGGGAGAGACGGTAGCTAGGAAATTAATTCGACAGAAACTCGACGAGTTGGGGCCTATGTCCTTCCATGAAGGAGCAGTAGCCGCCTTATTTGTTCTGTCAGTACTGTTGTGGTTCTTCCGCAAGCCTCAGTTTATAACTGGATGGGCGGAAATAATCACCCAGCATAAAGTAAAGGACGCAACTGCTGCTCTTATAGTAGTTTTACTTTTATTCATAATCCCGGCAAGACCTGACTTCATCTACATCTTCAGCAAGGACGAAACGAAACGTCCGAAAACTCCCTCGCCCCCTTTAATCACGTGGAACGTAATCCAACAGAAACTTCCCTGGGGGTTAATTTTTCTCCTGGGAGGGGGTTTCGCCCTAGCGGAGGCTTCAAAAGAAAGCGGAATGAGCGAAATGATCGCCGATCATTTGCACGGAATCGCGATGTTGCCACGATTCACCGTCATGGTGATCTCTTGCGTTTTTGCAACAGTTTTGACTCAATTCTCGAGCAACGTCGCAGTAGCAAACGTTTTGCTTCCTGTTTTGGCGGCAATGTCGAAGGTTGCAAGAGTGCACCCCTTGTACTTGATGCTACCTACGTCACTGTGCTGCTCCTTCGCCTACTGCCTCCCTGTTTCGACGCCGCCCAACGCGATCGCCGCCGCCCCCTGCAACATGTCTTCGACGGAAATGGCCAAAGCCGGCTTGGGGGTGGCCATTATCAGTCTGCTCGTCCTCTTCGGGATATTCCCGTATTTAGGTGGCGCCATCTGGGATTTCAACACGTTCCCCGAATGGGCGGATTAAAAGACTGCTGATTTTGTATTTTAGTATTCGATTGACGTCTAGTGTATTATAATTTATGTTGATTAATTTAATAAACTCTGTATATATTTGTACGGGGGGTTTTGAAAAAATGGACGCCTTAAATGGCGGTAATTGTTGTTGTTCGCCTCTTGGTGAATGGAGAGGGCGTGAAATGTCAGGTGAAACGATTTTGTTGGCCGCGGGCAAGGTGATTTTTACATTAATTGAATATAAACGTGACTCGATCTCGCCATTTTGGAGCCCGCCCCCTAATTAAATACTAAAAATAGCTGGGTAGTTAACTGGTTTCTTGAATAGAAAATTTCGATTTCTCTCATATTTAGTTGACCAACAAGATTTTATAAATACATGGTGTCCGGAAATAACGATCAAATGTTTCGGGGGGTGATTCTGCAGCTCTGCGGTACCTTTGAATTGCTGTTCTGATTGAAAGACTTTTTAAACTGAGCTCTGACGTGTTTTTGCATGTTTAAATATAAGCAGTACTGAGGCTTATCATAAAATGAAATATTAATTTTGATGACGTATGAGCTACTCACGAATAATTCCTGTTAAATTTCGTCAATGTAAAATCCAATTTTGTAATGGAAACAAGTGACAGAACTGTTATCTATTTGTCATCTGTGTTCTCACACCAAGAAATTGTACAAAATGTGACATCGCTACCACATACGTCATCAATTTTTTAAAATTGCTTTTTGAAGTGGAGTACTTGATTATTTTTCGAATTATACTGATAAAGAAATTTGTGACATACCATAATGGCCTAATCTGTTTTTATTGGATAAATCAGGAGCTGTTTGAGCTACAGCGACGAGTTTTTGCATATTATCTAACATCAGTGAGGGTCATCAGATCATGGTCTCTACCAAAAGCAGATGCAACCAGGGACGTGGAAAATAGGGGAGGCTTAAGCTTTCCCCATCCAAATTTTTTTGTGTTATTTTTTCGTCAATTTCTCACCGGAATAATATGGTTTTCTGACTAAAATTGCATAAAAAAAGCCTCTCTTGTTATAACAATAAAGTAGGATCAACCGTTTTAGAGAAAATTTTATTTAAAGATCCATCTGGATTTTAAAAATTAGTAACTAAAGCAATCTAATGTTGCTTATTGATGTCAGATATTTTGAGCTACAGAATCACCCTCCGAAATACTTCATCGTTATTTCTGGACAGCCTGTATGACAAAATTAACATATGATCACTAGTCACTACATAAACTCGCTTTTAGTACACGTTTCGGACGACGTAAAGAAGAGATATAGAAAAAAATTAAAGCAGCCCTGCATGGACGGGGACAACAGAACTCCATGTATATTAAGATAATCGTTTTACTTCCGGTTTAAGCGGAAATGACCTTAACTTAATCGGAGGTACAGTCACGGAAATCCTTGACTTACAAAAACATCGAGAAACAGGTAAACTAAGGTAAACAAATTACAAATTCAGAAAAAGGCAAAAACACGTCAACTTTAAGTTGAAAGTCGAAACCCGTTCTATAAAACCTCTCAAATGTGACAATAAGCTCCTAATTTTCACCTGCGTATTATAAAGAGAAATAGAGAAATTTTAATTAATTTCATCTAATGGCTTTTGATAGTGATTTGATTAAGGTAAAATTGTAAAAAGAAGCCAATTATATCTTTTGATTTTACAAAAAAATTACACAATAAACCTTTCAACGGATTATTAACTTAAATGAAAGTACCTATTACACAGCTGAGCGTTTGGAGGATTTATAGGATGCGTTTCAACTGTATGTAGGTATCTGAAGGCGTACGTTTAACTTCTTTATACTTGTTTTCAACTTTCGGTTTAACCGGACATAGTACTTCGGCCCCTTACATACACCAAATCGGCGCCCTATAACCAATTCTCGCCAATTGACAGGTGACAACTGTCAAACGAAACCTAACCCAATTTCTACCGTAAACAAAGCCTAAACGACCGCAATGAACCCTCAAATGTGCAGGACCTGCATGAAAAACGGCGACCTAAAGTCAATCTCCAGCATCAACGAAAAAATCGGTCTTGAACTTACCGAAATGCTCGAATACTGCCTATCCCTCGAGTTCAAAACAAACGAAGGCCTACCCCCACAAATATGCAACAAATGCGAGGCCGCCCTCGTGAAATTTTACGAATTCAAGAAAACGGCCGTTGACTGTGACAATACTATTAGAATAATGGCTACAAATATGCCGAATGAGAACGAAGAAGACGAGGAGAAAAACAGGGAAAGCAAGACGACTCACCAGTGCGACATCTGCGGACAGGTATTGGGGCGCAGGAGCAATCTCGTGCAGCACATGAAGAAGCACACGGGGGAGAAGCCCTACGAGTGTGGGGACTGCCAGAAGAGGTTCTCGAGGCTCGAACATCTGAAAGTGCACAGCAGGATTCATACAGGTGGGTGGCTGTGGGAAGGTTGCTATGGCAACACTTAAATTACTACCAAGCTAACTTACCTGAATCTTAGTAAAATGGGGGCCTCGGAAGACAATGCCTACTGCCAGTTCAATTTTCTTTCGTCTTTTTTGGAAATTGTCCAAAATTTTCCCGATTTTTGATAAAAATGTGCCTTGATCGTTGTTGACAAACATCCACATTCTTTTGTTTGAAAGTAATTCAAGGCAACGGCAACTTTGTTTCTCTCTAAAATAAAGTTTTTCAATTATTCACTACTGAAGCGAGTTAAAACAGCTTACCTTAAGGTTTGGCTGAGAATTCATTCATTGACGAATATAAACAACGGCTAAAGTCAAAATGAAAGTCTCCTCTTTGCTTTTGAAAACTCGTCGCGTGCTAACCTAAAAATTAATTTAACAAGTAAAATAAATCTTAAAACAATTTTTAAAGGAAATTACCTCGATTTTTGGTGATTTTCCTGAGAAAATTGCAAAAAACAGCAGCGATGACATTTAACAAATTTCTGACAGTCTTTTGTTTTCCGCCATTAGTGCTACCAACTGAGCAACCTAGCGACAAGAAAGTTACTAGACATGGTTCAATTTTCTCATTTGAAGGATTACATATATGTATTAGAGGTATATGGCTAACTCCCTATTTCAACCCATTGAATGGCCAGGAACCAAAAGAGAGGGATATGTTCGTCTCCGTCTAATGCTTTTTGTATCAAGGATTGCATACTTAGCTTGATTATGACGGGGTCCCTCGGGTATCAAACATAGTGGGGCGCATTTTAAATTCAATCTCAAACTCGCACGCATTTTAATCGCAGCTAATTTGGGCAATTTTAATGGAGTTGAGGTGGTGCAGTCGTAATAAATGATAAATGTCATTTTGACGGTTCACTCTGTGGTAAAAGTCATTCTAATAACCATTTTCGCCTTTTCGTGTGCAATTTAGCAAATTGTTTGCTTCTAAAATAAAAATCAGCTTCCATTTTCTAGGTGGTAAACTACATATCATACATTAATATAATTCTGTCAGTTTAGCATATAGGTAGGTATCGATACTGATGGTAGTTTATTATTTTCTGAAGAAGAAGAGTCTTGTAGGTAATAAAGCTAAGTACAAATTAGTTTTTTAGTTAGGAGGCCCTCGAGTGGCCACAGGTATAAGTAAGTAGGTACAAGTACTTACGCCTTTCAGAATTGCGTCCCACTTAACTAGAAAAATTGAAGATTTTTGTCATAATTTTTTGCTTTTGTGAAGACCTAAGAATCATGAAACTTAACTAAATCTTTATTATTTAAATGTACACGATCTACTACACTCATTTTATTTGTAACTCGTTTCTGTAACCTTCGATTACTTCCGTGGACTTAACTGCTGCCATAGACGAATCAACTGCTGCTGCTTAATTCTTTGAGACTTCATCTTATCTGCTTCTTTGGTAAATTGAATGGTTCTTTTTGCCTTTTTAGGTGAATCCAGATCTAAAACATCAACTTCACTTATAAATCTTGGATTTGCAAATTTACGTTTACCTTGATGTTTATCTGGAGAAATTGTTCTCGGTGGTATTAATTATCTCATTTACATTGGTCAATATCTGTAAGACATGCAGGTACATTAAATATAGAAGTCATGTTGACTTTGATGCTCCAGTTGCGACCGCCTCAACACATTTCAGTCAGTCAGTCTAAACCGCACACTTCCAACCAGGCACTATTAGTTTCAAGGTGCTTTGAAAACCTGAAAAAACAAATAATGATCCATCATAGGCATAATTAAGATAAGCAGGAATCACAGAGGTTTGTTGTTTGAGATAAAGGGAGTTATTCTATTAAGATCAGTACTTACTTGGGTAACCGATCATGTTTCTTCAGCTCCGTTAAGAATAAGGCTTTCCTGGTTTTCTATAGCACATAAAAACATTGACGAACCATGATTATCTCTTAAAGGTAGATTTTATTAATGTGGAGAAAAAGCAACGAACGAACGTGAGGGCGATAATGACAACACTTTGACAAGTTGTCATTGAAGTAAAATGATAAGTAAAACGCGTTGCTTATGCAACACCACAAGCTTCCAATGGCGATAGAACGGTCGCGACCGGTCGCGTCTATCTCTCTTTTATGTTGCGGCTTCCCGGACATAATCAGCAATATACCTCTAATACATATATGAAGGATTATTTAAATAAATTGCTTTCCTTAGACATAAGTTGGTTAAGTTGGCCTCCATGCATCTTCTGACTTCAGACTTTAATCTAAATTTTGATTTAAAAGTTATTTTTGATACAAATTACCTCGTTGACACTTTTGGTTTGCCCAGTCTTTTGTTTTCCGCCATTTTGCTACCAACTGCACAACCTGCAACAACAAACTTACTAGAAAATGAAAATGTTCCTGGCTAAAATTCAATTTTCTCATATTTTTAGCGAATTTATAGTAGTTTATAACCCAAAGCGTGAAAGTGCGTAAAACCACTTTTACGCTGTGGTTTGTACAACATTTTTCTTCCTACACCAGTTAAAAATAAATAATTAATTAATTTTGAAATTTGAGAACCCAAGTGACAGATCAAGAAAATCTAGACGTCAAGTCCTACAATTTAAATTTGGCAAAATCGCGCGTGCTGGCTTCCGTCATACGCCAATCACCGTCGCCATATTGTCCATTTTATACACGCCTAGCCGTTAGTATAATTTTTACACGGCCAGCCGTGAGAAGCGGTCCTTTCACAGCCCTTCTGAATCCCGAAAATCTCATTTTCAGTTAGTGTAGGAAGAAAAATAAATTACCTTCCGTGGGGCTTTTGATATTTCCAAAAATCACACGGAAATCGGAGCCACTAACAGCCAAAATTGGAAAATAAAATTTGATAACAAGTTTGAGAGAAATAGCCTTGATTTTTTCCTTATTTTTCGGTAAAAATTACAAAGATTATTTTATTCATTCAGTATTGAACCAATCCAAAGCAGCATTTAGTATACCAGTCACCAATCAAATCCTGATTACAGTGATAATACTACAACGTCAACTTGACAATACTTACTCAATACTTTAATTTATAAAATAATCTGCAAAATACGATTCGTAGTCTCTTGGTTGCCTTGTTGAGTCCTCATGGATGCACTACTTGTCAAATGGTAGATTTTTTTCCTAACCTAAAAAAATGCAGCAGAGAAGCGGCTGGAACCTCCCCATCGCGTGGATCTTTGTATTCTGTGTAGATGGTAGTCAATTCAACATTTTTTTTGTGCTTATCGTCTGTGACTAATTTTGCAATTTTCTGACAAATACCGACATCACCTCGGACATCACCCATCACATTTGACAATATGTTCCTTTCAAGGTTAACAGTTTGCCACCCTTTTGACAATAACTGATACTTTATGTCATCCACTGTCAGCCCGCTCCCTTTTAATGAAAAAGAATGTTTTCTCTATTTTCCACTGAAATGGCAGAAACTGTGAATACATTTTTAGAACCAGAATTTGATCGTCTTTCTAATGGCGACATAAAAAAGGAGGCCTTGTAATTAAAATTTAAAGTTGATATGCTTAAATGGCACTTCCCGTGGACCAATTGCTTCCAAAAGCCTTTCAGGTCTTCAACGGGTCACCCAATCTCCATGTACCAAATTTCAGCCAAATCGATTCACTAATTTGGGCTATAATGGATTTTTAGTGTTATTACAAAATTTCGATTTTTTGACCCAAAGAGCACTAAATGCGAACGAATTTGGTCTTATTTAAAACCAGAATTTGAAGACCTTTCTGATGGTGACAAAAATCTTTCAAAAACTTGTTTTGGATGGTTAAATGAGTGAATAATTTAAAGTTGGAAATTGGTGTGCCAAAACGGCACTTTCCGTGGGCCGATTGAATCCAAAATTTGTTCAGCTCTTCGACGTGCAATACAATCCCCATGTGCAAAATTTCAGCCAAATCGATTCAGGGGCTTGGGCTGTACCGCGATTTAAAGTCTGATAAATATCAATTTTTTTTTTATTTCTGGTCAAAAGGGCGCTAAGAATGAATACACTTTTAGAAGCAGAATTTGAAGGTCTTTCTTATGGTGACGTGAAAAATGGGGGTTTGCATTTAAAATTTAAAAGTTGATGTGCCAAAATGGCATTTCCGGTTGCACGATGAGATACCTACGTACCAAATTGCAGCCAAATCGGCCCAGTAGTTTTGGCTGTGGCGTGTTTACAAACGTACGAACATACACACAGACACATTTTAAAAACCACTTTTCTGGGTTCCTGAGACCTCAAAACGTGGAGATCTGGTGCTATCTCAAATTCGAAAATTTTAGTGATTGCAGTAACCTCCCATTTTTTTAAAATTGTGATGGGGTTGGGGAGGTTAAAAAATCTACCATTTTGACTCGTAGTTGATAACCATTCGGACGTCCCCTATTTGTACTACCAACTGAACCGCGCACCGCCAAAAAAATCACTAACTCTAGCAAAAACTGAGATTTAAATTTCGTAGGGGAGAGGCCTCACAAGTGCACCACCTGCCCCAAGACCTTCATCCAGTTCGCCTCCCTGGCCGCGCACATGCGCACGCACAGCGGCGAGCGCCCCCACATGTGCTCCGTCTGCGGCAAATCCTTCAGCCAATCAACGACGCTCATCTACCACATGCGCACGCACACAGGGGAGACCCCCTTCAAGTGCAAGCTCTGCAACAAGGGGTTCACCCACTCGGGCAACCTCAACACCCACATGAGGTTCCACAAGAACGAGCGCCCCTTTTCCTGCCACATGTGCGAGATGAGGTTCGTGACGTCATCGCACCTCACCCTGCACATCAAGAGGCACTTGGGGGAGAAGCCCCACAAGTGCAGGATCTGCGGTAAGGGGTTCGTCCGGAGTCAGTATTTGAAGGACCATTTGGTGATACACTCCGGGGAGCGGCCCCACTTGTGTCGCATTTGTTTCAAGAGGTACACGCAGAGCAGTCACTTGACGAGGCATATGAAGACGCATGTTCAGGAGGTTAAAGTAGAGGGGCAAGCTTAGGTTCAACAACTTTATTTGTACAATTAAATCTGATACAATTTAATACAATTATACAATTAAATCTGTACATATTAGCAATAATGTAAACTTTTCTTATCTAAAGTTGGAAGAATTTATTTTGACAAGGTTCTTATATTCATAAGTTATCTAGTAAGTGATTTCGAGAGTTGTCTCTGATTTCGAGCAAATTTTGAGGTTATGTTCGTTAATTACCTATGAATATAAAGGCCGGGTTACACGAAGCCAGTAGAGAAGTAAGTCAAGTGAGCAAGTGACTTGACTTGAATTTATCATCAGTAGTGTCAAAGCAAGTGCAAGCTCATAAGTGGGCAAGTATTTGAAGCAAGTTCAGTAAAGTTTCTGCAATGCACCGGTGTGATTGGTAGATTGGTAATAAATTGGTAGAAGGGGAAAGCAAGTCGGCAAGTAAATAGAACCTGGTTCTATTCACTTGACTGTCTTATCAGCTTGCCTGCCGTATGCCTGAAATATAAGGCAAGTAGATGTTTACACAGAGCAAGTAACATGTAGCAAGTCACTTGCTCACTTGACTTGCTTCTCTACTGGCTTCGTGTAAACCGCCCTTAAGAGCCTAGACCTTATGGATTGTTTGTTTTTATGTTAAAAGTTCAGTAAATTAACTAAATTAATGAAACAAAATTTCCCTAGAGATGTCGGGGTTTTCCGCTGTTTCCCTCACCAGGAGCGTTTTTGAAATCAGCTGAATAAAAATAATGAAGATTACTACATATTGTTGCTTTAAATTGATAATTCTAATATCTACTAGGTAAATATAAAAAAACTATATATCATAATAACACCCTTATCCACTTTGCTCTTCAATTTATAACTCTGGCAATGTACGAGATAACGATCTGCAGAATCATCCATGAAAAAATATCCTAATCTCTTTGATTACGTTTTCCTTCATTTATTTTTACTCATCCCAGAGAAGTTTACGTGATAAATAAGTCTCAGAGTTGTGCAATCTTCACTTCATATCTCAGTGAAGCAATAATCAGTCAACAAAAATGGTTCTCTCTTTAGACCGTTTCGTGGGAAAAGTGGCCATAGTAACAGGCACAAGTTCTGGAATAGGAGCGGCAATCGCTGAGCAATTAGTCTCTAATGGAATAATCGTTGCGGGTATAGCCCGTCGATCCGAAAAAGTAGAAGAATTAGCCAAGAAACTTTCTGGAAAAAAAGGTAAACTGTACGCCGTCAAAGCGGACATCACCAAAGAAGAAGAACTGGTCAAGGCCTTCAAATGGGTGAAGGACAATTTGGGCCCAGTGCACATTTTGGTAAATAACGCGGGAGTGGCCAAGCGTACCAACCTGACAGAATTCAAAACTGAAGATCTCAAAGCAACTTTGGACCTCAACGTTTTGGCTCTTTCCATCGCAACCAGAGAAGCTGTTAAAGTCATGCGCGAGAAGAACATCAACGGGCATATTATACACATCAACAGCGTTCTGGGACACAAGGTGTTGAATTTTCCAGGGCTCAACATATATCCAGCTTCCAAGTTTGCAGTGACTGCCCTTACAGAGACTTTGAGGCAGGAGTTCAATCACTTGAAGCTGAAGATTAAGATCACGGTGAGAGTTTATGGTTAGGGATTGTTTTATTTTTTTCTTTTTTATAGAGTGTCAGCCCTGGATTGGTGGAGAGTGAAATGTCGACGCAAGGCAAAGATATTAGTCCTGAGCACTTAGCTATGATTCAGAAGATGCCAATTTTGAAGGCTGAGGATATTGCTGATGGTGTCGTTTATGTTTTGTCCACCCCTGAACATGTGCAAGTGCATGAACTGACCATTCAACCCGTGGGGGGCATATAAAAAATAAAAAAAGTTAATGATTTTGTTAATTAAAAAAAAAAAAATTTTACCAGGTTGGCAGTTGAAATTTGATAGGCCTGATCCAATCTGATCAATTTAAAAAAAATACATAACTGTAGTAGGCGTTTTCTTAATTTGGCAACACTGTTAATTTTTTTTTACCGTCAAGTTGAAAGACAGATAGTTTAGAGAATCACTTAAATAAGTTATATCTAATGCATCCTGACTTGATCTCCGCAATTTGATTGGTTCATTCATCATAACTCAGGCTCCTTATTAGATAAAAAAATGCAGCAGAGAAGCGGTTGGAACCTCCCCATCGCATGGATCTTTGTATTCTGTGCAGATAGTAGGCAATTCAACAAAATTTTTTTTATCCTTATCGTCTGTGACTAATTTCGCCTAATTTCTGACAAATACCGACGTCACCTCGGACATCACCCATCACATTTGACAATATGTTCCTTTTAAGGTTAATCTTTTGCCACCTTTTTGACAATAACTGCCACTTTATGTCATCCACTTTCAGCCCGCTCCCTTTTAATGAGAAATAATTCTTTCTCTATTTCCCACTGAAATGGCAGAAATTGTAAATACATTTTTAGAACCAGAATTTGATGATCTTTCTAATGGCGACATAAAAAGGAGGCCTTTGTATTTAAAATTTTAAGTTAATAATAATAATAATAATCTTTATTCTATTGATTTCTTTAGAAACATAGGATGCGTCATTAGTTGATATGCTTAAATGGCACTTCCCGTGGATAAATTGCTTCCAAAAGCCTTTCAGGTCTTCAACGGGTCACCCAATCTCCATGTACCAAATTTCAGCCAAATCGATTCAGAAATTTGGCCTATAATGTATTTTTAGTGTTATTATAAAATTTGAATTTTTTGGACCAAGCAGCACTAAATGCGAATTAATTTTGTCCTATTTAAAACCACAATTTGAAGACCTTTCTGATGGTGACAATAAACCTTTCTAAAACTTGTTTTTAATGGTTAAATGAGGGAATAATTTTAATTTTAGAAATTGGTGTGCCAAAACGGCACTTTCCGTGGGCCGGTTGAATTCAAAATTTGTTCAACTCTTCGACGTGTAATACAATCCCCATGTGCAAAATTGCAGCCAAATCGGTTCAGGGGCTTGGACTGTACCGCGATTTTAAAGTCCGATAAAAATCTTTTTTTTTTATTTTTGGTCAAAAGGGCACTAAGAATGAATACATGTTTAGAAGCAGAATTTGAAGGTGTTTCTTGCATTTAAAATTTAAAAGTTGATGTGCCAAAATGGCATTTCCGGTTGCACGATTGGCTCCAAAAGCTTTTCAGATCTAAGTTAGGCTATGAGATACCTATGTACCAAATTGCAGCCAAATCGCACCAGTAGTTTGGGCTGTAGAGCGTTTACAAACGCACGTACGTACGTACGTACATACATACAGACAGATTTTAAAAACTACTTTTCTGGGTTCCTGAGACCTCAAAACGTATAGTTTCGGTCGTATCTCGATTTCGAAAATTTTAGTGATTGCAGTACCTAACCTCCCATTTTTTTAAATTCTGATGGGGTTGGGGAGGTTAAAATGTGAAAAGGAAAGCGCGTATGACATAATTTGGAATCACTGTCGTCAATTTGAAATATGTACCAACGTTAAGAAATCAAAACCTTAGTAACTAATGCTTTCTACAAATTGCCAACTTAACGCCACCACGCTTAAGGCTGAAATAAATCGAGATTCTTTCTCTATCGCACATTTTCAATAAATGTTGCATATCTTTAAAATCCGATTGAATTTAATAATAATATCTAACGAAAAATTTCTACTGAAAGAAAAATTATGAAAAATTAATGAAATATTAAGTAACGGCTAATTTCGCTATATTCTAGAGAATTGCGGTAGAATTGTTAAATTCAGTCAGAAGAAAATTAAATATTATTGAAAATGTGCTAAAGGAATTGAGTCTTAATCAAAATATATAAAAAAAAATATATATACATATAGTATATAAAATATATAAACAATTGGGGACAATTTTAACATAAAAAATTCGGCACGTTTTCTGTGGCAAAAAAATTACTATCAACATCACGGGAATTTAAATTGTCTAATAAACGGATAGAGGGATAACCTTCGAATGTATTATTATTATTCTGTCGTCCTACAGTATGGTAAATTGCCTACAAACCATTAGGAGATGAGTAAGAGACCATCAAAAAACGCAGAGTCACCGTTGATAATAATAAGCGGAACAATAAATTTTATTATTTTATTTAATCACTGCTAAAGGCAAATGCCAAAAAGGCACTATGAGGAACATCATTTCTCACATCTATACATCATGTTATATTAATAAATGATAATAAATATACCACATATTGAAAAACCGGCCTTAAGGAAATATGTAGGAATTGTAGCGAATTATGGGAAATTATGAAGGAAATACGAGGTATTATTAGGCATTAGAGGGAATTATTTGAGTAATTCCTGGAATTTAGTAAGTAGGAAGTTGGAAGTTTCTATCAAATGAGAAACTTTTATTATTTTTTTATTCAAACATTACTTAAATTACGCAAAAAAAAGAATTGTTCATGGAGCCCCCACAGGTAAAATGGTCAACTCATGGACTTGCACATGTTCAGGGGTGGACAAAGCATAAACCACACCATCAGCAATATCCTCAGCCTTCAAAATTGGCATCTTCTCGATAATAGCTAACTGCTCAGGGCTAATGTCTGTGCTTTGCGTCGACATTTCACTCTCCACCAATCCAGGGCTGACACTCTACAAGACCAACAAAAACTAGAAAAATAACCCCTTACCCTAAACGCTCACCGTGATCTTAATCTTCAGCTTCAAATGATTGAACTCCTGCCTCAGAGTCTCTGTAAGGGCAGTCACTGCAAACTTGGAAGCTGGATATATGTTGAGCTCTGGAAAATCCAACACAGTGTGTCCCAGAACGCTGTTGAGGTGTATAATGTGCCCGTTGATGTTCTTCTCGCGCATGACTTTAACAGCTTCTCTGGTTGCGATGGAAAGAGCCAAAACGTTGAGGTCTAAGGTTGCTTTGAAATCTTCAGTTTTGCCATCTGTCAGGTTGGTACTCTTGAGTACTCCCGCGTTATTGACCAAAATGTGCACCGGACCCAAATTGTCCTTCACCCATTTGAAGGCTTTGACCAGTTCTTCTTCTTTGGTGATGTCCGCTTTGACAGCGTGCAGTTTACCTTTTTTTCCAGAAAGTTTCTTGGATAATTTTTCTACATTTTCGGATCTACGAGCTATACCCGCAACGATTATTCCATTAGAGACTAATTGCTCGGCGATTGCCGCTCCTATTCCGGAACTGGTACCTGTTACTATGGCCACTTTGCCCACGAAACGGTCTAAAGAGAGAACCATTTTTGTTGACACTCGGATAAGAAGTGAAGGTTGCACAATTTGGGCTTGTTTTTTTATATAAACTTCTCTGGGATGAGCAAAAATCAATGAAGGAATACGTAATCATAGAGATAAGAATATTTTTTACATGGATGATTCTGCAGGTCGTTATCTCGAAGAGTATACAGGGTGAGTCAACAGTGCGGGATTGGGGGGTAAACCGCTAACCGTATTTTGTACACCAGACATCCTCTGAATTCCCCGGACATCCCTCTGAAATCCTCGGACTTCGCCCTGAAATCCCCGGACTTCCCCCTGAAATCCCCGGACTTCCCCCTAAATTGTACACCTGACATCCCCAGCGGTTTGCCCCCATGCGGAATCGGTCCATAACTGCCAAACCAGTTCCTCGAGAACGTTATGATTTGGTGCCTTACCATTATCGACATATTTTTAATGGAAATGACTTTTTCTCTTTTACGATTAGAACCGCCACTGAATTGTGAGTTAATTCGACCTAGGTTATGTCGAGAACTGCCATATTTTTTGACTTATGACAAAAAGAGTACAGGAAAATCGATTTGGAGGGGTTCTAAACAAAAATTAATATCTCCGAAATGGTCGAAGATCAAGAAACCAAGCATGCAGCGTTTTAAAGTAGAAAGTCTGAGCTATCTTTTGGTGAGAACCTAATTCACGTTGACTCAACAATAGGTTGCCTATTAATATTTGAACATGACGAAAAAAATCACGGATTACTTCATTTTTTTTACATGCAAGCACTTTTTTTTATTTCACAAAAAAATAGCAAATTATGCTAATGCAACTCGAACTTGACTTAAATTCTGGTTAATTTATGCAATAATTTTTGTCATTTTTAAAAATTAAATTTTAATTATCTCGATTGGAATCGGTCGGATTTTGCTAAAAACATCACCAATGGCTTAGTTAGGCGCGATTTAGTGGGAAAAGAGCGGTGACATCAAGGGTCTGAGATAATTTTTTATCAAGCTACCGCCAACTTGATTTGAGCATTTTTCGCAATTTTAATAACAAAATTGATTGTTTCTAATCCAGAGTGTTCTGGATTGGGCAGCCTTCATAAATTTTGGGAAAATTTAATTCTGGTTAATTTATAAAAGACCTTGTCATTTTTGGTAATTAAATTTAAATTTTTGTCGATTGGAATCGGTCGGATTTTGCTAAAGACATCACCAATGGCTTAGTTAGGTGTGATTTAGTTGGAAAAGAGGGGTGACATCAGAGGTGTAAGATAATTTTTTATCAGGCTATCGCCAACTTGACTTGAGCATGTTTCGCAATTTTAATAGCAAAACCAATTGTTCCTTATCCAGAGTACTCTGGGTTGCGTAACCTTCATAAATTTTGGGAAGAATTTTATTCTGGTTAATTTATAAAAGATTTTTTGTCATTTTTAGAAATAAAATTTTATTTTTCTCGATTGGAATCGGTCGGATTTTGCTAAAAACATCACCAATGGCTTAGTTAGGTGCGATTTAGTGGGAAAAGAGGGGTCACATCAGGGGCCTGAGATAATTTTTTATCAGGCTACCGCCAACTTGATTTGAGCATTTTTCGCAATTTTAATAGCAAAATCGATTGTTTCTTATCCAGAGTGTTCTGGGTTGAGTCTTTATAAATGTGAAAATTTTGTTCTGGTTAATTTATAAAACAATTTTGTCATTTTTAGAAATAAAATTATAATTTTCTCGATTGAAATTGGTCGGATTTTGTTGAGAACATGACCAATGGCTTAGTTAGGCGCGATTTAGTTGGAAAAGAGGGGTGATATCAGGGGTCTGAGATAATTTTTTATCAGGCTACCGCCAACTTGATTTCAGCATTTTTAGCAATTTCAATATCAAAATCAATCGCTTCTTATACCTACAGAGTTTTCATTTTCGGGAAAATTTTATTTTGATTAATTAAGAAGTAATTTTTCTTATTTTTAGAATGAAAATTTTCGCAATTTTAATAGCAAAATCAATCGTTTCTTATCCAGAGTGCTCTGGGTTGCATAGTTTTCATAAATTTCGGAAAAATTTTATTCTGGTTGATCATAAGTAATTTTTAGAATAAAAATTTTAATTTTCTCGATTGGAATTGGTCAAATTTGGCTAAAAACATCACCAATGGCTTAGTTAGGCACGATTTAGTGGGTAAATAGGGGTGACATAATGAATCTGAGATAATTTTAATTTCTACGCTTCGCGGGTTAATAAAATCAATCGAAAAATCGATTCGTCAAAATTTTTTACGTTTTAAGGTCCTGGGAATTTAACACAGAATTCGAAAATATTAAGATATACAGGGTGTCCATGTCCGCTCAAACCGAAAATGTTTAAAAATCTCACTAAATGTCAAAAAATGTAGTTTATCGTTTAATGTGTGCTAAATTTCATTGGAATATTTTAATAAATGCGGAAAAAACCGGTGAGCGTGGTTTTGTTGACACCCGGTATACTGCAGCAGCAGGACATAGAGAATGGGTAAAATGAATACAGTATTACAAAGTGCTTTAATAAAGGATAGAAATACAAGTTTTTCTTACATAAGACAAGGAAAAGAACTATAAGCAAAACCTCGGTTAGCATTTATTCATACCTCAGCCATATGAATAGAATGAATAAAGTGTTACAATATGCTTATGTACTTGCCTTAATTAAGGATAAATATATGTTTCTTGAGCACGAGAAAAGGATAGAACTATAAGCAAAAGCATTAGGTAGCAGTCCATTAAATAAAGTTATTGAACTCGAAGCCTTGCCACCAAACTAAAATTACAGGTAGAATGTTTCGGCTATGTGCAGCCATCATCAGGTACAATTTTACAATAAAAAAACTTGAAGTTAACTGCTGCAATTTTGAAAAATTTGTGAAGGATTATTCTAGTCAAATTTCTTTTTTAATTCCAACAAATTCATCAGCTTCAATTTAACCTCAATTTTTCCAAAGTTTAAAATCTGTATTGTAGTATTGTAACTAAACCTCCCTATTTAACGCCACACCACAAGAGGAAAAAACCACCGTCTGATCTTATTGTGTCGATAACAATAGTATTATCCTGCAATTAGGTACTTTATATACTTTTCCAAAACCTTTTTTGAAGTATCATCAGCTCTAAACACGCTAAACAAGCTTGATCACCATGACGGCCATGACTACACATTTTATCTCTCTTTTATCTAATTCTAATCGCACTCCAGCGTAGTTTATTATAAAATTCCAAAGGTTTTACGTTTAGTTTACAGCTCAGTTCAGTGCGTTCAGTAATCAAGTAACATGGTTCTCTCCTTAGACCGTTTCGTAGGCAAAGTTGCCATAGTAACAGGCGCCAGTTCTGGAATAGGAGCCGCAATCGCCGAACAATTCGTAGCTAATGGAATAATCGTAGCGGGCGTAGCCCGCCGATCCGAAAAAATAGAAGAATTATCCAAGAAACTCTCTGGAAAAAAAGGTAAACTTCACGCCGTCAAAGCGGACATCAGCAAAGAAGACGAACTGCTCAAAGCCTTCAAATGGGTGAAGGACAATTTAGGCCCAGTTCACATTTTGGTGAATAACGCGGGAATATCCAGGCGTACCAACCTGTCAGAAGCAAAAACTGAAGATCTCAAAGCAGTTGTGGACCTCAACGTTTTGGCTCTTTCCATCGCAACCAGGGAAGCAGTTAAAGTAATGCGCGAGAACAAAATCGACGGGCATATTTTCCACATCAACAGCGTTTTGGGACACACTGTATCGAATTTTCCGGGAATTAATATATACCCTGCCACCAAATTCGCGGTAACTGCCCTTACGGAGACCTTGAGACAGGAGTTCAATCATTTGAAGTTGAAGATTAAGATCACGGTGAGAGTTTAGGGTTGTTTTTTAATTTTATTTTTTTGGTTTTGTAGAGTGTCAGCCCTGGATTTGTGGAGAGTGAAATGACGACGCAGGCTACGCATCATAGCCCTGAAATGTTGGACGTGCTCAAGACTTGGCCCATTTTGAAGTCCGAGGATATTGCCGATGGGGTGGTTTATGCGCTGTCAACCCCTCCTCACGTCCAAGTACACGAAATTACCATAAAACCTGTAGGGGAAGCGTTCTAATTTATTTTGTTGATGTACCTTATCGTTGTTTTCATGCATTAAAGGTTTTTTGTTGATTTAAAAAACTGATTTGTATTGCTTTGTGGCTGCTGGCAGAATTGTCGATACGAACGCAGAATCTAAAGGTACCTATTTATCTTTACGACCAAATTCTTAAATATTTACCTACCTACATTAAATATTGTTAACGGCTGTAGATATCGAGTTCAAACTTATACACTAACTTATGGAAAAAAACGCACAGATATGTCTAAAAGGCGAAATGTTAAAAAAATCATGTTACAGAATTAAAATGTAGAAAATGAACAGAAAAAACAAACATTTTGATGGCTGAAAAGTAAAACGAATGACAATATAAACCAAATGAGTAAATGAAAAGAATTGCCGGAATTAAAACAAAATTTGGCGAATTTTGAAAAATTAACACTCGGGGCCGAAAAATCAAGAGGAATGAAAATTTTGTGTGATTAAGTAGAATTAGGAAATGTAATACGAAAATAACCAATTATGCAATTAAAATTTTTGTGGGGGTTGAAATACATACTTATACCTACCTATTGTGAACGAAATTGGAAAATTGTTAAAGGTAAACTGGATCCCAAATGAGTTCAATTTTATTACCGACGAAAAACGAAATAATGCGGATTTTGCAAAATTAGCACTTAGGGGGTTGAAAGATCGTAAAAGTGGATGAAAAGTCAAAGAGTATGAGAATTAACCGTTGTTAAGTAAAATTACGGAAAATAACACCAAAATAACCCAATTATGTAAATTTTGTGTTTGAGGAGTTGAAATATTTTTTTTAAAGATAAACATAATCCAAATGAGTTCAATTTATTACAGGATAAAAACGACCTAGGGCGTTGAAAAATTGTAAAGAGGAATGGAACGTCAAAGTGGATGAGAATGAATCGTAATTAAGCAGAATAACAGAAAATAGCATGAAGGTAGGTAAGTCAATTATGCAAATTTAGCTTTTGGGGGGTTGAAATATTGCGAAGGGGGTTGAAAAAGTGAAAAATATAAACATAATCCAAATAAGTTCAGTTTATTACCAAGTTTCAGTCCGATATCTCAATCCGTTCTCAAGTTATGCGACGGACGGAATAAGCTAAAACAAGAGTGCCTCGAATTCTGCTACGGCACTAAAAAGACCGAAAGATTTTTGAGAATAACGCGGCCATTTTCCAACCGATAAAATGAGCCTTTTTGTTCCACCAATGCAATAGCTATCTCGAATCCGCGACAGTAAAAATATGCTCTTTTGCTACACTTGATTCAAAAAAAGGCTTTTTTGCTACTAAAGTGGCATTTTTCGAAAAAATGGCACTGAGGTACAATATCAGCTATTAAATTCCATATTAGAAATAAATAGTAATTCATAGACTTTTTTCACCGCACGGATTTTTGAGTAAAATAGAAGCAAGTGTGAATACATTTTTAGAAGCAGAATTTGAAGAGCTTCCAAATGGTAACGTGAAAAATTGGGGTTTGCATTGAAATTTTTAAAGTTTATGTGCCAAAATGGCACTTTCCGTGGGTCGATTTGGCCCAAAGTCTACTCATTTCTTCCTCAAATCATACCAACTTCGGCCAGATCGGTCCAGTAGTTTGGGTTGCAGCGTGTTTTGGCAGACAATTTAAAAAAAAATTTTTTTGGGTCCCAGGACCCTGAAACGTAAAGATTTGATGTCTTTGGAGTTTCGATTTTAGTGGCTACCTAACTACTCCTCGAAGCGTGAAAGTTAAAAATGTTTCTTGCCGTTGCTGGTATTTAAATTAAACTTGGAAAAACTATGAAATTAAACGATAACAAACATCTGGAAATCTCTTTACTCAAAGTTTGACATGTATTAGAAAAAAGTCCTTTTTGCCTACATTCGTCAAAATCCAATGTGATGGTCAAAATAAAAAGAAAAGAACCCTATACGATAGAGGCCCAGGAAATAAATTGAAAATCAGGATCTGGACGACACTAAACTTTGTTTTTTGGCGTGGAGGTATAATAAAGTGTTCTTACAAGCTTGAATACAAATATACAGAAATTTTCCCAGGCGGTCACATTTTTATGTGGCTCTAAATACATTTGGGCCGACAAAAAGGCAATTTTAACGAATTTTTTTCTCGAAAACTAGTAGATACTACTTTTATTTTTCCCCCAAAACATTCATCTATCCCTCGCTTACCAAAATTTAAAATTTGGTAGAGATGGGCCCAAGCGGTCGCCTTATTGTACAGGGTCCTTTGGCTGCCATTGCACAAAATCTAGAAGGCCTAGAGCATTCCTGTCAATGAAATTCAATTCAACCTGTCAAAAACATTCCAAGTTTCATTTAAACACCATCAAAGGATCCTCTCTAGATCCTTGATCCCAATAGTGGGAAACGAAAAGTAAGTATTTATTTATTTATTTATTTATTTATTTATTAAAACATTCCTTAAACTACACAATTTTTTTTAAATTCTTCATGGAGCCCCCACGGCTTGAATGGTCAATTCGTGGACTTGCACGTGTTCAGGGGTGGACAAAGCATAAACCACGCCATCAGCAATATCTTCAACCTCCAAAATTGGCAATTGCTTAAAGGTAGCCAAGAGCTCGGGACCAATGTCTTTGCTAAGCGTCGTCATTTCACTCTCCACCAATCCAGGGCTGACACTCTAAAAGATTTAAAAAAATAAAAAAAATTCTCCCCTAAAGCCTCATCACCGTTATCTTAATCTTCAACTTTAGATGATTGAATTCCTGTCTCAAAGTCTCCGTAAGGGCAGTCACTGCAAACTTGGAGGCAGGATAAACGTTCATGTCGGAAATATTCAATACAGTGTGTCCCAGTATGCTGTTTATGTGAATAATATGTCCGTTGATGTTCTTCTCGCGCATGACTTTAACAGCTTCTCTGGTTGCGATGGAAAGAGCGAAAACGTTGAGGTCAAAAACTGACTTGAGATCTTCAGCTTTTGCTTCTGTCAGGGCGATAGTTTTGCCCATCGTTCCAGCGTTATTTACCAAAATGTGCACTGGGCCCAAATTGTCCTTCACCCATTTGAAGGCTTTGACCAGTTCTTCTTCTTTACTGATGTCCGCTTTGACAGCGTGAAGTTTTCCCTTTTTTCCAGAAAGTTTCTTGGACAATTCTTCAACTCTTTCGGATCGGCGGGCTACGCCTGCTACGATTATTCCATTGGAGACTAGTTGCTCGGCGATCGCTGCTCCTATTCCTGAACTGGCACCTGTTACAATAGCCACTTTGCCTACGAACCGGTCTAAAGAGAGGACCATCTTGATGGAAGCGAGGAGGATTACTGAACAGAGCAAAGTGATGATAAACTGAATTCTGAAAAAAAAAAAAAAAAAAAAAAAACTCAGAAAAGAGCCAGGCCAAGGGCCCCTACTGCTCATCACCTATGTGCATCGTCAAGGCAAGCCTGCAACGTGCGGTGTATCATCATTGTTTATTTTTTGACGTGTCGGGCTGGAGCAAAGCTCCTGAGGTAATTTAAGAAAGGGACTCCTGAGGGGAGTTCCTTAGAGGGGAGACCTGAAGGGTCTGGGGAGCGTTTTGCCTGAGGGGCAAGGAGAGGCATTAGGTGGGAGAGTTCGCTGAAAAAGAAAGTTAACGACGAAATCTTGCTGTGGTCTACCTGCAACATACTAAACATTAGTGGTTCAAGGTGGGTGGATGAGAGCCGTCCTGGGACGACGAATTCTGGAATTCGCTGGGTCGTAGTCGACCGCATCTCTCACTAGCGGATTGGGATGAACCTCTGCTCGAGCAAAGGTTCGTGTGTTTGTTTCAAAGAGGAAGTCTTTGATTGTCGGGAGGTTTGCTTCTTGATGGAGCTGGGTGTTTCGAACGTACCAGGGAGCGTTAAAGGCGTACCTCAGACAACGGTTCTGGATGACTTGGAGTTTTTGGAGTTGCGCGTTAGAGACGTGTCCCCAGGCGCCAGAGCCATAGGTCATGGCTGGTCTAACCACAGCCTTGTAGAGCCTCAGCTTATTCTCGAAAGATAAGCCGCTGCTTCTACACAGCATTGGATAGAGGTGGCCAACTACCATTTTGGCTTTGGCGATTGAGTAGTCCACGTGAGGAATGAAGCTGAGTCGTCGATCCAGCTTGACCCCGAGGTACTTGACCTCGTTGTGCCACTGAATCTCCTCCTCGTCCATCGTCACATGGCCGTGCGGCACTTCTCTTCTGCGCGAGATGAATAGGGCGGAGCTTTTCTCGGGATTGACGACGATGCGCCAGCGAAGAAAGAATTCGCTCAGGTTGTCAGCTGCTTCCTGAAGGTATTGGGTAAGCAGCTGAGGGCTACGGGAGTGTGCTAGGGTGCACGTGTCGTCGGCGTAGACGGCCAAGGTGGAGTTTGGGCTGCGTGGCATGTCTGCCACGTAGAGAGCGAAGAGAGTTGGTGAGAGTACAGAGCCTTGTGGGACACCTGCCTCGAGAGGGTGCTCCTCTGAGAAGGAGTTTTGAATTTTGGCTCTGAAGGAGCGACCGGACAAGAAGGAGTTGATGATCTGGACCATCGACGCGGGGATTCCGGCCTGAGCGAGCTTATAAATAAGTCCCTCATGCCAGACCGTGTCAAAAGCTTTTGAAACATCAAAGAAGGTAGCGCCTACTACGTGACCCCAGTCAAGCCATCGTGAGGAGAGCTCTGTGACTCTGATCAGTTGATCGGTCGTGGAATGTTTGGGTTGAAAGCCGAACTGTTCCTGGGGAATGATACCGAGATCGGAGACAATCTCGGTGAGACGAGAGCGAATGAGGCGTTCAGCAAGTTTGCTGACACCAGAGAGCAGTGAGATTGGCCGATGGTTCTGAGGGAACTTTCGGTCTTTGCCGGGTTTGGGGATGAAGATTACGTTGGCGCATTTCCACCGGGGTGGGAAATAGCGAAGGCGGAACATGGCGTTGAAAATCCCAGTCAGAGCGACGATGGCTTTTTTCGGAAGATTTTTGAGGGCAAGATTGGGAATCTGGTCGGGGCCTGGGGCTTTCCTCGTTTTGAGGCTGGATATTACCTTAAAGACTTCCTCCGGGGAGGTGTGGCGAATGTGATCGTCGTCTTCCGGGGCTTCCTGGCAGAAAACTTCGGCGAAGTCTTCCACTAGGTCGTAGTGGTCGAGATCTGCGTCCTCCGGTATCGGGACCCTGCATTGCAGTTCCAGACATTCGGCGAACACCTCGGCTTTCTCCTCCTCCCGGAAGACGAGTCCTCTGGGGCCGTGAATTGCCGGGAGTGGCTTGCGGTCGTTTCGAAGAGTCTTGGCCAGTTTCCACACAGAACTGTCCTCGATGTTCAGGGACTCCAGGTGGGTCTGAAAGTTCTCGTTACGGAGATCCTTCAGCGCGTACCTGACTTGGTGAACCAGGTTGTGAAACCTGGTTTTGTCGATCCGGGCTCCCGTTCTGTCGGCAGTCTTTTTGGCCTCTCTTCTCTCTCTTACCAGGGCTTGGATGTGAGGGGGAAGACGAGGGGGCTGTTGGGAGGTCTGGGGAAGGTTCTGGTTGAAGCGTTGAGGGCTTCGGAGATTTTCAACTCGAATGATTCCACAGCCCGGTTAAGGTCTGCAGTATCATCAATAGTTGGAATCGGTCCGAAGTTTTCCTCAACGTTTCTGCGGAAGGAAATCCAGTTTGTGAATTTCCCTGTGGGATTGATGGGATCATTAGCCTCGTCGCCGATGTGCATCAGGACGGGGTTGTGGTCTGAGGAGAGATCGCTGATGGCAGTGAGGTCGATTTGGAGGGGGACATTCTTGACGATGGCGATGTCCAGCGTGTCAGGCAGACCTGACACGTAGTTGTGGTGAGTGGGCTCCTCTGGAGCCAGGACCTGATAGTCGTTGTCATCAACGAAAGTTCGCAGGTTGCGACCGTTTGCGTTGTTGACTCGACTGTGCCAGTCTGTGTGCTTGGCATTGAAATCGCCTGCCGCGATGATGGAGTTGCCACTGTTCAGGAGATCCGCCAGTTCGTCAAGGGGGATCTTTTGTGTGTTGTAGCAAGAGAAGAGGGTTAGAGGTCCTCGGACTGTTTCGACGACGATGCCTACGGCTTCCAGTCTGTGTAGTTCTGGCAAAGCTGAAACATAGTGTTTGATTTTATGACTTACATAGATGGCCGTTCCCCCTCCTGGGCCAGTCTGTCGGTCTCTGCGATGAAGAGTGAAACCACGGATTTTCGGATCTCGGTGGTTTTCCCTGAGGTGGGTCTCGTTGACGAGCACGATCTCCAGGTCGTGTTCATGAATGAACACTTCCAGTTCGTCGCGCCGGACAGCGAGACCATTTGCGTTAAAAAACGCAGCCTGAAGGGATTTGATCCTACTCGGCCGTGGATTCATTCTTGTTGGATTGTTTCCATGAGTTTCACCAACAACGGAAGAATGTTGGTGGCGGCTTGTTTGGTGCTCTCCGAAGACGATACCATTTGGCAGATTTCCAGGAGAAGTCTGGCCCTGGAGTCGCAGGTAGCGGGTTCCACACGAGGTTTAGTGCGGGGGGCTGGTTTTGGGGAAACAGGCTTTGAAGAGGAGCTCTGTTTGGGGGCGGCGGCCTGCTTCGGGGCTGAAGCTCCTGATGAGGTGCCGTTGGGCTTCGAAGGCTTGGAGGCCTTCTTCTTCGAAGGGGCACCCCCTGTAACTGGCGGGATGAGCGCCTCCACAGTTGGCACACTTCGGAGCCTCCACCTCCGTTTTCCCGCAGTCCTTGGTGAACTGAATTCTGAAGGCTGAGAGGCTATATAAATATTTCCCGGCCCAGGAATGGTGGGGTCAACTATACAGGTACCACTACCAATTATTTTTATTTACATTAATTTGAGGCTAGTTAGTCATGATGCGACTGTTTTGGTAAAATATTTATAAAATTAGCAAGGCAGTAAGTACCGATTAAAATTTTCAAAACCGTAAAAGAGAATATTTTTTTTCGCCTTTTATTATTATTGCCAAAACTGTAGAAAAAGCCAACGAGATTTTTATCACGTTGATGTGTATGCAGGGGTCAGCCGGATGTTACATAAGTGACAAGAGGGCCAATATTGTGGAAAATCTGCGCTTAGAATATTAAAAAAAAATTACTGAGATGGTGGTTTATGTAGTGTTTCGCAAAAATTTGCGAAGTTTGTAAAATTAGCACTTGAAAAGACTAGGCAATGAAAATTTAAAGTTGAATGCTTCCTCCCTTCCTCGATTGTTTCTTTCGTTAATTATCAATTTTAGCCGTATAACACTCTAGAAATGTAAAGAAATATGTCGTCTAGAGTTTTCTTTTTTGGGAATATTTAATATTCGTATTTGGAAATCAAAATTTTTGCTCAATATGCGCTCAATCTTTTCTAATTGTATTTGAAAACCCATCAATATTGTAGGTACTTGAGATTAATGAGTTTTATCTGGTTTTATTTGAGAAAAGTTTAATTGTAATTCAGAAAAAATCATTAAAGGGAAGGTAACGGTTGTAATTGAGAACTGCAATTTTTATTTGAGAGAATCGTGTGTTGTAATTAAGAATTAATCAATTATAATTGAGAAACTATCATTTGTAGTTCAGAAAATACCACCTCTGCATTTTTTGCAATTGTATTTGAGAAAAGGACGCATTTATTCCAGAAATTAATATTTGTAATTAATATTAGTTAACTAGATTTGAGAATGTAGCACATGTAATTCAGATTAATCAATCATATTTAGGAAAGGAATAATAAATTGTAATTATTGTATTTAATTAAGCATCAATTGTAATTCAGAATTTTTTTTTCAATCTACAGGGTGAGTCTAGTTGGACAAATCAGTCGCTCTAGCGCTTAAGATATTCAAATTGGAAATTAAATTTTTGGATATGTTGTAGCTGAGATGGTCCCCTATGCATGGGACCCATAAAGAAAGCTCCAGTTTTATTCAAACCGAAATTATTAAATAAAAACGAAGGCCTAAAAAATTCTTTTTCGATATTGTTGAATTTTTTAAGGTTATTTCGTTAGAGAATCATTTTCTCTTTATGGAAACATAATTTTTTGCAGAAAAAAGTTAATAATAGCCGAGAGATAAATTATTTAAATAATAAAGATTTTTAATTATGTCCTAAAGAAAGCCACGCATGCCGTGATTTGAACAACTGAAAGGCAGTCTAGCTTATACTGCAGACTGTACCCGGAATGACAAGTGCGTCAGTTGGAAATGTCATTTGCTTTCGTTTGTGGAAAAATCAAAGGAAAACTAATGCAAAACTACGAGTTTTTGCCCTTTACTTTACAGATAATTAGGTAATTTTTATTGCTTGATGGATGTTTTGCTAAATTCGCCGAATACAAGTGTCTCGGGTTGTCACCCGATTGATGTTTTTTGGAGTCGAATGGTTCGACCAAGAAAAGCTATTCTCGTCAGCCAGAAAGCAATTGGCAATAGTTGCTAACAGTTTACATTGCTGTCATGCTGTCAAATATGGTGATTTTGTTGTTTTATTAAAAATTTAATATTTCTGCTGACAATTTTTTCACACTTACGAAATGAAGATTTATCATCGGACGTTGAGGGGTCCAGCAAATGTTGAAGACACTCAACGTGTTGATATAATGAACAAAGACAAAGAAGCGGTGAGCCAAGCGAAACCAAGAAAATTCAACTCGAAGGGTGTAAACTTTAACTTGTCCTAATCGGGCCCCTCCAGTGTGAGAACCCGAGACACTTGTATTCGACGAATTTAGCAAAACATCCATCAAGCAATAAACATTACCTAATTATCTGTAAAGAAAAGGGCAAAAACCCGTAGTTTTGCATTATTTTTTCACAAACGCGCGACCTCAAATGACATTTCCAACTGACACTTGTCGTTCTGGGTACAGTCTGCAGTATAAGCTAGACTGCCTTTCAGTTGTTCAAATCACGGCATGCGTGGCTTTCTTTAGGAAATAATTAAAAATTTTTATTATTTAAATAATTTGTCTCTCGGAGATTATTAACTTATTTCTACAAAAAATTATGTTTCCATAAAGAGAAAATGATTCTCTAACTAAATAACCTTAAAAAATTCAACAATATCGAAAAAAAAATTTTTAAGCCTTCGTTTTTATTTAATAATTTCGGTTTGAATAAAACTGGAGCTTTCTTTATGGGTCCCATGTGTAGGGGACCATATCAGCTACAACATATCCAAAAATTGAATTTCCAATTTCAATATCTTAAACGCTAGGCGACTGATTTGTCCAACTAGACTCACCCTGTATGTAGGTAGATCGAAGAGGTTCTTACTTTTTTTTTTGTTCATGTTTAAACGGAAACAGTGATAACTTCTTGGTTGTCGCAAAAAACTTGTAGGTACAAAATTTATGCTTTCTAGTGAATTTCGCGTTTTAAAGTTTATATCAGGAAAATTGCTGGCAATTGGTTTCACTAGAGCCTTTGATAATACGAAATGCAATTTTGATTAAATCTTGCCAATATTTATTAGTTTTCTTATTTTGGACCTTTAAATTAAAGAAAACCTACTTTTCTCGAAGTGTCTGAGCCCTAGAAGTTTTAAATTTGCACCTTTTTAGAACATACAAATTGAAACATTCATTAGAGAAAAGTAGGTATAAGTAAGTCCTTTTTAGGCAGTTCTAAAACCGTCGTTGAAACCAGTCTTATACAATTTCTGTGCTAATTCGGCTAGAAACACAAGTCAAAGATCCACGCGATGGGGAGGTTCCAGCCGCTTCACTGCTGCATTTTTTTTGAAACCAGAATTTGAAGACCTTTCTGATGGTGACAATAAATCTTTCAAACACTTGTTTTGGGTGGTTAAATAAGTGAATAATTTAAAGTTGGACATTGGTGTGCCAAAACGGCACTTTCCGTGGGCCGATTGAATCCAAAATTTGTTCAGCTCTTTGACGTGCAATACAATCCCCATGTGCAAAATTTCAGCTAAATCGGTTCAGGGGCTTGGGCTGTACCGCGATTTTAAAGTTCGATAAAAATCAATTTTTTTTTAATTTTTGGTCAAAAGGGCACTGAGAGTGAATACATTTTTAGAAGCAGAATTTGAAGGCCTTTCCTATCGTGACGTGAAAAATGGGGGTTTGCATTTAAAATTAAAAAGTTGATGTGCCAAAATGGCATTTCTAGTTGCGCGATTGGCTCCAAAAGCTTTTCAGATCTAAGTTGGGTTATGAGATGCCTACGCACCAAATTTCAGCTAAATCGGTCTAGTAGTTTTGGCTGTGGCGTGTTTACAAACGTACGTACGTACGTACGTACACACACACAGACACATTTTGAAAACCGCTTTTTTGGGTTCCTGAGACCCCAAAACGTGAAGATCTGGTGCTATCTCAAATTCGAAAATTTTAGTGATTGTAGTAACCTCCCATTTTTTTAAAATTGTGATGGAGTTGGGGAGGTTAAAACTGAAACGTCAGTCTCAGTTCGGAAATGTGGTAGCTATAAACCTTAAAAAGCAGAAAAGCAGAAAAAGCAGAAAAGCCGAAATTGAGGAAAATGACATCATTAGTTATTGCGTCATTAGAGGGAAACTTATGAAAGAAATTCTTTCGGTTTTTGTTGTCCGAGGATTATGAATACACACTAAGGAAATATATAGGAATTGTAGGGAATTATGGGAAATTATGAAGGAAATACGAGGTATTATTAGGCATTTGAGTAATTCCTGGAATTTAGGAAGTAGGAAGTAGGAAGTTTCTATCAAATGAGAAACGTTTATTATTTTTTTATTCAAACATTACTTAAATTACGCGAAAAAATGAATTGTTCATGGAGCCCCCACAGGTTGAATGGTCAACTCATGGACTTGCACATGCTCAGGGGTGGACAAAGCATAAACCACACCATCAGCTATATCCTCAGCCTTCAAAATTGGCATACTCTTCATAATAGCTAAATGCTCAGGACCAATGTCTTTGCTGTGCGTCGTCATTTCAGTCTCCACCAATCCAGGGCTGACACTCTACAAGACCAAAAAAAAGACTAGAAAAATAACCCCTAACCCTAAACTCTCACCGTGATCTTAATCTTCAGCTTCAAATGATTGAACTCCTGCCTCAAAGTCTCTGTAAGAGCAGTCACTGCAAACTTAGAAGCAGGATATATACTGAGCCCCGGAAAATTCAATATAGTGTGTCCGAAACCGCTGTTGATGTGAATAATATGCCCATTGATGTTCTTCTCGCGCATGACTTTAACAGCTTCTCTGGTTGCTACGGAAAGAGAGAAACGTTGAGGTCTAAAGTTGCTTTGAGGTCTTCAGTTTTGGCCTCTGTCAGGTTGGCACGCTTGGCCACGCCTGCGTTGTTTACCAAAATGTGCACTGGGCCTAAATTGTCCTTCACCCATTTGAAGGCCTTGACCAGTTCGTCTTCTTTGCTGATGTCCGCTTTGACAGCGTGAAGTTTTCCCTTTTTTCCAGAAAGTTTCTTGGACAATTCTTCTACTTTTTCGGATCGACGGGCTACGCCTGCTACGATTATTCCATTGGAGACTAGTTGCTCAGCGATTGCTGCTCCTATCCCAGAACTGGCACCTGTTACAATTGCCACTTTGCCCACGAATCGGTCTAAAGAGAGGACCATCTTGTTTGAAGCGAGGAGGATGACTGAGCACTGCACCACAGATCAAGATAAATGAACTCTAGGCTCGAGTGAATGTCGTTCAACTAGTGGTTAATAATTGTATTTATAAATGGATAACAATATTGATGTTCGCACTTAATTTCAGCCGAGTCACGATAATGACAAGATTTTTATAAACTACAAATCGAGAGGAAGTTAAGATTTTTCGAGAAGTGGTCCTGATTAGTAATCATTTGGTTACTTTCGAAAATTAGCATATAATTTAAGTAATACTAATTTTTTTGTTTTCAAAATCCTTAAGGCCAACAAAATTGTGGTCCAAACAGATTTTACGAGAATTTGGGATTTTAAACCATGAAGTTAGGAATGAAACCGTATAAAATAGGTAGATTAGATACTTAGTACTAGGACTGACACTCTGCAAAAACCGGTCACCCTAAACTCTCCCGTTTAAAGACTCAGTTTTATTTTGGTTCCCAGATGGTTCAGTTCTTGCCTCAAGGTCTCGGTCAAGGCCGTCACTGCGTCACTGCATGTTTCGAGGCACTAATTACGTTTACGTTCGAGGTGGGTTTATTTATCTACAACACGATGACCTAAAATACTGTTGATATGGATGGTCATTGTTGTGATTATCTCGCATATCCCTGACGACTTCTCTACACCTTTTCCAGTAGTAGTTCAGAAACCGTCAATTGAATTTCAGAGTCAGTTGTAGTTCAGATTAGTCAGTTCAAATTCACAAAGCGTCAATTGTATTTCAGAATAGTCACATTAATTTCAGAATATGTCAATTGAATTTCAGATTGGTTAATTATTGCTTTTCCGAAAAAAACAATTGAAATTTAGAATTAGTCAATTGTAGTTCAGAAAACATCATCTGTTGCTTCGGCATTCTGAATTACAATTGACGGGTTCTGAACTACAATTGACGTATTCTGAAATTCATATAACTAATCTGACGCTTTCTGAAATTCATGTCAGCTTTAACAGCGTGAAGTTTGCCCTTTTGGTTTGATAGTTTGGAGGCGAGTTTTTGAACGAGGTTAAATCGACGTGCGATTACAGTTACGATTATTTCTTTGGAGAGGTGTGAAGTTCGCGCGAACGAAATTATTGTGGGGTTTATGTTTATACAAGATTATGAATTGAATGTTTATTTACAGCTGTGCGAAAGTAAACTATTCTAAACAGCAGGCTGTGATGAGTGAGTCATACTGAACCGGTCAGGAAAAACCATTTTTCTTTAGTTTTTCTCTCAGAAATTTAACCCTGGAATCACCTACAACCTAATGAGGCAACCCCTTCAACCTCCAAAATATTAGATTTACATGGGGGAAAAACCCTTGTACCACCTACAACTTGACTAGAGACTATTGAATTAAAAAATCAAATTGACAGAAAAATGGAATGACCTTGAGATTTTTTCGCCATCCAGTAGAGAATTAAGTACTAAAGGTCAATTTTATTAACAAATCCCTATACCTAAATGGCATCCTTTCCAAGTTAGATAAAATTTTTTGGGTTTATAGCTTAATCCGTCTGGAGTTAATCACCTCCTTTAGTTCAAATATGGATCTTATTGTCATTATCAGGGTTAGAAATGAATTTGTTAATTTACTTGGCTATTAAAACTGCTTTTGTTGACTTTAGAAAATATTGCCGAATTAATCAATTTTTTCCCTATTCTGACACCCTGTATCTACCGTGTGGTCTTCTACACCCTAGTTTTTTTTCCTATACGAAGCGAAAATTAGCAAGGCAAGAAAATAAAAAGGCCGTAAGTACAACTTTTTCCGGCTATCCTCAAAAAATTTTCTTTCGCGGCTAGCCCAGAAAATAAGTAGGCAGCCACCGTAGCCTCTCGTCAGATCAAAATCCAATCAATTTATTGCCCTAACTCTCATCAAAGATGCTACTGGTGGATAAATGAATCTGAGGGGTGGGGGGATAACATAGGGAATAACAACCTTTAACAAATGCAAAGGTAAATGAAAAATTCACTAATTATTCATTGCCTTGGAGCATCGTTTGACTGCCAAACGCTTGTCATCAAAATGCAAGATGAAGTACAGCTTCATCTTGTCAAAATTTAGGAGCCTCTTTTGGCACCCTGAAATAAAATCAACTCTTACAACAAAAATTTTTATTGCCATTTTGGTGTTTCTCCTGCAATTCCACAAAGCAAAATGCCATTTTGAACAATTTTTCTTAACCACTTAAAAAGAAAAACACCGACAAACAGTTTTCATATACTTATATCCCTCCCACGGCTTGGACTGTAAGTTCATGCACTTGCACGTGTTCGGGGGTGCTCAGCGCGTACAAAACACTATCCGCTACATCCTCAGCCTTCAGCATAGCCAAAGCAGCAAAAGCCTTCTTCCCCTCTTCCGTCAACTTGGGGTTAAGACTAGTAGCCTCCGTTTCCACAACTCCAGGACTGACACTCTGAAAAACCCATCATCTTAAATTGTAAAAAAACAACTTACAGTGACTTTTATTTTGCTGCCCAGGTGGTTGAGTTCTTGCCTTAAAGTCTCTGTCAAGGCTGTTACAGCGAATTTCGTGGCGGTGAGCACGTTGAGGTTCAAAATCGGCTTATCGATGACGCGGTAGCCTAAAATACTGTTAATGTGGATGACGTGGCCGTCGATGTGGTTGTTTTTCATGTCCTTGACGACTTCTCTAGTGGCCACGCAGAGGGCTAAGACGTTGACGTCGAAGACTCGCCTCCAGTCTTCGGAGGTGCCTTCGGTGAGGTTGCCGTGAATTGCACACCCAGCGTTGTTGATTAAAATGTGGATTGGACCAAGATTTTCTTTCACCCATTTTATGGCTTTTAAGAGTTCTTCTTCGAGACCGACGTCAGCTTTAAGGGCGTAAAGTTTTCCTTTTTGGTTTGAGAGTTTGGAGGAAAGTTCTTGGACTCGCTCTACTCGACGTGCGATTCCTGCTACGATTATTCCTTTAGAGACGAGCTGCTCGGCTATGGCGGCGCCTATTCCGGAACTGGCGCCTGTTACCACGGCAACCTTGCCTGTCCAGCGGTCGAGAGACAGTACCATTGCGCACGAGAGCTTAGTCACTACTGGGTCGCGAGCGAAACGAAGTTATCTTCGAAGATAGATAGTGGGAGATAGGCACGAGATTGTCTGTCAAGGATCGACATATTTTAACCGAGGTCAATGCCGAGAATGAAGAGCTTCAGCAAAAACGAAATTTTTGGTCTTCTTGGGTTTTCCACGAACAACCCTGACAGAGTGAATAAATGGGATAACAATGGGATCGGGTCAGCGCGATTCAGAAACGTTCATTGGTTGATCTGGGCACTTCAAGCAAGAATTTCAAGCAGAACTGAAGATTCGGAGCTGAGAAAATACCTCCCTGTGCCTACTAGTAGGTCAGAGCGTGGCAGTTTTCTGGAGATTTCGTGACGTCAGAGTGCGAGGGCCACCAGGCCAGACTTCTAATTTTCGAAAATTGTATTTTTCTTAAAGTTGCTCCTTGCTGGGCCTTCCTTAGAGTTTTAAATGCAGAAAGTAGTAAGGGAAAAAGCCAAGGATGTTAAAATAAGATTCCAGAAGATAGAGATAGATGATAAAATGGTGAAATGGAGCCAGAAAAACCAAAAACTGGCAGAAATGGAGAATACCCCGGGGCACAGCACAAAAAACCAATAAAAAGAGATCACGGTGCCACAAAGTTGAAGACCACGCAAAGGACAATGACATCGAATTATTGTAAATATGAAAAAATAAACAAGCGATACAAGGAAGAAACCAAAAAGAACAAAACACTCTAGGACGGGAAGAACAAAAAGATATAGAAACAAGAATAAGAAGAAGACAATAACGAGAGTTGGAACTTGAAACATTAGGACAATGCTGGTTCTAGGAAAAATGGAAGAAGTGGCAAGAGAGATGATGGAATATAAAATAGGAATTTTGGTACTACCGGAAACAAGATGGAGAGGAGAAGGTAGGGCTGACAAAGGGGATTACAATATGTTGTAGGCAGGTGAAGATAAACAGGAAATAAATGCGACTGCTTTCATGATTTCAAGAGGAATATCTAGAGGACATAGCAGATAAACACACAATACATGAAATAACGTATGACGATGGAAGAATGATATGTAATATGGCAAGCAGAAGATGACTTGGCTTCTGCCAGGCAAAGCAACCGGAAACCAAATAGACCATGCAAAAATGTCAAAAAAGAGAACAAAAACGATACAGATACAGAGGCACAAGCACAGACACTGACCACCAGCCGGGGACAATAAAAATTAACATGAAAATAGTGAAGGAAGATAAAAGACAACAGAAAAGAAGAGAATGGAACATAGAAAGACTAATGGAAAGGAAGAAAGATACTAAGAGGAGATAATAATGCAGCTGAGGTAGGGAATCGGTAGAAAGCGGACAAACAAAATGAATAAATGTTTCGACAAGGAATGTCTGAAGCTAAGTAGCAGCATAAAAAGCAAAGCCTCTCTCGTCCTTTTTAAACATTCGTGACATATTTTTCAAGTTCGTGAACATAATATTGATTGTGCAATCGGGATGAGCCAGACTCCGCCAGTCACGCTCACAACCCCTCACGCAAAGGATGGATCGGTGGGAAGGCAAAGTCGCTGTGGTAACAGGTGCCAGCGCCGGGATAGGGGCCGCCATCAGCAAAACCCTCGTCGAGAAAGGTCTCAAGGTACCCCCCAATCTCCTTTCTAAAAATTCACAAAAAAATATCAGGTTGTAGGCTTAGCCAGGAGGATCGAACGCATCCAAGAACTATCCTCAACCCTCAACGAAGCTCCAGGCCAACTCCTCGGCTTACGCTGCGACATCACCAACGAGGAATCGATTCTCAAATGCTTCGGCTGGATCTTGGAGAATATCGGCCCCGTTCACATCCTCGTCAACAACGCCAGCTTGATTAAACCCGGCCCCATCTCCACCGGAAGCTGCGACGATTGGAGGAAAATTTTCGACGTCAACGTCATGGCACTCTGCGTTTGCAGCAAGGAAGCCATAAGGATCATGAGGGAAAACTCAATCGCCGGCCATATCATCAACATGAATTCACTAATGGGGCATAAGATTTCCTATTTGTCCAAGGAGCAGAATCTGAACGTGTATCCTGCCTCGAAGTTTGCGGTTACAGGGCTGACTGAAAGCCTGAGGCAGGAGCTGCGGGGCTTAAAGAGCGATATTAAAGTCACTGTGAGTTAGTTTTCGGGGAGTTTTTAATTTTGTAGAGTATAAGTCCAGGATTGGTGAGGTCCGAGGATGGAGATGGGAGTCAGAGTCCGGCGCTGAGGCCTGAAGATGTGGCTGAGGCTGTGGTTTACGTGCTGTCAACTGCACCACACGTCCAGGTTATTATTAGGAATTTTTGTTAATAAATGAAAAGTTTTTCAGGTGCACGAGATCATGATTCATCCTCTGGGAGACAAGCACTGAAAATTGATTTTCCTTTACGCAAAGTCGGTTTCAAATTCTGTAGATTGGGGTCAATGGTTTGGAATAATCTTTTTTTCACTACTAGCTTTAAAACGTACCATTATTGACTTAAACTTGAACTGAGAATTCGGTTTTTTTGCTAGTAAGTGAAAAAGTACTATATTCACCATGGTAGAGAAGACTATTTTAGCCCTCGCGTCTTGTAACCCTCAGTGCTTCGCACCTCGGGGTTACAATCTTGCCGCTTGGACCAAAATAGTTCTTATCTTCCTTGGTCAATAATATACTATTATCGATCTCAAGTTTGTTTACTTTAGTTATATTGCATTTCATTACTCGCGTTTGTTTTATCGACTCAAGTGGGTAGGTACTTGGAAAAAAGTTACGTGGAGCCGATGACTTTGCGGAATGTTTGCGATTAAAGTCCTAGGGAATAATGGAAAACATGGGTATTAAAGTAGCGATAACAAAAATCAGATAAACGATACTGAGCTGCGAAAAACAAGTTTTTATAAAAATAACCTTGGCTTGAAAATGAAAAATCATGAAGAGTCGATCAGGCGGAGTTGAAAAATCTATGAAACGTTCTGTCTTTGAGGTTGCAGTGGCGTGCTCTTGCCCCCCCCTTCGCCGGTTTAGGCTTCAAAAGAGTTATCACTTTGGAACTTTAGGTCAGGTCAGCTCCCCTACCGACAGGGCACGCCACTGGACCTAAGGTTGATGCAGAACTTATGCGAAGATTTTACCTACTTACTTTTATTTTACAAACAGATGTCACTTGATCGTTTTTAACAGTGGCTTTATATTTTACTTTATTTGTTATATAGATTGTACAGGATGTCCCAACAGTGCGACAAAGTCCATTATGACCTAATAATATCGAAAATCTGTGTACACCAACCGTTAGTGACTGAAAATATGCATAATCTAAAATTACTATAAACTCACATTGGCGGCTCGTGTAAGGGGGGCAACACAAAATTACATTTTGTTAAATTTAACACTCCATATATCAATGCATTTTTGGTTTCTGTGCAACTTTTGTCAGGTGTGCCCCTAACCTAAATTCAATCGTTTTTGTATGGAATTTAACAAAAACAAGACTTACATTAATATTTTCGAAGCCTTGAAGTTTTTCTCTTCCGAATTTATGGCACATCCTAAGGAAAGGTAGACGCCGCCTGATGACACTTTAACGTCGAATTTTATGCACAGCATGTCCACGGTAAAATTTCAAATTAACAAATTAAAAAGACAAAATTTCTAAAATTTCAAACGGATTGACCTTGTATTTTTTTCTTTCACTAATAGAGGATTAAATTCTAGGTCAACTTTCTTAACAAATACCTATACCTAAAAAGCATGTTTTTCAAACAATTAACTCCAGACGGATTTAGCTATAAACCCAAAAATTTGGAGTACGTTGGAAAGGATGCCATTTATTTATTGGACGGCGAAAAAATTTCAAGGTCATTCCATCTGAAATTTTTGAGATTTTGTCATATGAAATTTTACCGGGGACACTCTGTGCATGAAATTTGACACCCAAGTGTGTCAACCTGACCTTCCTTTAGGATGTGACATCAGTTCGGAAGAGAAAAACTTCAAGGCTTCGAAAATATTAATTTTTCATTAAAGTTTTGTTTTCGCCAAGTTCTACACATTTTATTAAATAACTCAAAAACGATTGAATTTAAGTATGGGGCACAGAATGACACGTAAAAACCAAAAATGCAGTGATATATGGGGTGTTCCATTTAACAAAATGTAATTTTGTGCTGCCCCTCCTACACGAGCCGTCCATGTAAGTTCATAGTAATTTTAGATTATGCACATTTTCATTTTTCAGCCACAGATTTTCGATATTATTAATGACGTGGACATAAATTGACTTTGTCGCACCGTTGGGACACCCTGTGTGTAGACAATTATTACATAGTCATTTTTTGTGAAGTCTGGACTAGTTTTTTTTTGACGAGATAAGGTTCTATCTGCGTAGCTTAAATTGGCCATTAAATTAACAATAATGCTTGAACATTCAAATCTCTATTAAATTTTTACGTTTTCGTCTGAGAATTAATATCTCTATTGCACTTTTCATGTAAATACTCCAAAGAGTCTAAAGTAGGAAAGACAAAAATACTACGAGAGGAATGCGGATACGCAAGGGAAGAAATAGAAAGGAGGAAAACGAGGAATGTGGACAAGAGAGAGGTGGAGCAATGCAAAATGCGGAGAGCAAAAAGTTCTGGCTGGAGGAGGAAAAGTGGGAAGAGCCGACAGAGAAGAAGGAATGAGAAAAGGGGAAGAGTAAAGAAAAGGAAGAGGAGGAGACGAAGAGAACGCAGAAACAAAAGAATTCAGTTAATATGATAATATATGACTTAAAAAGTGAGGTTCTATTATCTTTGGGGGTATATTAATTGTGTCTCTGCTACCTGGTATTACTGGTTGCATAACATCTAAAGGCCGCAATGCTGGTTGCAGGCTGCGACTGCTAACATTTACTGTTATTCTGCCAAAATTAGCCTATATACGTATAATTACAGCTATAAAGGAAAGGATGAAGGAAAATTGTAGAAAAACTCTTTAATTGATAAATAATTTATTTATGAAAGCTGACAAACCGCCAGTTATAGTAGTTCTCCTAATGGCTTAATGGTCAACTCGTGCACCTGTAAAAACCAAAAATTATCAAAAGAAAACTTACAAGTGACTCACCTGAACATGGGGAGGGGTAGACAGCACGTAAACAACCCCATCCGCGATATCTTCGGCTTTCAAAAAAGGAAAATTAAGCGCTTTTAAGGCCTTCGCTCCCTCGCTATTCCCTTCGGTCGTCATCTCCGTGGCAACTCCCCCAGGACTGACACTCGTGACCTTAACTTTTAGTTTCAGATGATTCAGCTCTTGCCTCAAGGTCTCCGTGAGGGCAGTCACTCCGTATTTCGAGGCAGGATAAACCCCCATTCCTGGGAAATTCGGGACGTAATGCCCAGCGCAGCTGTTGATGTGCACAATATGGCCGTCGATTTTTTTCTCTCTCATTTGCCTCACGACCTCTCTGGTCGCAATAGTCAAAGCCAAAACGTTGAGGTTGAACACATTCTTGTAGTCTTCAATTGAACCATCAACTAAAGAGCTCTGAGGAAGAAATCCGGCGTTATTCACCAAAATATGAATGGGGCCCAAGTTGTCTTTGACCCATTTCAAAGCCTTCAAAAGTTCGTCTTCTTTGGTGATGTCCGCTTTGACTGCATGAAGCTTCCCTTTCTTCCCTGATAATTTCTTGGCGAGAGCTTCGACTTTATCGACTCGACGGGCTAAGCCTGCCACGATAATTCCACTGTTGACCAGGGCTTCAGCAATTGAGGCACCGATTCCAGAACTGACGCCGGTCACAACGGCGACTTTGCCAACGAAACGATCCAAAGAGAGCACCATTTTGACTTGAAATAAATCGAAGAGTGGCTAAAGTTTCACTTTACGCCCGTATTTATAACTGGTTATCTCGGCCTGACTCACAAAATTGTGTTACGTAATTACCTACTTGAAAAACTAATGGATGATTGTGAAATATTCAGATAACGTTGGTATTTAGAAGTAAGTTCTAACAGATTGCTTTCAAATTTATTTACTGAACTAGAAAATTTAAAAAAAAATTGCTTCTGGGGCTAGATTTTTTCAGACGGCATATGAGGCTGAGGACGTGATTTGGCATAATCTTTATCGATCTCAAGCGTCCTTCAGTTATCACCATGCTATCACCTATTTGCAGCAACTAATATTGCATTTTATTACTGGCATTTATTTTATCGATCCAATAGGTAGTAAAAAGTTCTGGAAGCACGTAGAACGGATGATTTGGCGAAATGTTTGATATTGATGTGCGCTTGGAGCATGTAAAATCAGAATATTATGTTCATATTTTCATTCCTGGAAATTGTGTACAATTCGATTGATTTTCGTCTCGCTGAATTTTCGAAATTTTGAACATTTCTACACCTTTGGATAGTTTTTCTTCAGTAAACTTTTACTTTATTGGACATTTCAGAATCTTTCAACCCCTTCAGTGCAAGTTTTCCTTTAGGTCTTTTTGTGTTTCCTCTTTCCGTATCATTTGATGTTTCATTAAATTTTTATGTTTTTGAAGCATACATTTTGTAAAATTCGAATATTTCCTGCCTTTTTGTAATTCTACTTAAGTACCATTAAATTTTTCAGCTCCCTGGAGGTTAAATTGAACAATTTCCACATTTTTTTCGTTATTTATGAATCGATTTGAATGAAATTTGGAGGGCTCAGAATCGGTAGTAAATGCCATTATTTATAGTGGCGCACTGGCCAGAATAAATAGCAGGTTTTCTTGTGGTTGCATTGACGTAATCAGATTTAGGGTTTAAGTTCGTAATTAACATGATAATGGGAAAAGAGAATACAACAATTAAAACAAAAAAAATCCGAAATCTATAAAAATGGTCTAAATGTGGTATAATTAGATTCAGAATTTTATTTAGATTCCAAAAATATAAATATATACAGGGTGTCCCATTTAAAACTTTTGTTCCCAAGACAGTTCCAGTAAAACCGAAAGTGAATAAAATTATTTAATTAGCGCAAATAATAGCATTTATTACCTACTCTTCGTTCACCTTTCATTCAAATCGATTTATAAATAAAGAAAAAAATCTCTCCTTTTTGGGAAAACAAAAATTTTCAAAGTTCAAATGGCATTTTCCATTCAAATAATTTCAACCCCATCACCAACTGTTAAATTTGCATAACTGAATTTTTTCTCTAGTTCTACTGTAGGTACTTAGTCGTAAATTTTCGTGTGCACTCGGTGATACGTATCTACCATTCTACAGAATCAGATACACATCGCAAAACAGCTTATAAAGCATATTGCGAGGCTTATTATAATGTGCACCTAAAACTTAAATAGTAGATCCAGGCGATTTTTATCCTTTATTATGCCTAGCAACCAGGCCTCTGATTGGCTTAAGCTTGTTTTTCTTAGATGCTCTGCACTCAAATTTTTACTGTCACTCCCTCGCTCTGATCCCAAACATCCTGTCAAATCATCGGTTTGACGTGTTCAGGGCGGGCTTACGGTAGTTTAAGGCCTGAGGCGCTAAATACTTACAAATTATTTCATGTATTAACTTTAATTGATAACGTCAAGCAGTTTTACAAAATCGAATTGGACAAAAAACAGAAAAAAATGGAGATTAAGTTTAGCAAATTTTACATCATTCAAGAGTTTCATTTTCAATGGGTGCCTGACCTTTCCTGGTCCATTGTATGGTCTTAAAATAATTTTTGTTTTTTAAGGGCCAACAAAGATTTCTCCCCGGAAGTATTTGACAAGGAAATGGTGAAAAGAATGCTGTTTTTCTTGGCGGTTTTGCATACATTTGTTTGAGTGGTTCCGGGCATTAAACAGTTTTAGTTTTGACAAGTAAACTTATGTTCAAAAGTTAGGGATATCGCCCAAAAACATCAATCTGCATCGGTAAAATTAATCTTCACATGAAGCCTATAGAATTTTTTTTCGCCAAAAATGACCTTTTTACACTATTTACACTATATGAGTCAGTCGGTAAACCACCACAGAGCGGGGCGGTTGCTAAAAGTAATAATTGTTTACTAACCCCTTGATTCTGTAACGTTTAACATCGATGTTAAGCACTGTTATAATGCTAAATGATAGAATGCTTTCTGTGTCATTTAACAATTTAACACTGTCTAAAGTTAAAAGTTACAGAGTCACCCCCTTAATCATCCCTGCCCTCACCGATAGATTAAAGCACACAAAAGGTGAATGTTAGAAATCTGTTTGCTTATGGGTTCCCTTGGTTCAAGCGCCTCATGGTCAATCCGGCCCTGCGTGCTTCGAGAAATTTCTGCTACCTAGATAGTCGAATCGATGAAATAAATGCCAGTAATGAAGTGCAATGTTAGTCACTCCTAAAGGTAAACAATAGTATTATGAAAGTCACCATCCTCAGCCTCAGGCTCTGGCACTTGGACTCTCACTTAGAAAAAATCCGAAAATTGACTAGGTATTTCGACACATTTTTGAATAATAAAATATTGTCGTGAATCCGAAGGACGGAATTCCTACGTTATCTGATTTAGATGAGAACAATCACCTTTGCGTGTACGATTCTTTACATAACGTATAATAATTTCAATGAATCATCAAGTAGAGGCAATCCGCAATATTAAAATGACGCTTCTCTTCAATTTATTTCAACTGAAAATGGTGCTCTCGTTGGAAAAGTCGCTGTGGTGACAAAGGAATCATCGTAGCAGGCTTAGCCAATAATAAGACTGATATTTGAATTAAAGGTGGGTATTAACTCCAAACAGATTTAGCTATAAACCCAAAAATTTGAAGTATCTTGGAAAGGATGCCATTTAGGTATAGGGATTTGCGAAGAGTACGAAGAAACAAAAGAATTCAGTTAATATGATAATTTATGACTTCAAAAGTGAGATTCTATTATCTTTGGGGGTATATTAATTGTGACTGGTACTTGGTATTACTGGTTGCATAACATCCAAATGCCGCAATTCTGGTTGCAAGCTGCGACTGCTAACAGGTTCTGTTATTCTGCAAACCTTAGCCTATGTATGTATAATTACAGCTACTAATTAAAGGATGAAGGAAAATTGTGGAAATACTCATTAATTGATGAAATAATTTATTTATGAAAGTTGCCAAACCGCCAGTTAGAGTTGTTGTCCTAATGGTCTAATGGTCAACTCGTGCACCTGTAAAAACCAAAAATCATCAAAAGAAAACTTACAAGTGACTCACCTGAACATGGGGAGGGGTAGACAGCACGTAAACGACCCCATCCGCGATATCTTCGGCTTTCAAAAAAGGAAAATTAAGCGCTCTTAAGGCCTTCGCTTCCTCGCTATTCCCTTCGGTCGTCATCTCCGTGGCAGTTCCCCCAGGACTGACACTCGTGACCTTAACTTTTAGCTGCAGATGATTCAGCTCTTGCCTCAAGGTCTCCGTGAGGGCAGTCACTCCATATTTCGAGGCAGGATAAACCCCCAGTCCTGGGAAATTCGGGACGTAATGCCCGGCGCAGCTGTTGATGTGCACAATATGGCCGTCGATTTTTTTCTCTCTCATTTGCCTCACGACCTCTCTGGTCGCAATAGTCAAAGCCAAAACGTTGAGGTTGAGCACATTCTTGTAGTCTTCAATTGAACCATCAACCAAAGAGCTCTGAGGAAGAAATCCGGCGTTATTCACCAAAATGTGAATGGGGCCCAAGTTGTCTTTGACATATTTCAAAGCCTTCAAAAGTTCGTCTTCTTTGGTGATGTCCGCTTTGATTGCATGAAGCTTCCCTTTCTTCCCTGATAATTTCTTGGCTAGGGCTTCGACTTTATCGACTCGACGGGCTATTCCCGCCACGATAATTCCATTATTGACCAGGGCTTCAGCAATTGAGGCGCCGATTCCAGAACTGACGCCGGTCACAACGGCGACTTTGCCAACGAAACGATCCAAGGAGAGCACCATTTTGACTTGAAATAAAGCGAAGAGTGGCTAAAGTTTCACTTTACGCCCGTATTTATAACTGGTTATCTCGGCCTGACTCAAACAATTGCGTTATGTAAGTACTTGACAAACACTAGTGGATGATTGTGAAATGTGCAGATAACGTAGGTATTTACAAATACGTACTAATAGATTGCTTTCAAATTTATTTACTGAAATAGCAAATTTAATAAAAAATTTGCTTTTGGGGCTAGGATTATTTCAGAGGGCATCAGCCTGAGGACGGTGATTTGGCATAATCTTTATCGTAAACGTCCTTCAGTTATCACCTATATTGTTTACTTTTAGCAGTGACTAATATTGCATTTCATTACTGGCATTTATTTTATCGATCCAAATAGGTAGTAAAAAGTTCTGGAAGCTCGTGGAACTGATGATTTGGCAAAATGTTTGATATTGAAGTGCAGGGCAAAGGGCAATGATCCAAAATTGGATTTAGAGCATCTAAAATCAGAATATTACGTTCGTATTTTCATTCCTGGAAATGATCAAAAACGAGGGCTGTCGTTTGGTGTACAAATCCATTGATTTTTGTTACACTAAATTTTTCGAAATTCTGATGTCTGGCTCGTTCCTTCGTTCCCTCTGTCCAAACAATAACTTGAGGACGAATAGAGATATCAGGTTGAAAAGTATACGTTTTCGAATTCCGAATATTGATTTTAATAACCTCTCTGGATCTGGAAATTGAGTAGGGAGAATTTTTTTTCACAAATGTTTGCTTTAGCAAGTATTTTTGATTCGGGTGGACATTGAACGTTGGGGCTGTAGAAAAAATGCAAACAGAAAATTCTCCACTGCCAAAATCCTTCGATAGGTCAATCCTAATTTTCTAATACGGATCTAAGGGTGTAGTCAGATATTTTGTCCACTTCTGGTTTAACCGGAAATGGCCCATACTTTTCTTAACTAATTTCGGGAATCTACCAATTTTTATACGTTAAAAAATAGGCTCAAAATTTAACCGGAATAAGTGCATTCAGCATTGATTTTCAAAAACATCCAACAAGGCGCAAGAACATCTGTAGATTTTTTCCAATAATTTTTGCGTTTCTGACAAACTGAAAAATGAAGAAATCTTGTAAAAACAAAGAAAAAGGAGTTAGGAGTGAGAAAAATTTTCTGACTACACCCTTGGATTTGTATTACAAAATAAGGTCGACCTATCTTAGAATCTTGGTGGTGGAGAATTTACTATTTGAAGCTTACCACAGCCAACGTATTACTTATGTAGCTTAAGCAATGTTACTTCTGACGGGTATTGGCGAATGGAAAAATTTACTATGTGCGATTATTTAACAATTAATATTATTGGGAGTATAGCATCCGCCTGGAAAGCAGCATGTTCTGGGTTTGATTCCGCCCAGTTTGCAATTCTTTTCTGCAATATTTACACTTCTCTTTAAAAATTATGACTAATTTGTTTGCTTATGGGCCCCTTTGTTTCAAGCGTCTCATGGTTACTCCGGCCCTGCGTGCTTCGAAAAATTTCTGCTACCTATAGATAGTCGAATCGATGAAATAATGCCAGTAATGAAGCGCAATGTTAGTCACTCCTAAATGCAAACAATAATATTATGCCAACTCACCGTCTCTCCCACTTGGAGTCTCGTTTAGAAAAAATCCGAAAATTGAGTATTTGGAAACATTTTTGAATAATAAAATATTGTTGTGAACCCGAAGGACGGAATTCCAACGTTATCTGATTAAGACGAGAACAATCACCTTTGCGCGTACGATTCCTTACATAACGTATAATTTCAATGAATCATCAAGTAGAGGCAATCCGCAATAAAAACTGAAGCTTCTCTTCAATTTATTTCAACTGAAAATGGTGCTCTCGCTGGATCGTTTCGTTGGTAAAGTCGCTGTGGTGACAGGCGTCAGTTCTGGAATTGGTGCTTCAATTGCTGAAGCCCTCGTCAACAAAGGAATCATCGTGGCAGGCTTAGCCCGTCGAGTGGAGAAAGTCGAAGCCTTGGCCAAGAAATTATCAGGAAAGAAAGGCAAGCTCCATGCAATCAAAGCAGACATCACCAAAGAAGACGAACTTTTAAAGGCTTTGAAATGGATCAAAGACAACTTAGGACCGATTTATATCTTGGTGAATAACGCGGGATTCCTTCCTAACAGCTCTTTGATTGATGGTTCAATTGAAGATTATAAGGCTGTTCTCAATCTTAACGTCTTGGCTTTGACTATTGCGACCAGAGAGGTCGTGAGGCAAATGAGAGAGAAAAAAATCGACGGCCATATTGTGCACATCAACAGCTGCGCCGGGCATTACGTCCCGAATTTTCCAGGATTGGGCATTTATCCTGCCTCGAAACATGGAGTAACTGCCCTCACAGAGACGTTGAGGCAAGAGTTGAATCAACTGAAGCTAAAAATTAAAATTACGAGTGTCAGTCCGGGGGGAGTTGCGACGGAGATGACGAGCGAAGGAATTGACGATCGAGCGAAGATAGTAAAGGAGATGAAGGTTCCTCTATTGAAGCCTGAAGACATCACGGATGGGGTCCTTTACGTGCTGTCTACCCCTCCCCACGTCCAGGTGAATTATTCGTCAAAAATTACTGTTTAATAATGATTTTTTAGGTGCACGAGTTGACCATTAAACCAGTGGGCGAAATACTATAATTAGCCATTATTCAGTTTAAAGAAATAAAAAAGTTCTTTTGTATATTTGTCACACAATTAATAGTTATTTTGGCACTACCGACATTAAAAGTATTACTTTAGTGGACTGAAGTTAGTTTTCTTTGTTCCGCATTTTTCAAATTACACCTAACCTCAGTTGTAAGGGATACCACAGTATTCGAACTATTGTCACTTTTTGAACGCGATTATTGTTGTCGACCACCCAACAATCCGATTTCGCGTGGACCCTCGATGACGTTTTTGCCAATTTTACCGTCCAAGAAGAATCCTTAATTTGATGCAACAACGACCTATCTCGAACCACGCCAGTGATCTCAGTCTGATTCATCTCTTTGCGCAACTTCAAAAATTCGTCAAACTGTTCCTCGTATTTTTTTCTTGCATTTTGTTGATATAAAATAGTTTTGCCATTACTTTAACTAACAAACTCGTCAATTTTACTCGACATATTAATTAATTAATAAAATTAATCTCTGCTTATTCGCAGAATTTGAAAATATTGCGCAATTAAATGAAAATTAATAAAATTCAAAGTTCAAATAACATTTTTTATGTTCCTCCGTCTCATCGTCATTCTAAGTAAATTGGGTGGGTAATTGAGTTACAATTACTCATTACTTTGCAAAAAAAGTAATTGAATTACAACTACCAATTACTTTTGTAGAAAAGTAATTGAATTACAATTACAATTACAATTACAATTACTTTTTTACGAAAATATCCTAATTACCCAAACCGCTTTTTTGGCAATAACGTTCTTTATCGTAAACAATCTGACTGAACACAGAGTGCCTTCACTTCATAGTTCATATTCAAAATTTCAGAAAACTTCATTATACTTAGAACGTCTCCCTCCCTCTCACCATCTGAAAAATCGATATCATTTTCCTCCCACCGATTAGCAAAAAGATGTGCAGCCCCTTGCGCCCAATAGCCTGCACCCTCGTTAGATCAAAATTACACTAAATATGATATCCATCGACTGACCATAGGGTATTGAGTTGAGTTACGCTAATCCTTAACGGAAATGATGGGCCCCAAGCGTCATTATCAGTTTCTTGGAAGGCAGCAATATACAGGAAAACCGTTGAAAACTAAACGAAATAAATAATTGTTCTTGGAATTATATTTCAGTTTTTTGAATTTAAACATGAGGAAAGTAAATCCACCAATGAAGATCTGGAGTGACAAACATCTCCAGTACTCAGTTACTTCGAACTGAAAAGGTCAATTGTCTAGCAACCAGGGCTCTAATTGGCTTACCCTTGTTTTTCTCAGATGCTCCGCACGATTTGATTAATTTTCGTTATCGGCACTTCAGAATCTAATTTTGGGTCATTTCCTCGCACTTTGATCTCAGGCATTCCGTCAAATTATCACCTCCAGATCTTTTGCCAAATCATCGTCACTTGAGGTCCAAGACCATTTAGCCTCAATATAAATTGACGCCTCTCACTCTTCAATTTATTTGAAGTCAAAATGGTGCTCTCGTTGGATCGTTTCGTTGGTAAAGTCGCTGTGGTGACTGGCGTCAGTTCTGGAATTGGTGCTTCAATTGCTGAAGCCCTCGTCAACAAAGGAATCATCGTGGCAGGCTTAGCCCGTCGAGTGGAGAAAGTCGAAGCCTTGGCCAGGAAATTATCAGGAAAGAAAGGGAAGCTTCATGCAATCAAAGCCGACATCACCAAAGAAGACGAACTTTTGAAGGCTTTGAAATGGGTCAAAGACAACTTAGGACCGATTTATATCTTGGTGAATAACGCTGGATTCCTCCCTATCAGCTCTCTGGTTGATGGCTCAATTGAAGACTATAAGGCTGTCCTCAACCTCAACGTCTTGGCTTTGACTATTGCTACCAGAGACGTCGTGAGGCAAATGAGAGAAAAAAACATTGAAGGACATATTATTCACATTAACAGCTGGGCTGGACACCACGTCCCGAATTTTCCAGGAATGGGGATTTATCCTGCCTCGAAACATGGAGTAACTGCCCTCACAGAGACATTGAGGCAAGAGTTGAATCAACTGAAGCTAAAAATTAAAATTACGAGTGTCAGTCCTGGGGGAGTTGCCACGGAGATGACGAGCGAAGGAGGTGACGAACGAGCGAAGATAATAAAGGAGATGAATGCTCCTCTGTTGAAACCTGAAGATATCGCGGATGGAGTCGTTTACGTGCTGTCTACCCCTCCCCACGTCCAGGTGAGTTGTTCGTAAAAATTTTTGTTTATTAATGTTTGGATTTTTCAGGTGCACGAGTTGACTATTAAACCAGTGGGTGAAGCACTATAGTTATTTTTCAGTTTTAAAAAATTAATGTTCTTTTAAAGAAATAAAATCTGAGTCAACATAACTTAGTTATTTTAAGTTAAGTTAGATATGAATTATCGTAGAATTCTGTTGTAAAACATATTCTTATAAGTGAGTTGCCTACGCAGTTATTTCTATTTTTATCCAATTCTGCCAGTCATTGAGATAATCAGTTATAAAGAGATGCCTCCCGTTCTTCAATTTATTTCAAGTAAAAATGGTGCTCTCCTTGGATCGTTTTGTTGGCAAAGTCGCAGTTGTGACAGGAGTGAGTTCAGGAATAGGAGCTGCGATTGCTGAAGCCCTCGTTAATGAAGGAATCATCGTAGCAGGCTTAGCCCGTCGAGTGGACAGGGTAGAAGCCTTAGCCAAGAAACTAACCGGAAAAAAGGGAAAACTCCACCCGATCAAAGCCGACATCACCAAAGAAGAAGAACTGCTGAAAGCTCTGAAATGGACGAAGGACAACCTCGGACCAATCCACATTTTAATCAACAACGCGGGAGTCCTACCCCAATCGTCTTTAATATCAGGCACCACGGAAGATTGGAAAAAAGTTTTGGACTTAAACGTCTTGGCATTGTCAATAGCGACCAGAGAAGTGGTTCAACATTTTAAAGAAAAAAACATTGATGGTCACATAATTCACATCAACAGCATTGGCGGTCACACAGTCCCGAATGTGCCTGGGGGTGGAGGGGGGAATTACACAGCTTCCAAATTTGCAGTTACAGCCCTCACAGAGACTTTAAGACAAGAATTTAATCATCTCAAGCTCAAGATTAAGATCACGGTAAGAGTTTTTTTCCGCAACGATTAATTTCAAAGAATTTATTGCAGAGTGTCAGCCCTGGTGGCGTTGAAAGTGAAATGACAACAGAAGGTAACCCTGCACTTGCAAAAATTATTTTGGATAGCAAGTTTCCGCTTTTGAAAGCCGCCGATATCGCCGATGGGGTGGTTTATGTACTTTCCACACCTCCTCACGTACAGGTGCATGAGCTGATGATAAAACCAGTTGGAGAGATTTTTTAAAGACTTATTGACAATAAATTACCGATTAATTTTAGCCTTTTACTTCAAGGGTCTCGATTTGCTAAGTACAGAACTAGCAACTTCTATTAATGGATTTCACTCGTGTGAAACGTGTGGACGAGACGTAGTTATTTCTTTCAGTGAAAAATTGCTAATAATAATTATTGTGCACTACGGTTAATCTAGTGGTTGCAGAGCAAACAACACGTATTATGGGTTGAGAAATCTATTTCGGTTACTTTTAATCATCCCAACGACATTCTGGATGCTGTCGGAAAAATTCTCGGGCCTCAGACATCTCCTGGCGTGATCTTTCAAGGCCTCCTCTCGCAGACAAAAAGCGTTCCCCAAAAAGCCGCTCCGGTTTCTGTTTTCGAAAATGTTTTCTGCAAAGACTCTTCGAGGTTCTCCTTGTCCATTGTTCCCTGGAGTCAAATCCTGAACCTTCTTTCTGCTCCTTGGGAATTCCAATTTAGACAAATTTTTGACTTTCGCTCAGCCCTTTCCCAGGAGGAAAAACGGCACTAAAGTAATACCAAGAACCCCAATATGTCCACACACTTCATTTGACAATAAATCTGGAAAACTGTTTTAACGTTGATGTTGGTAGTATACTGTTGCTCAGTAAAAATGTTTCTTTGGTAGTTTTTATTTATCATTTGTTGAATGCTTTGAACTGACGGCTTTTCCATCAAGTACTACTTGAACTATGATGAGGGTACCTAACTTTAAACATATTACGTTGACACTTGCAATTGCCATCATGTTGATTTGCTGAATCACAGTAGCAAAGTTCAAGGACAACTTAGCTTTTTGTGTTACAAAGTTGACGCTGACGAAATTGCATTATACCTAATGTTTGTGCAACAAAGTTGAGAACAATGCAACAATATCTACAGCATAAGTACTCAAGAAAGGTGTTACCAACATCTACTTCAAAACAGAAAGTTCCTAATTATAGCAGACTTCTGCTGACGGCAATAATGACAATTTCATAAAAATATTGCATATTGTTCATGTGAGCGAACCGAACAACGTTTATTGAAATTAATGCTCATCACAAGGCAGGAAATAATGCAATTTTATTGTTATTTGAGGGGCTAGTGGTTTCAGGATCTAACTCAATTAATAACCACCTGTGTAACATTCACCTCTTGTGTGCTCTAATCTATCGGTGGGAGCAGAGATTTAGTAAACAATTATTACTTTTAGCAATCGCTCCTTTTTGTGGTGGTTTATCGACTGACTCATCCTCCTGGCTTCCCGGCGGCCATCGGTAATCGACTCGTTTGTTATGCATTTACATAATAATATCAAACAAGTACCTGTATACAGGGTGAGTCTGAACGACATCACATTCTTCATACCACATAATCTACTGTTCAAATGATGAGGTTGGGTGCAATAATTTTAGGTCAATTGTGATTCCTCTTGATGTTATAAGCCGCCAAAGTTCTTCATTTTTAATCGTTTTTATTTAATATCTTCCGAACGGTGTATCGCAGGGTTCTGAAATTTTGTACAATATTGTTGCAGACCAAGAGGCAACTCATGATGGTACTTCAGACATTATCCAAAAATCGGATCCCTGTTATACAGGATGGTCCTAATGTTATTTGTACTTGAACTTTTTTATGTTTTTAAATGTTGGTAATTTGTCTATACGGTGTTATTCTTCGATCAATTTTAAAGCTTTTTTGGCTCACAATTTACCAGCAAAATTGTAAAAACTGATAACATGCTTCAAGGAATCACCATAAAACCAATGGTAAAATTTCACTTAAAAAAAGTGAAATTACCACCCAAGTCTTTCTTCAGTTATGAACATGAATTCAGGACACCGTTGTCGAAAAATGGCTGCCTTGCATAAAAACAATCGAAATATGACGCGTATCAACGCATATTTGATTTTTATTGCTATTTAAGGCGTTATAGCGATCGTCATTTCTCCGGTTTTTTCAGTTTTTCTGGTGAATCGTGAGTTTTTTCAAAGAAAATCTAGAGCCAGGAAAGCTTTAAAATTGATCGAAGAATAACACCGCATAGACAAATTAGCAACATTTAAAAACATAAAAAAAAGTTCGAGAACAAATAACATTAGGACCATCCTGTATAAAAGGGATCCGGTTTTTGGATAATGTCTGAAGTTCCATCAGGAGTTGCCTCTTGGTCTGGAACAATACTGTACAAAATTTCAGAATCCTGCGGTACACCATTCGGAAGATATTAAATAAAAACGATTAAAAATGAAGAACGTTGGCGGCTTATAACATCAAGAGGAATCACAATTGACCTAAAATTTTTGCACCAAACCTCATCATTTGAACAGTAGATTATGTGGTATGAAGGATGTGATGTCGTTCAGACTCACCCTGTATATACCTATTGTCAATATGGTTTTACGAAGGCGTAGAACGGACACGGGTAAAACATTTTCATATTTTCGAATTTGAATTCGAAAATTTCGACTTCGACCTGGAAATTTCGACTTACAACACAAATTTTCGACTTCGAACTCGAAATTTCGACTTCAAACACGAAATTTCGACTTCGAACTCGAAAATTTCGACTTCGAACTCGAAATTGAATCTACTGCGCAAGTCCTACTTCCTAACTCGAAAATTTTATTAATGCGCATGTGCGAAGTTCGAACGGCGCAAGCGTCGCACATCAGATGGTACACGGCACACAAACAGACCACAGCCCATCTGATGTGCGACGCTTGCGCCGTTCGAACTACGCACATGCGCATTAATAAAATTTCCGAGTTAGGAAGTAGGATTTGCGCAGTAAATTCAATTTCGAGTTTGAAGTCGAAATTTGGAGTTCGAAGTCGAAATTCCGTGTTTGAAATCGAATTTTCGAGTTCGAAGTCGAAATTTCGTGTTTGAAATCGAAATTTCGAGTTCGAAGTCGAAAATATGAAAAATTTTTACTCGTGTCCGTTCTACGCCTTCGTATGGTTTAACTAATTTTGACCTTAACCTAGCTATTTGTAAACACATACAGGTATGCAAAGTTAAATAACAATGTAAATTTAATAACGTGCAATCTCCATATAATGCTTACTGACCAGCCTAATGACTTACAATGCAATAAAAGGAGGATATCTCCAAAACGGTGTCACACCATTTTCTGCAGCTGAAAGTTGTAAAGTTAAAAAAAAAAATTTTTACTTTTTAGAGCAATTTAGAAATTTAGGCCCGTGGGGTTAAAAGTTTTGCAAAAATTTCGAAATGTTTTATCCCCTGGATCTATCCATTAGAACGCACACTCGAGATCTATCCATTAGAATAGAACGCACACTCGAGCACACCCATTACGATTCTATTTTTATCCATCCAATGTAATCATCGTAACCTTGTATTCCTAGCGCAAGCACGCAACACCAATTTTGCCAGTCAGCAAATTGAGATAATCGTTTATAAGCCGACGCTTCTCGTTCCTCGATTTATTTCAAGTAAAAATGGTGCTGTCTTTGGATCGTTTTGTTGGTAAAGTCGCAGTTGTGACAGGAGTGAGTTCAGGAATAGGAGCTGCGATTGCTGAAGCCCTCGTTAATGAAGGACTCATCGTCGCAGGCTTAGCCCGTCGAGTGGACAGGGTCGAAGCCTTAGCCAAGAAACTAACCGGAAAAAAGGGAAAACTCCACCCGATCAAAACCGACATCACCAAAGAAGAAGAACTTTTGAAAGCCCTGAAATGGACGAAGGAGAACCTCGGACCAATCCACATTTTAATCAACAACGCGGGAGTCCTACCCCAATCGTCTTTAATATCAGGCACCACGGAAGATTGGAGAAGAGTTTTTGACCTAAACGTCTTGGCATTGTCAATAGCGACGAGAGAAGTCGTTCAACAGTTTAGAGAAAAAAACATTGACGGTCACATTATTCACATCAACAGCATCGGAGGGCATAGGGTCCCCAACGTGCCGGGATTGGGGAATTATCCAGCCTCCAAACATGCAGTGACAGCCCTCACAGAGACTTTAAGGCAGGAATTCAATCACCTCAAGCTCAAAATTAAGATCACGGTAAGAATTTTCCTCGGGGGTAGTTTTAAAAATATATATTTTAGAGCATCAGTCCTGGAGGAGTTGAAAGCGAAATGACAACAGAAGGCAACCCTGCGATAAGACAAATTATTTTGGAGAATAAATTGCCGCTTTTGAAAGCAGAGGATATCGCTGATGGGGTCGTTTATGTGCTTTCCACACCCCCTCACGTACAGGTAAACAAATATCTATAAACGAGTATGTGAAAATTATTTTTCGACAATTTCAGGTGCATGAACTGACGATACAACCGGTTGGGGAGCGTTATTAATGTAAAAATATCAATAAATCTTACAAAACTAATGCTGGTGTTTCAATTTGATAAACTTTAATTTATTTGGAGTTGGTAGCATTGTCTTTAGTGGAAATAGCACCCTCTGATTATAGAATTGATTGAAGTATCTGGGCGAATGGACCGTTCAGCTCTCGTTAATATCGCTGCACCATGCAGTGCAGGACGGACCGAAAGCGACAGAAAAATTTTTCGATTTATTAAGTTTGCAGCAGTTTGTAGAACTTTATTTCTTCACTCTTTAGAGATTTTTCATCAATACCAGACCAGATGGCAATAATTTATTAACTTTACGGCTAATTCCAAATTGGTATGTCATGACGTAACGACATAAGCCTGATTAGTGCATGACTCAGAGGAGGTCGCTAATAGTACGACAAATTAATGAAATTGCACGAAATTCAGCAAAATGATAAATAATGTAGAACTCTGCAAAACCGTACTACTAGCGACCTCTTCTGAGTTGGAATTAGCCCCCAGCATAACTCAAAAACGAATTATGGGTTATGGTGTCTGACGTCAAAGAAGGAAAAGCAGCCAATGAGAGACGCTGACATATGATGAGGTATGAGGTATAACAAGGTAAAAAATTAGTTTGAATAAATCATTATTTATTTTTGCAATATATTATTAATTTGTCAAAAAAACTCTCCAATTGGTTTCACAATGAGTTCATGCACCTGCAAAAAGGTTATTTTTTAGATAGCCGTCATATACATATCTCGTACCTGTACATGGGGCGGCGTGGAAAGTACATAAACAACCCCATCAGCAACATCCTCGGTCTTCAAAAACGGAACATTATTCTCCAAAATAAATTTCCTCATCTCAGGGTTGTCCGCATGCATCTCGCTTTCAGTTGCCCCCGGACTTACACTCTACAATATATTTTTCAAAAATTATCCCCGAAGAAAATCTTACAGTGATCTTAATTTTGAGCTTCAGATGATTGAATTCCTGCCTTAAGGTCTCTGTGAGGGCTGTCACTGCAAATTTCGAGCCTGAATAAGGTCCCATTCCAGGCACATCGATCACTTTATGCCCTCCGACGCTGTTGATGTGAATAATGTGACCGTCGATGTTTTTCTCTTTCATCTGTTGGACGACTTCTCTCGTCGCTATTGACAAAGCCAAAACGTTTAGGTCAAAAATTGTTCTCCATTCTTCTGTGGTGCCTTCTGTTAAAGAGGTTTTAAGCTCGATTCCAGCGTTGTTGACTAAAATGTGGATGGGTCCGAGGGTCTCTCTCGTCCATTTCAGAGCCTTCAAAAGTTCTTCTTCTTTGGTGATGTCGGCTTTGATCGGGTGGAGTTTTCCTTTCTTCCCTGATAATTTCCTGGCTAAAGCTTCGATTCTATCCACACGTCGGGCTAAGCCTGCTACGATAATTCCTTCATTAACGAGGGCTTCAGCAATCGCAGCGCCTATTCCTGAACTCGCTCCTGTCACAACTGCGACTTTACCAACAAAACGATCCAAGGAGAGCACCATTTTCACTTAAAATAAATTTGAGAAGGAGAAGCCTCACTATTTAAGCTATTATCTCGTCTAATGACTGGGCAAAATTTGTATTGCATATGAAATACGTAGTTGGGCGATGATTTTCTTGGAAGGGTGGTAGGTAGAAATAAAAATCAATATTCCAAAGGTAAATCGTGTTTGTCCTAATGATTGTGCTTCGTCATTTATCGGATCTCAAGATAAGACTATTTAAGCTCTTCAATTTTAATTCAAAATATTTGCACTATAGGTCCTTTAAGGCACTGGTGGGGGTTTATTGCGCTTGGCCCCGTATGATACGCATGCGTTGATCTTGTGTCATTTCCAGTCATTTCTAGTGCATTTATATGTCATTTGTCACTACTGTCAACAGAATCTGGGAACTTTCACGTTTACCACGTGCTATTTTAACCTACAATGATGCAAAATGACACATAACTGACAGTAGACATTCAAGTAAATTCTGTCGGCGGTCAAAAAATGACTGCGCATACGGCCATACATGGCGGCATGACGTCACGCTTAAAGGACCTATTGCACTTGTACCTGGGTACAAGCTTAAGGCGATTGAGAAAAGAGGGCGCCACTTTGCAGACGCGTAGGTATGTGACAAGGGAAACCAAGAAAAGTGCTGGGTTGCATAACTGACTGAGGATGAAATGATTTATTTATACAATCGAAGAGGATGTGACGTGATTGTTTTCAGGCTTACTTATTAAATTTTTCACACATGCCATCGTGACCTTTTCACGCTGGCAATGTGAAATATTCGAAAACTGCATTTTCAGGTTGGTAACCATAATTTTTTGTTAAATCAACAGGGTTGGCACTGCTTAAGCACTGCTTTTTAATAGACTTGGGGGAATCTCAATTTACAAGTTTGGCACCACGGATCACCATTTTGATATTTTTGTTGGCAATATAAAAACATTGAATTACATAATTATATGGAAAGAGTAGGTACCTAAAGTCCTGTCGCATATTAACGAACGCGGGGTTTGTGTGTCTCAGGCTTTTTTTCTGTTAGTTTGTAAACGGGATTTCACATCCGTCAAAACTTCCGTCATTTCTCCGTCACTCACTTGACTGAACTGAAGTCCCGTTTACAAACTAACAGAAAAAAAGCCTGAGACACAACCCACGCGTTCGTTAATATGTGACACGACTTTAGGTGCTTCTGTCAAAGTTTAATAATTTATATTTTAGCAAGTTGGTAGCAATCAGGACCAATTTGGATTTCTAACGTTGACATTTCATATTTATTTTCTATTGTACCGCGAGATCTAATAAAAATCCAATTAGAGTTGATCATCGAACCGTCCGCTACGTTGGCTAAACTGAAAGTGACGTTCATGTCACAGTAGAAATTATTTCGATCTGTCACTTTTTGGCAACGAAGCCACAGAAAACTTGATTTTGATCGTTGAATCAGTTTAGCCAACTTAAGTGACTATTCCATGGCCCACTTCAATTCGGATTTTATTAGATCTCATGGTACCTACTTACCTATACATTATGTTATTTACCCTGCAATCAAAGATTCAACGTTTGTTGTTTGCTGCAGTTGGTAACCCTGTGGTCAGTCTACGAAATTTGAATTTTAGACTCTGGGCAATGCTACCAACATAAATTAACAAAAAATTATTACTAATAAGAAATAAATAAATAAGTGTCTTCACACTGTTATTAGTACCATCAGCATCGCAAGAATGCATTGCCAACCGCGAATAATAAATAGTTTCAAGTGAGGAACAATGCTACCAACCTAAGTTGTGGTAAAGCCCAAAGACAAGTCCAGTAAGGAAATTTATTACTGATACCAATTGAGATCAAGTTGGAAGTTGGGAAAACTGCCACTCCTGTAGATTGTGATTTAAAGTTTAAAGTGCATTAGAAATAACACGCTCTGATTGGTCATTTGCAAAGCATTTTGAGTAAAGGTCCAATCCGCGTTTCGGGATCTCACTGCACCTGAAAGTGGCAACAGAAAGAATTAGAAAGAATTAGGGTTTCCAAGGTTGGCAATGGCAATACGTTTTAGAATGAGAACAACACACTACCAACATAAATAAAAATTCGCCCCAACGTTACAGGAATTTACATTTATCTGAGAAGGCTCACTTAACTCAGCAGTTTGATTGGTCAATATTCAAAAGAACCAATCAAATTGCTGAAATTGACTGAGGCTACTCAGATAAATGTGTAAAAGGAAAGCGCCTATAATATTACAAAAACTGTACTGCCAACCGTAGAAATAAAATATGAAAACGTTAGTAAAACGCCAAAAAGACAGTAAGGGAAACTTTCCACTCCTACCAACGTGAAAAATAAATTATGTCACATTTACAATATAGCTTCGGCTATTGTATGCTTTAACATGGCTTTAACTGAGGAGCAATGCTACCAACCTAAACCCCAAAAACAAGTTTCTCCACGATTTTTTTCAATCTCGTCAACCGAAATCAAGATAAATCTCTCTGGGAGTTATTTGTTTCAACGGAAATCCCACCTGATGACTCCTATTACCTCAAGGCTCGTTAATTATTCGATGTCATGTCATCTGAAAAAAAATTCTTATTGTTGTAAGCGACACTCAAGGCCAAACAAAACACTCTTATTAATAAACGATGAAACTATAGATCCTTTACGGTCAGTCCAAGTGTGAGCTATGGAGAGGTGGGTCGGAAAAGTTGCAATAGTCACTGGGGCCAGTTCCGGCATGGGCTATGCCTTCGCCAAGGCCCTTACCGAAAAGGGAATGAAGGTAAATACCTAAAATGACCATTAAATTTTTTCCTTTCTTCGGAAAACGAACGCGTTTCACTTTGCACTTTCTAGGTCTAGACAAAAGTTTTTCGAAAATTTTTTGAAATTCTGGGACTTTTTTATTGAAACAGGTGGCAGGCTTGGCCCGTCGCTCCGACCGCATCGAGGAGCTCGCCTGCACCCTGACGAGGGCCCCCGGCGAGCTCTTCGCCATCAAATGCGACGTCACCAACGAGGCGGACATTCTGGAGGCCTTCAAATGGATCAAGGACAACATGGGTCCCGTGCACGTTTTGATCAACAACGCGGGGTTGACGCGCCCGACCAACTTGACCGACGGCGAGACCGACGCCTGGAGGAGGGTGCTCGAGGTCAACGTTTTGGCCCTCTGCATCTGCACGAGAGAGGCCGTCAGGACAATGAAAGAGAACGACATAGCGGGACATGTGATCCACATGAATTCGGTCGTGGGACATTTCGTCCCGCCCATGCCCAACTTCAACGTCTATCCGGCCTCCAAGTACGCGGTGACGGCATTGACGGAGAGCTACAGGCAGGAGCTGCGCGACCTTAAGCTGCCCATCAAGGTTACGGTACGTCAAGCTGTCATTTTTCTGTCAAATCTACTGAAATTTTCAGAGCATAAGCCCCGGGGTGGTCCGCACGGAATTCGATGAGGGCTTCTCCGACGACGGGACCAGGGACGCTGTGAAGGCGGCCCCGGCCCTCCAGCCCCAGGACGTGGTGGGGGCCGTCCTCTACGTGCTCTCAACACCTCCTCACGTACAAGTACGTCAAAAAATTAAATAAATTAAATAAATTAAAACGTGCGTGTTTTCAGATACACGAATTAACCATTAGACCACTGTTTGAAGGCTTTTAATCGATCCCATTGCCATGGAGTTAGTGTGTACTTAAGGGTGATCGCTTTCTTGTTATTTTTAGAAATATATCGATGTTAGTGTTAGTTTTTTTTGAAAATTTTTGGGTAAAGTACCCTAATGATCCCGGGGTACCAATTTTTTTCCCGCTTCGAGCTTGCAGTTCCCCTAGATCAGGGCAATAATAAAATCCCTGATTAACTTCGTCCTCGTCAGGTGCATAGGCGTTGGCTTATCACAAATTCTGAAGTCCTCTGAGCATTCTGGGAGCTTCACAACAGCCAAATCCGGGCCTGTATCGAACGGTTTGTCTGCTTTTATAACAATGACCAACATATCATGGTTAATTTCAGGTTTTTCCGCCCCTGGATTTGGCACAAAAGATTGCGCCTTTGTGGTCTAGATTCCGTTTCCTGCCCTCGGGGTTACACTGCTCAAATCATCCTTTGCTTTCAGTTCTCCGAAAATCCTCCGCATCTTATAGTCCATGCCAAACCTGCTGAAAACCCAATCGGTGGCTATCAAACATCCACCGGTTCTTTTTGACTCGCCTTTAATTTCAACTTCTATTCCAACGAAGAAAGGCATTCGCGTATTCACTACCAATCGTCCCATGGGTGGACTTGATGGCTGCATTTACGATGGCAAGAAATATTATTAAATTTGGACCCATGAAATGAGGCATTTGACAATCGAACGAGTGTTAAAATTAATCCTTCAAAAATTCTATAGCAACAAATTGTTGACAACAATTGATTCTATGATATCGTAATGGGGTTAGCGTTAACTCCAGAATTAAATGTTTGGTACAACCCGCCTTTACACTATGGGTTTAGAGATACACTAGATTATCTACCGAGTGGGTAGGTTCCAGCCGCTTTTTCTGCAAAGTCAGTAGCGCGATTTCATTTTGTTTTCATAATCTTTTATGAAACCAAAATTCTGGTCATAAAAGCAAATTTGCTCTAGTTTTGTAAGAAATATGCGCAGAAAGCAGAGATGGAGTGTTGTGCACAGTATTGCAAGCTGCAGGTTGTGGTGCTGTCAAAATTTCCTCCAGTGTTTTATTTCATCGTACAACACATTTTAAATTCCACAATAGCAACGTGTTCAATCAATCATGTGAATAATTAATTGTGAGCTGAAGATGTTGTAAGGTCTGGCAACACTGTTTCCGCATACCACTGGAGCGGGTGTTATTGTTATTTCCGTTCGATTGTTTGAAAAATTGTCAGGTTCGGATTAAGAGGGGGGCTAGGGGGGTTGCAGCCTCCGGTCCCCCAACTTGTAGGGGGCCCCGACTAGTAGGAGCCCCGCAATCTTGTAATTCAGTAATTATTGCAAAAAATATTCCTAACAACAAAACAACGTCCTTAATGTTATGTTATGATGCATTATACGCTATTATACCGCTACCGCCTTTTTTCAAAGTTTTACAAAGAAGTAAAATTCCAACATTTTCTCGAAGTGGCTTGACTTTGAGAATTTTTATTCTTATTTTTTCAAAGTGTTTCGAGAAATAATTCAAGTCTGCTCCGGAAACACGGACATTCAGGACAGGATGATGAATTGAGGGGCAATGATTCGGCAAAGAAGCGATCCCCGATTATCTCAATATCTGGGGATTTCAAATCCCTAAAACCTCCAAGCTTAGAACCTATCGTTATCATCAGAATTCCGCTTCTACACGTCACCGATAGAAATTCCAGAAACCTGTCGTCAGAAGCTCGTTATATATTTTTATCCAAATTTCTGTATCGCTCAGAGTCTAGTCGTCTACAAGTCCTACTCAAAAAACTTAATTAACAGATAACGGCAAGTGGAATTCCATCACGGAAACAGCTCGGCCAATTATTCTTCAATTTCGAAAATCTGTCGATAAGACCCATAAATAACAAACTGGTCACAGCTAATCCTTCAGGATATTATCTTATCAGACGCGTGTAGGAAAGCAAAAATTTTTGCAAGTCTTACGAGATGATCGCGATCGTGCTGTTTCTTGCCACGGCTTCTGCTTTTGGTAAAACATTGAAAAACCGTTAAAAATATTCAACTCCGTTCTTTGTTTTTCCAGAGATTGACGAACTGCGATATCTGGACCCCGGTGTGCACCCTTGTCAAGACTTTTACCAGTTTACCTGCGGCAATTTCCACAAATACCACCCTCGACCAGACCATGTCGACATTATCGACAATTTCGAGATCCTCCAGCAGGAGCTGGTGGATACTGGGAAATGTAGGGAAATATCTGGTGTAAAGTTGCTGAATTTTCGTTTTAGTGATTTTGTCGTCCCCCAAAAGCGACGACGACCCTGTGGCTGTCAAAAAAGTGAAAGCCGCGTACCGCGCCTGCGTAGACACGCCGTTGTCCGACCAGCTCAGGGTGCCGGAGTTTCAGGTCATAAACGAATTCAGGGGTTTACCCCTCGTTTCCGATGTGGAGGAGGTGGAGTTTTCATGGAGTGACGTAGGGGAGATGGTGGGGAGGTTTGGGGTGCCTCTGCTGTTCAAGTTTCAGGTGGCGCAGGCCTCGGAGAGCGCTTATTACATTTACGTAAGTCGATTTGCTTCTAGGAAAATCTGATTGTAAAGTTGGCAGCCCTTTTGGTCCTCCAAACAAAAACAAAAATTCCCAAAAATTCACCTGATTGTTCTACAGAGAGCTGAGCTGGTTCATTTCTATAAGTTGGCATACTTTCAACCTTTACTTAGGTCGGTAGCATCGTTCCTAAATCCAGACGAATCCAGTTAGTAGTCATTAGGTCAGGTAATTGACCACTATTATCTTATTTGGGCAAACAACGACCATAGCCATACCGACCCAAATCGACATTTAACAATGCTACCAACTTAAACCTAAGTAAAGGCCTTTAACAGATCACAGGCGAGGACGTCGAAGAGCCCAACCTCCTCCGACCCACCAGCCAAAAATCCTTCGACAGCATCATAGAAAAAATCATCATAGAAGACGCCCAGTCCATAGAAACCATCAGAGGGCACTCCAGCTCAGACAACAACCTTCTGACGTTTCTGGAGAACCTCACCAGGAACCTCTGGAATCATCAGGACAGTTTCAGACCAACCGACGACATCGTCCGACGCGACCTCAACGACGTCATCAACTTCATCAATTCCCTCTACAACGGGGGGGTAAGTCCTGTTGGGCGTTATTTCGGGTAGAAATATCAAAATTTTTAGATAATCGAACCTGGCGCCAAAATTCTGCCCCTGGAAAACTTTGCAACGCTGGAAAAGCTGCAAAAGTGGACGGATGAGCAATTCGGAGACGTCGGGGTAAATCCGGCCTGGTTACCGACGCGACCTTACATTTTCTTTTAGCTAAACTGGGTGGATTATTTTGATCGAATTCTGGGGCGAGCGGGGATTGAAGTCGACGCCAGCTTTCCCGTGGTAACTGTCAATGTCCTTCTCTACGGAATCATAAATTTAGTGCGTCAAACTCCTCCGAGGACTTTAAAAAACTTCGCGCTTTTGCGAAACTTGCTCTTTTTGGCTTTGGATAGTGACCAACCTACGAGGAAAGCCTTCGAAGATTATTTCTACTCGAAAAATATCACCACCTACAACCGGTAATTAATCACAAGTTTCGAAAAATAAAAAAATATTTTTAGGGAAGAGTATTGCTCGAGGAAGCTTTTAGACGTTGTGGATGCAGTTGGTCTCAACTACGCAGTCGCCTACGAATACCAGAAGTACTACTTCAACCCCAACAAACTAACCGAGGTCAGTAGAGGCTTTCGTCACAGGTTAAGGCTCACGTTTTTGTAGGGCAAAGAGGTTATTCAGAATCTGCGCGACGTTTACAGGAAAAAACTGCACGAGACCGACTGGATAGTCGACAAGGAACGAGACGAAGCCTTGTACAAGCTCGACAATCTTTTACTGCTTTACGGATATCCGGAAATAGTGGAGGAGGGGGGGAAACTCGATCGCTTCTACGAGAATATCAAAATCTGCGATTGGGATAACTATGGGAATTCCCAGAGGATCCGGGCATACAAACAAGCGCTAACTTTCTCAAAAATCGACAAGAAATCCAGGCATTTGTAAGAAAAATTATTTTTCTCGGTTGGTAAAGGTGCTAGCGTTTTCAAAATGGCGCCATTCGCTTAGTTGGGTGCGATTTAGTAAGAAATGACACGTCACACTTTGGGTCTGGCACTATTTTGAAAATCGACTTAGCCCACTATACAATTTGATTTGATCGTTATTTTGCAAAATTCAAAATTTCATAACGCAAAAGCCTCTCTGAGATAATTTTGATTAAAAATACCGTTTCAAACATTTTTGCAGCTGGGACAAATCCAGTTTCATCGTCAACGCCTACTACAACGCAATCAACAATAGAATAACCGTCCCATTAGGCATCCTCAACCGCCCATTTTACCACGAAAACCCGATCGTAAAATACAGCAGGATCGGCTTCGTCCTCGGGCACGAAATCACCCATAGCTTCACAATCGACTCCCCGACATTCGCCGAAAACACCCGATGCCTAGTCGACCAATACAATCGCTATTATGTCGACGCCCTCAAATCGTACGTCAACTGCAGCAGCGATCGTTGTAGAAGTGAAATTCTGGCAGACAACGGCGGCATCGAGCTGTCATGGCGGGCGCTGTCAGAACTGACAGATGTCAAACCGCACCCGAACTACACCGTCGCTCAATTGTTTTTCATAGGATTCGGCACGGTGGGTTGATAGGAAATGTTGACTCATTCAGTTGTAGATGTTTTGCAGTAGCCAATCTGACAGCTACTTGGGCAAATTGACGGATTATCCGCCCGACAAGTTTCGGGTTAATGGCGCCGTTTCCAATATGGCGGCTTTTGGGGACGCGTTCCTTTGTCCGGTTGGCAGCAGCGAGATGAATCCAGCCCGTAAATGCGCGGTGTGGTGATAATTAAAAGATCAGGTGGTGGTTGTTTCTATTATTTCTTGGCACACCCTGTACTTGAGGCTGCTTGTAAATACAATATGCTGCTCTTGGAAGGAAGGTTTTTTTTACAGCTTTTTAAAAAGCCCTCCGTCAGCTTTCTACGACAATTCGTTGAAAAGTTATGGACAATTCAAAATGTGAAGCCAAAGGGGCACTAGAATATTGAAAAATGTTAAAGTTAACCAAACGTAATCGTGTCGCATATCAAATGAAAGCTCTTTTCGAGCCCGTTCCAACTATGTTCGGCTTAATCTTCTATAGTGATCAGTTTTCGAACAATTTTGGTTTTCGCAACTTGCATAAAAGGATTTTTTTAGAAACAGCTCTCTACTCGTGTCATATATCAAATGAGAGCTCTTTTCAAGCCCGTTTCAACCTTGTTGAACTCAACTGACTATTCAGGCGGATTGTGTGTTGCATACGTAATTTAGTGGTCCTTCGAGCCGGATCTAGCAATTGCGAATTACCATATCGTTAAACATGAAGCTAAATTTAGAACGCGGGGTCGTAGTTTATTGTCTGCTTGTTATTGTCAGTGGTATTATTTAACAAAAGACGGGCGCCACAGGTAACTTGATCTTGCCCATTTCGGACCATTATGGGTGGATAAAAGGCGGAGAAAGGACGAGCAGTTTCTAATTTGCGTCATACGCCCGTAAACCTGGACGAATTGTCAACTGGATCGAATCGCAAAGTTGGTAATTCTGCAAACTCAATTCCTTGCAGTTAGCTGTGCAAAAAATCGACAAAATTTGGAAACGATTTTCGTGGTCCTCCACAGAAATAATTAAGCAATTAATTAATATTTATACAATGTCACAACAAAATATAAAACTTTGTGGGATGAAGAAACGATTTGTAAGCGGGCGATAACAACAATAAAAGTCGAAATCATTCAGAGTGAGAGTTTATGAGAAAGAAATTGCGAAACAACGAAAGGATGATTGCTTTTGTGGCAAAAATCATGTAAATTAATCGAGTGGGCGTGCGATAATTAGATGACTGCTTATTTATCGCTTTTTAATTGGCCGCCGGGGAGATATCGCGCTTTCTTCCGAAACAATTGACACGCGCGGCCACGAACACGAGAACATTTTGACAGTCATACCGGAAATGTAAAAAAACTTTCAATTTTGGAGACCACTGGACGAGTATGGCCGTCTCTTTTTTGCCCACTGCAGGACTATGGGAGTAAGACAATAAGGAAAACAATTTGAAGTTTTTTTTGTAAATGATGTCAATGTTACCAACTTTCAATTAACTGGTAAATTGTATAAATAGTACTGCCAATGTTTTCAGATAATCCGATTCTTATCTTTTGACAGCTTCAATGCAATTGGTAGGTATTATAAATGATTCATCGCTAAACGGCAACGCTGCACAAAAATATAGGCTCCCGGCCTTAGGCCACTGTCAACATTGACATAAAGGCATGCGGCCTTTCCTGCGTCATCCCGTGTGTTAAACCTGACACTAGGACTCCGCCTCCGGTCTTGACAAGGCCTCCAACTTCCAAAAAGGCAAAAACGAAAACAGGCCTCCGGCCTTAATCCTCACAGCTTCCGTACATATAGATCGCTTTCTCCATGATCTCAACGATGATTTACAAATTTTCCTGCATCGTGCCAGTTCCTTCCACCTCCAAACCTCCAGTTTTTTTTTTTCTTCGAACGAGAATCTCGATCACGACCGTCAGACACGAAACTGAATCCACATCCTTGTGATTACAGCAAATCGTCGATAAATTAAATCCGAACAAACAATATGCAAATGCCCCATAAAGCATCGATTTATGCAACCGCGGAACTCAGCCAAAGGGCCCATCGAAATTTTCACTCGATTAAAATTCCAAATTTCGCCTTACGCAACACCGTAAATCACGCGCGAGCCGGGCTTAAAAAAATCAATTAAGGACCGCTGTTCTAGCGCGCCATACCGGAAAGCGGGTGTCGTTTGTCATTTTCGAGCGTCTTCCGGGAGCGGGGAATGCGGAACACCCCGATCCGGGTTCGAGTACACGGGAAAGAAGGGGGTCGGAATGGGTTCCCTGGGGCGCGCCCCGACTTTACTGTACGAAAACATACATTGTTTTTAGAGTTTTTACGCAACGTTTCGTCACCGTGGAATGCAGGTTGTCTTGCTTCAGTAATTGATGAGGACATCGCCGAGATTCTACAATTATTCTGCTATAAAGATGATATTATTGATTAGGAGAGAGTAAATTATGTAAGCGGGTGAAAACAATTTCAATAAAAGTCGTAAAACGGCGAAGGTGGCTGCGATTTCCAGGTAAATACACTTTTTGTGGGTTGGCAAAACTGGCCGATTATTATTCGGCTGTTCGCAAACTTTGGGATCTTCGTTTTATAGCTATAGGGTAGGTACTTACCAGATGAAGCATTACTGTCAATCTGAAACAAAAAAGAAACTTGTAGATTAATATAATATCAAAGTTCAAGCCAAACGGTAATTTAAATGTTAGCACTGTTAATTACATACGTTTTAATTTAATTTGACCAGAAATCGACTATGGTAGCAATAGAAATGGACAATTTTATATTCTTGGTGACTTTTTAATTGGAGATGCTGAAACAAAACATATTTTATAGTATTTATGTTGGTAACAATAGGTACTTCGGTTTTTACCTTCTGTCTAGCTCGCACACCATAGTTCCAATTTACATGGTTAGCATTGGAAAATAAGTAATGTTGGTGTTACTGACAAATTATCTACATCGATCTACATTGTGTTGATAGCCCTAACAATAGGTATTTTATTTCTTTTAAGTATCTGTACCATATAAAGCATCTATTATTCCGTAAAGTTAACAGTATTATCTCCACCTTGAAAATTTGATTTATGCGGTTGGCAGCACCAAAATCATGAATAAAAAATTTGAAGATAGCACTAGAACTGGTGTTTGGTAGGAAGCAAGATAGGGATTATTTCTCCATTTAGTTTGTAACTGAGTGAAATTGTAAGGAAATTATACTAAATCTTTAGTTTTTTCAAGTTGGTATTAACGTATTCTTGAACACAACTGAGCTAGTAGCTTTAGGTTACAGTAAATTAAACAACTATTACCGACAAATTATCATTTTTCCTTTATTATGATGTTGTGGCAATAATAACTATGGTGGTTTTGCTTTTACTGTTAGCACGGAAGCGTAGAAGTGACACATTTTTCTCTTCTTTTGTTTCAAAATTACCACAAAAAATGTGTAAGTTTCGGAAGAAAAAACTGTAAATTTACTCAAAAACTATCAAATTACTCAAAAATTTTTAAAATTCCTGGCAAACAGCGGCCACCGCGCGGAACGGACTATGCGTACGGTACGTGACGTGACGGGACTAGTCGACTAATCCGACGGTAGGTGAACGTTAATGGGTGCTGCAAGTGTAAAACAATTTTTGTGTAAATTGACAATTTTTGTGTAAATTTACAGTTTTTGTATCAATTGACAGTTTTTGTGTAAATTGACAGTTGTTGTGTATATACGGACACTTTTTGTGTAAATTTACAGTTTTTGTGGTAATTTGGAAATAAAAAAAGAGAAAATTGTGGCACTTCTACGCTTCCGTATGTTAGTAATTCAATTTTCCCGGATTTATTTTTGAAGCCATCTTCAGGACAGTCGGCAGTTTAGAAATTATTCAGTCTTTATTATTTTTGCTTCCGACTTACCTGATGTAAACTCTTTAATGAAGTTAGTAATATAATTTGGCTTAGTTCGGGTAATTGGTGTTATAATTTTCAGGTGGTTAGTGTCTTTTTGGTGTTAAGAATTGGTAGCACTGTCCAAGAATGAAAAAAAAAAGTTAATAATTGACGAAGACAGTTGGCAAGAGTTCCAGTCGCTATTCGTAAGAGAAATATTGCACAGTAATGCCAACCGTAAATTAAGTTTGAGAAGCTGGTAGAAACAATAATAATAATAATAATAACCAATTACATATTTATACCAACCTTTAATTATAAATTGCATAATTAAATTGCCGACATTAGTTTAATTGTCGAGGAGTTAAAAGCAATTTTGTAATATACGCGAATTACCGTAAAATTGCTGAAAATTGTAAGTTACCAAAAAATTTCCAAAATCGACAAAAAACGAATTTGTACAGTTGATGGTCTTAGAATAAATGTTGCAAAAATTTGTATCTTCACTTAGAAAGTCACTAAAATTGTTAGACTGAAAATTCGTAGCGAATTTTCGACTCAAGAGTCAAAACAGTGTTGCGAATGTGGATAAATTTTTCGACTTAAAATAATGCCAACTTAAAAATTTCCAATAGTGAACCGTCTGAATGCGATAAGTATCAACTAAAATTTTTACGTGAGACTGAAAAATTAGGGTTTTTGAGAGAAGATCCATGGGAACTCATTCTCTAAAATATTTTTTTTTTATTCTGCCTAGTTTCGGAACCTTGGTCCATCTTCAGGGAAATTTCAATAATTTACTGACTAGACACTAACGCCAACTTAATTGACAACCTTTACACTATTATTGCAAATTATAGAAAGAAATTCTGCAGTTAGATCCCAACGTAACGTAATTAGCAACGCATTACAGTGTTGCAACTTAAAAGATCGAATTCATTCTTCCATTCAAGGTTGTCACTTAAAATTTGTTGCAAAATTTAATCAACAGTATTACCAACGAGGCTGAAGACAAAATTTACCATTTAAAGTAAAAGTATTTAGATGTTTCTGCCAATCCAAGAAAAATGGATGCTCCAAATCATTGCCATTTACCATCTCCAATATCTCTATAATCGTATTCTATTAATAAATTGCCGATCAGCAAAAAAAAACACAATTTTTAATAACGTCTATTAATAAAAAAATTGACTAGCAAAGGCCACTCTTGTTAACATCATATAGCATCACGTTTCCTAATTCTTCATCGCTGCTCATTAGTAATTAAAACCAAGGACCAGAATTATTTTACAATCTTCGAACCAAAAATCTCATGAATCGGGATTGACTGGACGATCCAAGGCGACCATCCTTGCAAGGCCGCAAACCTCCAGTTCCGTTTATTAAAAAATAAAATAATAATTTTCGCTCGTAAAACGGTTTTATCAGATCGCGGATTTACATAAATCCGCAAAAAAATGCTATAAAATACAAAACTATACGGCACACGAAATGATTCTCAACAATTCGCAGGCGGATCAAGTCGACCTTGGAAGAGATGATCTTCTGACATCCATGTAAATCCGGATAATGGGAGGATTCGTCATCGATAATGAACGCTTAATTGATGTTTGACATTCAATATTCGCGCCCACTCGATGGGAGCATTGTTTTCGTCGAGATGAGTTATGTTGGCAGGACCGATCGCGAGGTCAGTACTTTCATTTCGGGGATGTCTTGTTTAGGGGTTGGCAGCCTGAAAATGTGCGTACCAAAACGCGAAAAAGTTTTTTAAATTGAATTAAATTTTTTTATATCAACATACGTGTCTCGATGAGCTGAACAATTCTTATCATTGTGCCAATACTGCAGCTTAAAATCCAGTTAGTAAATTCGGGTAAATTTCATGCTACTTTAAACTTTAAAACACAAACGTGACAAAACACTATGGTCTCGTCTAGTGTAGTCAAGAGGTCTGACTGAGTGAGTCTGAGGCTCAACGCCAAAAGAGTGGGCAAGACGTGAGGAAGTTTCGGACGTATACAGTCGTGGCAAAAAGTGACTAAAAACTAAAGCGATTTAATTTCTTTGTAATAATGGCGATAAGGTCAATAATAGGGTCGAAAACCTTAGATGTAGATACTATTTTCTTGAAAAATGTTATTTTAATGGCGATAACCTTGCTTGACCTTGTAGGTTATTCTGTTGCGATAAATTGGCACCTCCATCGATAGAACTTACCTTTAGCGATAACCTGATCATATGGTTAGTTCACGATCTGTAAGTTTACAAATTTTGTGAAAAAGTAGAAGTTTCTACCGTGTCCGAGACTGCAAATTTTTAACTTCTACGCTTGCGAAGCAGTTACTGGAATCGATTGGAAAATTCAAAAAAAAACGAATCGCCAAAAACATGAAATCTTTACGTTTCAGGGTCCTGGGAACCCAAAAAAGTGGTTTTTGAAAAAATGTCTGTCTGTGCGTCTGTCTGTTTGTGATCACGCTGCAGCTCAAACTACTGAACGTATCGAGATGAAATTTGGCACACATATTCAGTGGGGAAAGTGCCTTTTTGGCACATTAACTTTAAAAATTTAAATGCAAACCACCTTTTTTCTCGTTACCATATGAATGCTCTTCGAATTCTGCTTGTAAAAATGTATTCACACTTGTGCCGTTTTGGCCAAAAATGGTGCCGTGAAAAAAAACCTATGCATAACTGTATATTTTTATTACCGGATTTGATAGCCGAAAACCTTAGTGCCATTTTTTCGAAAAATGTCATTTTAGTGGCAAAAGGGCCCTTGTTTCAATTTACTTTAGAAAAAAAAAAAATTCTTACTATCGGATTCGACAGCTGTTATATTGCCGGATCAAAAACCTTAGTGCAATTTTTTCGAAAAATGTCCATTTTAGGAGTGAAAAACATTTGTATTTACGATTTTAGTATAAATGAGCATACCGGGTGCATCAGCTATCCAAACGCTCTGCATGCCCGACCTTGGTCAAATAAAGTTAAATGCTACATTTACAAATTCTGTTAAAAAGTAGAGTTTCTACCGTCTCGGAGACTGCCAATTTTTTACATTGAAAGATAATTCCTTACCGTCAGCACGAAGCAGGTAAGCAGGTAAGAATTGTCTTTCGATGTAAAATGTATGGGTACTTTTCGATATAAAATTTATTATTGCGGCTAAACTAACAAAGCTGCAGTATTGGGACAACGCTAAGAATTGTTCAGCTCATCGAGACGCGTATTTAGATATAAAAAAAAATAATTTAAGTGGTCTCCAAATATACATTTACATAGCTCAGCAAGTCGTTTTCCTTCTTTAGACAGTAGACTGCAATTACTTACAGTCATTAAGATGTTTTTTTCCAACAGACCCCCGAAATATCAAGGATGCCTCACGAACGTGAAAACAAAGATTTAGGAAATTATTCGTGTTTTTTTTTCTCATTGACCATGACCGCTCATTTTTTCCAGCATTTTTCAGTCTTTACGACTCGAAATTAAGCAACGCCAGTAATTAAACGTTTAATTGTGATGCACGAAGGATGATTTCACCGATCGTCCGCGACTGTAAACACGATTTTTTTTCCAACAAAACACTTTCGGCAATTAAACGGACGTGATCGTAGTTACATCAACGCCGAGATTAGTTGAAGTGTTCAATCAAGTCTTTGCCAGGTTAGGGCCGTCAATCAACCGATGAATAAAACAGTTCGAAATTTTTATGCAAAAACACCGTTAGTCACGGTATTCCCACCTTTTGGCTACATCCTTGATCGCACAGCCGAATAACACCTGTTCGGGTCTGGTGTTGTTTGCCTGAAATTTTCGCTATCGTTTAACCCATTTCGAAGAAATTTGTGATTAAGATCCGGCACGGCAGTCGCCACTTGTATTTTCATTATCCTTGAACTCGTTTGTTTATGGCGAGCGTTCGTCATCATTTCACTGAGAGGTGAAGAAGAAAGGAAACGTACGTACCACCGTCTGCAAAAGGAATTTCCCACGCGAATGACTGAATATTTCAATTATGTAAGTTTTTGCGCGAAAATTTAATCACGCCTGTGGAATGGTGTTGTAACAGGATATCGGCGTTTTTGGGAGTCGATAAATCAAAATGTTTTTCTCGAATTAATAATAGCTACCCTGCGGGACTAAGCGCGTCCCGCAAAGCTCTCCTCCGGTCCCTCTTCTATAAGTATCTGGTACCCACTTTTTCCTACAAAGATGGCAACATGAACATTTGTTTCCTTCTTTGGGTTTTAACTAAATTTCAAACATGTTCAGTGTTACCATTTTCGTCGAAATATCACCAAACAAAAACTTGCAATTAAAAAAATTTAAATAACGCGATATTTTATGTTGCTGTCAGTTTTTCCTGAAGGCCTCAAATTGTTTTGATACTAACAAAATAAGAGCGCTTGTTCGCTAATTACTTTTGCAGTTTCGATCTAGTATGGATCGCCCTTCTTATAGAGTTTATAATAAATTTTCATTAGTTCCTAGGGCTTACCACATTATACTTTTTTAAACGTTTTATTGCTAAATCGTCTACAGCCCATGTCACATTAAGTTTGAACAATTGTATAATAAAGTGTTACTCGCATTAATAAAGGATGTAAATATAAGTTTTTCTTGTACGAGAAAAGGATAGAACTATAAGCAATGTCATATGAGTTTTTTTCTTTATATTTCTTTTTTATTGTCCCAGGCTTTTCGCTACTAATAATTATACAACGATCAACTTTTGATTCTCTTGTGGCCGCCATGTTGAATTTTGGCACCATTCGACACACAAAACAATTAGTTTGTCAAAAATGTAACCAGTAAGAACTTTTTTGAGAAAACATGTGGCGTCAAAATTTATTTTATTGAATTTTCAATTCGATTATTTTAAACGTCAAAAGCTAGTGTACTATTTTTACTTTTTTTCGAAAAGTTTTACACTAATTTTGCGAATTATTCATAACAATTTTATAACTGTGACGATTTTTCAAAAAAGTCCATATTGCTTACATTTTTCAAAACTGAATTTTTTTCTGCATCACATGGTGTCAAAATTCAATATGGCGGCCATAAGTGAATCAGAAGTTGACTGTCATTACTCAAATAGCATCAATCGTTAGGGAGATATTAATTTTTAATTGAAATCGCAATTTTCCGATTTTTCGGAATAACTCAGGACGTCCCCTTTGACTTTTCATCCCCATTTACAACTTTTCAACTCCCTAAGCACCTATTTTGCTAAATTCGCCTAATTTCGTTTTTCTTCGGGAATAAGTTGACCTCATATGGCTTATGTTTACCTTTTTCATTTTTTCCTTTCCACTCCATTCGCATTATTTCACCCCCCAAAAACTAAATTTACATAATTGGCTTATTTTTGTGTTATTTTCTGTAATTCGACTTAACCACGGTTAATTTTTACCCCTCTTATCTTTTCATACCCCTTTACAATTTGTTAACACTCTGAGCGATAATTTTGCTAAATTGTTTTATTTTCCCAGTTACTTTTGGTACTTCTTGTAACTGCAGTAAAATTTCATTGCCTTGGACCATTGCTTGATCTTATCGCCTCCCATAATTTTTCGATCCCCCTGAAGGCTAATTCTACATACTTCGCAAGTTTTTATGATTTCTTTTATTCATTCTCTATTGCTTAATTTTGCACGGCCAATTTTCGACATTTCGTCTTTTTGACACCACTGTGCGTCTACGGAGGCACTGCTACTAGTGGCAGATTGATAAAATCTGCAACCGATTCCACCAGTAAATTCAGACCGCCCTTATACTTTCACATACACACATGTAGATGATAAACATCTACAGGGATACACATCGCATTGATGTACATCTTCCGGTGGCTTTCCTCTTTCCGCTATTCCTCGCAGAAACCTAAAAGGAATCCCAGACGAATTCCACTAGACTCCCAATTAATTCCAGAGATTTTCCAGGAAGTCCGGGACTTTCAAGGAATTGCTGAGATTTCTAAAGCACTCCAGTGAATTCCAAGGAATCATAAACGCGAATTTCCTGGACAATTCCAAAGATTTTTAAAGTTCTGTGTACACAGAACGGGCTTGTCCAGTGGCTCTGAGTATAGTTTGTCGGCTATTTGTCAGCATAAATGACGTCATATTATGCTGACTCGGAATTTTAAAGATTTTTTTATGAAAAAACTACGAAGTTTTGAAACATTTTATTTACGGAGGAGGTGGTCTTGACGAAGTAAATTCTTCATAATTTTACCATTTTCAAAAATTGTTGGAAAGGCCCATTCCACGGAGATCCACCCCTCAATTTTTTTATATCTATAACGTAAGTTAACACAATTATAGTCTATCATTTTGACCAAAAAAAGGAAAAGTCTTTACCCAGTGACACTCTGACACTCAAAACAAACTCTAGTAATTCTCAACCAAGCTCTTGATATATAAAGTATAGTAGGTCGACCAGGTGATTCGTCGAGGTGGGGTGGGCATTTTCAGAGTCCCCGACTGTACATCAAAATGCCACTTTGGCGTCAAAGTAAAGGCTATCATTTCAGGATATGCTGCGAATGAATATGAATAACCGCAGATTCTTACATGCATCATGTTATAAAATCATTGTTAACTGCATGCGTAAGTATTTATCTCGAAAAATAGTGTACAGGATCGATCGATATACCTACATAATATTAATATTATAAGAAGAGATACTTTAGAAATTCCACTGCACAATTCACAATTTTTCTAACGCTCCTTTTCGTACAGTATCTTCAGATAATGAACAAAATTCCTGCTCCCTTTCGTAACGTTCATCTCTCTCTTTAAAAAGTATATGTCCAGATTATTTAGTCTCAGTACAATCATCAGCTATTTCTATTTAAGTAAAATTAAGATTAATATATTCATAAGTTATTACAGTATTTTGCTGTTTATTTCTGTAAAGTGGCGCGTCATTTTTTCAAAATTCCTGATATTTTTGTTCCACTTTGCCAAACGTGTACTCCCCCTCCCGTCTTGCTATATGTAGTTAGTTATTTATGTTTTGGCAAGGGCTGTGTGGAAGAACAGTCCCCGTCAGTTTTACCACCAACATATTTTGTTGTTTTACACTTTTTTTTCTCACGTGTTATATTAGATTTGTTCTAGTAAACAAAGTAAAAAAAAATTGCCTAGGTTTTTCAGAACGGTTGCAAGCAGATAATTTAATTTTTCTTTTAGACTGCTGCTCCCGAAAATATTGCAGCTCTACAGCCAGTGTCTCCACATTGGGCAAGGATGCCCCCTGTAACCCTTCCCTCGAAGATTTTAATCGATTCCTTGTAAACAGCGACAACCATTTAACGCAAACTTGCGAAACGGTTCAGAGGTGAAACTAATGAAACATCCAATTTGTCATTTGGAATCCTGAAACATCCCATTACGATAAATTCCTTTCGAAACCGTCCCACATCTTCGAAATTGTCTCGAAAAAATTCTTTTGGCACCCGTCCAAGCCGTTTCGATTGCGAAAGAACCCCGTTATCGCGCACTATCTGGAATTCCAGTAGCTCCAAATATCAAACCGAATGGATTTGACACAGAAACGGGATTTATGTAATGTTTGCAAATTGATTCACGAGTGTTTAATGTCAAATATGGGGCGATTCGATCCCACCAACGGGTGGGTGGTTGTGGGTGCGGGGCTCCCCTTGAACCAATTCGCCCGTCGTGACGTCACCATGGACCCGACCTTGCCGAAAAAAAAAATCGGAATCCCTTGCAATGTCAAAGACCGTCTTCGGCTGGTGGTGGGATCCTGAAGATGCGCAAGGTATAAAGGTGATGATTCGGTGCCGCCTCGGATCAGTGCTGTAACTATCCGAGTTGAGTGGTTATCTACTAGTGTGCCGTGGATTATTACGTAAGTGATGGTAAAAAAAAAATTGCGTTCGTCTTCTGCGCGCCCGTCGAAGTCTCCGCGGTTTTTGGCACTTTCACCGTCGTGGACCCGGATTCGCTTTGGGATTACGCGGGAGGAGATTATCGCTTTTTGACGGCTACAATGAATGTTATTGCCGTTTTTAATGATCGTACTTAGTCACGCTGGACTTTAATGGATTCGCGATTTAACCATGTTGGCTAAACCTGTTTCGGTCTAGGCGGCGATGGCGATTGATCCCTTGGCAAGTCGCGGTTGCTGTGCTTTTTCATCTTAAATTATGTGTGGGCGGCTGTGGACGGGATCGGAAATTTTCCAAATTGTCAAAGAATTTTGGAAATCTTGAAGTTGGCTTTCTTTGCTTTTTGGTCACCATCAAAAGATACGTGAAAATCAAACAAAAATATTTGAAGATTTCATGGGGCGTTTGTGGTGAAGTTTAAATCAAAGCCAATTTTCGTTTTCAAAAACTTCCAAAATTTTCGAAAATTGAAACCGTTCAAAATTATAGTTGTCTTCTTCAACTTTAAACCAGTCAGCAGCAAAGTGTCAAAGAAGACGTCGTTTTTGAGGTTCACATATTCAAACGAGTTTTTGACTGAAGAAATTTTCAAAAATTCAGGCTGTTGTAGAGGATTTCAAGTTGAAATCAAATCCAACACCTCTTGTTGCCAAATTAAAAACACAAAAATTCCCTTGATGAAGAATGTCAAAAAAATTGGAATTGTGAAAAATTTTCTATTGAATGCTGAAATGCTGTACAGCGTGGAACGATCTTCGAAAATCAAATTTTATTAGAAGAAAAGTCGACACATAGTCGATATCGAGTCTGTTAAGAAAACAGTTGAAAATTCAAAGCGCCCAATCCAAAGTTGTACAGTGCTATTCAGAAAACATGCATGGAAGCAAATGCAGTGCAATCTGCAAAAAAGACGTTTGTCCAAACTTAGTTCGTACAGCAAATGTCATCATTTTATGTAGGGGGTGTGCGAACTAAACTTAGACAAGCGCCCTTTTGACAGATTGCGATTCTTTTGTTTCCACAGCTCACATATTTTCTGAATAGCACTGTTTGGCAACCAATCACATTTTTAATTAGTTTTCAGAGCTTACGCTATACAGGGTGGCGCTTTTTTCGTTTCCCACTAATGGGAGACCATAAGAATTAGAGGATCGGTTAAATTAGAAAAAAGTTGCACTTTTTTGGGGTGATTAAGAATATGTAAAGAGTTCTCCTATATCTTGATTCGTTTTTTAACTTTTAATAAATCTTAACATAATACTGCTACTTCAACGTATACAACTTGGCAATAATTAATAATTCGGTAACTTTTAGTTGTCATCACAATGTTGGCACTAATGTATTTCTGACTGTACAGGTGTTCCGAAATTAGTGGTCAAAATTTTGCCAGTAGATTCTTCTATGAAAAAAAGTCCCAATGAACATATGTCGAAAAATAAGTCCTACGGGAGCTAAGACCCCTTAAAGGGGCCACTTTTAAAGTGTGTTTTTCTAAATATCTTCAAAACAGTTAAAGATAGCAACGTGAAATTTGGCATCTTTATTCTTTATTAAGTCTTTGATGCTGAATTTACGACTGTGGAAAAAATTTTAAAATTGTGATTATAAGCGTCTCGTACAGGCCTAAAACTCAAACATTTTTGTAAGCAGTTTTTTCTCAAATTTGATTCCAGAATCTGAACATTTTATGTTTTTTAGATAGCAAAGATAGCAACCATTTTGAAGATATTTAGAAAAAAAAACTTTCAAAGTGGCCCTTAGCTTGGGAGTTATTTTTCGACATATATGTTCATATGGACTTTTTTTCATATTTTTCACAGAAGAATCTACTGGTAAAGGTTTGACCACTAATTTCGGGACACCTGTATTTCGAATTTATCTAAACCTTTTACTAATTCAAAATGAAAATGAAAGCAGCCAGTGTTCCCACTTAAAGAAAATGAAAATCTTCCCAAGTGTTTCTAATTTGAGATCATGTTATTATGGGCGTTTGAAGCGTTGCTAACAAAACTGAGACAACACCTATAAAATTCCAATTTCGAAAAAAAATTGAAAAAGTTGAAACCATTCTTGATCCAACATCAGATACCAAGTGATACAACAAAAAACACTACGACTATAAAAATTCAATAATTTATTCTCAACTAAATATAATCTAGAATAGATCTTGAACTTTTAAAAGATTTTTGTTTTATATGTATACTACTAGACATACTTCATTATTTTTAAGGACAAAATCGATGTTTTTACGGCATCTACTTATATCCCGAAGCTGTCAACTCATAATGGAGCTTTTAAATTCATCTGGAAGTATATGGTGCTAGAATCTGGGGATTTTTTTGAATTCTTGCTAAATGTTAACAATAGCTCCCATAGATATTTTTTTTTTATTTTTTTCATGTTGGCAACTCTGAACATACATTAGATCTCAAGGCAAAAACCAATTTAGTGCTACTAATTTCTGTGGCAATTCTTTGGTGGTTATTTCGTAATTGTCGGTACCAACTTAGGAAAGCGAAATTTGGTGATACTTAATGAGACAAATTTCGATCACTTTCGTCGCTAAGCTATTAATAGAAAATTTTAAAAATAGCCACCAGTCCTACCAACTCACCGTGATTCATCAGCCATAAAAACCAAAAAAAAAATTACTTTTTCTTCATTAATAATAATTCATTAGAGTCCGGGAGGCTGAAAGCTTTTAGTTGACATTACCTACCTCCTATTTCGACCAAATGGATCAAACCATTGTTCGCAAAGTTCATGGCTGCACCTCAATAAAGATCGTCATAAATAATAAAGGGTTTATTACGGCCCGCGGCAAGGCCAGAGGATGATGTTCCGGGTGAAATTATTATTAATTTCGATCCTTGGATAATTTATGCCGATCGTGATGGCACAGAAAAAAAAACACTCGAGAAAAATGTCAGAAGATCCATACCTGTTTTGAAAATGAGAGTAGGACAGTGGCGAAGGTCGGGCGAACCTCTCATCTTCGCTGTGTCCCAATCTTGATCTTTATTAATTCGTTAATTTGGAACAGAATTTCGACACGACGGGTTTTTTATTAGCACCGAATTTTTTCGTTCGCGAAACGGATGCGAATGTTTGCGTAGATCGTTAGAGGTGAATATGGAATCCGCGTCTGGCGTTCCCTACGTTTGAATGACGATAAATAAACTTTATTCGTTCGTCGTTGGAAAGGCCTTCAAAAGAGCTTTCATTTGATGTGCCTCTCGATGGATTTTAAAAATTTTGAATTGAAACTCAAAATTAGATGTTTTCAGCTTCAGCCTCCGCAAGAAATTGATTAGGATATTATTTGAGAGAATGTCTAAAGATTCCTATACAACTCAACGAAGTTCCACTATCCTTACTTTGTTCAAAAATTGAACCAAAAGTCAAAATTTATATACTTATATTTACTTATTTACTAAACTAGAAGACTAGTGGAAATAGAAATGTCTTATTTCTATAAATGATTCCAAAATTCCTTGTGCCCTTTGTACCAAAATTTTTGAATGCGCCTAACTCACGAACGGACCATGCTATAAAACTAAGTGAGTGCTTGTTTGAAAGCTTTTTAGACGAGCTTTCTCCCTGTCCTATAAATTCTCTTGTTCGTTATTCTTTACTTCTCAATTTAATACAGATTCGAAAAGGCATAACTCCTGAACGGATTTTCTTAGAAACGCGATCGTGGGCGATTTGAGCAAGTAAGGAAACGTGATTGTCCCAGATTCATTAATTACCCCATAAAAGACGGTTTCATTAGATAATGCGAGGTAAAAAGCTTCCCGTCAATAATTTAAGACTGCGGCTGACCTTTTCCAACAATAATCCAAGGAAAATTTATTTATCAAGATTAATATTGCTGGTAAGTGGTAATCCACGACAGGTTTTGTTAATTACGCGATAAATAAACTATCGATAAAGCTTTCAATTGATGTATGTACTGAAGTCGTTTTTGATATTTTCTGACATATCTCAAAAACTAAAAGCGACAGAAAGTTCGCCAATTCGTACTTGAAAAGATATCAACAAGAGCTTTCATTTGATACCAAACACGACTATCTTTGATTCCCTTCAACATTTTCAAAATTCATCGTGCCCTTTGTACCTCGATTTTTAATCGCGTGTAAGTCTCGAACGAATGATGCTACAAATGTGAGTAAGGGCTCGTTTGAAAGCTTATTAAACGAGCTCTCTCCATCCTCAGTAAATGATCGTGGTTGCATTTTTATTTTTCAAACCAATACAATTTCTGAAGAGGCATAACTCCCGAACGGATTATCGTAGAAACGCGATCGAGGGCGGCTTGAAGCCGGCATTCAACCGTCGTTTGATCTAACGCACTTTCACGTCTTTAATTTTAAACCGCGTCTGACCTTTTCCAACAATAAATAACCCAAGGAAAATTTATTTATCAAGATTAAGATTGCTAGTAATACACGACGAGTTTTGTTAATTCCGCAGGTAAACAAGATGACTCCACTGTTACTGGTGGGTCTAGTCGTGGGGGTGGCCCTCGGGGACGTCAAAGTCTCGGACCCGAACACCATCAACGGCGACTTCTGGTGGATGGACTCCAACTCGCCTCTCAAAGCCGCCTACGACTACTACAAGAAGTGTAATGATAAAGGCAATTGCTTGTCGGCGGCGGCGCCGGGGGCTCCAGCCCCCGCACCTTTCCGCCCCCAGGACGCCCCTAAACTCAACCTCGGGAGCAATCCCTTCCTTAACGGACAACTTCAAGAAGGGGATGCCAAATACAACAACAAGAACGAGGTCAAAATCGATTTGAGTAAAAATCCGTTTTTGAGTGGGACCGTTACTACGGGTAGCGGCGAGCAGATACAGAAGGACGCCAATGGGTTCCTGGGGGTTCAACCTGCACAACCCTTCAAACCAGGGTTCGCAACCTCCCACCCCTTGGACCAAAAAAAACCCTTCTCGACGATCCACCCTGTAGATGCTGTCGAATGCTCAGGAGAGGGCTTCATATGCGTCCAAAAGGCACTGTGTCATAATGGCATCGTCAACACCAACGGGGAGGGCCTCTTCCAAACCAGAAGCAGCGTAAGTGTTTGTACAATTTAAGAAGTTCTAATTAGTAAAACAAGAAATTTAAAAGCTGTTTTGATAAGACCTCGAGAAGAGCTTTCGTTTGACACCAAACACGGCTATCCTTACTTCTTCTGAAGTTTTACAAAATTGCTAGTGCCCTTTGTACCTAAATTTTTCATCGCGTGTAACTTCCGAACGGATTGTGCTATAAACTTGAATAAGGGCTTGTTTGAAAGCTTTTTAAACTAGCTTTCTCTACACCTCGCCTTTGTCATTTGGAATCCATACAGCTTTTGAACGGACATAACTCCTGAACGGATTATCCTAAAAACTTGAAAGAGCACATTTATAGTCAATCCTACTTTACTTTTAATAAACCCAAATTTACTGTAAATTCCGCGTCCAGAAGGAATTGTGTCACGACGGCCTCGTCAACACCAACGGCGAGGGCCTTCTCCAAACCAGAAGCAGCGTAAGTGTTTGTTCACAGTTACGTCACTCGCATACCGGACCGTTGCGCAACGCGCGAGATTCTGCTTCATCCATATTCGCGCTCCCAATGTGACATTTACTACGATTTCAAAATTCAAGGCTGCCATCGGAAAAAAAAGGAAAAATGTGAATCACGCCGCGTTCCATTTATCGAGAGGGCAACAGACCCGAATAAAAAGCGGTGTTTAACGCTCAATTTGCATCCCATTAACGTTGGAATGGGAATTTAACGGTGTAAAAGTAAGGAAAGTAAGAATGACGGGGAAAGTCGGGACATATGGCGCGAGTTTGGTGAAGGTGGCGAGAGAGGGTGGGAAATGGGGGCGGTTTCGGGTAGTTCTAGAAATTGGGGGTGGAAAATTGGCATAAAATGGCACTTTTCGCACGGGGAATACTGGATTCGCGTCTAAGCAGGTCAGCTAGGTTAATTTGTTTAACTTACGAAAATCGTTTATGTACTTGCTATTTTTGTTTTATTTTTCTATGTAATATGTACTAAGTATACAGTTAATAAACACATACAAGCATACCTACTAATAAGAGTAAAAAGTGTTACTTTTCGCTAGAGGTGCAATTCTTGACGAACTGTGAAATTAGATTCTTGCCGGTCTATGCACATATAAGTGTGTTGTCAATACTAGTTAAAATATACCTAAAGCGGCTTCAGAATTTACGAGATGAAAACTATTTATCCTCACTGTAAATAGAATAGAATTTTTTTAATTCAGTGCAAAATGTTTGCTTTAGGCTTAGTTTCAAAATATGATGAAAGGCAAAGTACCAATCCCCAGCAATCACATATTATTTAACGCTGTACCTAAGAAAAATGATACTTTCCACCCGAGCTGCACCGCAAATTTTAAAGGAAAAATTTTACAATCGTCTCCCGACCTTTCCATGATCGCGCATTAACAGCAATTACGCAACATTTAAGAAGCGTTTCATCTGACATTGAACACCGCCAAAACGTTTTCTAATCAATTTGAATTAGTTAGCATCAATAACAGTTTATTACCGTCTGGCCCTGATTGTAAAGAAATTACAATAGCATTGTCGTAATCATCATCTCGGAGCCCTCCAGGCCAAACACAATTTCTTTCGCCGAATTTCTAACGATTTACGCAATCCACTGTTTGTTGGATAAACAAAACCTAATGAATGTTAAGGATAATTGTCTTCAACGAGGGGTCACAGGTGTCACCCCCATAAATCTGGCGCAAGAGATTTCGACAGTGCCTCTTGAACCCGGGGTTAGCACTATTTAAGACGATTCTTACGTAAGACCACCCACAATGACCTAAAAATTTTCCAGCTGCACTACTGCAAGAAAGACGAGGAAGCTTGCTGTCGTCTTGAGGGGGCCAACAGCAAGAAACAGGAACTGCAACTGCCAAGCCTCAATGAGATCACGTCGGGGAAGAGTTCTGTCCTCAAGTTCACGGGAGGATCCGGGCTCAGTCCTGGAACTATACAAGTTTTGATCGATGATGACGTCAAGCCTGAAGTGCATTCACCGGGAGAGGGTGGAAGCACCTCTAAGAATGTCAGGCAGACATCCCAGAGTACCCCTGATTATAGCCAGGATAGATTCGGGGATGACGTTAGATTTGCTTCTCCTGATTTCCAAGGACCGGCTTATCTACCGCCCCTTGAGAGTTCACCAACTCCCACTCGTCGACCTCATCAGCCTCCTCCGACGATTCCTGTTTTTGTACAGCCGCAAACCAGCCCTAGGCCCACACCTACTCAATATTTGCCACCTAGTCCAAGCCCCACCACGTACAGGCCCGTTTCGTCGAGTACGACCCAGAGGGGATATTTACCTCCAAGCCCTACGACTCCGACTTCTAGCAACACTGTGTACGACCAGTATGTACCGTCTAGGGCACCGAGCACGCCTAGGCCATATCAACCCTCACAGAGCACGCCGATTGTAACACCACAGCAGCCATATCAACCCTCACCTAGCACGCCTAGGCCGTACCAGCCGATTATAACACCACAGCAACCATATCAACCCTCACCTAGCACGCCTAGGCCGTACCAGCCGATTATAACACCACAGCAACCATATCAACCCTCACCAAGCACGCCTAGGCCGTATCAGCCTAGCATAACCCCACAGCAACCTTACCAACCCCCCCAAAGCACGCCTAGGCCGTTCCAGCCTAGTATAACCCCACAGCAACCTTATCAACCGTCATCAAGCACGCCTAGGCCATACCAGCCTAATATAACTCCACAGCAACCATACCAACCCTCACAAAGCACGCCTAGACCATACCAGCCTAACATAACTCCTGAACAACCATACCAACCTAGTTCACCTAGACCGTTCCAACCTAATCCTACAACAAGTAGAGAATACTTGCCTCCAAGATCTCAACAGCCTTCCTCGCCTAGACCCAATCCGTTTATCCCAGAAGAAACACCTTCAAGCCCTTACTATCCTAGCCCCAGCTCGCCCCAGCCTAGGCCAACGCCTCCTCCTTATAGACCAAGCGAACCTTCAACACCTAGTTACAACTATCCAACGTCTCCTCAGCCCTCCACTCCTGGGTATAGCTATCCAACCCCAAGCCCTAGTACTCCCCAACCTGGACCAACGCGTCCTCCATATCAACCTAACCAATCCTCCACCCCTGGCTATAGTTATCCCACGCCTAGTCCTAGTGCTCCTCAATCTAGACCAAGCCTTCCTCCATTCCAGCCTAGCCAACCCTCAACCCCCGGATACAGTTATCCCACGCCTGGACCAACGCGCCCCTCATATCAACCTAGCCAACCCTCAAGCCCTGGCTATAATTATCCAACGCCTAGCCCTAGCGCTCCCCAGTCTAGACCAACTCTTCCTCCGTATCAGCCTAGTTATCCCACACCTGGACCAACGCGCCCCTCATATCAACCAAGCGAACCCTCAACTCCTGGATATAGTTATCCAACGTCTAGCCCTAGTGCTCCCCAATCTAGACCAACCATTCCTCCATATCAGCCTAGTCAACCCTCAACTTCTGGCTACAGTTATCCCACGTCTGGACCAACGCGTCCTCCATATCAACCTAGCCAACCCTCAAGCCCTGGCTATAACTATCCAACGCCTAGCCCTAGCGCTCCCCAATCTAGACCAACTCTTCCTCCGTATCAGCCTAATTATCCCACGTCTGGACCAACGCGTCCTCCATATCAACCTAGCCAACCCTCAAGCCCTGGATATAGTTATCCAACGCCTAGCCCTAGCACTCCCCAAAATAGACCAACCATTCCTCCATACAAGCCTAGCCAACCCTCAACTCCTGACTACAGTTATCCCACGCCTGGACCAACGCGTCCCCCGTATCAACCAAATCAACCTTCAACGCCTGAATATAATTATCCCACGCCTAGCCCTAGTTCTCCCCAACCTAGACCAACCCTTCCTCCATACCAGCCTAACCAACCCTCAAGTTATCCCACGCCTGGACCAACGCGTCCCCCATACCAACCCTCAAGTCCTGGATATAATTATCCCACGCCTAGTCCTAGTGCTCCCCAGTCTAGACCAACCCTTCCTCCATATCAACCAAGCCAACCCTCAGCCCCTGGATACAGTTATACCACGCCTAGCCCAAGCCAAACCTACAGAACCCCCGCATACAGACCCGACCAACCTTCTACTTTCAGACCAACCGGTTACCAGTACCCCAAACCAACCCCTTCCTTCAGTCTCCCGACCCAACCTCCGTACAACCCCAGCACAGCCACTAATGGTAACCCCAGCACGCCAAAACCAAACCCATTCCTACCGCAACAAACGACGCCAAATCCCTACCAACCGGCGCCATCTACTAATGGGTACCAGTCAACACCGCGGCCAGGGTTCCCTAACACAAAACCCCCTTATCAACCGACTTATCCACAGCAACCTACAACTTCTAGGACACCTGGGTACTCGTACCCAACGCCAACTCCGACGTTCGGATACCCAAGCCAACCTCCCCACAACCCCTCTCCGACCAACACGAACAACATTTATCTACCCCCGAACTACCCCGAAAGTTCCAGCGTTTCAATTTCCGTAACACAACCGACGAGTCCCAGACCCAGACCCGATTACACGGGAGATGCTGATAGTCACAATCCCTCCATTGTAGGCTCCCCGCAACCTCCACGACAATACCCAGAGCCGGAACAACCCCCACCAGCGGGTTGCGCAGCCGCCTTAAAATGCGTGCAGGAGATTTACTGTACGGCTGATGGGTCGGTCTCGCCTGTACCTGTAGTGTTAACCAAAGAACAAGAACTGTCACGAGTACCAACCACGGTAAGAATAACTTATTTGATTTAATTTAATCGTTTTTCTTAGACCTGCTTAGATGAGGAGACCCACGTCATTGGAAAATGTTGTCGCGACCTCAACTACAAGGATCCCTGGCCATCTGCGAACCTGGTGAACGGCGTCGACGACGGACAATACAAGGAAGACGACGGAATTGGGCAATACAGGCAGGATCTTCAACGTCCGGTCAGGTCACACTCCGGAGGACCTCGCCAAGAAGTTTCTAGTACCAGAAACGATAATATCGAACCTCCTAGTTGTGGAACCAGGAATCTCAACACGAATCCTAAAGCTCCAGGCCCTCTCGACGTTAACTTCGCAGAAATCCCTTGGCAGGCTATGATCCTTCGGGACTCTAACAGGAGTTTGCTCTGTGGTGGTGCGATTATTAGGCAAAACGCTGTTTTAACCGCGGCTCATTGCGTGGAAGGACTACCCACAAGCGATATTCTGATCAAGGGTGGAGAATGGAAGCTTGGGATCGACGAGGAACCGCTTCCCTTCCAAATCGTTAAAGTGGCAGCCATCATCAGACATCCTCAGTATCAAGCAGGTTCTTTGGTAAATGATTTGGCAGTTTTGATATTAGAGGAAAAGCTGAGACCTTCCAAGAATATCGGCACCATTTGCTTGCCCAAGCCTAACCAAATCCCGACAGAGAGTTGCATAGCCACCGGTTGGGGCAAGAGAATATTGCAATGTAAGTTATGGATAATTTTTCGTGCAGTTAACAGTTTTGTTTCCAGTGCACGCCAAAGGAGCCATTATGCACTCCATCGGAGTAAGCGTCATGGACAACAACCAATGCAAAGAGACCCTTTCAAACACATTCCAACACGCGTTAAGCCACTACAGCCCCAATACTTTATGCGGGTACTCCAAGATCGATCAATGCAGGGTAAATCGTTTCGAAATGACATCTTCAGGTCTTAACGAAGATTTTACAGGTGGATTACGGTAGCGCTTTGGCTTGCTCCAACGGTAATCAGTACACGCTTTCGGGTATCTACGCGTGGGATACCGGCTGTAAGCACGAAGGACAAATCGGAGGGTACGTGGCCCCCGACGTCGAATGGATCGAAGGCACCCTCTCCAAGCCCCTCAAGGAGCTCAAACGACTCGATAGACAATATTCACAATAACGCTCAACGATGTGAAGGCCTCCCTGTCGACTCAACGTCACTCGACAAGGAGGCCTTTCGAATAATAATTTAGTGAGACTTGAAGATGTTTCAGGGAATTCCGGGTGGATACCATCTGGAACTAAGAAGATTATGGTGTAACGTTCAAAAAACTGCCATATTTGGATTATGTGTTATGTAAAGTTTATTTAATTAGATTGTAATTTTAATACTCAATTAGCAGAGTGGCCGACCAGCTGTTTATGCTGTAACTTACTTGAAGAATAAAATATTTTAATAAAAGTGAGCTGGCCTATCCTTGTTGGCGAGATAGGCTCTACCTCAGTCTACATCAGTCAAAGTATTTTTACGATCTTTCGTTTTCAAACGGATTCTAATATTCTTAAGAAAATGAAAGATGAAAAGCAGTCATCCCGATTTTTAAATATTTGTAGCAATTATGTATTTCTCTCGGGAATTTTAAGTGGACATTAAATCTGAACAATAAACTTTTATCTATCACAAATGTGTCGACAAATGCAGAAATTAACAACTGCTTCAGCAAGGCACTGTTTGGTATCCCCTCGGGAGATACGGCTGTGGTGGATGCTATGGGGTTAAGTAATTGTAAAATCATGCTTCACTCCACACAAGCACCGTTCCTTGAATGCATGTGAAAGGACCTCACATCCTGAAATATACCGGATAGATATAGCCATGGTACCATTTTTGCGAAAATCGGAGAGTTATTGGCCGAGAAAAATAGATTTTCTTGGCGGCACCCGGTCCAAACAGAAATAAAGTGCGACCCATCATTTTTGACTAAAATGAGGTAACTGAGCCAGTGGTACCATTTTTAGAAAATTCGAATTGTAATCGACCGAGAAAAATCGAAAAAATCGCAAAAAGTTAAGATTTTCTAAGAAAATAAGTATTTTTACTAAGTGACTGATACCATTTCTGAAAGAATCGGACTAATTGGCCGAGCAAATAGGTCTTTTTGTTAATTTGGAGGCTAAATTATTTGAAAAATCATTTTCAACAATTCAGAATGCACGTTTTCCTTATTTTGCGAAACCAAAAAGCGACAGAAAAATGTTTTTGTGAAAAAGTCGAGGAAAAAGTGCTAAAATGTTCAAAATCAGCTTAGCACCTGGTCCAAATAGAAATCAAGTTCGACCCATCAGTTTGTGACTAAAACGAGCTAATTAAGCGATTGCTACCATTTTTCAAAAATCGAGTGGTAATCTACCGAGTATGGTAAACTCGTGAAAAACAGTCTTGAATTACTAAAAATTAAGTGGCAAACTTCTACTTTGCAGGCCTAAAAAAACTATTTCTCTAACAAAATTTAAAGAATTTATGGAAATCAAGTTGGCCTTGGCGCTAAATAAACGTATTTGTTGAGACCAAGCGTGGCGCATTATTTTTGAGTAAAGTAAGATCAGCCAGCCATTGGTACCCTTTTTACTAAAATCGGGTTATATGTATTTAGAAGAGAAAAGTCCATTCTTTTGCAAATTTATGGGCTAAATAATTGAAAAATCCTTCTGAGTAAATCAAAATGCACATTTTTCTTATCTTGCGAAGTCAAAAAACGAAAAAAACTAGTTATGTAAAGAAAGTGTCAAAATTTTCAAAATGGACTACTTAGCACCTGGTCCAAGTAAGAATCGTCGTAAATGCGACCTATCATGTTTAGCTAAAATGAGCTATAACTAAAAGACAAAAAATATAAATTTTGACTTTCTCAAAAACCAAAAAAAGTGGACACGCCTTTAAAATTAAAATCTAATTTTTCTATTTCGGTTTCCTAATGAACACTTTATAGCACCCAAACGCGTTCTCTAATGTGCCCAATTAGAGCACGGCTTTTGTTTACATATAACCTAGACAACGATTGTGTCCAACAATCGCCAACTGACAAGCGAACATTGACCTGTCTATGAAAATGGAAAACCAATTTTTAACTTCTACGCTCAAGGCGGAGCAGTATATAAAATCGATCAAAAATTCGAAATTGAACTGACATCAAATCTTTACGTTTCGGGGTCCCAGGAACCCAAAAAACCTATTTTTGAAAAATGTGTGTCTGTGTGTCTGTGTGTGTGTCTGTCCGTGTGTCTGTGGACACGCTACAGCCGAAACTACTGAACTGATTTTGATGAAATTTGGCACACATATTCAGTGGGAGATTTGTAGGTGCTGATTAGAATCTGGGCTACACCGGCTCACGGAAAGTGCCTTTTTGGCACATCAACTTTAAAAATTTAAATGCAAACCCCCATTTTTCGCATTACCATATGAATGCTCTTCAAATTCTGCTTCTAAAAATGTATTCACACTTGGGCCCTTTTGACCAAAAAATGGTGCCGTGAAAAAAAAACTATGCATAAATGTATATTTTTATTACCGGATTTGATAACTGATTTTTTTTCAAGCCGAAAACCTTAGTGCCATTTTTTCGAAAAATGTCATTTTCGTGGCAATTTATTTTATTGTCTGTGCGGGAGAGGAGCTGATTAGATTTTGAAGCCGATCAGTCAACCCGAAGTGCCCTTTTGGCATAGCAACTTTCTTATTTTAAATATTTAAAAATTTAATAAATGCTGCTGTTATTAATCCAATGCAGTGCGGCGTAGAAGTTCCTGCCGTCTCCGAGACCGCCTTTTTTTTTCTAACAGGTTATGGGTAACCGAAATAGAAAAAATTGTATAAAAAACGTGTTTCATAAGGCTCTTATCGCACTCGGATTGCCGTCAATTGTCAAAATCCGCACCGCAGCTGTCACCTCGTGACGTAATGCCACATTAATTACGCTGGAATTCCGCAAATAACAGCAGAAAACAATGGCCAGCGCCCTAAAAATCTTCAACGCGGCCAAAACCGGTAAGTGAAACGATTTTTTCACCGATCAACCCCAAAATTTTCAAACATAACCTCACTTTCGTTTCGTAATCAAAACATCGCAGGTTCCCGGTTCCTCCGCCCCTGCCCCCAGACAGCCCCCTGCAGGTACGAAACCACCTCCTCCAAGGGCGAGTACGTGATCGTCACCCCCAAGGACCCCGGCATGTCCTTCAACGAGATCTCCGATCGTGCAGCCCAAAAGATCTTCCTCACAGAACTCATACGAGGATTCGGGGTCACTTTGGCCCACATCTTCAAAGAGCCCGCCACGATCAACTACCCCTTCGAGAAAGGGCCCCTGAGCCCCCGCTTCCGGGGGGAACACGCCCTGAGGAGGTACCCCTCAGGGGAGGAGCGATGCATTGCTTGTAAATTGTGCGAGGCAATCTGCCCTGCTCAGGTAAGCCAACCTTTGTTTAAAAAAAATTACTAAATTGTTGTAGGCTATCACGATTGAGGCTGAGGAGCGAGCTGATGGTTCCAGGAGAACCACTCGATACGATATCGACATGACGAAATGTATTTATTGCGGGTTTTGCCAGGAGGCTTGCCCAGTCGATGCTATTGTCGAAGGGCCTAATTTCGAATTCTCCACCGAGAGTCACGAGGAGCTGCTTTACAACAAGGAGAAGTTGCTCAACAATGGAGACAAGTGGGAGTCGGAGATTGCAGCTAATATTCATGCCGATCACTTGTACCGTTAGTAAAGTAGTGTAATTGTTAATAAATTAGTTAGACGCGTTAAGTTGGCAGCAGTGATGAAATTATTGTTGTTGAGATCATAAAGCAAGCTATGAATCGTTGCTATAGTTACTAAGGAAAAATTTAATTTTTTGAGAACTTACAGAGTGCTGTGAAATGAAGGGCTGATCTGATTGGTTGAGGGAAACTCACTGGAAAACACTCGCTTCACTCTAAATTACTTCATTTTCACTAAAGTAACGCGAACTTACGAAGAATGTTAAACGGAAAGATTGCGGTCCAAAAAATCGCTCAACATAACCTCAACATCGATTTTCGAAATGTTCACTATTGGACTACACTACACTACAACACTATTCACTTTATGACGCAAACATCACTTTTTTTAATTATAAAGAAATCGCGTTTTTGAGAAAATTCACCAAGTTTATTAATTGCAAAATTTTGTACCTTAGTCTGCGTCCGCGACTCCGCGCTCTTTTGTTAGTAGGCTCTGAAACGATTTGATTGGTCTAAAAATCACTGGTCTAGTGCGCATGCCCGAACCCGAAATTATCGTAAACAATTCCTGATTTTTGAATTTGTTCTTATATTCCTCGCCCAAAATTGACACGACTTTGATTGAATTTGTAAACGGAAAGATTGAGGCCCGAAAAACCGATCAAAATAACTCCACTACATTTCACTCAGCAGGCTTTGAAAGCAACAGGCCAACAGGCGATTTGATTGGTCAAAAGTATGGCATCTGGTTGGTGCACATGTCCGAACCCGAAAAAATGAAATTTTAAACTTAAATTTAATAATAAATTTAATTTGTCTTTCTCAAACCTAATTTGCTTTTATATTCCTCGCGAAAAATTGACTCGATTTTTACTGAATTACACAAAAAAACAGGGGGTCATTCGGTCATTGTCCCTTGTGACCAGTGCTGGGAAATCTGAGCGATCTGATTGGCTGAATCCGAGTCACGTGATTCTTTGCACAAAATTTTTCAGTTGAGCCGTTTTCGTTTTTTTTGCGGTTTGAACCACAAAATTATAATTAATTTTTTGTTTGTGACGTCATGAGCATTCAACTCGTAGGTGCTAAATCTGAGATCAAGAGGGCCTAAAATTAGAGACCTAAAATTTCAATTTTAATGGCACGTTTTATATTCACCACCGCTTCCACTAGTATTATGGTCTGTCCGGGATCCACACGACTCACACGACCAAGATTCACCCTATTGACAACAATGATTCGCCATGGAAATAGGGTGAATCTTGGTCGTGTGGATCCCGGACACAGTATAGTGAGATGCAAGTATATGCGATGCGCCACTGAAATTTCACGGCTCTCTTGATTTCAAATTTTGTTGTTCACATACTTATCCGAAAAATATGGAAATGCCTTACATAAATAAGTCACGTGTTCCATTACTTTCGATAAAGGTATGAAATTGTGAACTTATGTTCATTTTTTTAGGTGGCAAGTCAGGCTCTTCACAGCTGGTGTTAAACGGGCTTTGACAGGAATTTTAAAGCGACCTTGAAGCCTGTTTCACAAAACAGCAAAGAAAAGCCTGACTTACACTGCCTCTGTATGCGTGTTAGGAAATGTTTCGATTTTATGCTAATCAAGGTTTCCAAACTTATACGTCTCTCTCTATTTCGTGACGTAATATGGAGGCAAAATTTGACAATAATGAGACTTTTGCATACCGGGCAAATTTTGCCTCCATATTGTCTATCTCTTTTAATTGGAAACCATAATTATTTAAAATTATAGTTAAATTTATCATTTGTCAATTTACGTCTGACACTGCGCAAGTAGAAACTTTAAAACGAACTCAAACAGCTGTCAAGATTCATTTGTTCCCATAGCCCAACACGTCACGTGACTACCCCGCATAAATGACGTCACAACTGGTCAAATAAAAATATACAAATGCAATTTATTAATTAACTATGAAAAATAGAACAAGTCAATACATTTACGAAACAAATGAATTTAAGCTTAACAATTAAAATACCTAGTCAGTCGATAATAAATAAAAAAACGCGCTAAGACCTACTGCAGATATGGAGGCCCGCCAACGGGGGAGTCCGGGAACCTCTGCATGTACCTCTCCAGCTTCAAATACTTGACAGTGACCAGATTCCCGGCGAACCTAAAAAAACTCATCCCACTTCTGATGTTACTCGGAAAATCTTACCACCATCCGTGAAAGTTTCTATAAACCACCGCGGCGTCGCTAGTGTCCGCACACTTGATGTACACGCAATTAGTTTTCGGGTCGACTCCGCAGTGCAGGATCCTGCACTGGTCTGCGCATTTGCCAAGCACAGTCTTCTTGATTTGCGAATTGGTCTCCCCGTCCTGAACCATTCCTCGAATTTTCAGGCAAGGGGTGGGGGAAAAGGGGAGGCTGTTGATTGACCCCACCTGAGTCTCGAAAGCTTGGCCCTGCCACGACTTGTTCTTGGTGGAAGCCCCCCCCAGCCAACGCCACACCTCGAAAGGCTCCCCCCTCACCATCTGAGTCTCGGTTCGAATCCTCGAATCGTTCTCTTCTATGTACTTCACAGCCTTGTTCCACAGCTTTTCTTTTGTTTTCCTCTCGTTGATTGGCAGGATCATGTCTCTGACGTGATTTATCACCATGTAGGCGTTGTCTTCCGAGGAGTTTGATTGGAGGATGTCGATAATGTTTTCCACCATGGCCACCTCCTCGTCTCTCTGATGCTGCTGGTAGTTTTTGTAGCGTTTGTAGCAATAATTTACAGTGAAAAGGACGAGAAAACTCCCTAAAACGGAAGTCAGGATGCTGATGAAGGTCGCGAAAGTGTTGTACAGGTAGCAGTTCCACGGTACGTAAGGCTCTAGGGATATGAGGGCAGTGACTTTCAGGTGTTTACCTGCGTTCACTTGCTCCTGGAAATGCACAATTGTCTCTAAACAAAGTTTTTGGCAAGTTTGGAGGGATGGTATTGCAGGAATCTTACTGACAGCGCCATCTCGGGAGGGCTTGCAACAAGAGAACTTTTGTTCTTTCCTTTGAGTTGATAGATAAAGATGGATGTTTGAAAACTTACGGTGGAATCATACGTTACGTTGGCTAAACTGAGAGCGACGATTTAATGGTAGCAGAGCTGGGAAAGTTACTTTGAAATGGTAACTAGATACTTTTCATAAAAGTAACTTAAGTTACTGAAGTAACTAGATACTTTACTGAAGTAACTAGATACTTTACTGAAAAAAGAACTTAGTTACAAGTTACTTATGAAAAGTAACTAGATATAGTATCTTAGTTACATTTGAAGTAAATAAATACTTCTGTAAGTAACTAGCTAAGCTCTCATCATAATGTATAACTATGTACGAATGTATAATATGTAACTCTCACCTCATTTGTAAACCTTAGGGTACATACAAATAAAGATTATTATTATTATATTATTATTAATAATAAAAAAAGACCCTGTACAGCTTAGAAATATGAACATGCCCACCCAGAGTTGAATATTTAGTTGGTCGCCTAGCATTCGAATAGCAGTTAGGTAGGGGTAACTAACTTCTGCACGGTCTCTGTCGTGGCCTGGTCCATGCGACCAGGTAAATATTCAGCTCTGGTTGGGCATCTTCATCTTTCTAAGCTGTACATACCCCCCCAGCATACAGGGTGTTATTTTTAAAACTTCCCACCTTGAATATCATTGGATGTAATAAAGATATTGAATTGAAATAAAAGCTGGCCAATCCCGCCCGGAGGGGGACACTTGCGCGTATATTGAGGGAATTTGGTCCACTTCCGGTTTAACCTGAAATGGCCTTAACTTTATTTTTTCAAATGGAATGACACCTTTTTCTCAACGGATTCGCAATGTACGATTTTTTCTGAGTAAGAAACATGTATCATACTTGACCGGAAGTGCAGTCACGGCCACCCTAGATTTTCAAAAATATCGAAGAAATTGGTGAAATATTGAGATTTTCGAAAAACGCAAAAACAACGTCAAGTTTGTTGTTTTGATGCAAATTTACCTGAACAGTTTCCTTTTTTGATTTCTCTTATTTCTATCAAATTTTCTCTTACCTCACAATCTGTCAAAATCTCAAAAGTAAATAAAAAGAAAATGTCAATGGGCAGATGAATTTGCATCAAAAAATTCTCACTATAGAAACACTGGACAACTTCGGTGGAAAATGCACTATCACTAGAAACACCCCACTACATCGAAACACTTGATTTTCACTACTGACGCGTTTCGGTGTAGTGGGGTGTTTCTAGCGATAGGTCAAAAAATTCTGTTTTACTCAACCTAGAAATACTGAGAATAATGTCGTAAAATATAATTAAAACTGACGGATATTGCCTACACCTGCAACTTTTCTGAAAATTGTTGATATTATGGGAAAAGTATCTAATTACATAAAAAGTAACTAGTTACTTTTTTATATCTTTAGATACTTACCAAAAGTAACTAAAGTCTCGTCGCATATTAACGAACGCGGGGGTTGTGTGTCTCAGGCTTTTTTTTCTGTTGGTTTGTAAACGGGATTTCACATCCGTCAAAACAGTAACAATGGAGGTTGAAAGGGATCTCGATTGTTAATTATTGCCCATGACAGGAATTTTGACAGAACTGAAATTCGGTTTACAAACAACAGAAAAAAAGAACCGCCTTCGTTAATATGCGACGGAACTTTAGTTACAAGTTACTTCAGTACAGTAACTAGATATAGTTACTTTTCGCAGGGAGGAAAAAAGTAACTAGTTATATGAAAGTAACTTTTTTCTAAAGATACTCCCAGCTCTGAATGGTAGCAATAATAATAATAACTTAACTAACAAACGTTTATCGCATTTTAGAATGACAGTTGAGCAGGTTGATAGTACAGACAGAAGATGCTTTCACATTTAATTTTTAACCGTTGCAAATAGTACCCTCTTCAGTTGGCAACATTTAACCCTGAGAATAAATATAGCAAATCGTTGTTTTATTATTAGTGACATGTAGCTATCACAGCACTCCTGATCTTAAATTTTGTTGTTCAAATGGTAGTTAAACCGTTTCTAGAGCCCGAAGTTTCGAAAATGATGTCTCCATCTCTAGAGAGCGGCGTTTTTAGTTTGTTGCAAGCCGCCTTGTGCACCATTTTTACCTGCATCAACTTACCATGTCCCTAGCCAAGTTTTGTGACGTCACCTCGTCCCCGTCGCGTTCCAAAAGCAGCACCCCAACCCCCCAACTCGGATTAGCAAAAACTAGAACCTCTAAATTCCCCAAATCGTGACTGATCCTCGTCTCGTTCTGAGCAACGAAATGCTTCTTAATAAAATCGATAACGTCCCCCTCGGTCATGTAGGGCTTAAAATTTTGATCGCTGCAAGTTCTCCGCAAGGCCCTCCTGTCAAGCTCCGGTTTGACGACCTTGAGCAGGTTAACCGCCGGTTTGGCTTCGCCTTCGAGGAGACAGTTCACGTACCGCTTCATTTTAGGATCGGTTCGGGCACAGATCGGCACCGAGGCTGGAGGAAGAAAACGAAAAAGAGTTAAAAAATTTTATTAATTCGATAAAATACAAATTATGTTTCTTGCTTGTGCACGTAATCGTTAGGGATGTCCTTACCGGGGATATCCAGGGCCGTATCGGAGCGGATGCTGAGGTAGGCCACGCCGATTACCACGAAGAAGAAAACGGTGCCGATCAGGACGAGCAGGGGCACGTTGTTCTTGAAGAAGCTCTGATTGTGCCATTTGTTGTCGAAGGTGCTGGGGCGACCTCTGGTGGCCCTATAACTGCACCTCAAAATTTGCAAAATGCCGCCAAAATTACAAACAAGCAAAAATTGTGATGAAGCCTCAAAAAATTGCTGACTCAGGGTGTATACGGAATTTTCTGGACAAAATTTTCCAGTACCTACGATCTGCTACGTCAATTCTTAATTTTCTACTGAAAGTGAGAATTTTTAGTTTATTTTCTTTATCAGTATTATAATTCGAAAAATAATCAAATTTGATTAAGGCCATCGTTTTTGTTTTAGATTTTATTAAGTATTCCACTTCAGAAAGCAATTTTAAAAAAATTGATGGCGTATGTTCTACCGATCTCACCTTTCTGTACAATTTCTTGGCATAAGATGACAAATATATGACAGTCTGTCACTTGTTTCCATTACAAAATTAGATTTGACATTGACAAAATTAGAACAAGAATGAAATGGACAGGTTGGCTCGAACTTTTCTTGAGGACGTAGCTCATACGTCATCAAAAATTAATATTTCGTTTTATGGCGTTAGTACCTACTGGTTATATTCGAAAATGCAAAAACACCTCAGAGCTCATCTTAAAAGATCTTTCAATCAAAACAATTATTCAAAGGTGCCATAATCCGTCCATGTTCTTATTAGTTATTTATTTATTATTTATTAATACCAATTCAATAGTAAACACTAAAATTAACCCCAACAAACCATGTTTCACTTTCGTTTTGTTTTGTTTCGTGCTCTGGGGCCCAATTCTCGAATCGGACGAACAGTTTCGTATGCGAAATCACTAAGGTACGCGCAATCTGATTGGCGGCTGCCTACCAACATCGCATACGAAAACATTTCGAACGATTCGAGAATTGGGCCCCTGGTCTCGTGGATGTTCAAGGACACTCGTATGGTGGCGTAGAGAAAGATGATTTCGAGGGATGTTGAAAGTAATTTTTCGTGTAAGAAACATATTTTTTTTCGAGAATTTTGTGTCGTAATTAATTTTATTGATGATCGATGGACCGTACTAAAAAAATCCAGAAAAACAATGAAAAACCCGAAATTCCCTGACTTTTCCAGTCCATAGGAATTCCCTGACGACAATTCCAGGTTTTCCAGAAGTGTATACACCCTGCTGACTAAGCAATAGGTGAAGGTTATTTGCAGATACATTGGAGTCTGCTATAAAGGCTTGTTAAAAAACTCAAAAAAATAAAAAAAAAACACATTTTTTTCAATAAAAATAAACTAAAAGAATGGAACAATGAAAACTTTTAATTTTACTCTCGGCCTGCGGACTCTTTCATTTTTAATTGCGACCTGCGGCCTCACGTTTGATTTTTACGCTCAGCCTGCGGCCCCTCGTTTCAATTTTACCCTCGGCCTGCGGCCTCCCGTTTAATTTTTAATTTTGGCCTGCGGCCTCTCGTTTTATTTTTACTCTCGGCCTGCGGCCTCCCGCTTCATTGTTAATATGTTCTTACAGGTACAAGAAAAATGACATACTGTCAAATTCGCTGTTAAAGAAACTGAAAAATGAATAACTCAAGTCGGCTTATGAGTTATGAAAAATTTAATAAAACCCCAAGTGGGACCCATCAGTTTTAGGTAAAAACTCCTGATTAAACCATAACTGAAGATTTTCTGGAGATAAACTGCAAACCGACTGAGATAGGCTATAAAAATAGGTACGTTAAAAAATGTCAGACGAAAAAAATTTCAAAAACTTATTTTTTCAATAAAAACAACAAACTAGGTCAGAATGGAGCAATAAAAATGAAAAACCGCGAAATTTGTTGTTAAAGCAGCTGTAAAACGAATAAGTCAAGTCGGCCATGAGTTATGAAAAATTATAATAAAACCCTAAGTGCGACCCATCATTTTTAAGTAAAAACTCCTGACAAAGCGATTGCTGAAGGTTTTCTGGAGATAAATTGCAAACCGACTGAGTTAAGCTATAAAAACCGGTTAAAAAATGTCTTAGAATGCAAAAAAAATATCAAAAACTCATTTTTTCAATAAAAACGACAAACTAGGTTAAAATGCGGCAATAAAAATGAAAAACTGCCAAATTTGTTGTTAAAGCCGCTGTAAAACGCATAAGTCAAGTCGGCCATGAGTTATGAAAAATTGTACTAAAACCCCAACTGCGACCCATCACTTGGGTAAAAACTATTGACTAAGCAATTGCTGCAGGTTTTCTGGAGATAAATTGCAAACGCACTGAGTTAGGCTATACAAATACGCTAAAAAATGTCAAAATGCAAAAAAAAAATTCAAAAACCTATTTTTTTCAAGAAAAACAACAAATTAGGTTAAAATGCAGCAATAAAAATGAAAAACTGTCAAGTTTGTTGGTAAAGCGCCTGTAAAACGAATAATTCAAGTCGGCCATGAGTTATGATTATGAAACATTGTAATAAAACCCCAAGTACGACCCATCCTTTTTAGGTAAAAACGCTTGAGTAAGGTATTGCTGAAGGTTTTCTGGAGATACATTGCAAACCGACTGAGTTAGGCTATAAAACTACGTTAAAAAATGCCAAAAGATCAAAAAAATATTAAATAGTATATATTATACAGGATGGTGAGAAAGTATGGAATATTCGCAATAACTTTGATTGGTAAAATTTTTATATGGCTGAAAAGAGAATTCAATAATGTATCAAATTCACTGAAATCAGTATGTTTGACATGGCCGACGTCAGACTTAAAAATGACGTCATAAGATTCGCAAGAATTTAAATCAATTTGACCTGTCCAACAGTTTTTCTCAAAAATTGCTGGTTCCAAAGTTATTGCAAATATTCCATACTTTATCACCACCCTGTATATCAATTTTTTGCATGACCGAAAGCCAATAATTTTAAAAATTTTAAAAACAAAAAATTTCCATTTCCTGCCTCTTCTACTTACCATACAACTACGATTTATGAATAATTAATCAAGAATTACCTGCTCAAATAATTCCTGGAGTACCCGCTGCCATTCAAATCGTTCTCCTTGATGATATCCGACTTGTAATCGTAACTTTTGGGGCTCTCCGACAGCTGCGACAGTCTCTTCGTGAAATTACTCAAAAACGGGGTGCTCTCCTTATCCTTCATTAACTCATCAGCAGTGGGGTAAAGAGGGCGCTCACTCGACAGTCTCGAACGGATTTGACTAATCCGATCACTCGCAGCATCCGCAGCCGAGCTAGCCGACAGAAAGCTCGAGGGCAACTTAGGTGACTTTGACTTATCCTTGAAACTGGAGTATTTCTCGGCCACTTCATCGCTCTCAGAGCCTGTGTCGAAATCGTCCTTGGCAGCTTGCAGGATCTTGGTGGTTCTCGTGGTGGTAGTCGTGGTTTTAACCTGTCGCTCCAATGGTGGAGGCTCAACCTTCCGAGTGAGGATTACTTTGGGGCTCGGTGAACGCAAGGGGGCCGCCATCGTAGCTCTCTTGTTCTTCCTCGATTTCACCTCGGAGTCACTCTCATCCTCGCTTGAATACCTCCCAAGGGACCTCCGATTATCCTTCCCGACCTTCTCCTTGTTTTCCATTAGAATCTTGAGTTTCCTTTGCAGAGTCTTCCGGGTAGTGCCCGTAATGGGCATTACCGGATACCCAAATTCCAGCAACTTGGCCTTGATCTGAGCATCGCTGAGGTTGTCTACGTCCACCATCTGAGGGGTTTTATTAGTTTTTTTATTAAAATTAACGGATTTACCTTGAAAAAAGCACGCTGCAGGTGGCGCCAAAAGAGGATGCGTCTAGCCGATTTGGGAGGTTCAGCTGGGGGTGAAATTTGATTCTGGCATCAAGCGCGCTTGCGAGGGGGTGGTATACACTGGTTTTGGGGGCGTAAAAGTCAAGGGGGTGGCTTTTTGGGATGAAAAACACAAAGCGTCGGTTTTTACCATAAATAGATGTGACATCAGAGGCGGCGACAGGCGATTGTCAATAATCAAGGTCGAGAACGTCAAGCCGGCAGGGGCACCAACAGCAACATTACGGCACGAAACTTACCAGGTGAAAATAGAAAATGTGCAACTCCTGAAGCTAAAACCCCAAAACGTTTGTGAAAACTGAGGTTGCAAAAGAATGCACTCTAAATTACACAAATTTACTATCAAATAAGTGGATTCAAGAGACGAATGACTCTCCGTCTCTATTGCATAGACGCAGATCAGGTATTCCCTATCTCTATCTGGTGTACTCGGTACGGGAGAGTGGAGCACATTTCGCAGTGGGGCAGTTTTCTCAAGTTTAAAATTTCCGCCCAAATATCAACTTATCATTCAAGCTTTATTCACATCTTAGCTTCAGTGCTTAACTTCATTTGGTTCAATTTTGGCAGTGGTAAAGACAGTTGAGTAGTTTTTATGGAGATTTTTTTTAAACTTTGCGGAAATGAATTATTTTTGATGTATCCTTTGGTGCATGAAAGCTTCTTGTTGAATCTTTCTTATTCCTATGTATTATTTTAAATGAGGCCTACGATATGCCGTTCACAAAATCTAAAAATAATTTGCAGTTTTCAATCGTCAGTCAACATTTAATTTTTTTAGCAATTGGGCACATTTAACTTGATCAAGTCGGGCACTTTAGACAATGTATGGGGATAATTTTATAATTTTGTAATGGTCCAGTTTTCAACAAAATGAACAGTTATGTATTGCAATAACGTACCAAAAGAGGTCAAAATGAAGTTTTTAAGGAAAAAATGGGTTAAACTTTGATTAAAAATTTTTTGATCTAGAAGAGTCAATGACATTTCTAAAATAAATTTAATGGATGTCACTGCAATCTTATCAAATCCAGTTTTCAACAATAACTATAGCCATGAGGCAGTTACTGGAATCGATCGGAAAATTCAAAAAAATCGAATCGCCAAAAACATAAAATCTTTACGTTTCATGGTCCTGGGAACCCAAAAAAGGGGTTTTTGAAAAAATGTCTGCCTGTGTGTCTGTCCTGTCTGTCTGTCTGTGATCACGCTGCAGCTCAAACTACTGAACGTATCAAGACGAAATTTGGCACACATATTCAGTGGGAGATTTGAGGTGCCGATTAGAATCTAGGGCACATCGGCTCACGGAAAGTGCCTTTTTAGCACATCAACTTTAAAAATTTAAATGCAAACCTCCATTTTTCGCGTTACCATATGAATGCTCCTCAAATTCTGTTTCTAAAAATGTATTCACACTTGGGCCCTTTTGACCAAAAAATGGTGCCGTGAAAAAAAACCTATGCATAACTATGTATTTTTATTAGCGGATTTGATAACTGATTTTTTTTCAAGCCGAAAACCTTAGTGCTATTTTTTCGAAAAATGTCATTTTAGTGGCAAAAGGCCCCTTGTTTCAATTTATTTTACAAAAAAGCATATTCTTACTATCGGATTGGACAGCTGCTGTATTGCTGGATCAAAAACCTTAGAGCAAGACCCCTTTTTGAATTTTTTAGCAAAAGCGCATATTATCGTTATCGAATTCAATAGCTGTTGCATTGCCGGATCGAAAACCTTAGTGCCATTTTTTCGAAAAATGTCATTTTAGGGGTGAAAAACATTTGTACTTGAGATCATAGTAAATCAGTGCCGGGCGCACGCCCGACCTGGGTTAAAGTTAAATGCTACATTTACAAATTCTGTGAAAAAGTAGAAGTTTTCTACCGTCTCCGAGATTGCCAATTTTTTTTTACTCAAAATATTGCGGAAATAAAATGATTCATTATTAATTATTTCAATCAATTATATTACTATCATCACACCTACATAAATATTGAAAAAAAAAACAGTAATTTACTTAAATAAAAAATTTGAAATAAAAGGGTCTCAAATGTGTCCCTCTCGCCCCTAGCTATCATCAGATGACTCATGCCATGAGTCTAGCAAATTTGATGTCAGCAGTCGTAAAATAGTCATTGACGCACTTATTTCAGCATTTAATTTTAATTTTAAGCAAAAAACAAAAGTGATTAAACTAAGGAATTTATCCATATACCTATCCTTTACTACATTCTAGAACCCACAAATATGATAATTTCAGCTCGTCATCTCAAGCTACTCTTGAGTTATCACGCACACAAACCATCGTTGGTTTTACTTAAAAACTTGTAAACAAGAAGTTTCAGCCCAATCTGCTGAATGGATTCGGGGTTATACCACATTTTTGGATTTTCAACCCCTGAATCACATCCCTTGTGCATGAAAACCGCCATAACTCCTGAACGCATGGAGATATCGCTCTGAATCTTTTACCACCAACATTGTCACATAAATCCTAGTCTCGACATTTACATTTTCATAATTTGAAGCCTTATCACGTCGTAAAAACGCTTAAAATCGTATAAAACGGAGGCGGTTAGACGATTCTTGACAAAACCATCATGGCCTACTTAGTCGTTCTGCTTTTGCTCGCAGCCAGCCTACAACTTGAACTGACTCAAGCCGCCGATGTAGAGAGCAGTTCAAATGGAGCTGTGGAAGGTGAGTTGTTTTCTTTTTTCTTTCATAAAGAAAGAATCTGTTTCAGATTTCATTGAATTTGTCAGAAATCTAATCGAAAGGCTCTTTACGCTGAGTGGATTGAGTCCAAATGGTGCCCTTGAGGATAAAGTTTTGCAGGATTTGAAGGCTTTAGTCCTTCCAATTCCAAATTTAGGTGATGTTTTGAAAAATTTAGTTCCGAAACTCCCAGAAATCAAGCTGCCTTCCCTGCCCAGCCTGCCATCGCTGCCGAAACTACCCAACCCTCTCAAACTTGGTTGAAGCTGTGGTTGTAGCTTGAATAATAAAATTTGAGTTTTACTATTTTTGATTAATTTATTTAAAAAAAATTTGGTTGTTCCAAAAATTTGTATAAGTAATCGTAAAAGTTTTACGCAAAAGATAATTATTATCCTTCCCTATTTTTATGTCCTGATTACGCGCGACTTGTGACTCGTAAAGTTCGTATAAAAAACAGCAGAATGGTCCCAAAATACATAGTTCTCTGCGATCCATCGACATGAAGGTAAGCAGATTTTTGTGACAAGTTATTTCTTCATCTTGTTTTTCAGATTCAAATTTTGGTTTTGTTTTTTATCCTGGCCGCCTTTTGCCAGGGCAGCCCTCTATTTGGGCTAAGACGTCCCCACCTGCCTAACCTGCCCTTCCCCAAGCTGCCCAACTTCAATTTGGGGGATTTCGCGCCATCCGCAAAACCCCCAGGAAAGGCTCCTTCTACCGAGGGCACTAAACTATGATTTCAATAAACTTTTGAAAAACAAATATTATGGTCTTATTTCAAAATCTCGGGGGAAGGATTTTTTTATATTTTTGACAGCTCAAATCGCCTTTTACAGAAGTTGGTAGTGCTGATTTGCGTTCTTGCGATAAGTATTGCTACTCCTACTCCTGATTTTCAGCTCGGTAAGTCTTTTTTTTTGAAAAAAAAATCCAAAATTTCTTATACTTATTAGGGTTTTGGAAGATCCCGGAAGGGTTAATATTACCACCCAAACTACTACCGGTAGGGAAGGAGCCGGTGCAGATTGACATGAAAAAGCTTTTTAATATGAGCGATCCTCCTGAGTAACGCTTTGTCAAAAAAAATGCAAAAATAAAGTCGAGATAAAGCTTGTTCGAAGGGCTTTCAAACGCGAGCTCACTCGCGATTCTACGATAACCCGTTTTGGAGTTATGCGGATTCAAAAATTTGGGGCCTTAATGGCACTCGCAGCTTTACGGCATTTGGAAATGAGAGAATATGGTTGTGTTGCATATTAAATGAAAGCTCTTATTGAGAGCTTTCCAAAGAGGGTTTGCTCGACTTGCTACAACGATTGGTTCTCGAGTTATGCAAAATGGAAGAAGCGAAAAAATGTAAAATTTAAAAAAACAATACATATCAACGTAAAGCTATTGTTGGTGGCTTTAAATCAAACCATACATTGTTCCTTTAGTGTAAATAGTTTGTATATAATTTTCTTGTAGAAAAATGTAAACGCAAATCAAAGTATCGAATTTTTGAGGAAAATTATTATCAAATGAAACCACTTGCTGAGAGCTTTCGAATGAGCCCTCAACCGATTTTCTACCATAACCTATTTGCGAGTGATGCACGTTTAAAAATTTGCAGCCAAAATGGCGCTAGTTTCAAAATTGAAAGAAATTACTCGTGTCACATATCAAATGAAAGCTCTTGTTGAGAGCTTTTCAAAGATGGTTTGCTCGACTAGCTGTGACGATTGGTTCATGAGTTGGGCAAAACTGAAGATGCCAGAAAAATGTTAAATTTCAAAAAACAAAATATCAACCTAAAGCTCTTGCTTAGGGCTTTAAATCGAACCACAAATTGTTCTTTTACTGACACTAGATTTGTAGATATGTTCTTTTAAACATTTAAGTATATAATTTTTTTTAGAAAAAGGTGTTACATGAATGCAAACTTTTTATATAACAAATTAAAACTCTTTTAAAGGCTTGTCTGAAAGCACTTGAACCAAATCATTGACGAAAATCATTAATATCAAATGGAAGCCCTTACTGAGAGCTTTGGAATGAGCCCTCAACAGATTTTCTACCATAACTCGTTTGTGAGTTATGTACGTTCAAAAATTTGCAGCCAAAAGGGCGCTAGTTTCAAAATTGAAGGAAACTACTCGTGTCGCATATTAAATGAAATCTCTTGTTGAAGGCTTTTCAAATAGGTTTCGTTCTATCTGATATGATGATTGGTTCTCAAGTTGTGCTAAACTGAAGAAGCCAGAAAATGTCAAATTTCAAAAAACCAAAATTTAAACAAAAGGCTCTTGCTTGGGACTTTAAATCAAAAAAAATATTCGGCTTTTAGTGTAACTAGTTAATTCGATATGTTTACAGCTAATCAAAAATTCTAAAAGTTTTGAATTTATGTTCCAAAATTTCGAAAATTGCGGCCAAACTAATCGAACGACGTATCAAACGAAAGCTCTTGTCAACACCTTTCCAACCGCCTATAAACCAGTTCCGAAAAACAATTTGTTGTCAATTTATTTTCCAATTCCAACACGTGCACGCCTCCATAATAGGCGAGCGAGCTTCATTTGTCTCGCGCAAATATCCACGGTCGCCAATCGCAATTACCATATTAGGCGCATTCACCTCATTTCATAAAATTTCTTCTCAATGGCGCGCATTCGCCTTGACAGAAGAGTAGGCGAAGAAACAAAAACAAACTGATTAATTACTGCAAGCAGTTGGCGTTGAAAAAAAAATCGAAAGCAGACATCCGGCTATTTTGCACCACTGGGACTCCAAAATCAGTAAACAAAATTTGCATAACTATTACATAAGATGATGGTTATAAAGCGGGCGTTGAGAGTGTTTGTCTTTTGTTTCTGCTTAAGTCGAGTGTGCGTCGGTTTGTTTGAACGGTGAGCTCTTGAATTTTTGTGTAAATAAAGTGCAGCGGTAATGTTTCAGATGGGAAGATTGGTGATTTTTTTTCTAGTGTTGGCACAACTGCTAGCTGCAGGTCTAGGTGAGCCCCCTTACTATCGTCAGTCCAGGATCCTCAATCAGGGCTACACGTCATACACAAACCCTTACAGATATCTATATCAAAATTCTTACACTCCAAGTTACGACGACAATGCAGTTTACATCACTGACAGATTTGGGCAGACTTCTGTCTCCAGTGCAGGATATTACAGAGGTTACACATACAGACTTGGCACTTTTCGGATTTACTTCTTTGATTTTTGTGAAAAATCCATCGAAATCGCTTCAAATCACTCATTTTTAACTCTTTTACAAAAATCAACCGCTCGTCAAAGTTTTGAAATATTTTCGGTTTTTTCAAAATTCTTGAAAAAAGTCAAAACGATTTTACGCGATCGAGTTAGGTATCAATCGAAAGCTTACTGAAAATGCTGTAAAAGTATAGTTTTAAAAGTTCCGTACCTCGATCCGTTCATGTTTAAATAGGTAAACAAGTCATGAGATCATCTAACACCTACAAAGAAGTAAATTCGTAGAATTTCTCGACAAAATTTTAATGTTTTTTCCGTGTAGCGATGAGTTACGTCACATCTTGTTCCGGAAACCCCTGCGGGCAGAACGCCCACTGCTCTGTGATTGGCGGTCGTCCGGTCTGTTCCTGCCTTCGAGGGTACTTGGGGGATCCTTTAAGTCACTGCACTAGGGCGGAGTGCCTCGACAATTCGGAGTGCAGGGGGCACCTGACCTGCCGCAACGGGCGTTGCATTGACCCCTGCGAAGGGACTTGTGGGGCTAACGCCCTTTGTAGCGCCAGGAACCACGTGCCTGTTTGTACCTGTCCACCGGGATTCACCGGGAGCCCGTTCACGCAGTGTCGACGTTTCGATCCTTGTAAGACCTCCTCAGGGTGAAAGTTGGATTGGCGAGGAATTATTTCAGTTTTAAATGCACGCAGGAGTCAATCCAACTTTGCATTTTAGGTTACATCTCACTAACACAATTTAAAGTCCCGTAGCTTATATACTAGAAATTTTAAAGACTGGAGGTTTTAGCCGAGCTCTGCCACCCCACCCCCTGCGGACAGAACACCCAATGCGAGGTCGTGAACGAGGTGCCCACCTGCAAGTGCCTTCCCGGGTACCACGGCTCGGCCATTTCCGGATGCAGGCACGAGTGCGACAGTGACACCGAATGTGGGCCGGGCTTTGGCTGCATAGAATTTAAATGTCAGAATCCTTGCTCCCAGTGCGGGAAGAACGCAGAATGTGACGTGGTCAACCACCGCCCTCTTTGCAAATGCCCTAAAAATTATTTCGGGAATCCTTTGGTGTCCTGTCAACCCGAGTGCTACGGGGACGTGGACTGTCCCTCGGGACGTCCCGCCTGCTTCTACGGGATTTGCAAGAACCCCTGCGATGGGGTTTGTGGGGTTGGGGCTGATTGCAACCTCAGAGGACTGACTCCCATTTGCTCGTGCCCGAGGGATATGACGGGAGATCCCTTCGTCAGCTGTCGGCCCTTCGACAAGCGTAAGTCTTTGATTGAACTTACGAAAAATTAATATTTTTTTAGGGGATCTGTGTGAGCCAAATCCTTGCGGGACTAATGCTAGATGCGAGCCAGGTTACGATAGGTCAGGGAAGGAGAGGCCGGTTTGTACCTGCCACCCCGGGTACATCGGGGATCCTCTAATAAACTGTCTTCAAGGAGAGTGTACTGAAGATGCCAATTGCCCCGATAGTAGAGCCTGCATCGACTATAAGTAAGAGCCCTCAATCAACTTTCTACAATCATTCGTTCACGAGTTATAGAAGTTTCAAAAATTGATAGTTCAAAAGTTTATACTGAACGGAAATTTTTATTTTGCACGTGAATTTAAAGCCGTTGTTGAGGGCTTTCGAATGAGCCCTCAACCGAGTTTCGACGATAACCCGTTTGGAAGTTGAACGTTTAGCCAAAAGGGCGCTAGTTTCAAAATTGTACTAAAGCATTCGTGTCGCATATCAAATGAAAGATCTAGTCGAGAGCTTTGCAAAAATGTAATCAATTCGGTGGAAAACCGTACAAGAACAAGGCAAAGTGTCAAAAGGAAACAAATCTGCTAGTTGGGTTTAGTATCAAATGGAAGCCTTCGAATGAGCCCTCAACCGATGTTCTATCATAATCCGTTTGAGAGTTATGCAAGTCTAAAAATCTGTAGCCAAAATGGCGCTAGTTTTAAAATTAAGCGAAGGTACTCGTGTCGCATATCAAATAAAATATCGTGTAGAGGGCTTTTCAGAAATGTACTCAATTCCGTAGAAAACGGTTGTCAGAACAAAGCAAAGCGGCAAAAAAGCTTTTTGGGAAAAAATCCAACCCGGTCTTTGTCGCAAATTGAATGCCGCAGCACTGACAAGCTATAACTGTTCAAAAAATTAATACTTTAATAGTTTATACTTGATGAAAATTATTATCAAAATAAAGCCCTTGTTGAGAGCTTTCGAATGAGCCCTCAGCCGAGTTTCTAGAATAACCCGCTAGGAAGTTATGAGCGTTTGAAAATTTGCAGCCAAAAGGGCGCTAGTTTCAAAATTGCACGAAAGCATTCGTGTCGCATATCAAATGAAAGGTCTTGTCAAGGGCTTTGCAAAAATGTATTCAGTTCGGTGGAAAACCGTATAAGAAAAAAGCAAAGTGGCGAAAGGACAATATCAAGCCAGCTGGGCTCAGTATCAAATGGAAGCTTTCGAGTGAGCCCTCAACCGATGTGCTACCATAATCCGTTTGAGAGTTATGGAAGGTTTAAAAATTTCGCGCCAAAAGGGCCCTAGTTTTAAAATTATGCGAGGGCATTCGTGTCGCATATCAAAAACCTTTGTCAGAACAAAGCAAAAAAGCATGATTTGGAATAAAATCCAAGATAGTTGGTTTTGGTATCAAATGTAACCTTGTTTTGTGGCACACTGAATGTCGAAGTGGTCAAGTTATAAGCTTTTAAAAAATTAATACCTTAAAGTTCATACTTGATGAAAATCATTATCTTATGTACAGGGTGATCCAACCGTTTTGTCCCACTTTTAAATTGGAATATCTCCGTTGTCTTACAAAGTTAGAAGGTTGAATCACACGGTGGATTATAGAGTAGACCTTCAGGTTTTGTTTGGAATATAGAAACAAATTTTTGAAGGTCAAACTTCGTCTCTGCGGAAAAAAGCTTCATTTTTTTAAATGGAACACCCGGTATATTTTGCATTTTTTGGTTAGATCTGATCACTCTAAACAAGTTTTGTATAGCATACTATAGCTTTACTTCTAATCGTTTGGCGGGAATTTTGAAATTTGTAGCGCGAACGTTGGCACTTTGAAGGACTGTACCGGGCTAACCACTTAAGATTTCAAAATGAAATTTACCACATAAATTATCTAAAATACTCTTCATTAACAGGGCATCTATTTTTAAATTTTTTTGTTTTATTTTTTTTCTCGAGATTTTCAAAATGCCAACGTCACGCTACAAATTTCAAAATTTCTGCCGAACGGTTAGAATTAGAGCTATAGTATGCTATACAAAACTTGTTTAGAATGATCAGATCTAAGCAAAACATGCAAAATATACCGGGTGTTCCATTTAAAAAAATGAAGCTTTTTTCCGCAGAGACGAAGTTCGACCTTGAAATATTTGTATCTATATACCAAACAGAACTTGAAGGTCTACTCTATGATCCACTTTTTGATTCAACCTGCTAACTTATAAGACAAAGGAGATATTCCAATTGAAAAGTGGGACAAAACGGTTGGATCACCCTGTACATCAAATTAAAGGACTTGTTGACAGCTTTCAAAAATTTGCTGCCAAAAGGGCGCTAGATTCAAAATTGTACGAAGGTACTCATGTCACGTATCCACTGGAAGGTCTCGATCTTCAAGGGCTTTTCAGAAATGTGATCAATTCAATGAAAATCCTTTGCAAGAACAAAACAAAGCAGCAAAAAAACCCTATTTGGAAAAAATCTAAGCTAATTGGGTTGGTATCAAATGAATGCTTGTTTTGATGTTTTGAAAAAATTGATATGCTCCTAAAAAGTTCATACTTGATGAAAATTATTATCTTGTACATCAAATTAAAGCCCTTGTTGAGAACTTTCAAATGAACCCTCAACCAAGTTTCTACCTTAATCCATTCGTGAGTTATGTAAGTTCAAAAATTAGCAGCCAAAAGGGCATTAGTTTTAAAATTGTAGCAAATCACTCGTGTCGCATATCAAATAAAAAGTCTTGTCGAGGACTTCAGAACAGCAATCAATTCAGAGAAAATCCTTTGCAAGAATAATACAAAGCAGCAAAAAAGACTATGCGATCAGTCGTTTTTGAGTTACGTTCGAATTCAAAATCTTCACTTTGACTTAAAAAAATTTGAAAATTAAAAGACCACCAAATTGTACATACCTACCAACTTTCAGGTGTCAAAATCCCTGCGTGGGCCAATGCGGATCCAACGCCAACTGCAACCCGAGAAGACACATCGCCGTCTGCACATGCGCGGAGGGCTTCAACGGGGACGCCCTGTCTCAGTGCCACAGAATTCAGACCTACTAATCTGCGATCAACAAAAATTGTGACTGCCATTTTATTTTTTCAATAAAAAAGTATCCAAATCTAATCTAATTCTTGATTTATCCCTGTGAGTGCTTTCAAATGAGCCTTCAATTGATATTCTACGACAATCCGTTCCGGAGTTACGGCAATTTAAATTTGCGAAGCCAAAAGGGCACTAGTCTAAAAATTGAGCAAAAGTACTCGTGTTGCATATGAAATGAAAGCTCTTGCAAAGGGCTTTGTAAAAATGCTAGTTTTAATGCAGTGCCATGGGTGGTTTTTTAGTTTCGAAGAACTTCGACTTAATATTTTGAAAAGTTTATTCAAAAACCACGTTCTTAAAACAATATACACTTAACATAAAAAATAAATAACATTTACAGTCTTTGTACCGCTCAGGTGAGGAGCGCCGTCAAGGCGTCGAAAAATCTCGTCCTGTCCTTGGTATAAATCTCAAAACCTGCAAGAAAATATAAAATTGATTTTTTTTTTCAAAATTCTTACACGAAGTGTCGATGAAATCACAGGACGAATCACAGTGGACGTTCTCTGCGGCTCTTTCAAAAGCTTTCCCCAAAAAACTGCAAAACAAAATTCAAAAATATTTTCCAAAAATTTTGAACTTACTTTTTGGGGGAGTTTTCCGACAGTGGGGGTATTCCCAGCACTATGCAAGTTCCTGATTCGATGTTTTTGGGGGCGGAGAGGATGAGGGGGAGGTTGGGGGCCTTCCTATTGCGCGACATTGAAACGTACGCGCGGAGGATGAATTGCGCAAGGAGGGAAAGGATATGTTGGTGGGAGAACATGAACCAATCGAGGCACCCCTGTAAATATTTTATTTTTAATAGAGTAAGAAAGGCGGGTTGGAGAACCCCCCACCATTTTTCCACTCAGCTCCTCCCACTAGCGTGGACTGTGGTGGGGGGTTTTATGCTCCATCTTTCTAATTCTACTTACCTCCTGGATGACGTAGTAGATAAAAGGCCCCGCCATTATGATTTGCTTCATATCAAGGGCGGCTTGGACAGTTTTAAAAATTGTTTTGACAATCACCTTAGCCCTCTCGATTGCTCCATCGAGCACCTCCCTCTTACTCCTCGCCAAGCAATCAAGAGCCCTATTGAAACACTCCTCCGCCTCTTTTTCCTGAGACTACCGAAAAAACTATTAAAACCAGGCGACTAGATCGTGGGACTCACAGAACCCTCCAGTATTGCCAACATCGCAAAAACTACGTCCCCCGCGCAAAATTTACTCCTGTACCCGTACTGGAGGACGAAAGAAGTGTAAATAATATCCTGCAAATCGTATTTCTCGGCCACCTTTGACATGCTCGGGAAGAATTCCCTGCGCAGGTCCAAGTCCATGGAGCTAAACGATTGGCTGCTTTGCACCAATGGGAAGCCGATTTCAGCCAATAGCTCGTAGAGCCTCTTCCCCCCCTTCTGTGACCACAGCTTTAACTTACAAGCAGTGAACATAGAATACTTCAAGCTGGACTCTATCGACCAATGGCGATACAGAGCCAACTTCAGGTCCTGCTCGTAAGTGATTTTGACAGCGGTGCTGACGTCGGAATTGTTCGATCTGTTTTTCAGTCGATTCGAGTGGGCTTGGAGGGCCCCCGTTTCGAGGATGTACTGTGTCTCTTCAATTTTTCCGAGCATGAATTGCTCGGTGAGGGCCACGATTGCCAACCAAAGGAGGTCTTTGTCGTCTCTGGAGAGCTTCCAGGAGAGTTCGAACATTTTTATCGCGGAGGCTTTGGAATAATAAGTGAATTGGGAGTAGTCGAAAATAAGCTTGTCACGGTTGTCTTCCCAGAGTCTGCGCTCGCGGCGTTTCAAAATTGCCTCTTCGTCAAGGCGGCGGCGCTTGGAACGGCCTTCTTCGTCGGAACCGCTGGAATCTTCCTCTTCGTCGCTCTTCAAAAAGTCGTTTTTGATTTTTTTTTGGAATGGAAGAAAAATCGTGGACGGCCATGCAAAATGAGCTATTTTTAATTTTTAATCTCTGCGTTCATTTTGATCGAGAAAAACCGTATTTTCGGGTAATTTTTGAAAATATTTTTAAAGTCAAAGTGATAGGATTGGAATGAGAACTGCAGTAGGCTGTGCAAAATGAGCTAAATGAACGATCTGAGCAAATTTTTAATCTCTGTGATCATTTTTCTTCAGCAAAATCAGGTTTTTAGTGATTTTTGAAAGTCAGGAGCGTGCAGGGCTATGCAAAACGAGTTAGGTAAATGATCTAGGGGTTTTTTAAGTCTCATAATCAGTTTGTTTGACAAAAACCCTGTTTTTCACAGAAAAAGTCAAAAATAGTGAAAAAATTATTGAAAAGGACTTATATCCATAGGAAGTTTTCGACATAGGATAAGGTGAAGAATCACCCTTTAAAGTTTGTCGGTGTACTTATGGAACACCCTGTATACTAAAAGAAATCAAAACCACATGTGTGACATATCATTTTTGACTAAAACATCCCAACCAAGCGTTTTAAGGCATTTTTAAAGCTCTAAACTCATTTTCCAAGTAATTAAAACAACTTACATCCTCCCGGAAGATATCGTGAAACTCGGGGATCTCTCCATCCTCCTCGGCCTTCCACAACAACCTTACTTGACCATTACTATAAACATTACACAAATCAGTGGGTCTGTGCGCGTCCAAAATAAAAAAAACAACATCGTCCTCCGGCTCTAACAAATCCACAACGTCAACAGTCCCCCCACAGTTTATCAACACAAAATATTTCACTTCCGAGTTTTCCTGAAAGGCCCTCTTCAGGTCATTCACCCCTTTGATTACAGCCAGCGAGTAGAGGATATGTTTGAATTTCAGGAGGCTCTGAAGGATTTTGCAGGTGCAGATGCTGTCGATGTCGTAGTGTACCATAAGAAAAATTCTCTAAAATTCTGTTATTCAGGTGAATTTAAACATTTTAAACTTACTTTTCCGGCCAGGAATTCGTAAAATTCGGATTTTAAATCCTCTAAATACATCTTTTAAGACTGGGGTGACATTCTAACCCTAAAAATTCAAGCCGCCAAAACAAAGTCGCTGCCAACATAAAGTTGTGAAATCCCCTATTTCTTAACCAACATAGCGCAAGTAAATAACTAAGACAAGAACAAATTCGATTTAAGATGATTTAAACAAATCAATTCTTGTTATAAATTCACTTTTTGCTCATATTTTATTAGTCAAAGTCGTCCATAGTACGAATTTTTAACCTTTTACGGACTATTAGGAAGATAATGGCAAACTTTACAGAACCGAAATTACTAAAGACATGTGCTTGTCATGTGTCAATGTTTATAATAAATGAAATTAATTCAAAACTGATTGTTTACATAAAAAAGGTGGTTAAAATGTCGCGTCCTGAGCATTTAGCCCCTCCAGAGATAGTAAGTACCCTCAAAGACGTTTTTATAAACAAATTTAAAACCTAACCTCCAATTCTCACTTTTAGTTTTACAACGAAAATGAGGCGAAAAAATACACCCAAAAGTAAAATTAATCGATTTTACAATACTTAATTTTAAAATTTTAGCTCTAGAATTATTGAGATTCAGGAACAGATGAGTGAAAGAGCTGTGGAATTGCTTTTGCTGCCCGAAGACACCCCGTGCCTTATTCTGGACATCGGGTGTGGTTCTGGGTTGAGTGGAGGGGTGCTCGAAGACCAGGGGCACGTCTGGATCGGGCTCGACATTTCAACATCGATGCTGGACGTGGCCCGAGAAAGGGAAGTCGAGGGAGATTTATTACTGTCAGATATGGGACAAGGGTGCCCCTTTAAGGCCGGAAGCTTCGATGGGGCTATCAGTATATCCGCTTTACAATGGCTGTGCAATGCCGATAAGACTTCACATAAACCCGTGCAGAGGCTATATAAGTTCTTCAGTTCGTTGTATGCTGGTCTCAGTAGGACTGCGAGGGCTGTCTTTCAGTTTTATCCAGAGAACGCCGAGCAGATGGAGTTGGTGACTGCGCAAGCGATGAAGGCTGGGTTCTACGGGGGGGTTGTGGTGGACTATCCTAACTCCACGAAGGCTAAGAAATATTTTTTGGTATTGATGACGGGGGCTAATGGGCAGCTGCCGAAGGGGCTGGGGGCTGATCAGGATTCTCACGGTGAGTTGTGAGAAAATCCATTGTTCCCTAAATGAAAACTAAGCTACCAGTAGATTGAAAAGGGGAGTTCTGGACCACTTTCAAGGTCACATCATCTAGTTCACTTGCAAATTCCACGTCAAGAATAGCCTAAAATTATTTTCCACCGCCTACTACTTGCTGAGAAGTCAAAACTTTTTTGATATGGATAGTTAGTTTTTACTATTAAACAAAATTTTGTCAATAATACATAATTGTTCATTTTTCAAATTTTGCTCGCCTCAACTTGCATAGGGAATGGTGGGGACGGAATAACATCAAAAAAACTGAAAAAAAAAGCAAAAATTGGATTGTCAGGTGTGGGGTTCGAACCCACGCTCCCTTTCGAGAACCAGAGCTTAAATCTGGCGCCTTAGACCGCTCGGCCAACCTGACTTGAAATTACATTTCGCTATTGTTGGTTATAAACTAAACGAGTTGCACAATATTACTAACGCTAATTAGCAAATTAATCAAACCATTAATTACTAATTAATTGCATTTTTCAGGTGTGTCTTACACAGCCAAACGCGAAAAACTAAGGCAAAGTCGCGGAAAGTCTCTGAAAAAGAGTCGGGAATGGATCCTGGAAAAGAAAGAGAGGAGGCGACGGCAAGGGCGTGACGTCCGACACGACTCGAAGTACACCGGACGTAAACGAAGCGGAAAGTTTTGATTTTTATGGATTTACTATTAAATTACGTAAAATAAAACACCAGACGAGTTAATTCCACTGATTATCTTCTATATTAGTTGAAAAAAAAGCAAAAACGTAACGGGCCTGTCCGGGATTTGAACCCGGGACCTCTCGCACCCGAAGCGAGAATCATACCCCTAGACCAACAGGCCGTTGGGGGTTTGGTTCGCCACAGGTTTATTTAAGGTTCACGGCTTTTAGAATTTATTTAATTAGCTTTAGTTAAACTAATTTAAATTATTAACAATTCTCTGATAAACTGCAGAAAATTTAATTTGAGTCATTAGAAATTCTGGTTTTAATCTAGATACTTTTGGTTTGTTACCAACAGAGTTACATAACCTTATTTTTAAGATGCTGCCAGGGCTGTTTTGAATTTGTGATTTTCGCCCCAAAAATCATGACAGCCCCCTTAAAACCACCCGATTTATACCGGGAAACCCCAGTACGTTACCTGGGTAAGATTTATTGCATTTTTATTGTATTTTTTACATAAAAACATTTTAGGATATGCAAATGAAGTTGGTGAGGCTTTTCGCTCCTTTATTGGGGCCAGATGGGTAAATGTTACTTACGGAGTCGCCACAGCTTACGTATTAGCAGATACGATTGATAAAAGTCATAGGGCTTATGAGGTAAAATTTTTTCTTTTAAATGCTGATAAAACCTGGATTTCCCAATTAGGACAGTAAAAACAACCCCTCCCGTATCAAGAACACCCTCTACATTACTGCCGATACCCTAATTTGGCAAATGTTGGCTTCTGTGATGATCCCTGGGTTTACCATCAACCGGGTGTGTGCCTTCTCCAATTATTTCCTGAAAAAAACGGAAAAGTTGCCGAAAACTAACCGGAAGTGGATTGTTACCGGAATTGGGCTTGCCGTGATCCCCTTTATCATAAAACCAATTGATAATTTTGTAGATGATTTGCTCGATGTCAGTTTTCGGAAAATCACCCGATAGTAAGTTTTTTTTTTTTTATTTTCTGTTTAATCCTTGACTAATTGCTATTAAACTAGCGACTTTATTCGTATTGATGATTTTGCTTAAATTTCTTTAATGAGGTGGGGTTGTGTGTAGTTATTTTTTTATCTTAGATTGGCAATAGAATTAATTGTAATAGTTTAGCACTTATCTTTGCTAGCAACAAATAGTGACGAATTTAGTGCAAAAATTAGCAATAATACCGAGTTGCTGAATAATTTAAATGTAATAGTTGGTGGCATATTGGTGGAGCAAAAATATTTTTTCTATGTAGTAATTTTCGTGCTGGTGTTGTGGCAGTGCTTTTTACTGCTGATTGTTTACGGTTGCAATAAAAAGTGAAAGGAATATTTTGTTTAAATAAAAACCACTTGAAAATGTCTTCGGGGGCCAAAATAATCGAGTTAGATGCCTCAAACACTTGCGAGTTGTAAGTAATGATATGTTTTTTAAAATTCAAAATTGAGGTTATGTTTTTTTATTAGATGTGATAATGCTTTTGCTCGCTACTCCTGCCCCAAATGCGGCATTAAATACTGTTCACTGCCCTGCTACAGATCAGACAAACATTCTGAATGCTCCGAAGAGTTCTACAAGGGTTTAGTTTTCGAAGAACTATCCCTTGAAGACAACGAAGAAACTAAGCGAAAAATGATGGAGATTTTGGATCGAAATAAAGGTGAGGAGCTTGACTCAGACGATGAAGACCTAGAAGATATAGCAGAAAGACTCGCTGGTGTTGATTTAGATAATGCTGATGATATCTGGGAAAAACTGACTGAAGACGAGAAACAGGAATTTATGGCTTTTGTTAAGTCACAAGATATTACGAAAATTGTCCAGTCATGGACCCCTTGGTGGGAGTATTCTAGCAAACCAGTTGAAGATGCAACCACAGCTGAGGATTACAAAAAAAATTGCCCGGAACTAGTCGGGATTAAAAGTTTCAAAGAGATTTCCAAGAAAGATCCTGCTGATTGTGTGACATTCAATTTAGTTAATGTAATCTCGGGGTATGTTTTCTGCTGTCGATACTTTAATGGTGAACATCATGATTTCTCCAAGGAGGCTGTGACCTGCCTCCTGTCAATCTCTCTAGTACTAAAGAATAATGAAAATTTCGACAGTTTTGACACCGCTGTCAAATCTGTGGAGTTCCAGTGTTTACAGGTGAGCTCATTTGACAGTTGCTTGAGTGTAATTTGGGTTTTTAGAGTGACTGGATTATGACAGATCGAGAGAATTTTGAGTTGATGAAGGGAGATGTCGAGAGGGTTCTAAGGGGCCCGGGGGAATCAGATCGGAAGTTTTATGTGTTGGCAGCCCTGTCAGACTTGCATCGATTATTTTCCGAAGCTTTGAGTAAAAAGGAGAAGGATTCAGGGTTCAGTAAGACTTTCCCGAATGATCATTTCCCGAAGGTTAAATTGGAGTCAAAGAATCGTATTAGGGCTTCAGTGAAAAAACTGGAATATCTTTCATCTTTTGCCAAGGATCGGTTTGAAAACGAATTTTAGATAGGTGGCTGTGGGAACGACTAGGGTGTTTTTTATCAAGTGTACCCTGTCGTTTAATTTCTAGGCTCAAAGAGTGCTGTGTCACAATAAACGATTAATGGAATTTGATTGATTTGTCAATTGTCATTTTCAGAATGGGCTAGGTGGGTTTGGAACAAAACTATTGCTGCACAGCGCTGTAGTTATTTTTTTTTGACGTTTTAACGAAAAGGTACCTAAAGAAAAATGGAGAGGAGAAAATTAATATAAAAAAAAATAAGTAAAATCCTTTTGCTTTAATTTGATTATTTTAAAGTAATTACATTACAGCCAAACCACCTTGGAACAAAACTATTATTTTTTACGTATAATTTGCGGTTGGAAGTCATCCCTAATGGCCTTGTTCAAACTTTCCGCGTACAAATCAAGTCGCTGCGTCATCTGAAATCAAAAAATAATTTCCCGCCAAAAATATCTCGGGTACCTGAAAATTCCAAACGTCCCTCACTTGTCGGCAGAGATTCAAGTCAATTTCGGCGATCAAAACCCCATTTTTAGTCCTGGATAGTCCCTGAAACGTAATTTTCGCAATTTGTGGTAATAATATATTTTTTTAAATTTATTTAATTTTACTTGCTACAAACAATAAAAAATAATACCGGTGATCTGGAGCCGTTGGGGGCGGCGACATAGCTAGACCCGTAAAAATGACCAAAGTCCTTGTGGGCGGGTTGTCCATCCCCCGAGGTGAATTCATTCTCAAAAGTCTCAGTGCCAACGCGATTTATCGCACAGGTAAAATAGCTATTGGCTATGGCCGCGTTTCTGGCTTCAACCCCCCAAAGGGGTTCGCTCAACCCCCCGATTGTGGCCGAGGGGTTGAAGACTATCTCTGCACCGTTTATGCCAAACATCAACCAGTTCAGGGGGTGGTGACGTCCGTAACAAATGTTCACAGCGATTTTACCGAAGTCCGTCTGGAAAAAAGTGGGGGAAGTCTGAGCCACCCTTCGTTCTCTACTTTGTTTTTTCAAGGACCAATCACGAAGGGTTTATAACGACTTAATTTAAGTTTAGTGAACGTGTGCTTTACCTGGAAAACGGGATGACCAGTGTTGCCTTCGAAATAATAAGTCGATTCGTTAAAATCACCAACTCTGGGGATATGATTTTTGCGGTGTTTCCCCAAATAGTCGCCGTAGTTGTCAATAATGACAGCTGTGTTCCAAATTGTGAGTCCATGAACTTCGTCTCGTTCCAAAATGGGGGAAATAATGACCATGTTATGCCTTTTGGCTAGATTTTTTAGAAAACAAGTGCTAGGGCCATCCTCGGCCACCTCCGCATACTCGACCCAAGGAAATTTCTCCCTCGTGCAAAACGCGAAGGGCATTGCTGTTTTTTGTTTTAAAATTTTTTGTAAAATTAATTCACTTACTCCAAGCCTCCTGGAAACAAAAGATGTTAACTCCTCCACGCGCAGCCGTCTCGATCGCCCCTTCAGCAAGTTTAAACAGCGCCTCCCGTTGCTCCCTGATGGGGGAACTGGGGGGAAGGGGAATTTTATTTTGAAATACCCCCACTCTGACTATCCTCGGAGGTCTCAATTGCTCGGCCTTTGCCTCGAACCGACAGGAAACGAGTTCAAGGTCGTGTTCTCTCGCCGACGTCTGAGCCTCTCCCAAATCGAGTCGCCTGGAATTCTGAAGCTGACTTCTATTGTTTTCTCGGGTGACTTACTCGACTCCCGTGCCGTAAAGGATGGTTTTGATTCGCTGGAACTGGTCGGGGGGGAGGAGCGAGAGGATTTTCTCGACGCTTTCCACTTCGACAGAAGACATAGCGTGCTGTGGCGACGTACGATGTTCAACTGTTTTGTTTTGAGTGTAAATATAGAAGCGCAGCCTGCTTGTTATCGCAACCTTGACTCAAGTGGGATTATGGAATTTGAAGAAGAATGGATCCAAAATGGCGGTATTATAACCTGGTATTTCACATATTTCTTTTGTAGTAAATTGTTGCTTCAAAAGAAATAGAGGAAATGCTGGGGGAGTCACTGGGAGTTGGGGTAAAGAAGTGGGGGGGGGAGTTTGATAGTTTCGGGTCGTTCTTCCGTTGGGATTTGAAAATAATTAATCTTGATAGAAGGGCGGCTGCGAGGCTGTTACGTTCCACGTTTGGGTGGGGCGCTAAAAATAAGTGATAACCTAAAGACACAAAAGTTACCAGATTACAGTAAAAGATTTTATAGTGTTGCCAACCAGTATTCGAAAACGGACACAGGGGCAGTGTGAGTCGTATTAAACGGGTGTGATTTTCAGTGAAACTGGATTATTTAAAATGCAAATCGTGGGCTCCAAAATGGTGCTTCTTTGGGTTTAATGTGGAACGCCGTTTTACTTTTTATTATAGTTAAATTTAGTGTTTACTTATATACTTAGGTACAAGAATTGTTTGGAAAGAATATTTATTTAGATATATGTACCTGGAATTATTCGGATGTACGAATTATTTGAAAACATGATTTTTAAAGATTCATGAATTGTTTGTATACACGTATTATTTAGACACACGAATTGTTTAGAAAGAATAGAAATTATTTAGATACACCTGAATTTCACTTATTTATAGTATACACGAATTATTTAGAAAGAATATTTATTTTGATATACGTATCATAAGACTTAAAAATTAAATATTAAATATTTAATAAAAAAAGAAACTGAGGTGAAGCGGGCAAAATTCGTCACTTCATTTAAAATTTACATTGCAGTTGAATATTTAAAATTTTTTTTTAGAAATACCTACTTTTGTTTACCATGGGATTTTTAAATTTAAAGACAAAAGCCATAATTGCATCTGCAACAATAATGTTTCTTCTAAATTATCCAATAAAACAAAATTTAAATTCAAATCACAGTGCTGCGAAAGCGTCTTTAAATACTTAAATTGAAGTTGACCAGGTCCTGCCTTACACGTCAATAGACAACTATAACTATTATTATATACCTTAGGTATACAATGAAGCCCATTTTTTAGATAATTCATTATTTTCTTATGAACAGGAACTAATAAAAATAAAAAAAAGAAATAGCCATTTACATATAGTATAAGATTAAATGCCATCAAACTAGCTAAGAAACATTGAAATTTTACATAGCCTTTATGCATAGGCGATTTATAACATATTTTTTACATATGGGATTTAACTAAAGGATTTAACAAACTTTCTTGAAAATAACTATAATTAAAAAGTTATATTTTCCGTTAAATAAGAACTATTTTGACAAAATATTAAGGTACAGTTACTCCGTATACATGCACACACTTAGCTCGAGCTAACTAAGCTCGGTACTTTTAAAACAGCGTTCCACAGGGCTTTTTGGCGGTGGTAGCCTTTGAAATATAGTTTTCCCTTCGAAATGAGATAGGCAAGCTATATTTCAAATGCTACCACCGCCGCAAAATCTGGTGGAACGCTGTTTAAAAAGTACCGATAGCTTAGTTAGCTCGAGCTAAGTGGGTGTATGTATACGGAGTTAGTGTCTATACTTAAATCGCGATATTACTTAAAGAAAGTTCTAAATATGTAATATATTTTTCCTTCAAACCTCAAAAAAACCAATATGACATTTTTGACAATGTTAAAGTGAAATTTCTATGCCATGACAATAATTACTCCGTATATACATGCACACACTTAGCTCCAGCTAACTAAGCTCGATACTTTTGAAACAGCGTTCCACGAGATTTTGCGGCGGTGGTAGCCTTTGAAATATAGCTTGCCTACCTGATTTCGAAGGGAAAACTATATTTCAAAAGCTACCACCGCCGCAAAATCTCGTGGAACGCTGTTTAAAAAGTATCGAGCTTAGTTAGCTCGAGCTAAGTGTGTGCATGTATACGGAGTAAATGAAGTACATAATTTTTAGGTCCGGCGGCGATGAAGCACATTATTTTTTTCCGGCGGCGCAAAAGATTTTTTTCAGCCGCCGGACTAAAGTATAGTGACGTTCTTCCTTTCACAACACTTTGTGAATCTTTGGTAAGTCGGTATAACCGCATCCCAACATCCCATACACATTTATCTGAGCAGCCTCAGTTAATCACACCAATTTGATTGGTTCATTTGAATATTGACCAATCAAATTGCCGAGTTAAGTGAGCCTTCTCGCCTTCTCAGATAAATGTGTAAATGGAAAGCAGCTTAAGTAATAATTTAATCAAAAACATCCACTTTTAGTGGATTTTCTGCGTTTGAAGAAAAAAAAGCATGTTATTCGGAGTAATATACTATTACACCTTTTAAGCGAAATTGTAACATTGCATACATATGATTTTTTTAACACAATCATTTCTTATTTAATAAAAAGTAAAACGGCGTTCCATGGTTTAAACTTGTGAGTTATGATTGGCCTTAAATATTCAAGAAAACGAGGGCGCCGTGGCTTAGTTGGTTAAAGCGCCTGTCTAGTAAACAGGAGATCGTGGGTTCGAATCCCACCGGGGCCTACCCTCCAACCACTTTTTTCCACCAATCACACACGTGTTTTCTAATCTTATCTCTTTTTTATTCCAATCAAAGTGCAAATACTTGTAATTTTTTTGTTTTTTCATCCGGCAACGCCGCATACGTGACAGGTGACAGCCGGCGTGACGTAACTGCGATTTTTGACTAAAAAATGATGAAATCCTCAGCGTGAGTCACAAAAATGGGGCAGCACGTCTCTAGAACGGACTTCGAATGGGTGTACACGGAGGAGCCCCACGCCAGCCGGCGTCAGCTAATTCTAGGTTAGAATTTTAAAAGAAACAAAACCTAATCGTTTTTTGCAGAAAAATACCCACAGATCAAGAAGCTGTTCGGGCACGACCCCAACTTCAAGTGGGTGGTCACTCTGATGGTGCTCACCCAGTTCCTAATGCTGTTCGTGATGAAAGACAAGTCCTGGGGGGTGATTTTACTAGTCGGTTACTGCTTCGGGGGGGTTATCAACCACTCCCTGATGCTGGCCATCCATGAAATCTCCCACAATTTGGCTTTCGGGCATGGGAGGCCCATGGCCAACCGTCTTTTCGGGTTCTTCGCAAACCTCCCCATCGGGATCCCCATTTCAATCAGCTTCAAGAAATATCACCTGGAACATCACAAGGTAACCACGCCAACCCTGACAATTAAACAATTGAATTTCAGTACCAAGGTGATGAGATAAAGGACACTGACATCCCCACATACCTGGAGGCGAAGCTCTTTTGCAATACTTTCGGAAAATTAATTTGGGTGTGTCTTCAGCCCTTCTTTTACTCATTTCGCCCCCTCATCGTCTACCCCAAGGCCCCCACGACGATGGAATACATCAACACTGTGATACAAATAATTTTTGATGCATTTGTAGTTTATTTTTTTGGTGAGTAGGCTGTGCACTTGACAGTTAAGTTTTCAATTGTTTGTTAGGTGGAAGGGTGCTAGGCTACTTGATTTTCGGATCAGTTATGGCCATGGGGCTCCATCCTGTTGCGGGGCATTTTATATCCGAGCACTACATGTTCAAGAAGGGGTACGAGACCTACAGCTATTATGGCCCCCTCAATTGGATTACTTTTAACGTGGGGTACCACAACGAACACCATGACTTTCCCTACATCTCGGGGGCCCTACTGCCCGCGGTATTGTATTCTTTTTTTAAATGTTCGTTAAAACTTTGTTGTAGGTCAGGAAAATAGCGCCAGAATTTTATGATAACCTGCCGCAGCACCACTCGTGGACTGCAGTATTATACGACTTTATTATGGACCCTGATGTGGGGCCTTATGCACGAATCAAACGAAAATCAAAAGGACTCGACTCCTAAATTTTAGTAGTTCTTGTATTGTGTATTTATTTTGTTGGTTTTTGCAAATTACGGACATAACCTCACTTTTTTGGTGATATTGTTCAAATTTTATCACAAATCGCTAGTTTAGAGTGCCAATTAGGGAGCTGCGCTATCAAATTTTGTTTTTTTTTAGTTTTTCTTCAAATTAACTTGAAATGGACTCTATGGGGGCCAAACAAAGCTTTTTATTCGTTTTAATGGTTTTTTCCACAGCTTCAGTTAAAATTTTAAGTTTTTTTCAAAATTCCATTTAAAATTTTGTGACCGTAAATCTATTGATAATTATTGATGCCAAAAATAGAGTTAAAAAAATAGGTAATTTACCTAAAAATTGTGCTTGAAATACGGAGATCACATTGCCTGAGCACTTTCAATTTATTTTATTACCAACTTCATGTAAATAGGTAATAAAAATGTATTTTTCCCAAATAAAACTGGTAAATATTAGAGCAAGTCGTTTATAACAAAATTACGTTGCTAGCATTGGGGACAGGGCTAACAGTGAAGTCAATTAAATCATTAGTCGTTTATTTTTTTTAACAAGTTATGAATCGTTCATTTTTCGGACTAAGGTATGTACATTTTTTGGTTTCAAATGATGTGGAGTGGATAGTATTTCTTCGTTTTCTAATGGGCAAATCTTCAATGTTGCCAACTTGATTTTTAGTAGTACGTACTTCAAAGTGGGTGTCCCTTGGCCGTACTGCTTAAAATAAAACAGTCGGTTGTAAGTCGTATTTTGTAATAACAGCAAAGTAAAAAAAATTATTTTAATTCTGAGCGGGGCCAAATATTTTTTTAGTTATTTCGCGTTGGTTATGTTGGTGGAGGCGGAACAAATCACTGAAAATTCTGTCAGTGCAAAAATCACCGATCGATTCAACTAAAAGCTACACCCACATCCTTTCCTTCTGCCGTTCCGGCAGCTCATAAATTTTGTTAAATAATTTATTAATTATTGTTATTGAACTTCATCTTGGTAACTTTCCCTTGGATTGGCAGCCTTGCTGACAGATTAGTGACATGTACAAATTGCAACGCCACCTGTATTACGGCTGCCGCGCTTGTAAAGTTGTGTAAATTGTGAAATTCCCAAAGAAAAATTAGTTTTGTGTCTGAAAGTGCAATTAAGGGGGCACCTCGGGTTCTGGGGGTTGTTGTTTAGGGAGTTCCGGGACGTGACACAGACTAGTGCTCGGCCCCGTTTGTGGGTTTGTAGGTTAGTGATCGGCTGCCCCCGATTCGAACAAGTGAAAGACGATTTTGACCGGACATCCGTCCTCCAAGATGGAGGGCCTGAAAGACAGCGTCATCTCCAAGATTCGCTCTTGCCTGATCTCCACCAAGGGGCAGGTAACCGTGAGGCAATTGGAGGGTGAGTTTGTAGGGTTGGCATGCCTGGCCCGATAATTAAAAGCAAGGTCAGCGAGAATTTATTGCCCACTTCACCCACTCGATTTTGTCCTTGGAAAACACGATAAGCCGCTCTTAAATTTCTCTAACAGGAATATAAAGATATACGGGGTGTCCCAACTATATGCGCAATTTATGAAATAGATATATCTGTAGAAGGGTCTAGCATGCTCTTACAGTAGGGTTGCCAACTATCTAGTGACTTACTAGTTACCACCGTCTTACTTTGGTAGCCCTGTTTGTTATTTTTATCGTTTATCCAAGGATCCTCAGTTAATCTGAGCAATTTGATTGGTCAAGTTTCAAATGAACCAATCAAATTGCTGAGATTAACTGAGGCGCCTCAGAAAGGAAAGCCCCTATTAACGAATCGGAATATAGAATTTTACCGGCAGTTTCTAGGTGGTTGCTAGAAAACAAAAGAAAAACAAAAAAATGTTACTAAAGGGAGAGTATGTTCCGTCTCATTTCTCTTCTCTCTTGTTTGAGTGGAGTCGTCTATTGATATTATAGATACAGGGTTGTTAAAAATGATTGTACATCATAGGTCGCAGCTGTAGAAATAAATAAAATTGATTTTTTCCGTCAGATGACTACTACCTGCTGCTGGGCGAGAGGATTCCTTACAGGAACTTAGGACACAGCACTCTAGAATCTCTGCTACTCTCCATCCCCTCCTTGAGTGTCACCAGGTCTATGGGGCAGGTTTTCGTGGACGCAAAAATGTCGGAAAAATCCGCGCACATCTCTACAATGGTGGCCAAACAGAAATCCTCCGCCCCCAAAAGGAAGCTCTCTAAACTACCCCCCAGGCGCTACCAAAACAAACCTGTGATGACCCATACGCCCAACAGGTGGCGCCCCCAACAGTCATATCCCGCAAACAGCGCCAATCAGAGGCTGAGCAGGCGCACGACCCGTCTCCAGTCGCACAATCAATTCGTCAATGCTTATCCAAAGCCTACTGTTTCCTCAAAGATTGTCGTCCCCGAACATTACATTCGGATTCCCGAACATCACGTTCGGGTTCCCGAGCCTATCCCCGAACATCACGTTCGGGTCCCCGAGCCTATCCCCGAACATCACGTTCGGGTCCCCGAGCCTATACCCGAAAGAAAAGTTCAGACTCCCCCCACTCCCGCCGTTTCTACCCCCTCGCCGCCGCCTCCCTTGATCGAAAACGGAGACGTCAACGTGCTCAACAGCACGAAAAAGAGAATCACCAGGTTGATGTCTGAAGTTAGCCTCGACAGGGACAGCGGCAATAGCAGCCCCACCGGCGATTTCAAGGTCAGTTTTGTAAACATTCAAAATGGCCGATTTTAGCAGAATAATCCGATGAAATTTGCGTCTCTCTGACAAGTCGGGTTTTTCGCTATTTTGAAACAACTGTCCGCGGGATCCAAGATGGCGGACAATTTTTAAATTCAAATATTTGCGGTATTTAAATCAGCCGTTTCAACTGTTTCTAATACACTTAGCTTACTTTCCTTTAATAACTGTGGGATGCAAAATGGTGTCCAACTATAAATGTAGTGCCAACTTTGTAAAATCAAGGTGCCGTATTATGGTCAGCAAAACTCAAGGTAGCTGTGGAAGTTGCACGGCACATCTAGACTTTACTGCCAACTTGATGTGAAATTTTACGATCGATGGGATCCAAAATGGCGCGCATTGTTTTTTAAAATGAAGGTAGTAGATTTCAACAACATCGGTTTTGATTTGATACATTGCACCCAATATGGCCGTGTTTTTGTAAAAATTCAAAATGGCCGACTTTAGAAAAATTGGCTGATGAAGCTATTCCAACTTATGTCTCTGACAAGTCGGTTTTCTCACTATTTCAAATCAATTGTCCGCGAGCTCCAAGATGGCCGACACCGAAGTATTTTTAAATTTAAGAATATTTGCGGTATTTACATCGTCCACGTGAACTGTTTCTAATGCACTTTGCTTACCTTTCTTTAATTAGTGTGTGGGATCCAAAATGGCCTGACTATAATGATAAGTCGTAGTTTGCAAGTTTCCTTATTGATTAATTTCGGCATATTAATAAAATTAATTTTGGGATCCAAAATGGCAGATACTTACATATTTTAGAAGATTGATACTAATTCTGCCCCTAAGGAAATAAATTTCAGAATGTCTAACATTACTTACTATTGTTTATTATTTAAATTTTTTGTGTTCGAAAAAATGGATAAATCTAAAGTCGGTGTGGGATCCAAAATGGCGGGATCGATGTTTCTTTGTTAAAGCTACCAGGAAGAATTAGAGCATTGCTTTGCTTGCTTTTCTTTAATAAACTTGTGTGGGATCCAAAATGGCGGCTATAAAATGTGGGCCAAAATATAATGTTAAGTAGTAGAAACAATAAAAAAGTTTGAGCATTAAGTATGTTTGATGGACTTGGATGATTCATTTTGTGATATTAATAAATGTCATTGGGATCCAAAATGGCGTATTCGATGTGTCTTTGTTAAAGCTATTAAAGTATCCGTTTCAGCGGTTTCTAATTTTGCTTTAGTAGTCGTAAAAACTACAAAAATTTTGAGCTTTGTGTGTATTTGATGTACTTTCAGTTAATTGCTGATTCATTTTGTTATTACTAAATGTCACTGGGTTCCAAAATGGCAGAGAAAAATCGACGCTACTATTATTAGTATTATTTAAAGTTATTATTTTTTAATAAATTGTGATGATGGAAAAAGTGGAAACTCCAAACTGCGTGGATCCAAAATGGCGGAATCGATGTTGTTTATTAAAATCAACTGTAAAGTTACAGCGTTTAAGTTATCCATTTCAAGGGTTTCTGACTTGCCTATTTTCTTTTAATAATGTGTGGGATCCAAAATGGCGGCTACAAAATATGGGCCCAATTCAATGATAAGTCGTATACAAACAACAAAAAGCTAGAACATTGTGTATATTCGATAGACTTGTATGATTTATTTGGGGTGTTAATAAAAAATGTCGTCGGGATCCAAAATGGCAGATGCATGTTTAAAAAAAAAAATGCAGCAGTGAAGCGGCTGGAACCTCCCCATCGCGTGGATCTTTGCCTTGGGTTTCTAGTCGAATTAGCAAAGAAAATGTATGACTGGTTTCCATGATGGTTTTAGAACTTTTTTAGAACATACAAATTGAAACATTCATTAGAGAAAAGTAGGTATAAGTAAGTCCTTTTTAGGCAGTTCTAAAACCGTTGTTGAAACCAGTCTTATACAATTTCTGTGCTAATTCGGCTAGAAACACAAGTCAAAGATCCACGCGATGGGGAGGTTCCAGCCGCTTCACTGCTGCATTTTTTTTGAAACCAGAATTTGAAGACCTTTCTGATGGTGACAATAAATCTTTCAAAAACTTGTTTTGGATGGTTAAATAAGTGAATAATTTAAAGTTGGACATTGGTGTGCCAAAACGGCACTTTCCGTAGGCCGATTGAATCCAAAATTTGTTCAGCTCTTTGACGTGCAATACAATCCCCATGTGCAAAATTTCAGCTAAATCGGTTCAGGGGCTTGGGCTGTACCGCGATTTTAAAGTCCGATAAAAATCAATTTTTTTTTTATTTTTGGTCAAAAGGGCACTGAGAGTGAATACATTTTTAGAAGCAGAATTTGAAGGCCTTTCCTATCGTGACGTGAAAAATGGGGGTTTGCATTTAAAATTAAAAAGTTGATGTGCCAAAATGGCATTTCTAGTTGGGCGATTGGCTCCAAAAGCTTTTCAGATCTAAGTTGGGTTATGAGATGCCTACGCACCAAATTTCAGCTAAATCGGTCTAGTAGTTTTGGCTGTGGCGTGTTTACAAACGTACGTACGTACGTACACACACACAGACACATTTTGAAAACCGCTTTTTTGGGTTCCTGAGACCCCAAAACGTGAAGATCTGGTGCTATCTCAAATTCGAAAATTTTAGTGATTGTAGTAACCTCCCATTTTTTTAAAATTGTGATGGAGTTGGGGAGGTTAAAATGGATTCCTATTCTTCCCTCAAGAAAATGAGTTCCACTACTGTTATTTAAAGTTGTGAATTTTGGTTATTATGATCTTAAAAGTGGATAATCAGAACTGTGTGGGATCCAAAATGGCGGAATCGATGTTCCTTTGTTAAATTAACGGGAAAAATTACAGCATTTATAGTATCCATTTAAAAGGTTTCTCACTTTGCAAACTTTAATAACGCGTGGGATCCAAAATGGCGGCCTAACGTGTGCCTGACTTCTTGACTATATTGATAATTCGTAGAAACAACAAAAAAATTTGGTTTGGATATGTTTAATAGTTCTACAGTTATTTGACGATTTATTTTGTCATTAATAAATGTCAGTGGGATCCAAAATGGCAGATTCGATGTTCCTTTTTTATAGCTTTGTTATATAGATATATCCGGAAAGAATATAACATGTCCGGACACAAACTAAACCGTAAATACCATTAATTAGTTTGGATCCAAAATGGCCGAGAATAAATTAACATACACAAAAAACCTTAAGAGATTATATTTTAGCATTAAGAGGGCGTTGAAAGCTTAACGGTACGTCGAGACTTTGCTGATACTGATACCTCCACATAACGACGTAGAATATAAACCAAGTCGAGTAAATTATTGCTGGTGAGATGTAACCACTTGAGAATATGTAATGACGCAGAAATTAGTTGAACAAATATTAAAAATTTAAGGAAAAGATACAAAAAATACTCGGTTCAGAAAAGTTTCACTTTACTCACTTGTTATATAAATGATACTTTCATCAGTTTTTCGATACCTATCGTAAATCAAAAGAATATTATTGTCGAGTGAGAATAAAATAAAAAAAAACATATCGTGATATAAAAAAAACTTGGACGAGATATTAAATCTTTTTTTTGTCGAATATTTTAGTCTTTAGCTTTGACTCAACGAGAATTAATGCTTTTGTAGTGCGATTATTAAACTGTTGTTTCTGAAATTAAATGTTCAGCTATGCTCCAAATATTTTTGTCGAGTTTATGTTGTTATGCATCATGGTTGTTATGATTGTAAGTTTTTTTATTATTTGCATTCTTTTTTTTTGCAACTTTGTTTTGTTGTAAATCTTCACTATCATCACTTTTTCTGTTGAGTGAAAAAAAAAATAAACACTTAGAAAATGCAAGAAAATCGGAAAATTCTTCGGTTAAAGCCTCAGTTCCTATTTGCTTCTATATTATTTTCAATTTTCATTGTTTTTTTGAGATTAATATTAAGAAACCAAAAATTTCATGTTGTTGTACCTTTACCAACTTAAGCAGTAATACAACAAAAAGCGGTGAAAGTCCCACATTATTATTTAAACCTTTTATTTTTGAAAAAGTGAATAATTCAAACTGCGGGATCCAAAATGGCAGACTTGTTTCTTTGTTAAAGCTAATGGGAGAAATTATTATTATGTCCGGAAACAAACTAAACACCATTATTTCAGCGCCAATGAGTTAACAATTAGGTTGGATCCAAAATGGCCGAGGCTGAAATGAATAACATTAACCGGTTTTATACATCTTTATTTGACAACCACGAAAAAGAAAACACTTAAAATTTAGTATCAGTATCAGTTGAGAGACTATTGCTGATACCTGCTCACAGAATTACATCTCACTAGTAATGGTTGTTAATACATGTTAAACAATGTAAATATCAGTAAAGTTTCGACATGCCGCTGAATAACTTTCACGGCCTTCTAAGTCATAATTTTTTTTAGAGAAAACTTTAACTAGCAATAAATTTGAATTAGGGCCGATTTCATAATAAAACTTAAAGGTCTTTTAAAGTTAAAGTCGACTTTAAAGGGCATTTTCACCAATCAGGAGCAAACTTTCTGGAATGTTGGTAAGCAAATATTTAAAGGACACTTTAATTTTGATTATGAAATCGGCCCTTAATAAATAAAATGTAACGTTTTAAAATCCTTCAATTTTTTTCTCAATTTTTATATTTCACTCGCTCCCACAGGAGAAAGTGTTCGAAAAAACGGGAGATCCGACTGTCGACCTCCGAAACTTCGTCGAATTCCACAAATTAACCGATTTCGAGGTTAGGATAACCGAAAACAGACCGAAAAAGTCGAAAAATTCCTTCTACCATTGCAAAATCAAAGTGTGCCAGAATTCGTACTCTAGTTATCCCGTGGACTCTATGACCGAGGAGGACGCCACCAAGATCGCCTCCGAGAAAGCCCTGGATGACGTCATCACGAAGTACAGTCGAAGAAAGTCGCTGTTGGTATCGAGCACGGAGGATATTCTGGAACGCATCCCTCCGATGCTCGAGAAGCACCAGGGCGCCATCTGGATGTGGCAAATGGAAGCCGATTACATCGATCGATTCAACGAACAGCTGCCTCTCGATTGGTTGAAAATAATCGACAGCAGTTCGTACGTGTCGTTCGAAAAGTATCCAGGCGGCTATGTGTTGAAGTATTGCAGTCCAGACACTGTAAGTATAAAATTTCACATACGCATCGACGGATTTCTAACCCGAAATAATCACCGACCCGCTTTTTGTTTTCATAGCCCGAAATGCATAGCATGAAATTTAATGGTGGTGTCGCTGGCTGTGGTTTTGCAGGATAATGTGGCGGTTTTCTTATAGATGGCGCTTGCTTTCTAACCCCCTAATTTAGATCTCTTAAATATATTTAGGGTTTGCAGAAAGGCGAAAAAATAGACTTCGTCTTGGGCGCGTCCGACGTTTCGGTCGCCTGCAACACGGTCGACTTCAGGGAAGAGGGGAAGATTTACGCGATGGTGACGGCGGCGCCCTCGGTCAACGAAATCTGGTGCCAGCAGATCGACACCGACGAATACGTGAGTTTTCCCCTAGAAATTTCACTTTCCTCGGTTGGTACCGCCGGAGCGGGCTTCAAAATGGCGGCAATCGCTTAGTCGAGTGCGTTTTAGTAAGAAACGATGGGTCGCACTTGATGTCCGAAGCTTTTTTGAAATTAGCACCGCGGTCCACTAGCCCACTATACACTTTACGAGAATCGGGGTTTTTCCCGCTCTTTTCGCAGGCAAAATTCATCAAAATGACCACCACGATGGAGCAGTATTACAACAGCAACTTTGCGGGTCTAGTCGCGAAAAATATCAGTCTGAGATCGTGCTACGCCGTCAAACACGACGGCATCTGGCTGCGGGTCAGGGCGGTGGGCTTGGAGGATACGTTCGTCAATTGTTTCATGCTCGATTACGGACTGGAACTGTACATCCCCAAAAGTGACGTTTGCATGTTGAAGAGGGAGTTCGCGACTGTACAGGCGCAGGCTTTTGTTTGTCGACTGGAAGGCCTCGACGAGCTGAACGAGGCCTCCGTGGATTCGGAGCATTTGCAAAAACTCGTCGAAAAGGAGGTCATTTTGGAGATGGTGGCGGACGAGAACGGTAGGGAGGGGTGTTTGCACGGGACGTAGTTATATTGGTTTTCTTTTTCAGGTGAAAAGAGTGACGTCACTTTCCCTGTAATTATGTACGATGAAACTGGGAAGTCGATCAATGAAGAGTTGGCGGCAGTGCTTACGTACGAATCGGCAACACCGGTTTTGAATAAGGTGAGTTTTTTGAACGCCTCTGTATAAAAATAGGAGAATCGCCCTGTATTCAGTTGGAATGACGTTAAGAAGTGTCAGTTATAATTTTAAAGTAAATTTAGAGTGAAATTGAGGTGACTCGAAGTGAATCTAAGTCTACTCCACAACTACTCTGATTTTGGAGTATTTACATAATTCCATCATTAGGGTAGATTATGGAACGGACTTTAATTTTTCGGGCAAATAGTGGGTAAACTTCGGAGTAGATCTGGAGTAAGTTTGGAGCAGATGTGGAGTAAGTTCAGAGCAAGTTCAATACAAAAAATTGTTCCCCTGATGTACTCTGACTGTTCCATGAGCTACTCTGTCCGTACTCCAAGATTGATAGTAATTAACTAGATCTTGCTTCTACTCGAATTGACGTTATTTGGATGCAGAGTAGCTTGAGAGTAGTTCTAGAGTAAACGTGGGAGAAATTTAGAGCAGATCTGAAGCTACACTCCATATGAAACATCTGGTACATGTGGAAGAGCTCTGGGGGAGAGTATATTGATTTATTTAGAGGCAGAGTAGTGAGAGTAGTTCTAGAGTAAACATGGGAGGCACTTACAGCAAGTCTGAAGCTACACTCTATTTAGAAACAGAGTAGCTTGAGAGCAACTCTAGAGTACAGGTAGGAGAAATATAGAGCTAATCTGAAGTTACTCCATACGAAACAGATCTGGTACGAGTAGAGTAGAGAAAAGTATTAATTGATGTTATTTGGAAGCAGAGTAGATTGAGAGTAGTTCTAGAGTAAATATGGGAGAAATTTTGAGCAGGTCTCCAGATCTGAAACAGATTTGGTACATGTAGATTGTCTCTAAAGGAGAGTACATTGATTTGTTTAGCAGCAGACTAGATTGAGAGCAACTTTAGAGTACAAGCGTAGGAGAAATATAAAGAGTTAATCTGAAGTTATTCCATATGGAACAGATCTGGTACGAGTAGGGTATAGAAGAGAGTGTATTAATTGATGTTATTTGGAAGCAGAGTAGGTTGAGAGTTTAGTTCTACAATAAATATGAGAGAAATTTAGAGCAGGTCTGAAGCTACACTCCATATGAAACAGATCTGGTACATGTAGAGTAGCTCTAGAGGAGAGTACATTGATTTGTTTAGAAGCAGAGTAGCTTGAGAGCAATTCTAGAATACACGTAAGAGATATATAGAGTTAATCTGAAGTTACTCCATATGGAACAGATCTGGTACGAGTAGAGCAGAAGAAAGTGTATTAATTGATGTTATTTGGAAGCAGAGTAGGTTGAGAGTAGTTTTAGAGTAAATATGATAGAAATTTAGAGCAGGTCTGAAGCTACGCTCCATATGAAACAGATCTGGTGCATGTAGAGTAGCTCTAGAGGAGAGTACCTTGATTTGTGTAGAAGCAGAGTAGCTTGAGAGCAACTCTAAGAGTACTGGAACAGATCTGGCACGAGTAGAGTGGAACGAAGTTTATTTTAGAGTAACCCTGGAGTAAACATAGAGTAAAATTTTTGACAGACCGGCGTCACCGACGTCAACGTGACAAACATCGAATCCAACGGCGACGTCTACGTGCAAATCCGCAACTCCGCCTACACGACCCTCCAGGAAATGCTGAGGGAGATCGAGGGCAACCTCGGCCTCCAGGTGGCGCCACCCGTCACCAAATCGAACAGTGCCGATCGACTCTTTCTCATTCGATACAAGGTGACAGGTCGATGGTTGAGAGTGTCGATAGTTGATTGGAGCCCTAATCTCGACATGGCGCAAATCTATTACGTCGATTACGGCAACGCCGACGTCATCAACGTCGCCAGGGAGACGCTCTACCCCCTCGACCAGATCGACGAGTTCGCCGCCAAGTACCCCCCACAGGTACGGGACTTTTTTACATAGAATTTCCTAATTTCCGGATGTCTTAGGCCATCAAGGTCAGGATCATGCTGGAAACTATCCCTGAGGACTTCGTCGAGATGGCGACGAAACTGATGCCCCCGGACCAAATGATTCTGCTGAAGATCACCAGTTACGACAACGAGAATGTGGCCTGGGTCGAATTTTTCAAGAGGTCTTTGGAGGGGGGACTCTTTTCGGTCAATAGGTCCGTGGCCTTGGAGGTGGAACTCCAGAAGAAGGTCGAGAACAACAATAAGGGCGAGAGGAATTCCAAAAGACTGGCCAATATGGTTTTTAACGACAATACCAGTAAGTCTAGGATTTTTTTTGTTTTTTTTTAATTCCAGAATTGCAGAAAATGTCCCTTCGGGGGGTTCCCTGAGGAAGCCCGACTTGCCCGCGAAGGGACAGTATTTCAACGTTAACATTCCCTTCGCCGTTAATCCCTGGAATTTCTTCGTAAGTACATTTTTTTGAACGCTCGTTATACATTGGCTTTCTTGTAACAGTGCTGCCAAGTTAATTTCAAAATGTTTCTCGATTTGTATAATTACAGTGTTGCCAGTTTAATGTTTGTACCGACCAAGGTATGTGCAGTGTTGAAAAAACGGTTAAAAATTGATTGATCACATGTTATTTGTTTTTTTTATATGACGCTGATCTTAATTTCAGTATCATAAATCTTTGATCTCTCGTTATCTCCATATTTGTTTGACCGCAAGTTGTTGACAACTTAATTTTGGTAACGGAAGACGTTCGGTGGGCAGTGCTTAATAAAATGGCTCGAGTGTGAAAACTATTCAAGCTGCTTTCTAATTCTCAGATTTTTTTTAATCGCACGTTGTTAGTTTTTTTCCGAAATGTCAACTTCATTTTACGTTTTCATGGTGCAGTGTATAAAAACATGGTTGTTATGGGAGCAAAATGTGCTTTTATCTTGTCAAATTGACATTTTTTTGATCGCACGTTATTGCTTTCTTTTAAATTGCTATTAGAGTACCAAACCGTGTTCGCCTTGGAGTTCTCGAGATATATGAAATATTTTTGATTGGTGCAATGTAAAAATTTGAATTTTTTTTATTAATATGCCATTACGGTATGTCACAAATTCGATAAATTCGAAAAATAATCAAATTTGATAGAAATCCCTCGTTTTTGTTTTAGATTTTAATAAACATTCTACCGTATGATTTTTTAAATTCTTCATCAAAGCAACCGTTGGAAAACAAAAGTCGAATCTTTGATTACGTCAGATGGTTCAGCAGATTTTGAAGCTGTCACTTAATTGTCACTGTCATTTCATTTACAAAACATTTTTGTGTTTTCGAGTGGATTTCTGATGGTTTGCTTGCCAGAGCACAAAATATTTGCCCTCGGGGCCACACTGGCACTCAAGACAATGGAGACTCGGCAGAGTAGTGGCAGAGGCTGACTCTCGGGAACTCCGGAAGGAATAACGATAACAGAAAAACATCATCACTGTAAAGTCTTCTTGTAAGTTGGATTCTCAGATGGTACAGGATGCAAAATTCTGAAAGATTTACTGAAATTATTTAGGATAAAAGGCGCCTAGATACCTGGACTGGAACTCAAAAGAGCCCCCTTGGAATTGAATCACCCCCTGCTCTTTCGTGCTTTGAAAGATACTGTAACTGCCATGAGTGCCATATTATGTGCCTGATGGCCTTATTTATTTATTGATATTTTAATAGAGCAATAAACAAACTGGTAAAATGCTAGGTTATTTAATTTGGCAGCTTCCAGCTTCAAGGTCATGTCGATGAACAGATTCATCAAAGTTCCTAAGTGGATTACAAATTTTTCGCGGGAACAAACAATAATTAGGGAATTTTTGCTAGTGCAGTCCTTTGTCCCTGCAAATAACCTCTAATAAACACGTGTTGAATTGATTAATAAAAAAGATTGCATCCTATGTAACAACATTTATTTGGATATAAGAAGATTATCATCGTTCATTAGATGATCAGTAAACCAACGACAATATCTGACACGTCTGTCGGGATCACCTGGTAAAAGTTCGTGATAGCACTGCATTTTGTAGGGAAATAAATGGAGTTGATTCTTCACGATTTTGCGAGTGGTGCTATAGCATAGCTGAACTTGCTGGGCAGCTCTTCGCAGGGATGTGGTTGGTTCATTCTCGAAGACTTGTCGAACATTCTGGACTGCTTCTTCTGTCTGAACTGTCGGTCTGCCACTACCCTTCTTTCGTGTAATGCTGCCTGTCTCTTCAAACAAGCTTACTGAACGTCGAACCATTGAAAAGAAATCAGCATCAAGAATGGCAACATTTGGGAACTGCTGCCGGAATTCTTCGAGACACGCCCGCACATTGTAACGTCATTCCCCATTTTCTGCTTGAAAACCAGTGCGAAAGTAAGCTTTAACAGCGAATATTTTATGCTCGACCAAGAAAACCATCGTGAAAAACCGTGAAACTGTAAACAAACTCGAAAATATTTATTTCTGCAAATGACAGATGATGACAGATTAAAGTGACAGCTGTAAAATCTGAACCATCAGAAGTAATCAAAGATACGACTTTTGTTTTCCAACGGTTGCTTTGATGAATAATTTAAAAAATCATACGGTACTTAATAAGCCAATTTTAAAAGAATTATTACGAATGTGCAAGCGATCTCACCTTTCTGTTCAATTTCTTGGTGTATGAACACAGATATGACAAACAGATGATAGTTCTGACACTTGTTTTCATTAGAAAATTGGATTTGACATTCAGGAAATTAAACAGGAGTGAAATTGACAGGTTAGCTCGTACTTTTCGTGAAGACGTAGCTTATACGTCATAATATTTCATTTTATGGCCTTAGAACTGGTTATATTCGAAAATGCAAAAACACGTCAGAGCTTATTTTAAAAGGACTTTCAATCAGAACAATAATTCAAAGGTATCCTGATTGGTTTTTTTACTCCTGTTAGACAGAATTTTTTTGATCGCTCGTTATTTAATACTAAACCACGCTAGACAATAATAATAAAAGTGGTGCATTCATATTGTCACATCCGGAGAAAATGTGGATAAAATAAAGATTCCAGTTTATACTTATGACTACATTTATTAACGAGAAATAATAAATAATTTGTACTTACATTCTATCTGCTCTCGGACCGGTCATACGTCATCACAACAAACATCAATTATTTGGAAAAACAAGAACACTTCTATCTTTATCAACACCAAAAACCCGAGTCCCGAACTCTTCGACCCCGTCAACGGTCCCCACTCAAAATGCTCTCATTTCCCAATAATGAACAACGCTGACGAAGCTTCAGAGTTCCGCGACTTGAAAACTATTAATTAAATATCCTAATATGACATATGCCCGGCCCTTCAAAAATTGTCGTCCCGACAATTATCCCTAACTTAATCTACAACACAAAACAATTCCAAAACAAAATTACAAAAAAAATTAAAAAGTGGCTCAAATTAACACAAAATCAAAAACAATTTGAAAATAACAATTAAAAAAAAACAAAAAAAATTACATAAAGGAAACGCTGGATACTCCTAGCTGCAGGGGAATGCTGATCCGGACGAGAGACAGGGAACGTTTTCTTAAACTCCAATTTTTCTTCATTTCCTCCTTCAAATTTCATTTTCCAATTCTCCGAATGCGACGGTTTTGTAGCAGCTGTGTCCAGACGCGTGGTGGGGCTAGTACCATTGAGTACTTTACGAAAATCGACGAATGTGCTAGTCAACGGGTAGCACCCTGTTTTGTATTGTTAAATGCCTTGTTCAGGACTAGCTGGGGAAGGAACTTTTCTTGGTAAAAAGGACTATTTCTTTAAAGCAGAAAGACGGATATAACTGTTATTGGGACTTTAGGAGCGTTGACGGAATGGTCAATTGAGGTAACGTGCTTAGCTTCTTCTTCCTGACGCTTTATATCATGAGCCTCCAACCACGGTCTTATACTGGACAATGATGTTATGTGGGTGCTGCCATCTCCCAATGTTTATTTCTCTCGTATCCAGATCCTCATCCCTCCGTGCAACCAATTTATTCCAGGCCAAGTTCATGCATGAAAAAAACGAAAATGTTAAGAAAATGTTAACTATACATAGTCAAAAGAAAAAAAAAAAAAATTTGGATAAATTAAAAACTACTGATGGGCTTAACCTAATACATGTTGTGGGTACCTCCTGGAAACAGGTACAAACGGTTGGCGGAACAAAAGTTAATGTTTTGAAAGGAACGATTCAATTTTATATATCAACTTTATATATGCTTTTCCCTCCGCAAACAGGAAAAGAATATATCCTCACGCGCTATAAATATTTTTCTGATATTCCCATATTTTAACCCTTTTAGAATTTAATTTATATATGGCTTTACTTTGCGTTTTACCCTCAAAAAATTACAAGTTTTATTTATTAATGTTTTACCTTTTTCTTTTTCTTCCGTGTTTCTCTTCGTTTTCTTCCTTACATCTGTTTCATCAATTACTATAATCAGCTTCAACTTTCTTTATTAGCATCCCAGTCCCTGACAAACTACGATTAAGTCCAGCGCTAGACCTAAACGCAGCGAGTGGTGTCCTACCTCTCGTAACTGGGGAACAACTCTGGGGGTGATACCTCTATTAATCTTACCCCTCTTCTGTGCTTCATTATTTTCTGGGGTGATACCTCTATTAATCATACCCCTCTTCCTTATTTTCTGGGGTGATACCTCTATTAATCATACCCCTCTTCTTTATTTTCTGGGGTGATACCTCTATTAATCATACCCCTCTTAATTATTTTCTGGGGTGATACCTCTATTAATCATACCCCTCTTCTTTATTTTCTGGGGTGATACCTCTATTAATCATACCCCTCTTAATTATTTTCTGGGGTGATACCTCTATTAATCATACCCCTCTTCTTTATTTTCTGGGGTGATACCTCTATTAATCATACCCCTCTTAATTATTTTCTGGGGTGATACCTCTATTAATCATACCCCTCTTCTTTATTTTCTGGGGTGATACCTCTATTAATCATACCCCTCTTAATTATTTTCTGGGGTGATACCTCTTTTAATCCTACCCCTTATTCCACGCTAAAAAATAATTAGGTACTCTCGAAATACTTTACCAAATATGTTCATTCGCCATCTGTCCAAAAACTCCTTTTTTTTTCTTAATTAAATAATTCGTTATCCTCCTTGGCCTTGAAATAGTCCCATGATCCTGCATAATGGAGTGATCAGTTCCAATGTAGCCGAACCAAAAGGCCTATTTCTCCAATAAAAAAAAAACAACAAAAATCTGAAATATAATAGCCATTAATTTCTTATAAAAACATTAGACAAATCAAATCCTTTTTCCTCATAGTTTAACAGAACCTTAATTAAAAATATGCAGCCAAGAAAAAATGTTAAAAACATCATATTCTAAAATTCTTCCAAATTTGTTCCAACGTCTCGCGTTTTATAAAAATTTCTTTGCTTCCACAACATGATTGCATCCTAATACTACAAGCTAACTAAATCAGAACTATGCTAATTACTACTAAATCCCTTCAACCCTCTTAACTAACGAACTTGAACAATTTAAAAAAGCTGATATGGCAAATTCCAGCCTTGACCTTCCTGAACGTTTCTCCTATTGTAACGAGTCTTCGTTTCATGGTTGCAAGCTCCAAATTTCCTATTAAGAGGGGCGTTTAATCTGTTCCCGCCAGAATAGGGTTTTTCGCTTCTAATTTAAATTTGGGATGGAGTATCAGCTTACAATTACTTGAACTCCTGCACGTTTACTCCTGTAACACGTTGCTTAGCAAGTTATCGTTAAAATCATGCTGGTTTTTCAAATTTTTAAAATAATGTTGTTTTTGGCGCAAAAACGGAAAATTTTAGAAATCAGAAAAACCAGCGCGGTTTTAACGATAACTTGCTAAGCAACGTGTTACAGGAGTAAACGTGCAGGAGTTCAAGTAATTGTAAGCTGATACTCCATCCCAAATTTAAATTAGAAGCGAAAAACCCTATTCTGGCGGGAACAGATTAAACGCCCCTCTTAAATTATACCTATACTAAGCAACCTTACATTTTTTTCCGACCTCGCTAACTTTCTGACTTTCTTCCAATTTATCAAAACCTCAAATGTTTTTATACTATATTTTAATGCTTAGGTCTAAATTTTAAAAATTTCAAGGTGGGTGGAACCGAAGGTGGCGTTAGATAGTAGTTTTTTTACCCTGTGACCTAGTTATGGGTCTTGAACCCGACATAAAAATACAAGTCAAGCGATTAATTTCTCAACCAACTAAATGCTGACTAACTAATTTCGACAAAAACTTATACTAAATCGCGAACCTCAGCGACTCGTTTTTTCCAATATTCTTAATATTTACATAAAAAACATTTTGCAAAAATATATTATACAAACCGCCTAAACTACCCCTAAAAATACCAAAAATAACGCCCTGAAAAAAAAAACAAAAATAACGTAAACCCTATACACTAACTGTCCTTCGGCACCAGCATCCCGGCCTGCGACTTCTGTAGCTCCGCTCTCTTTACTACGAACAAACTAACTAGCCAGTGACCAACCTGTCCCATTTCCTCGCCCATTTCCAATCAACAAAATAAAAAACAAATTAATAACTAATTTCCATAACATTAAAGCAACACCTATGGCTGGACCTATGAGGGGAAAAACATAATCTTGATAAATACGGAGATTCATCTCTCGTCAAAAATGACGGCGCCTCCACCATATGTCACATCCGGAGAAAATGTGGATAAAATAAAGGAAGATTCTAGTCTATACTTATAATTAACATTTATTTAATAAAAGTAATAATTGGTTAGTACTTACATTATATTAACTCTGGGCCGGTCATACATGATCACAACAAAACATCAATTATTTTGGAAAAAACAAGAACACTTCTATATTTATCAACACCAAAAACCCGAGTCCCGAACTCTTCGACCCCGTCAACGGTCCCCACTCAAAATGCTCTCATTTCCCAATAATGAACAACGCTGACGAAGCTTCAGAGTTCCGCGACTTGAAAACTATTAATTAAATATCCTAATATGACAATATTCCGACAGGTAAAAGGGCAGTGTAAGTCAGGTCCTATGTTGTGTAAAAGTTGCTTTCAACTTATTGTGTGTGCTGGAAATTTATTTTTAGTGGGTGAGCAGTGTTTAAAAAAATGGTTCCAACGTGGAAAATATATATATTTTTTAATTTCATTATTCAAACATTACTAGCTTTTATTTTTATGTGCTACTTAGTGTACCGTCATTTAAAAAAATGATTCGAATGTGAAAATTGTGCTACGTTTTTTTATGTACTATAGCTGCAACATACAGGTGGTTCCTTTTTCGATACGAAGTTGGTTAGATTAGAAAAAAGTTGTGCTATTTATTATATTTGATTAAAAATCCCAAGAGAATGCTCCGATATCTTTATTCGTTTCTAAGTTATCCTGAAAAGTTCGATTTTAAAGAAAAATTCATGTCTTTGATTCATGCTGAACTTTACAACTTAGATATTTTTGACAGCTGTCAAGAGATAGACAACATGCGCCGCGATTCTGCACATAAAAGCGGCTTTCCATTTGCAAATTTATCTGAGACGGCTCAGTTAACTCAGCAATTTGATTGGTCAATATTCAAATAACTGAGCTTAACTGAGCCTATGTTAATTCTGTCATCTGTCAAAATTTGCCTATAAATGTGCAGATCCCTTGCGCATAACGTCACAGGATGGAAAGATTGGAAACCTTATTTAAGTGGAATCGACTGAAATTTTCTAGGCCTTCTAGATTTTGAGCAACGGTAGTCAAAAGTCGCCATATTGAATTTGAACACCCATTGAGTACACAAAAAAATTGCTTTTCAAAAATATACTCAACATGGACCTTTTTGAAGAAATGTCAAAATTTTAAAATTTGTATGGAAAAATAAAATTAGCCTAAGCTAGCTTATGGAAAAAAGGACCACTTTTTTAGTTTCTTGACCTGAAAAACAATTGAATTTTAAACGATTTTACAGTAGTTTTTGAGGTCGCGTCGCTAAAACATGTTTTTTCAAAAAGACAATTTTTTGTGCATCCTTTATTGAACTTGCTAAAATAAGGACTGTCATTGCTCAAAATCCAGAAAGCCTAGAAAATTTATATTAATACCATTTAATTGACAGCTGTCAAAAATAAGAAAATGCCAAGGTTTTAATAACCTCAACCAGTGAAAAATAAAAGTCACTGGATATTGGTATAGTGACGCAAATGTGCGGCCATATAGACTCCAATAGGCTACTTGCACATTTCCTAATTTTGAGATATTTTATTGTAAATGCATCAATAAAGATACAAGGAATCGTCCGCGAACATCAATTTTATTTAAAAAACGTTTGCTTATTTGTAAATAAATAAATAATTCAGAAACGCCGTTGTACGACTTGTGACGTCATAAATCGTACAGCCGATGCAATCTGACAATAGTTTATTTGAGGGTGACGTTTAATAATTAATTTGAAAAGTCAACATTGACAGTTGGCAAAAAGAGGGGTCCAAGGTAACCTCTAACGTTGAAAAAGGCGGTAAGTAGAATGTTATTAGTTGCTTGGGTTGGCATCTTGTACCTTTGTACCCACTGGCAAAGAGTACTTGTGACTACTATAAAATATTTAAGATTTATGAATGAAAGACGTCGGGTCAGGTTAGACAGCGACGTTGTCACATGTAAGAAAATTGAGTTCGAATGGCTGTGACGGTTTTTTGGCGCGAAGTTTGAAAATGCTACTTTCTCATTTTTTTTTGAGCTCCACGGACAAGATATTGGAACTTAAGGTATCTGGAAGGATTAAATATATCCCCAACTTCAATTTAACATCAAAAACAAAATTGATGCAAGATGCCTATTGACATTTGGTGACAATTTCAAACAGGAAATGTCAAGCCGCATATTGATTCCAATATCCAGCTGTCTCTCTCGAGCACGTATATTCGCGATACTACTTCAGCCCACTAGCCTAACGAATGTATAAATTTAGTGAAAAAGGAGCCACCTCGGTTCAGTGCTACCAAATCAATATGATGAAGTTTTCCTAAACCAATGTTTAAAAAAAATGGTTCCAACGTGAAAACTGTTTCAGGTACCACCGTCGGATTGACAGTGAAAAATGTGCAGCATCAGCCTTGCCAGCTTAATTTTAGTATAAAAATCATGTTTATTGAATAAAACGGTTGCAATGTGACAAATGTGACGATTTTTTTTCTTACCTTTCCTCGTAAATTGCGTTTAAACTTAGTTTGAACGTGAAAAATGTGTTTCAGGTGCAACCGCTGGATTCGCATAACCAGCTCACCGCTTTAATGAAGGAAATGCAGGACCATTTCAACAATATTGAGTACGGAACCTTGGCACTCGAGGACATCGTCCCTGGCAATATTTACGCCTCGAAACACGAGGACGGCAAATGGTACCGGTACGTACGTCTTAGATTTGTTCGTTTAAAAAAAATTTCATCCCAGAACCAGCGTCCTCAAGGTGATTCATTCTACGTCCATCAGCGTTTTCTATTGCGACTTTGGGTATTACACGAACTTGTCCTTGCGGCAGTTGGTACCCCTGGACTTGAACTACCTGAATTTCCCGTATCAGGCGCTCAAGGCCAAACTTGACGGACTCAAACCCACCAAAAACAAGTGGACGGTGGAAGACTGCGAGTTTTTTAAGGATTTGGTACAGCACAAGCAGTACGTGTCGGTGCTTGTCGACGTGGAAAAGGACGAATTGTACAAGTCCGATAACGTGTTAAAATTGATATTAATAGACACTACGGGCAAGGAAGACGTCTATGTTAAAGACATACTCATAAATAGGGGCATGGCGGTTAATAATTAAGCCACCTGCCTTTGTGAAACCAGTGGTTTGAGTTTATTTTTTCTTGTGGAAAAACCAAAGACGTTGGGGCACGGAAATTAGAGGGTATATCTCCGCAGTTACGTTGATTTTTAAATGTTACTGTTTTTTGTAGCTCTATTCTTACTTAAGGATAAATGTTTTGTTATGCTTAAATTTAATGTATTATAAATAAATGTTCCATCTTTGCTTATTGGAGTTGTTGTTTCGGCCGGAGGAAATTTTAGTTTTTTTATATTTATACAGGGTCACAGTTCCATAGTTTTTGGAATGCATTTCTGAGACTCGAAACATCGAAAGTACATAAAAGGCCATTGGTTTCACTAGAGCCTTAGAGAATACAAAATGCAATTTTGATTAAAACTTTCCCATATTTATTAGTTTTGTTCTATTTTGGAACTTTAAATTAATGAAAAGCTACTTTTCTCGAAGTGCCTGAGCCCTAGAAGTTTCAAATTTGCACCGATCGATTCTCCTTCAAATTTGAGGAAATAAGATAGGTCACACTTGCGGTCGCAAAAACTTTTACAAAATGTGCGCTTTCTAGTTTTATCAGGAAAATTACTGGCAATTGGTGACACTAGAGTCTTTGATAATACAAAATGTAGTTTTGATTAAAACTTGCCGATATTTATTAGTTTTATTGCATTTTAGAATTTTAAATTGAGAGAAAAGGTACTTTTCGCGAAGTGTGTGAACCCTAGAAGTTTTAAATTTGCAGCAATCGATTCCCCTCCAAATTTGAGGAAATAAGATGGGTCACACTTGCTATCGCCAAAAACTTTTACAAAATTATGCTTTGTAGTGAATTTCGGGTTCTAAAGTTTTTATCAGGAAGATTGCTGGAAATTGGTTTCACTAGAGCCTTTGATAATACAAAATGCAATTTTTATTAGTTTTATTCTCTTTTGGAATTTTAAATGAAAGGAAGCCTACTTTTCTCGAAGTGTGTGAGTTCTAAAAGTTTGAAATTTGCACCAATCGATTCTCCTTCAAATTTGAGGATATAAGATGGGTCACACTTGCGGTCTCAAAAAACTTTTAAAAAATGTAAAAATGTGTAGGTTCTACTGAATTTCGGTGTTTTAAGGCTTTTTCTTAGAAAAACTGGTGGCAATGCTTTTACTAGCATCTCTTATAATATAAAATCCGGTTTTAATTAAAACTTGCCATGATTAATTGATTTTATTGAATTTTGAAGTTCTAAACCAAGGAAAATCTACTTTTCTCGAAGTGGGTGGCACTTAGAAGTTCGAAGTTTACGCCAATTGATTCTCCCTCAAATTTGGGGAAGCAAGATGGGTCACACTTTATGTCGCTAACGATTTAAAAAAAAATCGCCTTCCAGTGTATACCTCTTGCTGAAATTGGCATTGACAAATTATTCACTTTATCAAAAAAATGTTCCAATAAAAGTTGAAAGGCAACCTTAGGCGCATCTTTTGATGCGATTCACTCGACATGATCTTGTCGTTAGAAAAATGGGTATGACGTAATACTCAGTGAAGTAGACATCAAAAAAAGTGAATTGCCTCCAAAAGATGCGCCTGAATTTGCTTTTCAACTTTTATTCAGACATTTTTTTGATAAAGTGCATAGTTTGTGAAATAGACGGCCAAATCCATATTTTTGGGAACATATTCAATTGACATTTTCTCGAAATTTCCATTATGTAAGAGCACGATCTTTCACACCCTAGTAAAAAGAAAAAAAATTACCTCTCCAATGATACTGCACTAGACATATCTTATCATTTTAAAAAAAATCGGTGACGTCATTACTTGGCAATGTCAGTGTCAAAAAAAAATTGATTAGGTAGCCCAAAACGTGCGTCTATACTTACCATTCGACTCTTATTTGAAATTTTTTTTGACACAGTGAATAGTTTGGGAAAAAATCGGCTGTTTCCATACATTTGACTAACCCTGTATAAACCATGGAGAAGTATAAGTGAGGTATGTGCTCTAAAACTGTACGTATAATACCGTTGCGTGCTAGATTAATTTTGATAATTTTTTAAGTATATTTTTTTCGTCAATCCACGTCCTCGTTTCTCGAATAAATACCCGTGGGGCAAACACCCCGCGCGACGTCCTCAAATGGAGCTGAAAATGCATTATATCCGGACCTGCGCTGCGTAACGACTCCTTTCTTCCCACGAAAAGTAGGCTAAGCCAGTAGAGCTCGGCGGTGCGAATAAACAAACGAGAGTCGGCAAGTCGATGGACTCGGCTTCGGTTGTGTGCGGAGAGCGCCGGAACAGACTGAACCACATTTCCGGATTTTTCCACCTCGAATCACCCCAATTTACGGACCTTTATGGATTCCTCCTAAATCCAGGTGAGTCACATTTTCGTCGAAAATAGTTCATTTATTAATCATCGGGCCGTGGAACCCCTAATTTAATTGTTTTTATTTTTATTTCATAACCGGTGAAGATTTTGATAGTCATTTTCGACACGAAATTGCGGTAATAATAATGGGCGCCCTACTTGGACCGTAATAGAAAGTTGTCACGGCTCTTGTCCAGGTGACGATTTTTTAATGAATTAATTATGAATTTGCATATTTCACGCTGACCTATAACAAGTGTACTTATCGTTTATTTGCTTTTCTTTATCTTTTACTTCCTCTTCTTTCGAAATTATCGCGGTTAGGCAAGGTCTGTCGCTTGATCTACAGTTAAAATCACCAGAATTTTTAATTTGCAAGGTGGGAATCTCTCGAATTGACGCGAAAACACCGCCATAATCGGATATTTTAAAAATGGAGCTACACCACTTAAGTAATTTGCATCTGTTTTGATGAAAAAATTCAAAATTTTCTCGTCAAAATGCTTTGAACGTTAAGTTTTGATGGAATATATATGTATTTCTTCAATTTTCCATATATTGTAGGTGAAATTTTACGTTTTCTCGGCTGGTAACAATCCGATCGAGATTATATCTTCATTTTTCGCTTAGTTGGGCTCGATTTACCCTGAAATGATGTCACACTTGGGTTCACGATAAATTTAAATTGCGGCTTAGACCTGTAGCGTTTTTTGGTTTCCGCTACTATTTTTTGGAAAATCGGATATTTTGCTGCCCTTTGTCTCCAAGTAGCTCGGTTTGAGTAAAAATTAACAAATTTTTGATTTTTTCGAGTCCAGCGATTTTTTGCTTTTCTCAGTTGCCACTATGAACTGGAATTTACTCAAAAAAAAATGGCAGCAGAGAAGCGGCTGGAACCTCCCCAACGCGTGGGTCTTTGATTTCAGGGACTTCTGTTTAAGATTCTAAAGTTGATATGCCTAAATGGCACGTCCCGTTGACCAATTGCTCCCAAAAGCCTTTCAGCTCTTCAACGGGTCACCTCACCTCCATTTACCAAATTTCGGGCAAATCGATCCACTAGTTTGGGCTATAAAGTGGTTTCAGTGTTATTACAAAATTTCGATTTTTCTACCCAAAGGGTTCTAAATGCGAATCAATTTTGTCTCATTTAAAACCAGAAATTGAAGACCTTTATGATGGTGACCTCGATAGTGACAATAAATCTTTCAAAAACTTGTTTTGGATGGGTAAATTAGAGAATAATTTTGAATTTCGAAATTGGTGTGCCAAAACGGCACTTTCCGTGGGCCGATTGAATCCAAAATTTGTTCACCTCTTCGACGTGTAATACAATCCCCTTGTGCAAAATTTCAGCCAAATCGGTTCAGGGGCTTGGGCTGTACCGCGATTTTAAAGTCCGATAAAAATCAATTTTTTTTTTATTTTTGGTCAAAAAGGCACTAAGAATGAATGCATTTTTAGAAGCAGAATTTGAAGGCCTTTCCTATCGTGACGTGAAAAATGGGGGTTTGCATTTAAAATTTAAAAGTTGATGTGCCAAAATGGCATTTCTGGTTGCACGATTGGCTCCAAAAGCTTTTCAGATCTAAGTTGGGTTATCACATGCACACGTACCAAATTTCAGCTAAATCTGTCGAGTAGTTTGGGCTGTGGCGTGTTTACGAACGTACGTACGAACGTACGTACGAACGTACGTACATACATACAGACACATTTTAAAAACCACTTTTTTGGGCTCCTGAGACCTCAAAACGTATAGATCCGGTCTTATCTCGAATTCGAAAATTTTAGTGATTGCAGTAACCTCCCTTTTTTTTTAAATGGTGGAGTGGAGTGGGGAGGTTAAAACATGACCGATCTGTAAATTCTGCTTTTTCGAGTTATTTTTGCTTTATTTTTTCTCAGTCAGTATTGACCAAATGGATGTATAGAAATGCCGCCAATCGCTTAGTTATCCCTGATTTACTATCAAACGATATGTCACACTTGAGGGTCCACGACAATTTTTAACTTGCACTTAGCCCACCAGATCGAAAGTGCCAACTAATTTTATTTGCAAAATCTGTTTTTTTTTATCCTATCAAATCGTCCATTTTGAATAAAATTGGTAAAATTTTAATTTCTCCTTTTTTCTCGCACAATTTTTCAAAAATTTGGTGCTTTTTTGACTTTTCTGGCTTGAAACCTCCCCGATCTTGACAGAAACTGCAACAATCGCTTAGTTATCCATGAAAAAATCGCTTAGTTATCCATGATTTACCGCGAAATTATAGCTTACACCTGTAGTCTACATTTTGAAATTTTTCTAATTAGCCAAGTTGATGTTACGATCTTTCTTCGCTTTGAAATGAAATTCGTAGATTATGTTTGAAATAGCTTCCAATTAACAGAAATCGAGTTATTAAGAGAAATTTTTATTGATTTTTTCTTTAAAATTAATTTTTTTTTAATTGGTATTGACCAAATCGATGTAGAAATGCTTAGTTATCCCTGATTTACTATCAAACGATATGTCACACTTGAGGGTCCACAACAATTTTTAACTTGCACTTAGCCCACTAGATCCGAAACGCTAACTAATCTTATTTGCAAAATCGATGGTTTCTTTTCTAATCTTTTCCAAATCCTCCATTTTAAATAAAATTGGTAAAACTTTTAATTTTTTCTCTTTTTTGCATGTTTTTTTACTTTTCTGGCTTGAGACTGCGCCGATTTTTACAAAAACTGCTCCGATCGATTAGTTGACCTTGATTTACCTTGACATGGTAGGCCACACTTGTAGTCTGTCGTTTTGAAAATTTTCTAGTTAGCCTACTTGATCTTACGATCATCCTTTGTTTTGAAATCAAATCAGTCGATTCTTCTTTAAATAGCTTCCAATTAACACAAAACGAGTTATTTAAAGATATTGACTTGATTTTTTATCATTTTTCTACCCGATTTCTTTTTTAAAGTTTCATGTTTCTCAGTTGCTATTGACCAAATCAATGCCGCCAATCACTTATTAGTTACCCCCAATTTACTATCAAACGATATGTCACACTTGAGGGTTCACGACAATTTTTAACTTGCACTTTGCCCACCAGATCGAAAGTGCTAACTATCTTTATCTGCAAAATGTTTGGTTTCTTTTCTAATCCACTTCAAATCCTCGATTTTGAGTAAAATTAACTTAGTTTTGTATTTTCAATCTTTTTCTTGTCTTATTTTGCAAAAATTTGATGTTTTTACTTTTCTGGCATGTAACTTTTTTGAAACTCCATCAATATTTACAGAAAGTGCACCAATCGTTTACCTGACCTCGATTTTCCATAAAATGTTGGTCTATGTCCATTTTGAAATTTCCCTTAGCCCCCTTTTTGACCCCAAAACAAAGAATTTTTCGAAACTTGCGATAAAAACTTTATTGTTTTTCAAAATTATTCACATTCAGTCGTCCAGTTGATGAATTTCTTAACCGCCCAGGCTTTGCAGTACGGCCGTGCCAATGCTCTTAATGGGATTTTGCTCAACGACGGGTCTAAAATATAAATTTTTAATTTCTTTGTTTTAATTAATTTTAATTATTTACTTACCCCGCTATTACCGAGACCAAAGTCACGGCGAGGACTACGCAGAATAGAAAAACAGTTGAAGTATTCATGTCGATTCTGATGCATTTTTCGAAAATTGGACCAGTTTTATACAAATGTTCATATCAAATTGTCGTTAAATGCTCGTGAAAAAGCAATTTTTTGATTATTTTTGGGTGATGCAACCAAAAACCTGAGAGTTTATTAGGGCAAGAAAAAATAAAGAAAAAATTAGTTCAGGTGAAAGCCACGACTCGTCCTTAATTTAGCAATCGATTCCTTATAGGATTTAAAGAGTCACGAAAATATAGTTGGCGGAGGTCAACGGCACGTTTTCCGTCGATTTCCTAGTTAAGTAAGCAACAAGGTCAGCCGTCGCACGAGCGATCGATATTGCTGTAAATCGGGTTTTTGAGCAAAGAATGGGGTCGGTTGTAGCCCTCTGAGGAACCTCAGCTCAAAACGTAAAAAGTAGGAATAAGAAAGGCACTAATTTAAAAACATTTTATCCAGCATAAGGTTTGTTCTTCAATACTACCTCACGCTTATACCAATAACAAAAAATACAGGGTTGTCACAAATTATTGTCCTATCATAGGTGGCTTAAAAACGAAATAATTGACATTTAACGCATTTACGGCTGTGGAAATAAAATGTCAAAATAAAGCATCAAAGCCACCTACGATGGTACAATAATTTGTAACAACTTCTGAAAAAATCAAATATTTATATAAGTTGGTAGAACTTGAAAACAAACGAGCTTGTGCTATCTTGGAGGTGGGGCCCACTGTTGGCATTTTAACTAAACAAATATTTGAAGCTCGTCATATCCAAAATCCGCAATCTATGAAACTATATAGGATAAGAAAGGGGCGGAAAGCAGCCCCTTGAGGGACGCCATTCTAACGAAAAATGTTTCAGGATGTTCCCCGTGATCCTCATAGCCCTGTTTCTGCCTTGGATCAGGGGGCATGGCCGCCTCATTGACCCCCCCAGCAGGGCCTCGGCCTGGCGCTACGGCTTCGACACGCCCCACAACTACAACGACCACGAACTCTACTGCGGAGGATTCACCAGACAGTGGGTGAAGAATGAAGGCAAATGCGGCGTCTGCGGCGATGCGTGGGACACCAAGTATGTAAATTGGAGTGAAAAATCGCAATTTTTAGCTCAAAAAGTGGATAATTGCCGCAACCGTTTATAATTTATGCGATTGGAAAGGATTTGAAAGCGGTTGTATTGTTTTTAAAGCGTTTTCATTAACGCTATACAGGTAAAGAAGGGGGTCGGAAGTTGTTCCTTGAGGGGCACTTTATCTTCATCTTCTTCTTAAAGTATCTAGCTCTAAATTAGAAACCGACTCTTACCTAGATAGACGTTTTTTCTCGATTTTGTGTTTTTCAATACAAATTAATACAAATGGGCTTTCATGATTGGTCGATCCAGCTTACTATTTTTTTAGTATTGAAATACTGCCACTTTTGCCGTCAGTTACAAATATTTCTCGGAAGGACGATTCAAATCTGACATTATTTTGAAAGTATTTAAATACAAAACAAGATTATTTCCTATGCTTTCAAATGCAAGTTTATAGGTATTTCCATACATAAAACCGAGAAAAATGCCTTTAGTTGTCAAATCCGTCAATGCTTGTCATTTTATCATGCAAAATGAAAGCCAGCATTACACAGCAAAGTGCTGAGAGGATTTACGGGTCTAGTTTAAACTGTACAATAAAACTGACGTAATCAGCGTCATTTATACGGTACAAAAATGCTGATATTTCATTGGCTCCCAGAATAACTTCGTGTTTTTCCGTTCCAGGCTCCCGAGAGCCCACGAATACGGCGGTACCTACGGTCAAGGCATCGTCGTGCGCAAGTACGGCGTCGGCAGCACCATCAACATCCGCGTGGAACTCACCGCCAACCATTTCGGCCATTTTGAATTCTCCATCTGCCCAGATTTCAAGGCCACGACGCAGCAATGCCTCGACAAACACAAATTAAAGTTGGCCAAACCGCAAGATGGCGGCGAGTACTTCCGCTACTTCCCGAAAGAGGGCAACAAAGTCTACGAAATGAAGTACAAACTCCCGAAGAAGACGTGCGAGCATTGCCTCCTTCAATGGAGGTACATAGCGGGCAATAATTGGGGCAATTGCCCTAACGGCACGGGGGCTGTCGGTTGCGGGCCTCAGGAAGAATTCCGCGCATGCGCGGATATAACCATTTCCGGAAGGGGCGGGGACGAGGAAATGGAACCGGAGATCCCCGAAGTGCCCACCACTACAGTCGTGCCAACTGCCGAAGAGTCTTATAACCCGTTCACTGCCCTCATCGTCAGTCTGGTGTCTTTTTTAGTAGTGTTTTTGGTTTTATCCCTTTTGTATATTCATTTCTACCACGTTGGTAGACAGGTCAAGACCTGGTTGAAGGGGGATAAAGCACCGCAGCCGCCCCCCAGAGCGAGGAGGAGGGCCCCTGAAGAGAGCCTAGCGTAGATTTTGAATAATATTTATTCATGTTTTTGTGCAATAAGTTAATAAATTATTTTTTATCAAACCGGTGTTGTAATAATTAAATGCCAAGGCAGCTGTCAGTGCCAACTGTCAAACACTTGTTTTCTTAAGGTCACTATATCTTTATTTATGGTACATTTTGATCACAATCAGATGTCACAGCCTGCTGCCAGTAAAATATCCCCGCACTTGGCAGATATTTTGAGATGAGCCAAGGGGTCTGCCCTCGTGGGCCCGATGTTAACAATTCCAATATTTTTCTTCTCCTGGACTGCCTGCAGGATGATCCTATAACCCGAAAAAACTGTCAAACTCGAGCCTAAAACCAAAACCGAGTCACTGTCGGCAACACATTTCTGCACGACTTCCACTCGCCCCCTTGGCACATTATCTCCGAAAAAAGTTATATCGGGCTTTAAAACACCCCCGCAAGCACAAAACGGAGGCCTAAACTCCCTAATTTTATCCTAAAAACCAAATCATTACTTCTTCTATTAAGAATTAGTTACCAGTGAAATCTCCACGTCTCCATCGGGACGAATCATATCACTTGTCTCTCTCATATGCGGGTTTAATTCTCTCACCTCCTCTTGCACATAATCCCTGTCATATTGGGACCCACAGCTTAAACAAATCACCCGAAATCCTGTCCCATGCAACTCAATAACCTTCTCGGAACCAGCTTTCGAATGCAACCCATCCACATTTTGGGTAACGATCCAGTCCACTTTTCCAGAATCCTGCAGGTTTTTGATCGCAAAATGGGTGGGGTTGGGTTGGCTTTGGGAGAATTTGGGCCAGCCCACGAAGTTTCTAGCCCAATATCTTTGCCGAACTGTTGCCGACTTGAGAAAGTCCTGGTACTGAATCGGTTTGTGGTTGCTCCTAGCATATAACCCAACGGTTTCAGAGCGATAATCTGGAATTCCTTAATATTTTCAGCGATTAATATCGAAAATTGAAAGGGAAATACCCGATTCTGTTGATATTCCTGCTCCTGTCAGAACTAGAATTCGACGCGAGTTTTTGATGAAATCCTGGAGTGATTTTACGTCGAAGTCGGCCAAGGGGGGGTGCTTTGGAACGAATTTTAGTATTTGCGTTTGTAGATTTCGTTTTGTCGTGTTTTTAAAGAGGAAAAGACGATTTTCCAACATTCTACTTTTGAGGTTAACTAACTGTCACCCTGCAAACGTCAAAATCTAGAGAAAGCATCAGCAGATAGCCAATTTAAAGGTGAGACAGAGATAGGAAGCAACTGTCTAACTACGTATGTGTCACTAGATGGCGCTTCTCAAATCCTAGTTGACGTGTAAAAGTGAGGTTAAATCTGATTTGTTGTCACAAGAATTTCCTCATAAAACCGAGCCTGTAAGCATTTACCCGCCTTATTTTACCTATATTCAGTATTATTTTCCTGCAGGCAGAATGGGGGATCGTTACAACATCCACAGCCAGTTGGAGCACCTCCAGTCGAAGTACATCGGCACTGGCCACTCTGAAATCACAAAATACGAGTGGCTCCTGAATCAGCATCGAGACAGCTATGCCAGCTACTTGGGCCACCCAGATTTGTTAAATTTCTTCTCAGTCTGCGAGAATGAGGCAAAGGCTCGGGTCAGATTTAATCTTATGGAGAAGATGTTACAACCCTGTGGGCCACCCCCAGATAAACCTGAGGATTAATTATTTATTATTAAAACTCTGAGAACTAATTAAGAGTAAACGTGTTTATTATGATATAAAACTAATCTGGCACAAAGCTAGTAATGTTCTTTGGCTATAAAATTGCATACATTGAATAGGTAATATGTAGAAAATTGATATTTTATAGGTCCCGGACAGAGTGATCCATCATTCCCTTCAGCAAAGATCCAGCCATCCTAAAAAAAAACATAAAAATTACTCATAAGTGCAATTACAGTTGTTGCTATACAAAGGGGAGAAGACAGAAAAGTGACAGTTAAACTATTTGTTTTGACATTTAACATGCGATGGCCAACTTGGATGTTTATAAGCGCGTTCCTTTTAGAAGAATTCTAAGTAAAATCTGAGTTAAACTTAGCCGCCTGACTTGTTGCCGCGTTCCTTTTACACACTTCTAACTTAGTATTATCTTAGTATCTTACCTCCCCCTTCACCCTTCATAAGTAACCTTCGCAGCTACCTTGAATACAAGTAAGATGGCTAAGTTGAACTTGTGAGGTTATGCAAGGTTATGTACGTAGTTTGACGGTCTCAAAAGACTACAAAAACGCCATTGTTGGAAATATGTGACTTGCCTCTTCTATAATTACATTCAAATTGACGATAGTTTGCATTCTCAAGCAGGTTTGAGGAGGGCTAGATGCTGTTTGAGGGTAGGTTTCGCGTAAGCTCAGTATCATGTCAGTATAAACTAAGAAATACGTTCCATTTATTCCGCGCGGCAACTCAGATTAAATCAAGACAATTTCCTTCCTAGGTTAGGCCACGGTTAGATTAGAAAACTTGCTTAGTTGTAAAAGGAACGTGCTTTATGTTTTCTAGAGGAAAAGTACATAATTTCTATTACTAGGGATAAAATTTCTCATTTTTGGATGATTCAAAGTAAAACAAATCAAAGGAGGCAAGTGTCATTAATGTCGAAACATTTAATTTCCAAAGCCTGCTCTGATTTATTTTAGAAAAAAACTCACTTTTTGACCATGTGATCATACATGAAGCTGGGAATTACAGTAATAGTAACGATATCTTCGGCATTCTCGATTATCTTCCCAATATTCTTATCCTTCATCCCCACAACATTTTGTCCGTCGACTTCCAGCAGCTGGTGGTCAGTTAGAACCCCATTCCTCGCCGCAGAAGAATCCTTGACAATCGTGATAATTTTTCCATTTTTGAACTGAAAGCCGACACATTTCGCACTGTCTTTGTGCAAAGTGAGAGTGCGTTCAAATGGTCGGTCCCTGACAGCAACCGTGATCCCATTAACGGAGCTCTTGCGAAATATCTCGTGCACCTTTTCCATACTAAAGCCCGCTACATCGCTTCCGTTGATTTGCAAAATCTGGTCTCCAAAACGAAGCCCTGCGAGGGCTGCAGGAGAGTTGTCAACCACAAGACAGACAAAGATCCCATTACTGATGGCTTTAACCCTAACCCCCACTTTTCCATCTTTGTCTTTACAGAGAACCAGTTGGCGGACACCGTGAGTCACTTGGGCTCGCTGGAGCCCCAGAGACTGTCCCGACAAGGGGGCCACCATGTTACTTGGACCCCTTTGAATGAAGTTTACTTGAGCCACACCGACTTGTAGATACTCGGGCATGTTTTCTGCTAAAATAGCTTCGCTGATTTCCAGGCCCATGTACTCCCCGAGCTGGGGGTAGGACCCCCCTGGCTGGGGCATGGCACTGGAGTACTCGGTGGGGTATGGCAACTGAGCAACGACAACTTCATTTTGAGCCCTTGCCAACTGATCCACCTTCATATCCTCCAGGCTGGGGTACAGCGACATTCTTTTGTTTATCTGAAAATTATCGATCAAAGATCAAATCGGCACGAAAACAAGTGAAAACCGCAACCTTTTACACTGTTTTGATGAAATTACACTTGGAAAGGTCAACAGTCAGGATAAAATAATGTCGCGTTATCGAGAATGACTCATAATAGAACAATAAAACTGTGAAAGAAGATCCCGGCAGTGGAATGGAAATGACGATAACGAGTTTTGTTGTAAATTATTAGCCAGGATTTTATTTGTTGATTCAGAGTTTTGGAATGTCAAACTGACAGTAGACACGGTAAACTGACGTTTGAGGTAGGCAATCTGTTATACACGACCCCGTTTTCGGAGTTGCATATGCAATAAACCGCCAACCGTCTTACAATACACTGCGTTCCAAAATTAATCCTTCGTTTTATTTATCGAGATACACTGAACTTTATTTTACTCTTAGGCAATCGAAAAGATACTCGATTCTGAGCCAGGATGCAGGGAGGTACAAAAAAGTTAATGACTCCAAATAATTTTGTGACGTCACACATGGGAATACATATTTTGTTGGAATGTCACCAAAAATGTCTGTCATTAATATTTCAGCGCTCCTCATTGGCTCGTTTCCTATATGTGACGCCATACAGCAGACATCAGCAACTAGAATCAGGAATTAGCCCATTTTTCGAAAATCTCCTCCATCGGGTAGGCGGGTAAAAGAAAAACACCTCATTTTTTCGTAAATTTTCTAATAACACTTAAAAATAACACATCGTACGCTCTAAAACAATAAGTGACGTCACTGACGTGACGTCACGTCTTCTCGTTGTGCTCCTGCATCTTCCTATTGGTGATGCTCTGCACGATCAGGTTCAGGCAGTCGAGACTGGAGGTCGTCGAGGAGGTGACGTCGAACCCTGCAAAAAAAGAAACACCTCAATCAAGTGGGCTATTTTCGCCGCGACGCCCGAGTAATAGCGTTTTGTAACAAATCATTTCGTCTTGTACGAAATTTTAAAACAACACCTGAACGGTCTGTATTAAGATATTTATTTTTATACAGCTCATTATTTTAATAGCGGCGCGTAAATCATTTAGTTCGGGCGGTTTTGCCGAGAGCGGCACACGATCTGGTTCTGTTCACGTAATTTAGGACTAATGGGTAAGATTTTTAAGTCAGGTGGGGTTGGTTTATGCATTCCAAAGTTATGATAAAACCACAACAAAAACTATCAAAACAATGAGCTCTTAGGGTTGCCACCTTTTGGCCAAACGAAAAAAGGACAAGTCTCCAAGAGCGTGGGGGGGGGGGGGGTTAAGTGCGCCGCAGGCGAAAATTTTTCAAATTTTCAGGGCCAAGCATTTTCTGAGAACATCAGAATTTTAAAGTAAAGACAGCATTATGTGAAAAACTTAACTTCCACAAGGACAACTGTTTATCGAAGTCGTATTTTTTAGAAAAAAAGAGAATAAGTCCTACGTATCTACACATATACACTTTTTTCAGTAGTTTCTCTAGTCTACTTCCTCCCCTAGGAAAGTGACATTCGTTGAAAAAAGGCGAAGTTGCCAATTTTCGTTGAAAAAAGGACAACAGTTTCGTTCGGAATAGGTATAGGTATAAGTATATATATTTTCAACACCCACAGAAGTTTTAATTGCATAATTTGGTTATTTTCGTGTTATATTTCGTAATTCTACTTAATCACACTTAATTTTCATTCCTCTTGATTTTTCATCCCAGTTCGCCCCCGCTTCAACCCTCAAAATTTTTGTTTTTTTGTTCTTTTTCAACTTTTCAAGTATTTTTTTTACATTTTACCTTTTTGACATCTGTGCGTCTGCGGAGGCACTACTACTAGATGCAGATTGATAAACTCTGCACCCGATTCCACCAGTAAGATCAGCCGCCCCTACATACACATTAACGTGATAAACATCTACAGGGATACACATCACATTGATGAACACCTTCCGGGGGCTTTTTAAAATACGTTAACAATCCCGAATATTTCAATTTTTCTCAAAAAGGCACTAAGAGTGAATAAATTTTTAGAAGCAGAATTTGAAGGCCTTTGACGTGGAAAATGGTTGTTCTATAATCAATAGTAATACGACGAGTAGTCTCTTGATTGCCGCGGGTTTTGACGTTCAAATGGTTGTCAACTACGAGTCAAAATGGTAGATTTTTTTAGGCTAAAAAGAGGACGAGAGCTCGCTCGAGTCAAAATGGTAGATTTTTTTAGGCTAAAAAGAGGACGAGAGCTCGCTCGAGTCCTCTTTGGTCGAAAAAAATCTACCATTTGACAAGTAGTGCATCCATGAGGACTCAACAAGGCAACCAAGAGACTACAAATCGTATTTTGCAGATTATTTTATTCATTAAGTATTGAACCAATCCAAAGGAGCATTTAGCATACCAGTAATCCTGATTACAGTGATAAAGACTACAACGTCAACTTGACACTACTTACTCAATACTTTAATTCATACAATAATCATTAGTAACAGAGCTGGGTAGTATCCGAGTACTTCGGTATTCGAATACAGTATCCGATTACTTTTCTTGTATCCGAAGGCTGTATTCAGGTACATTTTAAATTTTGTATCCGTTATCCGTATCCGATCAAGCATTTAAAAAGTATCCTTATTCGGATACTTTCTAAATATCGGCGGACACTTGAAGTCACTTTTCGATCGAACGAAACGTGCACTGCATTTGGTTTGGGGTTGGGCTACGCTGCTAAATTCTGAGTGCACGTGCACGACGATCGGTGGAGTCGATCCTGTCGATCACCTGCTTTTTAACTTCTACGCTCGCGAAGCAGTTACTGGGATCGATCGGAAAATTCAAAAAAATCGAATCGCCAAAAACATGAAATCTTTACGTTTCAGGGTCCTGGGAACCCAAAAACGTGTTTTTGAAAAAATGTCTGTGTGTCTGTCTGTGATCACGCTGCAGCTCAAACTACTGAACGTATCGAGATGAAATTTGACACACATATTCAGTGGGAGATTTGTAGGTGCTGATTAGAATCTGGGCCACATCGGTTAACGGAAAGTGCCTTTTTGGCACATCAACTTTAAAAATTTGAATGCAAACCACCATTTTTCGCGTTACCATATGAATGCTCTTCGAATTCTGCTTCTAAAAATGTATTCACACTTGTGCCCTTTTGGCCAAAAAATGGTGCCGTGAAAAAACCTATGCATAACTGTATATTTTTATTACCGGATTTTACAGCTGATTTTTTTTCAAGCCGAAAACCTTAGTGCCATTTTTTCGAAAAATGTCATTTTAGTGGTAAAAGGGCCCTTGTTTCAATTTATTTTATACAAAAAAAAAATTCTTACTATCGAATTCGACCGCTGTTATATTGCCGGATCGAAAACCTTAGTGCAATTTCTTAGAAAATTTCCATTTTAGGGACAAACAGGCCCCTTTTCGAATTTTTCTTAGCAAAAGGGCATATTATCATTATCGCATTCGATAGCTGTTGCATTGCCGGATCGAAAACCTTAGCACCATTTTTTCGAAAAATGTCCATTTTAGGAGTCAAAAACATTTGTATTTTAGATTTTAGTATAAATGAGCGCCGGGTGCATCAGCCATCCAACCGCTCCGCACGCCCGACCTTGGTTAAATAAAGTTAAATGCTACATTTACTAATTCTGTGAAAAAGTAGAAGTTTCTACCGTGTCCGAGACTGCCAATTTTTTATTTTTTAGACGGCTACTGTCTACTGTGCCAACGCACATGTTCATAAGTTTATAATAAATTGTAAAACAAATTACATAATTTCATAATTATACTTTTTTTAAATTCTGTAGCTTTTTAATCAACTCGTGGTATCCGTAACCAGGTTTCCGAAAAAAGTATCCGAATACTTTATCCGAATACTTTTTTTTAGTCCAAGTATCCGTAGTTTGTATCCGATATCCGGATACAATTGACGGTATCCGTATCCGGTACTCGAATACAATTCACATGTATCCGTACCCAGCTCTGATTAGTAATATGATAAGTCGTCTCTTGATTGCCGCGGGTTTGACGTCCGAATGGTTGAACTACGAGTCAAAATTGTAGATTTTTTTTAGGTCAAAAAGACGCCGAGAGCTTGCTCGAGTCGTCTTTGGCCGAAAAAAAATCTACCATTGACGAGTAGTGAATCTATGAGGACTCAACGAGGCAATCAAGAGACGACGAATCATATTTTACAGATTATTTTATAAATTAAAAGTATTGAAGTAGTTCCAAAGACGTTCGAATCTAGGTAGTGTAAAAATGTTGGATCATCGCTGTCAGTTGTCAGTCACTTGTCAGTCACTTGTCACTTGTCAACTGAGTGTCACGTCATTTTCAACAAGATTTAAACATTTATGTATACCTACGGCCTTGGGCATCTATCTACTATGAAAAGAATGGACGAAACAAAACTGATACGAAGGATATAGGAAGCGAAGACCAATTAGACACGACACAGGAAGACCGAAGGACACCGGGGTAGGGTTTCGCGAGACCAAGACAAGACAAGACTAGAGCCTATCTTGGTCTTGGTCTTGAACAAGTCTTGAGGAGACCGGTCTTGTCTTGGTCTTGAATGGCCAAGACCAAGACAAGATTTGACCAATATTGGTCTTGGTCTCGAAAGTCTTGTTTATGAACCGAATTCTAAGAAAGAAAACAAAGGTTTTGTGGTATTGTAACATGAAAATCTGGAGAGCCACGTGCTCTATGCTGTTTTGTCTCTCTCAAAATGGTTTGGACATTGTGGAGGTCTGGTGCAGGGAAAATAACATGCTTCTCAATGTAGAAAAATGCAAGACAATTACTTTTTCACGCAAATGTTTAAATCTTGTTTACAATTACTCTTGTGATAGTGTAACTCTGGACAGAGCAGTTGAGGTTAATGATTTAGGAATCCTGTTAGATACTCAGCTTAGGTTCGATAGGCATATTGATGCCGTGGTTAGCAAGGCTTCCCCCATTTGCGGACTCATTAAGAGGCAGACTTCCGATTTTAACAACGTTGAAGTTATTAGAAAGTTATTTATCTCGTTCGTTAGGCCTATTTTGGAATATGGTAACTTAATTTGGTTTCCATTTTATGATGTTCACGTTCAGCGTTTAGAGAGAGTTCAGAGAAAAATTGTTAACTATATCCTCTATAAAATGTCAATAGACAAAAACATGTACTTGTATCAGCATCGGTTAACTCTTGTAGCCTTGGAAAGCCTCAGCTCCAGAAAGGCTAAGGGTGACATTATTTTTGGATTCAAGTTGATTAGTGGCCTTATTGATTGTAATGATCTCACTCAATTGTTAAACTTAAGAGTTCCTCGGGTAAATAGTCGCGACACTGCAACTTTTATTCCACAGTTCTTTAGGACCAATCATGCGTGTCACTGTTCTGTTGTTAACAATGTTTCTCGATCCATAAACAACTTAGGATTAGATGTGGACATTTTCAATATTTCGTTATTGTCGTTGCGCTCTAAATTATAACTCAAATTTTAGTTCTATTTTTAGTTATTTAAGTTTGTTGCTTACACAGAAACTTGTGTATATTGATTTACCATTTTTGGAATTTGTATTCTGTATGGTAATAAATTATTATTATTATTATTATTATTATTAATTTAATTTAAATACTATTTGTATTTTATAATAATTATTATATTGCAACATGGGCAGGGCTCATTACAAGCCAGAAGGCAGAAGTAATAAACTATTTTATCTACAAATTCTGTGAAAAAGTAGTAGTTTCTACAGTCTCCGACACTGCCAATTTTTTTAAGTGGTGGAGTGGGAATGTTAAAAAAATCTCTACTAAAAGTGAAGTGGTCTTTGACTATTTTGTCTCCATTGGCAACAAAACAATCTTTGTTTATAAATAATGCGATTTGTGACAATTCCAAGAGAAGTTTCCTCCAATATGGTTGTGCTCAAATATTTGGTTATTGGGACGTTGCTGCTCCGTGGAGTCCTTTCTTCTTGCGAATTTAAGGATGATTTTGACTTTGACGGAATCATTACTATACACCAGCCCGCTGCCATAAAGATGATTTTGGAACGTATTAATGGCCTTCGGTCGAAGTTTGCATCTGGTGAATTAAGTAAGAGTGCCTCGTGGGCTAAGGATGTCAAGCTGGTAGCAAACATGCACGAGGTTTCCTGGAGTAAACTAGCGTCAATACCTGCTGACTACGCTAATTCTAATTACCCAAATCTTACTCGTGCTAAATGTATGGGTAATACAAGAACACGATGTCGAGACGCGATTACTTTCACCATAAAAGATGCTTTTGTGGAAAACGATCCTCAAAATTTAATAAAGGCAATAATCAGTGGAGATTTTTTCAATCACATTTGGACACCACCTGGAAAGTAAGTCCAATCTGAAGTACCCAATTTTTAACCTCCCCAACCCCATCACAATTTTAAAAAAATGGGAGGTTACTGCAATCACTAAAATTTTCGAATTTGAGATAGCACCAGATCTTCACGTTTTGAGGTCTCAGGAACCCAAAAAAGGGGTTTTTAAAATGTGTCTGTGTGTATGTACGTACGTACGTACGTACGTACGTTCGTACGTACGTTTGTACGTTCGTTTGTAATCACGCCACAGGCAAAACTACTAGACCGATTTAGTTGAAATTTGGAACATAGGCATCTCGTAACCTAACTTAGATCTGAAAAGCTTTTGGAGCCAATCGTGCAACCGGAAATGCCATTTTGGCACATCAACTTTTAAATTTTAAATGTAAACCCCCATTTTTCACTTCACCATAAGGGAGACCTTCAAATTCTGCTTCTAAAAGTGTATTCATTCGTAGTGCCCTTTTGACCAAAAATAAAAAAACAATTGATTTTTATCGGAATTTAAAATCGCGGTACAGCCCAAGCCCCTGAACCGATTTGGCTGAAATTTTGCACATGGGGATTGTATTACACGTCGAAGAGATGAACAAATTTTGAATTCAATCGACTAACGGAAAGTGCCGTTTTGGCACACCAATTTCCAAATTTAAAATTATTCTTTCATTTGACCATTAAAAACAAGTTTTTGAAAGATTTATTGTCACTATCAGAAAGGTCTTCAAATTCTGGTTTAAAATAGGACAAAATTAATTCGCATTTACCGCTGTTTGGTTCAAAAAAGCGAAATTTTATAATAACAGTAAAAATACATTATAGCCCAAATTACTGAATCGATTTGGCTGAAATTTGGTACATGGAGATCGGGTGACCCGTTGAAGACCTGAAAGGCTTTTGAAAGCAATTGGCCCACGGGAAGTCCCATTTAAGTATATCAACTTAAAATTTTAAATACAAGACCTCATTTTTTATGTCGCCATTAGAAAGGCGATCAAATTCTGGTTCTAAAAATGTGTTCACAGTTTCGGCCATTTCAGTAGAAAACAGAGAAAAAATTCTTTCTCAATAAAAGGGAGCGGGCTGACAGTGGATGACATAAAGTGGCAGTTATTATCAAAAAGGTGGCAAAAGATTAACCTTAAAAGGAACATATTGTCAAATGTGATGGGTGATGTCCGAGGTGATGTCGGTATTTGTCAGAAAATTGCGAAGTTAGTCAAGGATTAAAAAAATTCTGTTGAATTGACTACTATCTACACAGAATACAAAGATCCACGCGATGGGGAGGTTCCAGCCGCTTCTCTGCTGCATTTTTTCAATTCTAAATTCGTTTATACTTGTTTCAGGTTTAGCAGCGTTGAACAACTGTGTACAAAAGCTACAACACGTGACAACGGCTATGCATTTGATAAAACTCAAGGAGAATTTCTATGTCTCGCTTAATCCACTGCTCGTTAATATTGGATGTTTTGTGGGTAGGTATAAAATAAACCCAACCCTTTATAACTATTACTTGTGGTGCCTCTTTTGCGCCAGTGCCAATGAACCTACACAGTGGTCCGAGTCACCTACGGCTTCTGCCGATTGGATCCAAAGTGGTGTACCTTGCAGTGGATGCTATGAAAAACGTTGCAGCAATAACTACTTTGGGCTATGCAGTTCCAACAGCAGTTACGAACCCGTCCCAATGAACCTTACTACCCTAGTTTACATAAATAAGACGTACCCAACGATCCCTCAAAGACCGACGAGAATCCGAAGACTTAGACATTTAGTAAGAAAAGTCGTGAAGCAGAAGATTCGTTGGGCGGACATCTACGGCCCGGATTTTGTTCCTAACCCACTTTTCATGCTCTACAAGACAACAAAATCCAAGACCACTGCCACTGTCATCCCTCCAACACCCTCTAAAGTCGAAATCGACGTCCCGGGCCACCAACCTCAACCCTCAAAATTACCTAAACTAGAAGAGCCGAAACCAAGTCTGGTGAAGCCGCTCAGAAAGCACAACCCGATTGGGCACAAGGATCATCCCCTGATAAATTATTGGCAGCCGGACTACAGTTCGGGCCTAATTAGTTTAGGCACCGAGGAGGAATCCAAGGACTGCCTTAAGCAATTTCGAATGTTTCAAAAGTGCGGGAGCGGAACTGCGGAACGAGTTCATTTAAATTATTTGCTGGCGTTCGTCTGTGCGTTGTTTGTTTTTCTCTTCTGAGATCTCCAAGTTATCATTTTCGTGTGTTTGAGTTTTGTTAATAAAGTTTGGAATTATTGAACTTTGAGCTGGAATAACTGTCTTAATTGTTTTCGTGGGATAGCTCTACCCTTCTGAATTCGGAAGCAGATGCTTAATAACGTGGGGTGGTGTCAATTTCTGTTGTAGATAGGTCAAGGGTTAGATTTATTCCAAGTCGCAAGAAGGGAAACAAAAAGACAAAGTAGAGAATAAAGAGGGAAGAATCCTAGAAAAACTGATAGAAAAAAATGGGCACCTACGGAAGCGACTAGAACCTCCTCACTTGGTGAATGATCCAATCCTACCAACCATAAATTTCAAGCCAGTTTACTTCAAGTGTTTTGGTAGTTTTTCGAAATTTGTATTACTTATTGCCATAACAGCACTAAATTTAATTGAATTTTTGAAAACAAAATTTGAAGACTTTTCATGTGCTGATAAAACAAATGGTGGTCACGTATCAAATTTCATACTTAGACGCCATGCCAAAAAGGCACTTAGATAGATAGAATACTTTATTACTTTTTCCTTTCTGCTTGTAATGAGCCCTGCCCTTACAATATAATTATTATATACAGGGTGTCCCAATTGTCTGTATTCGGTCGATATCTCCATTGCTGTTAGAGATAGCGAAAAATTGTTAAATACAAAGTTGCAGAGGGTCAAACAAGGCACACTTTAAAAATACAATCCTGCATATAGGCTGTCCCACTAAGGAGTAAGAACACAAACATAGGTTTTTTTAAATGGAACACCCTGTATTTTAATTTTTTATTGGATTCTATGATGAATTCCAAGTAAAATTCATTAATCATGTTTTCATCTGAAGCGAATGGTTTAGAAGATATTGGCAATTTTGCGGGAAAAATTACATTTGCAGTACTTATTTTGGAAAATCACCCCACAACCAATTTTCAACCTTTGGTTTTGGAAATTTAGCATGTCATTAAGGAAGGTTTGGGCTATACTTAAAGCTCTTGAAAACGGTCTTAGCTTCTCAAGTTCGTCTCCAGTAACATTATGAACCTTCAAAAATGTAGAGGCTAATATTTCAAAATTTTTAAATGGCGCCACTATCAAATGTTAAAGCCATAGGTTGTAAAATTAAATTTGCTTTCGTTTAATATAAAATGTTCCTATATCCAAGTTTAGTATTTTTCGATTTATTCAGTAAAACGCAATTTTCATCTTTTTCTTCCTGATGTTTTTAGACGGTTGGCCCTGACTACATTTCATTATAAGTGTAAAACGTGTTATCAGTCGAACTACAATTTCTATAGATTTAATATTTAAAGTTGCGTTTGATAATTTGCCCAATTGCCTTTGGGCTACAAACAGGACCTGCAATAAATTCTGTATCTGTAAAAACAAAGCGTAATTATTATAACAATCACCAGAAACGCCCACTTATTTATTTCAACAGCTAACGTGTTTCGAACACAAACTGCTCATCATCAAAGCCAAATCATTGGCATTATAATCACTTTATTTTAACAGAGTACCTTTCTGTTGTTTTTTAAATGACCCAAAAAATTAAGTCGGTAAGTAAGTAATTAAAAAAGTACCTACCTATTCTAAAAGTGCAATTTTTATCTATTTATTTCACTTTGGTAAGTACCTAAGGGCTGAAAATGCTACAACTTTTTTGAGTACAGTCTTGTCTTCCATAAATGAACATTAAAAAAAACACTTGATCACAATTTATGGTTAATTAACGCAGGATTCAGGCTGACAGAATTTGTGACACCTATTGTGACATGTGTCCCAGCAGGTTTTCAAAAAACATTATTGTAAGCTAAAAATGGAAATTCCTAAAAGTCATAATTTACTGAATAAAACGAAAAATTCGAGACTTGGATATAGGGACATTTTATATCAAACGAAAGCAAATTTAATGTTACAGCTTATGGCTATAACATTATATATACCGGGTGGACCAACACTATTGCCCACCTCAATAATTGCCCTTTACCTTGAAGCTAGAGTTTTGATTTTTTTACAGGGTGTATGGGTACTAAAAACCCTTCAGAGGACGTAAAGATTTTTTTGATTGGCCCAAAAATGTGACGTCACGAAATTTTCAATGGGGCTATTTTCATGAAATAAATAATTTTTGCCCACAGGTTGGTTATTTAGGGCCTTAGGATCACGCTAAACTGATTATTTAATTTTTTGGACATCAGGTTACCAAACTGCAGAAGCTAAAAATCACGTCAATTTTTCTCACAAGTCGCCCATGAAACAACACCTAATCATTGCGAGGTATGTCCTTTATCGATCGGCGGATATTCAGAAATGTCAGTGTCAGCTTGTCATGTCGGCAGGGTCATCAAACCACATTATTCTTAATTTTCGAATTCATTCAATTAATGAATTAATTTTCCCGGAAAATTATTCAAACAAAACCCCTGAAGCATAGGGTTTGTGTGAGACAAGCGCGTGCGTAATTCCATATCGATAAAATGACACATAACGCACATAACCTCGTTTTGGTGAAATTTTTCCAAATGTAATTTACAACCAGCACCAAGTACGTTTACCCATTGTACGCTTTCTGATTTGGTAAGTTTTTGGAATTTAGGTCGATTTATTTAATTGTAAAATTGAAAATTTTAGATGGAGACCAAAAATGTTTAATAAAACGATGGGGCCCTTTTGTGAACCCAAAATCTAATAATGGCAGTGTCTGGCCTGTTGGTAGGTTCTCTGCAAGCCTCATCAGACAGCCTGTTTGCAACATAATAATTGATTCTCAAAAATGTTATCACGGAGAGTGTCAGCTAATCGACAAACCAGGACTATTCTTCTCAGTGCAAGTGTACCACCTATGAACAGTGCCAAATTAGTGACGCTTTGTCCGTAAACACAGCAAAGCTGCAAGTTGTCTGATTAAATTGATTAATAAAATAATAAAAATTGTTAAAAAATCTGTCGTGTGGTCTTAATTTTTGATATTTCTGGAGGTAGGTTAATACTTACCCATCGTTATGAAATTAAGTAAATCCAGAGCACTGTCACATCATGAATTTCAACAATTTACTTAAGTTACAAAATACTTTGAATAGCTTTTATTATCAGGAGTCAAATCTAACAACGTAACAGGAACAGTCTCAATTTTATCAACAATTTCAGTGGACCAATCTTCCACACTTGAAAGTAAGCTTCTTTATTATCTAATGGACCTTCTGCAGAGTAGATACCACAACAATGCTACCAGCTACTAGGTTTTGGGTTCACACATATCATCTTCGTCACCTAAAATTTTCAATTTTACAATTAAATAAATCGGCCGAAATTCCAAAAACTTACCAAATCAGAAGGCCCTTCAAATGGGTAATGGGTAAACGTACTTGGTGCTGGTTGTAATTTAAATTTGGATAGATTTCTCCAAAACGAGGTTATGTCTGATTTAATTTGACGCGCAATGTGGAACACTACGCACGCGCTTAAACAAACTTTGGGCGTTTTGTTTGAATAATTTTCCGGGAAAATTAATTGATTAATTGAATGAATTCGAAAATTAAGAATAATGTGGTTTGATGACCCTGCCGACATGACAAGCTGACACTGACATTTCTGAATATCCGCCGATCGATAAAGGACATACCTCGCAATGATTAGGTGTTGTTTCATGGGCGACTTGTGAGAAAAATTGACGTGATTTTTAGCTTCTGCAGTTTGGTAACCTGATGTCCAAAAAATTAAATAATCAGTTCAGCGTGATCCTAAGGCCCTAAATAACCAACCTGTGGGCAAAAATTATTTATTTCATGAAAATAGCCCCATTGAAAATTTCGTGACGTCACATTTTTGGGCCAATCAAAAAAATTTTTACGTCCTCTGAAGGGTTTTTAGTACCCATACACCCTGTAAAAAAATCAAAACTCTAGCTTCAAGGTAAAGGGCAATTATTGAGGTGGGCAATAGTGTTGGTCCACCCGGTATATACAGGGTTAGGCAAATCTTCGGAACCAAGCCCATAATTCTTAAATTGTAAATTTTCTGGAAAAATCCTAAAAGGGGTATAGCGATTTTTTGTATTCTACATCCGATGGTGCCAAAATCAATTTTTTTGGTCCAGTGGTTTTTGACATAATGACGTCATCATTGTTTTTTTAAATGGAAACCCACTATTTTCTATTTTTTTTCTGACAGAGAATGAATTCTTTTGTTTAGATGTGCAATTATAAAAATCATTAAGCTAATCAATTTTTCTTAAAAAATGAAACATTTATGTAGCGGAAATACCCGAAACAGCAATCGTCTACGCTCGGATTTTGAGGATAATCGTTCTGCGAGTAGCTTGGTTTACCACCTGCGGCGGGTTCATTAGGTGCGCAGCGGGATGTCATTATTATACCTACCGAGGGTGCGGACATCCCGCTGCGCACCTAATGAACCCGCCGCAGGTGTGTTCCATTTAAAAAAACCTATGTTTGTGTTCTTACTCCTTAGTGGGACAGCCTGTATACAGGATTGTATTTTTAAAATGTGCCTTTTTTGACCCTCTGCAACTTTGTATTTAACAATTTTTCGCTATCTCTAACAGCAATGGAGTTATCGACCGAATACAGACAATTGGGGCACCCTGTATACAAAAATATTTAAATGAAATTAAGATCCTTCTTCTCTCTTCTATCTTCCACTTTTGTCTTCTCTTCCCTCCCCTCTCCTTATTCCCCTTTCGTTCAATATCTATTTTCTCTCTCATTCCCTCGCACTCTCTCAACATTGATTCTTTTATCCGTGTTCTTCTCTCTTGTATATCTCTATCTCTCTCCCACATCGCTCCATTCATCCATCTCCCTTGTTCTCTGCGTCGTTCTATATCTTCCCATGCGTACCCATTTCTCTCATAGTATTTTTGTCATTCCTTCCATTCTTCTTTTTCTCTCCTTTTCTCCTTCCAACACTCCTGTAATATCATGCAGTCCAATCTTTCTCCCATTCTGTCCTCAAATTTCACCGCCCTTTTACCTGTCTCCACTCTCAACTTGCTCCTTTTCGTTTCTTCTCTTATTGTATACCCCGGTGTCTCTCTATCCACGCCCAGCACCCACTTGAAATACTTTTCCTGCACTCTTTCCACTTCCTCTTGTTCTTCCCACCCCCATATTTCTGCCTCATTACCTCCTTTTTGAACACATTATCAATATCATTTATAAAAATTGTAAACAGCGTTGGGCTGAGTGGGCACCCCTGTCTTACACCTTTTCTCGTCCAAAAACATTCGCTCTCTATTCTATTCCCTCTAACTACATTCTTTGTTTCCTCGTATATTTCTTTTATTCTTCTTACCAGATTCCCATTCAATCCTATTTCTCTCATGTGCTCCCACAGTCTTTCCCTGTCTACACTATCAAACGCTGCCACGTTGTCCATGGTACCTCTCACCATTCTGAAACCTGCCTGGCCATCTGGCAGTATCATTGCTAGAGGGCGGATTTATATGCGAAATTTTTTCGCCAAATAGGCGCATATTTATGCACCAAAAAATAGCGAAATAAGCACGCGAGTTATCATTCTAGAAAAAAAACATCTGCAAAAGTGAACGCTTTTGAAATGAGGGCACTCACATGTCCTTAGGCATGGCTGATAATAACCAAGAGTACTTCACTTAAAATAACTGCAAAAATCAACCCCCACTATAACACCTTCCCTCTTACATCGTACAATACCTGCAAATAGGGAAAAACCCTATCATTAGCTATGAATACAGGTTGACCGTCTACCTGACCCGAGTTGTCTTAAGCAGGAAGGGATGCAGGTAACAAATGGGTAGGTAAATTCATGAAATCAGTTTTTCGAAGAACCGCCACAATTTTTAAAGGTGGTTTTAACATAAATCTTGCGAAATAAGCATAAATATGCGATTTTTCTCCAAATAAGCGAAAATTACAAAAAATGACCAAATATGTAAAATATGCATGCAATATGCATTTAGCATAAAATCCGCTCTCTAATCATTGCATACAATTTGTATAATGTATTCAGGAGGGTTATTCCCCGGTAATTCTTTACTTCTTTTGCATCTCCTTTCCTGTATATAGGGCAGCTTACGCCCTCCCTCCATTGCCGGGGAGATCCCTCTCCCTTTCATACTCCCTTCAAAATCTCTACTAATCTGTCTATCACCTCTTCCGTACTGTGAATCCACGCTTCATTTCTTATCCCATCCCTTCCCGGTGCTTTCTCTTTTTTTTAGTTTTTCTATCTGCATGCCTCTTCACTTCTTTTCTCTCTGTCTTCTTCTCCCTCTAGCAACTCTACGAAATGCCTTCTCCATTCTTCTATCTGTATCTTTCCCATTTCATCTTCTCCCCTTTTTCTCCTCTGTTGGTTTATGTATTTCCACGCTTCTTTGTCTGTTTTTAAACTGCTTATCTTTTGTTTTTCTTCTTCCTTCATTTGTTTCTTTCTTTCGCTGCATTTCTTCTTGTATTTTTCTTTGGCTTTTAAGTATTCTTCCCTTTTCGTTTTCCCTTTTTTCCATTTTCTTAATTCTCTTCCCGTCTCTCTTTTTGCCTTCTTGCATTCTATATCGAACCATCCCCTTCCATTTTCCTGACTATTTCCCCTTAGTATTATTTCCTCACTTCTTACTGCCCCTCATAATTTTCTCCAGCTCATTGATTTTTTCTTCCACCCCCTTTGCTTCGAATTTTGCTTTCTTTCTTTCTTTATAACATTTTTTGTTATGTCTCCAGTATTTCGTTTTCCCTTCTCCCTTTTAATTTCCCCCTCCAGCAGCATGTGGTCTGATTCTACCCTTTCCCCTATTCTGAACTTCTCCACCTCTTCCCACGCTTCTTCGTTTACTAATACGTAGTCTATTACCGATTCCCCATTTGGTCTTACATACGTAAATTCCTCTTTATCATCCCCTTCCTTGTTTCCGTTTAATATCTCAAACCCCTTTTCTTCTACCAGTCCCTCCAGGATTTTTTCTTCTTTATTCTCTGTTTTGTCCTTTGTTTCTCTCCTTGCTTTCTCCTTGTTTTCTATCCAAGTTATTGCCCTCCTCTCTCCTAACCTTGCATTAAAGCCCCCCCCCCCCTATAAGCACTCTTTCCTGTTTGCCTTCTTCTATTCTTTCTTCTATTTTCTTTTTCATTGTTTTCATGTCCCTGCTGTACACTGCCATTATTTGCCATTTCTTATTATCTATTATCACGTTTCTTTCCATTATACCTTCTTCCTCCCTCTTTGAGTTTTCTTTTATTTCTTTAATCCCTTCTTTTATTCCCATTAAAATTCCCTCTTTTGCCCTCCCCTTTATTCTTTGTCTCGTCGTTCCCTGCCGGTTCCAACTGTAGTTTTTCGGTAATCTCTTTTGAGTAGTTTTCCAACCTTCTTCCTCCACCCATGTCTCTACTAACCCCACTATGTCGAATCCCTGTATATATTCCCACACTTCGTCATCTTTGTTCCTAGTTCCCGCTATATTCCAGAACAGAAATTTACATTCTTTCTTTTCCACATTTCCTTGTGTTTCCGTTTCTCTCCTTCCCTTCGTCTCCCTTCCTTCATCTATTTCGTCATGGCCTTTCTTTTTTATTCTTGTTCTTTGTCCTCTTCGTAGCTTTGTCGTCAACCGTGTCCTTCCTGCCTTCATTTTCTCCTCTTAGTTTTTTTGGTACCATTTTGTTGTCTTCATTTGCTGGTTAACTTCACCACTGTCTGGCGACAGTTCACTCAGCAATCTCTTTCTTTCATCCTTGTTTTCCTTACTTTGTTCTTTGAAGTCTTCTGCCGTATAGGTATATGATCTATCCTCAATTATTAATTTATTGTTTTTAAGCGTTGCTCTATACCCTTCCTGTCTTGCTTTTTTGAGATGCGGAATCAGTACTATTCTGTCCTCTCGTGTCTTTTCCGAATAATCGTCGTCGATCCATATTTTCGATCCTTTTAAGTTCTTAGCCTTTTTAAATATTTCCATCTTTGTATTCCATGTCGGTATAGTTTTACTAATATCTACAAATTCTGTGAAAAAGTAGAAGTTTCTTCCGTCTCCGACACTGCCAATTTTTTTAAGTGGTGGAGTGGGAATGTTAAAAAAATCTCTCCTAAAAGCGAAGTGGTCTTTGACTATTTTGTCTCCATTGGCAACAAAACAATCTTTGTTTATAAATAATGCGATTCATGCGATTTGTGACAATTCCAAGAGAAGTTTCCTCCAATATGGTTGTGCTCAAATATTTGGTTATTGGGACGTTGCTGCTCCGTGGAGTCCTTTCTTCTTGCGAATTTAAGGATGACCGTGACTTTAACGGAGAATATACTATACACGATCCCGCTGCCAAAAAGACGATTTTGGAACATCTTAATGACTTCCGGTCGAAGTTTGCATTTGGTGAATTAAGTAAGAGTGCCCCGTGGGCTAAGGATGTCACGCTGGTAGCAAACATGCACGAGGTGTCCTGGAATAGACTAGCGGCAATACCTACTTTTTATCGTAATGATCCAAATAATATTACTCGTGCTCAATGTATGGGTAATACAATAGAACAATGTCGAGACGCGGTGACTCTCCACATAAAAGGTGGTTTTTCGGAATTCAATTCTCAAAATTTAATGAAGGCAATATTCAGTGGAGATATTTTTAATCACATTTGGACACCACCTGGAAAGTAAGTGCAATCTGAAGTACCCAATTTTTCAATTCTAAATTCGTTTATTCTTGTTTCAGGTTTAGCAGCATTGAGGAACTGTGTAAAAATGCTACAACATATGACAACAATCTTTATAACCAATATAACAGTCCAGGAGAATTTCTATGTCTCTCACTTAATCCACTGCTCGTTAATATTGGATGTTTTGTGGAGAGGCAACTACGACCCGAGTGGAACTATTACTTGCGTTGCTTATTTTGCGCCAGTGCCAATGAACCTACACTGTGGTCCGAGTCACGTACGGCTTCTGCCGATTGGATCCAAAGTGGTGTACCTTGCAGTGGATGCTATGAAAAACGTTGCAGCAATAACTACTTTGGGCTATGCAGTTCCAACAGCAGTTACGAACCCGTCCCAATGAACCTTACAACCCTAGTTTACATAAATAAGACGTACCCAACGATCCCTCAAAAACAGACGAGAATCCGAAGAATTAGACATTTAGTAAGAAAAGTCGTGAAGCAGAAGATTCGTTGGGCGGACGTCTACGGCCCGGATTTTGTTCCTAACCCACTTTTCATGCTCTACAAGACAACAAAATCCAAGACCACTGCCACTGTCATCCCTCCAACACCCTCTAAGGTCGAAATCGACGTCCCGGGCCAGCAACCTCAACCTCAACCCTCAGAATTACCTAAACTAGAAGAGCCGAAACCAAGTCTGGTGAAGCCGCTCAGAAAGCACAACCCGATTGGGCACAAGGATCATCCCCTGATACATTATTGGCAGCCGGACTACAGTTCGGGCCTAATTAGTTTAGGCACCGAGGAGGAATCCAAGGACTGCCTTAAGCAATTTCGAATGTTTCAAAAGTGCGGGAGCGGAACAACTGCGGCACGAGTTCATTTAAATTATTTGCTGGTGTTCGTCTGTGTGCTGTTTGTTTTTCTCTTCTGAGATCTCCAAGTCATCATTTTCGTGTGTATGAGTTTTGTTAATAAAGTTTAGAATTATTGAACTTTGAGCTGGAATAACTGTCTTAATTGTTTTCGTGGGATAGCTCTATCCTTCTGAATTCCGAAGCAAATGCTTAATAACGTGGGGTGGTGTCAATTTCTGTTGTAGATAGATCGAGGGTTAGATTTCCTCCAAGTCGCAAGAAGGGAAACAAAAAGACAAAGTAGATAATAAAGAGGGAAGAATCCTAGAAAAACTGATAGAAAAAAATGGGCACCTACGGAAGCGGCTAGAACCTCCTCACTTGGTGAATGATCCAATCCTACCAACCATAAATTTCAAGCCAGTCAGTGTTTTGGTAGTTTTTCGAAATTTTCATTACTTATTGCCAGAAAGGCACTAAATTTGATCGAATTTTTGAAAACAAAATTCCAAGACTTTTCAAGTGCTGATAAAACAAATGGTGGTCACGTTTCAACTTTCATAGATGCCATGCCAAAAAGGCAATTGTTATTGGTCGTTTGCCACAAAAATTAAGTAAATTTTCCTGTTTGCTACACATAAATTTTACTAATGGGATTTTTCATTTATGATTTTTTGACAAAAGATCACTAAAGAGGCCATTTTTGGAAACGAGATTTGAAGACATTTCAAGCTCTGATGGGAGTTTATTAGTTAAATTTCAAAGTTGATATTCCAAAATGACACTTGCCGTTGGCCGATGGCCACCAAAATTAAACCAGCTCTTAGACCGGTACTGGTATCTCAACCTACCTTTCAGCCAAATCGAACCAGTGGTTTGGGTTGTAGCGTGTTATCTAATGTTGCTTCAAAATTTCGATTTTTTTGATTTTGTGCCAAAAGGGCACTAAGTGTGAATACATTTTTAGACACTAAATTTGAAGACCCTTCATATGCTGTTAAGAAAAATTAATGTTCATTGGTCAAATTTCTTAGTTCATACGCCAAAAAAGCACTGGGCGTTTGTATAACGTACATACAGACATTTTTTAAAAACCAGAAGATGAAAAGGGGGAATTTACATTATGTAAGAACAGATGGGGAAACTGCAATAGATTACGCTTGTAAATGAAGAAGCGTGGAAAGAAGTAGAGAAGTTTACGTAGGGGAGAATCCACTCCAGAGGGAGTATTGAAGAGAGAGGAGGGAGAAAGAAATAAAGTAGAAACAAGGAAGGTATAATAAAGGAAAAATGGGACGAAAGAGCAATCAAGGAATACAGGCAAGAACTGGCAAAATCAAAACTTGAAACAAAGGAAGTGGAAGAAAGAATGAAGGAACTGTAGGAAATTATATAAGGAGGTCCGTAAGAAGAGAAGAAATAATACTGAGGGAAGAATGCTTTAGATTTTCCTGTTGCTATTACCCACCTACAAGGAGATAGAATTGGTATGGCAGAAGGCAGAATGGATTTATTTTGAAAAACGTTTCCTGTTGGGAAGGTAATTCTCGTCATCAGTTTTGGTTCACATAGCAAAGTTTTTTAAATGTTACTTTTTGACGATATTAAATTATTATAACTCGGAACAAATCGTGCTACGAGGCTGCTTAATACACGGTTTTAAAGCATTTTAAAAGAGCTTTCATTTGATATGCAACTCGACTATATCGTTATGTTTTGTTTTTTTTTTCAAAAATTTAAGAAAAAAATCAAGACGAGATAGACTAGTCGTGTGACCTATCGTTTGATGGTAAAACTGAGTCAAGAAATGCATTCCCGTCATCAGTTTTGACTTGCATCGTACGGTTTCCTAAATATCACTTTTTGAAGATATTAAATTCCCATAACTCGGGAACTAATTGTGTGACAAAGCTGCTCAACACATTATTTTAAAGCATTTTGAAAGAGATTTCATTTCATATACAACTCAACTCTCGACTCAACTATATCGAGATTTTTTGTTATTTCAAAAATTTCAAAAAAAAGAAAAGCCGAGATAAACTGGTCGTGTCACCTATCGTTTGATGGCAAAACTGGGTCGAGAAATGCATTCTCGATATCAGTTTTGGCTTACATAGCAAAGTTTTCTAAATATCACTTTTTAAATATATTCAATTGCTATAACTCGGGAACGAATCGTGATACAAAGCTGCCTAATGCATCATTTAAAAGCATTTTAAAAGAACTTTCATTTGATATACAACTCGACAGTGTCCTGATCTTTTGTTTTTTTTTCAGACGAGGTAGACTAATCGTGTGACCTATCGTTTGATGGTAAAACTGAGTCAAGAAATGTATTCCCGTCATCAGTTTTGACTTGCATTGTGCGGTTTCCTAAATATCACTTTTTGAAGACATTAGATTACTATAACTCGGGAACGAATTGTGTTGCAAAGCTGCCCAATACACAATTTTCAAGCATTTTAAAAGAGCTTTCATTTGATATACCTTACAACTCAACTATATCAAGATTTTTTGTTTTTTTTTCAAAGATTTCCGAAAAATAAAAGCCGAGATATATTAGTAGTTCGATGGCAAAACTGGGTCAAGAAATGCATTCCCGCCGTCAGTTTTGACTTGCATGGTCCGGTTTCCAAAATATCACTCTTTGAAGATATTGGATTGCTATAACTCGGGAACGAATTATGCTACAAAATTGCTCAAAGCTTCATTCTAAAGTCATTTTAAAAGAGCTAAACTTATTATCATGTGACTTATATATTTTTCGCCGGTGAAACTTCATTTCTGTATTCCAAACTGCTTTAAAGTTATAAGTATGATCAAAGAAAAAGTAAAATGTTTCTTCAAGACTAATTTCAATCGTTTTCTTTTTATTTTCGAATAAAATTTTGACTGAAATTCGAGCTCCTAACCCGAAACAAGGCAGCGATCACTATCCTCCGACCACCGGAGGCACTTAGAAGGCGCTATTTAGTGGAATTTCCGACCACTAAAATAGCCGTTGACAGGTACTTTGTCTGCGCAAAGCGGCATCACCCTCTTCTTATCTCCCAAGAGAGGATCAGATTTTTACAACATCCTCTCTATACCTCTTACCTATATTTAGGATTAAAACACATTTGACGGCCCGATTTATGTGTTTATAAAGTGGCAGCTGAAGCCCTCTAATTAGATCGAAATATCACCGCATTCCGATACAATAATCGATGATGGCACCGTATCGATCCGAGGCGTCGCGACGCGTCGTAAACTGGCGGAAATTATGGGCAGTATACGTCGGGACGGCCGGAAAAAATAAAAGAGAATGCCGTCTTTATTCGGGTGGCTGTTAAAGTCGGCCAAAAATACATATTAACCAGTAAAACGATATTTTATAGATATAAATAACGCCTCAACTTTGTAAATTGTATCATTACAAGATCTCGGGGCTGTCAAAGCGATCGCGACGGTTTTAGACGGTGTAGTATAGGCCGCGAGAGCGGCAAAGTATTCAACCGGCTCTGCTGAACTAGCGAATCGTACGTGGGCTCTTTTTGTAGAAAATTTCATTACCTTTCGAACGAAGTCTCGCTCAAGTGAATCGGTTGAGGCGTTGCCGAGATATTCCGTAAGATAATTATGCAATACCACAAAGCATTTTTTGCGGCAAAGTATTCAACCGGCTCTGTTGAACTAACGAATCGTCCTAAAGAAACGCGAGAGGACTCTTTTTGTAGAAAATTTTATTTCCTTTCGAATGAGCTCCCTTTCAAGTTGTTTCCGCGATATTTCATGCTTTGCAATACCACAACACATTTTTTTGATCATATTTTGGGGTAAAAGTATTCGAGTGGCTCTCTTGAATCGCAGAATCATCATAAAGGAACGCGAGAGGACTCTTTTTGTAGAAAAATTAATTCCCTATAGAACGAGACCTAGCTCAAGTCGATCGCTTGAATCATTTCCCAGATATTCCATAAGAAATTATGTAATACCGCAAGGAATTTTTTCAAAAAACCTAAAAATGAAGTAGGTAACTTGCTATTTTTTTTAATGAACAAATGAAACTAAAAAATTCAGTTTTTGAACTGTTTACAGATGGAATAGTGTAGCGCAGTGAGCTGAAAAACTTAAAAAAAAACATTTGAGTACTCAACCAACTCTAGCAACTGAACCAATAGTCCTAAAAAGTTGAAAATCCATCCAACTTGCGTAAAATTAAATTTTCTTTCGAATAAGGGCCGTTATAGGCGAATCCTTCGACGCATTGCCGAGATATTCAAAGTTATATGGCGGTACATTTTTTTTTAGCTTTTTAGTTAGTCGGAGTACTCGATCGACTCTAAAATCCGAACCAATCGTCCTAGAGAGTCGTGCAGGCACTCATTTTGTAGAAAATTAAATTTCCTTTCCAGGTCTTCGTGTCTCACCCCAATCGGGGCTGTCGTTCCCGAGATCCACCGCCGCAAAGTCGAACTCCCGATTAACCCTCCGGAAATCCCAAATCCAGCCAATCTGGCCGAAATCACGAGCGCTTTAATTTTAGCCTCGCCATAATTCAGGAAAGATGCCATTGTTTTTCGTGTTGGCACACTGTCACCCGGCAATTTGTCTCTCTTTTTATTTTCGTTCGGGAATGCGCCGTCCTCCCGTATAAAGATGTCACTGGATAAATGGAACTTCCATTACCGGTTTACGACTCGAAGGAGATCATCTAAAATTATTTTCGACGGAATGTTCGACTCTCAAAGGGTCGCTTCCGGTCATAACTTAACACCCCTGGGCGCTTCGGCCCCGAACAATTTGTCTATTTCGGAGTGTTTTGACTGAGCCGGAGGAGCGGCACTTAGACACGATTCGGGCATTAACGGAGACATCTGCTTTTTAAATCAGGAACGACATCGACATGAGGGATGTTGTAAATTTACGCAGATTCTTGGTTTCGAACGAAATCCTGTAAATATTTTGTTTTTGAGTGTTGGCGATAGCTATTTCGAATTTAAGATATTCTATCTTAAAAATTCACAGAGCAGAGAGTTGAGGCAGATCTGGATTGAAAAAGAATTAAATTTTCTACAAAACGAGGCCTTTCCCGACTCTCGAGGACACAAATATTTACAGTGACTACTCCCTCTTCAACTGTCACTAGAAATTGGAACACAATTACGTATAAACTGCTTTAACTCCTGATAAAACCAATGCATTTCATTCCCCAATCAAATCCTTTTATTTCATCAGTGATTTGCCTCTCATTGCAAAATAGGCATGCACCACTTTGAAAGTGATTTGCTTCTCGCTTATATGTCGTTCGTCAAACTGAACGAATATCATCTGCAAGTGGTTTATCTCTCGTCAGCCTAGGGAATTTACTAAGTTAGGGACATTATTTATTGCCAATTGGCATCCTGCCCACGCGCCCGCCCCTCTCTCCTGACTCCATTTATTGTCGCCCGTCTACTTTACCATTACACCGCTACCCTCTCACTTCGACGTATGCAACTAAAAGATGGTGTCAAATTGACACTTTTTCTTCAAGTGTTTTACCCCTCGCTCCAAAAGACGCGGAACTGCAGAAAGTCATTTTGATATAATGTATAAGATTTATTGTTCACGTTATAAAAAGTACTTTACCTCTCGTTTTAATTTTTAGCCCTCAATTAATTTTTAATTTGCGATAATTTACAACATTAGAATGCGAAGTTAATGGTTTTCCAAAATTTAAAAAAGTGGTTTACCTCTAAAAGTTTTAGAATTTAGATTTTACCACGTGGTTGAAGGTGATCCTTCTTTCTTCTACGCCTTATTTGTGAGATCGATCGAAAATCTCCAAATAGTTTTTCTGTTTTACAGTTTGTATTTCTGAAACTTCATATTTTTACGATACTTTGGAAATAAATAGATTGATTCGCAATTTTCCGATCTGTCTATATACCACGAAAAGTATCGGAACTTGTAAATAAATTGCCAAAATTGTTTAAGTCAGTCGATCTCTCAAATAAATCTTAGTGAAAATCATCCTTTCCACAAAAACTTTGAGTGATTTACCTCTCCTCAACATTTATTAGGTTTCACTTTACGCTTCACTCGCTTATTTCAGTTACGGAAGAATATTAAGTGCTTTACTCCTCGAATTTGGTAGCAGCGTCACATTTCCTGGACGATTTGTTTCCAAGAGAACTCATTTGAAAAGAAATTGTGGTATTTGACCACCTAATAACATGAAGGCACGTACACAAATGCAGTGCCGCAACAATGGTATCTGGCGCCCGGGGCAACAATAATTTGTCGCCCCTACCCTTTTGGAGCAATAAAGCGCCGCAGGCGAAAATTTTTGAAAATTTCAAGGTCACGCATTTTCCCAGCACTTCAGAATACAAATGCAAGGAAGAAAATGAAAAACTTAACATTAGTAAGGCAGATTTGTTACCGATCTGATGGCAATTATTAATATAAAAAGAAAAAGGGTGATTACAAACAAGAAATTTCACAGATTCTCCAGATATTCTATACTGGTGATTTATTATAGTAGGTAGATGCGGTTTTGTATATTTGATTACGAAACGAACTCGAGAGATGACAAGTAGATCGTGGCAATGGTAAAGACAAATTAAAAAAATGGGCAGCTACGGAAGCGGCTGAAACCTCCCCACTTGGTGAATGATCCAATCCTATCACTAATATCACTTAAATTTTACTATTTACTATGCCTAAGTTTTACTCCACCAAACCAAATGTGTTTTCTGTGAGTTTTCTGAATTTTACGATCTTTTGCCAAAAGGGCATTAAGGTTGAGTACAATTTTGAAAACTAAATTTGAAGACTTTTCATGTGCTGATAGAGAAAATAGGAGTTCATTATTGAAATTTCAAAGTTGATATGCCAAAATGGCACTTGCCGCCCTCGGATTGCCACCAGAATTAAATCAGTTCTTCGGCGGGTGACGGTATCTCTACCTACCAAATTTCAGCCAAATCGATCCAGCAGTTTGGGCTGTAGCGTGTTATTTAATGTTTCCTCAATACTTCGAATTTTTCGATTTTATGCCAAAAAGGCGCTAAGTGTGAGTACACTTTCAGATACAGAATTTCAAGACCTTTCATGCGCTGTTAAGAAAAATTAGTGTTCATCAGTCAAATTTCATAGTTTACATGCCTAAAAGGCACTTGGCTTCTTCGGATTCGCAACAAAATTAACTGGGCTCACCAGAAGGCCAACACTAACCTGCATACCAAATTTCACTAAAATCCGTTCGGTAGTTTCCGAGAAATCGTGCTCACATACGTACGTACATACGTACGTACATACGTACGTACATACGTACGTACGTACATACACACAGACATTTTTTAAAAACCACTTTTTCGTGATCCTGAGACCTTGAAACGTAAAGATCTGGTGTTATCTCAATTTCGAATTTTGGACTGATTGCAGTAACCTCCCATTTTTATATTGGTTGTGGGGAGGTTAAAAAAAAATCAACAAATGGGGCGCCTTCGGCGCCCCCTCGTCTTGGCGCCCGGGGCCGTTGCCCCTCTCGCCCCCCCCTTGTTGCGGCCCTGCACAAATGTGTCAAAAGAAATTTTAATATTTAATATTTTAATATACGGTAGTTTTTAAAAATGTGAGTAAAGTTAGTGACGCACAAACAGCATGATTTTTAGTTATAAATAATCGAATTTGATGAAAAACAGAGGTGACTACCTATGAGGCACAAACTGGAGAGCTATTACTGAAAATTAATTAATTCGAAAGCCTGATTCCTTAGCTTTAATTTAAGACCATACGCAAAAATATTTTGTCCGCTTTTTTTGGGACACCCGATAGTTTATAAGAAATATTCGAATATCACGCCGTTTCTAAGGTGACCGCGCGTTGAGTTGTCTAAATTATTCACTGATTATTTGTTTAAATAAGAGAGGGCGTTTAGGTGTAAAATTCATGGTTGTTAAGTATCCATGGAACTATATCAATGCCAGATTATTCACCGCTAGATGGTAGTAAACTATTATATTCGTTTATAATGGATATCCAGTTTTGGATAAAAGAGGTTCCCCAATGTTCCCCTTTTGGCGAGAGGAAAGGGAGGAGATTCTATGTCGAGGACCACTTTTCTCCCTCTCTGACAACCCCTCTCCTTAGAAAGGGAGGAATGTGACTACTTTCCTCTCTCGAGAGGAAAATAACCACTTTCGTCCCCAGAAAAGGGGTGAAAACGTTCATTCTCCGGCAGGGTCGTAAGAAAAATTTAATTTTCGTGGTTCTAATCTACAAAACCAGGTAAAATTTTAGAACTAAAAAAAATTTGAAAAATCGTTTATCTCTCTCTTAACCTCTCGAAAACATCCACCTCTCCTTAACATGTTGAAGGTTTTACCCTTACATTTGCAATTGTAGAACAATGTCAAGTGTTTTACTCCTCGAAATTGGTCGCTCTAAAAATTTGTGCAAAAGTTCTGAAAGTGGTTGATTTGGAGTCTTATTTCAGTCATATCTTCAAAACCCTTTCAACAATTTGCTTATAGGAGGCCTCATTTGAAAGGAAATTAAATTTGCTATCGATTGTGGTATTTTTCAAGCCTCTAGGAATAAGGATCTCTACCTCAGAGCCACTTAAGCGAATTTTGATTTTGGAACATATCTCCGGAACCCTTCAACAGATTTGCTTCGGCGAGACCTCATTTTAAAGGAAATTAAATTCTCTATCGACTGAGGTCTTCTCAAACCAAAACCCCCTCCCTAAGACCGCTGAAACGACCCCACATACAGCCCGCGGCAACGTTTAATTAGATCACACGTGTTTATATTAACAACACGGCGACATTAGTAACGCATAATGTGATCCACAAAGCACTTTATATGATATATGTCGGCACTCTTTATGCACCGCGTGCTTTGGCTAAGACACGGAAAATAAATAAACCGTCCGCACACTTCCAGATGTACATCTATTCTTACACGAAAAGTGATTTAGCACCGCGTACGGGGCCAAAATAAACGCATCTATATTGCCGTTTAAATGTACTTACCGACTGGTGGTGGGAACTTGAGGGGGGTGGCCAAGTGGTGGAAGCGCTCGGAGGCGAAGCTTCCCGTCTGAAACAAAAATTCCTGCCATAAATTCACAATGGGGACTTGGCAAAGCCAGATCTTGCTTTAATGAAGGTGTGTGCTAAATTTCAGCTCGATATCTCCAGCAGTTTTCGAGTTATGGCGGTTTTTCGGGCTTTCAACCCCTGATTTTTATCCCTCGTTTAGAAAAACCGCAATAATTCTTCAACGGATGGAGGTATTAAACTGGTTTTTTTTGCGTTGCAAATCTGGGAAAAATCTCCACGTTTTCTAGCTTAAAGAGTTGCAATAACTCTCGAACCGTTCGTAGTTTTCGAATGAAACATTTTGATTAATTAACGTAAAGACCTGCAATGCAGATACGTTTCGTCAAGCCTCCCTAGATGCTGTAATCCCGGCCATTCATCAGGAAATATGAAGTCGTCCCCTGGAATCCCTCGATCAATCCCGCCATAAATTCCCATCTAATTGACGTCCGAGTTTTCCACGCAAGTTGATTAATACCGTATCGTGTCGAAACGCCGTCATTATTAAATCGTGGATTTATGGATACACATGCCTGCCACATGTCGTAGGATAAAGACGTTCACATGTAATATTATTACGTAACAGACAAAACGGGTAATTAGAGGGCGCTATTTTTAGCCCCGGATTTATGATACAAAAAAGAAATCTTGTTGATGTTTATTTGCCAAGAATTTTTATTTTTACAAAGATGAAGGACGCTTGCGTGGCCATTTTGGATCCAAGGGGCTGCAGAGTGGCACTGTCAAGTTTCGGATCGGTATCTCAACGCGTTTTTAAAAGCCCGACTCACTCTGCCTTTATGTCCGTTAGAATACCAGAATAGTCAACATTTTTCGTAATAGGGGAGCAAAATTTAGGTGTTGAAAAATGAAAATTCCACCATAACTCGAGAACAGCTCGAGCTGTCGCACAGAAACTTGGTAGATACATTTGACAGCTCTTCTCCCTTCGAACGGCGACCCTGAAGATGCTCTACGCAACGGCCGAAACGTTCTCCCTGCCCTGCAAAGTGCCTAACACTATACAGCGGTATTAAAGCAAATAAACGAGACAGATTCAGTCATAAATCGTCTGGGCATAAAAGCCAAGGGGCAGCCAACTCCGCGTGCATAAATTTGGCTCACATTAATACTGTTATGAAAGCGCAGGAATTTAATCTGAATCTTGTCCGTTAGTCGGGGCGATTAATCCAGACGTCCTGCGACACACATCCTGGCACCCTGCCAGGACTGCTGGAGGAAATCGAAACTGATGCGATTAAAGGGACAAAACTCCATTTCGGCTTATCGTGGGTTTCCCATAAAGAACTGTCGTGATTGGCGGTATTTCAACACGTGTTTAAAGCGCTATAACGGAGGCGAGCGCCTACAGGACCTGTCAACGTGGCACTGTTTTCGTTTTGTAAACTGGCTCGTATAGCTTTCATCTGCGATTATAAATTTCGAGGGGATTATCTATAACTTCAGTTTTTGTCTTTCGAGAGTTTGCTGTTTCTGAGCTTCTAAAGTACTTTTTTAACCTCCCCACTCCACTTCACCATTTAAAAAAAAAGGGAGGTTACTGCAATCACTAAAATTTTCGAATTCGAGATAAGACCGGATCTGTACGTTTTGAGGTCTCAGGAACCCAAAAAAGTGGTTTTTAAAATGTGTCTGTATGTATGTACGTACGTACGTTCGTTCGTACGTACGTTCGTTCGTTCGTAAACACGCCACAGCCCAAACTACTCGACCGATTTGGCTGAAATTTGGTACGTGTGCATGTGATAACCCAACTTAGATCTGAAAAGCTTTTGGAGCCAATCGTGCAACCAGAAATGCCGTTTTGGCACATCAACTTTTAAATTTTAAATGTAAACCCACATTTTTCACGTCACAATAAGGAAGGCCTTCAGATTCTGCTTCCAAAGATGTATCCACTGTCAGTGCCCTTTTGACCAAAAACTAAAAATATCGAGATTTTTATCGGACTTTAAAATCGCGGTACAGCCCAAGCCCCTGAACCGATTTGGCTAAAATTTTGCACATGGGGATTGTATTACACGTCGAAGAGCTGAACAAATGTTGGATTCAATCGACCCACGGAAAGTGCCGTTTTGGCACACCAATTTCCAAATTTAAAGTATTCTCTCATTTACCCATCCAAAACAAATTTTTGAAAGATTTATTGCCACCATTAGAAGGGTCTTCGAATTCTGGTTTTAAATGAGATACAATTTATTCGCATTTATTACCCTTTGGGTAGAAAAATCGAAATTTTGAAATAACACTGAAACCACGTTATAGCCCAAACTACTGGAAGGATTTGTCTGAAATTTGGTACATGGAGGTCAGGTGACCCGTTGAAGATCTGAAAGGCTTTTGGGAGCAATTGGTTAACGGGAAGTGCCATTTAGGCATATTAACTTTAAAATCTTAAACACAAGTCACGGAAATCAAAGACCCACGCGTTGGGGAGGTTCCAGCCGCTTCTCTGCTGCCTTTTTTTGGAAAGAAAATTCAATTTTCTACAAAATGAGATCATTTCTAAAGGCCTGACGGCTTAAATAAAGTCGTGAGCTTCACGGAATGAGAAAACAAAGAATTGGTGAAAATTTTTGATTTTTTTTTAGATGAGCATATGGCGTGAAAAAGGACTGAAAATTGTTTAAAATGCCGCAAACCGTAGGTAATTCTTTAAGACGCTCCGCTCCATTCAGCTTTTATGGCCAATTAAAGTTTAAGAAAATTTTAAATTTTAACATTTTACGTTGTAGGTACCTAACTTAAGAATGGAACATCCGAAATGAGCTTTTAAGGTACTTTTTGGAAAGAAAATTTAATTTTCTACAAAATGAGATAATTTCTAAATGCCCGGCGGCTTAAATAAACTCCTCAGCTTTATGTAATTAGAAAACATAAGAAGGGAGAGGTACATGGTACGTACAGTGTACAACTAACGAAAATTTTCGATTTTTTTTAAGAGATGGGCATACGCGCATACGACGTGAAAGAGGATTGAAAATTGATTAAAATTCCGCAAACCGTACTTCTTTAAGACGCTCCATTCGTCTTTTATGGCCAATTGAAGTTTTAGAAAATTGTAAATATTAACGTTTTACGTTGTAACTTAAGAACGGATCGTCAGAAATGAAATTTTCAAGGCCTGACGGCTTAAACAAAATCGTGAGCTTCACTGAATTACAAAATATAAGAAGAGGGGGGTATCTGGTAGAACTGGGGGGCTGCTCACTAGTGGAATTAGTTGTACATCTGACTTGGAATTAATTCCGGAATTATGAAATTATTACGGAATTATTCTGGAATTGATATAATTTAAAATGAATTAATGGAATTAGCCGGAATTAGTTGATTTTAGCTAGAATTAGTTGGAATTAACTGGAATTATTTGGAATTGATATGGAATTAATAAGGAATTATTTGAAATTGATTGGAATTACTTTTAATTAAGTCGAAAAAAAAGTGATGTTTTTTGCAAATTGCATTTTTTTGAGTTACTTGCAATTTTTATGCAGAAACTGTATAGATTGGACTCATTGTGTATGACATAGTCTGAAAAAGCATTATATTTCCGACGGCTTAAATAAAATCGTGAGCTTCACGGAATCAGAAAACATAAGAAGAGGGGGGTCTGGTGGAAGTGATGAAAATTTTGGATTTGTTTTTAAAGAGATGAACATACGACGTGAAAAAGGACTAAAAATTGTTTAAAATGCCGCAAACCGCACTTTTTTAAGACGCTCCTTTCGGCTTTTGTGGCTAATTGAAATTTGAGAAAATTTTAAATTTTAACATTTTACGTTGTAACTTAAGAAACGGAACATTCGAAATGAACTTTTTGGAAAGAAAATTTAATTTTCTACGAAACGAGGTCATTTCTAAAGGCATAACGGATTAAATAAAACCGTGAGCTTCACGGAATTAGAAAACATAAGAAGAGTTGGGTATTTGGTAGAATTAACGCAAATTAGTGAAAAAGGGCTGAAAATTGTTTAAAATGCCGCAAACCGCACTTGTTTAAGACGCTCCATTCGTTTTTTATGGCCAATTGAAGTTTAAGAAAATTTTAAATATTAACCTTTTACGTTGTAACTTAAGAACGGAACATCGGAAATGAGCTTTTAAAATACTTTTTGGAAAGGAAATTTAATCTTCTACAAAATGAGGTTATTTCTAAATGCGTGATGGCTTAAATAAAGTCGTCAACTTCACTTATATAAGACGCTCAATTCGTCTTTTTTTAGTATGTTTTAGATTTTAACGTTTTACGTTTTAACTTTAGAACGGAGCATCTGAAATGAGCTTTTAAGGGACTTCTTGGAAAGAAAACTTAATTTTCTAAAACATTTCTCAAAAAATTTCAACACGCCTACTTTATTTAATAGATTTTTATAACTATCTTACCTATCGCTAATAATGATGCCATTGCTTCAAAATGATATTTTAGTATAGTAAGTACTTGATTTAAAAAAAGTTTGTAAATACACATTTTGGGCGCCGCATGCTGCAATTAGTCCGATTTAGTCCAATTTAGTTCAATCTGTCCCAGGCTAGTCCGCTTTAGTCCAGTCTAGTCCTAGTCCGTGGTAATTTTTTTGTGAGTGGTTGCCCCCTCGGCAGAAACTTTGCTTAATTTTAATTATTGCCCACTTACATAATTTACAGTACACGGCACACGCCGATTTGTTTTCGGGTTTGACACGTTTGACAATTGACATTTAAGTATAGCATCGCGTCTACAGAAATAAAACGTCAAAAAGCACTTCCGCCAACATTATAATTTCGCTCATTGCGAATATTTATCAAGTAAGTTTGAAACCTGCTATAGATGACGTCATCTATGTACAGTGTGTCTCACTTTAGACGGCAACACCCCTGTATCTTTGTTGCTTTATGGAATATCGCAACAATTTTTTTTCTTGGATGTAGACCTCAGAAAGTTGTGTTTTTGGAGTAGTTAATATTTTTTCAAAAGTATAACCACAGCCTACCAAGACCAAAAAACAAATACCAAACATTCGAAAAACCTATCGAAAAATTTTATTAAGAAAAGTTGCTCAGAATTACCCCAAATGGGCAGGTCCGGAGTTTCACGCCAAAATAAAAATGTTGAATTTAAGGAGGAAAAAGGCAAAAATATCGAAAACTTCAATATTTTTGCAACAAAAGGGTTGCTGCGTAATAAAAAACAATTGAAATAAGTGTGTATGACATTTGTTGTTAGCTATAGCTGGGCAAAATTTAACAATCACAGAAAAAGTTGAAATTATAAGCTATCACCAAAAATCTTAATAATTTCAACTTTTCCTGCGATTGTAATAGTAACTGTCAAACAAACTCATTTCAATTGTTTTCTATTACGCAGCAACCCTTTTGTTGTAAAAATATTGAAGTTTTCGATATTTTTAATTTTTTCCTACAGAAATTCAACATTTTTATTTTGGCCTGAAACTCCGGACTTGCCCATTTGGGGCCATCCTGAGCAACTTTCCATAAAAAAATGTCTAATAGGTTTTTCGGGTTTTTGGTATTTGTTTTTGGTCATAGAAGGCTGTGGTCATATTTTTGAAAAAATGTTAACTACTCCAAAAACAACTTTCTGAGGTCTACATCCAAGAAAAATTGTTACGATATTCCATAAAACAACAAAGATACAGGGGTGTTGAGACACACTGTACATATGTCGCCCAATTTCTTCTAAATATGTTCAAAACGGTAAAAAAATTTAAAATTTTGATAAAAGTTGAATCTTAAACTTACTATATAACCCGTCGAACTTCCCAACATGTTCTCCGCTGCGGGGGCCTTCGCCCCCTGCAAGATCTCCTCCAAATATTCGATATACTCAATAGCACTCCTCAAAATCTCCACCTTGGGCAGCCTCTGCCCTGGATTATTGCAAGTCCTCCTCTTTAAAACCTCAAACGCTTCATTGACCTTCCTCAACCTCCTCCTCTCCCTCAAAGTGGCGGCTTTTCTCCTATCAATCGCCACCGTCTTCTTCTTGCAGGCCTTGCAGGCCCATGCGAGACACTTCCTCGGCCCCGTGCACCCGTTCTGAGGCTCCAGCACATGCTCCTTCTCCTCCTCACTGTCCTCACTCTCCCCACTGGCATACCCCCTGTCAGACTTCGTCGTTTCCTCACTTTTTCGAAAATTCTCGTAAAAACAAAAGTCCATCTCGGTCTCGATCTCGACCACACGCAGCTCACCCGCACGCGTAGACTAAAAACTAAAATCCGTCGGTTTCTCGACTTAAAATTATTACGGCCCGCCGTCTCTTTCTAAGAAGTATCTAATTTCGTGCGAGTAATTTTCGATAAGTCCCCTGGCGAAATTATGGGGCACGCCCCCTCGATAATGACTTAACCAATCGCATCGTTCGACCACGCCCACTCGACTTAAGACGAGCCGGTGATGTATTGATTTTTTAATTGCGGGATCGGGTTGACCCGATTCCGTTGGATGAAGGGAAGACGGTCGGGTGGGATCGACCGCGTGAGATAGGTCAGGGTGGCTGCGAAAATAGACGCGATGCGCTTTTGTTTGGAATAGCTGCGGCGGGAGATAAGTCGGCTGCGGATGGGACGAGGTTTCGCGGCGAAGGGTAATTAATTGGAGCTGAACGTTGGTCGGGATGACGTCAGAGAAGGTCGAAAAAGGAACCACCCTGTATACCTATTTTTAGTCCTATTACTGAAAATTTCAAAGTTTGACACTTTTAGGAATTATCGACCACTTAGAGGGAGAAGAAAATATTTTAATCTCCCTATCACTTCCGGTTATACCGGCAGTGGAAGCCATTTTCATTATTTTAAATGGAAATGACGTTTTTTTCGTTTACGGTTGGAAGTTGGAACCGTCACTGAATTGAGTTCATTCGTGGTTATGTCATAAGCTAACTGTCATATTTTTTGACTTATGTCAAATAGTTTACAGGAAAATCGATTTGCAGTTGCACTCAAAAATGTCCACCCTCGTAAAATGTCTTTTAACTTTTTGCCTAGCAACATTTCAAAGCGGTTGCTCCTGATTGGTCAAAATCCCCTGTAATGTCGACTTTAACTTTAAAGGACTTTTATTATGAAATCGGCTCTTAGGGCCGATTTTATAATAAAAGTTAAAGGTCCTTTAAAATTAAAGTCGACTTTAAAGGGGATTTTGACCAATCGGGAACAACCTTTCTGGAATGTTGCTTAGCAAATATTTAAAGGACACTAGTAGTATCTCAAAATTTTGAGATAGCAACTTAAAATTTTATAATACGCGTCGTAAAATTTTAAGATCCAAGCTTAAAATGTTAAGATATAGCTATATACCTACAGGGTGTCCCGTAATTATAATGCCAATGCTTAACCCGAGCTTCCTTACATAAAAATATGTCGAAAAGTTCCTATCAATCATTCAATCTTTTCCGAGTTATTGGGCTTAGAATGTGACCCATTGTATACTTTGCACATTTAATTATCTCTTTATCAAGTACTTATGTTTTAGTGCATTTTGTTCATTTGTCAGTAAACGACAAGGGCCGGATTAGGAGGGTGCCCCACAGAGATATTCCTAATAAATTTGATTCGACAGAAATAGCTGTTAGGTATCCATTTTTTACGATTACCTAACCCACTTAAAACAAAACTTTTTCCACTCTTGAAATTTTTTCGTTTGCGCGACCGTTCTCGAGAAAAAATCAAATTGTCGTCGTAAATCTTCATGCACATTTCATTTTAGGGTACCCACTCTAAATGTGAAAATTTACGACAATTTGATTTTTCGCGTAAACGATAAAATCTCAACAGTGAAAAAACTTTCTTGAGATTTTTAAGTGTACACGACCGTTTTCGAGAAAAAGTCAAGCAGCCGTCGTAAATTTACACATTTAGCAGGGTACTCTAAATGTGAAAATTTGCGACGACAATTTGATTTTCTTTTATCATAAAAAATAGATACCTAACAGCTATTTCTGTCTATGGGGCACCCTCCTAATCCGGCCCTTCTTGTTTACTGACAAATAAACAAAACATACCAAAATATAGGTACCTACTCAACAGCTAATTTAATCTGCAAAATATGAAAACCGTAGATAAAGTGGTTTCTGAAATATTAACGAAAAATCATACTCAATGGGTCACATTCTAAGCCCAATAACTCGGAAACGGATGACTTTTGGCATACGGTTGGTAGGAACTTTTCGACATAGGGTGAATCCCGGTCATGTGGATTCCGGACAGACCATAGAAACACCCCACTACACCGAAACACTTGATTTTCACTGCTGACGCGTTTCGAACACAATGTGCTCATTATCAAAGCCGAAGCTATACAACCCTACCTGCCAGAAAACTGAAATATTTATACACCCACCAGCGTAGCTCCACCCTTCGGCTGTGAAAGTTAGACCAATCACAGGTCGAGAAATGGTCACGCGTGGGTGAACGAGTCCTCCCTAAAGTAGCGTAAACAGAGATAAACAGATAAACAGAGTTCACCCCCTGTATACCTACCTATAACCAGATAACATAATAACTGTCCTTTCAAGTGTCAACACAATTTTTGAGGCCATTTTAATCTTTGAATATATAAGGTTGTGCCCCTCCCTTCTTATGGAAAATTTGAAATCACATTAATGGTACTTTCAAATGGTACGTCAGTCCATTATGTGGAACATTAAAAAAAAAGAGTGTATATTTATTAAAAAATCGTTTTGTTTAACTCAACCCGATCATAAAACCTATGGCGGTTACATATGTCAGAAAGTGATGCTCTTTGATATGTAGGTAGGTAGGTATAGGTAGATACATTCGAAGTTTAAAGTTTGAAATGTTTACTCCAAAAATGAGGGAAAAAGGGGGTAGATCAAGAGCCTACCACACCCTGTATAACATAGGCATCATACAATTTTAAGTTGGAATCAAAAAATGTTACGCTGGGATCATAAAATTTGAAGTTTGGATTTCAAAATTTTACGTTGCGTATCATAAAATTTTAAGTTGGGATCTCAAAATTTTAAGATGAGTATCATAAAATTTTATGTTGTTTATCTCAGAACAAATGTCACTTCAGCCCCTTCGTACAAATACGTAATTTCTGCAATTCAGCCAACTTGAAAATAAAAGCGAAATTGTAAATGCAGTTTCATAGCAGAATTCACGTCTGCCCCAGTTTTAAAAGTTCACGCGGCCGCCTCTTGAAACTTTAAATCCCCCACCGACCGCCCCCGTCGACATCCCGCCGTGTTTTGACTCGCGACAAACGTTTTATTGATATTCCACCTGTTTGCGAATTATCCCGCTCGGCGGCGGTCGGCCGCCCCCGACTCTCTCTGCATCAGTCGGATGCTGGGCGGTCGGGGTGTGTGAGTGCTCCAAGATGTCCTCCGAGAAAACCAGAGGCTACCACAATCGGTAGTTCAGGATGTCCTGGGAATCGCTGAATTCGCACGACTTCATCAGGTAGTTGTATCTAGCAGTCCTTGCCTTGGGGGCGGTTGGGGGCGGTTTTATAACGCTGCGGTTGCAGTGGGGTGGGCCACCAGTTGTCCGCCACCCGTCTGTTGTCATCTCCGGACGGGTCACGCCACCCCTTAGACGACATGGAGCAGATTTGGCCTTGGAACGATTCCTATTCGAGTCTGCACCGGGATAACTACTCGGAGGTGAGGAGGAGGCGGCAGCCTGTTTTCACGTGGGGGTGCTTTAGGGCGTGCAGGGCGAGGATCTACCACAGCATCGCCAAGAGAAAGGTGAGGGGGTGAGTTGAAACAGGGTGGAGAGGTAGGGGTTAAATTTGCAGGTCGACCAGGGGGTGAAGCTCTACAACCAGCATAAGCAGCAGCAGGCGGTGAGGAAGTGGAAGTCGGCTTTGAAGGCCATCAGGAAGAGGGAGGACAAATTCGCGCTTTTGGGGTATCTCTGTCAGGCTTACATGGACTGGGGGAAGTACAGGTGAGGGATGTAAACTTGTCCTCAGAGAAATTAAGAATTATAAGAGAACAAATTTAAATACCTGAATCTTTCGAGCCACCATTCAAAAGCTTCAGACCGGTTTCGGGTTATTTGACTTTACTTTACTTCAGAAAGCTTTAGTTACATAATTTAGTTATTAGAAGTTGTTACCTATTGCATAAAAAATGTAGCATATCCTGCTAATAAACTTCTTATCTTATCGTAGAGACGCCTTGGAGTACGCCCACCGCCAACTCTTCGTCAGCGAGGAGCTAGACAACCCCAATATGCGAGCCGAATCTTACCTGAACCTAGCCAGGGCGCACCAAAGACTCGGAGGATTGGAGAGGTATTTACCAATAAATTTCTCCAACCCATTTGGTCTTGCTTCTCTCCAGCTTGAATCCCTTTTCTGCAGTATTTTCCATATCTCGCTATTCAATGTTCTTGTTGGTCTGCCTCTTGTACGTTTCTTATCCACGCCTATTCTCCACATCTGCTTGACTTTTCTTCGTTCATCCATTCGCACAATGTGACCGAACCACTTTAGTTGCTTGCTTCTAGTTTACTTTCTTCTTGTTTAATTGTTATTATTCAGCTTGATATCCATTTATTGGCATTTTTTCGATACCCCGTTGCCGCTTATAGACTCCAACAATTACGTTTTTGACTTGAGCTCCATACCTAAGCCTTAGCGATTTCATCCATCAAAGTTATGAACAGCAGGGGACTCAGCACGCCACCCTGTCTTACACCCATTCTCGTGCTAAATTCTCTCGATGTTACAAATAATTGATGTAATTTCCCAGAGCTTTGGCCTACGCCCGCCACTCGCTCTACAACGAATGCGAACAATGCACGACTGCCGGCCACGTCCACCTCACCGTGGGATCTGTGTACCTCGAGCTGGCGGGCTTCAACAAAGCCCTCGACAGCTTCCAGCACGCCCACAGGATCGCCCAAGCCATACACGATCCGGCCCTGGAACTCCAGGTCTACGTCGGCCTATCAGAACTCTTCAGCCGTCTCCAGGACGCGGACAAAAGCGCCAAGTACGCCTCCAAAGCGTACGATCTTTCAAGGTCCTTGCAGCTGGGGGACCTCAATTCCAGACACCACAGGGCAGCTTTGCTGCAGATGGCTTCTGCGCTAAGAAAACAGGGGGAGTTGGGGGACGCCCATGATTATTGCTCAGAAGCTACTAGGCTAGCTCTTGTTTCTGGAGACCAAGCTACTTACGCCAGGAGTATCAGAATCATGGGCGACATCTACAGGAAGAAGTCTGAGATAAACGTATGTTAATTTTTATAGCAACCAAGGCTGAAAAGCCTTTAAATCCTTTTGTCGCCTAAAGTCACTAAATGGAGTACCGAGAGTACTGTTACGTTCCAAATTAACACTGGATAAAGCCACTCGTAACAATTATTCTTGGACAGGCGTATTGGAGGATTTAGATAAACACAGCTGTAGTTCTGTTAACTAAACCTAATTTATTCACAATATGTACAGTATTAGAATTGTCGTTCCCCAGGAACTCCTTAATTCGTCCAACAGGCTCTATACAAATTAATAATAGTAAAAGCTAACAAGAACTGCGTGATTGGTAACTGCCATCGGTTTTACAGTGGTGGTTCCTATTTATAATTATTAAAAAGAGTCTTCGTTAGACACATAAAATTTATATGAACATATGATTAGCAAAACACTTATCTTCAGTAAATAAGTTGATGATCTCTTCGATTGGATTCCTCCTTCGAACTAGAGATTTGGAGTTGCTCGCGCTCTCATACCAAACTAGGGGTGAACTCATTCAGAACTATTCAGAACTTTCAGACCTTGAAATGGTTGATCTCAGCATTTCCTCAATGTCCTCATTTCGGCTTCCAAGGTCAATTTCCGTTTCCAGATTACAAGGAGAAAATTATTCCCGACATCGATCGTTTTTATCGATGATGAATAATTAAAGAAATTAGTACTTCTCGTACAGACAGTACAGAAAGGTCCAGAAAGACAGAGCTGGAAGAAATAATTAGAATTGCAACAACCGGCCATCTTGTACTCACAATTTATTTCACGTCGCAGATCTTGAACATGTGCTCGTTAGCTATTTTCTTGGGCCTAAGCCACGTTCCTCAAACTGGAACCATTTAGTTAATCGGATTTATTGGGCATACAGCCATATGAACAAAACCGGTATAATTCCACCGTTCGTCAATTATTTCCAATTAACCTTTAGCAAAACGAGACGATGCACACGCCACGACCGACCGCAGCAGAGAGAAAGAGCCGGAAAACCAGGCCTCGACCGTTGACACATGAATCACGTGGTCAGGCAAACAGTGGCGTACTAATTAAATCGGAAAGTAATACAGGTAATAACCAGTGGCGTGGTAATAAATCGCAACCTTAACAGTACCTACCCCAAATTCGCCCACTCTGAATAAAAATGGACTCTACATACTAAATTCACAAAACACGGATTATCATCAGGGTGCTTACCTTTAAAATTCTCCTCGTTTTCCCAAGGCAATTGTACTTTTTTTCGAACTTTCCATATTTGCCCATATTTAACATCACAAAGAAAAATTTGGCGGCAATATCTCGCACGTTTCGTAAAAATTATAGGTTAGGTAACAATCCGTCAGATGATGTAATAGTTGTCATTTGTCAATGTCAAACGTCATTAATGTCAAAGGCGTAGTACCAGATGCAGAATGCAGATGCTAAAGGCGCTTTCCTTTTACACATTTATCTGAGGAGCTTCAGTTAATCTCAGCAATTTGATTGGTACATTTGAATATTGAACAATCAAATCGCTGAGTTAAGAGCTTTCACAGATAAATGTGTAAATGGAAAGCAGCTAAAGATGGGAACGTGTTGAAAGTGTAGAGATTGGGATGGAGATGATTTAACCCCTATTCCTCCATCTTCGATAACCTCCGGTTTACCTAACCAATAGTTTGTCTTTGTCGCAGAGCAACGAGTGTTCTGATTGGTTGTATCCTAGCAACTAACCGCTGGTTAGGTAAACTGGAGATTATCGAAGATGGAAAAACCGGGCCTAAATCATCTCCCATCCCAAGCTGTACACCTTCAACCCGTTCCCATCTTTAGCTGCTTTCCTTTTACACATTTATCTGAGGAGCCTCAGTTAATTTCAGCAATTTGATTGGTACATTTGAATATAATATCATAAATTTGAATAATATCATCAATAGAAGAATTGTTGGCTACGAAAAGATCTACCAAAAAGTCTGCGACAGCTTACAGGGTGGTGATAAAGTCTGGAATATTCGCAATAACTTTGCAACCAGCAATTTTTGAGAAAAACTGTTGGATAGGTCAAATTGATTTAAATTCTTGCGAATCTTTTGACGTCATTTTTAAGTCTCTGACGTCATCCATGTCAAACATATTACGTCATTGGTGTTTTTTTTAATGGCAGCGTATACTTTTCTCGAGTGATTACGATACATTATTGATGATTTCAATAATTCCAATGCATGAAGGGATTCAGTCTACGCAGTAGGTAAGACAGTCCGGCTGTATTATCGGCTCTGGTTGAGATTGGTGTGACACAAGAATGACAAATAACAAGTAACAAATAAATAATTTGTCACAAAATGTCAAGATGAAAGCATCACCCAAAAGCACCATTTCTAGTGAATTAAACACCAAAATTGGCAACCCTTAGACTGACGTTCGTTATTTTCATTTAATTACGTTGATTCGAGTAAGTAGTCCTTCTTTTATTAAAATCATCAATTGAATTCTCTTTTCGGCCGTATAAAAATTTTACCAAAATCATAACGTGAAAAAAATCTTATATGTAGATTATGAAATATTCGCAATTTCTCTGCAACCGGCAATTTTTGAGAAAATCTGTTGGATAGGTCAAATCGAACCTTATTATGTCATCGATGTTTTCTTAGAAGGCTGCATATACTTTTCTCGACTGATTTTCATACTCGGTTGAATTCTCTATTCAGCTATATCAAAATTTTACTAAAATTATTATGTAAAAATCTGGTAAAAAGAAAATATTGATAAAGCATGTAATTCGCAATAATTTTACAACCAGCAATTTTAAAAAATTGGCAGTCTCGGAGACGGTAGAAACTTCTACTTTTTTACAGAATTTGTAAATGTAGCATTTAACTTTATTTAACCAAGGTCCGGGCGTGCGGGCGGTTGTCTATGGCTGATGCGCCCGGCGTTCATTTACTAAAATCTAAAATACTAGTTTTTCACCCCTAAAATTACATTTTTCGAAAAAATGGCACTTAGGTTTTCGACCCGGCAATGCAACAGCTATCGAATTCGATAATGATAATATGCCCTTTTGCTAAGAAAAATTCAAAAAGGGGCCTTTTTGTCCTTAAAATGGAAATTTTCTAAAAAATTGCTCTAAGGTTTTTGATCCAGCAATACAACAGCTGTCAAATCCGATAGTAAGAATATGCTTTTTGTAAAATAAATTGAAACACGGGCCCTTTTGCCACTAAAATGTCATTTTTCGAAAAAATGGCACTAAGGTTTTCAGCTTGAAAAAAAATCAGTTATCAAATCCAGTAATAAAAATATACAGTTATACATAGGTTTTTTTTCACAGCACCACTTTTTGGTGAAAAAGGCCCAAGTGTGAATACATTTTTAGAAGCAGAATTTGAAGAGCATTCATATGGTAACGCGAAAAACGGGGGTTTGCATTTAAATTTTTAAAGTTGATGTGCCAAAAAGGCACTTTCCGTGAACCGAGGTGACCCAAATTCTAATCAGCACCTACAAATCTCCCACTAAATATGTGTGGCAAATTTCATCTTAATACGTTCATTAGTTTGAGCTGCAGCGTGATCACAGACAGACAGACAGACAGACACACAGACATTTTTTCAAAAACACGTTTTTGGGTTCCCAGGACCCTGAAACGGAAAGATTTCATGTTTTTGGCGATATTAATTTTTTTGAATTTTCCGATCGATTCCAGTAACTGCTTCGCGAGGGTAGAAGTTAAAAAATCTATTGGAGAAGTCAAATGGATTTAAGTTCTTGCGGGACTTTTGATGTAAATTTTTAAGTCTCTGACATCACCCACGGCACATGTCAAACATATTACGTCATGCATGGTAAATTTTGTATAATGGCTGAAAAGGAAATTCAACCATGTATCAAGATGGGTCGAGAAATGTATAGGTTGTCTTCTAAAAAAAAAAACAACGATGATGTAATATGTTTGACATGGATGACGTCAGAGACCTATGACCTATGCAACAGATTTTCTCAAAAATTGCCGGTTGCAGAGTACCTAATTGCGAATATTTCATAATTTATAAGGTTTTTTTATGTTATGATTTTGGTAAAATTTTTATATTGCTGAAAAGAGAATTCAATAATGTATCGAAATCAGTCACGAAAAGTTCACGTCGCCATTTAAAAAAAACGTCGATGACGTAGTATGTTTGACGTGAGTGACGTCAGAGACTTAAAAATGACGTCAAAAGTTTCGCAAGAATTTAAATCAATGTGATCTGTCCATCAGATTTTCTCAAAAATTGCTGGTTGCAAAGTTATTGCGAATATTCCATACTTTTTCACCAGCCTGATGTATAGGTATCTATGAAGAATAGCCCACAACAAACAATCAAACCGATTTTTACAAAAAATTAAAACACAAAAGGTAATATTTTAGGAGATAATTGTTGAAAAGCATTTTTAACACTTCTTGGTGGCATATCATCGGAAGCCGAATTCGGATTCTAGGGTCTTTTAGTATTTCATTTAGAACTATAACAGGGACGTGTGTACAAAAATTCAGCCCTCTGATAATTTTTCCGAAGTAAAATTCCATAGACTGGACTAACAGTTGAATGTCGTGATTGTAGAAAGCCTTCCGCCAATACGAAACGGCGATGGGATCAGCGGCGGCCATGGGCGACCGCGTCATCCAAATGGAATCCATGGACGGGGCCGCCCGTTGCCTGGAAGCCCTCCGCCTTCAGCACAAAATCTGCAACTGCCGACCTTTAGAGTTCAATACAAGACTGTTAGAAGTAGCTAGTTCAGTCGGTGCTAAAGTAAACTGTTTTCTTTTTGACAGCGATTCAAATCTATCCTTCCAGCTATTGGTCAGAACGGTGCGCATGCGCCTGTCTCGCATCTACCACGCCCTCGGCGACGAGGACCAAAAGCTCCATCACGAGCGCGTCGCCTTCAGATTACAGCAGGACTTGGACTTGATGTGTGGCGGGTGCGGCTCGCCCTACGGCCTCGAGGGGGATTCCCTGGAGGCTCTGCCCTGCGCACACATCCTTCACGCAAGGTAACTTCGAGAAGGGGGATCGTTATTCAGTTTTTATTTCCAGATGTGCCTACGATTTGTTCAAGAGGAACAAAAAGAAGAAGAGGTCTTGCCCGGAGTGCGACAGAACCAGTTCAAGGCTATATCTGAATTGCGCCGATTACAACGCCACCTACAGTCCGGTACCGCAATCAGTTTGTTCCTCCGACAGCCATTGCACGTCGCATCAAGCCACCAGTTCTGTTTAACGCGAAACGAAATTCTTCCATTGTTTTTGCAACAATCATTCGAACAATCAGGGTGGGGTGGACTTGTCATTTGTTGCCCCGGGATTGGAGGTAATGCGCGCGCAGATTCACAATGGACACCTAATGCTTTTTACCCATAACTCTTGAACGGATTATGAAGCGAGATATATAATTGTCGGAGGCACGTCTTCCGCGCAAATCCACCCCACGCCTCCACTTAGACTAAACTTAGTAAAAAATTAGATCAAGTAGGTGTTGAAAAATCAAGGCACTCTCTTCCACGCACACTCAAACAAAATTATCTAGTTAGTGTCCCCTTTCCCCCACCGTACCACGTGATCTACTATTAACATATAATATATTTTCTTTTGTATATATTTACATTGTATATAAAATTTATTGTACAGAAATTTAATCGAAATATTATAATATACGATTGTTAGAACGTGTTTCACTTATCCAGGGGAGAGGTTGTCCTCGCTGTAGATGTTCTGCGCGCTTGAAATCAGCCTCTTCCATTCCTCGTCCTCGTTGATGTCCTTGAGCTCGTCGAGGAGGTCCTTCAGGTTGAGGTTGCTCTCGGAGTTGCGCGCCTCGAACGGCAGTTCCTCGATTAGTCTGCGGATCTGCTCCACCGTCAGTTCCGGTTTCTTGCGCGACCTCCTGGTGCAGTATCTGTAGACGACGTAGAGGATGACGCCGCCGGAGAGGACGGCCACTATCTTCTTGTAGTGCTCTTCGAGGAAGGTCACGAGTTGCGCCTTGGCGTCCATGTGTCGGGAGGGCTCTAGATTGTCACTTTCCACTTTTTTGAGTTTTAGAAAAAAAATGGTAGGCAACCCGCAATACCGTGGGGCGTCTCGCGGGCTGCTTCCGCAAAAATTACACTGGGAATTACAGGGCTTTTAGTGCTAAAAATGGCTAATTGTTCTCGAAAAATGACCAAATATTCTTGAAATTAAATCAAACGACAAACTATTTCCAAAATTATGCAATTTTAACTTATTTTTTACAGAATTACATCTATAGACGCCTGACGTTTCTCATCGGTTTATTTCCCCTCTATGACGTCACGCAACTAGTGACATGATAAAGCGCCACACCCCTTAAGAATATCGAATTGCCTTAATTTTACAAATTTTACCGATTGTTGGAGTTTCGTCGACAAATAGTATATTATCGTAGCAACGTGTTGCTTTCCTTCGATTTTTCAACAAAAATACGAAAAACGGGCAAAAATCGAGATATTTTTGTGCAAAAACCAATTAAGATGCTTTTCACGTTATGACAGGATTTTGCTAACAATAAACGATTCAAAAAATTGAAAAATCAAACTGGACATTTGTGGCTAAGGAAAACCTGACACTCATTCACGATGTTTTTTTCCTCGATTTTTCTTTGTTTTCGACGAATATAGACGTTTTGAAGAAAAAGGCTATTAAGAAAATATAAAAAAAGTCAAAATTAAGCGCTGTTGATGTCGAGTAATGTTTGGCTAAAAACCGTTGATTTGGCAATGTTTTTTCGATTTTTCTGTGCGCTCCGGAAAAATTATTATGTTTTGAAGAAAATATGAACTATGTAAAAAAGTCAAAATCCGTTTTTGATGTTTTCCTTGATTTTTCGTCGCAAAAATTAAGGTTTTTTGATTTTGTTGCGAAATTTTTGGTTAAAAAGTTGATTTAGGCAATGTTTGATGTTTTCTTCGGTTTTTCTTTGCGTTCCGGTGAAACAATTGCGATGTTTTGAAGAAAAGATGAACTATGAATAACAGTCAAATACATCAGTTTTTCATTGAAAAAATTTACGTTTTGAAGAAAAACGTTATTAAGAAAATCTGAAGGAGTCAAACTCTCTTGATTCCTTTCTTCGCTATAAATTGAAAAACTTGATAATTTGAAGAAAAAAGAGGAATTGAGAAAAAGCAAAAACCAAAATCAGGCTGTTTCGATGTTCTCTTTTTTGATTGACAACAAAAAGGGTTGGCAACACTACTTGTCTACGGTGTGATTCAGAAAATATGTGATAATGTGGGAAGTTTGTCCAAAGTTATAGTTCGTACAGGATATGTCATCTGTCAATTTACCTGGAACTTGTTTGGGGACGTGACATCTGTCATTTTATCAGACCGTGAATTAACTTTAGACAAGATTTTTTTCGACAGATTGCGATTCACTTATTGTTTCTAGATCGTCTTTAGATATTTTCTAAATACCACACAGGGTCACACGGGCAGTGTGAATCAGGCTTCTCTTCTGTTGAAAGTCAAAATTTCGTGTTGTTTATCGAGTTTTTAAAGTATAACCAACCTTTAAAAACTAAAACGTGCGAAAACTAAATAGTTTTTGGCAATTTCTTCCAAGGAAAAGAACAAAAAGGGTTGGCAACATTACCTACGGTGCTATTCAGAAAATATGTGGTAATGCAAAATTTGTCCAAACTTAGTTCGTACAGAAGATGTCATCTGTCATTTTACGGGAGATTTGTTTGTTATTTGGGGACGTGACATCTGCCATTTTATCTGGAGACCATGCGAATTAACTTTATACAAGCATTCTTTCGACAGATTGCGATTCACTTATTTCCATACCACACAGGGGCAGTGTGAATCAGGCTTCTCTTCTGTTAAAAGTCGTTTAATATGACGTAGCTCGTGGCCGCTTCCATGGGCTGTTTTTATCGATAGATTATAAAAAAAAACTTTCTGATAATTCGAAACCAAGGCCTGCCTAAATAATGTACAATCTCGCAGTCCATACGATGACAGCGACGGAGTAATAACTCACGATAAATATTAGCAATTAAAATAACTATATTCGTATTACATTTTAGGGCTGATGTTATTTTGAGCAGTGCCCCTTCTTTGAGACATTACGAGAAACGCAACTTCAAAACTTTCCTTCCACAAGTAGGTACCTAATTAATAATAAAAAAATTTAATTACCTAATTTATTTATCTAAAAAATGTTGTTTTCAGATAGTGGCTTCTATAATTGCGTATTCCTCAAATATAGGCGTAGGAATTTGCATGGCGTATTCCGCTATTTTAATCCCTCAACTTCAGGAAAGTAACATTGAACTTAATGCATCCCAAATTTCATGGATAGGTATGTATGTAGGAAACAAATGTATCACAATCTGTCGAAAGGACGTATGTCCAAAGTTACTTCGGGACTTGCTTGGAGACATCTCTGCGCGAACTAATAGCACGTTCGGGTTGTCCTGCAGCTGCAGTATAGCTATCTCGTATTACGTGTTACATCGTCATCATAAGAGGGAAAAAGATGCAGGTACTGCTAATCGCAGTCATTTCGCTCGTCTTTTCCTCTTGTGGCGAGGCATAAGTTTAGACAAACGTCCTTGCGACATTGGGATTCAAGACCTGTACAGGCTGTCCCTATAACACGATCTTTCAGCAAGTGTCTACCCGCTTACAATCCCAATTGGGGCCGTTTTGGGGGCCTATCTTATGGATAAAATCGGGCGGCTCAATACTCTGAAATTGACGTGTTTTCCAGGAATTCTATCCTGGATTCTGATAGCATCCGCCAGCAACGTTCACGTTATTCTAGCAGGAAGGATAATTGCAGGAGTGATCTCGAGTAAATTTTGTATTCGAAATGAAGGGTGATGATTGATTGATTTTAAGGCTTGGTGACGAGTCCACCTGTCGTTTACGTGACTGAAGTGGCTCACAAGGATGTGAGGGGGTCACTTACAGCACTTGGTCCTGCCTTTATTTCTCTAGGTATGATAATAATATTGTTAGCAGTCGACGCCTGCAACCAATAATACTTTGGATGTTCTGCAACCAGTAATACAGTTTCTAGTATGCATTTCTCTCTGTCTCAGATCTTTAATACTATGGTTGCGGATCTCTGACTTTACGGAAACCTACTTTTCAATTTCAGGTTTGATCCTCGTCTACTTAAAAGGATGGCTGCTGTCTTGGAGAGCCGTCGCCTGGACCTCGAACATCTACATTCTCATTTCCTTCGTCTCGATCTTCTTCGTTCCCGAAAGCCCCGCTTGGTTGATCTCAAAAAACAGGGTGGAAGAAGCACGAAATTCCCTTGCCTGGCTCCACAAATACCAACCCCTGCATAACGTAAGTCAGTCAGAAGATTCTTTTGCAAGAAATAACCTTCCAGAATCAAAATTACTCCGACTTGGTTCTCGAGGAGTTAATAGAGGAAAACAGAAGAAAGCTACGAGACCAAAAACAAAATGCTGCAATTTTTCGCGAATTCATGAAGCCTACTGGATACAAGCCTCTGTTGATCCTATCAGGACTATTCTTCTTCCAGCAATTCTCCGGGATCTACGTCTTGATTTTTTACTCCGTCACGTTTTTCCAGGTCATTATTTTTTCAAAAAAGGATTCTACGGTTATTTTTAGGGTGTTGGTACCAATGTTAATCCCTACATAGCCTCTGCAATCATTGGCGTGATTCGTCTAGTGATGTCACTAGTAATGATCTATCTCTTGAACAACATCACCAAAAGGAAACTGCTGATCTTCAGTGGTACAGCAATGTCACTCTTCATTCTAGCTTCAGCCATCTGCACTTTAAAGATCAAGAATGGTACCATGGCTCCATCTTTGCTACCTGTGGCTCTTCTGCTTCTATTTATTTTAAGTTCCTTGCTGGGACTTATGACCATCCCATGGACGATGACAGCAGAATTGTTTCCATTGAAGATCAGAAGTGCAGCTCACAGTATTTCGACTGCTCTTGTTAATTTTTTGATGTTTCTAGTCGTGCAGAACTATTTGAAAATGGAGGAGGCCTTGGGGGGTTCGGCTGGGGTTCAATTTCTCTTCTCGGCTGTTTCTTCTATTTCTGTGGTTTATATTTTCGTGTTTTTACCGGAAACGAGGGGGAAGAAGTTGTCGGAGATTGAGGATTATTTCATGCATCAGACTGTTTACCTTGGGGGGAAGAAGGAGAGAAGGAAGAAGAGGACTGTCAGCATGGTTTCTGACAGTATAGACAATGGGGGGACATGAACGTTTAGAATACACCAAAATACCTAGGGTTTAATTCGTGTTTTCGCGATTTTCTTCACCGTTTTGGAGAAAATAATTAATAAAAATCTAAAAATCTAGTGCATTTGGTGACTTTTCGTTGTGGTGGCCCTCCGTGTTCATTTGTCGTCTGTCAGATCGGGTTTTGAAATGTTGTCAAAAAGCGTGTCTTAAAATTTAAATCGCTTCACTCTCCGTTTACGTTTTCTTCGGTTTTCACCGAGATGTCCAGAGCAAAATTTTAGTTGTATTTGACAGCTCGCTGACAATCTACGACCGAGTCTACGACCATGATAACCTAATGACAAAAAACTACACCAGATTCGTATTTGTGACGTCACTAATCCGACTGTTTTAAAATGCTTCTTTTTTAGAATATAGTGACTCTTTTGCTCAATTTCCCTTTACTATAACACTGGTGTGTATTAGTGAAAGAGAAAATATATTTAGTTCTTCATTCCACAATTCGTTCATGTTCCCCATTATATTAAAAGGAATGTCGATAGCGTAATAAAAGATGAAGATCTTTATAAGTCTGTTTTAAAAACTACTCTAGATTTTACTTAATCTTCATCTTTCAAGAAAAGAATTTCCTGAAAATTTTCTCATTTTCAATGTAGTTCAGTATGGTTCTGTTTAGGCAAAACGTGTCAATTGTTGCCAACTTAACAAATTTGTCACTTAATTTTAACAAAGATGGGAATGTTTCAGATTGTCAACACTGAATTGAGGGGCAAACCGCTAACCAAACTTTGCACACCAGACACCCTCGGATTTCCTTCCAGATTTTCTCCGTACTTCCCTGAATATTCCCCTGACATCCCCGGATTTCTCCCTGATTTCCTCTAAAGTTGTACACCTGATATCCCCGGAATTCCCCCAGACATCTCCCGGACATCCTCCTAAGTTGTACACTTGACATCCCAGCAGTTTGCCCCTCACACAGAATATCTATCTATGCAGCTGGTAATATTCCGATTTTGTTAAGTTGGTAGCATCAGCTAGCTTAGAAGTTTATAAAACTTCGCTTGGCAACACAGCATTTTCGATAATAGTGTGCATCCGGTACAGTCGGGTAATTTGAAAATGCTCACTCCATTTGCAACGATGCACTTGGTCGACTGTCGCTTAGAAAATGTGATAACGGGTTGCTATGGAAACAAGAGAATAGGAATTTGTTGAGAGGACGTTTTTCTGTTGCTTTGTGAAATGGGCCTGGTGCGTAAAAAAGCAGAAGTAACTGAAAGCCCGTTTTACAAAACAACAGAAACAACCTGACTCACGCTAAAAAATTGGTGCTTATTTTTATTATAAATATTTTCTGCAAAATTAAACTTGCAACTTTTATATTTCTGATAGCTGCCATAATTGAGCGATGTTGAGATTGAGACAACATTTTTAGGGCTTCTAGATTTTGACAGTAAACTTCTCTTTTTCTTATGGCCGCCATATTGAATTTTAACACCATCAGATACACGTAAAAACACGGACTTTGTTCAAAGAGCGTTTTCTTTTAATTTCCACGTATAACTATGCAATATGCATCAAATTAGTTAAAGCTTGTAAAAATTGTCAGCAGAGAAGCGGCTGGAACCTTCCCATGCAACTTTTCTTCTTACACACATGTTGGATGGATGAAAATCAGTAAAGAAACTTATGCATCGTCACTACCTTATAATCCGATAATTCAAAAAAATTAATGATAATTTAAAATTTTACAATTAACAACTACTTACCAAAGTTATTTTTTGGCGGTCCGTGTATTAATATCGCATTAAAATATATCCATTTTGGCGATTAATTTTATGTCAATTCGCTGTCATATTTACGTCAGTTTTTAATCGTCCTCCGGAGGTGTATTAAAATACAAATTATAACAGAAAAGAGTGGGGGGAACGTCAAAGCGGTCAAACGTAGAAAACTGTCTGACAAATTGTTGGTTAGGTTAGACCCGAAATTAATCCTTATTCTGTGTCCGAGGCTTCCAAACACAGTCCATTAGATGAAAAATGATGCAAATTCAATTGCAAGAGTTGTTAATTACGGTAGACTCAGAAACGGGACAGCAACTCTTATCTGGTATGTATATTAACTATGTAAAAATATTAATTTGAATAATTGCCATTGAAGATCCTGATTTTGCAAGCCAATATTACCATGCTATTAAAAAGCAATTTCGGTCCGATGCTGAGGGGCAAAAAGCACCATCATGTCTACCACTTGAAAGTAGAGAAGAACCATCTAATTGCAAAGAGCAACAACCATCTTCGTCTGGACGAAATACAAGAAAACCCGATAATAAGGATCATATACCCACATATCTGGCAGTTGAAAAGCAAAAAGGAGATCATGAAGAACACCAACCTTTTCTGCCTGGATGGAATTCAAAAAAATCGAACGATGATTATATACCTGTGAGTCTCCAGGTTGATAAGTGGAAAAGTGACTGCGAAGAACAACCATCTGTGGCTGTGTGGAATACAAAAAAACCTAGCAATGATGATCATATGGCTACTTGTTTGCTCCTTGAAAAGCGAAAAGAAATGGCCTCAAAATTTGAAGATAAAAAAACAACTAAGAATAACTTATGGACCGATATCGCCAGTTACCTCAACAAGAAAGGATATTATGTAGGAGAAGGTATTGAGGGACGCGAAAAATGTAGGGTCAAATTCAGTAATTTACAAGCTGGATACGTTCATTACATAGACAAGAGAAAACGCACCGGAGAAGGTCAGGTCAAACCATGTTCCTATTTTGAAGAGTTGGAGGAAATTTTAGGCAAAAAGCATAAAATAAACCCGCCTCTAATTTTGGATTCAATTGAAATTGCAGAAAGGCCTTCTTCTTCTTGTACACCATCAAAAGTCTCTATTTGCGAGGAAAAGGAGAATACAAATCGCTTCAAAGAAGTGAAAAAATCTGTGAAACCAAAGTCAGATAGGCACGTCATTCTTGAAAAACTGTTCTCTTCGCAGGAAGAAAACCGGGAGCAGCGAAGACTGGAGTTTGAGACAATGACAAAAATGATTCAGGAGCAAAACAGATTGCGCCATGAGCAAATCATGGCCTTAATAAAAAGTAGCAATAACAAAAAGAGAAAGAGAAAGAATTCCTCTGATGATAGTGAATAAGATTCTCCAGATTAACATTCTGTACAATTATTTGTTGTCTTTGATTCAAGTTTTCGTTGGGTAAGTAGTAATAAATTGTTTGCATGGTATTACTAACTAACCATCACTACATTTTAGCAAAAACTTCTGGTTTGCTGCACTCATGTTTCATTATTTGGTTGATTTTGTTGCCAGTTTGCTTTTGTTTTTTGGTGAAGATATTCACAATTGAAAGAAAAAATAATATTTGGATAAGTACAAAAGTGAGTAAAATATTAGCATTTATAGGTAGGTATTCACAATTCTTTTTTCAGGATACATTATTACAATGTCGAATTTTTTCTTTACTTACCTAAAAGTACCTGGGATATGCTAAATAATTAATTATAGTTACTAAGTACCTAGAAAATGTTTTTGGTTTAGGTATATATGTATATATTAAATACAATAGGTACCTATCAGTTGATATTAAATTTAGTTCTAGGGTATTATCACTGCTTATTCAGTTGATACTAGAGTTGTATAATTTATGTAATCTAGCTGTTACCGTAAAAAATTGAAACTAATCATATTTATTTTATTTAATTAATATTTAATTTACAGATTGAAGAATTCCAGAGTACATACTTCTAATGATCAGATCAACCATCATAGAGACCATTTGCTATTTGATCACGTTTAAAATTTGCATCCACTTGATTATCCCCATTGAATTCTTCATCTTGTTCCGGCTCTCGGTCATAATTTTCCCAGAAATCAAAATTGATATAACAGAAGTTATGTAATATACAACAGGCTGTAATTATTTTGATAGCCTTTTCCACACTATTTACATTTATAAATTGTAGAATTCGCCACCTGTTTTTTAAAATTCCAAAAGTGTGTTCCACTACTATTCTTGTTTTGCTATGACAATAATTGTGGTTACGTTTAATATCATTTAAATTTCCATAGTTTCTAAAATCAATATAATCATTAGGTATAAGTACATAAGGTTCTTTTGCTTTCAAATATTTACTTGTATGGAGTCATCATCCACGGGAGTAGGGGATAAGCTTTGTCGCCAAGGAGGTGAAAGTCAAAATCATAAAAATATTTCTGCATGTTACCATTATCCATTATGTCGATGTAAAAATTTGAATTTTGAAAGACCTAAAATAAATATCATATTTGTTATAGTTATAATATATAACGGAATCAAAGAAATTTCACTTTTAACGTTTGCTATTATTACATTTTTTGGAACCTTAATGATACAAGCAGCAAAAAATTAAATGCTTTTGAAAAAATTAATGTTTAAAAAAAAACAGATGGAGGAATAGCCTTTCCTGCTTTGAATGACTGACGATTAAAAAAAATTTCCACTCACTCTGCTGTCATGTGTAGAACCAGGGTATCCAACATTAATATTGGTGAATATTTTATTGTTGGCAACAATTCCCTGCAGCTTTATAGAATGGTTCATCCCTTTATCCAAATAGCTATCTTGCTGATCTAGTGGAGCTTTAAAAGTTATAGTTGAGCCATCAATAGCACCCACAACTCCTATAAAAGTAAGTAGCACAAAATGCAAAGGTCCATTATTTTTACCTGGATATCCACTACGGTCCCTAAAACCCCTTTCTATGTCAACAATCTCTTGTTGATCTGGCCACACAATATATCTACTTTTAAGCAGCAGAAGGTTTGACACTATGTGCTCTGTACTGTTGTAGACAGTCGATAAAGCGACATTGAAACGATCTGATACGGAAATAAGAGTTTCCCCTTTGCCTAGCCACCAAATTGCCATGAGTAGCATCTTTTCGACAGGAACAGGTTCAAACCCTCCCGAATAAGTTTTCTCCACACAGTTTATGGCTCCTAATAGATTTGCAAAAGTAGCTCTTTTCATTCTGTATAGATTAAAGAAGTCTATCTCATTATATCTAGGAATCCATTCATCAACATATGAGTCAACTCTATAATGGGTGTCATTAAAGACAAAATTTAAAATCAGAATGAATTGAAATTCTTCGTCAGCCCTATCCAATAACCTTTGCATCACGAGCATCATTTGATCCTCTTCAAATAATACCATTTCAAAAGCCATCTGCTAGCCTACAATAAATATCAAGATAATATTAAATAGCTACTTACATCTTGTTAGTATATTATTATAACAGGCGAAGCCTCCAATCCACGAGAAACGGCGCGGCGGAACGTACCTTCTCGATTATAAGACAAACTCAAACCCAGAGATAACTCAAACCTGTGATTATGAGGTTATGAATTTAAATCGTGCATATATTTTCTCGATATGTCATTTTTCTTTTTCAAAAATTGACAGCCGTAATGCGATTAAAATACATGTGGTAATACGATTGATCGCCAAAAAATAACTCAAATAATGATATTCTACATAGTTGCTTTGAACTATGGAAAAAGGTGGAAAATCGTCTCTATTTTCATTTTATACATGGGAAACGCCAATTACTGACCGCACACACTACCCTCAGCACAAACAACATGTCAACATGCATTTGAAGTGTCAAACATAAGTGTCAAACACGGGTGTCAAATGTCACGTCACACTAGTGTCAACTGTCAAATTAGAATATATTTTTATTCAAGGCGTTAATAAAGTAGTTTTAGTGCCCTGTCACTCTCAGGCAGTTTATGCAAGGCTCAAGTAAGTCCTCTTGTGTCTAATTTTCCTTTAACATATCATTTAAAGCCTAACCGTAAAATTTTGTGGAAAATGAAGTTATGTCGGTAATACAGATTTCTTCCCAACTTTAGAAATCAAGGTATTCCCAGATTCGTTTTACTAGAAAAATTAATTAATAAAATTCGGGTCATTCGTCGAGATACTTCCATCAAAATCTTGGTCTTGAATATAAGTTTTACGGGTTTTATAAAAGTGAGGTTATGTTCAAAATACTCGACAAAATCAAATTGGAATCTTATAATTTTCATTTAAAAACCACAAAATAATCATTACGATATACAGCTCAACATTTTTAACTTATTCTTCAAGACACCCTGTATCTCCCCACAAGCCGTCGAGTAACTACTTGCGATAGTCTCACAAACCCCCCTTTCGTCACTCAAACTCAACCCCTCGAGCACATCACTCAAACCCGCGAACACAATCGAGTCACTCCACCCCTGCACCACAGCCCCCAACTTCTCCACGTGAACCTTCAACAAGTTCGCTAAACAATTCACCGAATCCCTCGCCGAGTCATTCACCTTCTTTTTTTTCTTCCCCTGCGGCTTGATCAGATCATTGCACAAGAGACAGACTAGCGAAGCCAACGACAACACCTCGACAGCATTCACAACATACTCCAAAGACTCCTTCCGATACCTTAAGTTGTCATTTGTTTTCGTACGATCCTCAATTTTTTCTAGTAACTTTTTCATGGATTTTTCCAAGTTTTCGATTAGTAAACTCGGGGGCTTTTCGTTGCCAATTTCTATTAAAACCTTAAAACAATTGCCGATTATTTCATAATAGGGGCTATCGAGAGCTATCTGTAATCTAGAAGGCAGGGGAAAGGTGATACGGTCGTGGCCCGAAGGAAAATTTTCTTTCCGAGCCTCCGCTGTTAAATCCTCCCACTCCTTCAACAGCCCCCTTAAAGCCTCCAAGTGTTTGGTTTTAACCCCGTCGGACGATTTAATCACATCAACTGAGGCTGATAGCCCCCATAATACTGAAGTTCGAAGCTTGAGGAACAGCACGTGCTCGTTGAACAGCTGTCGAGTGTCCTCCTCCGAATCCCAGTTTACGTACACCCCAAAATCGTTGTTGTCCGCGATGGCCCCCCAGTCGATCTTATCGTCCTTGGGCGATATGTTGATGTTGTAAAGGCCTTCTAGATTTGTGCATTCAACTAGTGAGAGGACTATTCGATCGATGGCCACCGTGGTGTAGTGGAGGCTGTTGTTGAGCCTCTCCCGGAAGTCCATGAACTCTTCAATTTTAGTAAAAGAGCCGTACTTGTAGCAGAAGGTGATGTGGTCGGAGCTCTGTAAAGAAAAAAAATCAAGGGGGGCCCCCTGAGACACTACTCACGTCTTTGTAGTTCGAGGAGAAGAATTTCAGGGTGACATCGAAGAGGGCTGCGCTTAGGGAGAACATTCCGGTGGTGGAGAGGTGGGCGCAGTGCACGAAGCCCAGGGAGTCCAGCTGGAGGTGTTTCGTGTCGAGGCTTGCGTAGTTGGTCTGCGCCCCCAGGGTGCCCCCTGAAATCATCCCCCACGGTTATTCTTGCTACCACTACGACTATTGCTACTACCACTACAACTACTGTTGCTATCTCTACAGTCTGTACAGTTTCTAGCTATGTGCCGATACGCAACTTATAAAAATTTACGTAAACAATTATTGTTACTGCTACCACTACCACTACAATTTGCAGCACTACCACTACTTATCATGCGTACTGTGACAACTACCGTTACTACTGCATCCGCAGCCTGTACAGTTTTTAGCATTATTTACACAAATGTGCCACTACAATAATTGGTACTACCACTAAAGATGGGTAACCTATAGAGTCTACGACAATTTTAAATTCGACCCTATCCTACCTGATTTACTTTTTTTCGATATTTCTAAAGAAAAAATATTGCATAAATCAAAATTTTCGTTATTTTTATGGGAAAATTTTCATTCTTCACAGTTAGTATCGGTCGAATTTTGATTAAAACATCAGCAATCGTTTAGTGAGGTGTGATTTAGTAAGAAAAGAGGGGTATCATCAAAGGTCTACAACAATTTTTAATCCAGCCATAGCTTACTTGATTCTATTTTTCGATATTTCTAAAGAAAAACCAATTACATGTCGTTCAGAGCACTCTGGATTGCATAATTTTGTGGAAATCCTATTTTAGTTCACCACTGAACGTCATTTTGTTCATTTTTATGGGAAAATTTATGTTTCTCAGTCGGAATCGGTCGAATTTCGACTAATACATCACCAGTTGCTTGGTTATGTGCGATTTAATAAGAAAAGAGGGGTGACATCTAGGGTCTACGATAATTCTTAATCCTTCCATAGCTTTCTTGATTTCACTATTTTTCAATATTTCTAAAGAAAAACCAATTGCGTCTCGTTCAGAGCGCTCTGGATTGCAAAATTTGGTGGAAATACTATTTTAGTTTGCTTTTGAACGTAATTTTTGTTATTTTTATGGGAAAATTTATATTTTTCTCAGTTGGTATCGGTCGAATTTTGATTAAAGCATCAGCAATCGCTTAGTTAGGTGTGATTTAGTAAGAAAAGAGGGGTAACATCTAAGGCCTACGACAATTTTTAATTCGGCTATAGCTTACTTGATTCTACTATTTTTCGATATTTCTAAAGAAAAACTAATTGCATGTCGTTCAGATCACTCTGGATTGCAAAATTTTATGGAAATTCTATTTTAGTTCACTATTGAACGTAATTTTTTGTCATTTTTATGGTGAAATTTATATTTTTCTCAGTCGGTATCGGTCGAATTTTGATTACAACATCAGCAATCGCTTAGTTAGGTGTGATTTAGTAAGAAAAGTGGGGTGACATCTAGGGTCTACGATAATTCTTAATCCTGCCATAGCTTTCTTGATTTCACTACAGGGTATCTCAGAACGCTCGCACCATATTTTAATGAAGTACTCAGGATTAAATTTTGAGTCGATTCGTGTTTTTGAAAATTTCCAGGTTCCAATAGTTCACGAGTTATAACAGATTTGCGAGGGCCGATCAGATTTCAGCTCTGAATTGCTTCATAAGGTAATTTATTGTTAGATGCAGTATTTCCTAGGTAACAAGATTCTATCAATGAAAATTTAATATTGTTGCATCTTGTTACCTAGGAAACAGTGCATGTAACATTAAGTTACCTTATGAATCAATTCAGAGGTGAAATCTGATTGGTCCTCTCAAATCTGTTATAACTCGAGAACTATTGGATCCTGAAAATTTTCAAAAACACAAATCGACTCAAAATTTAATCCTGAATACGCCATAAGAATTTGGTGCGAGCGTTCTGAGACACCCTGTATTTTTCGATATTTCTAAAGAAAAACCAATTGTGTCTCGTTCAGAGCGCTGTGCATTGCATAATTTGGTGGAACTTTTATTTTAGTTTGCGACTGAACGTAATTTTTGTCATTTTTATGGGAAAATTTATATTTTTCTGTTGGTATCGGTCGAACTTTAATTAAAACATCAGCAATCGCTTAGTTAGGTGTGATTTCGTAAGAAAACAGGTGTAACATCTCAGGTTTGAGACAATTTTTAATCCGGCCATAGCTTACTTGATTCTACTATTTTTCGATATTTCTAAAGAAAAACCAATTGCATGTCGTTCAGAGCACTCTGGATTGCATAATTTTGTGGAAATTCTATTTTAGTTCGCTATTGAACGTCATTTTGGTGATTTTTATGGGAAAATTTATATTTTTCTCAGTCGGTATCGGTCGAATTTCGATTAAAACATCATTAATTGCTTAGTTATGTGCGATTTAATAAGAAAAGAGGGGTGATATCTAGGGTCTACGATAATTCCTAATCCTTCCATAGCTTTCTTGATTTCACAATTTTTCGATATTTCTAAAGAAAAACCAATTGCGTTTCGTTCAGAGCGCTCTGAATTGCATAATTTGGTGGAAATTTTATTTTAGTTTGCGTTTGAACGTAATTTTTGTCATTTTTATCGGAAAATTTATATTTTTCTCAGTTGGTATCGGTCGAATTTTGATTAAAACATCACCAATCGCTTAGTTAGGTGTGATTTAGCAAGAAAAGAGGGGTAACATCTAAGGTCTACGACAATTTTTAATCCGGTCACAGCTTACTTGATTCTACTATTTTTTGATATTTCTAAAGAACAACCAATCACATCTCGTTCAGAGCACTCTGGATTGCATAATTTTGTGGAAATTCTATTTTAGTTCGCTATTGAACGTCATTTTGGTAAATTTTATGGGAAAATTTATGTCGGTATCGGTCGAATTTCGATTAAAACATCACCAATTGCTTAGTTATGTGCGATTTAATAAGAAAAGAGGGATGACATCTAGGGTCTACGATAATTCTTAATCCTTCCATGGCTTTCTTGATTTCACTATTTTTCGATATTTCTAAAGAAAAATCAATTGCGTCTCGTTCAGAGCGCTCTGGATTGCATAATTTGGTGGAAATTCTATTTTAGTTTGCTTTTGAACGTAATTTTTGTCATTTTTATGGGAAAATTTATATTTTTCTCAGTTGGTATCGGTCGAATTTTGATTAAAACATCACCAATCGCTTAGTTAGGTGTGATTTAGCAAGAAAAGAGGGGCAACATTAAGGTCTAAGACAATAGGCATCTTGCACATTTCCTAATTTCGGGCTATTTTAATGTAAATGCATCAATAAAGATACAAGGAATCGTCAGCGAACATCAATTTTATTTAAAAAACGTTTGTTTATTTGTAAATAAATAAATAAGTCAGAAACGCCGTTGTACGACTTGTGACGTCATAAATCGTACAGCGGATGCAATCTGACAACAGTTTATTTGAGGGTGACGTTTAATAATTAATTTGAAAAGTCAGCCTTGATGGCAGTTGACAATAAGAGGGATCAAAAGTAACCTCCAACGTTGTAAAAGGAGGTAAGTACAATGTTATTTGTTGCTTGGGTTGGCATCTTGTACCTTTGTACCCACTGGCGAAGAGTACTGGTGACTACTATAAAATATTTAAGATTTATGAATGAAAGACGTCGGGTCAGGTTAGACAGCGACGTTGTCACATGTAAGAAAATTATGTTCGAATGGCTGGGCTGGTCTTTTGGCGGGAAGTTTAGAAATGCTACTTTCTCATTTTTTTTTGAGCTCCACGGACAAGATATTGGAATTTAAGGTATCTGGAAGGATTCAATATATCCCGAACTTCAATTTAACATCAAAAACTAAATTGATGCAAGATGCCTATTGTTAATTCGGCCATAGCTTACTTGATTCTACTATTTTTCGATATTTCTAAAGAGAAACCAATTCACGATATCAAGTGTCTTGCTGACCCCTGGTTTTGACAGCCGAAACTGAATTTGAGGGGTTTAGACGTCACTGCGCAAGTCAGAATGCGTGTGTAATCGTAGCGTAAAGGAGATGTGCCGTCTTTTTTTAACGCACGGTAAACAAGGAAGACGACGAGAAGTGTAGAGTGCGTGATTCTTACAGCTATTACATGTGACATTTACCGTGTTTAGCCGGGCCCATGTTGATTAATCAGCTCAACCCACTTATTCCGCAGAGTGATATTTTTCTTCGGAAAGCGATGAAAGGACACATATTTGTTTAACGTATTATTAGTGCAATCAGGTACACAACAAACCATTGGCATTTTTCAACTGTTTTAAAAAACGTAAGACCACAATTATTATTACACTTTGCAGGTTAGTTGCTGTTTCCTATCACTGTGACGTAAATGTCAAATTTAAATGAAACACGGCTGTCAACCTACAACTTCCAACAACCGCGCCACGCTAAATTCCCTTGATTGCCAAAAACTTGAAGCATGCGCATTAGCTTCACTTGATATTGTGAATTATATCTCGTTCAGAGCACTCTGGATTGCATAATTTTGTGGAAATTCTATTTTTCCTCATTTTTATGGGAAAATTTATTGTTACTGCTGCCACTACCATTGATTTCTACAGTTGTACTACCACTACGACTTGTCTTACTACCACTACGACCTCTTGTCCTGCCTCTTCGACCTCTTGTACTACCACTACAACTGCTAACACTACCACTACTTACCAACAACGTGATATAACCGTATGCACAGCAGCTTGGCGTGAAAATTGCTGGGACTATTCTTCAAAAGATTCTCCAGAAGCACCAGTGCTGCCACTACAGGATCAGAACTGCCCTCCAAAACTCCAAGGTCGTACAAAACATGCGCGGCGAGCAACGCGTAAGGATCGGCCGGACCCAAATCAGTCGGAAGCAAATCCCCCCCGTACGATTGGTACCCGTGTTGGTAGTGGAGGGAGAAGGCCGTGACGAGGGCCCTGAGGTGCTCCGGGGACAGGTTCCGATGCGCCCCGCACAGCCTCGACAGCTGAACGGAACATAGGTGCCTTTGCATTTGTTGTTCCTGAAATTTCAGAGGTCAGTTTTGAGGGTGAAAGTGGGGCGAGGGGTGAAATTACCGATTGGGGTACGGTAGTGGGGGTGACGCCCACGTCCTTGACGAGTTTGGAGGCGAGGTCGGACCTCTTGGCCTCGGGGAGGAGGTGGAGGTAGGGGCGCAGGTCCGAGACGCAGCAGGGCTTGTGACCGAACTTCCGGAAGTACTCGATGAAGAGTTCGGCGGGGTCGCCGAGGAGGTCGGTGGGGTCGGGGAGGCGGGAGAAGAGGTCGAGGCGGGCGAGGTAGGGGCCACGCAGGAGGAAGCCTGAATTAAGGAAAAAAATATGCTTTAAAGGCATTGTCACGAGCTGAAAGTAATTTTTTTTATTGTTTCAAACTTATTAGTACCCTATCATGAACACACAGGCAAAATATTATATTGAAATTCGTAACAGTTAATGAGATATAAGAGCGCGAAATAATAGCCGTGACGTCACATTGGTTCCACCGCATGAACGCAGCCAATTATTACCCTCCACTTTAAAAGCAGGACGCTCTGAGTTATCGCACAAATTTAAAAAATAAATCGTGTTGAATAATAGATTTTACCATGTCAGGTGTTCAACCGTACATGTATGAACCCAAAAGAAGTTCCTCGGTTACTCTCCACCCTACTGCAGCTGAAGAAACCCGCGACAAAACTTTAGTTGGGCGAGCCACGATGAAAACTGTACCATAATGAGCACGGATAACGGATACCGAGAGCTTTTGTTGCCAGAAATCGAGAATGCTTGATCAACTTCCCGAAAATAGTCCATGCATAAACAAATCACATGTCTTTTAGTAGTGTGAGTTTTTCCTTTAAGAATGATCTCGGAATGATTTAAGAGAATAGTAATCTTGCGTAAAGTGTAAGGAACACACAAGACGTGTATTTGTTCGGAAAGAAGTTCCTCCTGTTGATTTTTGCCATCCATTGTTTAAACAATTTAGCTTTTCTTGTTTTATCAGGAAAACGATGAAAACTCACTGCAGGGCGGGTTTTTGTTTTGTTATGGCATCCCACAACACAACAATGAACCATAATTCCCCCGTCCGAACTCATGTGTTCAATAGGTCGGGCGGGGTGGAACTAGTGTGACGTCACGCAGACCTGCAGCGGCGATTAGAAATGTTCATAACTCGGTTATTAGTCAGAAAAATGTAAAAATTTTAACGAGGCCCCCTTACTAAAACATAATCCTATCAGTTTAGATGATTTTTAAAATTTCGTTCATCTGGTGACAATGCCCTTAAGGACTATTTTTGTTAACGTGCTATTCAGAAAATGTGATAATGGGAGGCTATGGAAACAAGTCAAACGCTTGTCATTCTTGTCAAAGTTAGTTCGAACAGTTCCCACATAAAATGACAGATGTCATGTCCTGTACGAATTAACTAAGGCCACTAGATGCATATAATGATTCAGGAGGGTATTGTAAAGGATGGAGATAAATTTCAATGAGTGCAAGTGAGATATACTGCCAATTTCTCTGGCCTTTAAAAAGGAATACCGCTTTTATCTTTGTCAATTGCTGTACCCATGCAATAGCAGAAATCTAGTGACCCTAGAACTAACTTTGGATAAACGTTTTTTCGACAGATTGAGATTCTGAATTGACTAACACTCTACCAACCAACCGACTCAAGCTATTAGGAATCTTTTAAAAAGACAATTTCCTAAAAACCTCTTCTTATTATTAAGTAGACAACTTATTTTATTGTTTATCCACGATTATTGAATAATGCCATTGTTATGTACGCAACCATGGATCCATAATCCTGTTGACAAAATACAGCGTGACTAATGGTCATAAGTCACGCTTCTGTCACATAATTTCACAGCACCTGTAACGTTGGCTGCCTATCCAATGAATGTCATGACGTTTCAAAATCAAGCTGAAGTGTGCCAAAGTAGATCAAGCATCAAGCTGTTCCTATCATTTGTCAACTTTTTGTTTTTGTTGGTTTGTGTTTACAATAAATATAGTGTTAAATTTCTTTTAAGAAATTCAATAATCTTGGATAAATATATTTCAATAATCGTGGACAAAACGTCGTATTTAACTCGCACATTAAGGGCCATATGTTACCAGAAACAAACATTAGAACTGAAACAGATTCATTGATGCCAACTTAGCACTCATAAAACTGACAACACAGATCATAATTCTACCGCCATTTCTACCAACACAAGAACAATCAAAACTCTTGATTTCAGTACCACCAATTCCAAGCAGCAAAACCCCAAAAATTACCATTGTCAGCACCATTCTCCACGATCCGGCAAATAAACTCGTGGCACTTCTCCGGCGTATCATCGACAGTCTCCAATTCTCCCCCGACATGATTATCAATATGATTCTCAGTCTTGCTTTCCATTAATTTGAACACGGAATCCAAATACACTTTCCAAAGATCCCACCGATCTACACTGCAAGACAAGAGTAAAAAAAGAGTCCCTTCAAACCCCCAAGATACCTCTCAACGAGCAGACTTTTGCACAACAGATTTATCTCGTCCCACATCCCCAGGGCTGCATAATACTTAATCCGACCCTGTGGCAAATTGCTACAGGCGAGTTTCGTCCCGAGGGGCCCATCGAGGATCACCAAGACTTCGCTGTTCTTTCCCTGCAGCTCCAGCACCATTATGTACAGTTGCACCTCCTGCTCTGCATCGAGTTTGCCATCAATTATCAGCTTTTCCATCATCCGTTCGGCAAGGCTCAGCAGTAAATTTCGTTTTTTGGGGTCATCTCTGCCCTCGCCTCGGCTAGCCTGCAGAATTATACTCATCACGGCCCAGCAGTAATACGGAGTCTTCGGCTTATTCTTGTAAAGAATCATCGCAGCCTGTTGCTGAGCCTTAAAATCAAACACTCGAACGTACGACATGAACAAGTGAGTGAAGAGCTCCTCATTGCTTGGGTCGAGTTTCACAGCCGTCTCGTAGATCTTACAAATTTTTTCCACTAAAATCACTTCAGTTAGTACATAAATTAAACAAGGGGGCTCCTACGTTGTTGCAGCTCGCGATAACAAAGCGTCATCGCCTGCAAAGTAGCATCATCCGTGGGGTTCTCAGCTGAGAGGCCCTCGAGCATAACTTCAGCTTCGGCCCCCTTGCCCATTCGATGTAAAGTCAAAGCTTTTAAAGCTTTCGCACACTGAAGACTCGGAGTCTTCTTCAACACCTTGTCACACTCCTGGAGGGCCTTTTTGTTGTTCCCAATGTCCAGAAAGTCTGCAACATAACCTCACTTTTGAAAACACCGGCTCGGACTAAATTAACCGCACAATTAAATAACTAATGACTTAATTAATTAATTTACCGTAAATCGGACGCAGTCGCCGCTCCACCACGGCGCTATCCTGCACGTGCTGCCCTTTGGACGACATCGCCGGGTGATTTCACTTAAATTAAGTTTCGGTTCTAAGCGCTAAGTATGAACTAAGTAAAGCTTAAGTTGAGCCGTTTTGCCGATTTTTGCTTGATTGGAGGCGGTTTGAGCGGTCTAAAGGCGTTTTTTTGGAAAAATGTGAGCCGATGCCGCCATTATGACGCGGGATGTCATTTGTCATCTTGCTGTCGCTGTCATTTAAACTTCATCGTTTTGTCGTTCCGTCAATAGTTCCATCTGGTATCAAAAGATGGCGCGACATTCTTACGATGCTTTTTATTAAAATTTTAATTATTTCTATAAATATTCATTCTTTTAATTTACTTTTTTGATAAAATTGCTCATGTAACTACAGTTTGAATTGACTGCTGATAGTAAAGTTGCTTTCAAAATTTCTTTAGACAGCGACAACCCGTTAGGCAGATGGTTGTTTTGTGGGTTGCGTTCATCGGCAATGATAATTACAGATAAATTACAATCTTATTCTAACAAACATAGAGGCAGTGTGAATTAGGCTTTTTTGTGTTCTAGCTAGTGTTGAACAGCCTTTGCCTACTTAAATGGAAGCCCGTTTAAAACCGCAACAGAAAAAGCGCCTGACATATGTACACTATCCCTGTAGCTGGTACCCGAGGGGCGGTTCACTGCTCGAAGTAGGTGTCCACTTCAGTTCGAAGTACTCGAAGTACCTCGAAATACCTGATCGAATACCTGTCGAAGTACTCGAAGTACTTACTTAACGCAGCATTCGAAGAACTCGAAGTAGGTGTACACATTTTAGTAAGTGAACCGCCCCTCGCTGGTACCAATAGCATGTACCTGTGGAAAAATGTTACGCGAACAGTTTCCCATAGTTAGTTCATAAACGAAGAACGATCCGTTATTTAAATTTCCCGCGAAAACGAAAGAGCACGATCGCGACACTTCGTTAAATCTCGAGCTGATATGTCGTCAAGGATATTTGTGTACCGTGCTCTGATTTGCCGTAATTTTGTGTTCCGTAGCAACATATTCGCGGGAAATTCGAATAACCGCCTGTTTTACCTTCGTTTATGAACTAACCCCGGGGAACTGTTTGCTCAGTATTTCTCCACAGAGAGAGACTATCGTTATCTAAAACCTGATAGCCGAAAATTTCCATTAAATGAATTAGGAAAGCAGAAAAAAATCGGATTCCACGCGTAAATCCCTATGGAAAGTATAGGCATACCTTATATTAAATAGTAGATCTTTATTATTCTAGACCTAGAATTTATTAGGCTTCTAACGTCTGAGGATCCCGCCTTTAATCTTATCCAATATGTATCAGCTCGCAGCTGCTTTTATCAACGAAAACAACTTTCTGATAATTCGAAATCATCAAACCCTGCTTTCATTATTCAAGTAGGTATAAGTACATAGTTCATTTATCCGATGAAGACGACCGAGTAATATCTGTCACAGAGGTAAATGAAATATTCGTACTTAAAATCCTAATTATTTTAGGGCTGATGTCATTTTGGGTAGTGCCATCTCTTTGGGACATTACGAAAAACGCAACTTTAAAAACCTCCTACCTCAAGTAATGAATTAATTAAAAATTAACTGTTAATTAATTATTGTAGATTCTGGCTTCTATAATTGCATTTTCCTCCAATGTAGGCCTAGGTATTTGCTTGGCATATTCTGCCATTTTAATCCCTCAACTTCAGGAAAGTAACATTAAAGTTGATTCCTCCCAGCTTTCATGGATAGGTATACAGGCCGTCCCAGAACTCCAGACGTTTTCCAATATTATTTTTTAGCAAGTGTATACCCGCTTACAATCCCAATTGGAACCGTTTTGGGGGCCTATCTTATGGATAAAATCGGGCGACTTAATACCTTGAAATTGACGAGTTTTCCAGGAATTTTATCTTGGATTCTGATAGCGACGGCTAGCAATGTGCACGTGATTCTAGCAGGAAGAATAATGGCAGGATTGATTTCCAGTATATATTTTTTTTAAATCAAAATAAGTGGTGATGTTTGATAACTTTTTAAGGCTTGGTGACGGGTCCACCTGTAGTTTACGTGACTGAGATAGCTCACAAGGATATGAGGGGGTCGCTTGTGGCACTTGGGCCTGCTTTTGTTTCTTTAGGTATGACCATTTTAGATAATTTTAGATAAGATAATATGATAAGCAGCCAAAATTGTCTGTAGCTTCAAGCATCTCGGATCTTTAATTCTATGGCTATGAAAAAGAGCTGTATCTGTGTTATCCTAGTCGAGATAGTCGATAAGATCAATCAAAGTTGACATAAGAAGTAAAACGAACAATTTGCTTCACACCACAACAAATCTAAAGGATGTAAAATCCCAATTTTTTCAGGTATGATCCTCGTCTACTTAAAAGGATGGCTGTTGTCCTGGAGGAGCGTCGCTTGGATCTCCAACATCTACATTCTCATTTCCTTCGTCTCGATATTCTTTATTCCCGAAAGCCCCGCTTGGTTGATCTCAAAAAACAGGGTGGAAGAAGCACGAAATTCTCTAGCCTGGCTCCACAAATACCAACCCCTACATAATGTAAGCCCCTCAGAAGATTCTTTTGCAAGAAATAACCTTCCAGAATCAAAATTACTCCGACTTGGTTCTAGAGGAGTTAATAGAAGAAAACAGAAGAAAGCTGCGAGACCAAAAACAAAATGCTGCAATTTTTCGCGAATTCATGAAGCCTACTGGGTACAAGCCTCTGTTGATCCTGTCAGGACTATTCTTCTTCCAGCAATTCTCTGGGATCTACGTTTTGGTTTTTTATTCCGTCACGTTTTTCCAGGTTATTATTTTTTTGAAAAAGGATTCTACAGTTATTTTTAGGGGGTTGGTACCAATGTTAATCCCTACATAGCCTCTGTAATGATTGGAGTTATTCGTTTAGTGATGTCATTGGTAATGATTTGGCTCTTGAACAAGACTACTAAAAGGAAACTGCTGATCCTCAGCAGTACAGCAATGTCGCTCTTCATTCTAGCTTCAGGCATCTGCACTTTGAAGATCAAGAATGGTACCATGACCCCATCGTTGGTACCGGTGGTTCTTCTGCTTCTGTTCATTTTAAGTTCCTTGCTGGGGCTTCTGACCATCCCATGGACCATGACAGCAGAATTGTTTCCATTGAAGATCAGAAGTGCAGCTCATAGTATTTGCACCGCTGTTGTAACTTTTCTTATGTTTCTCGCCGTGCAGAATTATTTGAAGATCGAAGAGGTTTTGGGGGGTTCAGCAGGTGTTCAGTTTTTCTTCTCGGCTGTTTCTTTTGGTTCTGGGATATATATTTTTGTGTTTTTACCCGAAACGCAGGGGAAGAAGTTGTCGGAAATTGAAGACTATTTTATGCATCAAACTGTTTATCTTTGGCGGAAGAAGAAGGAGTGGAGGAGAAGGAGGACGGTCAGCATGGTTTCTGACAGTATAAATATTGAAGCGAATGATGTTAGAGTAATAAAAAAAGAAGATGTTGAAGATCTTTACAAGTAGTTTTTATTTTAAAACGATCTTGCAGATTTTTTGCAAAGAAAAGTGAAACTTGACTTGATATAGCCCTGCTCTGGTCAAAATGCATACCTACGAAAAAAGTTAAAAAACTGTTGCCGAATTTTTTTAGGTTGGTAGTGGTATATGATATGAATGCAATGTAAGATACTGCCAACTTCAATAAAAATTCTCATAATAGATGGAGAGTACTTTAAATTGGAGTATTGCGCTATTTCTTGGTGATTAAGAATTTGAAGAGAATTCCTCGATATTCTGATTCGTTCCTGAGTTATCACAAAAAAGTTTTTATTCCTGAGGGGTGTTTAAAGCCCGAGCTGAAGGCAAGGGCTGCAATATTACTGTTAAAAGCTTCTAACAACATAGCACAATCTTTCTGTCAAACTTCGTCTTTTTTTCATGAAAAGATTTTAGGTTGGTAGTTGTGGCATGAAAACAGCACATATTTATTTAAAATAGTATATTTAAATCTGACAGTTAACAAATTTTTGTAGTTTAGTATTCGGACGGATACACAGGGTGTACACGAAAAACTTCGGTAACTGTTAACTCGCATCTAGTTAAAATTAAGGCGGCCCAGGCTGAAACAATTCGACCCCGTTTACACTATATCACAGAGATTATTACACGTCGTCCCGAGAATGTCACCTGTCAGTTTGACAGATGAGAAGAACGAAAACGGCGACGACCCTCAGCGACTTCGATACGAAAACCCAAAGGCCGAACGCGATCCAAAACGAAACGAAAATGTAGAATTCGGCTAACGACAGCAAATGGTCGGTTTTTATCTTCAAATCGCTGTGCTATCGCAGGAAGAAGCTCAGGATTCGCCTCCTGGGGGGCGCCACCGGCGCGACGATTTGCTTAGAGACTTCTTGGGAGGTGAGTTTATTTCTCAGCTGCTCATCGAGGAGTTCGTGCATGTCCATCTGCATTTACAGGGTGTTTAAAATTTAATAATAGTAATAATAATATAATAATAATAATTACCTGCCACTGTTCCAACTGTTGACTTAACTCTACTTTCTGCTGAATAGCTTCAAGTAGTTGACTATTGGCTTGCATCAACTCCACTCTAGTCTTAGCCAACTCCACTTCTGCTTTTGTTTTTCTTTGAACGGCCATGTCGCGGTCTTCCCGCGCTTTTAAAACGACATCGTCTTGAGCCAATGAGGAGCTAGAAGCGTCGGTTCTTGCCCTATCGCGTTCTTCCACAGCCGCCTGAAGTTCGACCTCACAAACTGATATTTTACTGCTGAGCTCCATGACCTTCTCCCCCCTCCTTTCCAGTTCCAGGTTTCTTTCCTGGATATCTCTCCTGGCCTGTTCCAGCCTTTCCAGGAGTCTGACCACGTCCGTGTCCAGGACGAGATTGACGAGTTCCTGAGCCACTTCGCTCAGGAGCCCCGCCGAGAATAGAGCGTTTTCATCCAAGGAGGTTGTGGAACAGTCGGAGTGGAGGCCGCTGTCATCGTCGTTGTGGGATTTCAGTTGCTGGACGAGGGATCGCAGTTGGCGATAGACGGACATGCATTCTTGAGACAGAGTAGGCTCTGAGATATCCATTTCTGCTAAGAGAGATCGATGGTCACCAGCTGTCATAACAACACGTATTGGTTAGTGGTTAAAAACATTTTTTTTTAAACATTAAAAGTTTCATTAAAAAATTGTTAATTTATTTGCTTTGCATGCTTGTGTTGTAGAACTAGTGCTGAAAATATATTTTTTAACTCACCGCTTAGCCGTTCCTCAATGGACAATTTCTCCTGAGGCAGCGAATAGTCCTTGAGCGAATGCTGGTACCTCAAATCCTGCTCCCGGGCGTGCCTCTCCAATAACAAAATCCTATCGGAGGCTTCCTCCAGCGCATGCGCTAAATTATCCCTCTCGTTCGCCGCCAGATGGAGCCTCCTCTCCAGCTCCTTATTTTTTTCATTGACTAAATGTAGCTCATCCCGCAGGCTATCCACGCTACTGATGTGCTCGTGTAAACTCGTCTTTCCCATTGTGCACTCCTCCCTCAAAGTTTGCACTTGCTGTCGCAGCTGGGATTCGACAGTGGCGGCCTCTTTGAGCTGGGCCGTCAAGCGCGCATTCTGCGAATTCAGTTCCTGCACTAGTGCGCTCTTTTCCCGGTCCCATTGCTTGATTAAAGCCTCCTTCGATGCTAATTTATTCGACAGTTCGGTAATGTCGTTTTGCAGCTCCAAGATTCGCCCTTCATATTCAGACTCCTTATTGGCTAGTTTACGTTTTAAAACATGGCGGTCCTGTTCCACGGCCTGAAACAATCGAAAGTCGATTCTTTACAGTTTATTGTCTTGAGGATTTACGGATAGACAGTTGGCCGTGGAGACGTTTCCGGTTTTTTCACCCCGACCACCGGAAACGTCCCACCCGAATTTCAGGGCTGCAAGGTTGCTAGATTTAATCTTCAAGGTTGGTCCTACTTTCAAAGTAGGCGACCTTCCCCTGCCCGAGACGCAACTAAATATGTCTTCATTTGTCTTTGTTAATTAATTTTAAACAGAAAATGCCCCAATTTCGAGAATTAACTACCTACTTAATATCAATTTAACAAATGAGCGTTTTCTCTAATTAAGCGCTAAATGCGTTTCTCATAAGGGAAAAATCAAAAAGTGACGTTATTACGTTTACACAATTAAAAAATTATGCTTTCGCTTTGTTATAAAACAAATTAATTCGTTAGACTTTCTTCCATTTTTTGGGGACAATACTGCTTTAATTGGGAAATTACGCGTGTTAGAAGTGGCCAGACTGCATGTCGTTATAGACGTGTCAGGAATTAGTTACTGACATCCGGTTAAGGTAAAGCCGCTTTGTCGCATTCTTGTTGGTGCATCCGCTGCAATAATAATTATGCTGTCTAATTAAATAAATGGATATAAATAGGCTTCGATGAGGATTAAATCCGATACATATCGAACAAGTGGGTAAATCAATGCAGTTTTATTTTTGTTTTAATCGAGGTTTTAATCCAATTTTGCAAATAAAAGGATTGTGGTAACTATAGTAGGTACCTGTTTGAAATTAGGTTGGTGAACCTGTCATCTTTAAAAATACGCCGCTTATTTGGTGATCAATAAAGAAATAAGTAGGTAACCTTTTTTTAGATTTTGACCGATTTTCCTCTACCTATACAGGATGTTCCTAAACCTCGCGCGGATATTTCAGGGTGTGATTACTGATTATCCTGTTTATTTTAAGTCAAAAAAAATTCATTAAAAATACGCCGCTTATTTGGTGATCAATAAAAAAATAAGTAGGTAACTTTTTTAAATTTTGACCGATTTTCCTTTACCTATACCTACAGGATGTTCCTAAGCCTCGTGCGGATATTTCAAGTTGTGATTATCCTGTTTATTTTAAGTAAAAAAAAAATTCATGATGATACTTAACTATTGTTCAAATTTCAAATTATGTAGGTACTCAATATGGGGCTTTCCCTTGAATTTTTCTCAGACTTTTCCTAACGTTGGAAGGGCCACACCTAAAATTCCTAAAATGCTTTGATCCTCGTAAAATTCTCCTAAAAATGACAACGAAATCCTAAATTTCCTAAAATAAGGAGAATTTTATGTTTTTGGATCGGAAATTTATCGCCGTTAATAAATTATTATTATTATTATTATTGCGAATGTCAAAATCACACTCACAAAACCCCCGCGTTCGTTAGAATGTGTCGGAACTTTATGTTATAAAGACCTCCGTAAAAAACTAGAGTCGTGTCGCATATTAACGAACGCGGGGGTTGTGTGTGTCAGGCTTTTTTTCTGTTGGTTTGTAAACGGGATTTCAGCTCTGTCAAAATTCCTGTCATGGACAATAATTAACAGAAAGATCCATTTATTTTACTTATGTTTTTTTTTGTTATTGTGAAGAGGCTTACTATACCGGGTGATTCAATTAGGTATTCGTCCCCACCCTGTAACTTTTTAATTTCAAAAGAAAAATATAACAACCCTGTATATTCGTAAATAATGTAAATATTGACATGCTGCACGGTTGTTAGCGGAAAGTTTAAAGTTTAGTTGTTGATAATCGAAGTCAGCCATGGAAAAAATTGAATTATGTGGTGACTAATGTCGCGCCAAGTCTAAGAAAGGTGTTTTGGTTTTTTAATTATTGTTTATTTATCTTTTCAATCGTTAATAACGTTGTTATTAACAAGTGTCGAGTTAATGGGCAAATAGGGTGTTAACGCATAAAGTATAAATATAAGTATTTATCCACGGGTGTTGCATAATGGACTCATTACACAATGGGTGAGAGATTTTTTCGCTTTAAAACCCGTGGATAAAGCATAGCATTTTATTCGTGTGTAATGATTATTGCTCCCTCGGATGTTTTATGGCACTCGCCTACGACTCGTATCATAAATGTCATCCTCGGGTAGGGTTGCCAACCGTCCCGATTTAGGCGGGATTGTCCCGATTTCTTATAATGAGTCCCGCGTCCCGCCTAGTGCTGAATTTGTCCCGATTTTTGGATTTGCTTTCTCACTTTTCCCTTTCCCTTTATTTTCCTTAATTGTTATTGAAAACCAGCGTTTAGCAAGCGTTAAAATAGCAAGGTAATCTTGTGTCTATCTCTTATTTGGGTGCACTGCCCAGTGACAACGCAAGTGCTTTTTAACTTCTACGCTCAAGGCGGAGCAGTATATAAAATCGATCAAAAATTCGAAATTGAACTGACATCAAATCTTTACGTTTCGGGGTCCCAGGAACCCAAAAAACCTATTTTTGACAAATGTGTGTCTGTGTGTCTGTCCGTGTGTCTGTGGACACGCTACAGCCGAAACTACTGAACTGATTTTGATGAAATTTGGTATATAGGTATTGTCTGTGCGGGAGAGGAGCTGATTAGATTTTGAAGCCGATCAGTCAACCCGAAGTGCCCTTTTGGCATAGCAACTTTCTTATTTTAAATATTTAAAAATTTAATAAATGCTGCTGTTATTAATCCAATGCAGTGCGGCGTAGAAGTTTCCTGCCGTCTCCGAGACCGCCTTTTTTTTTCGCAATGAGAATAAAATGAATTGATTTTGATTTGAATTTGGACTGAAAATACTTGTTCAAGGTGGAAGTGGTGTAAAGAAGGTCCATAGTTAATGGTTGTAAGGAAAATAAATCCACCTTCTTGATAAAATTCTTGTCTATTAACAAATACTTGTGGTGACTAGTTTCGACACAACATGTGCCATCTTCAGACCAACGATGTCAACAGCTCTCCATTTTGTAGTACAAAATTTTTGTTAATAGACAAGAATTTTATCAAGAAGGTGGATTTATTTTCCTTAGAACCATTAACTGAAAAACAGAGACAGAACGTACGCTTCTGATGTTATGAATCATCTGATAAAAATTCAAGGGAACACTAAACGCTTGGTCTAAATTTAAAAATCCTATAGGTCCTTTAAGGCACTGGTGGGGGTTTATTGCGCTTGGCCCCGTATGATACGCATGCGTTGATCTTGCGTCATTTCTAGTGCATTTATACGTCATTTGTCACTACTGTCAACAGAATCTGGGACCTTTCACGTTTACCACGTGCTATTTTAACCTACAATGATGAAAAATGATACATAACTGACAGTAGACATTCAAGTAAATTCTGTCGGCGGTCAAAAAATGACTGCGCATACGGCCATACATGGCGGCATGACGTCACGCTTAAAGGACCTATATCATTAATTATGGTGAGAAGGTTAAAAGAAAGTTTGTGCTTGAAGTTAGGCTGGTAAATAAGTAGATTTTAGACACATAATAGGCACCTACGTAATCGGACAGAGGAATAGTGTGAGAATCGACGCTTTTTGTGTTACGGTATAACACGGGCTTTTATCGATACGTCAAACTTCCTGTCACTAGTGTCCGTCAAAGAGGCGCCAATTTGATTGGTTCACTTGAATTTCAAAAATAAAAATGGCGTACATAGGAAAACCCTGGCGTCTGACTTACACTGGCCCTGTATCTGTTAGAAAATAGCTCCATATTACTTATCATTACTACTTATTTCGTAATTTTTTATGTAAGTTCGACAATTGGTACTGATTGTTTCGTTGAATCTCCAGGAAGAAACGATTTGGTAGGACAATTTTGTCTTCACGCACGCAACTTGACACGGGTTCACGGTGCACGACGTGCCGGTGATAAAAATTCACTTTCTACTGTTTTTGCAGCAAAAGAAAATGCATTTCACTTCGTCCCGTTTAAAATTTTCCTAAAAATTCGTTTCTGTGAATTTCTCATTGTTCTCATTAATAAATGCGCATAAAACCACACAAAAGTAAACACCAACTTTCCATCATCATCCAAGATTTAATTAAGCGTCTTCATTAAAAAATTAAATCGACCACATTTCTCCTGTGTATTTTGATGAAATACCATTACAAAGCAACAAAGAGATTTAAGTACGGAGAAAGAGCAGGAAGCTGTCGTAATAAGCAACGACAAGTAAACGTAATTACTGTTCGTAAAATTTGAATAACTTTCATTGCGGTCTGTTTGCATACGACAAAGGCTCTTATCGGCACGAAAGCTTCGATAAGATAATCGTCATTGTCAAGGCAACAACAGAATTGAACAAAATCGTGAATCATAAGTAACGGTGAAAGCAAGGAGGCTGCCTTAGTCACAATTACGTCAATCCGGACCTGCGTGGGTGATTTTTTCGAAGTAGGGCGCTTTGCACGCGCTAATTTCCCCGATCGGCCTTCGGCCTCGCGTGATTTCAGCAACGATTCCTTGGGCAATTTTTCGCGCTTCGGCGGCTACTCATCGATTGTTACGAAAATTTTTCCCAAGCCTTTAAGCCGGTTGTTGTAATTTGATGTAAGCGACCCTTAACACTTGTTCTTGTGGTTAAATGAAAAAGTGCCGCTCTAATTGCATCGCCAAATTACGAAAGGTAAACACTAATTACTTCCTACAAGCTCTGGTAATTCCCACCGGACCGGAAACCGTGTTTAAAACTGTTTAAACTTCTTCGAGGAGGCAGCCCTGGTGGTTATTTCATGGGTGACTCAAGAGGCAACCTTGGGTTCTTTGATCTTTCACTGCGTGAGTGGGACTTCGATGATTTAAGATGAAGTCCGGTCGCTGGCAACCTTTTCGCGATTGCTGTTATTATCGAGGTTCAAGGCGGTTATTTATTTGCAAAATCCAGTTAATTCACTTAGCGCAATTTACTTCTCGAGCTGAGATAATATCGAATGTTGAAAGAGCAGTTGGTATTGAATGCTCGGCTGCTTTTCGCAACAAATATGGCTTTGTTCTTGTTTTCTATGGATTCAACCAGAGTGGTGCCAACTTCCAGCTCGTAGATTTTTTAGGGTTTTTCGGAACGAAGATTGGCAGTATTGTGCAGTAGTCAAACTAATGAATGTTGAAAAGGCAGAAAATGTATCTAAAACTGGATTCGTTCGGACACTGTAAGTGATTGCTTACAGTAGCGACACTCAGTGTCGGCGCCTTTGATCTAGGAAATAAATCTTTTTAGACATAAGTGAGGCATGTAATTTATTTGAATCGAATCCGGATACTCTTTACTTTTCATTACTCTTCGTTTTTTTCAAAGAATGTCCAAGTTATAGATCAACTTAAAATCGTATAAAGTGAAGGATAATTAACAAATTGTGAAAGTGAACACTACATGTTGGTAATCGTTTGCTCGTTCAACCAGAGTGGTGCCAACTTCCAGCTCATTACCGGTTTTTAGGGTTTTTCGGATCAAAGATTGACAACCTAATGAATGTTGAAAAGGCCGGTAATGTGTCTTCTTTTTGAAAATTGTGAGAAGCATTTTTTTCGAAATATGTGTCCATATTATGCTAGTTATAATAACGGGTGTGTGAAAAAAACGAAGGAAATATTTCTGTGAATAACAGTTGGCCACTTTGTGCTTCATTGTTATTTTAGTCATTTTCATTCTGCCTGAAAATATGCGAAAACACTATATTTCTTAAATAATCACAGAAAATTGATGCGCAAACCAAATTAACTTCTGAGAAAAGATTCTTAAAGAGAAATTTAAAGTCGCGTTATATTTGGCAAGATTATTTACGGAACCATCATCATCATACAAAATACCCATCATTATCCTGAAAACTTTTGTAAAATGCTTTTAAATGACATTTCACAAACGTCACAGTGACAGCGATTAAAAGGTTTTGGGATTTAATCGATAAATGGAACAGTATAACGTTCTGCTTGGTCAATTTGAATTATTATAATTTTGCTATGGGGTATGATTACAGTTATCATAGGTGAAGGTCGCTGTAAGTTAGCTCTCGTGCAATAATCGCTTTAAGTTAGTTCTAGTGCAATAAAAACCTGTTTTCGAACGCTTGAAGTGCCAGTAGTATAGAAATCAAAAAACCTTATTCACTTTTAGTTTAGTTTTAGCTGTAAGTCCAATCAACGAAATTTTTTCACTCTGCAGAAAAATTCCACTTAGACACGATTCGTAATTTTGAACGAGCGACCAGTTTACTGAACCAAAACATGGAAATTACCATTAAACGACTCGCTTGAAACGATTACCCGCTCGCAATCCCAATCAATTTTTTGCCCCCGCAATCATCATAAAGAGTGAAAATTGCTCCATCCCAATCGTTATTTAACGCGTTTACGTCACTGCAATAACGTAAATCTTCGTTATCGCACCTGGAACAATGAACCTACGAGTAGGCCGCGTCACAAGACGTCAAAATTCAATAAAAATGGCGGTAAACACATCAAAAATTTTAAGTGTTTCGCAAAAACTGAATTTCTGTCGCTCGGTCGCTACCCACAACCCCCTGTCCGGCATTTTCGGGAAGGACTCGAAGAAAGAGGCTAAGAAGCCTGCGAAGGAATGCTGCAAGAAACGCAAAGGTAAAATAAATTTTTTCGTAAGACTTTTATAGGCCTGTCGGCAGAGAAATCAAAAGTGCGTTAATTACCATAAGCGCGATTTTTGTGTTAAATGGTTTAGGCGTTTAGGTCTACTTTTTAAGGATTATGTTTTGCACAAAGAAAATCCTACCGGAAGTTGGTAATTTTTTGCTCAGAAAGGTAAATTTTTAACTTTTACGCATCCGAAAATTCAGAAAAATCGAATCGCCAAAAACATGAAATCTTTACGTTTTAGGGTCCTGGGAACCCAAAAAAGTGGTTTTTGAAAAAATGTCTATTAGGTGCTGATTAAACTTTGGGCCACATCGCTTCACGGAAAGTGCCTTTTTGGCACATGAACTTTAAAAATTTAAATGCAAACCCCCATTTTTCGCGTTACCATATGAGTGCTCTTCGAATTCTGCTTCCAAAAATGTATCAACACTTAGTGCCCTTTGGCAAAAAAATCATCAAAGACGCGCTGCTGCCGAAACTACTGGAAGACATCGAGATGAAATTTTACGCATACGTTCAGTGAGCACCCTGTAGATGATGCGATTTTGGGGCAAATCCGTTGATTACATTATATCCAGATTTATACGTCTACATGGCGCCTCGCCTGCGTTTACATAGGGAGTGCCTCCGATAAATCCGGGGAAAAAGTGCGCTTCTTTTGCGAACGCTGCCTAAACGTTTGGAGATGGAACAAAATCTAATATAGAAGAATTGTTGGCAACAAATAGATGTACAAAAAAGTCCGCGATAGCATATAAGTATCTATGATAGATAGCCTACAATAATCGTTTTTGTGTTTTAATTTTTGTAAAAATCGGTATGACTGTTTGTTGTGGGCTATTCTTCGTAGATACCTATATCCTGCCGCAGACTTTTTGGTAGATCTTTTCGTAACCAACAATTCTTCCATTTATGATTTTGTTATATCTTCAGCCGTTTACTCAGCGTTCACGTTTTAAATTGTTTAAGCGGGTTTTTTTCGCGGACTTGCACGCAACGAATAACTGAAACGTTTTAAATAGGGTCAGTGGTCGACTTTTATTCTATTTTTATTGAAATGTAACATTGTGGTTAAAATCCAGCTCGTAAATTCGGGTAAATTTCATGCTACTTTAAACTTTAAAACACAAACGTGACAAAACACTGTTCTCGTCTTGTGTAGTCAAGAGGTCTGACTGAGTGAGTCTGAGGCTCAAGGCCAAAAATAATACGACTGGACTATACATTCCTGAAACTTTTGGAACTACATGTTTTAATTCGTCTATTTTGCCTGGGCCGAATAAGTGGAATTTTTTTGTGCAAAACATAATCCTTAAAATGTACACCTAAACTAACCATTTAACACAAAAATCGCGCTTAAGGGAATTAACGCATTTTTAAAGCAAAATTATGTCTCTACTAACTTGAGTACTGTTTAGTGTGCGAGCGTGAAGACCCCGACTTAAGTCACTTGGAGGGGCAGCCTTACAAAACCTGCGGCACGGCTTACATCGTTCAAAAAGATATCATACCGCCGTTTGAAACGACTTTCAGCGAGGAGGACGAAATTTTGAAAAAAATCGAAGCCGATGTTACAATCAAGGACACCGTGGACGATCCCATGCCCCCTTTTAGCAGCGTCGAGCAGAGACTCATCGATTTGACAGACCGGAAGCTTCACCCTTTATACAAAAGGAACAACTCCTGGCCCAAATACGAAAGGTACTGCGATTTAATCGAGAAAAACGAGAGCGTCAAAGAGAAGCCTTATCAGTGTAAAGTGGGGCCCATTGAACCGGAGGAAATTCCTGCCCACCTTCAGCTGAACAAGGAGGTTTTGGAGAAAAAAAATATTTTCGCAGATTTCAAGAGAGTTGATCTGCCGAAGCAGATGCTGGTAAGGCTGCTCGAAATCAACAAAAACAGGCGATCTACACTCGAGAAAAAGAAGGAAATCGACAAGAAATGAATGTTAATTTGTTGAAATTGCTGTGGGAAATAAAGATATTCAACTAATTTGTTCCACATCCCCAAAATTCGCACGGAGAATGGCAGGGGAATGAGAGTAAATTTAATTGTGTTCAATTCGGGTCAGATTTTGCATGATCAGGGCATATTATCCGACTGGCCTTGAACTCGAAAAAAATGGAGATTCCTGCAGATTTGTAATGAAATAATTTCACATTTTAGATTAGGTTCTTTGGTTAGCGAAATTATCGTCCCAAGGTGATGATCACTTGCTAAAGCAATTATCACTTTCGCGCCTACGATATGTACTGGAAGAGTAAATATGTACCTACCTATTGCTTCTTTAGGTTACAGGAAGTTTGTGTCAACAAATTTGGGCAATAAGATAAGTTGAGATTTGTGTGAACAAGTGTGATAAAGTTTAACCCCAATTTTCTTGATTTACTTTTATGATAATTAATAGACTTAAAATGAACTAAGTATGCTTAATCTGACGTGACGTCATTTCTTTCATAACGTTTTCATTTAACTTTAGCCCTTGCTTTGGGAGACGTAGGGCGCAGACAGCCGAAATTGCATAAGGCCACAAGATCGGTAAGGGTTTGATCACACGTTAGATTAAATAATACAAGGTTGTATGATGGTTTGTTTTGACATTTATTTGATACAGCCACCTACGATGGTACAGTCATTTGTATGATATCTAGTTATCATTTGTCCCTGTTTACCCTAAATTAGTATACAGGGTCATTCAAACATATCACATTCCAAATCGGCTTTATGGCCCAGTCAATAGAGACTTAAATTTGGCAAATAGAAACAAAAATTACTGCAGTTCTGCAAATTGGCTGAAGTTGTAACCTTCGCTTCAACCATTCTATTAAACATACTAGGGGTACGTGTGAGCTCGAGCCATCATTAAGGCGAAGAGATACAGTGTTTGTTAAATTTACAAATAACTCATGAAATATTGATTATATCGAAAAAATAGCCATATAACAAATTGAAGAGTGTAAAATTCTCTAGAAAAAAGGTTATGTACATTTTTTGCTGACACTAAGATTTAATCGCTAAATCGGCGGGTAAACCGAAATAAAAAATGCATTAATATTTAAGTCAAATAGTGTTCAAAAAATGTTGAAAAAAATACAACAAAATTATACAGACTGTCAAGATTTCAAAAAAATAAAAAAAAGTATTTGCGCAGTTGAATTTGTAACGAAAAACCAAACTATTGACGTGTCTTGCGTTTTTGAAAATCTAGGGTGGCCGTGTAATAAGGGTGCAATAATAGGGTACAGTAGGGTAAACGGTAAATTTCGATGATCCAAGTGTGTGAATCGGGTGAACGAAACTAAGTAGGCTTAAATAAGTATTGTTCCAAACCGGCTCAGTCAAACAGAAGACGATCGATGCGGTTGCAGAGCCATCGCGATAACCCACTTTAACCTCTGAATTATGATTGCCGCCAGCAATTATTTCAAAACTGGCCGCCTTACGAAAGGATTATGTAGCGGAAATATTTCCGCTTCCGTTTTTTTTTGTTTTTCTTTGCCATGCCATCTTAGATTCGACACGTTTTTGTCTAGAAAGCCACTTCCTCATCGAATTTGGTTTCACCTTTAAGTCGGAAAAAATTGGCATAATTCATTGTCATTTTTTACTGCGACTCTCGTGATGCTCTATGGCGACATTTAAGTGAAATCTGCATTGTTTTGTTTCTTGGAAGGCTTCGGTCGGCTTATTAAGTATGCCATGATCTACGGGTAACTTGATTTTTATTCATCGCTCTTTAAGGATAAATGACGTAATTTTGACATTTTTCGCGATGCTCCGGTGAATCATTTTCTGTTTGTCGATTAGGTAAGCCGGCGGTGAAAAAACAGTCGATATTGGTTTTGCGTGGGTGGCTTGATAAACGTCAGTTTTGTCAATATAATTCAATTGAGGGGAAGGCTAATAAAGCGCGCAGTTAATCAAGCAACTGTTGCGAGAAACAACGAAACATGACTTATTGTTAAATAATAATGGCGGTTAAATTGTTATTACTTCGTTGACATGAATTCTCTTCCATAACAATTGAAATTAATTTCGTTTCGTCAGATGGTAGTCGTGGAGTTTGCGGAATTCCGTTAAAAAATTGCCTTGCTTAGCAGGCCATGACTCCAAAATAATTACCGTCAAGGCGGAACGAGCCGAAGGGGTCATCCGCGGGCTTCTAGGTAAATCATACTTTATTTCTCGTCCGAACTTAAAATATTTTGAAATTAATTTGCTTAAATCACCGTTCACCCTGTATATTGTGCTTTAATCAAAAGTTCAAATCTTATTTTTAGTTTTTTTAGATCCTATATAGATACTTTTGGACCACTCTGTACCACGTAACCTGTCTTATTATCAATTTTGAAGGCGCATAGGTACATTTGTGTAAGTAAATAACCAATAACCATATAGACCCCCATAGATCCGAATACGTCACAATAGGCTGTCAAATGGTCACAGCCAGCTTGATTTTGCAAACGCTAAAGATTTGTAAATCAACCTCCGCTCCAGTTTTTGTCTTACGCAACACTCACGGACATTATTAACAATTATTACAAGATCAATGGTCCGTGTCGATTTAAAGTTCCCTTTTGCCTTTCACTATCGAACCCGAAGAACCGAAAAAACGTACCTCGAGTTTCTTCGAGTACTCTTCGACAACCTGGTCCTGCTGCTTCTTCAATTCTTCGTTTTTTTCCAACAGAGCTTTACCAAGCTCCGCTGCTAAAAGTAGATCGTTGTCTTTTTGTTGCAGCTGAGTCCAGACGTCCTCAGGGACAGCCTCCTGCTGCTCGATGGCACTGCGATTCTCCATTTCGAATATGTAATCTTCGAGGGATTTCAGCATCTCAAAGCGAAGGCGGCCGCGCTTCCATCTGTGAAAAAATCGATTTTCACTTGTTTCCAGAAATATTAATGATGTCATAGTTCCGGGACACCTGGTACGCGATCAATTTCAACCCCCGACGTTGGCGCACCTGCATTACGTCACGGGGTGAAATTATGTCAGGCGTTACCAACGTAACTTTTAATCCCATGACTTACTTTGATTAAAATTCAAGACGCTGCTGAAATAATCCAAGGCACACTGCGATTAAAACACAGATACAGACACGCACAGGTAACACAAAGCGGGCGGTGAACAAACTGACCCGCGTTTGTTTTCAACGAAGTGCTTACCTGCGCGCAGGCGCAGTTGGCTTCGATTGTTTGAGGAATTTGTTGATAGTGACGTCACTTGGTTACCGTTGCCGAAATGACCACCAGGGATCAACTGGACATGGGGCTGATGGCCGAGGCGGAGCTGTCCCGCCTGCTGCGACAGGTATTTTCAAATTCAATTGTTTTAAGAGCCATATATACTACTATCTAAATTTTTGAGAAACAGCACCGTACTATACAGGCTGGTTTTTCTTATATTTTTATTCTTTAAATAATCAACAAAATCATATTTTTTAAATGAAACATCCTATATATCTTCAACAGTTGTTTGAAAAAGTATTCTTATTGGCTAAACAAAAACGTTTGTGCATGTAGGTACACATTTATGTACGTATACATACCTAGAAATAAAGGTAAACAATTTAACAAGGTTGATGTTTTATTTAAAAACATTATTTTGGTGATTATTTAAAGAGTATCGGTACGATGATTAATATACTTCCATTTGAGTAAAAAAATTGTAAAATGGCAGCGTCGCATTCCTTCTAGTAGGTCAACAAAGGCATTCTCCATAAGAGTGTGTGTTAATATTTATATAGTTTTAAACATTTTCAGTAATTTTTTCGGCGGATTGGACATTTTGTGACTAATAGTTTTTATGTGGAATTGTAGAACATAACCTTACTTTCATAAACTTTCGAAAGCAAATAAAAATCTTAAATGATCCTTCCATGTTCAATGTTTAAACATTAACACACACTTACTTATGGAGAATGCCTTTTTGCTTCCCAGTAGAAGAAATGCGACGTTGCCATTTTGTCGAATGACCTAGTTTAACCGACATAAAAAGCACCCTATATATCAAGCAATAATAAAACGCAGGCTTAGTGGGCTTTTGACTTTTTTATAAATTCGAAGAAGAAAATAACCGGTGTTCAATTAAATCAGCCCAGGCAGCACGGAATATTTCATAAATATTTGCCTTATATAAGGGTAATATTCTAATGTTTTCTAATATTTAAAAGATTTGAGAAATATTTGGTATATATGATGAAAATGATATTTGTTCTATAATATTATACAAATAACATTTTTTTATAAAAAATCCAATATTTGTTACATAATATGTTATCTTTACCAGAAATATATTACATGTTTTATATTGCGAATTAAAAGTAAATATGTTTCAAGTAATTTATTGATTAAATATGTTGTCGTTTTATAATTTCTATTTATAAGATTTGTAAAATTATATTTTATGAAAAAAATTTGAATATTTGCTATACAAGATGTATCCTTTATATGGAATATATTGCAAATATCGGATTAAAGATATATTTGCTGTCATATATTTATTCAATATAGGGTTCCTAATGTTACTTTTCAAACACGTCTCCACGGAGTGCTTCTGCGCCTGCGCTACCAGACGAGCTGATGGCATCATGGCGGCTGTTGCGCTCACGTTTTGTGTTTGTGCACGTTTTGTGATTTGGTGTACTTCCACATATTAATTTTACTGTTCGTGCCGTTCTGATTACTTTTATCCTTGTGCTTTGCGGTGAGCTGCTAATGTTAATTTTTAACTGTTTGCAAAATTTGTAGGTTAGGTCAACATTTCTAAAGATATTTTTGTACGAGTGGGCCTTAAATGATGCATTCCAGCATACCCATAGGTACATCTATTTTGGTAAGCAACACATTAAATTATTGTTTAATGTCGATTTTCAAGAACGCACTGTTCATCAACCTACGACATTTTAGTACCTAGAAGATCTCCGTGATTTCACTCCCCTAGAAGAAACGAGTCCAGAAGAGCGTTTATTTTTCGATTTTCTGTACAGTTATGCGTATACCTACCTAGCTACACCTTTGGTAAGAACACTTCAGTTAAATTATTGATTTAAAATGTTTGTTTTTAGGACCAATTATAACTGCTGGGAAGTGCTGAATGTCAGGCGTTTCACAAGAAACGCATTTGAAGTGGGCTGTGGGGCTATGGCAAAGGACGTCCTTTGCCATAGCCCACAGCCCACTACAAATGAGTTTTTTCTGAAACGCAGGATATTGTTTTATGTAGATTTTTTGATAATAAATAAATATTCCATAAACATCTTCTGCCTATATTTCATTAGCAATATTACCATCATATTCGCAAACAAATATTTGAAATATATTCATAATATACATTTGTCATATATATAAAAATCTGTCGTTTTGGATATCATTTAAATATCTTCTAAAATATGTTTTAAAAATATTTCAATGCTGCCTGGGAGTCATCAAGTCAACGTTTATTATCATTACTTTGATTATTACAAAACAATAAGAAACAATCATATGCAACTTGATGACTACCTAATTCATGAGAACGCCCGTTATACTGCGCTATTCAAAAAATATGTGATAATGGGTGGCTATGGAAAAAATTAACCGCAATCTGTCGAAAGGACGTTTGTCCAAAGTTAATTCATACGGGACATGTCTTCTGTCATTTTACCGGGGACTTGTTTGCGGACATGACATATGTTATTTTATTTGGAAGGCCGCAGGCCGAGAACAAAAATTAAGCATTAATTTACAGCGTTTTCAGAGTTTTAGGCTTTTTTCTGTGTAAAAAGGACTTACACTTGTTTTTGCTTTTTGAGACTGACAGAATTTTTTACGCCACTGAACTCCTTTTCAAAAAAACAACTGAAAAAATTGGCAGTCTCGGAGACGGTAGAAACTTCTACTTTTTCACAGAATTTGTAAATGTAGCATTTAACTTTATTTAACCAAGGTCGGGCGTGCGGAGCGGTTGGATGGCTGATGCACCCGACGCTCATTTATACTAAAATCTAAAATACAAATGTTTTTGACTCTTAAAATGGACATTTTTCGAAAAAATGGCACTAAGGTTTTCGATCCGGCAATGCAACAGCTATCGAAGGCGATAATGATAATATGCCCTTTTGCTAAGAAAAACTCAAAAAGGGGCCTTTTTGTCCCTAAAATGGAAATTTTCTAAAAAATTGCACTAAGGTTTTTGATCCGGCAATATAACAGCTGTCGAATTCGATAGTACAAGGGTCCTTTTGCCACTAAAATGACATTCTTCGAAAAAATGGCACAAAGGTTTTCGGCTTGAAAAAAAATCAGCTATCAAATCCGCTAATAAAAATATACAGTTATGCATAGGTTTTTTTCACGGCACCATTTTTTGGCCAAAAGGGCACAAGTGTGAATACATTTTTAGAAGCAGAATTCGAAGAGCATTCATATGGTAACGCGAAAAATGGTGGTTTGCATTTAAATTTTTAAAGTTGATGTGCCAAAAAGGCACTTTCCGTTAACCGATGTGGCCCAGATTCTAATCAGCACCTACAAATCTCCCACTGAATATGTGTGCCAAATTTCATCTCGATACGTTCAGTAGTTTGAGCTACAGCGTGATCACAGACAGACAGACAGACGTACAGACAGACATTTTTTGAAAAACACGTTTTTGGGTTCCCAGGACCCTGAAACGTAAAGATTTAATGTTTTTGGCCATTCGATTTTTTTGTATTTTCCGATCGATTCCAGTAACTGCTTCGCGAGCGTAGAAGTTAAAAGCTTAGTTCACGCTTAAAAATTGGTGCTTAATTTTTACTCTTGCGGCCTCCCGTTCAATTTTTACTCTCGGCCTGCGGCTTCTCGTCCAATTTTCGCTCTCGGTCTCCGGCCCCATGTCAAGTTTTTACTGTCAGCGTACGGTTAATAATCGGTCTGCGGCCTCCCGTCTAATTTTTACTCTCGGCCTGCAGCCTCTCGTGTAATTTTCACTTTCAGCTTGCGGCCTCATATTGACTTTTTACTCTCGGCCTACAGCTTCCCGTTCAATTTTTACGCTCGACCTACGGCCTCTCTTTCAATTTTCAGTCTCGGCCTGCGGCCTCACTTTCAATTTTTACTTTCGATATACGGTCTCTTGTTTGATATTAATTACTTTCACTCTGCGGCCTCCCGTTTGATTTTCACTTTCAGCCTCCGGCCTTACATTTATTCTTGGCCTGCGGCCCCCGTTTAACTTCTTCCCTAGGCTTGGGGCCTCTCGTTCAATTTTTCCTCTCGGCCTGTGGCATCACGTGCAATTTTTACTTTCGGCCTGCGACCTGTTTAATATTTACTTTCGGCCTGCGGCCTCCCATTTAATTTTTGCTCTCGGCCTTTAGCCTTCCATTGATTTTTTTTTTTGACAGTTTAAACCAGACTTTTAATGAAACAACATTTAGTACCGAATAATGGAGGGGGATCGCAAAGCCCTCCTCGACGAGACCAACAACAAACTATCCAAACAAAGAAAAATCATAGCCACCTTGACGAAGGAGCGCGACAACCTCCTGCAAGACGTCAAAATCGCCAACTGCGAAAACCAAAAACGCAAAGAATCCAAAGTGACGTCACGGATCGAGGTTTTGCTGCAGAAGAACGATGACGTCACTTCCGCGGTGAGGGAGGAGCGCACGCGATTGGACGAGCTCGACCGGCAAGTGAAGAAAGTAGCTTTTTGGGTTTTGACGTTTATTTGACAGTCTGCCTTTTAGACGGAAAGGGAAGTGACAAGGTTACGGTTGAAGGAAGTGACGGAGGGGGAGTTTCAGGAGCGGGCGAGGTCAGGGCGAAAATCCGTGAAGATGTTGGAGAATAAGCTCGAAACGGTGATAAGACGGTTCTGCGTGGTTTTGACAGAAAATAAACAGTTGAGGGAGGAGATCGATCATTTGCTGAAGGAAAGGGCTAGATTTAATGATGTTTGGGAGAAGTTGCTGGACGATTTGAGTTCTGGGAAGAAACTTATGATGGATTTAATCGAGCAGGCCACGCTTGCCTATGACCAAAGGGAGGAGTGCTGCTCGAAGTTGCAGGCGTTGAAGATCAGGGCTCATAATGACGTCATATCGCACACGCAGGTAGGGCAGATTTAAATGCACCAATGGCTGTCAAGGTAGTTTTTGATTTGCCCAATCACTGGCGTGCGGAGACTGTTTCTATTGGACCAAGCTTCAATTATTTTCTAATAAAATCACCTCGTGTAACTTTAAACATCCTGGGTAGGCTTTGGAAGCTAAAGGTATGTCGTCACGTTCCAAAGCCCACTGACTGTGATGAACGAGTTATATACTTTTGTTTCTTAGGACATGCGCGAGATGCAACGCCAACTCGACCATGACAGCAAACTCCGCGAATTCCTCCTCGTCAAGGGACAAAAACGCGTCATGAAAGACCTTGAAGAAAAAGAAACGAAAAAGAGAGAAGAAGAAAAGGAAGAATCCGAGAAACAACTTCAGTCCTATCAAACGACCCTCGACAAAATCAAAGAGTTTTGCAACGAAGAAGATGTTGGAAAGATGGCAGCCAAGTACCTTAAGCAGGAGGAGGAGAATTTCGCTCTTTTTAACTACGTCAATGAGTTGAACCAAGAACTCGAAAACTTGAGAGAGTCTATTGAGGATTTTAAGGAGAAAGTTGAGGAGCAAGAGGGACAGATCGAGTTGAGGGCCTTGCAACAAAAACACGACCTGGAATCCCTCAACGACATTCTGAAGAATGCTGCTGTAGATGCGGAGAAAGGTGAAGAAGAATTGAAGAAAACCGAAGAAGAATTGTGGGAAGTTCTAGGGAAGATTGAAGAAATTTTCGGGTTCCTCCAATGCGATTCTACCCTTATCCTTGATCTTTTAGGGGAGAATTCGAAGATCAACGAAGATAATGCTATGATTTATCTCGGACTGATTGAGAAGAAAGTATCGGGCTTGATAACTGCCGCTTTTTTCAAGGAAAAATCACTAATGAAATCCAGAAGAAGGTGAAGATTTTTATTCTACAGTTGGTATCTTCGCTGTATAATTTCACGGCTTTTAGGTAGATGACATTTGGATACTCTATGGAGACGAGCGGCGCTATCTGGTTGCTTCATTCGTTCCTTCAGGTTCTCTTTGGCCGTTTTTCTGTCCCAAACGAATTGCAAGGAGTCTATCACGTCACCCACCATCTCCCTTTCCACACAACTAAAAGAAAATCGTAGAGATTCACAAAAAATCACTACACTCACAGTGGGCAAGGCTCAAAAGTAACGAGTTCCTCACTAGTAAATATTTTTGGGTGAGGCTCGCCAGGTTGAATCACTTTCTGTTTGCTCGTAATCTTCTTTCTGTCGTACTACAAAGAAATTAATAAAAAATTGAAATAATTTAGTTACCAAAGTTCTATCCTTGTAATTTGTAATCAGCATAATCTCGTGGATTTTATTCTCGAGAATCTCCAAAATCAGAAGCACGTTGTAGAACTGGATCTTGCTGTGGTCGCCCAGGAGCTTCAGAATAGGATCGTTTTTGCATTTGCAGATCTTGAAGAGGTTTCCAATTCCTTGCATGAGGTTGTTGAGGAAATTCTCGAATTTTTGGTGTTGCTTTTCTGATTGCTGCGTTTCTTTGGTTTTGGTTTCTAGTTCCTTTTCTATTTCTTCGAGTCGCGTGGTTTGCTGCTTGCTTCTTATTTCGTGCAGGACCTTTTTCTGGTCTATGTCCAGGTGGAGGTAGCCTAAGTTGTCGTTGACGCTTTCCATCTCCAGGTTTAGGTCGTTGACGTATTTGAAGAGCATAAAGTTTTCTTCGTCTTGTTGGTAGAACTGCTTTGCGATCTTGTCGATCTTAGTCTCGTTGCAGAAAACTTTAATATCTTTCAACATCTTCTGGTACTGTTCCAATTGGGCTCCAACCTTAGCCTGCTGTTCGGCTCTCCTCAACTTTTCGTTCGCCTCCAAATCCCTCATTACTCTTTTCTGCCCTTTGGTATCCAAGAATTCCTCCAACTTCACATTATTGTCCTCTTTCCTCTGAAAAACGGTCATCTTCTGAGTGTGCTGCAGAAGATCTCGATGACCTTTGATTCTCAAAGCCTGCAGCTTGGTGCACCACTCCTCCCTCTGATCGTAAGCTATCGTAGCCTGCTCGATTAAATCCATCAGTATCTGCTTTCCAACCGTCAGTTTCTCCAGTAATTTATTCCACATCTTCATCAAACTCTGCCTCTCGTACAAATAATGGTCAATTTGCTCTCTCAGCTCCCGATTCCTCGAGCAAATCGCGCAGAATTTCCTTACTTGCACCTCCAACTTATTCTCCAAAGCCTCCAAAATCTTCATCGCGTTCCAAACTCTATCCTCGTACTGCCTATCCGTGATCTGCTTGGACCTCAGCTTCAGCACATTCACCTTCACCATTCTGATCTGTCCCTCAATTTCTTTCATGTACGTTCTTTGGGCCTCCACGTTGTCGTTGTACTGGTCGTACTCTGCCATCAAGAAGGCCACTTTTTCGGTCATTCCTTCATCCTCTTTCTTCTTTTCCGGAAGACCGGCTACCCCCAAGTCCGTTTTGATGTTCTCGTGCTCTTTGCTGAAGATGGAGATGATTTTGTCGACCTTGTGGGACTTTTTGCCGCCTCCTGTGAGTTGTTGGAGGCGGTCTGCTTGGAGGATCTCGTATTTGCGTTGGAGGCGGGCCAGTTCGGCCTCTTGGCCGAGTTGCTGTTGGAATTTCTCATCGTCGGTTAGGGGTTCTTTGCTTTTTTTGGGAGGCATTTTGGGAAAAAATATAAAAAAAACTGATTGACGCTATGTTGTCAAAACTGACTAACTGACGTCCTATCATCTACCAGGGTTCCATGTTTATTTAGAGTTCACTGGTTTATTTAGAAATATTTTTGGTAAACTTAAAGATCCTGCTTTTTAGTGCCGAAGCATATGCGCGGACACTGTAGTTTTAGAAAATTCGCTCGCTCGCTCGGCCATCGCACAACTAGAGAACGATAGCAGATATCGAGGTGAAATTTTGTACATGCGTGTATAGGCGGAAAATCTCGGCGGGGATTGCTTTTGGGCCGTATCGCGGCAAGGGGGTGAGAGTTAGGGGTGAAAACCAAAAATTTATTAATTGCAATAACTGGAGAACTAGTGCATATATCTTGCTGAAACTTAGAATATACGTTCGACCTTCAAGTCTGCTGAAGATGAAGGGGTACCAATTGCGGAGAGATGATGAAAACCACAAAAAATATTATAACTCCGCAAGCGTTGCACGCTGATATTTGAAACTCAACGTACACACATATATCAATGATATCTTGCAAAGTCAGTAAATACGCAAGGAGAAATAAAGTCACCCCTGTAAATCATAAAGAGGTGAAAACATCAACGGATTGGATTAGGGTGGTGAAATTGAAAACACAACTTTCTTTGGAACACGTGGGGGTGGTGAAACAGAGGGTTGGAGTTTAGGGGTTGAAACGTTCATGAAGCCTCGTAATTTGACACAAAGAAGCAGTATCTTCTATGAAACTGTGGGGTCTTACACATTACATATTCGAGAAAGGAGGAGTGAATTTTATGAGAAATTTATCGAAGGTGATGAAAGTTAGGGGTAGAAACTCGAAATTTTACTGAATAATGTAGGGTAGAAAGAAGAATTTTAAGGGTTGAAACTGGAAATTTTTTCATGTAAGTGGTGCAATAAAATTCTGCCGTGTTAATTTGAAAGGGCGCATCTGAAAAATTGTAGATTTGTGGCAAATGACCCTATAAATTACATTCTTATGGATTTATATGTGTAGATTTCCCACGAAGGCCTCAAATAATCACCAAAGTGTTAAGTAATATTTAACAAATTGAACTTAGACTGAATCAACAAGCAGGCAGCGTTTTAAGGCTGAAAAATATTGTCAAAAAAACACAGCAGATACGCCCTTTCAAATTAACACGGCAGAATTATGGGGTTCGACAGATTTCGATCAACCATTGAAAAAGGCCTTGAGTTTTCAACCTAAAACCAACCCCTAGGCTACTAGCAACCCCTAAGCCCTAAAAGCGGAGAATTAAAAGTCATTTTCATAAATTTTTAACCCATTTCTCGATATGTGAACCCTCAAGAAGCGAAATTTCCGCAAGAACCGCTTCTTTCTCGTGTAATTTTTGCTAGTTAGGTATACTTAAATACAGTTTATTTTCACCCCTTCTGACCTTTCATCCCCCTTCACAATTTTTCAACCCTCCAAAGAGTTAATTTTTTTAAATTCGTGTAATTTTTTGCCTTTTTTCAGTAATAAATTTCTGAAATCTTGTTCAAATAAATGGTGGTATAAAAGGGGATTCGATAGATTTCAGTCTTATAAGTAGAGGGCGGATTTATATGCGAAATTTTTTCGCCAAATATGCGCATATCTATCAGCACTAAATAATTACGTAAAATTCTAAATAAGCACTCGAGTTATCATTCTAGAAAAAAAACATCTGCAAAAATTAACTCAGAATGGCTTTTGAAATGAGGGCACTCTTGTCCTTAGGAATGGCCGATAAGAACTATAAGAGTAATTCACTTAAAATAACTGCAAAAATCAACTCCTAACACCTTCTCTCTTTACATACTATACCTGCAAATAGACGAAAACCCTGTTATTAGCAATCAATTGACAGCAAGCTCTGCGAATTCCTCCTAGTCAAGGGCCAAAAACGTGTAATGAAAGACCTCGAAGAGAGAGAAACCAAAAAGAAAGAAGAAGAAGAAATGGAAGAAATGGAGAAGCAACTCCACTCCTGCCAAACGACCCTCGACAAAATCAAAGAGTTTTGCGACGAAGAAGATGGCGGCCAAGTACCTCAAGCAGGAGGAAGAGAACTTCGCCCTTTTCAACTACGTCAACGAACTGAATCAAGAACTCGAAAACTTCAGGGAGTCCATTGAGGATTTCAAGGAGAAAGTTGAGGAGCAAGAGAGACAGAGCGAGTTGAGGGAATTGCAACAAAAACACGACCTAGATTCCCTCAACTACATTCTGAAGGATGCTACTGTAGATGCGGAGGAAGGTGAAGAGGAATTGAAGAAAACCGAAGAAGAATTGGGGTAGTTCTGGGGAAGATTGAACAAATTTTCGAGTTCCTCCAATGCGATTCTACCCTTATTCTTGATCTTTTAGGGGAGAATTCCAAGATCAACGAAGATAATGCTATGATTTATCTCGGATTGATCGAGAAGAGAGTATCGAGCTTGATAACTGCCGCTTTCTTCAAGGAAAAATCTCTGATGAAATCGAGAAGAAAGATAAAGATAATATATATATATAATAAGTTAAGAAATATAATTTTTTAAATTCTACTTATTGGTATCTTCGCTGTATAATTGCACGGCTTTTTGGTAGATGACACTTGGATACTCTATGGAGACGATCAACGCCGTCTGGTTGCTTCATCCGTTCCTTCAGATTCTCTTTGGCGGTTTTTCTGTCCCAAACGAATTGTAAGGAGTCTATCACGTCACCTACCATCTCTCTTTCCACACAACTAAAAAAAATCGTATAAAAATGAAGAAGCTAAGCTACGATACTCACAGTGGGCAAGGCTCAAATTGAACCACTTCTTCAATGCTGATCATTTTGGGGTGCGGGTCGCCAGGTTGAATCACTTTCTGTTTGCTCGTAATCTTCTTTCTGTCATACTATAAAGAACTTCATAAAAATTTGAAATAGTTTAATTACCAAAGTTCTATCCTTGTGAATTGTCCTCAGCATAATCTCGTGAACTTTATTCTCGAGAATATCCAGATTCAGAATCACATTATAGAACTGGATCTTGCTGTGGTCGCCCAGGAGCTTCAGAAGTGGGTCGTTGCTGCACTGGCAGATCTTGACGAGATTTCCAATCCCCTGCAGGAGATTGTTGAGGAAATTCTCGAATTGTTGGTGTTGCGTTTGTGCTTCCTGCGTTTCTTTGGTTTTGGCTTCTAGTTCCTGTTCTAGTTCTTCGATTCGAGTGGTTTGCTGCTTGATTCTTACTTCGTGCAGGACCTTTTTCTGGTCTATGTCCAGGTGGAGGTAGCCTAAGTTATCGTTGACGCTTTCCATCTCCAGGTTTAGATCGTTGACGTATTTGAATAGCATGAAATTTTCTTCGTCTTTCTGGTAGAACTGCTTTGCGAGCTTGTCGATTTTAGTCTCGTTGCAGAATACTTTAATATCTTTCAACATCTTCTGGTAGTCTTCCAATTGCGCTCCAACCCTAGCCTGCTGTTCAGCTCTCCTCAACTTTTCGCTTGTCTCCAAATCCCTCATTACTCTTTTCTGCCCTTTCGTGTCCAAGAATTCCTCCATCTTCATATTATTGTCCTCTTTCCTCTGAAAAACGGTCATCTTCTGAGTGTGCTGTAGAAGATCTCGATGACCTTTGATCCTCAAAGCCTGCAACTTCGTGCACCACTCCTCCCTCTGATCGTAAGCTATCGTAGCCTGCTCGATTAAATCCATCAGGATCTGCTTTCCAACCGTCAGTTTTTCCAGCAACTTATTCCACATCTTCATGAAGTTCTGCCTCTCGTACAAATAATGGTCAATCTGCTCCCTCAGCTCCCGATTCCTCGAGCAAATCGCACAGAATTTCCTCACTTGTACCTCCAACTTATTCTCCAGAGCCTCCAAAGTCTTAATCGCGTTCCAAACTCTATCCTCGTACTGCCTATCCGTGATCTGCTTGGACCTCAGCTTCAGCACATTCGTCTTCACCATTTTGATCTGTCCCTCAATTTCTTTCATGTACGTTCTTTGGGTCTCCACATTGTCGTTGTACTGGTCATACTCTGCCATTAAGATGGCCACTTTTTCGGTCATTCCTTCATCTTCTTTCTTTTTTTCCGGAAGGCCGGCCACGCCCAAGTCTGTTTTGATGTTCTCGTGCTCTTTGCTGAAGATGGAGATGATTTTGTCGACCTTGTGGGACTTTTTGCCGCCTCCTGTGAGTTGACGGAGGCGGTCTGCTTGGAGGATGTCGTATTTGCGTTGGAGGCGGGCCAGTTCGGCCTCTTGGCTGAGTTGCTGTTGGATTTTCTCATCGTCGGTTAGGGGTTCCTTGTTTTTTTTGGGAGGCATTTTGAAGGGTAAAATACTGTCAAAACTGACCTGACGTTCTATAAAACTTTTATTTCAATAAATTACAATCACGCCTCGATCAACTCTTTAATCTCAGGCAAATCCTTAACAATACTCTTCTTGTTCCCCCCTTTGGCCTGTTTATCCTTAACTTTCTGCCCAAGAAAAACGAAATTCTCCTTAAAATAGTCCTCGATCTCCGACAGCTTCTTCCTGTGGGTTTCTGGTAGAAACACGAAGGCATAAACAGCGGCTAGGAGGCAAACCACGGAGAAGAAATACAGTAATCCCACTATCCCTCCCACTGTTTCCAGCAAAAGAGGATAGAATTGCAAAGAAAAGAACATTATAATGCTGCAAATGCATAGAGCAGTGCTATGTGCCACTCCCCGAATCTCCAGCGGGAACACTTCGGCTGCCATCGTGTAGGGGATCGGTATCATTCCTATCATTGAGCTTATCACGAACAGGAGAAGAGTGACGACGGGTAGCCACGTGACTGTGCCTCCATTTTTGTTCCAGTTAGTAGAAATGGCGGTCACTAGTATAAAAAAGCTCATCAGAACACTGCTGAGGATAGTCGCTGGTCTTCTCCCAACCGTCTTCTGAAGGTAAGTGTTAATCATCGACATGATGAACCGAAGAATCCCGATAAAGATCGAGGCGAGATAGGGGTTGAAACTCGAGCCAACTTCTTGGAAGAAAGTGATGGAATAGAAGAGGAAGATAAAGATTCCGGAGAATTGCTGGAGGGTGAACATTCCTGTGAGGACGAGGAGAGGTTTATATCCAGTGGGCTTGAGGAATCCTCGGATTTTCGTCATGATCTCCCCTTCTTCCCGCCTGCTGTCTTCTATGAGCTTCAGTTCGTGTTCTCGTTGCAGTTGTGCCAACTGCATTTCTGCTAAGCTCACGGTTTTGTGTTGTAACTGAGGTTGGTATTTGTTGAGCCAAGTCAGCGATTTTCTAGCTTCGTCTATGCGGTTTTTGGAGACTAACCATGGAGGACTTTCTGGGATGAAGATTGTGACGATTAAAGGCAGAAGACTTAGGACGGTGCAAATCCAGGCAACATTCCTCCAGGTTGTGAACCACCCAAAAATGAAGGTTAAAACCATCCCGAGGGATGTTAAGGCTGGAGCGAAGGAAATCAAGGATCCTCGCATATCCTTCCTCGCTATTTCCGTGAGGTATACAATGGCGGGGTTGGAGCCGAGGGCGCAAGTGAACCCTGCTATCCCTCTTCCTGCTATCATCATCGGGACATTCTGGGATAAGGCTATTAAAACCCATCCTGCAATTCCTGGAATGCTCGACATTCTCAGAGTGTTAAGCCTACCATACCGATCCATCAAAAACCCCACCAATATACTACCAACCGGAGTCATCAAAGCCAAAATACTAGCTAAAATAATAATAATAATAATAGTATTAACAGAGCAAAATCCATACTGATCCAAGAGGCATCGTTTTGACTAACTTCAAATTCAGGATTGTCCTTCAATTGCGGAAGAAGTATCGCACTGTAAGCTAAAGAGATTCCTAAAATCATGTGATAGGATGAAGCCAACAAGGCTGCGAAGATTTGAGGAGATAACGTCTTGAGATTTTTTTCTTCATAGTCGCTTAGGGTCACGCAACTTCCGAGGATCTGCTGGTACTTCTCGTTCGTCTTGTCCCTTTCATTCGTCCTACAATTTCACTAAAGACTAAAAGGTTTTATGCGAAACTACTTACTTTAAGTTGCAGCAACTGGCGGTGATTGGATCCATAGTTAGTCTGAGTGATTTGGCGTTTTATTTCTCTCACATTTTTGGCATTTTTTTATCAAGGATTTCAAGTTTGCGTAAGACGGTGAAGTGGGTGATAGAGACGCGCTTAGATATTGTGTTTAACGGGGATAATTGGAATCTCGGGTTTTACTAATCTTTATCTTTCAGGGTTATCGCAATTAATTATCGAGAGTCAAGTGTGGGTAATGAGCGAAATTCGGTGGCAGGGTCTGGCGGGGAAATGACGAATCACATTTTAAGTGACTTCAAATTTAATGAGGGAAAAATTTATATAAACTCAAAGACGAGATATTACAGTGTTTACGTGAATTGCACATTTTTGATAATTTTAATGAAGTCTAAATTTAATTTAGTTTTTAAGTAAGATTTTCTTCAATTTTACAAGAAAAATTTAAATTTTCTCAGTCGGTATTACTTTGAACCCCTTAAATTGCACATTGTTGATGATTCTAATGAAACCTAAGTTTAATTTAGTGTTTAAGCAAGATTTTCCTCAATTTTCTCAGCCGGTATTAGTTGGATTTTGATAAAACCTTCACCAATCGCTTACTTGGTAGCGAGTTAGTGAGGAAAGAGGGGTAACACGTGGGGTCTACAATAATTTTTACTCCTTTCATGGCCACCTTGATTTTTTATTTTTTCATAATTTTGTAACAAAATCGATTATTTCTCATTCTGAGCTCTCTAAATTGCATGTTTCGAATAATTTTAATGAAGCCTTTAAGTTTAATTTAATTTTTAAGCAAGATTTTCCTCAATTTTACAAGAAAAATTTAAATTTTCTCTGTCGGTATTAGTTGGATTATGATAGAACCTTCACCAATCGCTTAGTTGGGTGTGACTTAGTGAGAAAAGAGGGGTAACACGTGTGGTCTACGATAATTTTTACTCTTTTCATGGCCAACTTGATTTTTTGTTTTTCCATAATTTTCCACCAAAATCGATTATTTCTCATTCCGAACTCTCTGAATTGCATATTTTTGATAATTTTAATGAAATCTAAGTTTAATTTAATTTTTAAGCAAGATTTTTCTCAATTTTCTCATTTTTGTAAATGTTCATTAGGTACTTATTTAGTAACCACCGCACATTTTGGAGGACTCCTGATAATCCGAATTGTCACTTTGACTCAAAATACTAGAAATCACAGCCTACTTAAATTTTTACGTGCTGGCCCTATCGCGGCCATTTCTTAAACTCTTATGGTGACATTTTTGATGGAGCTGAAGAGAATTAAAGCACTCTTCGAATCGCGAAAAAAACCGTTACTTTTGTCATTTCAAACAACGAAGTAGACTTCACTTCCGGTTACACCGGAAGCACCAAAAATTGGACCGCAGCACCACATGGCATAAAGTCGCAGTTTGACTTTCAAAAAATGATTTTACAGCTCATTTTTACAAATGTCACTTAATACTATATGGTTCTGACGTCCAAATAGGTATACAGGGCCGCGGTTAGTATAAAATCTAGGAACGGTCCATTTTCTTTGTTATCTCTTAAGATTTTTCTTTGAAACTTGCCACCTATGCACAGTTGAACGCATCGAATTCAATAATAATTGTAAAAAACCGGATATGATCCTAATTTTGTTTTTTTTTTAAATGGAAACCTACATTTTTATCAACGGATTTGGGATCTGCGAATTGTTTATAGTCAAAAATCTTTATTTTCCACTGATTCCGAGTCCCTTGAGAAAAGTGTGGGTTTCCATTTGAAACAACAAAATTTGGATTATTTCCGGTTAAAACGGATTTCCTTAAAAGGTGTCTAGTTTCATGCAAAGAAAAATCTTAACAAACATTTTAGAAAATGGACGGTTTCGAGACTAATAACAACTAAAAATTTATAAAAGTTGATATTCCATGAGTGTTACATGAATCCGTTGACACCCGGTATACTCACCAACAAATTATATGACCTTGAATCCAGGTGCTTAATATACCTACTTATTAGTACCTACGTAGATAAGGAGCTATAAGATAAGTAAAAATAAGAAAAATAAAATTATAAAAAGTAGCAACGAACAATTAACGCGGAATATATTTGTAGATTTTGCTGCACCGCGCAGTAAAGACAGACTGAAAACGTCATCAGAATACAAATCTCAAAACGAAGTAGTCTAGAATAACACGTTCGACATGTCCTTCAGCTGCAGTATATAGTATATCTATCTCGTGTTACGTGTTACAACGTCATAAGAGGAAAAAGGATGCAGATACTGCCAATCGCAATAATTTCGCCGCACCCGGCAGTATCCGCATCCTTTTTCCTCTTGTGGGGAGATAATACGTAATACGAGATAGATATGACTTTATTTTATCGAAAAAAGGAAAATTATTTTCCTTTTCAATTTTTGGGTGTTGATGGCTTTCTGGAACGTACTCGAGTTTTGTTGCGTCAAGTTGACAGGTGATAGTTGACAGTTGACAGGAGAAGTTAGAAAGGTTAACATAACCTATAATTTTTGCGTGTTTTCCGTTTTTACTAGAAAAAATGCCAAAAAAGGGCTTCAACTGGAAATCGCGCCAAGTGGTGACCACAATCGTGGACAACTCCTCCACCCAGAAAGTAAAACCCCTTCCGTTTATTTTTGTTTAAATTTTCCATTTCCAGATCCAACTTGATGTGAACATCCAAGGCCACTATGACCAAAGCAACGAGCTGGTTTTACCCTCCAAAAAACGAAAAACCAAAATCAAACAGGAGAAATCCATCACCAAAATTTTATCAAAAAAACACAGAAAACGCCTTGAGAAAATCGTGGATAAAAAGAAGAAAAAAGAAAACGTAGGTGGCTGTAAAATGCTTTTTTGTTTATTTGTCATTTCAGCGTTCGAGCCTTTTGGAAGCCCTACAGCAGGTGCAAGCGACCCCCGATGAACTCAGTAAGTTAACGTCGATTGCCTCAGTTCAAACGAAGGGGATCAAACGGTTTTACCAGGAACAAACGAAACCGAACAAGAAACCTAAACGAGACCTGGAGATTTTATCGGGAGAAGTTAAATTGAACAGCATTTCGGGGGCTAAAAGACAGGTGGCGAAGCCCGAGGAGGTGAAAACTGACGATCCTAACATTGTTGGATTTGAAAATGAATCGTCATCGAGCGAATTTGAGCCTGATTTGGAAAGTGAGGTTATGGTTAAGCAAGAAACAAATGAACCAAATAACAAACCAGTTGACTTGACCATCGATTCGATTGATAAAAATGGCGGGGTTAAACCAGGTAGCTTGATTAAAAAACCTGCAGTTTACGTAGATGTTATTCGTGACCCTAAAATACAAGAGGCTAGAATGAAGCTACCGATTTTAAGCGAAGAGCAGCAAATAATGGAAATTATTAATGAAAACCCCGTTGTGATAGTTGCGGGTGAAACTGGTAGTGGTAAAACGACTCAACTTCCACAATTTCTCTACGAGGCAGGGTACGCATTAAAAAAGCAAATCGCAGTCACCGAACCTCGAAGAGTGGCAGCTATTTCAATGTCAAAACGAGTGGCAGAAGAAATGAATTTGAGCCCCCGTGAAGTGTCTTTTTTAATCCGTTTCGAGGGTAATACCACGAGTGACACAAAAATCAAATTTATGACAGATGGAGTCCTGCTAAAAGAGGTACAGTCAGATTTTTTACTGTCAAAATATTCAGTTGTCGTACTAGATGAAGCTCACGAAAGATCAGTTTACACTGACATATTGATAGGGTTACTGTCCCGGATAGTGCCTTTGAGGGAAAAAAAGGGGGATCCTCTCAAGTTGGTGATCATGTCAGCCACCCTTAGAATAGACGATTTCACCTCTAACGCGAGATTGTTTAAAATCAAGCCGCCTGTAGTGACAGTTGACAGCCGACAGTACCCGGTTACTATTCATTTCAATAAGAAAACAAACGAAGACTATCTCAAGGACAGCTTTAACAAGGCTGTCAAAATTCACACCAAGCTACCAGATGGCGGAATTCTAATATTCTTGACGGGTCAACAAGAAGTTAACTACTTGGTGAAAAAGTTACGAAAAAAATTCCCCTACAGAAAAACCGGAGGTCTGAAAAATCGCAGAAAAATCGTGTTGCCTGAGATAAATTTAGACGATTATAGTGTACCGGGTGACCACGAAATAACCGATGAGGAATTATCCGAGTCTGATGAAGAATCCCCGGTTTTCTCACAGCCCCTCTGGGTTTTACCGTTGTATTCATTGCTGCCAACCGAGAAACAAAACCAAGTTTTCAACCCCCCACCCGAGAATTGCCGATTGTGCATCGTTAGTACCAACGTGGCGGAAACAAGTCTGACAATACCGAACGTCAAATACGTCGTTGACTGTGGGAGGAGTAAGGTGAAGCTTTTTGACAGAGTGACAGGTGTCACTAGTTACGTGGTAACGTGGACGAGCAAAGCCTCCGCTGATCAGAGAGCCGGTCGGGCGGGACGTACCAGCCCTGGGCATTGCTACCGTCTCTATTCCAGCGCCGTCTTTAACGACGAATTCCCCCAATTCAGCATTCCGGAAATTCAACAAAAACCAGTCGACGACCTTTTCCTGCAAATGAAATGCATGAACATCGATAAAGTAGTGAACTTCCCTTTTCCGACAGCTCCTGACTTGTTACAGCTTAAAACCGCTGAAAAACGGTTGGAAACCCTAGGGGCGATGAAAGAGGGGCGGGTAACACCCTTGGGAAAAGCAATTTCGAAATTTCCAGTGTTGCCACGTTTCGGGAAAATGCTGGCGTTGAGTCACCAACAGGGTTTATTGCCGTACACTGTTTGTCTGGTGGCAGCACTGTCAGTTCAGGAAGTGTTACTAGAGCGACCAATAGGAAGCGATGATAACAACCTGCGTCAAAAATGGGTGGGGCTTAGACGCAAGTGGGCGGGAACTAACAATTCTCTATTGCTAGGTGACGCGATGGTATTGTTGAAAGCAGTAGGCGCAGCCGAGTTCGCCAACTCGCAAAATAAACTGGAAAAGTTTTGTTTAAACAACGGTCTTAGACCGAAAGCTGTGGTTGAGATAAGAAAACTGCGTTTGCAACTAACCAATGAGATTAAAGTTAATATACCGGAAAGTGAGGCTATTGTCGATCCGGAGCTGGCGCCCCCTAGCGATGTTCAAGCGAAGTTGTTGCGTCAGATTCTATTGGCGGGGATGGGGGATCAGGTGGCGAAAAAAATCGAGTCGACTGATAAACAGCTGAAGTATGCATACCAGGCTAGTAACATGGAGGAGCCTGTTTTTATGCATCATTCTTCTGTTTTGAAAAAAACTTTGCCAGAATTCGTTGTTTATCAAGAAGTCTATGAAACGAATAAGATGTATATGAGGGGAGTTACTGCGATAGAGCCTGAATGGTTGGCTGTGTACGTTCCTAATTTGTGCAATTTGACAGCTCCTTTAAACGATCCTGAGCCATTCTACAACTCCACCACTGGTACTATTTTTTGTACAGTTAGTGGAAGTTTTGGGAGCCAGGCTTGGAGTTTGCCCAACGTGGAAGTTGAGCATCCCAAAACGATAAATTACTACAAATGGTTCGCTAGGTATCTCCTAGAGGGAGTTGTTTTCGGGAAGTTGAGGAAATACAAGGAAGTTTTACTGAGCCAGCCCAGTATTATGGTGAAGACTTGGGCGAAGTTGCAGGCTAAAACTGATTCGTTTTTGAAAGTTCTAATGGCTAAGGGGGTGGAGTCGAGGGGGAAGTTGGAGGAAGTTTGGAGGGAGAATCCCAAATGTAAGGTGAAGTTGAGCTGGAGATTTATGAAGGGGGTTGTTACAGATCTGTTGGAGGAGTATTTGAAGTGGGTGCCTCAGTCGGCTTATGGAGAGGTTACGTTGATTTGGCCTCCGTTAGATTAAGGTAGGTTTATTTTTGGGTACTCTGTACCGAAGGTATTAAAAAAATGCGATTTTGTGAATCAAATTTTTACTTACGATCGAGGAGTAATGTTTTTCACACGCATTTTGAAGTGAAAAACTTTACCTTATCGCACTAGTGCCAAAAAAGGTGCGTAAATTATTGTTCGTGAGATGTCACTATGGTGTATCAGTAACGTCTTGACGTGTCTCTAATATTTCACGGCCTTGATAAATTTTGTTGATCACGTTGTACCTTTAGCTATGCAGTTGCCATGCAGGAGCCAGTCAGATCCTGGATATGACGGTCTTATTTCATGTGTTGACACAAGAATTTACCGTACCGTAATTGAGTTAGCGCGTAAATCAAGAGATTGCGCTGACAGTAAGATTCCTGCAATACCTTCATCCCAAAGTAATCATTCAAGTTAATAATTTGTTAAAATGCTGCTCACAATGTCCACTAGGCAGAGGGTACCAAGAAAATTTAAAAGATAACTCACAATGTCACCGGTCAAGCCAATTTTCAAAAATAAATCATAAACCATCAAGGAATTGTGACAGATTTACTATAATTACTAAACAATTTAGAACCCTAAGCCAGGATAATAGAAAGGACAGATTATGAAAGAAAAACTCATCCTTAAACTATATTTATTGCCATAAAAATCCATAACAAAATATCAACGAATCTCAAACGTATTTATCACACGTAGGTACTGACTTTGGTCAATGAAACATCAGATTGCACACATTTTAAACTCTGCTCGTAAAAATACATATTTTATAAAAATTCCAAACTGTTTAGTCTTTGATTGCGATCACGTTGTCTGACGTCGATGTTTGGCAGAGCCTCGAGTCTCAGAGGTTTTCGAGAATTATCACCTAAAACAGTAGGTATTAAAGTAAAATCATTTTTTAACGGATCCAGGGCCAGAGTGAGTCAGGCCTTTTTCATACGTCAAAATTCCGGTCGGTGTAAAAAGCAGAAACAACGAAGACCTTTGTTACTATTTGTTGACACAGACTGACGCTGAACAGAAAGCAAACCTGAGTCACACTACCCTTGCGTCCGTTAGAAAATGATTCTACTTTAGGTAGAGTTGAGCGAACAGTAAGGATTTATTTATGTCATTGTTATTTCCATCTCACCGTTCGTCCACAGAGTGTTCACACTGGCACTGAGATTGCTAGGGTACGTGGACCGGTTATCGAGCGCTTCGGTAGATTTCGGCTTATTCCGCCTCGCGTAATCTGTCAAATTCATGCCGCCTGTTTTTTAACTTAGCAATTTGGTGTCTGGTGGAAATTTTACCTCTCCAAGTGTTGAAGACGGTTTGGGGGTTGATTCTTGAGGATTGGCTGAGCAGTTCCGCCGCCCTCTTCATCGTGGGTTGGAAATAGCTGCCGATTATATCCTCCTGTTCCGAACGTTCCAGTTTCTGTCAACAGAGGGCGTCATTTGATTTACGTCAAAAAATTTCGAGTCCCAAACTCATACCTCGCCCATTTTCTCTCCTAGTGCGGCATGCACAAAACAAAATAGCAGTGCGTCAATGAAACAAACGAGAATCACGCGTGCCCCCTTTGAAAAAAGCAAAATTACGAAAATTTCACCTTCTGCAAAAAATCGCTACTGTCGTCTTCGAACGACTCCTGCAATCTAGCCGGCGCCGTTTGAATGTCATGAAATCGACCTAAAGAGGGCAGTGAGATGCGGAAAATGACGTCAGAACTCACCTGGTGGAGGGAGCTTGGTGCGTGACGTCACCATTTCCGGTAGCTTGAACTTCTGGGCGTCCTCCAACCAAACGGATTGTTCCTTCACCGCATCCAGGTCACTTTGATTTTAAAATTATGTTTTATACATTTAGTGGAATCAGTTTCTAACGGACGCAGGGTCAGAGTGCCCACAGCAGAAAAAAGCCTGACTCACAATGCTCCCACGTCCCTTAGAAAATGGTCCTATTTTAGATAAGTGTACCTGTAATTGCATTCCTTTTTCAAACTGTTCGAAAGCTTTTCCGATATTTGAGATAACAGCTTGATGTGTTGATCCTGTTTCCTGATCGTTTCCAGGTAATCCTGACGTTCAGTCTCGAACTCGCTCTGAATATCGGAAATTTCCTTTTCGAGCAATTTCACTTTGTGACGATACTTCCTTAAAACTTCGGTTTTTAAGTTCAGTTCTTGACTAATGTCTTTATATTGATTGTGAAGTATCTCCCTGTCTTCGTTCATATCGATCTTGGCCAGCAAGTGGGCTATGACGCTAGCGCGTTTTTCCGCCGCCATTTTTTTGCGTTTCCTCCTTTCTGACAGTTCTCTGTCGTTCGCCTTTTCCCCACCAATCATCGCGTTTTTCAACGCTTCAATTCTCTGCACTATTTCCTCCTTGGAACAAAACTCTTTATTCTTCTCGTCGTTTAGTTTCTCCAAGTTCTTTTCGTACTCTTCTTTTAGTTTTTCTATCTGTTTCATTACATTCTCCTTTTCGTTCTTCTCGTTTTCGTGCAGATTTTTAAGTTTTTTCATTTCATTTTCGTAGTCTTGTATGAATTTATCACGTTTTGAGTCTAAATCACTACTTTTTATGAGTTTTCCATCGCTTTTGACTTGATTTCCTAGCAATTCTTTAAGCTTCTCTATTTCTTCCTGGTATTGCCGTAGAATTGTGTCTTTGGGATCTTCGTTGACCTTGGGCTTGTTGTGAATGTTTTTGGCGCGATTCGCGTATCTCAAGGTCGACAGTGTTTCTGGGTAATCACGACTGGAGGGACTCACGCATGCGATCATTAAAGTTCTCGTGTTGCCTCCAAGGGAATCCTGTAATAATCTAGTGAGCTTTGAGTCTCGATACGGTATGTGTTTGGCTTTTCCATCGACCAATGCGGAGATCACATTGCCTAAGGCGCTAAGGGATAGGTTGATCTTAGTCGCCTCTTTTAGCCTATCACCTGTAGCCCCAGTCTTCGCTTGTCTTTCAGATCCAGCCAAGTCTACTAGATTCAACTTGCCTTTACGTATCGATTCGTTGTTGTTAACGTTTGACATTTGTTCGATGCTTATGGTAAAAATGCTGTGCGATCTCGAGCTGTTTTGATTCATCAGCGTGGATCCGATTATGCGGTTTTTCGAGCCTAGGCTGAGAAAGTTCTCGCATTCACTGGCGTTGTGGACGGCGTGTGACGTCAGACCTGGAGATTTTATAAGGACATGGTGTACAGTGCTATTCAGGAAATGTGTAACGGGAGGCTATGGAAACAAATGTCATAATGACAGATGTCATGTCTTTGTTTCCATAGCTACCCGCTGTACAACATGGAAACTTACCAGGAACGGTGACTCCCTCTGTCGGGCTTTCTTTCAAGTTCAGCGCGTTGCTAGTCTTTTCGTTGTTGACCAAGAGATCTCTGCAAAAACAATCGAAGTCGCTCGCAGTTTAAATAATACAAGCCTACCTGATTTGTTCGTTGTAGATTTCAAGGTAGCTGACGAGGGCTAAGTATTTGACACCTGTGGTTACTGCGATTGCCTCGAATATGTGTTCGAAGGCGCGGGAGATGAGACCCTTTTCAGGGTTGGCACCACTTTTGTGCCCTTCCATCGTGTGCGATTTGCCGCAGCCGGTTTGACCGTAGACGAAGATGGTGGCATTGTAGCCTTCCAGTGCGCTCTGGAAAATTTGGGGATTTTTATTTAGTTGCGTTGGCAGTGACTTTAGCTCTTAGGGTTATCTCTATTTTTCGAGCTACCTCTTTGTAAGCGTAGAAAGGATGTAAATACTCTATTACATAAGTTTAATATTCCTGTGGTGCAGTTTGTAGCTGTTAGTATTTTTGCGAATTATTCAGTGCTATTCGAAAAATATATGATAACGGAAAGCTATGGAAACAGTTGATAAAATGACAGATGTCATACCCGCAAACAAGTTTTCGGTAAAATCACAGATGACATGTCCTGTGCGAACTAATTTTGGACGAACGTCCTTTCGACAGATACCGATTCATTTGTTCCCATAGCCACCCGTTACCGCATATTTTCTGAATAGCACTGTAAAACGGTAAATTAAACACGGAAAATGTAGTAACTTCAACGATGTTGAGCATCAAACCTTCGGAGAACATTTTTGTGTCGCCATTTTGGAGCCCGCTCAACTAGGTTGATATGACATATTAAATCCTTTAACTACCAGAGGGGTCGGTGGGCTCCAAAATGGCGGAAGCTCTAAATCTGTGGAGAAGATAAATCGTTTGGCCAACATTTCAGAGTCCATTTGCGTTAGTTGACTGAAGCGGAATGCGAAATTTAAGATGGCGGCTTATCCGACAAATCGGACCCAAAATGGCAGACACTATGATAATTAAACGGTAAATTGATCTAAAATGACAAATAAAGAGGTAGAAGTATTGAAACTTTACAGAGCATTTTTGCCGCCATTTTGGAGCCCAGTCAATTTAGTTGATATGGTTAGTGTAGGGGAACGCGAAATTCAAGATCTCTGATTAGACGACATATTAGATCCTTGGATAACGTCGGTGGGCTCCAAAATGGCGCAAACATTTGGGCTAGTTGATTGTTGTGGAATGCGAGATTCAAGATGACTGTTTATCCGATATACAGGATGTTGCCAATTTCATTGCCCACTATTGGGATCTCGGAAACTATAAGAGTTAGATAAATCGGTTAAATTAAATAAAAGTTGCCTTTTTTTAAGGTGATTAAGAATCTGTAAAGAATTCTTCGATACCTTGATTTGTTCCTGAGTTATTCCGAAAAAACTGAACATTGACATTATAAAGAAAAATTCATAGCAGTAGATGCAGTTTAAATGAAACTTGGAAGTTTTATATTTTTGACATCTGTCACTTCAATGGCATTGACAAACATTTTCTAGGCTTTCTAGATTTTGAGTAACGACAGTCAACTTTTCCTTTTCTTATGGCCCCCATATTGGATTTTAACCCGACCAAAATGGTAAATTAAACACGGAAAAATGTGGAAACATCAAAGCTTCGGAGAACATTTTTGTCGCCATTTTGGAGACCATTTCATTTAGTTCATTGATTAATGGGGGGAAGATTCAAGATCTCTGATTATACGACATATTTAGATCCTTTAACCAGAGGCGTCAGTGGGCTCCAAAATGGCGAAAACATCAAGTATGCGGAGAAGATATAAAATTGTAAGTTGGTTGAAAGCTTGGTCCATTTTTCAAAGAGGAACTGGTGTTTGATTACACAAGGTAGTTTCACAGTCTCGTTCCACAAAATTTACATACTGTTTAGGACGCGTTTCGGAGTGTTACTCCATCTTCAGCTGTAAAAGAAATTAACACAAAATACAAAACAGTTGCCTGGAAAATGAAAAAACGTTTGGGTCAAAGAAAAATAACAGCTTTTGGGTCGCACTGTAAAAAAAAGCTGTTATTTTTCTTTGACCCAAACGTTTTTTCATTTTCCAGGCAACTGTTTTGTATTTTGTGTTAATTTCTTTTATAGCTGAAGATGGAGTAACACTCCGAAACGCGTCCTAAACAGTAAGTAAAATTTTGTGGAACGAGACTGTGAAACTACCTTGTGTAATCATAAAATTGTAAATTAAACACGAGAAAGATGAAAGCATTAAAACTTGCCGCCATTTTGGAACCCATTCAATTCAATTGATATGATTAGCGTAGGGGATCTGTGATTATACTACATAATATTAGATAGGTACTTTAATCACTAAAGACATTGGTGGGCTCCAAAATGGTGGAAACATCAAATCTGCGGAGGAGAAATGATCAACATTTTTGAGTCCATTTGCGTTAGCAGTCAACTTTGGAATGCGAGATTTAAGATTGCTGACCGTATGTTAATATATACAGTGCTATTCAGAAAATATGTGAGAACGAGACTATGTAAACAAGAGAATCGCAATCTGTCGAAAGGACGCTTGTCTAAAGTTAGTTCCCACAGTTCCCCGGTAAAATTTGGACAGACGTCCTTTCCATAGATTGCGATTTGTTTCCATAGCTACATATTTTCTGAAGAGGTAGCCGTGAAGTTGGCAATAAAAATCGCAGTAACATTTTATTTTTTCAGTACCTCGACAAGTGGGTAGCAAATCTCGTTGTAAACCGCCTCCGTGGTGGAATCCTGGTCATAAGCCGAATCGAAAGTGAACTGTTTCGGGAACGAGGGTCCCTCGTTGGGGTCCCACGTTTCGACCACGCAGTTGTTCATCCTCAGGACGCACTACAACCTGGCTGTGAATAAACTTTGACATTTAGTGTGTATTTTGTTACCTGACAGCTGAGGTCCTGCTCCTTCTTGTTCATAGGCCGACATCTTACGATCACCTTCACGTTCTCATTCATTTTCCAAAATTTTCACGTCATAATCTGGAAATTGGAAAGTGAACAGGTCAATCGTCCATCGTTTTTCCAGGTCACGCGAGCATTGAATATTAGATGAAACGTAATATTTTAAAACGGAACAATCAAAACGGCCTTGCTTCAATCGATTTCATTAATAAATAGTGGAATGTCCAGAAAACGCGTCATCGTTTCCAGTTAAAACATTCGCATGCTGATAGTTATGCAAATGTTAAGCGATGATATCATTGGTCATCTATTATGAATTCGACCAATGATTCGCCCGTATTTCGATCACGTGGCTCGTAAGTGCATAGTGGGCTGCATAAGTGGATCAAGGTTATTAGAGCACATCTTTATGAATATCGATCTTAATAGTTTGTTTGACTTTGAAAGTGGTGGTCACTAGGGGTGATCCTACTCTAACAACAAAAACGTGCGTTTGTTATAAAATGTACTATAGGAACATTTTACACTTACCTTTATTAAATAAACAATTTGGCGTTGATAAAACGTTCAGTTGTTTTCTCTGACGTGGGCACACGCGAAGGCATCGGCATTCTCGATTGAACTGACCGCTTGGACAGGACGCCGACGACCTGCGCCGCGACGCCTTCGTGTTTCTTTAATTACGTCGCTTTACCAACGACTTTTTTTTGTTTTATTGATTGACATTTGAATACGTTGTCATTGTTAAATGTTTTTTCTAAGAACGGCGCGTTAACTTTTGAACTATCACCTAACTCACCAAGTTGATGACTGATTTTTTATTGATCGCCCTGTACCAGTGCAGATATTTTAATGTACTTATAAAATCAATGAAATTATATTAAATAACTTTATTATTTACAAACTACACAATACCAACTCTATTCAGACTTCTCCTCCCAGGGCCTAGGCCCCCTCACCTGCACCCAATTATCAATATCAAGTTTTTTAATCTTTTCATATTCACTCTCCAGGGTGACTTCGCTCCTGTCTTTAATTTCAATTCCATACTTTTTGAAGTCCTCTCGTTTAAGTTCACTAACATTCGAAAATTCGTACCTCAAGCGGGCGAACTCCCGAAGCCCAAAGGAGCCCCCTACAATCACTAAACAGAAAGGTACTGCATACTTGACGGACCTTTTGTTTAAAATTTTGTTGAATTTGGCCCCCAGGCTCGACATTTTCGAATTTTTGTAACGCCACTGAAACTTTGAGGTTAAGTTGCCTTATAAACTATAATTGAACTTACACTGTTTCAAATCAGTTTATACGAATTCGTATTGCTGATTTCTTCAATTTAAACTTTAAACTATTCGAATAACGTTAATTGCGTTAATTAAAATAATATAAAATACAATCAAAACATATTGTAACAAGCAGGCTTGTGTCAGTGTGCAGTTAATTGACAACTGACAGTTCTTTGACAGATGACATTTCCTTGACATTGACGTGGCTGTGTTTTGAGAAAAAGTTTTAAAAACCTGTAAAAATGAATTTCGCCGTTAATTCTGTGATATAAAATCAATTTCCGGAGTAATTCTCCAAGTTTCGTTAAATTTCCACGACTTTTGTTGAGATTTTATTGGTGAGAAAATTTAAAATCGATTTTACATATTATCCCAATTTTCCTTTTTCCAGTGCTAAAATGGCTTTAAAAAAAGTTAGAGGTAATATAGAACGTATGTTTGATAAGAATTTAACCGATTTAGTCCGTGGGATTAGGAATAACAAAGAAAATGAGGTTTGTAAAAAAGTGGGGTTATGTATTTTTTATTATAGAAAAATTTTTCCTAGGCTAAGTACATATCTCAATGTATGGAAGATATCAAGCAGGAGCTTCGTCAGGACAATCTACAAGTTAAGAGTAATGCCGTTGCCAAATTAACTTACGTAAGTTGTTTTTTTTGAGGTTTTTTTTACAAAGATTTTTAGTTGCAAATGTTGGGGTATGACATATCCTGGGCTGGTTTTAACATAATCGAAGTTATGAGCTCCAGCAAATTTACTTTAAAACGAATCGGCTATCTGGCAGGGAGTCAGTCGTTTCATTGTGATTCCGAGTTGTTGATGTTGACCACAAATATGATTAGGAAGGAATTAAATTCACAGAATCAGTACGAGGCTGGGTTGGCTTTGACCTCCCTCAGTTGTTATATTAGCACGGATTTGGCGAGAGACTTGTCCAATGATATTTTGACTCTTGTGGGTATAAAATGTGTTTTTTGGTGTATAATTTTTATTTGTAGCTGAGCTCCACTAAGCCGTATATTAGAAAAAAGGCAGTTTTGATGATGTACAAAGTGTTTTTGAAGTATCCTGAAGCCTTGAGGCCTGCTTTCCCAAAATTGAAGGAAAAACTGGAGGACCCTGATCCAGGTTAGGGATTTTTACTGCTAAAAATTTTTTGATTGGTATCTTGCATGCTTCAAATTTCCCGCGAACGCCTTAAATTTCCGCCGTGACTAGCCGACCGGTAACAGCTGGCTATAGTACGTCACAATTTGTTAAATTTCGACTGGATACAGAGAGTTACCAATTTCATTGCCCACTATCTCGGAAATTATAATAGTTAGAAGATCGGTTAAATTAGATAAAAGTTGCTATTTTTAATGTAAGAATTTTTCGATATCTTGATTCGTTCCTAAGTTATTTCGAAAAAACTGGAAATAGACATTCTAAAGAAAAATTCATAGCTCCCTAACAGTTGATGCTATTCAAATAAAACTTGAAACTTTTATATTTTTTACATCTGTGAATTCAATGGCATGACAAGAATTTTCTAGGCTTTCTATATTTTGAGTAACTACAGTCAACTTTTCTTCTTCTTATGGCCGCCATATTGGAACACCAATGCACACAAAAAAGAAATTCCAAAGCTTTAGTCACACGATACCAAGACGTGTTTTAATAAATTGAATTCAATCCCTTTTATATGTCATAAGAAATTGAAACAGTCTGTGTACTTTTGTACAGTTGTTTTTTCTCTAAGTTTAAGCTGATTGTACAAATTATTCACACCAAACTTCAGATTTGGTTGGTTACATTTTTGAAAAGCTAATTAACCTCCCCAACCCCATCACAATTTAAAAAAAATGGGAGGTTACTGCAATCACTAAAATTTTCGAATTTGAGATAGCACCAGATCTTCACGTTTTGAGGTCTCAGGAACCCAAAAAAGGGGTTTTTAAAATGTGTCTGTGTGTATGTACGTACGTTCGTACGTTCGTACGTTCGTACGTACGTACGTACGTTCGTTTGTAATCACGCCACAGCCAAAACTGCTAGACCGATTTGGCTGAAATTTGGAACGTAGGCATCTCGTAACCTAACTTAGATCTGAAAAGCTTTTGGAGCCAATCGTGCAACCGGAAATGCCATTTTGGCACATCAACTTTTAAATTTTAAATACAAACCCCCATTTTTCACATCACCATAAGGAAGACCTTCAAATTCTGCTTCTAAAAATGTATTCATTCTTAGTGCCCTTTGACCAAAAATTTAAAAAATATTGATTTTGATCGGACTTTATAATCGCGGTACAGCTCTAGCCTCTGAACCGATTTGGCTGAAATTTTGCACATGGGGATTGTATTACACGTCGAAGAGCTGAACAAATTTTGGATTCAATCGGCCCACGGAAAGTGCCGTTTTGGCACACCAATTTCCAACTTTAAAATTATTCACTTATTTAACCATCCAAAACAAGTTTTTGAAAGATTTATTGTCACCATCAGAAAGGTCTTCAAATTCTGGTTTTAAATAAGACAAAATTCGTTCGCATTTAGTGCTCTTTGGGTCAAAAAATCCAAAATTTTTAATAACATTAGAAATACATTATAGCCCAAATTAGTGAATCGATTTGGCTGAAATTTGGTACATGGAGATTGGGTGACCCGTTGAAGACCTGAAAGGCTTTTGGAAGCAATTGGTGCACGGGAAGTGCCATTTAAGCATATCAACTTTAAATTTTAAATACAAGGCCTCCTTTTTTATGTCGCCATTAGAAAGACTATCAAATTCTGGTTCTAAAAATGTATTCACAGTTTCTGCCATTTCAGTGGAAAATAGAGAAAAAATTATTTTTCATTAAAAGGGAGCGGGCTGACAGTGGATGACATAAAGTATCAGTTATTGTCAAAAGGGTGGCAAACTTTTAACCTTAAAAGGAACATATTGTCAAATGTGATGGGTGATGTCGGTATTTGTCAGAAAATTGCGAAATTAGTCACAGTCGATAAGCATAAAAAATTCTGTTGAATTGACTACCATCTACACAGAATACAAAGATCCACGCGATGGGGAGGTTCCAGCCGCTTCTCTGCTGCATTTTTTTTTGTGTATCCAGTGGCGTTATAATCCAATATGGCGGCCATAAGAAAAAGAAAATTTGACTGTCGTTACTCAAAATCTAAGGGACAGAAAATTTCTGTTAATGCCATTGAATTGGCAGTTGTCAAAAATATAAAATTACCAAGCTTCATTTGCTTCATCAACTATTAAGAAGATATTAATTTTTCTTTAAAATCGCGATTTTCAGTTTTTTCAGAATAACTCAGTAACGAATCAAGATATCGGAGAATTATTTACAGATTCTTAATCACCCTTAAAATGCCCACCTTTTTTCTAATACAACCGATTTTCTAACTAATGGTTTCCGCGATCCCAAAGTGGGAAATGAAATTGGCACCACCCTGTAGGCAGCCGTTACCGGTCGTCTAGCCACAATGATAAATTTCGAGTTGATGATATTTCTGATGCAAAAACGGTGGTTAATTTTACTTACATACTTGTACTTCAGGAGTACAGTCGGCTGCTGTCAACGTCGTCTGCGAACTCGCCCGAAAAAACCCGAAGAACTACCTTAGCCTAGCTCCGGTTTTCTTCAAATTAATGACAACCAGCACCAACAACTGGATGCTGATCAAAATAATAAAACTGGTACGTGACAGTCTAAATTCTGTCTCTCTCGCGCTAAAAAGTGCGAGAGAGAAAGAATTCTTCTATTCAAATCAGTTTTCCCATTTCACCACGATCGAGCCCGCATTGGGCAGGAAATTGACCCAACCTCTAATCACTACGGTTGTCAGGTTGGTAATTCTGTATTTCAATTCTAGTTTGGCGCCCTTACCCCACTAGAGCCTAGGCTAGGTAAAAAACTGATCGAACCCCTTACCAACCTCATTCACAGGTAAGTTGTTGCGAAAAAAATAAATCCCTGCCGGGCTTCGAACTCGGGACCTCCGGCAATCAATTCGGTTGCTCGACTTTTTTCTCTATAATTTCAGTACTTCCGCCATGAGCCTCCTCTATGAATGCATCAACACCGTCATAGCAGTCTTGATCAGCATTTCCTCGGGAATGCCCAATCACGCCGCTAGTATTCAGCTCTGCGTGCAAAAATTGAGGATCCTGATCGAAGATTCCGATCAGAACCTCAAATATTTGGGCTTGTTGGCAATGTCGAAAATTTTAAAGACTCACCCGAAGAGCGTGCAGTCCCACAAAGATCTGATCTTGCAATGTCTTGAAGACAAAGACGAGTCGATTAGGCTACGCGCGTTGGATTTACTCTACGGGATGGTTTCCAAAAAAAATCTTATGGAAATCGTGAAAAAACTAATGGTGCATATGGACAAAGCTGAGGGTACCATTTATCGGGACGAGCTTTTGAGTAAAATAATTTTGATCTGCTCCCAAAATAATTACCAGTTTATTATTAACTTCGAGTGGTACATTACTGTTTTGGTCGAGTTGGCACAGATGGAGTTCGGATCGAAGCAAGGGCACGTGATTGGTGCTCAGCTGATGGACGTGTGCGTCAGAGTGCAGGCGATTCGTCCGTTCGCCGTCACAGAGATGGCGCAACTGATCGAGGTCTACTCCTCCACCAATCAGTTCACGATTATGCAGGAAGTACTGTATGCGGCCTCGTGGCTATGCGGGGAGTTCGCAGGAGAACTCAAAAAACCCAAGGATACTCTCAAGGCCATGCTGCAGTATAAAGCCCTACCACAACACATCGAATCCGTCTTCATCCACAACATTTTGAAGTTGTTTGCCCACGTTATGGAAGGCTTGGAAGAGGAGAGGAGTTATGACGAGATAGTGGAGTTGTGCGAAGCGATTGAGGTTAAGTTGGAGGAGAGCGTCAAGTCGGGGGAGTTGGAGGTGCAGGAGAGGTCGAGCACTTCACTGGTTATTGTGCAGATCATCAAGGAGGAGATTTTGAGAGGTTTGAGGAGGAGTTTTGGGGTTGGGGTTGAAGGAGTTTGTTGCAGAGAAAGAGAGAGAGGAGGGGGATGGAGGGATATCGAGGAGTTTCAAGGGATTATTCAGTGGGGAGTTGAATCCTGTTGCCCCTAAAGCTCAGAGAAAGGTGCCGATTCCAGAGGGGTGAGTACTACATTTTGCTCAATGCGTCTTATATCAGAGTGCGGATGATGCCTCGTAATTTAGTAAGGGGTGCTTTTGCCATTCTTCTTGTATGAAGCTCTTGGTTTATCGTGATTTAACATAAACTTTTAGCACGGTGTAACAGTTTTGTGCAAATTTATCCCAAATCGTAAAATTCTCTTCTCATAAAATGCACTGAATATACTACATACTAAAAACTCGATCTTGTGAGAGCTTTTGCGATTATGTAACATTTCGTCAAAAATAAGAACCTTTGAAATCGCATTTCAGTGTACTGAAAAATACCAAATTATTTAAATCTGGGTACATCAAACTATTTCGAACATTTCAAACTTACTTTAGATGCTTGTCCTTAAAGAGTGTCAGGTATTTTTTATTTTCGAGTCAGAGTGTAAAGTAACTTTTACTCTCAATGTACCCCAACGTTTTTGTTTTAAACAAAACACGAATTTACATGGATACTCATATTGTTTTATTCTTTGCTTTACTTGTTTTACGTAAGACGATTTTCAATTCTGGACCTTATTGATTGCCGTTGAAGTGGTCGTCTGAAATATACGCTTCGATGAAAATTACACGCTATAAGAAGATTTAAATGAGGGCATACCCGTGTCTTTGGAAAATTTGTTGATAGCGTTTGTTGCTCTGTTTTCTTGCTGGAGTGTTATACTAGTGATTTTTGTTGTTTAGCGTATTTGGTTGGTATTAGATTGTTTTTGAATCTATCGCCAGACCCACCGTTACTCATTTGTTTTTGTAATTTATCGGAAACGATTACCATGTAAACGCAGTAAATATTTTGGGGGCGCCATGTAAACGCTTAAATTTGGAATATCATCCAATCGGCCGATTTGGTCCAAAATCGCATCATCACTTACAAGTAGTTTGATTTTTTTTGTGAGAAGCGACAGGATCAATTTTCTAGGTAATAATGTTATAATAATGAACAAAAGTTACACTTTACTAACTTGTTACATAAATAACTATTAGTTTTGCAATTTCAGTACAGGAAAAGTGCCTTTATTTGTTTCTAAAAGCAAAACAGCTTGAAGGGGTGCTAAAGCGTTGTTTTTGTAATTGCTGTTTGAAATAGTGAAAATAAAGAATTGTACCAATTTTGCGTCAACAATCTCCGTAAAATAAATAGGAAACAATTGTTTGCCGGTAGAATAGAGCGCTGTACTGATAACAATTTATTTCACCCCTCTCATCTAGTAGTGTCTGGTTTAAGCAGAAAAAATATGCAAAAAAACAAGAAATCCCTTTATGTTTTTTTTCACATTTTCGGTCATATGTCCATATGAAGTTTTTGTCTTAAAATAAAACGAAGAGTCACCCCTAAATGTATGCAAAATCCTGTATAATTTCGTGGTGCCCGATACCCATGCGAGTTTTTAAAATTAAAAGAAGGAGCAAAACTTGTCCGAAGTTTTTGGATGGCTTCTTGAAAGATTCAGATATTTGTTTCAGTAAAAAAGGGAGGTTACTGCAATTAATCTAAAATCGAGATAAAGACAGTTCTCTACGTTTTCGATTCTCTAGAAAAATAGGTTTTACAAAATGTCCTTCAAAACTTCAAAACAAGGAAAAATTCTGAACCTGCATTACACTATGTTTGTTGGGGTGCTGAACTCGGAAAAAATATTGAAAAAATTTGGAAATCAAGAACAAAGTCCGTACTGTCTTTTGGCTTCGGATTTCACACCTTCAGGTAGGTTTCTCACAGTTTTTCGTTGCTTTTTTATGATTTTGTCCTCTAGATAGCTTAATATTTCTAAAACACTTAAATTTTTGCAGACATTTGGTAATAAAATGAGTTTTGCCCTCAGTTATGCTTAGTTATGCAACATTTGAAGAATAATATTTTAATATCAATTTCCAGCAATAATTTGTCACGCATTCACAACCTGCAAATGAATTTTCGTCTATAAAAGATGTTTGTTCCAACTTATGAGAAAACCGCATAACGACTTTCATTTACTGCGCGGGCGCGGGTGGATCAAGTAAGTGTTTCAAATACATTTTAAACGTAGTAAGCTAATAAAAAGTAGGATTTGACGAAGCAGGAATCCCGTCAATAGCGTTTCTAGAACAAGTGTTGTAATATTCAATTCGATCATTAAAATCGCATATTCCGTAACAAAACGTAACTTTTAAAGTAGTTGAACTGCAGCCATTAAAAAAATTAACGTCATCGAGACATTTTAAAAACGAAACTGTCGTGATTTCAAAATACGAAATCCCGAGGATCGAAAGTCCCGTCGTTTTGTTGAGTGTCTTAAAAGCTAATTTTGTGCATATTAAAAATCTGATTTTACTATTACGTTCGCAAAATCTTTCTCGTCAGGTCACATATTCTACGTTTATTTGTAATAGAATAAAGCAATTGGATTTTAGATAACACCATCTTTGTCCTTCCTAAGATTACCTTTCGAATTTTTTTTTTGTAGACGGATGATATAGTAGGTTTGTTCCAACTTAGGCGAAAACCTTGGAACGAACGGTCATTTACATTGGATCAATTATGCTTTGAAATCAATGACTTCTCGGTGATGCTTTAAGCACTGCACACTGCACGTGTTGTCATAATTCCATTATAATACTCCGAACCGTTCAGCCTGTTAGAACTCTTCGAAAGGCGTCATTTTATCCCCAGACGAAAAGTCTTCGAATTCTGTTCTTAAAAATGCATTCACAATTCGTATGCTTTGTCATCAAATGACTAATTCGATCTTGTTGGGTCCTTAAAAATTTATAGGTGGTAGAATTATTTGCCGATGATTCACCGCTGCCTGGGGAGATTTCCTTCCACTCAGCGGCTGCCTTTTTTAAAATTACAGTATGCAAATTTTCACTCATTAGCGATTGGCGTACACTAATTAGGGACAACGTAAATGAATTTTCGTCTATAAAAGATGTTTGTTCCAACGTATGAGAAAACCGTGCAACGAACTTTCATTTACAACTCGGGCGCGCCTGGATCAAGTAAGTGTTTCAAATACATTTTAAACGTAGTATTAGTAAGCTAATAAAAAGTAGGATTTGACGAAACATGAATTCCATCAATAGCGTTTTTAGAACAAGTGTTGTAATATTCCATCCAATCATTATAAATTATAATAGCATATTCCGTAACAAAACTCAACTTTTAGAGTACTTAAATTGGAGCCATTACCAAAATTAACGTCACCGAAGTGAAGTAGTCGACGATGATCGTCCGTGTTGCCACTCTGAACCTCATTTTGAGCGGATTTATAGAGAGACATTTTAAAAACGAAACTGTCGTGATTTCAAACTCGGATAAATGCGAACTCCCGAGGATCGGAGGTCCCGTCGTTTTGTTAAACGAAAATTTTTTTTTATTAGATCATTTGGAGAAATTCCAAAATTACGTTTTTTTTGAAGAGGATGAGGTTAGCTTCAATCAGACTTTGAACAGCTTAATGAAAATAAGGAAATTCAACAGTAGGGGGAGATTTTTGGTGGTATTTACGGAGAAAATTGCCAAAACAGCGATTGAAAATTTGCTACAGAAAATGTACAAGCTGTATATTTACAACGTTGCCATTTTGAATGCGAAAGATTTCATCACTTGGTATCCCTACGAAAATTGTGGCAACACTGTAAAGTTGGTTAGGAACCTCGATATGTTTGATAATAAAACAAGAAAAGATCTCAATTCTTGTCCGGTTAAGGTTATGTGGGCGTTTTTGAATAACCTGATAAGTAATCCTTCCAAGCACGAGCCTGACGCCCAAATTAAATTTCTGAATGCCATCGCAAGGATTTTGAACCTCAATTTGGAGTATTTTCCGAAAGATGACGAATATTTCACCAAAACTACACAGAGCCGCAGCTTGAATTACCTGGTAAAACTGATTTTTGATAAAAACCCGGACATTTTTCCCTTTTACGACGTTGTGGATTCGCTTTTTGAATACGAATGCGGTTTTCCCGTTTTCACCCTGAGTTATTTCGTCGTTTTTCCCCCGGCGAAAAGAATTTTGAACAGTTACAACCTCGTGAATATATTTCAGAAAACTGTTTGGCTTCTGATTGGTGGTACCCTTATCGTTATGTTACTTCTATGGAAAGCTTTAACCAAAAACAGTTTTATTGATTGCCTTTTTGACTTGGATGAGATGTTCACGCAGTGTTCACTGAGAACACGTCCAAGAGGTTTGTTGGTGAGCTACAGCTTCATGGTTTTCATTTCTGCGTTTCTTTTTTTGAACTGGTTTTATACCAGTCAATTGGGAAGTGTTCTCACTCTCCCCAGTTATGAGCCCAAGATCACAGCAATTCACGAAATAATCGAGAAACAACTGCCAATGCGACTTACCATTAATGAACAGCTTATTTTATCATTTCGCATGGAAACTGCGAATTTTGAAAAGCTTTTGGCACTAAACCATCCACTACCGCGAGATTTTTCGGATGACAAGTTTCTGGAAGCCGTTTCGGGGAAGTTCGGCTTTTATGGTCATTTGGTGCAAAATGTACAAATGCTGCGCTTCAGGAACGCAAGGAAATTGCGAATAGTTTCCGACGATCAAGTGGGAAGGATCAGTACGAATTTTTGCGTAAGAAGAGGATTTCCCATTTTGGACCTGATTGATCTCGCTGTACTGAAAATTCAAGAAACTGGATTGCCGTGGAAGTGGTTGACGGAAATATCCTTCGATGAACATTACGCGTTAAAAGAAGATGCAAACGAGAGTGTTCCCTTGTCTTTGGAGAACTTGTTGTTGGCGTTTGTCGCGCTGTTTTTTGGCTGTAGTGTTGCAGTAGTGGTTTTTGTTGTTGAGCGTCTTAAAGGCTAATTTTGTGCATATTAAAAATCTGATTTTACTATTACGTTCGCAAAATCTTTCTCGTCAGGATATTCTACATTTATTTGTAATAGAATAAAGCAATTGGATTTTAGATAACACAATCCTTGTCCTTCCTAAGAATACTTTTCGAATTTTTTTGAAGTCTACGGATGATACAGTAAGTTTGTTCCAACTTAGGCGAAAACCATGCAACAGACGGTCGTTTGCAGTGGATCAATTATGCTTTGAAATGAACAAAATGTTTCTAATATACCGGGTGGACCAACACTATTGCCCACCTCAAAAATTGCCCTTTATTTTAAAGCTGGGACTTCGAAATTTTTACAGTGTATATGGCTACCAAGGACCCTTCAAATGAGGGCAAAAGTTTATCTGTCATGCAAAAACTGTGACGTCACGAAATTTTGAAATATCGTTTTTCTAAGGAAAAAAAAATTTTTACCCATAAAATCGTTTTTTGGGCTAATACCTTTATGTTAAGCCCATTTTTTTAAATTTCCGTCATCAGATTAGCCAACTGTAGCAAGCTAAAAATGGTCCATTTTTATTCACAAGTCGGCCACGTAAACAATTGACTACTATGCGAGGGCTTTCTTGGATAACAGCGTACGCTTTTTTCATCTGTCACCAGTTGACAGCGACACGACGCCGCCATTGAACTGCGAAATTGTTTTTAATTTTAATAAACGTGGATTTTTGTAACGAATAATGTTGAAATATCGGTTTAAACTGGGCATCCACCATTTAATTCGCCAGGAGAGGTTACGAACACGGGCATTTTATCAGATGGCGTAGGCGGCGTGAAGAGGGGCTCCAGTTTGTGTGAAGGGCTCCGGTTTGTGTGAGGGGGTTTTTTCAAATAGCCATTTCCATAATTCGCATTATTCCATACTTATGTAATTCCACAGGTAATTATTTTGTTGTTATGGCCTGTTTTTTAGTTGGCATTTTTAGGTTAAGTGAGTCGACTTAGTTTGCCCCGTTGAGACTAATATCGAGGACTAAGATATTCACAGCCCAGAATTTAACAGCAACTCGTGTCAAATAAGGACCAAGGAATCGTTTTGCATAACATAATTCATATTCAAAGATAAACTGTAATCGAAGGTGGTGCAAGTGTCAGTTTTCGATTGGCAAATACCTCGTAGGTACCTCCTAAACAAAATCAAGACGTTAATAATTGATGCTTTGAAGTTGGTGAAGCTCAAGTTATTATTTGAACAGCAGAAGCAAAAAGGTGCAATGTGGAATTTAATAATCATCATCATGGTGGGCAAATAAGGACTAATTAATCATTGATCACATACGACAAGCCATCCAGTGCATAAACAAGATGTGTGTGTGTGCCTGAGTTTCAATTTTTGTCATTAGAATGAACTAAGAATACTGAGATTATTCTTTCGCTTATTAAACAATAATTGCCTATTAAGTAAATTTAATAAATCAGGCTTTCATATTTTTACTTGAATTTCGCGCATTTATTTCATTACGCGCGTTAATTTCCCGCTCAAACTCCTCCAACCCCTTTTAGCTAATCATTAGTCACCCACTAGTGTGATTAGTGTGTGAATTACAATAGTGTTGCAGTGTTTAGGTTGCTAATTTTGAGAAAAATTGCTATTTTGTGAAATCTTCAGCCTCTTGAAGAGAAGTGTTTTCCAAGTTAGTTTTACATACCTACTTGTTAGCTGTTTTCACAGCTCTTATCCTGGTTTCCCTCCAGGGAAGCTTTCACGCGTTTTTCTGTGTTGTGAGTGTTAATTATAATTACGTGTAGAAGTGAATCTTGGTGAATTTCCTATACCTAGTGTTAATTAATAGTTTTATTCTATTTTAGTGGAGTGCATTTAATTTTTATCATGCCGATGCAACATCTTTCCTTTTCAGACAAGGTCGACATGATCTTGATTTTTGGAGAATGCCAGCAAAATGCAATGCAAGCAGCAGAATTGTATGCCCAACGTTACCCAGACAGACTTCAACCAGATAGACGAACATTTAAAAGAATTGTAGAGAAACTTAGAGAGACACGCAGTTTGAAGCCCAAGAAAAAGACAGTGATAAATCCCGCTGTGACTCATGAAATCAATCAAGCTATTGTTTTGAACATAGCTGAAAATAATCCCCAAGTCAGGAGTCGAGAAATGAAGCAATCAAGCGGCATAAGTAAGTCATCGATTCTAAGAATATTAAAAAAGCACAAATTCCATGCATATCACATCGAACTGCATCAGGAACTACATGGAGAGGATTTTATGAACAGGGTGAGATTTTGCACGTGGGCCCAAGAGAAACTGCAGGAAAATCAGGACTTCTTCAAGTTTGTGCTTTTCACCGATGAATGCACATTCAAATCTAATGGGCACGTAAACAGGCATAATATGCACTATTGGTCGGTGGTTAACCCACATTGGATGAGAGAAGAAAAAACACAAGACATATGGTCACTGAACGTGTGGGGAGGAATTATTGACAACCGATTAGTTGGTCCATTCTCTTTTGAAGGCCATCTGACTGGTGCGATGTATGCAGAGTTCTTAAGAAATTCATTAGATGGCTTACTAGAAGATGTGCCATTAAATGTGATCCAAAATTTGTGGTTTCAGCAAGATGGTGCGCCTCCACATTTCAGTCGAGAAGCTCGTGGTGTGGCAGATGAAAAGTTTCCAGATAAATGGATTGGTCGTGGTGGTCCAATTGCTTGGCCGGCTAGATCTCCCGATCTCACACCTATGGATTTATTCACATGGGGAGTTGTGCAAGAAATTGTGTACAGAACACAGCCAACCACGAGACAAGACATGCAGCAACGACTCGTAGATGCCTTCCAGACAATCAATGAACGAAATACAGCAGCTACAGTCCAAAATTCATTTCAGCGACGTGCTCAGATGTGCATCGAAAGAGAAGGCCACCACTTTGAGCAGTACCTGTAATCAGGTAAGTACTTTTTGTGAAGTGATCTGTGCTATAGTGGTTGCAGTGCAGTGAATTTGGTGATGATTGTGTAGTGATGGGTTGTGGTAGTGAGTAATGCATCACTTTAGGTAAGTACAAGCCGTAAGTTCCTTGTACACAATTTTGTCTATGATGATTAGTAGAGCTCTTTCACAATATTTGAAGGATCCACAATTCTGAGACATCCAAAACAGCTAAAAGACCACAGTTTATGTAACACAATCAGTCAATCAAATTCAATTTATTGTTGTTAGTTTGATCATACAGGATTTAAGTTTCAATTTATATCCTTGAAAAATTATAATTATTGTGATTGCAACTTCAACTTTACAGCAACACACTTTCGCCAGCTAAAAACACTTGGCTTTACATCACCCTACAATTTACCAAACAATTTAACCAAACTAGTTAAGAAATGGCATCGGGCTATAATTCTTCTACCTTCGGCTACAGTTTATCTCTGAATTTTAATTATGTTAGTTGAAACGATAGTTTAACAATTCCTTTGCCCTTATTTAGATCAGATGATGTTAAATTTAGAGGCTGTAAATATCAATTTTGTTATGCAAAACGATTCCTTGGTCCTTATTTGACACGAGTTGCTGTTAAATTCTGGGCTGTGAATATCTTAGTCCTCGATATTAGTCTCAACGGGGCAAACTAAGTCGACTCACTTAACCTAAAAATGCCAACTAAAAAACAGGCCATAACAACAAAATAATTACCTGTGGAATTACATAAGTATGGAATAATGCGAATTATGGAAATGGCTATTTGAAAAAACCCCCTCACATAAACCGGAGCCCTTCACACAAACTGGAGCCCCTCTTCACGCCGCCTACGCCATCTGATAAAAATGCCCGTGTTCGTAACCTCTCCTGGCACCTTGGGTGGGCGAATTAAATGGTGGATGCCCAGTTTAAACCGATATTTCAACATTATTCGTTATAAAAATCCACGTTTATTAAAATTAAAAACAATTTCGCAGTTCAATGGCCGCGTCGTGTCGCTCAGTGTCGCTGTCAACTGGTGACAGATGAAAAAAGCGTACGCTGTTATCCAAGAAAGCCCTCGCATAGTAGTCAATTGTTTACGTGGCCGACTTGTGAATAAAAATGGACCATTTTTAGCTTGCTACAGTTGGCTAATCTGATGACGGAAATTAAAAAAAATGGGCTTAACATAAAGGTATTAGCCCAAAAAACGATTTTATGGGTAAAAATTTTTTTTTCCTTGGAAAAACGATATTTCAAAATTTCGTGACGTCACAGTTTTTGCATGACAGATAAACTTTTGCCCTCATTTGAAGGGTCCTTGGTAGCCATATACACTGTAAAAATTTCGAAGTCCCAGCTTTAAAATAAAGGGCAATTTTTGAGGTGGGCAATAGTGTTGGTCCACCCGGTACAATTAGTATATTAAAATCGCATATTCTGTAACTAAAATTTTAATATAGTGCCGTTTTGGCACATCAACTTTAAAAATTTTAATGCAGACCCTCATTTTTCGCGCCACTATATGAAAGCTCTTCGAATTCTGCTTCTAACAATGTATTCACACTTGGCGCCGTTTTGGCCAAAAATGGGTGCCGTGAAAAAACAAATGTATATTTTTATTATCGAATTTGACAAAAAATGTCATTTTGGTGGGAAAAAACCCTTTTTTGAATTTCTTGTAGCAGAAGAGCATATTCTTACTATCGCATTCGATAGCTATTGCATCGGCGGATCAAAAACCTTTGTGTCATTTTTTCGAAAATTGCTATTTTAGGATCAAAAAAGCCCCTTTTCGAGTTTTTCTTAGCAAAAGAGCAATTATTATTATGGAATTCGATAGCTGTTGCATTACCGGACCGAAAACCTTAGTGCCATTTTTTCAGAATATGTCATTTTAGGAACTCGATACACCTCAGATTGCGCATCTCCCAGGCCTACTAAGCGGAGAGCGATCGTGGATGTTTATGCACTGCACACTGCACGTGTTATCATAATTCTATTAAAATCAATTCCCAGCGAACCCTTACTCTATCATTGGTGTTGAATTCTCTTTTATTAAGAATAGGAGCCTAAAAAGTTGTAATAATACATGCTAAGAGGTAGGTTTATAGCTATTAAGAAAAGTATTTTATTGACAGTAAAAAATTGAGGTCGTAGTTTACATTTAAGCGACGAAGGAGCGAGATTTTTAAATTATACGTGTTGTCTTCAAGCTTTTTTGTAATAGTAACCATTCTCGCCAATTCAAAAGATAAATGTATTTTTTTTTTGCTTATTACAATTTGTTAGTATTAGAAGAAAAATTTAAAAAGTTTTATAGTCCATCGGACGTAAACATATTTAATATTTTAAATTTTGAAACAGCTTGAATAAAACTGATTCTGGAAACTCCGGTAGCACCAGTTAGAATTTTGTTCCTGCTTCATTTGTCCCTATAATTTTGAAACACTCTGTATTCCCTCAATATTTTTTGTCGTTCGCTAAAAGCCGTTCAGTAAAATCGCAACGCATTTTCAATTAGAGTTGTTAAAACTACTTATAACAGTTAAATCATGTTCCATTAACGAGGCAGTCGATATTAACTGCGTTGTAGTCGACAATGCGCGTTTCTGTTGTCACTCTGAATTTAATTTTGAGCAGCTTTATAGAGAGACATTTTAAAAACGAAACTGTCGTGATTTCAAATTCCGATAAATATGAAAACCCGAAACTGAGAAATCCTGTCGTTTTGTTAGACGCGGATTTTTCTATATTAAATCAGTTGGGGAAATTCCAAAATTACGTTTTTTTTGAAGACGATGATTTTACTTTCAATCTGACTTTGAACAACTTAATGGAGGTAAGGAAGTTCAATACTAGGGGGAAATTTCTTGTGGTATTCAGAGAAGAAATTGCCAAAGAATCGATGGCAAATTTGCTGCAGAAGCTGTATAAGTTGTATATTTACAACGTCGTGATTTTGGACAAGAAGAATTTCACCACTTGGTACCCTTACGAAACTTGTGGTAACACTGTCAAGTTGGTGGAGAACATCGCTGGCGATATGTTTGATAATAAAATAAGAAAAAATCTCAATGATTGTTCGGTTAAGGTTATGTGGAATTTTTTACATCCTTTTGTGAAAAACCCTCATACCAAGCACAATCCTGGCCTTCTAGTCAAAATTTTGAATGAAATATCGAGTAATTTGGGGCTAAATTTGGAGTATTTTCCGAAAGGTGAGGAATATTTTAACAGGGCAAGCCAGGACCGCAGCATGGATTACTTGGTAGAACTTATTGCTGATAAATCTCCGGACATTTTTCCTTTTGCTGAGTCAAGTGACCCGCCTCTTCAATACGAATGTAGCTTTCCCGCCTACACTATGAATTTTTTCGTAGTTTTTCCCCCGGCAGCGAGAATTCTGAACAGTTATAACATCGTGAATATATTTCAGAAAACTGTGTGGCTTCTGATTGCTGGAACATTAATCGTTATGTTACTTCTATGGAAAGTTGTAACGAAAAATAGTTTCTTGGATTGTGTTTTTGATTTAAACGAGATGCTCATGCAATGCTCCCTAAGAACACGTCCAAGAGGTTTACTGGTCAGCTGCATTTTCGTAGTTTTCATTTCCACGTCTCTTTTTTTGAACTGGTTTTATACGAGTCAATTGGGAAGTGTTCTCACCCGTCCCAGCTATGAGCCTAAGGTCACATCTATTGACGAAATAATCGAGAAACGGCTGCCGATGCATTTGACACTCATTGAAATTCCTATTTTGAAACTTCGCCTGGAAGCTTCGGCTTTTGAAAAGTTTTTGTCACTTAACCATCTACGACCAACAGACTTGCCAACCGACGAATTTCTGGATGGTATTGCCGGGAAGTACGGTCACTATGGCCATTTGATGCAAGAGATACAAATGCGCCGCTTCAACAATCCAAATTTATTGCGAATAGTTTCCGAAGTGGGAAGGATAAGCATGAATTTTTGTGTGAGAAGAGGGTTTCCGGTTTTGGACCTTATCGATCTCATGATCCTGAAAATTCAAGAGAGTGGGATAGTGGAGAAGTGGGTGTTCGAAATTTCTCATGATAATAAGATGCATACGCTGGAAGAAGACTTGCACGAGAGTATTCCCTTGTCTTTGGAGAATTTGTTGTTGGCGTTTGGAGCACTGTCCTCTGGGTGGGGTGTTGCGGTTGTGATTTTTGTTGTTGAGAGCCTTAAAAACGTGAATTAGGTTTAGTCTTGCTAATTTGACCTGTAGTTTGGATAGTGTCAATAGATGTTTTTTGGTATTTTAGCTTATTAATGTTTTGTAAATAAACGAAAACGACAAAGGGAATGATTTTGTAATCATCCTGGCGGTTATTTTACGAAATTGTATTTGTTTGAGCAGGATGGGACAAAATAACGTCCAGTTTCAACAAGTTTGAAAGGCAAATTCTTCATTTTTTGCCTTAAATGTTTCTAAAGTGCATTATCACTGGATTTCGTCAAGATTCCCAGATTTAACAGTTCATTGAAGCGCATGCAACAATGTATACCTATTCGTATCCGAACAGGCAAACATCTTTCTGATGTTATCTTTAGGGGATGATAAATTGACAAATCTACATTTTGTATTTTTGTTAACTATTTTAGAACTAGTTTAGAGTCTGAATTTGGAAAATTTTGCCGATGAAAAATCAATGATCGCATTATATTTGCTAAGATTATTTCCAGGATCCCTTTTGTTTTTTTTCTTCATTTTGACATTTACATTTAGCTGCTCAATATGCATAATATAATCGTATAGTTACCTACTTTGATAATTTTTAACGGCTTGACTTTATTTATACATATTTTGCTAAGCCAGATGGATGATCCATAGGTAAGTAAATATCGAAATCTTCAAACCGATCCACATATAGTTTGATGGTCTGAACCTTTCGACGTTTTGAAGGAGAACGCATTAATAATCGCTTGCCCTGAAATTTCAGTTTTCTATTAGGGATATTGTTGACGGAATAACTTACAATTTTCACAATGGATGTAAGGCAAAAGCGAGCATAATTTCGAGTCATTTACAAATGTTAAGCTAAAGATGTAAGAATATTGCTTTTTTGCAACTGAAATGAGACATAACCTTTTTTTGCTTTGACAGTCAAGAGAAACGTCAAAATTTAACCAGTGTCGTCCCGTCGCTATGACGACCCCAGAGGACAATTAAATTTATCCGAGATATGCCTCGTTCATTGGTTGAGAGTTTGCATTTGGATGGTTGTTTATGTAAATTTGACAGATGATGGAAATAGTCACTCTTAAATGAATTTGATTGGATAAAAATTTTAAATGAGTCTAATTGATTGGTTTAAAAGGTAATTTGGAAATAATCATTAAATAAGCCGTTGTAAAATGAAAACAATCAAATTCAACAATTTCAACCCCAAGAAAATCTGCTCTTCAAGAAACTGTACGAGCCACTTCTAATTCATTTTGAAAGGAAACACCAGCTAATTCGGTTTGTTGGTAATAAAATGTTAATAATAATAACACCATCAAAACGTGGGTAACAGCCTATGCCCTTTGTACTCTGCAGTCTAAATCGTTTTTTGTATTAAGTTGTTTGGGTACAATAATAATAGTTAGGTATGTACTTATACACTAAGTGAGCTGAGAAATTAATGCATCATATTTCCGCACTAGCGGGAAAAATAATTAATTAAAGAAAATTTCGTTAGTTTTTTCAACATTTCATGCAGATTATGAAAAAACACCGAATTTTTTCCAACGCTTCGTCAAATGCAGTTTTGGCATTTTTCGGTCGGGATTGTGAAAAATCTTGCTTGTAACGCGTGAGAAAATGCATTATTTCCTTACACGGGGGCGCAAAGAAATGATGTATTTTTTCCATTTGTTACATAAATGGACACTTTTATTACGCAAAACTGTCAAAAGATCTGCCATAGTTCCTTTAAAATTTTAATTACAAATCCTCCTTTTTTCGGCCAAGATTTATTCAGTTTCTACCGTTTCGGCGGAAAATAATGAAAATTTTCATTCACAGTAAATGACGTAAAGTTACAATTAGTAACAGGATATTAATCTTAAGAGGAATATGTTGTCAAATGTGATAGGGGATGTCGTTACGTGTCAGAAAAGTCGATTAAAAGCTTTGCTCGTTTGAGACTCCTTCAGTTATAAATTGATTATCACCTTTTACAACTTTTCCATTTTAAAATAAACTCGTCCTATTAACGACTCCATTATTAAACCTATAAAACAAAATTTTAACACATTTAAAACGCTGAAATACTTTACCACAATTCAAAACACACTTGTAAGGCAATTTAAAAACACTTCGTGAATTGTATCTTAACCATTTGGAAATAAAACTTCCGTTGCACGTTGCATTTCCTGTCCTAATCCTCCAACAATTCTCTAATTCCTTAATTAAAAAATTTAAAAATTTCTCAATTAAAAAAGTCACCGTGCAATTTATCGGAGATTTCGACCCGAATAATAAAATTCACATAACCAAAGACGTGATTGAATTTGAATTCGTAGCAATAATGACAACCGCAAGGCAACAAAGCTCACGGCCTATTGCCGTCGTATTACTATTGAAAATACTATAACAATAGAAATATGTGTAATCTTCAAAAATGCATGAAAAAGTATTTGTACTTAATTCGCTTTCAAATTGGATTCGATTTATTTGAAAATCGAATCGGCCCCTAGAATATGCACAGTAAATATCGTCCCGATATCTTTAGTAACTTCAACTACAGGCAGACGTTTTTTCAACACCTCTTTTTTGGTTTTAGTTATGATGGCCTTAACGATTCGATTTGTTTTTTCTGAAACACCGTGTGTACCCTGAACTTTTTTTTAAATAAGCTCAGTTTTTCCATAAAAGCACTAAATTTTCAATGAAAGTTGTTACAACTACTCATAACAGTTAAATGATATCCCATTAACGAGACATTGCATCAGTCGACAATGAATTTTATTTTGAGCGGCTTTATAGAGAAATATTTTAAAAATGAAACTGACGGCATTTAAAAAAATGTCGTTGATGAAGATGTATGAGGAGTCAAAGCGGACAAAATGTAAGTGGCAAATATATGGGAAAATAGTCTTTTTTATAATGTTTGTCTCACTGAATATAATGTTTAATTGAAAATATAAGTTTTTGGAATTGATAAATATTAATATGAAATGAGTTTTCGCTTTAATTACCAACAGTTTATACAATTGTGAAAAAAAAATATAAGTAACTTTATATCGTAGGCAGAGTTTATATTATTTTCACCCTAGCAAGTGTTCAATATTCCAATAGAGGGCTGCCCCATCGACCCTCGTCGAGTGCTGGTTAAATACGCTTCTGGTTAAGAGATGGCAGCTCTATGATTGTCATAACTAGGCAACACACCTAACTCGACAGTGTTTGGTGTGTTGCCTGGTTATGACAAAAATTAAATTAAAAGTGGGAGACATCCCACTCTATAGCCCAGTCAAATTAGACAAAAAATTGGCGATCGAGTGAAAAAAATCCCGGAGTTTTGAAATTTGGCATGGTTGTTCGCTAGTATCTACAGAACATCATACTAAAAGTACCCGAGGGTGGGGGGTGAGCGCGAGGGGGGGGAGCTGATTGAATGTGCATTTTCTGCGTTTTTCGTATATATCTCCCTAACTACCAATCCTAGCGAAAATTATTCCGTATACGAAATTAAATCAGACTAAATTTCCTATCAAAACGTTCCTATTCGTTTTTGTCGTAGGATTCATACTTTAAATGTTATAAGCTTGACAAGTTCTCATATTTACTTGGGATGGCTACAGCCAAGGAGTTTAAGGTTTTGACCCGCACAAAAATAAGGTAGTGCTGAAAGTTGGCACTTATGCTCTACTGGCAGTCCCGAATGACAAAAGTCCCGGAGCCTGCGGTGCCGGCGTCCTATTTTTTTTGGTCCCGGAAGGCCTTAAGTGATAGTCATACACCATTTTCCGCATAACATGATTATTTATGAACCGATTTGATCGGGATTGGTCTCAAAATGACTACAACGACCTAATAAATACTGATACTACTGATAGAGTCTTGAAATTTTGAGATGAAACATCCTTTTTTTATCTTGGAGAAATTGTGCTCCAGAATCGGCTTCGTGTTGCTTTTTTGAGATTATTTCTCCAACGGCTCATCGGACGACAAAAATGTATAGGATCTTTTCGTTGCAAATTTTATCCTGAACATTTCAGTTCCTACACATTTTTGTTGCTAGATAAACCATTGAGGAGATAATCGGAAAAAAGCAGCGCGCAGTCGGTACTGAAGTACGATTTCTCCGAGAAAAAATGCAGCAGAGAAGCGGCTGGAACCTCCCCATCGCGTGGATCTTTGTATTCTGTGTAGATAGTAGGCAATTCAACAAATTTTTTTTTATGCTTATCGTCTGTGACTAATTTTCTGACAAATACCGACATCACCTCGTACATCACCCGTTACATTTGACAATATGTTCCTTTTAAGGTTAACAGTTTGCCACCCTTTTGACAATAACTGGATACTTTATGTCATCCACTGTCAGCCCGCTCCCTTTTATTGAAAAAGAATTCTTTCTCTATTTTCCACTGAAATGGCAGAAACTGTGAATACATTTTTAGAACCAGAATTTGATCGTCTTTCTATTGGCGGCATAAAAAAGGAGGCCTTATATTTAAAATTTTAAGTTGATATGCTTGAATGGCACTTGCCGTGGACCAATTGCTTCCAAAAGCCTTTCAGGTCTTCAACGGGTCACCCAATCTCCATGTACCAAATTTTAGCCAAATCGATTCACTAATTTGGGCTACCTATAATGTATTTTTAGCGTTATTACAAAATTTCGATTTTTTGACCCAAAGAGCACTAAATGCGAACGAAGTTTGTCTTATTTAAAACCAGAATTTGAAGACCTTTCTGATGGTGACAATAAATCTATCAAAAATTTGTTTTGGATGGTTAAATGAGTGAGTAATTTTAGCTTTGGAAATTGGTGTGCCAAAACGGCACTTTCCGTAGACCGATTGAATCCAAAATTTGTTCAGCTCTTCGACGTGCAATTCAATTCCCATGTGCAAAATTTGAGCCAAATCGGTTCAGGGCTTTGGGCTGTACAGCGATTTTAAAATCCGACAAAAATGTAAAAATTTTGAATTTTTGGCCAAAAAGGCACTGAGAGTGAACACATTTTTAGAAGCAGAATTTGAAGGCCTTTCCTATGGTAACGTGAAAAATGGGGGTTTGCATTTAAAATTTAAATGTTGATGTGCCAAAATGGCATTTCCGGTTGCACGATTGGCTCCAAAAGCTTTTCAGATCTAAGTTGGGTTATGAGATGCCTACGTACCAAATTTCAACCAAATCGGTCTAGTAGTTTTGGCTGTGGCGTGTTTACAAACGTACGAACGTACGTACGAACATACACACAGACACATTTTAAAAACCACTTTTTTAGGTTCCTGAGACCTCAAAACGTGAAGATCTGGTGTTGTCTCGAATTCGAAAATTTTAGTGATTGCAGTAACCTCCCTTTTTTTTAAATGGTGAAGTGGAGTGGGGAGGTTAAAATAATGTACCGACTTCGCGCCGCTTTTTTTCGATTATCTCCTCAATGGTTTATCTAACGACAAAAATGTGTAGGAACTGAAATGTTCAGGATAAAATTTGCAACGAAAAGATCCTATACATTTTTGTCGTTTGATAGGCCGTTGGAGAAATAATCTCAAATGCAGCAGAGAAGCGGCTGGAACCTCCCCATCGCGTGGATCTTTGTATTCTGTGTAGATAGTAGTCAATTCAACAGAATTTTTTTAATCCTTGACTAATTTCGCAATTTTCTGACAAATACCGACGTCACCTCGGACATCACCCATCACGTTTGACAATATGTTCTTCTTAAGGTTGATCTTTTGACACCTTTTTCACAATAACTGCCACTTTATGTCATCCACTGTCAGTCCGCTCCCTTTTAATGAGAAAGAATTTTTTCTCTATTTTCCACTAAAATGGCAGAAACTGTGAACACATTTTTAGAACCAGAATTTGATCGCCTTTCTAATGGCGACATAAAAAAGGAGGCCTTGTGTTCAAAATTTAAAGTTGATATGCTTAAATGGCACTTCCTTTGGACGAATTGCTTCCAAAAGCCTTTCAGGTCTTCAACGGGTCACCCAATCTCCAGGTACCAAATTTCAGCCAAATCGATTCAGTAATTTGGGCTATAATGTATTTTTACTGTTATGATAAAATTTCGATTTTTTCAACCAAACAGCGCTAAATGCGAATTAATTTTGTCCTATTTAAAACCGGAATTTGAAGACCTTTCTGATGGTGACAATAAATCTTTCAACAACTTGTTTTTAATGGTCAAATGAGAGAATAATTTTAAATTTGGAAATTTATGTGGCAAAACGGCACTTTCCGTGAGTCGATTGAATTCAAAATTTGTTCAGCTCTTCGACGTATAATACAATCACCATGTGCAAAATTTCAGCCAAATCGGTTCAGGGGCTCGGGCTGTACCGCGATTTTAAAGTCCGATAAAAATCAATTTTTTTTAAATTTTTGGTCAAAAGGGCACTAAGAATGAATACACTTTTAGAAGCAGAATTTGAAGGTCTTCCTTATGGTGACGTGAAAAATGGGGGTTTGCATTTAAAATTTAAAAGTTGATGTGCCAAAATGGCATTTCCGGTTGCACGATTGGCTCCAAAAGCTTTTCAGATCTAAGTTAGGTTACGAGATGCCTAAGTTCCAAATTTCAGCCAAATCGGTCAAGTAGTTTTGGCTGTGGCGTGATTACAAACGAACGTACGTACGAACGTACGTACAAATGTACGTACATACATACACACAGACACATTTTAAAAACCCCTTTTTTGGGTTCCTGAGACCTCAAAACGTGAAGATCTGGTGCTATCTCAAATTCGAAAATTTTAGTGATTGCAGTAACCTCCCATTTTTTTTAAATTATGATGGTGTTAGGGAGGTTAAAAAGCAACACGAAGCCGATTCTGGAGCACAATTTCTCCTGGAAAAAAAAAGGATGTTTCATCTCAAAATTTCAGGAGTCTCTCAGTAGTATCAGTATTGATTAGGTCGTTGTGGTCATTTTGAGACCAATCCCGATCAAATCGGTTCATAAATAATCATGTTATGCGGAAAATAATGTATGACTATCACTTAAGGCCTTCCGGTACCAAAAAAAATAGGGCGCCGGCACTGCAGGCCCCGGAACTTTTGACACGTCATTCAGGACTGCCAGTAGAGCAAAATTGCCAATTTTCAGCACTACCTTACTTTTGTGCGGGTCAAAACCTTAAACTCCTTGGCTGTAGCCATCCCAAGTAAATATGAGAACTTGTCAAGCTTATAACATTTAAAGTATGAATCCTACGACAAAAACGAATAGAACCGTTTTGATAGAAAATTTAGTCTGCTTTAATTTTGTATATGGAATAATTTTCGCTAGGATTGGTAGTTACGGAGATATATATGAGAAACGCAGAAAACGCATATTCAATCAGCTCCCCCCCCCTCGCGCTCACCCCCCACCATCGGGTACTTTTAGTATGATGTTCTGTAGATACTAGCGAACAACCATGACAAATTTCAAAACTCCGGGATTTTTTTCACTCGATTTATCTAATTTGACTGGGCTACTAGGTCTCCAGGTTTCTTGCAAGAGTTTACTTTTAAATCCTAACTATTTTGATTTAAAATCTCCTAAGTTCGTAAAAAATATGAAAAATTGCCGTGGGAGGTTTGCTGAAATTATCGAGAGAACATCATATACACCTACAGAACGCTTGCTAGTGGAGTACCTAGTGTTTTATTTTTCATAAAATACTCATTGCTTCTTACTATAATTATTATGCTATAAAACACTAGTGTTTTATTTTTCATAAAACACTCAAACGATATCGACATTACAATAGATTGTCGCTGTCATGTATAATTTCTACTCTACTTATGCCCTACGAAGACAGTTTGTAGATAAAACGTTATATGGCACTTGTGTCTTATCAACATTTTAGACACTTAAGAAATTTTAAGCTTTTCTTGCGTGTCTAAAATGCCTTATAAGACACACGTACCATAAACAACTATGAGTTCACCACCTAATGATTAATCAATGAATAATGAACTACTTTGTGGCGATGGAGTTAATAATGACTGTTTAAAGCGTCAAAATTGAATACTTAACCATTTTATTATTATTGTTATTATCAAAGATTAAGGAATGTAATCGATTAGTTTTTTACGAACCTAAGTTGGGGCTATCACTCACAACTCCATTAACGAGTTGCAGCCAACAATGATCGTCCCAATCATCACCCTGAATATTATTTTGAGCAGTTTCATCGAGAAGCATTTTCTAAACGAAACTGTCGTGATTTCAAATTCAGGCAAATGTGAGAATCCTCGGATCAGAAATCCTGTCGTTTTGTTGAACGCAGATTTTTCTGTATTAAATCATTTGGATAAATTCAAAAATTACGTTTTTTTTGAAGACGACGAGGGTAGTTTCAATCTGACTTTGAACAACTTAACGCAGGTGAAGAAGCTCAACACTAGGGGGAAATTTTTGGTGGTATTCACAAAAGAAATGGTCAAAGAAACAATTGCAGATTTGCTGCAGAAAATGTACAAGCTGTTCATTTACAACGTTGTGGTTTTTAACGCGAAAGATTTCATCACTTGGTATCCTTACGAAAATTGCGGCAACACCGTAAAGTTCGTTAGGAACCTCCACGATATGTTCGATAATAAAATAAGGAAAAATCTCAATGGTTGTCCGGTTAAAGTCATGTGGGGGTTTTTAAATGCCATTCTAAACAATCCTCGCCCCAAGAACACTCCTGGATCCCAAATTGCATTCTTGAATGCCGTCGCAAGAATTTTAGGTCTCAACTTGGAGTATTTTCCAGAAGATAACGATTTTTTCCAAAAGAGGGGAGCGGACATTGAACGTTACGTGTCGGAAGTGGTTTTGAGCAAAAATCCGGACTTGTTCCCTTTCATGGAGATCTTGCAAGTGCCTGTTGAGTACGAAAGCAGCTTTCCTGTTTACTTCTCCACTTTTTTGATAGTTTTTCCACCGGCGAGAAAAATTTTGAACAGCTATAACATCGTGAAGATATTTCAAAAAACCGTTTGGCTCTCAATGGGAGTCACAATAATTTCTACGTTGTGGCTGTACAAAATTGCAGTAAAGAAAACTTTCGTGGATTCGGTTTTCGATTTGATCGAAATGTCTCTTTTGGCTTCACTAAGAAGTTCAAGAAGAAGTTTTCTGGTTGTTTTTGTTCTCGCTTTTGTTTTTCTAAACTGGTTTTATACTAGTCAACTGGGGAGTGTGCTGACACGCGCCAGCTACGAACCCAAAATAAAATCCATTCAAGAAATAATTGACTTGCAGTTGCCGATGGGATTTTCGAACGCGGACAAGCAACTTTTGAGCTTGCGACTGGATGATAAAACAGTGAGACAGCTTTGCGCGCTGAATCGTTCCAAATCAGAAATTTCAGAAGAGCACATTTCTGAAGCTATTTCAGGGAAGTTCGGATTCTACGGACGTTTGGTTACTGACCTTCGTCTCCTACGTTTCAGGAATCCAAAGAGCTTACGAATTGTCTCCAACGATATAGTGGGAATAATAAATTCGATTTTTTCTGTGAGAAGAGGATTTCCGATTATGGACGACTTTAATCTCGCCATACTCAAAACGCAGGAGACTGGCATGCCCGCGAAGTGGTTTCGCGAGATGATTTTTGACAATAAAACAATGTATACGATCCAAGAGGGCTTGAATGAGGCTGTAGCCTTGTCTTTGGAGAATTTGATGTTCGCATTTGTTGCATTGTTTTGTGGTTGGAGTGTAGCAGTAGTTATTTTTATGTTTGAGTTTCGCAAAACTAAATAAATTGTGATCTTGTACGTTAGACTTGCGATTAAGATAGCATCAGATTGTTTAGTTATGCCTTCTCACCATTTTGTAGAAATCAGCTACCGGTTTCGGCCTTAAAGGGCAATCCTCAAGCTATTTATGGAATGAAAGAGTAGAAATATTTTGAAATTTTCTATCTTTGATTGTTGATGACATATTAAATGTAATTCGTGTGAAGCATCTTCTCGTAGGTTTACCTTCACTCGCCATCGCCCGTGAAATAAACTTCCTATTTGTTCAGAAAAGTAGTTTTTATTTCGGTTTTTCAAGCAACACTTAATGGCACCCAAACCAGTTCTCTAACGTGCAGCGATTGTCGGCAACAATCCTATTAACTGTCAAGCCTGCATTGAACTTGTGCTTTATGACAAACATCTTCGTGAGATCATAATAATTGGCCTTATGAAACTATTTTCAAACTCTGAAAAGAGTATTGCTTTCGTTACTGGTTGTGTCAATAATTTAGAAATACAGGGTGATTCACGTAGACCGTGCGTTAGAAGTTTTTCCACTTCCCAGTGGAATAGAAATTTTAAATTTGGTACTCGGCCATTATCGACAATTCTGAATTCACCTAAAATATTGGCAAGATTCCGTCACTTCCGGTTTCGCCGGAAATGATACCAACTTTGTTATTTTAAATGGAACCCTATAATTTTGATTACATATTTAAGATCGTCTTTTCAGACTAAGTATTTCTTATCTGGGTTATCTTCATCTACCTGTCACAGTTTTTGACTTATGTCAATTTTTTCGTTCAAAATGTCACATGCAACAGTTGCTTTAAAAAATCGAAGCTCCTATAAACGCTTTGCAGTGATGAAACGAGGTTTTTTACAATCGATAGCGAAGGCATCAGAGAATCTTTTGAGTGGTCAACAATCTACGAACATAGCTTCAAACGTTCACAATTACTATTCAAAGTTGACGATGACAAAATGTGGAAAAGTCGATTTTTTCGAATGAAACGTACAATTTTTGGCAACGGCAATCGATAGAGCGCTAAATTTTAGGAGCAGTTTCATCAACATGTCCTATACCCTCTACTTATCAACTCTGAGTTATTGACGAAAAAAGATATTCTGAAAAAATTAGGAGTTATCGCAAATTGAGTAGGCTTTGGAAAATTTGTCACGTCAAAAAGTGACATTTTCATTATTAGTATTAATAATTGTTGGCTTAATGTTGGCCTTACAACAACGGTGGACTACACGAATGAAGTTGTTTTTGATTTATTTGTGATTTATGGTCAAAATGACACAGCAAAATAAGAACAATTGTTTAACAAAAAATACTCTCAAGACATAACTTCTTTCATTTTATAACTTACAAATACAAATCTTACAATAGAACTAACAATTATCAACATTAACCCTTTTGAAAGAAACAAACGTAACACAATTTAACAAAGCTTTTGTCATTCATTACATTAATACAATTCGTCTTCATGCGAGCAAATTTACCCTGTCATCTGCGCTAAATCTGGATACTTTGCGTTAAATGGCTCGGCAAGTTCTGTCTACAATTCGGTCATTTTGACCATAAGTCACAAATAAATCAAAAACAACTTGATTCGTGTAGCCCACAATTTATTGTTGTAAGACCAACATTAAGCCAACTATTATTAATACTAACAAAGAAAATGACACTTTTTGACATGTAACAAATTTTCCAAAGCCTACTCAAGTTCCGATAACTAATAATTTTGTCAGAATATCTTTTTTCGTAATTAACTCAGAATTGATAAGTAGAGGGTATAGGATATGTTGATGAAACTGCCCCTAAAATTTAGCGATCTATCGATTGCCGTTGACATAAATAGTACGTTCCATTTGAAGAAATCGACTTTCCCATATTTTGTGATAGTCAACTTTGAATAGCAATTGTGAACGTTTGAAGCTAAGTTAGTAGACTGTTGACCACTCAAAAGATTCTCTGATGCCTTCGCTATCGATTGTAAAAAAACTCGTTTCATTATTGCCAAGCGTTTAGTAGCTGTGATTTTTTAAAGCAACTCTTGTATGTGACATTTTGAACGAAAAAATTGCCATAAGTCAAAAACTATGACAGGTAGATGAAGATAACCCAGAGAAGAAATACTCAGTTTGAAGAGACGATCTTAAATATATAATGAAAATTATAGGGTTCCATTTAAAATAACAAAGTTGGTATCATTTCCGGCGAAACCGGAAGTGACGAAATCTTGCCAATATTTTAGGTGAATTCAGAATTGTCGATAATGGCCGAGTACCAAATTTCAAATTTCTATTCCACTGGGAAGTGGAAAAACTTCTAACGAACGGTCTACGTGAATCACCCTGTATATACACTATACAGGCTGTTTTTTTGTAAACTTGCCACCTTGGATGCAAAAAGGATATTAAATTGAAATAAACGCTGATCAACACCGTATGGAGGGGGACAATTGGGTGTGTATCCGGTTATTTTTTTCACTTCCGGTGTAACCGGAAATTATTTTAGCTTCTTTTTTTCAGGATCTACAATTTTTTTTGAGTTAGAAACATGTATCATACTTGACCGGAGGTTAGAGTCACGGCAACCCTAGATTTCTAAAAATATTGAAGAAATCGCTGAAAAATTAAGATTTTTCAAAATCGCAAAAATACGTCGATTTAATTTTTTCGAGGTGTACCTGACAGTGTAGTTTGATATTTGTTTTTATTTCTTATAAATGAATAAAATAAAGATATAAACGAAAATCTAGTTGCACAGATGAACTTGCTCCAAAAAAAGATGACTTGTTTTTTACATTCTTCCAAAATCTTCATTTTTCACTGATTTTTTCGATGTTTTGAAAATCTAGGGTGGCTGCGACTGTACTTCCGGTCAAGTGTGATGCATGTTTTTAACTCAGAAAAAATCGTACATTCCGAATCCGTTCAGAAAAAAGTCATTCCGTTTGAAGAAACAAAAGTATGCCAATTGCCGGCTAAACCGGAAGTGAAAAAAATTTGCAGAATGCACACCCAGTTGACCCCCTCCATACAGCCCTGTGACCCTGATCAGCATTTAATTCATTTTGATATCTTTTTTACATCCAATCATCCAAAGATATTCAAGGTGGGACGTTAAAAAAAAACACCCTGTATGATAATTTCTTTTTGAAAAAATTAAAGATGTTGGCGGTAATGATCTGGTAGTTTAGCCTTCCTTTGTTTGACAATAATATCTACGTCATTTTGGGCTTAGCCAAACCCAGCAGAGTATTTAGCCTAAATTGGTGCTTATTTTTGAAGAAAATGAAATTATTAACTTGGTAGTAGCAATGTTTTGCATTTTCTTTCCGCTTAGTTTCGTGATTATATTAAATGCTTGTTAGCTCCTTTTTGGTTTTTAAAGTCGATTTGATGGGTCGTTTGCGGCTGGTTTAGTTATAAATCGATTATCACCTTTTACAACTTTTCCATTTTAGAATAGACTTGTCCTATTAACCACTTTATTATTAAACCCATTAAACTAAATTTTAACACACTTAAAACGCTGAAATAGCAGTTTCAAAACAATTCATGTTCTCATAGATTTTTTTTTTAAAGACAATTTGAAAATGCAACTGCTCTTATTGTTATTTTCGTCAAAGATTTTCTAGCCACGGCGGCAAAAATTAAGAAGATATTCATTAAAGATCCGGTAGATTCATCAGAAATTACAGTCAAACGGAATTTTTGTGCCTTTTAAGTATTTCGTAAAATTCTCCAATTTTTTGCCATTTGTGTACAAATTGAACTCCTGCTAACAAGTTTCATGTAAAATGGGAAATCTCGGTGACGACAGAATTTCCTAATACTGCAATTAAGTGAAAAGTATCTATCTAAAAATGTACGAAGGAATAATTGTTCTTAATTTGCAACATATACAGCTGCAGCGTCTAGAAAATGCACGCTAAAGAATTCGAAATCGCGTCAAATAGCCAATTTTAATCAATTAAAATTAATGCCTGAATTTGTTTCGTCGTTATGAGATTTTCGAAGAAAAATTTTGCTCGTCGTATTCAAGGTCCACTTTAGTGACGCATATTCACCCCAGAACCCGAGATGGTCGTCGCAAAAACAACCATCGAAGAGTCCGGTTTTAAAACATTTATTTCTTTCAGTGAAAATTGTTATTAATCATTATTGTGTGTTACGGTTTATCTAGCGGTTGCAGCCCTGATATCCTAACAGGTACGAGAACGAGACGTTCTTGTTTTTTTTTGTAATCAAATTATTCGGTGTAATCCGATTTAAATCTCATCAAAATCTTCCTTTTTTTGCCTTCAGCAACAATCTTCGAATTGTTATAAATCAATTAACCAGAGACGCTTGGGTCTTCCAGCGTTTCCGCAGAGATGGAATAGGGGCGAGGTTTCATCACTAGCGCACCTATTAATTACGTGCTGCCATCGTGGATGTCGAGGAAAATCGAAGGGAGGGGTTTTCGGAAAACAACAAAAAAAAATTGTGGAACTTTGAACTACTCCAGTTTTGCTTCGAATTAACTTTGTTTGCAAGCTTACGGCTTATTGGGTAAATAAAAAAACCATCAAAAGAAACAAGGAAATAAAAGAGTTACTTTCACTGATTGATAAGTTTTTCAGATTCGTTAGACAACAATGTAGGGTCTACAAGCATTCATGAATTTTGTTCTCGCAATAGGCTTTTTTCAAGAGCACTTTTCAGGTCTAAAACCTAAAACCTAAAGGCTCGGAGACACCCTGTACACCCTTGCAATCTTCTCTTAAAAGCCGTGAATTAATACCACACTTTTAAATAAAGTAGTCATAATTTAGTTAAATTATTCCATTAGCGAGGTAGTCGATATTAACTGCGAGGCAAGTCGTCCACTATGATCGTCCCTCTTGTCTCTCTGAATTTTATTTTGAGCAGCTTTATAGAGATACATTTTAAAAACGAAACTGTAGTGATAACTAATTCAGATAAATATGAAAATCCTAAATTGAAGAATCCAGTCGTTTTACTGAGCGCGGATTTTTCTCAATTAAATCTTTTGGAGAAATTCCAAAATTACGTTCTTTACGAAGACGACGAGGATACTTTCAATCTGACTTTGAACAACTTAATAGAGGTGAGAAACTTCAATACTGGGGGGAAGTTTTTGGTGGTATTCACGGAAGAAATCGACAAGGAGTCAATTGCAAAGTTGCTGCGCAGAATGTACAAGATGTACATTTACAACGTTGCGATTTTGAACGCGAAAAATCTGATCACGTGGTACCCTTACGCAACTTGTGGCAACACTGTAAACCTGGTTAAGAACCTCGCCGGCGATATGTTTGATAATAAGCTAAGGAAAAATCTTGGTGGTTGTCCGGTTAAAGTCATGTGGGGCTTTATAAATGCAATCGTGAACAATCCCCACTCCAAGGACAACCCAGGAGCGCAAATTAAATTCTTGAACGCCATCGCAAAAATTTTGAGGCTCAGCTTGGAGTATTTTCCAGAAGGTGACGATTATTACCAAAAGAGTGGAACGGAGATGTCAGAGTTTGTTTCGAGGAAAAATCCCGACTTGTTCCCTTTAATGGAGACTGTGCCAGCACCTGTTGAATACGAATTCAGCTTTCCTGTGTTTTCCTCTAGTTTTTTGATGGTTTTTCCACCGGCCAGGAAAATTTTGAACAGCTATAACATCGTGAACATATTTGAAGTAAGCGTTTGGCTGTCGATGGGAGCAGCAGTAATTTCTACGTTGTTACTGTATAAAATTGTGGCGAAGAAAACGTTCGTGGATTCCGTTTTCGATTTGGTTGAAATGTCTCTTTTGGGTTCACTAAAAACCTCAACAGGTTTTCTGGTTGTTTTCGTTCTCGGGTTTGTTTTTCTAAACTGGTTTTATACTAGTCAACTGGGGAGTGTGCTGACACGCGCCAGCTACGAACCCAAAGTAAAGTCTATCCAAGACATAATTGATAGACAGCTGCCGATGGGATTTTCGAACGTGGACAGGTATATTTTAAGCATGCGAATGGATGATGAAACAGTGGGAAAGCTTTGGGCACTAAATCGTGACCAATCAGAAATTCCAGAAGAGCATATCCTGGAAGCTATTTCGGGGAAGTTCGGGTACTACGGGCGTGTGGTTGCCGACATTCGTATCCTACGTTTCAGGAATCCAATGAGTTTACGAATAGTCTACAACGATAAAGTGGGAAGAATAAATGCGGTTTTTTCTGTGAGAAGGGGATTTCCGATTGTAGACGACATTAATCTCGCCATCCTCAAAACGCAGGAGACAGGCATGCACAGGAAGTGGTTGCATGAGATGATTTTTGATCATAAGACGATGTACACGATCGAAGAGGACTTGAATGAGGCTGTAGCCTTGTCTTTGGAGAATTTGCTGTTCGCATTTGTTGCACTGTTTTGTGGATGGAGTGTAGCAGTAGTTATTTTTGTGTTTGAGTTTTGCAAAGCTAAATGAATCAGATTGTTTAGGTGTGCCTTCTCACAAATTTTGCTTTTAGATTGTAGTTACAATAATAATTGTTGATTGAAAAGATGCTCCGAGTTGGTCTATAATTAATTTATTAAAAGTAGGTGCTCAACGTATCATGACAGAATTTGGTGTGTTAATTTTCAGTGACATTGTAGGTGGATGGACAAATAATACCTAACAAGGGGTATGAACTTTAAGGGTTGAAACTTGAAAGGACCCCGCACACTGCTTATGGGAAATTTAGATCGATAGATTTTTTTTGTTTTTTTAATATGTTGTAGCCAGAGCGATGCTGATTAAAACGTCTCACGGGCGCAACCTTGTGGGGCCCACGGTTTGGCCTTTAGAGCGTCCCAAAGACAGGGCCGAACTCCATGATTCAAATAATTGAAAAATCGATATCTCGGCTATCTTTGGAGATAGAGCCTTAGTTTAAAAAGTCGTTGGTAGATCTTTCGCCAAGCTCTCTTGTTATGGCAAATAGAAAAACAAACGACGGTCTTTGACAAAAAAAGGCAATAATGTATTTTTAAAAAGGCGTTGTATACTTCCATGCAGGATGTTTGGCAGGGAATAACTTCAAATAGACCAGGATTTATTTGAAGTTACCTCCATTTATTATCGTCAGGGTGTTCCAATGAAAAGTATCCACCCCAAATATTTCGTAAACCAAATAAAATATGAAAATTCGCTCGGACAGGTCGATTTTTATTTGGAGGGGGACACTTAAGTCCATGCTTGGCGAAATTTCAAAACTCACCCCTTAACCCCGACCTACCCTCACTTCAAAATTTTAAATGGCATCCCCCCACTTGTGATACATCATTTGAAAGCTAATTTCATTGCCAATCTAACGCTGTAACAATTTTTTATATTTGTTCAACTCTAGCGCCCTCTTTGGTCAAATTTTAAATTACGTTAAGGCCCTTTGTTATCTGTAAACTAATGCAAGAATTTTTTTAATCTATCCATTCGTTCAAAAGTTACAGCCTAATCTTGAATGATTCCTAGGCTCAGAACCAGATCATGTCTTTCAATGTAACTTTTGAACGAGTGGGTGGATTTCAAAAATTCTTGCATCAGTTTACAGAGAATTTGAAACCCTTTCAAATGATGTATCACAAAGGGCCCTAATGTAATCTAAAATTTGACCAAAAAGGGCGCTAAAGTTGAACAAACGTCAAAAATTGTTGCAACGTTAGATTGGCAATGAAATTAGCTTTCAAATGATCACAAGTGGGGGGTTGCCATTTAAAATTTTGAAGTGGGGGTCGGTTGGGGTTAGGGAGTGAGTTTTGAAATTTTGCCAAGCATGGATTTAAGTGTCCCCCTCCAAATCAAAATCGACCTGTTTACGAAATATTTGGGGTGGATACTTTTCATTGGAACAGCCCTGTATATCAAACATGTACAGGGCGGTTCCTTTTTCACTGCTCACCATTGGCATCTCCTAAACGGTAAGAGATACGAAGTCGGTGAAATCAGACAAAAGTTGCGTTATTTTCTTGTGATTAAGAATCTGAAGAGAGCTCCCCGATATCTTGACTCGTTAATGAGTCATCCCGAAAAATCTTAAAATTGCGACAGAAATTAATATCTCCCTAACGATTGCTGCTATTTAAATGAAACTTGGAAATTTCCCATTTTTGACAGCTGTCAGTCGAATGACATCGACAGAAATCTTCTAAGCCTTCTAGACTTTGAGCATTGACAGTCAACTTTTGATTCTCTTATGGTCGCCATATTGAATCCTTCGGATACAAAAATGACTATTATTTTGTCTTGTGCAGTTTTATAACCTGACGTTAAAAAATTAAACAATCTTGTTATCATAATCTTAAGGCTCAAAATAACCAAATAACCACATTATGGACAAAAACTATTAATTCTTTGTACCTAGCTATTGTGAGTACACAAGATTTCAAATCTATATTTCAAATCCTGTGGAGTCATATGTTTGGTAAAATTAAACATCCAACTTCATCTGAAAGGCTTTTACTAAGTACCCAGTCACATCCAAAAAATTCAAAACTCTAATATCAATATAAAGTGTTATTTTGTCGCTGAAAACAGATGTTGGACCACTCTGTATACCGAACTGCATATATTCTGGGTACCACCACGCTAATAAAGGAGAAGAACTTCAAATAGAGCAGGCTAAGGTTTCCGCTTGGACGTAGTTAGGTATATGTATACAACCCCTTTTAAAAAGTACATAAATAAAAGTTAAGTTCTCTTATCAAAGACCGTCATTTGTTTTTCTATGTACATGACAAGATAGTTTGGCAAAATATCTACCAAAGACTTTTTGAGCGAAGGCTCTAACTTCAAAGATTACTGAGATATCGATTTTTTAATTATTTGCCTCATGGAGTTCGGACCTGTTTTTGGGGCGCCTTACCGGCCAAACCGTGGGCCCCACAAGGTTGCGCCCGTGAGACGTTTTAATCAGCATCGCCCTGGCTACAACATATTAAAAAAATCTATCGATCTAAATTTCCCATAAGAAGTGTGTGTTCAAGTAAATGGTAACATAAAAATGCAGCAGAGAAGCGGCTGGAACCTCCCCATCGCGTGGATCTTTGTATTCTGTGTAGATAGTCGTCAATTCAACAGAAATTTTTTACCCTTATCGACTGTGACTAATTTTGCAATTTTCTGACAAATACCGACACCACCTCGGACATCACCCATCACATTTGACAATATGTTCCTTTTAAGGTTAATCTTTTGCCACCTTTTTGACAACAACTGCCACTGTATGTCATCCACTGTCAGCTCGCTCCCTTTTAATGAGAAAGAATTTTTTCTCTATTTTCCACTGAAATGACAGAAACTGTGAATACATCTTTAGAACGAGAATTTGATCGTCTTTCTAATGGCGACATAAAAAAGGAGACCTTTGTATTTAAAATTTAAAGTTGATATGCCTAAATGGCACTTCCCGTGGACCAATTGCTTCCAAAAGCCTTTCAGGTCTTCAACGGGTCACCCAATCTCCATGTACCAAATTTCAGCTAAATCGATTCGCTAATTTGGGCTATAATGTATTTTTAGTGTTATTATGAAATTTCGATTTTTTGACCCAAAGAGCACTAAATGCGAACGAATTTTGTCTTACTTAAAACCAGAATTTAAAGACCTTTTTGATGGTGACAATAAATCTTTCAAAAACTTGTTTTGGATGGTTAAATGAGTGAATAATTTTAAAGTTACAAATTGGTGTGTCAAAACGGCAGTTTCCGTGGGCCGATTGAATCCAAAATTTGTTCAGCTCTTCGACGTGCAATACAATCCCCGTGTGCAAAATTTCAGCCAAATCGGTTCAGGGGCTTGGGCTGTACCGCGATTTTAAAGTCGGATAAAAATATTTTTTTTTTAATTTTTGATCAAAAGGGCACTAAGAATGAATACATTTTTAGAAGCAGAATTTGAAGGCCTTTTCTATGGTGAAGTGAAAAATGGGGGTTTGCATTTAAAATTTAAAAGTTGATGTGCCAAAATGGCATTTCTAGTTGCACGATTGGCTCCAAAAGCTTTTCAGATCTAAGTTGGGTTATCACATGCACACGTACCAAGTTTCAGCTAAATCTGTCGAGTAGTTTGGGCTGTGGCGTGTTTACGAACGTAGGAACGTACGTACGTACGTACATACATACAGACACATTTTAAAAACCACTTTTTTGGGCTCCTGAGACCTCAAAACGTATAGATCCGGTCTTATCTCGAATTCGAAAATTTTAGTGATTGCAGTAACCTCCCTTTTTTTTAAATGGTGAAGTGGAGTGGGGAGGTTAAAATACGGGGTTCGATAGATTTCGGTCAACTATTGAAAAAAGATCTTATTAGTCATTGACCTGCGTCTTCTGTGGGCTTTTTAAAACACAAACACTTAAAAGTTTTGAATGCCAAACAGATCCCTGTAATTATCTCTTACCATTACTTTCTAAATTTTAATAAGCTCGTTCCTGCAAAAGTACAAAACTATTAGAAGAAGCATAGGAACATTCGACATGAAAATCTTTACATTTTCTTGGGGATTCCACAATAAAAAAACACCTTTATTTTAAATGTATATTGATTTTCCTGGAACAAACAGAACTAGAAAGGAAACATTGCGAACAGTTAAAGCGAAAAAGATGAAACAATTTACGACTTTAAATTTTCAAACCCCAAATTTGTCGTTCAGAGAAGAGGTTACGTATCCCCTGCCGGCCAAAACGAGGTGGCATTTTTTTACTAAATCATCAACGAATATCAATTCAGGACAGGGTTCCAGCTTTTCCAAGCGTTTGACTTCAGCATACAGTTTAGGCAAGAGCTGCTTGGCGAAGTCAACGTCGGCTTTCTTAAGTTCTTTTATTGCGTCCTCGTAGTCCTTGTTGCTCGTAAGTGATGGAACTGGCCAATCTTCAGAGCAGACTCTACATCCACACGTGAAATAATAACGCTCCTTCAGTCTTGACAACAATTCTGCTCTATCACTAGTCCAATACGAAGTTCTACAAAAGAATATGAAAAAACTGACAACAATTGTAAGACACTCACTCTCTGTACGATACGAAGCACTGTTCCCCTTCTTTGATGGTTCTGTTTGCCCTTAGAATCATGCTGTTGTCATGCGTGGTCCAGTTGACATTAGGACAACAGGAGTGATTGAAGAGACCGTACAAGGAATAAATTCCAGCAACAAGTTGAGGAGGGAAAAATAAATTTACAGCGTGGATGTTACTTGCAGCAAAACTGTGAACGGCACGTTTTTTGAACAGTTGCTCCAAATTGTTCAAATGATCAAAATCTTGGAAGAACGTAGTGTAATTTTTTAGGGCCAAGAACATTAAGCTTGCCGTAAATATGGCTTCGTACAGGCGGTCGCCATCGAATTTGTCGAGATGAGTCGACAATTCGTACACTTCTCGATACCTGTCTGAACGGTACTGATGTTCACTTTCCACGTCGTTGTTACGGCAAAAACTTAGCAGAGTTGTCTTCAGTACTACAGTACAAGACGAAAGGGTTTCATCAGTGAAAACATGTTGAACAAGACATTCGTACTTGTGATACTCCTCCGCCTTCTTCTTGCACGTGTCATTACAGTACACTGCGGTCACGCAGCTATCACACGGTATCAAATCATACGAATTTTTGCCACATTCAGAACAGTATTCATATATGTATGCCATTACTGTTAAGCAGAAGGGTTTATCAATTGCTATTATTTCCCCTATCTCTATGTCTCTGTTAGTGACAATGTGCTTCCCAAATTCCTCACTTTCTGTAATGTCGATGCAGTTTTTAGCGCATTGAATCGAGGGATGCTGTTCACAAACAGGGATTGAGGGGGGTCCTTCAATCGATAGTAATTCCTCCCTTTCCTCGCACAGTTTTCGGCCAGACAATAGTTTCGGTTTCAGATCTTCTCTGCAGCCAGCCTTAAGCGCTCGGTCTATATCCTGTAGTCAAATTAATAAATGTGTCAAAAGCAATTGTATAGCCCTTGAATATCAAGCGAACATCGTTACGTCATCCCAACAGCCCAAAAACGTTCATTAACAGATAGCAGTAATTAGGTACTTAGATAAATAAATCTTACAACAGAAATTTTCGCGCTCTAAACCAATCAAAGTCATTTTAATCGAAAAGGGTGAGTTTTAGCGACATTCTACAAGATCCTCTTTTCTGGGTAGAATCGACCACCGATTAAGATTTTATTATTATTTGGTGAGAAAAATGCCTACAACAAAAGAAAATGTAAAAAAATGTGTAAGGCCCTCCAAGAAAAAAGTGATGAAAAAGCTCTTTATAACACTAACGATTGCTCCAAATTCAAAATTCTATTCTTGATATTTTTCTAGAAATTAAAAAAAATATATTATTTGAGTACCCCTTTGAAGGGGCGCAACTCCCCTATAAACCATCTCCGGACATATGTCCACAGGAACTTTTTTTCCTAGAATGATGTAAGAAATAACGTCCCGGAGTTAGGACCATGAATTTAGGAACATCCTGTATTTTAATTACACTAAAAGCCCTAAGAATGACCAAGAATTTCCAAATAGATGGAGAATTGGGTAGCGATACGTAAAACTATATCTCAAATACTGAAGAATTGGACAATTATAGAAGAAAAAGTAAAAATAAATAATTAAAGGTCAATTAATATCTTGAGTAATATTCTTCGCAAATGTGATTTTATTGTAGTTATTGTGGTCCACATTTCCCCTATTTGTTTGTAGATTTTGACCATTTCTAGGTTCGAAACCGGTTCATATGTACTTCAATGCTACTTTTGAAGGGGTGGATTGATTTTAAATGATGTATCGCAAAGGGCCTTAATGTGATATAAGTTTTTCCATAGAGAACTGATTTAACTTTAAACTTGATTAGATCTCCGTTTTCAGTAACGCGAAATCGCAGATTTGATGCGAATTAAATCGCCGGCGTACGTAAAAGTGGAGTTTATCCATGTCCGCTACTTAAAATCGCATAAAATCGGGCTGAGGGGTCATTGTCTAGTTTAGAGAACTAGGGACACGATTTTCACAAAGTGACTGCCTACTTATTTTATTTCACAGTAATAGTCAAGTCATATTAGATCTAAAAAAGACGGACTCGTGTTGGCACCTGAAATGAAGGGTCGAAAAGTGTGCGCTTCATCCCTTATTTGGCGAAAACCACCCCTAAACGTGACATGGCGCTAGTTTTTAACATTTTTCGGCGAAACTATCCATCTGACAAAAAAATTATTCTAATCAAAAGTATTTACTATGAAATTCTGCATTAAAAAAATCCTTTTGATTATTTTGCTTATCCCCACCTAATCCTCGCAAACGACGTCCGAAATTGTAGAACAGTCAAATTAGATTTTAGTAGAACATATTTATATATTTATGAAATTTTTGCTACGGATTGCTGATGGGCCCTGAAATGAAGGGCCTCAAACTTAACACCTCCCAAGTGTAAACTTCATCCCTCTTTTGGCAAAAACCTACTCCCAGACGTGGACATGGCGCTAGTTTTTAGCATTTTTCAGCTAAACTATCAAACGGACAAAAAATTACTCTAATCAGGAATATTCCTCGTGAAATTCTGCATTAAAAAGTCCTTTTCAGCATTTTTCTTATCCCCCACCTAATTCTTGCAAACGACGTCCGAAGTTGAGGGTACCGCTAGATTGATTTTCGGTGTGAGCGAAAAACAACCCTCAACTTCGGACGTCGTTTGCAAGAATTAGGTGAGGATAAGCAAAGTGATGAAAAGAACTTTTTCTACAAACACTATTAAAAACAGTTGTTTTAACGTTTGTTGACAATTGTTAAAAATGACATTTTATGGTACCAGTATTAATAGCTATTTATTTAAGAAGGATATTAAGATATTCATAATTGACGAGGACGTTACCTAACGACGACGAGGCGAAAGCCGAGTCGCCTTAGTAACGTCCGAGTCTATTATGAATTGTTAATATCCGAATTGAATACAAGGCTTTATCGAAATCGCAGGTTGCCTTTGTTTGACAAATGGTAAAAGTGTGAAATTTTGACGTTAAATTTTCTGCCGTTTTGAATTTTCAAACGTAATGGATTCTGATATTATTCCTGAGGATATTTTGATGGAAGCCAACGAAGTTACTTCGAATTTGTTGCCAGTACAATCAAGAACATTGTACGAGAAGGAGTACCTCGAATTTTGTAAGTGGCGGGAATCGCGAGGTGTAAAAGGAACTGCAGAGCCAATAGTACTCGCGTATTTCAAGAAGAAGGTAATTTTAATTTAGCTATTACCAATTATTGTTGTTGGTGACATTTTGTTATTACCTAGGCAGAAAATTATGCTGCGTCTTCGCTATGGACTAAGTACTCCATGCTAAGATCTTGTTTAGAGATAAAGGAGAGGGTCAAGATAAGTGAATATGGCAGTCTTATTGCATTCATCAAGCAGAAGAATGTTGGTTATGAGGGAAAGAAGGCAAAGGTGTTGACAAGGGACGAAATAAATGAATTTCTGCGCGTTGCGTCAGATGAATCATTTTTGATGATAAAGGTAGGTATAGATTTAGAAATGCACTCAATGAGATTATTGAGCCTTGGTTCTTGTATTGTTTGCAGGTTGCTTTTCTTTTCGCCATTTCTGGCGCTTTGCGTGGAAAGGAGTTGGCGTATATAACTATTGACGACATTGAGGATAAGGATACTCTGCTTGTGGTTACTATCTCGAAGTCAAAAACACACGTCAAACGTGTATTCACAGTAATTTCTGAAGGCAATGTTAATGCTGTCGAGTTGTACCGAAAGTACATTGCATTACGTCCTCCAAATATGGAAAATCGAAGATTCTTCGTGTCATTTAGAAATGGAAAATGTACTAGACAAGTATGCGGAGAGCATTTCTTTGCAAGTATTCCGCAGCGAATTGCGAAATTTCTGAATCTTCCAGAAGCAGAAAAATATACTGGGCATAGCATGCGTAGGTCATCTGCCACGTTGCTGGCAAACTCCGGAGCAGATATTATGCGACTAAAACGGCTTGGCGGCTGGAAAAGCAGCAAAGTTGCCGAGTCATATGTGGAAGATAGCATTGCCGAGAAGATTAAAACTACCAGAAACATCTTAGTTGATGATGTATCTATAAATTCTGGACACATTGTTGAAAGGATGACCTCTACCAAAGCAATTACGTTAACCACTTCGGATTCTACAAGATTTGGTGTGTTTGACAATGCCGCTGCTTCAGGTTCATTGATGGCTGAAGAAACTATGAATTCTACTATAGATACCAAGGGGATGACACTTTGCTCGACCAAAAACGATCCAATTAATTTCAACTTTAGTAACTGCCATGTTACGATCAATATGAAGCCGGGAGAAAGTTGTACTTGATCTTATTTTGTATGTATTGAATTTTTATTAATTGTTACCTACTAGGTGGCTATTCTTTAAGTTTTGAAAAAAATAAATATTTGCATTATTATCTTTGGGTTATTGGTAACTATGTTATTATGGACCGGTAACTATGCTATTAAGATTCGGTAACTATGATGTTATGATTTGTTTACCTTGACAATACTCCTGTAATATTATGATGTATTTAACAGGCAACTAAGCAACAACATTAAGACACTATAACGATACAAATTTCGATAATAGCTATTAACATACCTAGGAATGTTATGACTATCATAACAGACGCAGATGTCAATTGAAATCCGAGCTCGGAGATTCATAACATCCGAGGTTTGTTCAATAGTTTATCGGTTTAAAGCGATTAAAGCCAAAATTAAAAAAATGTTGCGTGAATTCGCGTCATTTTGACAATCGAGATGACAGCATTTGAATGGGGTCATTGTTGTCATGAATGGTTAATGGGCTTGTTGTCTAGAAACCATTAGATAACGTTATGATCTGCTTACCAGCCTATTTTTATGCATGTTAAGAACGCTTTAATCGCCTGAAACCGGTAATAGTTATTTACAATATTAGTGCGGTAAATTGCATTTTACAGCGCGAGGTTTTTTTGAAGCACGACGCGCAGCGGAGTGCTTTAATTAACCGAACGCTGTAAAATGCTTACCGCACGAGATTAGTATTGAACTTTTTGGCCGACGCGCGCAGTAAGATGCAACATTTTGAGAATTTTGGCGTTTAAATGCGAACACAGTAATTACCACCGATCAAAGTGGCCACTGATAATAAAATGTCAAATTATTTAGATTTCAAAATGTCTGATAGTGAAAGTGATTTTTATGCACACCGCCAGAATTAAGGGAGGTGGCCCAAAGTGTGTCTTCTGTCTAACTTCCACAGCTGTTCGCAATAAGATGGTGAAAAGCTACATGCCAAATGTCAAAATAATGTCAACTGGCGAAAGATGACGTACCGGCAATTGAGATAAAAACCTAAATTTTAAATATTTAGACGATATTAATCAATTCAAAAGTTAAGTAAAGTGAAATTTCTATAAATGAGATTTATTGTTGTAGCGTTACTTTAATATTTGAGTTTGCCTGCGAGCCAGTGTTTTTTCGAAATTTTACCGCACCGGGGTGTTGTAAAGTGATAACGTAACCGTAAAATCGAAGTTACCGTGGACGTCAGTAGTGTGTAAAACTGTCATTTAGATGTCAGAAGGCCAAAAAAGTCATTTACTTTTAACAGTTTTGTTAAAAGTGATTTACTTTTAACACTCAGTGTTAAAAGTGACAATGCAACAACAATTAAACAAGCCCCGGCAACAAATTGTCACTATACCTTAGTTACAGCGAGTTTCATGGACGTTTTCAACTAATAATATGAAAACTTTTGCTTTTAATCGTGTTTGTAGAAAAAATAGTGTATGATATGCGTGTTAAAAGTGATTTTATTTTGTTCGAAGGGATGGGCCACTCCGCTGCGCGTCGTGTCCCAAACTTCCCGTCTTACAAAATAAAATACCACTTTTAACACTATATCATAAATAACTATTTTAATGCAGAATTTCCCGAGGAGTATTCTTGATTAGAGTAATTTTTTGTCCGTTTGATAGTTTAGCTGAAAAATGCTAAAAACTAGCGCCATGTCCATGTCGCCAAAAAAGGGATGAAGCTTACACTTGGGAGGTGTTAAGTTTGAGGCATTTCATTTCAGGGCCCATCAGCAGCCCGTCGCCAAAATTTCAAAAATATACAAATTATTTCTTCTAAAAAACCTAACTTGACTGGACTAAGAAAATAACTAATACTTGCCAAAATTGCATCTTGATATCGTTTCATCTTCATTAAAGCCGAAGGCCGACAAGCGTAGGACAGCGCCCTGGATTTCGATGTTTCTGCATATGCTAATGCTGCGGTAAATAGATAAGCTGCCGCCTCATATTCCTCCTTAGCCAAAAATTCTTTAGCCTTATTCCTGAAATCCTTAGCCGTAGCGTCGTCTTTCTTCGGTATGTTTAAAGTTGCAAAATCGACATCGATGGTACGGTCGTGAACGGGAAAATCTCCACGTAAAATGTTTTCCCTCATCGACACCATCCTGTCGATAACGTGTGGTATTCTGGCAATGCGTATCATTTTTTCACGTGCTGCAATCTCATTTAATATAATACATATAATGTAAATCGCTGTTGTTATTAGTATAATATTATTATTGACAATAATGAAAATTATAATAGATCATAACATCTTACCAGATTGTTTGTGCTTTTTGTAATTAGTACACCTTTGAAAGTTGTTAACAATAAAGTAACTCTTTGAGTCTTTGACCACACTTGCTGAGCTTGCTGATGTATCGCGATCGAGTGCTCTACATTTTTTCTGGATGCGCAACCACTCAACCAGTAAAGGCACAAACAGCCAATCAGCGGAGCCGAGCGCTTTGCTTAGTGACCTTCAACGGGGGATTTGGTTGCCGTGATTTGGTGGTGCTAGAAAAATTATAGACAGAGTAAAAAATAAAACCGTTAATTGGTGGAAATTAACAAAGTTAAAGTTTTGACTTTTTAAGCCACCAAGTGTCATGATCGTCATGATAGATAGTCAAATGTCAAATCCACCTCAGATTCATTGTACCGTTCGTTTCATTCCAGGCGCCGTATAGGGAAATAACACGGGAAAAGTGTTTTTATTTTTTGTTTGCTCCTGAAACTGGTTCCGGCCAAATCTGAGTGATACGGTCAATGGGCCTCAATGTCCTCTACGCATGAAAAAAAAATGGCCCTGAAATGCCCCCTTGTTAAAACGGGAGGACCGGTTGAAAATTGGAATTTTAAATTTCGCGGGCGTCAATTCAGCGCTGTTTGACATCTCCGAAAACTAAACTTCCAGGGGCGGCTTTCACAATTTCTTGAGTTTTCGCTAACGTCATTTACTTACTTTTTTGGAATTTCTACAAATTATTGAGTGAATTCTGAGACGAAATAAACCGGCGCATTTTTGCAATAGTCCCAGAGAGTCTTGGTGTCAGAAACTTTACTAAAGAAAAGACACTATGAGGGTAACCTCACAAAAATTTTGTCTTTGGTTCCTTCGCTAGAACCAGACCGCATTTATTAACATTTTAATTCTCGAGGCAAGTCTCTGTTTATAGTTAAATCTGTCTTAATCGTTGTTTTGCTTCAGTTATGAATATTTTCACTGGAAGCACAGACTACGAGAAGGATTGGTCGAATGAGGAAATGGCCAATATTCATGAACATTTTGCAACCTACCACCGTCCCCTTAATTATGTTTTGCTATATTTGTTTTGTAAATTGAATCCTCGCGAGGAACTTTATTACTTTCTCACCTTACAGTCCAGTCTAATAACAAATAAAATAAATAGTAAGTAAATAATAAAATTTTTGCTGCTTATATTTTTGATGTGTTTATCTTCAAGAGATATTGTAGTGACAATAATTATCTAAGTTATATTGTTTCATTTATATGAGCAGTCGGTACAGCATATAGCGGTCATAAATTCCCTAATTTGATTATTCAAGAATTTATTCAAAATTTCAACATTAAATTGTGAATTATCAACTAAAATATCTAGAAAATAAGGCACATAAGACCTAGGTATGCTATTTTATTAATTATTAACATTTTTAGAATAAAACAATTAAAATTTGGCAAGCCAGTTACATATCTTCGTCCACACTCCAAACACGCACTCCGCGGTTAAATAACTGTTGGGGCAAAGGCACATCTTGTCCCAGGGGACAAGCAGGGCATGGTAACTCCTGCAACAGATTCCTCGGCACAGCCGAAGCCACTAGTCTAGGCAAGGCCATCACCACCAGCTTCCAGGCCTTGGAGTGGAGACTGCAGGTGCCTTTTCCATCAGCCTTACAGGTGCTTGGTAAGGCGTATCCACCCTAAATATCAGAACCATCCTTGTCTTCGCTGTGACTCGTAAGGTCTATCGACACACCAACTTTTAAGCAAGACCTTCGCCTTACCTTCTGTGCTACGTAGCCTTTAGTGGCTCTCCATATTGTTATTCTTTAACAGAATTTGGTACCAGGTTCATGGTAACTGAATATTGGCCATTTCCTCATTCAACCAACCCTTCTCGTAGTCTGTGATATTTCAGTGAAAATATTCATAACTGAAGCAAAACAACGATTAAGACAGTTTTAACTATAAACAGAGACTTACCTCGAGAATTAAAATGTTAATAAATGCGGCCTGGTTGTAGCGAACAAAGACAAAATTTTTGTGAGGTTACCTTCATAGTGTCTTTTCTTTAGTAAAGTTTCTGACACCAAGACTCTCTGGGACTATTGCAAAAATGCGCCGGTTTATTTCGTCTCAGAATTCACTCAATAATTTGTAGAAATTCCAAAAAAGTAACTAAATGACGTTAGCGAAAACTCAAGAAATTGTGAAAGCCGCCACTGGAAGTTTAGTCTTCGGAGATGTCAAACAGCGCTGAATTGACGCCCGCGAAATTTAAAATTCCAATTTTCACCCGGTCCTCCCGTTTTAACAAGGGGGCATTTCAGGGCCATTTTTTTTTCATGCGTAGAGGACATTGAGGCCCATTGACCGTATCACTCAGATTTGGCCGGAACCAGTTTCAGGAGCAAACAAAAAATAAAAACACTTTTCCCGTGTTATTTCCCTATACGGCGCCTGGAATGAAACGAACGGTACGATAGATGTTCCAAGGTAAGGGATGGCTGATAGAACTCTATAGGAACAGCCACAAGTTCCTAGCAGTACCGGATTGAGGTGGGTTCGGGGTCACAAAAATTACGGACCCTTTTCAGTATAAATTTTCTTTGGGCCATACTAAGTACGAAAATATTGAATGAAGTGAACATATCTTGTGGCGCATTCCACGTCAAATCGGTCAAAAAAATACCAATTGCAGGGATTTTGTTGAAATTTAATATACAGGGTGTTATTTTTAAAACTTCCCACCTTGAATATCTTTGGATGTAATAAAGATATTGAATTGAAATAAACGCTGACCAATCCCGCACGGAGGGGGACACTTGCGCGTATACAGGGTGAGTCTGAAAGGCTCCACATCCTTTATACCACAGAATCTACTGGTCAAATGATGAAGCTTGGTGCAAAAATTATTGGTCAATTGTGATTCCTCTTGATGTTATAAGCCGCCAAAGATCTTCATTTTTAAACGTTCTTTTTAAATATCTTTCGAAAGGTGTATAGTAGGATTTTGAATTTTTGCACAGCATTGTTACAGACCAAGAAGCAACTGCTGATGGTAATTAAGATATTATCCAAAAAGCGGATCTCTGTTATACAGGGTGGCCCCGATGTTATTTGTCCTTGAACTTTTTTATGTTTGAAAATATTGCTAATTTGCCTATGCGGCCGTATTGCCCGTTCAATTCTAAAACTTTTTTGGCTCTTAAAATTGGACGAAAAAACTAACCACTCACGAGAAAAATTGAAAAAACAGAAAACATGATGCATGTAATCACCTTAAAACCAATGGTGAGTTTACCTCATAAAAAAGTGAAATTACCATCAATGTTTTTTCTTCAGTTGTGAGCAATGGTTCTGGGCACAGATGTAGGACAACACCTTCAATGCAAAAAAACAGTTGAAATGTGATGCGTGTCAACGTACACTTTGATTTTTATTGAAATTGTAGGTTTATCACGATAATCATGTTTTCGGGTTTTCCATTTTTCCTCGTGATTGGTTAGTTTTTTCGAAAAATTTTAAGAGCCAAAAAAATTTTAGAATTGAACGGGGAATATGGCCGCATAGGCAAATTAGCAATATTTTCAAACATAAAAAAGTTCAAGGGCAAATAACATCGGGGCCACCCTGTATAACAAAGATCCGCTTTTTGGATAATGTCTTAAGTACCATCAACAGTTGCTTCTTGGTCTGTAACAATGCTGTGCAAAAATTCAAAATCCTACGACACATCTTTCGAAAGATATTTAAAAAGAACGTTTAAAAATGAAGATCTTTGGCGGCTTATTAGAGGAATCACAATTGACCAATAATTTTTCACCAAGCTTCATCATTCGAACAGTAGATTCTGTGGTATAAAGGATGTGGAGTCTTTCAGACTCACCCTGTATAGAGGGAATTATTTCCACTTCTGGTTTAACCGGAAATGACCTTAACTTTGTTTTTTCAAATAGAATGACACATTTTTCTCAACGGATTCGGAATCTACGATTTTTTCTGAGTTGAGAATAGGGCTGTGAGATATCGGAATTTGAATATTGATTATCGATATATCGATATACCGATAACTAAATATACCGATTTATCGATATATCGACATATATACAATATATACAATTGTATCGATATTGTTACTGTGGTATTATATCTTTAATCGAGTAACATCTCAGTTTTAAGGGCTAGATAGGTATGAATAGGTAATCGACCTTTTTCTGCAGTTTCTTGATGTTAGTTAGTTAATATTGAAATCAATTATTGATTGAATCGATTGGATTGGAGCGCTCAAGCATTATTATTGTTTACGTTGTGCCCTGGAAAATAACGTAGGATTTGAAATAAACGCCAATAGGGCACAAGGGTGCTTTGTAAAACAACCAGTTATCAGTTATTATGTCCAATTTTCTACAAGTCGATTAAATAAGTATAGTAATTCCTACCATCACTTGCTTAAATTGTTTATATTGTTGTTGTCAACAAAACAAAACTGAATCAGACCGAATACTTACATTTAAAAGAAGTCAGAACTTCAGAAGTGTCATTATATGTGTCGATATACGGGACACCGATTATCGATATACCGATATATCGATATATTATTGATATATCGATATTTCGGTATATCGATAACAAACTTTTATCGATATATCGATATATCAATTAAAAGTCGCAGGCCTAGTTGAGGACATGACCGGAAGTGCATTCACAGCCACCCTAGATTTTCAAAAACATCGAAGAAATCGGTGAAAAATAGAGATTTTCGAAAAACGCAAAAACACGTCTACTTTAATTTTTTAATGCAAATTCATCTGACCATTGACATTTTCTTTTTATTTACTTTTGGGATTTTGACAGATTGTGAGGTAAGAGAAAATTTGATAGAAATAAGAGAAATCAAAAAATTAAATTGCTCAGGTAAATTTGCATCAAAAAAACTAACTTGACGTGTTCTTGCGTTTTTCGAAAATCTAAATATTTCACCGAGTTCTTCGATGTTTTTGAAAACCGTGACTACCCTTCCGGTCAAGTATGATACATGCTTCTAACTCAGAAAAAATCGTAGATTCCAAATCCGTTGAGAAAAAGGTGACATTCGGTTTGAAAAAACTAAGTTAAGCTCATTTCCGGTTAAACCGGAGGTGGGAAAAATTCTCCCAATATATGCGCAAGTGTCGGTCCATACGGGATTGGCCAGCTTTTATTTCAATTCAGTATCTTTATTACATTCAAAGATATTCAAGGTGGGAAGTTTTAAAAATAACACCCTGTATATTCAAACGTTTTAAAGCAAGATACTTGACTTAGAAAATAAATCCGTGGCACAAAGCTTTGTATCTTAAAATTCTCTCACGATTTAAATTTTTTTTGTCATTTAAAATATTCGAAATTACATCAGTTTCTAATATTCTGCAGTTCTTCATTCTGTCCATATAAAATTTGAAGAAGAAAAAACCTCGAGCATGAAAGATTAAGCAATTCCTAGGTCATTTGACAATATAAGCGACGTGACTGAATACACCGAGATTTATAAACACTCTGCTGAGGAAAATTTTAACAAAAAAACGAACTCCAAAGTTTTTAGCTTTGGACTTCTTGTCGGCCAAACCTTTAACCTCGTATATTTCTTTCTATGCTTTAGGTTATCAACATTGTTGCCAACTTACCAAAAAATATTTTTTTTTCCAGTTTGGACCTGGACGCATTTAAAATATTCTAAATAACATCAGTTTCTAATATTCTGCATTAGTTCTTCATTCTGTCCATATAAAATTTGAAAAACAAAAAAGCTCTGGCATGAAAGATTAAGCAATTCCTAGGTTATTTGACAAGATAAGCGACATGACAGAGGATAACTGAATGCACCGAGATTTATAAACACTCTGTGGCGGAAACTTTTATCAAAAAACAAACTCCAAAGTTTTTAGCTTTGGACTTCTTGACGGACAAACCTTTAACTTCGTATAATTCTTTCTTTATGTTGTCAAAATTGTTGCCAACTTACCATAAATTCATTTTTTTTCCAGTTTGGACCTGGACGCGTGGATCAACGAACCCCCCGTAGACACGGATTCCGAGAGCGACCAAGAGCTCGCCGACAACCTCTTCGTGAAATCCGAACATGCGGAACCCTCCCGCGAACGATATCAGCCGGAACCGACCGAAGACGAGCTGCGCAAAAGCCGCGAAGCTCGCAAGCACGAACAACAGAACAACCCCCACTACCTCAAGAGCGCGGAGGGGGAAAGAAACAACGAGAACATCGACAACATCCCCGTGGCCGAGCTCGACCTCAACGTGCCCCTCAAAGTCTCGGGGCCCAAACGCTCCGATAAGTACCTCAACATGAACAAGAAGAAGTCGAAGAAGAAGAACAAAAAGAAGAAGAAAAGGGACGGGAGCGAAACGTCAGAGGAGGAGGAGAACGTGGGGGAGGGGCCCTCCGTGGAGGTGAAGAGGGATATGGAGTTGCCTGAGGGGGCGACGTTGTCGGATTCTGACAGCAGTCACGGGAGGGCGGATGACCCCCACAAGGCGCTGAACATCGACCTTGATTTGTAAGTACAACCTAGCCGACCGGTAACGGCTGGCTAACCTCAACAATATAGTTTTAATCTTATTTTTGAGGTAATTCCCACTCAAAACTATTAAAATAGACAATGTTTCTGTTTGCTTCAGGCCACCCGTTTATAACGCCACTAAAGAGGAAGACGTAGAGGAAGATAAACCCAAGAAAAAAGAATCTAAGAAGAAGACTAAAAAGGTAGGTGGTATTTTTGAAAGTTTGAGTGATTCACGGGTGCATCATTTTCGCGAATTCTATTTTCTATTTTAATAACGTGCATCTACTGCGAAATGATTTAATGGGGAATGGTTCCGAGTAAACATGAGTGTATTTAATAATTAATCTTCATTTGTGACGCCTTGTTTTCTAAATGCGAGACAGGATTATCGCTTGTCACTCTGCAAAACATGCCATACAGGGTGGTTGTTTAAAGAGTTTTTAGTTTTGTCCAGTGGTGGTAGTGGTCGTGACGTCAGTCGGAAATGTGAGGTCGGTGATTAAATTGCCATTTGGATTGATATTACCGAAAATTGTTCAGAATATCTTTTACACACTTTAAAAATGATCAGAATTATCGCAAACTTTCGGTCATGTCATCCCAATCACCGACCGCACTTACCTTTAAAAAAATTGCTGCTGAGTAAATATGTAGAAGTATTGGGACAACTGTGTATAAGATGCAGGTGAGGGTCGTTGTCGTTATCTGACGTTTCGATTCGAACTGAGGTTGTTCATCGTCGGAAATTATTGTTTTCGTGACAAAACAACAGCCAAGCATGATTATTCGAGGTTGTGATCTAAAAATATGGCGATATACTTGAAGAATTTTATTTGTATTCTTATTATTTAAATGTTTAAGGAATTGGAGTTTGAACTTGAAGCATTTTTTTACTTTTGAATAAACACGTAGTTGTTGAACAAATGAATCGAGTGTCTGATAAATGTGATGATTTGGGCCACCAATGCATTTTTGAATTATTGAAAATTTCAACTGTTGAGATCTAATAAAAAAGAAACTAAAGTTGGCCAAGGAATACTCCGATACGTTGACGTTTATGTGACAGTACAAATAATTGTCACTTTTTGACAGTGAAGCAACAGAGGACAGAAAAAGGTTTCGGACTACTGAGATTTAAAAGTGTTGATATTCTTTTCGTACTGATGAGCCCTTGAAGAAATGAAGTTGTTACTAGTAAACCTGTAAGCGTTTTTGGGAAATAATAATTTGATCAATAGTGCAATTTAAGAGCAGAGATTATTTTCAAACCAATCACTTTGATTCATTTATAAAATTTCTAAGCAATCCAATTCATTTAGAAGCGATTAATGTATTTTATCGCAGTTTGCACGAGTCATTTAATCGTTTCCTTGATGACTTGATCTTGAACACAATTTTTTTACTGCTGAAAATAACCCCGTAAACCAAGTTAATGGAAATAAATCCAGCACTTAATGTTGAAAGCAAATCATTTGGCACAGTGATTACTGCTGGGAGCCTTTGGAATCTTTCAGTTCGAGGGCTCAAAATTTGGACCGTTAGGATTCAAAATGGCGGTCATTAACTTTTTTTTAACCGAATTTTGATAGACTGATGCGCGAAAAGCTCGGGAGCTGATTTGGGGGGTTAAAATAAGAAAAAAAGTAAGAGTAACTTTTGCGTTTAAATGACTCCCCCTCAAAGGAATCTTCAAAATACTGTTTTTCTCAATTTATTAGAAAAGATAAACAATACAAATCTGAAATTTGGAACATTTCCTCTGAAGATTCTACTTTTACCAGGGGCGTCTATTATTGGGGGGGAGGGGCTATACACATTTTAAACATAATTTTTTCTGTAAACATTTTTTTACACCAAAAGATCAAAATTGTAATTGGCGGAAAAATCAATAAGAGTCATTTTATTCGAAAACGGTGCTTCTTAGCGATTTTTATCAAGAGACTCTTTATATGTCTTATTGACAACTAACTACGATTTTGATATTTTAAATTGAGAAAAATGCTTACAGAAAAAATAAGTGAAAAACTGTGAATAGCCCCCTATAAAAATGCACGCCCCTGGTGAAAGTAAAAACTTAGAGAAAAGCTTTTAATCCCAGTGGTCTCTGTTCCAAATTTCATGTACTTTTCGAATAAATTGAGAAAAACTGGGATTTGAAGTATCCCTTAGACGTCATTTAAATGCAAAACGTTACTCTAATTTTATGTCTTATTTTAACCTCCCACAAAATTCTGTTAAAATTCAATAAAAAAAAAGTTAATGGCCGCCATTTTGAATCGAAACTGCTCAAATTTTGCACACCTCGGACAAAAAGGTTCCAAAGGGAGTAATCACTGTGTCGATGTGCAGTATTATTCTGTTAACGACCTATTTATTAATCATTCCTTCGACGACTTGATCTTCTACAGGTTTTTTTCACTGCCGAAAATCACCACGGTAACAAAATTATAGAAAATAAGACCATAAATATGACCAACAGACACAGATCTTAGACGCCCGTAATGTATTCCTTCAACAAACCATGTTTTAGGTGCTTTTAGACATGAAAGACGCTGATTTCTTCTGGATATAACCTAAAAAAATCAATGATACTTTGTTTTGATGTTTAGAACGTGAAACGTCAATGAACTAGATAGACTCGTTCGCAAACATGGTGTATTCAACCCCAGTAAAAAATCATACAAACAAAATAAAAGGTCTAATTTTCGAAATAATCTTGCTGAATACTACTCGTGCATCGCTTACTTAAGCTTTGTTGCAGTATAGATAAAACAATTCAAACTAAATTTCCATTTCATATGTATAGTTCTGCAGTTTCTAAAATTATTTCCATCTCTATTTACGGCGAGGCAATCTGAAAAGTGAAATATAGCTACACCTGCAGAAAGTTCAGACGAGCGACAATTTATTTGTAGTAGAATTTTTATTTTGAACTACTGATACTTGGGTTTTCAAATTTCAACTAATAAATGTGTCAAATATGAAATGTCAAAGGCATTTTTTCAATACAGGGCGGTTTGAAAGTACAGAAACACAATATGTAAATAGATGCTGTTTATTACGAAATTAATTTGCGTTTCGGAAATTATTCAAGGTGGTTGCAAAACACTTCACCTTTCACATTTGGCCATGATTTATCACAGTTTTTTTAAATAATTTTGTGTAATAATTTAATAATTACATAGACCTTTGTGCCACTTCACGATAAATTTCAGACCTCCCTTATTACAGAGATTGCGTGTTTAAAAAAATAACAATAATTGGAATGACAAATTGCAGTTGTATTTTCTATCGTTGCTTATAACCTCAAACAAAGGTTACTGAATGCAATTTATATTCCATTATCGATAGTTGTTGCGGAGATAATAAAATAATAAGCAGCAAATTGTTTGGAAGAACGAACGAGTCGACACTTTACCAGAAAAAACGCTATAATAAATCCTCTATTTATCTATGGTTTTTTCTATTTTGTTGCATCTGGCGCGATTGAACCATCAACTTTTGACACCGACCGAGTTGATAAAATGTTTTCAAGAACATAAACAACACATGTTGGCGCATTTTTTTTTGTAATAGTAGAACGCACTGTATACTATGAGAATTCCAGCTTGTAGCACGCGTGATAAGAATGCAGGTGGGCGATTTGAAATTCTTGTAAATATTTTTATTCAGTGAAGGTGGTTAGGATGACTGTTGGTATTTGAGAGGATCATTAATTCATGGAATATGCTCTGTCATAATTCGCATTGTTCGCCCTCTTGTGAGAGACCACTGTTGACTTTGATGGACGCTAAAAGGATGATTTTTATGCAGCTTTTCGACGCGTAACTTTCACTTACAGTATAGTGTCTACCTTTGCAACTAATGATAGGGGAATTTCGTCTTAAATTGTCCCCTGCTTTCGTGATTAATTTAAGGGGCAGTTTCAAAGTTCAAGTTTTAGGTTCTGATACCTTTTAGCTGTGACAAAATATTGGACAAATAACTTCTTGAGGTTGGTTCATAAATAAAAAAAAGTAGACATTTTAAAATTTCCCGCGAAAACAGTTCAATGCAGTTTTTGGTGGAATTTTAAGTTATTATGTTGTGAGATTGGCAATAATGTTTTTTCAAGTTCACATTCAAGTTTAAAGTTGAAATTATTCTATTTTCAAAAAACTTTCGGTTATATTTAGATTGCCGTATTGCCATGTTGCCGACCTTGCAAAATGTTGAAAATCTACGACAAGCTTGAGCTTGTAAGAAGTAAAAGATCGCAATGAGGTTTCTTTGTTGTCTAACAAACACCAAAAAATTTAAAGTTGGCAACAATTCTTTATTTTGTGAACATGACTGTACAAACAACGGTTATTTTTGTCATTGAAACATTTTTGTGTATAATTCAGATATCCAATTTAAAGAGATGGACAACATGCGTAGTGATTCTGCACATTTGTAGGAGAAACTGTAATGGCGGACTCTGTCAAATATTCGTGAGCTGTCATTTTACCGTCAATTCACTGCCAAAGTCACATGTCAAATATTTACAAGATTGTGAACCTGAATTACGTTGGCGGCACTGATAAAGAAATCTTTCGAAAACAGTTGGTATTTCTCGAGGTATTTCACTGCAAACTATAAAAAGTCTTGGTTATTTTGTTTTTGTGAAGTGGCAAGACTGCGACGAAATAAAAAACTGGTTGGTTGTTGTGAAGTCACTCAGTAGTTGGCATTACTGATAATACCTTAAGATGATGACTAAAATATATCATCAAGAAGGCCGTGAACGTGATATTCACAGAATTTACTACATCTCACTGATAACAGTTTATTATTGTTTTCTTAATAAAATGTAGCAATGTGATGCGAGTATTAGTAAAGTCCCGACGTGCAGCTCAACTTTCACAGCCTTTTTGTTCATAAAATAACAAGTTCTTTTATTTTTAAAACTGGTATTGGTTTTTTAGTTTCTTAGCAGTTGGTACCTCTGAAAATGATAAAATCGACTGCTAACGGGATAAGTACCTATGTACAGCATAATCAATGTAAAAAGATTAACCTACAATGTGGAAAGTTTCGTTGTTTTCTGTTGATCACTTTGTACACTTTATAACGTGACATTTTTTAAATTTCTAATTAGAGTTGGGCTTGGACGGAATGACGTATGTTTCAGTTTAGTGCAGATATCAAAGCCTGTCAACTTTTTTGACATAACCTAACTAAGTTTCGACATGAGTCACCCCGGGCACCGCCAACTTCAATTAGAAATTTAAAGAATGTCATGTTACTATTTGGTAATCGTAGAGTTACATCTCAATAATAATAATCTAAGCAACGTAGTCGAGTAGTAAAGTCTCGACGTCCCGTTTCACTTTCATGGCGTAATTAATGTTAATAAATGCAAAAAAATACGGTAAAAATATAATTTAAAGAAATGCTTAATTTATTGATTTCTCGGTATACGGGGCGTATCAAAATTCGGGGTGCGTGTTCAGACTCTTTAAGTTGAACACCCCTATATTTTTGGAATAATACTGATGCTAACATTGTGATTGGACATTTTCAGGCAGGCATTGTAATGTATTGTTACCAAGTTATGCAAAATTTCTTCGTACGAATGCCGTTTTGACATTTTTTGAAATTCAGGTGTCCCAACCTTATTTCACCAAAGTAAAGATGCGAAATTTTGGATGAATTCACATAAATTGTTTTTTTTGCAAACAACTTGTACTTTAAATTATGCTTTGAAGCCTGACCTCAAAAAACTCATCATTTTTAGCAACATTTGAAATTTCCAATGAATGAAGGAAATATTGAATCATCTGGCAACGTTGCAAGTTAGAAATGTCATTCCACTGTCTTTTAAGAGAGGAAAAATACGGGTTTCCCATTTAAGTATTAAGTAGGTACAATATGAATTAGGTACCGCCTTTAAGTTTTAACTTCTATGGCTCGCAGAGCAGTTACTAAAATCGATCGAAAAATCAAATCTCCAAGAACATTAAATCTTAGTGCCCTTTTGGCAAAAAATCGGTGCCGTGAAGAAAACATACAGGGTGGGCAATTTTTCGATGCTCACCATTTGGTATCTCGGAAACCATAATAAATGGAGGGTAGTTGAAATTGGAGAAAAGTTGCGATATTTCTTGGTTATAACGATTCCGAAGAAAATTTCCCGATATTTTCATTCGTTCCTGAGTTACCACAAAAAATCTGAAAATTGCCAATTTAAAGAAAAATTAATATCTTCCTAAAGTTTGATGTTATTTAAATGGAACTTAGAACTTTTATATTTTTGACAGCTGTCAATTGAATGGCATTGACAGAAATTTTCTAGGCCTTCTAGATTTTGAATACCGACAGTCAACTTTTGATTCTTTTATGGCCGTCATATTAAATTTTGACACCATCAAATACACAAAAAATTGGCTTTTCAAAAATGTAGTCATCATGAACTTTTTTGACATATGCCAGAATTTGAAAATTGGTATGAAAAGTTTGTAAAATCTGCCTAAACTTAGATGAAAAACAATTGCAAAAAAGTACGCCGTCTTCTTCAATCTCTTATAACATGCGAAAACAATTGCATTCGACAGTAATAAATTGCGTCTTTCATATATTTTTTCAAAAACGTTAATGTTAGAGTTCCATTTTTGAGAAGCTAATTTTTCTGTGTTAAAATTCAATATGGCGCCCATAAGAAAAAGAGAAGTTGACTGTCTTTATTCAAAATCTAGAAGGCCTAGAAAATTTCTGTCAATTCCATTCAATTGACAGCTGTCAAAAATATAAACGTTCAAATTTTCATTTAAAAATCAATCATTAGGAATATATTAATTTTTCATTAAATTGACAATTTTCAGATTTTTTGTGATAACTCAGGAACGAATCAAAATATGGGAAAATTTTCTTCAGATTCTTAATCGTCAAGAAATAGCTCAAATTTTCTTTAATTTAACCGATCCCGTACCTTTTACCGTTTAGAAGATCCCAATGGAGAGTATCCAAAAAATTACCCACCCTGTATATGTTTAATAATTATAAATTTTTATTACCGGATTTGAAAGCTGATTTTTTGTCAAGACGAAAGTCCTAGTACTATTTTTTCGAAAAATCATATTTTATGGTCTTTTTGTTCATTAAATTTTGAGCCAAATAGGGCAAGTAATTTGAAAATTCGAAAAAAATGTATAGCTGCGTATTTTTATTATTGAATTCGATAGCTGTTATCTTTCAGGGTCGAGAACTTTAGTACCCTTTTTTGTAGGTTCTGCTGCGATTTGTACATTTTCGTACATTTTGTACATTCTCAAATTCTGTGAAAAAGTATTTTTGTCCTAAACTGTATAGCAGCACCTTGTATATTTTTGAGGTATTTTTTGCTAAAATTTAGTTCGGAGGTGCATGATTGCTTTGCGGCAGCTGTGTGAGAGAAGGAATTTGGAATGAGAATAGCTGAGAGGAAAAATGAAAGTGGCGAGAAGAAAATGAGAAAATAAAAATTGTTGCAGAGCCACAAATCCGAAGACAAGAAGAAGCCCGAGAAGACCAAGCACAGGGAAAGGGGCGACGGCGACGCCAAGAAACCGAAGAAGGCAAAAAAAGAGAAGAAGGAGAAGAAGAACAAAGAGAACAAGAAGAAACCTTCGGGATACGAGGAGGCCCTCGGCATTTCCACACCGAGCAAAGAATTTCAATAATACTCCATGTTGGATCCCGCGCAGTTTATTCCATATAATGTTGTGTATTAAAAAATTAATAAAGCGACAATGTAGTTTTAATTGCAAAAAATTTAGCGCGCGATTACATGATCGTGTGGGAGAAGTTGCTTTAACAGGCTAGCCACCGTCCACGGGCCGCGTCAGTTAGTCCCGAGCGTTCGTGTTGAGCGTGCTGTGAAAAAAAACCGAAAACGGCGCGATCTTTTTTCCACAGCCCATTCGATGCGAGGATTATCGGAAAATCAGGTAGGCTATGAATGGGTTTGATTGGTCGCGTTGGCGGGCCCGTTTCATTCATCGATCCATCGATTTTACGAAAAATGTGCGCCCCCGGAAAACGCGTTTTAGGTCAACGAACACAACAGGAAATAAAATTTAACGCACCGGCAGAAAATTCGCGTTTTATTTTTATGGCCCGTAAAGTTTTAATTTTCGCCTTGATAATGCGATAACCCGCCGGTCAATTTATTATTCCCGCCCGATTTTCGGGGAAATTACTAGCACAATAAACTGGGCCAATATTTGCTTTTTTGATAATCGTCATGTGATCTAGGGTCGATGACTTGATTTTTTCTTGCAGGGACGTCTGATGCGGTGCCGAAGGCGCGTAAACAATGATTTTTGAATGTTGCGGTGCCGACTTGGGTAATCGCAGACGCTCGATTTTGCAATTGTCGATTCACGGAATAATTGATTTTTGAAAAAAATTCAGGGTGAGTAGAATAATCCAGATGGCCAGAGCTTTGACCCAGTTTATTATTGTAACGCGTCTCTAGGCCTGACGGCTATTTTTACGGCTGTGACCGCGCAGGCCTGCAAAAATCTGTTCCGCAAATTCGAACAAAATATAAATAAACAAAAATTGTTCTTCGTAGCCACCCATGATGTTGTTGTTGCAGACGCGGGTCCAGGATGTGTTCGCGCCAGAAGTGTACCACCGTGTTCGCTTGTCTAGCGATCGTTTTCTTAGTGACAGTGATAGTGACAGTTTGGGTGTTGCTGAGTCAGGGGGCCTTCAGGCCGGAGCCGCAGGGGGGACGCCTCTACGGGACGCCCACGTCCACACCGCCGACCAGACACAAAGGTACAATACAACTCGCATTTTTTACAAAAATTTCGCAAAAGTTTGCGTATGAATCGAAAAACTTAAATTTTTGGACTGACAACTTAAAAAAAACAATATGCATTGATATTTTTGTTATTAAGTTGATTATACCACTCGTAATGTAATAACTCCCTATGAAAATGGTCGATTAACCATGCATTTGACTAATAAATGGAAATCAAATTTGTTGATTCTCCATCACAACGTACTGATTTGGACCAATAAAAAGCCGTTGTGCTACGTAAACAATTAGTAATCAAACCCTTGTCAACATGTTGCCAAATAATTCCACTCCTCCTCCGGAGTCGTGGAATTATGTTTGGCAACCTTTCGTGCGGTTGATTATCAATAATCACGATTCCACTCGTTGTACTATATGATGTATATGATAGCATAACTAGTATCCATATTTTTAACTTCTACGCTCAAGGCGGAGCAGTATATAAAATCGATCAAAAATTCGAAATTGAACTGACATCAAATCTTTACGTTTCGGGGTCCCAGGAACCCAAAACACCTATTTTTGAAAAATGTGTGTCTGTCCGTGTGTCTGTGGACACGCTACAGCCGAAACTACTGAACTGATTTTGATGAAATTTGGCACACATATTCAGTGGGAGATTTGTAGGTGCTGATTAGAATCTGGGCTACACCGGCTCACGGAAAGTGCCTTTTGGCACATCAACTTTAAAAATTTAAATGCAAACCCCCATTTTTCGCATTACCATATGAATGCTCTTCAAATTCTGCTTCTAAAAATGTATTCACACTTGGGCCCTTTTGACCAAAAAATGGTGCCGTGAAAGAAAAACTATGCATAAATGTATATTTTTATTACCGGATTTGATAACTGATTTTTTTTCAAGCCGAAAACCTTAGTGCCATTTTTTCGAAAAATGTCATTTTAGTGGCAATTTATTTTATTGTCTGTGCGGGAGAGGAGCTGATTAGATTTTGAAGCCGATCAGTCAACCCGAAGTGCCCTTTTGGCATAGCAACTTCCTTATTTTAAATATTTAAAAATTTAATAAATGCTGCTGTTATTAATCCAATGCAGTGCGGCGTAGAAGTTCCTGCCGTCTCCGAGACCGCCTTTTTTTAACTTATAGCACTTGCTTTTAGGTTAATTACGATATTTGCAAATTCTACGAAAAAGTAGCGACTGCAGATCTTCGAAATGTAATTTGTTTCTAAGACCAGCAACGTATAAAAATGAGCTCGAAAAACGGTCATCCACTCCTGTTTAGTCTAAATTCATTACTTTTTGTGCTTTTTCTTATAAAATCAGGTGTTAAAGTTTATAGACAAGGCTAGAATTTGAAAAAACGCTTTCTATATTATGCTAGAAGCAAATCGGATAACATTTTGACGACAAGTGTTTCTAGACTAATTGGACCCTGCTGAATCCGAAAATCACTGTCGGCAATTCGAAATCTTAACCGGAAGTCCGTAATTCGAGATGGCGCTCAAGGCAGATCGTTATATCTAAAATATCATGAAAATTATACAGTTTTCGACCAAAGACGTGGTATACAATGTTAAAGATAGCTTTATTCTCTACAAGAAAGGCGTTAATAATTTTTTTCGTACAGACGACGGTTTACCCCTAGCGCTAGCAAGAAAGTTGCGCTCGCCGCGCGGCTTACGCGCTCCACGATTATTTAATCAGGAAACTTGTTTCTCAATTATTATGGAGTTTTTCATTACATTTCACCAATATCCACCTAAATACATCAGATTAGTAAGATATTCTCATTTTATTTCCGCTTTTTCAATGTGCAAACGCCGTTTTCTGTCTTTCACTGTTGGTTTCTTTTGAGGTGCGCTACAACAAAGCGCAGATCGGGTAACATTTTGACAACAAGCATTATTTGAATAATTGAATCCTGCTGAATCCTTAAATCACTGTTTAAATTTCAAAATCTTGAGAGAATGTACGCTAGTCAAGGTGGCTTTCAAGCTCAGATATAGTTTCTATTTTATTTTCAGGCCTCTGTAGCAAGAACCGTCAATACGATTGCTTTGTGCCAATGATAACTTTTGATCAGGAAGTCGAGATCTACAACATATCAGAATTTCAGCCAAATCGGCTGAAAGTTATTTTCCCCTTAGGATGGTACTTTGGATTTTGCCATCTTGAATAAAGCATTTCCGGTCAAGATTTCGATATCAAAACAGTGATTTTCGGACTCAGCAGGGTTCAATTAATCAAAAAATACTTGTTGTCAAAATGTTATCCGATGCGGCCCTTGCAAAAGACGCACCTCAAAAGCAACCTAGAATCAAAATAGAAAACGGCGTTTGCACATTGAAAAAAGGGAAGTAAAATGAGAATATCTTACTAATCCCATGTATTTAGGTGGACATTGGTGAAATATATTGAAAAACTCCATAAAAAGTAAGAAACAAGTGTTTTGATACAATAATCATTGAGCGCGTAAGCCGCGCGGCGAGCGCAACTTTCTGGCCCGCGCTAGGGGTAAACCGTCGCCTGCACGAAAAAAATCATTAGGACCTTTCTTGTAGAGAAAGAAGCTATCTTTAGTTTTGTATACCACGTCTTTAGTCGAAAACTGGGTAATTTTCATGCAATTTTGGATATAACGATCTGCCTTGAGCGCCATCTAGAATTACGGACTTCCGGTTAAGACTTCGAAGAGACGACAGTGATTTTCGTATTCAGCAGGGTCCAATTAGTCTAGAAACACTTGTCGTCAAAATGTGATCCGATTTGCTTCTAACAAGTCGCGAAACTCAAAACTAGCCTGGTCTATTATGTAATTGATATTATGTCGGTAGTAAGATGTGCTACCTGACGTCAAAATATGTATTTTTTATTGATCGTTCTGTTTTCGTTGGCATCCTCCACACATCACTCGTCAACTAGCTCGAGTAAGAAATCAATGTTTTTCCAAAAATAACGGAAATGTTGGCCAAGGAATGTAAAAGTTTGGATTTCGTAGGTTGACATCTCCAAAAACGAAATTAATCGGCACGATTATTACTGTTCATATTCTATTATGCTGGTAGTACCTGCAGTGTTATTTAGGAAAATATATGATAACGGGTGGCTGTGGAAATAAATGAAGCGCAATCTGTCGAAAGGGCGTTTGTCCAAAGTTAGTTCGTACAGGACATGTTATCTGTCACTCTACCAGGGACTTTTATGGAGATGACACCTGTCATTTTGTCCGGGGACTGTACGAACTAAGTTTAGACAAGCGTCCTTTCGATAGATTGCGATTCACTTCTTTCCATAGCCTCCCGTTATGCGTTGAAAATTTTTATTTTAACGATTGTTATGTAAGGGCTAATAGTTAACTAAACACAAATTATCCATAATTACTTAATTAAGTTGCCACTTCTGAATTAGTCTTTGAAACAATCAAGTAAAAAAAATAACTTGAGTTTGGATAACCTCTTTGTTAATGGTAAGACAAATTAGGGTACGTTGAAGCAAGAATTGTAAGAAAATGTGCCGAAATTCGCTAAAAGTTGCTAAAAAACGCCAAAATTTACAAAAAAGTTCTGAAGTTCCCAAAAAAGTGTTCTTTAAGGTTGGTAGCCCTCACGAAGGTTTTTTTTTGTCAGGGGGCGGCTGTATGAAGCGGCTCAGTGATGTGCCAAACGTCTTCGAAACAATTAAGTGAAAAAAAAAGGCAGCAGAGAAGCGGCTGGAACCTCCCCAACGCGTAGGTCTTTGATTTCCGTGGCTTGTGTTTAAGATTTTAAAGTTGATATGCCTAAATGGCACTTTCCGTGGACCAATTGCTCCAAAAAGCCCTTCAGCTCTTCAACGGGTCACCTCTATGTTCCAAATTTCGGACAAATTGATCCAGTAGTTTGGGCTATAACGTGGTTTCAATGTTATTACAAGATTTCGATTTTTCTACCCAAACGGTACTAAATGCGAATAAATTTTGTCTCATTTAAAACCAGTATTTGAAGACCTTTCTGATAGTGACAATAAATCTTTCAAAAACTTGTTTTGGATGGGTAAATGAAAGAATAATTTTAAATTCCGAAATTGGTTTGCCAAAACGGCACTTTCCGTGGGCCGATTGAATCCAAAATTTGTTCACCTTTTCGACGTGTAATACAATCCCCATGTACAAAATTTCAGCCAAATCGGTTCAGGGGCTTGGGCTGTACCTACCGCGATTTTAAGGTCCGATAAAAATCAATTTTTTTTAAATTTTTGGTCAAAAGGGCACTCAGAATGAATACATTTTTAGAAGCAGAATGTGAAGGTGTTTCTTATGGTGACGTGAAAAATGGGGGTTTGCATTTAAAATTTAAAAGTTGATGTGCCAAAGTGGCACTTCTCGTTGCACGATTGGCTCCAAATGCTTTTCAGATCTAAGTTGGGTTATCACAAGCACACTTACCAAATTTCAGCGAAATTGGTCGAGTACTTTGGGCTGCGGCGTGTTTACGAACGTACGAACGTACGTACGTACATACATACAGACACATTTTAAAAACCACTTTTTTGGGTTCCTGAGACCTCAAAACGTATAGATCCGGTTTTATCTCGAATTCGAAAATTTTAGTGATTACAGTAACCTCCCTTTTTTTTAAATGGTGAAGTGGAGTGGGGAGGTTAAAAAATCAAACTTGGTTAACCGAGGGGTTAACCACAAGGGCAATTAGTATACGCTCAATCACGAATTATATAAAAAAATTGCCGAAAATCGCTATAAGTGGCTAAAAATTCACAAAATTCGAGATGAGTGTACTCCAAAATGGCCAAGTGGGTAACCCCTCAAGGTAACCCTTAAGCCTTCTTCACATCCACATACAGCTATTTAATATAGTTGGTAGTATAGCGGAATAAAGTTATTTTCGGAAACAGCCATCACAAAATTAACAGTTTTTTTATACATTTTAACGTTGGTAATAGATTAGTCAATAAATAAGAATATTAGGTTACAAGTTAGAACTTTGCATTATATTTAAATCTTAAAGAGTGGCGCCATTGGAAAACAAGGTGTTGTTTTAATTATTAAGTTGGTAGTGACAGTAAATGCTGCGATAGTCTCTGATGGGCCGTTGATTTAAGAATTTCCATTTTTTGCGTTGGCACTACTGTAGTCAGATATTTGCTTGTTAAACTTGGTAGCACTGATGCAGGGTTGTCCTTTGTCACTGCTCACCATTGGCACCTCCTAAACGGGGAATTAGAAATAAGTTGTATTTCTTGTCGATTAAGAATCTGAAAAGCTTTCCAAGATAGTGCGATTCGTTCCTGAGTTATTCCGAAAAATCTGAAAATTGAGATTTTAAAGAAAAATTCATCTTTCTTACGGCTGGTGTTATTTTAATGACTGAAAGAACTTTCGTGTTTTTGACAGAATATAACCATATTGCATTTTCACACAACTTCAAGACGTATTTTAATTTGGTTGAAAGCTTGGTCCATTTTTCAAAGAGGAACTGATGTTTGACTACACAAGGTAGTTTCACAGTCTCGTTCCACAAAATTTACATACTGTTTAGGACGCGTTTCGGAGTGTTACTCCGTCTTCAGCTGTAAAAGAAATTAACACAAAATACAAAACAGTTGCCTGGAAAATGAAAAAACGTTTGGGTCAAAGAAAAATAACAGCTTTTTTTTACAGTGCGACCCAAAAGCTGTTATTTTTCTTTGACCCAAACGTTTTTTCATTTTCCAGGCAACTGTTTTGTATTTTGTGTTAATTTCTTTTATAGCTGAAGATGGAGTAACACTCCGAAACGCGTCCTAAACAGTAAGTAAATTTTGTGGAACGAGACTGTGAAACTACCTTGTGTAATCACGTATTTTAATATCGTTAAAAATCCAATTTTTTTCTCTTAAACGGAATAAAAACCTTGGTGTGCTTTTTTGTAAATTACTTTCATAAGCTTAGGCTGATTTTATAAATTATTCATACAAATTGTACGAGTTATCATCCCTTTTGCTAATTGTTGAAGTCCATGTTGATTATATTTCTGAAAAACTAATTTTTTGTGTATTCGATGCTAAAATTCAATTTGGCGGCCATAAGAGAATCAAAAGTTGACTATCATCGCTCAAAATCTAGAGGGCCTAGAAAGTTTCTGTCGACGCCATTCAATTGACAGCTGTCAAAAGTATGTTTTCAAATTTCATTGAATTGACATCAACCGTAAAAAAGATATCAATTTTTCTTCGAAATTACATTTTTCTGAAATAACTTAAAAACGAGTCAAGATATCGGGGAATTCTCTTCGAATTCTTACTACCTAACTGTTTAGGCCAATCACTCAGTCAGGAACGGATGAGCAAGTTAGTCTAGTAAGGAAATAAATCGGGGAAAGCTGGAGAAAGTTTTATTCTCTTCCTAAAAACCTTCTCTCTAGGACACATTAATTTTGCACCCCTCTACCACGTCGGCGTTGGCCGCCATCTTTTTAAATGGCGGCCGAATTAGTTTCTTGGAAATTATTGCACAAAGGGCCCTGGATTTACAGACCGATTAGATTAGAAATATAGTGAACCCCTACAAAGTACCCTCTCAACACATTTACCAGCTTTCATCTCGATATCTTCAATATTTTGAACCGTAACGCCTTCAGGACCAAGCAGATTCACGAACAGACGTACAGACACGCAAACGTTCAGGCAGGCATTTGTCAAGAATCCTTCCTTTGGGTTCCTATGAACCTAAAAAATCAAGATTTGATGTTTTTCGCAAATCAATTTTGTGCGTAACTTTAGAAACATATTGTGCCGACGCGTAGAGGTAAATAACATTCTGGGGCCTAAACGGCAAGTCCTACAATGAAAAATGTGAAGGACCTTTCTTGTAGAACATTTCCTGCAGAATAATTCTTCTAATAACACGTTTTGCTCGAAAGTGCATATTAAGGGAAATAATTGCAAGAAAACGAATTTGACCGCCATTTTTCAAAGATGGCGGCCAACGCCGACGTGACAGCGGGGGTGCAAAATTAATATTTCCTAGAGAAGGCTTTTAGGAAGAGAATAAAACTTTTTCCACCTTTCCCCGACTTTTCTCTTTATTGTCTTTACCGGTTTCAGGCGATTAAAGCGTTCTTAACATGCATAAAAATAGGCTGGTAAGCAGATCATAACGTTATCTAATGGTTTCTAGACAACAAGCCCATTAACCATTCATGACAACAATGACCCCATTCAAATGCTGTCATCTCGATTGTCAAAATGACGCGAATTCACGCAACATTTTTTTAATTTTGGCTTTAATCGCTTTAAACCGATAAACTATTGAACAAACCTCGGATGTTATGAATCATAACAGACTTAGATGTCTTAAAATCCTCGCTCTCCGAGCTCGGATTTCAATTGACATCTGCGTCTGTTATGATAGTCATAACATTCCTAGGTATGTTAATAGCTATTACTGATTACTTATTACATTTTTTTATTTGTGTTTGGTTGTCAAAAGATTGTTGCCATAAAGTTGCTACTTCTGAGAATCTTATTATTTGTAACTGCTACCTTTCACTTCATAGTAATATCTACAAACTGGAAAATTTTAGAAGTTTTTGCCGTCACCGCAAATTGTTAGAAGTTCAGTAATACCAACTGAATAATTGATTTCGTTAAATATTTATTGCCAACGTAAAACAAATAGGGGGCAGGCAGGTACTAACTCTTGGAACCATGCCAACTTAAAGAATTGAAACATATTAATAGGCAAATTCATGACTATTAACCAAAAAATTGTAGAAACAAGGTTACCAACCGAACAATTCTTAAAATAAGTGTTAATGAAAAACTGGAGGGTAGCCAACTTTGGGAAAAACGACCTGTTAGGGGAAAAAACCGACCAGGGCTTCCAACCGCCAGATATGAAATATCAATGAAAGCCATTATTGAACGATTTTCATCTGGATTTCGAAATACACTCGTCCTGTGACGCAAACCCATCAAATTTGATAAACCACTGACAGAATCCATTTAATCACACAAATCTCAGCCTGCTTCATAAACTGTTACAAAAACGTGCTTAAGTGGATCGAATGAGTGAGTCTCGCCTTGAAGGCGAAATTACATCTGGACGAAATTTCAACAATTTTTTTTAGACCTAAGTTATTGAACTTGCCGTCTATTTAAAAATATTTACGGCGTTGGCAGATTCGCCTTTAATTATTCCAATTGGTCGATGAATTCATGTCAATTAATATAATGGCGGTCGTTACTCCAAATTAAAAAAATATATGATTCACGCACGCGGCGGAAATCGAGCGTGACAGTTTGACAGACGGACAAGGCCGCAACTTAGCCGGCCTTGACCCCCGTGATTAAGGTGTCTGACCCGCCATTGGTCACTGCTGGCGACTCGCGATTGTTTCTAGCATAAGGAAATCCTATTCCAGCCGCGTTTCTAAATCGCGCCCTGATTCCATCGTTGTCGCAAGCAATTAGCGCTTTTAAGGATCTCCGGACGAGTCCTCGCCTCAGGCAAGGTCGTTATCTGTCGAAATGTTTGAATTTCGTTATCTAAAAATAATCCGTGACGGACTTTTCTTTTTCGCATTCTGTCTGCGATTTTTTCAGAAATTTTTCGGGACGACGACCTAGGGATTCGTCATTTATTTCAGATTTAATCTGGTCACGAAGCAACTGCGGAGATCGAATTAAAAATTATTTATATGGGCCGGTCCGAAAGTCACGCGCCAGATAAGAAATCGGTTTTCTCACGGCCGAACGGTAAAAACAAATCGAAAATGTCAGAACGCGTTTTCGAATGAATCAAATTAATATTTTAATGAAGTTATGATGAAAGGTGGGAACAGGTAGGAATTTTGCTGAGCGGATGCGAAAATCAAGGTGACAAGAACAAACAAATACAAAGACGGTAATGGTCAGTGTTTTTTTTTGTAAAACAATTACTGTTGGCGAAACTGCCTTAGGCGATGGAGTTATTTCATCAATGAAATTCTGACAATTTTAGCAACATTTCAAGGCGGACCATTCCTATTTTTAGGTGTTGGTAACACGAGACGTTTTATTGAAAATTTCTCTATAAGTTATCATTCTACCGATAATTCAACTCGTCGACAGATACATCGATAAATCATCGATATACCGATACTTACTGCATACACAATTTTATAAAAATTTGGATTAGATTGACAATGGTTAACTTTCAACCTTCTTAACCTTTCACAATTTTTTATACAATTAACTCTCAAAACTGCGTTATTTACAAAACTTTAACATTTTAACGGTTAAACTTTCAAAAATGTTCAATTGAAAATGCTTTAATTAAATGGACATATTTCAGTTAACCTTCAAAACTGCTACTTAATGGCAGTCTTAACTAAAGTTAACCTTTAACATGTTAGAGGTAACCTTCATTCAGAATGGTTTCAAGCTAGTTAACCTTTACAATTTGAAACGGTTAATCCGAAAAACTGATAAAAAAATTTGAATTTGATTGACACTGGTTAACTTTCAACGCTCTTATCCTTCACAATTTTAAACAATTTACTACCAAAACTGTGCAATTTACCTTCAAATGAAACAAAACTTTAACTTTTTAACTGTTAAACTTTCAAAAATGTTCAATTTAAAACGCTTTAAATTAACACAGTTCAGTTAACCTTCAAAACTGCTATTTAACGACAATCTTAACTAAAGTCAACATTTAACATGTTGGAGTTAACCTTCACTCAGTTACCTTTTGCGGCATTTTTAAAGCTTGACCATTTGCTCAGAACTGGCTCTACAAAACCCTTAAACTTTTACTTTTGCGTTAACTTTAAAATTTAATGGTTTCAAACTAATTAACCTTAACAATTTTAAACGGTTTATCTTCACCGTTGTTAACCGGTGAAGTTAACCTTTAAATTAACCAAAACTACTAATCGTTAAATTGCCTTTCTAATGGTTAACTTTCTAACTACGTTTCAGATGAACTTGGCTGTCGTAACCTTCGAAATTCTTAAATGAATTTACAACTTTTTGCAGTTGACCTTCACAAGCTATTAAGAAGGCTTTAAATGGTTAACTTTCAAGCTGGTTCTGCATGGAATCCTTAAACCTCAATTTTTGTGTTAACTTTTATTTTAAAGCTTTAAATGATCAACCTTCAAACTAGCTTTTTATAAAAACCTTAAACCTTCACTGTTGGGTTAATTTTTAAACTGGTAATCCGTTCTTAGTGCCGATTTTATTAGAAAATTTAAGGGTCGATTTAAAGGGGATTTTGACCAATCAGGACTAGCCGCTTGAAATGTTGCTTGGCAAATAATTAAAAGACACTTTAGTTTTGATCATGAAATCGGTGCTTAGTTAATTTTCGAAATTCGACAATTAACTTAGACGCTCACTTTTACGATTAACTTTCAAAATTTGGTAACTTAAAATTGAAGTGGTTAATATTGAAAACTGTTATGAAAACCTTAAACCTCTATTTGCATTGACAATATTGGTTAACTTTCAATCCTGTTAACCTTCACATCTTTAAACAATTAACCCACAACTTAAAGACTTTTTCTTGGTGTTCTTCATTTTCTATTACATCAATTCCTGCTGTCAAGTTTGTTACCAACATAAAACTTTTTGAAGTAGTAATTAAAATTCTTCTACTCGTTTATGCAATAGGCTTTATAAAATTTAGTGGTAGATAGCAAAAATTGAGATAATTCTTTTAGTTTGACAAATAGCTCGTGCAGAAAGTGTCCTTTTTAGGTAACTCTCAAGGCGCCCATTTATCACCCACCTCGAAACCTCTTCTAAACGCCTCCCCCGCAGCATTTATTAGATTTTGTTTTGGACATTCTTCAGATTAGGAGCACAAATCGCCGCCGCCTTAATGTTATTATCGCCCATCTTCCCAGCCATTAATCATCATTAATCTTAACTCGAATAGACTTTAATTTTTATCTCATAACCGTGACGTGGGGCGATGGTATTTATTCCATCGATCATTGACGAAACACCAGTTACGAGTAGGTAGTCCTTTGTGCAACTTATTGACTCTATCATTTATTCCCTTTCACCATCTTCATTCTTCATTCACCAAAAACCTTAATTGAATTAGCATAAACGGGTTTAATGGCCGCCGGTCGTTCCTTCGGCTGACATTTCAATTCGCACAATATTTACGTTCTTACAAAATCTAATTTAGGCGATACTCTGCAATCTTAAGCGTTATATAATGAACGATATGGTCGTTAATAAAAGCAAAAACAGGATAATAAAGATAGCGATGAAAATGGAGACTAAGTACTTCTTTTTTCTGAATGCGTGAGGTCTGATGGGCTTAAACAATTGAAGTGGAACACGTGAATAATTCAGATGAATGTGATTGTGTCAACTTTTATGTCTGCATCCTAAATACGGGTTATGATAATGATCCTTCTGTTCTTAAAACGGTACCTGTGGTAATGCGTTTTTATTTATTGGAATTTTTGAGTTTCAAGACACAACTTTCACCCTTCACGAATTATCAGATAGAAGTTTTTTCGGCTGCTTGTTTTTCTAGGTTGGTAGCACTGACTATAATGGTTTGACGACTTATTTGCGTAATGAAACGTTGAAACAATTGATGGAACCCAATGGAGAGAAACTCGTGGGTATATATTCTTTCAAAAGTTTTGTTAAGTTGGCTGCACTGTTGGGCCATTGGCGTAATTTTCTTTAGAAAATTCTCATCCTTGTATACTACCAAAATTCCAAAATTGTCAGCCTCTCCCTAAAAATGCGGCAAAATTGACCTTGGGAATAGTTGAATGATGTCAAAATTGTTTTAATGCCTGACGTGATCTCCCTGAAAATTGTTAAAATTGTTCTGGCCACTTCATTCCTAAAGTTAGTTGGCTGTGAAACCAATTTAATATTTGAAAAGTCAATTAATAAAAACAAGTTCTCCAAATAACGAACAATTGAATGCGGCAACGTCAAATTTAAACAAATTTCTTCATATGTTTCTGAAAATAACAATTTTACAAGTTTGCCCCCGAAAAACAATTAAATAATCAATCTTGTGTCTTATTTGTTTTAAAAACTGACTTGATTATTGGATCTCAAAGCAATAACATTTTAGAAAACGACAAAATTTAAAACGATTTCGTTGTTTTCACAGGTGACTTATTGGACAATGAACAAAAAAATGGTATGAAGTTGGCCCGGGAAACAGTTGAATAAATTAATCTTGTGTTTCAGCTTTTTTCAAACCTAACTTGATTCCGCTTTTTCTTTAGTCAGTTGGCTCTGGAACGAAAATAATTGAATATTTCAAAGGTCGAAAAACAATCAGTTTATTTTCGGAACCAACTTGAATTTTTTATTTTTTATTTGTAATTTCTCGGAGTACATAGTTAAGTTGGCCCTGATTCATGAGTGAGAACATTTGAATTTCATCAAAATTTATACTTATTTGAAAAGGTCAAATTTAAAACAATTTCGTTGTTTTCATGGAAAACAGTTGAATTACGTGTTGTGCTTCAACTTTTTTCAGACGTTACTTGATTGCAATTTTTCTTTAGTCTGCAATGAAAATAATTGAATTTTTCAAACGTCGAAAAAAAATCGATTTATTTTCGGGGCCGACTTGAAATTTTAATTTATATTTTTAGTAATTTCTCGTAATTAAGTAGGCCCTGATTGCTGAAAACAGTTGAATTTCATCAAAATTTGAACCAATTGCAATTGTGAGCTTCAATTGTTTTCAGTCAGTTGACTCTAAAAACAATATTAATTATTTTCAGAGGTTCATGATATTTTTTGACAGTTTCTCAGTGTTAATGGCGCCATGTTGGCCCTGAAAACAATTGAATTATGTTGATCGCACCTTATTTCTTCAGCGAGTTGGCTTTGGAAGCTAAACTGAAAACGTCAGATTAAAAAAAAAACACAATTTTTCAGTTATCTCTCAGAACAATAACATTTGAAAACGTCAAATTTAAACAATTTCGTCGTTTTCATAGGTGATTTTTATTGGAAAGAAATGCTACACTTAAAGTTGACCTGGAAAACAGTTGAATAGACTAATCTTGTGTTTCAACTTTTTTCAGGCCTATTTTGATTGCCCATTTTCTTCAATCAATTGGCTGTGCAATGAAAATAATTGAATTTTTCAAACGTCAAAAAACAGTAAATTTATTTTCGAAGCCGACTTGAAATTTTTTTTAAATTTTATTCTTGATGGGCTTCAATTGTTTTCAGTCAGCTCACTCTAAAAACAATCTCAATTATTTTGAGAGGTTGACTTGATGTTATTTTTTATATAGTTTCTCGAAGTAGGTAATAATGACGCCACGGCGGCCCTGAACAGTTGAATTCATCGCACCTTTTTTAGCGAGTTGGCTTTCAAAGCAAAACTGAAAACGTCAGATTAAAAAAAACACTTGTTCTTCAGAACTGACTTGATTTTTTAATTTTTTGCCAGACAATAGTTTTTCAAAACAGGGTGGTTCTTCTCAGAGCTGGCTTGACTACGCCTTTTTCTAGCCAGTTGGCTCTGAAAACCAAATTTAAAAAAATGAGTAGTGCATTTATGCGAGATTTCTTGATCTTCATCGATATTCGTTTTTTACGTTTTTTTCAACATTGCTTGAATAAATTATTTTAAGTTGTAATTTATAATTTGAATATTAAAAAATGTCCCTAACTTGTTTTTTAAATAAACTAATTCCTGATGCCACAATATTGACGCAAATTTTTGTCAATTTTTCACGATTTTATGTATTCGCCCCTTTAATTAACCAATGACAGCAATTTGTTTATCGCAAATTGACCAATGACGTGACGCATGTCTGATTTGGAAAATGTTTTCAAACGCTCCCAAAACGCACCTTGATCCGATATGGCCCAAAAGCAATCCCCGCCTTACTTTTCGGGAGACAAAGCCATATATACCAAGTTTCAGCACCATATCTCAATCCGGCTCAAGTTATCGCTCGGAGAGAGCGAGGAGCGATACGACGAGCGAGCGAATAAGCTAAAACAAGAGTGCCTCGCGTTCTCCTATGGCACTAAAATAGTCGATGGAACAAAAATAAATGGAGTCAAAAGCTGAATCTTCTTTAGTAATTTTTGATCCTGAAAGCGAACTCTCGTTAAAGTTGAAAAAAATATTTTAGTGTGCCTATAAAAGAGACGATTAACGGCCTGGCACAGCCTGTCGAGTGGATTTTGATGAAGCTCGCTATGCCGGCTACATTTTAATCGACCTTCAGAGTCATGAACCCAAGAATGGCGTTTCGCGTAAAAATCTCCGCCAAGAACACCGCAAAACGCGCCGAGAAATTCCCTAACGTCTTCTTTTACCTTGCGAGGCGAAAAGCGTGACCGGTTGAAAAAAAATTATGCCCCCGGCCGCTCGTTTTGACGTGAATCGATCGAATTATAAGACCGCTGTCATAACAAGTTATCGCATGGCATTGAAGCCGACCCTCGTTAACACTTTCACGACTTCCATCGTCTCGTCCTATTCGTCGATGACTTCCTGATGTCGAATTTTTTCGTCCAGCAGGTGTCTCGGATTAATACCTATACATGAAACATGAGCATGTTCCTCGTCAGAATGCAGACTACGCGGTTACGGTACCTACACGTGTTCGGAGGGTCGATGATCGGCCAAAATTCGCGACTGGTGGTAACTTTTTCCGTAATTTAGTAATTTGGTATTGATTTATCGTTTTTTGCTGTCGATTAGTTAGTCCAATCATGAGAGTTTTTTTGTAGAGAATGAAGTGAGCTTTATTGTTGTATATTACCTATTTTGTTGAAAACTCAATGCTTTAAGAGATATTTGCTGAGATGCAGTTTTTAACTATTTCTTGGTGGCATATCATGGGAAGCGGCACTGGGATTTTAGGGGACTTTTAGTATTTCATTTAGAACTATAATTTCAGCCCCCTGACAAGTTTTCCTAAAGAATGCTAAAATTACAGGAATAGTGCCCGAGCGGTCTGGCGCAGAAGCCTGCCTTCAAGGCATTATAGACGAATTCCTCCACTTTCCAGGTATACCGGGTGATTCAGTTTGATATTTGCCTCCTTGTAACTTGTTTATTTAAAGAGAAAAATATATGAAACCGTATATATTCGTAAATCTCATGACAAACAAAATGACGTCATTAAATCGTCTATATGATGACATATGTCAAAATTACGATAGATTCTTGTATACATTTCTTTTCTACAGTCAAAATATGTAAAAAAAGTTGATGTATAGTTTCATTATGAAAATTCCGACAAAAAATAAATCATAAAACAATTTGGCAATTTTGTTGTCAATAAACGTAGTTAGCCATGGAAAAGAAATGAATTATTGTGTTTGACTAACTTCACTCATTGTAAGAACCATAGTTTCTTAAAAAAAATCATGGCTTATTTATACTTTATGCATTAATAACAATAGGTAATACCCCTTTTGCCTATTATCTCCTTAATAAGAATAGCGTTATTACTATTATTCGTATTAAATAATTACGCGACGCGCGCAGACGCGTCGCGCATTCCTTTTGCTTCGCGTTACGGCCATACCATCGACATTACGAAAAAAGAGAAAAGCAACTTTTTTGTAGAGCATTTAACGGGCTTCAATTTTGTGTACCACCTCTTTTGTCCAAATGCCAATATGTTAGAAGATATTTGCTGAAAAGCATTTTTAACACTTCTTGGTGGTATATCATCGGAAGCCGAACTCGGATTCTAGGGGGCTTTTTGCCTTTTATTTAGGACAAAAATTCAGTCCGCTGATAATTTTTCCGAAGCTCATATGGATTTTTAACTTCTACACTTCGCGGAGCAGTTACTGGAATCGATCGAAAAATAAAAAAAAATCGAATCGCCAAAAACAACAAATTTTACTTTTTATAGTACTGGGAAACCAAAAAAGTGGTTTTTGAAGAAATGTCTGTCTGTCTGTGATCACGCTGCAGCTCAAACTAGTGAACGTATCGAGATGAAATTTGGCACACATGTTCAGTGGGCAGTTTGAACGTGCGGATTAGATTTTGGGCCACATCAGTTCACGGAAAGTGCCTTTTTTTTATAATGACTGGACATTATAAACTCCAGCAGGACCAGCCCATCAACGAAACGCGAGCTTTAATTTTAAATTGTCAGTCGAGAATCTAGCGCGATTTATTTTACGACGGTCCTTCGAGATAAACAAATCCATTAGCCCGAGTGTTTTCAGTCATTAAACGACGCCCACTCGTTGCACTCATTAATAATAGATTAATATTATAGCCCCGCGGGCGCTAATTGCAACGTGCATCAGGTGTTAATGCCTCCTTGGGTAATCCTAATCACTAATCGCTGCGCTTTCACAACTCCGTGTGGGCAATCTCCAACGCGGAAGTTTATGAAATCCATTCGGAAACCCAACGACAACAATTCCGCACGTTTTGAGGTCTCGGGGTCTCGTAAACACTGCGTTTTTCCTGAAAACGATTCCCGTTCGGGTCAGCTGCAATAATTGCAACGATTGACTTTATTTCTGGACCGGATTTTCGGACCGGCTGCCAAAATGCGCGACACTTCATCGGAAAATTATCTTAATTCTTAAAGCGGTCTTTGATGTTCGTCGACGTAATCTGGTAACAGGTTTGGTGGCTATTTCGGATCTGAGAGTCAAGTTGGCGCTATCGTGCCGTTAGCTATTCGAGGCTAATCATGCAGAAGGCTGTGAATGGGAAAAGTTCAAAAGTCTTTACATAGCTCCAAAAAGTACACTTGCAGCATAGAAGCAGTAGGCTGTGAATTTTAGTGAAATATTGCAAGTAACGCCAGTAAGATCTGAAGACTAGAGTGAGGTTGGACCTTTCCAACATTTTTTGAAAATTATCAACAAATAAAATGTTTCAAAAACAAAAAAAATTTAAAAGTAAAATCAAATCGCCAAAAACATTAAATCTTTACGGTTTAGGATACTGGGAACCCAAAATGTGGTTTTTAAACAGCCCAAACTACTGAACGTATATGCTGTCGCGGACTTTTTGGTAGATCTTTTCGTAGCCAACAATTCTTCTATTTATGATTTTGTTATTTCTTCAACCGTTCACGTTTTAAATTGCTAAAGTGTGGTTTTTCGCGGACTTGCACGCGACGAATAACTATGAGACGTTTTAAATAAGGTCATTGGTTATCTTTAATTCTATTTTTATTTAAATTTTACATTGTGGTTAGACGATCGACAAAATTCAACTAGGAAATTCGGATAAATTCCATAAAGGGAGTAGGACATATGCAAGTAGCTGTCTCACCAAAGGTCGCCGTCTTTGGCTTTAACTGGAAAAAATGGTGTACTTTTGACCCGAGTTCAAATCTGGACGAGGCTTATTTTTTTGAATTGAACAGATAGGTACTGAAACGCCAAAAATATCAAATCTTTACGTTTTATTCTCTTGCATTTCTATATTTACAAATTCTGTGCAAAACTAGAAGTAGAATTTTTTTGAAATACGGACTACCGTAGAAGTTGGTTAAACGTTGCAAGTACAACAAAGTATTCAAGTTTTAATATAGAAAAACCTAGTACCTATTACATAACTTTCTTGTGATTTTTTTATTTTCCGATAAAACATTACCAACCTGGAAATTAAAGATAGCTAAAAATTAATTTATTCATTAATCATTATAATGCTGGAGGAATATAGGTACAGTCGGGGGCTTTCAGAATGCCCACCTCACTGCCACGATTCACTTGGTCGACTCAATTCGAGAGAAAATAGTAATGAGACAGAAGATACGTTTATAGTTACATTTTGGTTTTATTTTCCCCTGTAAACGTCAATTGTCAAGCACTGAATGGGCCGCGATCGAATAGACCTTATTCTAAATTAAAGAGCCATCTATCGGATGTTGTACGAACTTCAGATGGTGTTTCAAGCTACAAAAATTCAAATGCGCCGCCAAAAATTAGTGTATATCTGTCAATAATTAGCGTGGCTTGTTGTTATGAATTTTATGATAATGGATCCTACCGTGGTAGTGGCATTGACTAATGGCCTAGAAACGAACTTTGGCAGTAACTTTTCGTCTTTTAACGCACCTAATAAATTATTTACGATGATTCTCCAAGTGAGGCTGTCACTCCTGTCACTTGTCATTCTTGTCAATTTCTGTTCCCACTCGGTTCAGCATGGTTTAGTTCTGAATTAAACTGCTACTATTTTAATATTGTTTTATAATTATTGCAGTAAGAAAATTAGCACTTTGAGGTATTAGTTGCAATACTAAAGGTTCATTGTCTGCATACTGCTAGTTTACACGAAGGTAGGTGCTACAGTTTTCAAATGATTTCATATTTTACGAGCACTGTAATGTAAGCGTTTCTTATGGACGCCAATTTCGTGAAACACCAGAGCCCTTCGCGCGCTGCTACGCACATGCGCATTATAATTTTGAATATCGTCTATTCACTGAGCGCAAAAATTTCTCTTTGTTTTAATTAAAATGCGAATCGTTTGGGAAAAATGAATTCTATGAACCAATGCGTCAAATTTTAAGGTTAGATGTCACGATTTCTGCGTAAGTTGGAACCAATCAATAATAACAGCGCTAAAATTCTACATTTTGATTGGTCGATATTTCAAATTAGTAAACAGGGCTACCAAAGCAAGACTGTAAGGCACTAGGTAATTAACAACCCTTGAGCAAAACCGATAAGTCTGTTTCATAAACTGTTTCAATGGGGTCGTCTATTGATGTTTATCTGACAGGTTGGTGAATATTTAGCACGTTGCAGCGATGGTCATTTTTAAAGCTCCCGACTGTACCACTATTAACTTTCTTAAGATAAGTGCCAACTACCAACATAGTAAAATAAAAGTTACTAAAGATATTTTGTATAGTTTGCAATCACATTATTTTACTTTGCGCAATATAGTGTAGGTTTGTCCTTGGCATTGACACGAGCAAATTAAAATGCAGCATACAAAATATGTTGTGAATTAATAATAAATAAATAATAAAATAAAATAATAAAACAAAAATTGAGCTAAGTACAGCCGAAGATAGTAAGTCAAGCGACTTGACCATAAATCAAAGGCTTGTCGACACTTTACGAAATAAAAATTACCTGTTTCCTTTAACGTCCGCTCTCTATAATAATAATTGCAATTGGGTTCGTGTTGCCAACTTCGGGAAGTTAAAAGTTTGAAATTAACGGTTATTGCCATTTTAGTATTAACTCGATTTTTGAGTCGTGGACATACAAGGTGGTAAAGAGAGAAGAAAATTATCATTTGATCACTCGATATTTTTACTAATTTGCAAAGTTTAGGGTGAAGTAGAGAAGTAGGATCGTAATGTATAAAATTTTCGCGAAGTTTTGGAATTATCATTTTACTGTTTTTGGCAAGTATAGTAAAGCGGGGTAAACAGACCACCGTTTTCCTTAGCGAAAACTTAAGCTACAAAATAGTAAGTCACCTTAAAATTTAGCTTATCTCTGGAATAAAACGTTCCCTGACCCGCATTCTAACAATTTCCTCGTTTTATGTCGAAAGATAAACAAATTCTAACGAGCCTCGTTATCAGGCAGGTTCAGACTGCCATAAAGATTCGTGTTGAGCCAAGATGTAGGTCAAGAAGTCTTCTCCCAATTCTCATTAAGTATGTAATTATTGAGATTGTGATAAAAAAAATTAAAGAGCGATAAGCATTACTATTTCTGGACGAACCGTGGGGAAGGGATAATATTTACCTTAAAGAAATTATAAAGTGTGGTGATAAAGTATGGGATATTCGGAAAAATTCCGCTAATTGACGTTATTGCGAAAACTCACCGGGTTTTGTCGGGAAATGACAAAAAACTGAAATTTTTCTGAAGGAATCCAAAATCTATGAATTTTTTTCAAAATCAAGTCACGGTCACCATAGATTTTCAAAAATATCGAAGAAATCGGTGAAAATGCGAGTTTCTATTTGAAAAATCAAAATTTTTGTCATTTCCCGATAAAATCGGAAACGAAAAAAAATATCAGACAGCACCCGACGATTTTTCGCAATAACGTCAATTCGCATTGCGAATATTCCATACTTTATCACCACCCTTTATAGTGTGATCTTTAAAGACCTTTCCGATCGAGTAGACAATATAGACATTACCCACTGATTCCTGTTGCCCTATCGGAATAATTCATGATATTTCGATGTTTAAGATCTCGTGCCATCAGCCAATTAGGTACCGTTTACCGTATCATATTACCCGGAACGATGTCGGAAAATATCGATGAATAAAAACCTATAAATAATCGAATTTTACGGTTCCGGATCAGAAACGATAATTTTTTCGGCATCTGCTGGGGAATATTAAATAATTTTACGATCGCGAACGTCACTATCTAATTACGTAAGTGTATGTACGATGTACGTTTAATCTGTTAATTAATTGTCGTAAATTGGGCCTGAACATCTCATTCATGTTTTATCGTGAAGGTTTTCGAGATAAAAACGCGGGGGTCAATGTTTGTTGCTGTTTTAAGAGGAGATAGAGACGAAAAATACGCGATTGCTTGTGGTTATTGTTGATCGGTTTTTGGCGGTAACTGGAGAGACTTCACATATACGGGGTGGTTTGCGTGCGGCTATTAAAAAGACATCAATCTTTGATTAGTTGGACTTATAATTAATCGCAAATCGCAAGTTAGGTTTTGTTTCTCAAATAAACACAATAAATGTATTAATATCGTACTATTATAGTGCAAAAATATGAAACAGTTACTTTATCAATTTATTAATCAAATACGTGGTTTTGATTTTTTCAAATTAAAATTATTTTAATTTTTTGTCAATTATTTGTCAATTAGTTTGTTTCGCGTTTCAACCGACGTTATGCGTCAGCGTCAGTAATGTCTGGTAATGGTCTGATGTAGTTAAATAACGGCAACAGCGCAAGTCGAAGCGGTCGGCTGTTGACACAAAGCCCTAGCGGCGAGTAGCAACACTTACTGAATCTACTAGAATGGTCGATATTATAAGGCATATTTTCATCATGCCATCAACCCTGCAACCTACAATACAACAAAGTCTCTATGAAGCAGCCATCTCTCGGAGTTACAATCGAATTAATTTGCTATAAGCTTAGCCGATAATAAATGCCAACTGTCATGCAGACCACCTTGCGTTTATTACTGGCCACTCGTCCAAAACAATGTTTTTAAAAGATTTACAGCGCCGTCTACGTTATTTTGAAGTAACATAAGAAACAAAGCAATGAACAAAGCCCCCTCAGATGTTTGCGGCCGCCTCGGAATGCGAACCGCGTTGCACACATATCAATTTTTCCATAAAAATCCCCGATACAATGTCTGAAAACAACTCGTACATTCCTCGCGTAGGCCGCGTTCGTATTTATTACGTTACCCCGGAGAAAAATCCGCATTCCCGGAACCCATTTTGACAAATTGTCACCTGATTCTCGAATCGCGTTACCGTTTTTCCAGCGAATCTTGGTCGGCGTTGGAATTCTCGATATTTTCGTCGCGTTGCCAACTTGACAAAAAGGAAAGCCTTGCTGATTTCGTGGTAATTTCTTGCGGCCTCAGCATCGGCTGATTGCGACACGCGACATCGATTTTCATTTGTTTTCCCTTGTTTTTGACAGATTATATAGAGAAGTCGCACCTGGACGACCTCAGGAGTGCCGACATGGATTTCGTGAAGCCTCTGAAAATCAGTCCCGTGCCCCTTCACAGCCACGACATCATCTACGATCAGATGAGAAACGACCACGGTAAGCGTTTTTCTTTCGAATTGTAGACCTCACGTGGAAAGTTTCAGAAAAACCGCCATTGAGACATCACAGCGGACATTTCCGGCATCGACAGGCGGAAGTTTGGGATCCGCATCCTCGGTACGTCATACGGGCGTTCGGGCGGGAACTCCTTTTGGAGTTGGAGTATGACGATAAGTTTGTGGCGACGGGAGTTGACGTAAGTTTTTTAATTTTTGATTTAAATACGATCACCCTGTATACTAAAAACTGGGGGATTTTAGGTCCATAATTTTTTCGAGAACTACACATACTGGAAGAAGCAGGATAAGAAATCTTTTGGGTGTTTCTACACGGGCAAGGTCAAGAACGACAACGATTCGGACGTCGTGGTGAACCTCTGCCATGGAATGGTGAGTTTTTGTTGTTTCAGTTGGCAGCAATGCTTTGTAAAGTTTGGACGTTTGAAAATGGCAACGTCGCAATTTTCTGTACTGGGACAAACAATAACATTTGGATCGCTTTAATCGGTTTCAAAATTCAAATGAGCCAAATCAGATTAAGTGATCGAGTAAAATGTGCAAATCGATTGCAAATAGTTTGTTGTTCACTATTTGCATAAGTACACTCGAGTGCAAATGAATGTTAACGATTTGTCAAAATTAGTAGGCAATGCCAATGTATTTCCATACGTGATTGCCTACTAGTTTTGACAAATCGTTAACATTCATTTGCACTCGAGTGTACATCGTTTTTAAACGTTTTATACTTATTTGGACATTTGTGCAGTGAGGTTTTTAGTGATTAACAGTTTTTATGTGTAATTGTAGAACATAACCTCACATAAGCTGTAAGTGAAACAAATTATCCTTCAATGTTCAGATTTTTCAAATTATTAAATCTGCAAATATCGCACATATGTGATTGCATCAACTCGGCCTACGGCTTCGTACAAATAACCAAATAACTGCTTTATGCTACCTTACATCAAAAGTAGAGGGCGTCGTTTTACTTTCAATAGTTTTAATACTTGTATTTAGAAGAAGAAATTCATAGTGTGGCCTTCATAAATGTCTAATATACTTGTAGGCACCTCAGAACACAGAAAAGAATTACTGAAACTGTTGAAATCTGTCAAAATATGTCACAGTAGAGAAAATTGCGACGTTGCCACTTCCAAACGATCGTAGGCTATGAAACTTGTGCAAAACGTCGAAACTTTACTGTACTTATTATTATGAGTGCTGAGGTGAACTAATCAAAACATTAGGTCCTTTAAATTTTTGAAAATAATTTACCTCGATACCGTAAAATGAGTCGATTTGAGCGGGAAACGTCAACATCTTACACAATTTCTATAGTTTGCAAAAAATAGTAAAGCGATCTGAAAGAGTATTTAACATATTTTTGTCCGTTCTACAGGCTGGTGAATTTTTCGTTGCCCACCATTGAGAACTAGGAAACCATAAGAAATCGAAAGTAGGTTAAATTAGAGAAAAGTTGCGATTTTTTAAGGCGATAAAGATTCTGCAAATAATTTCCCGATATCTTCATTGGTTCCTGAGTTATTGCGAAAAAACTTAAAATCGTGAGTTTAAAGAAAAAATATATTTCTAACGATTGGTGGTATTTAAATGGAACTTGGAACTTTTATATTTTTGACAGCTGCCAATTCAATAGCATTGACAGAAATTTTCTAGGCCATCCAGATTTTGAGCAACGACAGTTAACTTTTCTTTTTCTTATGGCCGCCATATTGGATTTTAACACTATCGGATGCAAAAAAAATTAGCTTTTCAAAAATTTAATCAATTTGAAAAAATATGTCAAAGTTTGAGTCACGCCATTTCGAGGCGTATTTTAGTACCGTTGGATTCAAGCAAATTTTTTGTGCATTTAATGGTGTTAAAATCTAACATGGCGGATATAAGAAAAAGAAAAGTTGACTGTCGTTGCTCAAAATCTAGAAGACCTAGAAAACTTTTGTCATTGCTGTTGAGTTGACAGCTGTCAAAAATATAAAAGCTATAAGTTTCATTTAATTACCACCAATCGTTAGAAAGATATGAATTTTTCTTTAAACCGCGATTTTCAATTTTTTCGGGATAAACTCAGGAACGAATCAAGAAAAATGAGTATTCTTTACAGTTTCTTAATCGCCTTGAAGAAACGCATTTTTTTTTTTTAATTTAAGCTACTCTCCATCTCTTACGGTTTTCGAGTTCCCAATGTTAGTACAGTGCTATTCAGAAAATGTGTGATAAAACTGGTCGGGAGTTTATGGAAACAAGTGAATCCCGGTAAAATGACAGATGACATTTCCTGTGCGAACCAGTACGAACTGACTTTGGGCAAGCGTCCTTTCGACAGATTCATTTGTTTCCATAGCCACCGTTATCGCATATTTTCTGAATAGCACTGTACCAAGCTGCATATTCGTGATTTCGATTAAATCTACAAGTTGGTAGCTACATTAAAATAGTTAAATTTTGTTCTTACTAAGATATTCAAACATGTTAATGTCTACGCCATTTTGGATCCCAACTGAAAACTTGGCCATTAAAAAGTAATACGAAGCTGAAGAATGTTTTTATACAGAGAGATCGCCTAAAAAATAAGCCGACAATGACAGATAACTTGATTTGCTCATACACATACATATCTAATGCACATGCTCTTCATCGCTCGATTCTCGTTTGTTTATCCAGCCAACGTGTCAGACTGGAAAACATCTCCCTCAAAACAAAGCGTGTTAAGGTAAGGTTAGGTTTCCTCAACTGTTATTGAAAAGAAACAGATCCGCCTATCTGGGTCAAGTTTATCAATCAGAAAGAATGTACTCATTGCAAACAGTTTTGATTCGGAAATCTAAAACCTCGTTTCATATTTTCCAAGTTTAGTAATTTCCATTATTTTCCCGCCAGTTTGTCCATATATAGTCCGTTGGTATTGTTTCCTCGAACGTCTCGTAAAAATAGCTCGGAATTTTTTGATAGTTTAAAAATTCGTCTGAAAGTTTGTTGGTTTTGGTGGTGTTTGTTTTTCCTTTGCTGTACGTTCTTGGTTAAACAAATTTAGGTTATAGTAAATAGCGGCGCTTGAACCCTTTCCTGGTGGCGCCTGACGCTCGATTTCGGGTTTTTCGCAAACCAAATTCAGTTATTTTCCGTGTAAAATATAATTACAAGCATTTAAACGTTATTTATACATATTTATTGTTACGATGGCGTTATCAGTTGCGATACTTAATAGGTGTACTTGACTGAAACATTTTTGTAGGAATTATGGTTTGAATTTATATAGGTTAGCCGTTCTATAGGTTTATATCATGTTGTATTGGCTTTATGCGGATTAACATATTTGATCATATAGGACGTAAAATCTCTATTTGTTCGTTTCATATAGAGTGCGATTTCTATGGGCGTTTGAATTTGTATATGTTAGCCGTTCTATAGGTTTACATCATGTGGTGTATTGGCTTTATGCGGATTAACATATTTGATCATATGGGAGGTAACTTGTTTGTTTCATATAGAGTTCGGTTTCTATGGGCGTTTGAATTTGTATATGTTAGCCGTTTATATCATGTTGTATTGGCTTTATGCGGATTAACATATTTGATCATATAGGACGTAAAATCTCTACTTGTTCGTTTCATATAGAGTGCGGTTTCTATGGGCGTTTGAACTTGTATAGGTTAGCCGTTCTATAGGTTTATATCATGTTGTATTGGCTTTATGCGGATTAACATATTTGATCATATAGGACGTAAAATCTCTATTTGTTCGTTTCATATAGAGTGCGATTTCTATGGGCGTTTGAATTTGTATATGTTAGCCGTTCTATAGGTTTACATCATGTGGTGTATTGGCTTTATGCGGATTAACATATTTGATCATATGGGAGGTAACTTGTTTGTTTCATATAGAGTTCGGTTTCTATGGGCGTTTGAATTTGTATATGTTAGCCGTTTATATCATGTTGTATTGGCTTTATGCGGATTAACATATTTGATCATATAGGACGTAGAATCTCTACTTGTTCGTTTCATATAGAGTGCGGTTTCTATGGACGTTTGAATTTGTATAGGTTAGACGTTCTATAGGTTTAAATCATGTTGTATTGGCTTTATGCGGATTAACATATTTGATCATATAGGACGTAAAATCTCTATTTGTTCGTTTCATATAGAATGCGGTTTCTATGGGCCTTACAAAGAGAGCTTGCTACATAATCGAACAATTTGTAATTCCACTCCCATGGACATTTTTGTTTAACAATTATAATAAATTAATAAATCTAGCCGCCTCCACTGCTGATAAACAATAAGAGAATACTAATACAGCGGATGTTGTAGCCAAAATTGGCTTTGTATGTCAAAAATCCAATAAAATCTTCGTATGAGAACGTAAAGGTTTCTATCCGCGAATGCAGGATTCCAGTGTATCCATCCAAAAATTGCGATTTTTTCATTGCCAGCGATTGTTTTTTTACGAAAATTATCATAAAATAATAATTTATCCGCCCGCTGTTGACAAAAAGAATAAGGAAGCCTCCCATTTAGCGCCACGCCGACGCGACGACCACAGGCATTCCGTTCCGTGTTTCCCAATAAAAATTAACACGATTTAGCATAAATCGCCGGGTCCATAAATAAAAGATCGAGATGGGGGGCGTATAAAAGCGGTTTTCGGCCCGATTATCATTAAGGATGGCCCCTCATTGTTCCCCCCAATTACACGCACCGATGATTCACGCATCTAATAATCCGAAAAATTGCCGTCGATTTATTTTTGTATAGTCTGCGTTAAAAATCGGAAGGAGCTAATTTTAACGAAGTTCGTGCCTGTAAGTCAAACAGCGGGGCGATTTGCGGGCGAAAAAATTTTTTACAGCCCAGACCATAATGATTCACTGTATAGTATACGAGTAGCGATCGTCCTTGAGAGCGATCTTCCGGATTATTTTCGGAGCGATGATCACAGCGGTATATTAATCTTGGCGGAACACGTGCGGCTAAGAAAATAACCGATGTTGCTGTTCCAGACAGGTTACATAAGGACGTCGCAGGACACGTACTACATAGAGCCGGCGGAGAGGAAGGTCGACTTTTTGTCGTCCTTCTTGCACAGGATCAAGAAGGTGCCGCATCGCGCGGACACTGACGGGAATAATGTGGTTGTCGACGATGTCGACCACTGCGATTCGCACGGTAAGTATTTTCGATATAGTAACTGTTCTCAAGATCGTTCTTTGAGTTTTCGGTGGCTCAGGATCTGAAGGATTCATCTTGAGATTTTCGTCTACACTTTGAGATTTTTAAGATGACAAAATATCCGTCTCAAGGAATTTAAGCTTGAGATTTTCAACATTTCCATCTCAGAAAATATCCGTCTCAAGACAAATTGAGTTCAAAATCTTTGCTCTCTAAATTTCTGATTCTCAAGATCGTTCTTTGAACTTATACAGCTTTCGGTGTCTCAGGATCTGAAGGATTCATCTTGAGACGCGTGATAATTGTTGTCTTGAGATTTTAGTCTACAGTTTGAGATTTTTAAGATTACAAAATATCCGTCTTAAACTTGAGATTTTCAACATTTCCGTCTCAGAAAATATCCGTCTCATGACAAATTGAGTTTAAAATCTGTTCACTCGAGATTTCTGAAAATCTTGACATGTATTATACCCACAATTGTCCATCTTCAAACCTCTACGTTTGAGATTTTCAAGATCACCCGGTTCAAGAAATGTATTATTGCTGCAAATATCGAACTTAAGACCCCTAACATTTCGTGTTAAGACATGAGAAAGCCTCAAAGATTGATGTTGAAACAAAGAGCAGCCCTTGTAATTTTTAAGATCTTTTAAGACTGTGTTCTCAAGATCTCGAAAAATCTTTGTGCCTGTTGCTTTAAGTTCTCAGGAAATGTATTATTCCCACAAATATCGATCTCGGGTTAAGAGATGAGAAAGCCTCAAAGATTGATGATGAGACGAAGGGCAGTCCTTTTAATTTTGAAAATCTCTTCTAAAGATGAAGATTATTGCCCCAAACATCCGTCTTCAGACAAGTTTTAATCTTGAGTTCGAAATTTAGAAGATCTTTGCCCTCAATATCTCGGAAAATCTTTATGACTGTTGCCTTAAGTTCTCAGGAAATGTATTATCCCCACAATTATCCATCTTCAAACCTCTAAGTTTGAGATTTTTAAGATCAACCGGTTCAGTATCTCAAGAAATGTATTATTGTCACAAATATCGAACTTAAGACCCCTAACATTTCGTGTTATGATATGAGAAAGCCTTTTCAAAGATTGATCTTGAGACAAAGAGCAACCCTTGTAATTTTTAAGATCTCTCAAGATCTCGAAAAATCTTTATGACTGTTGCCTTAAGTTCTCAGGAAATATATCAAAATATATCAAATATCCGGGACCTCTAAGTATCAAAATTTCGAGATCAATCGGTTCAATAACTCAAGAAAAGTATTATTGCCTTAAATATTGGTCTTAAGACTCTTAATATTTCGTGTGAGATATGAGAAAGCCTCAAAGATTGATGTTGAGACAAAGAACAGTCTCTGTTATTTTCAAGATCTCTTCTAAAGATGAAAATTTTTGCCACAAAATCCGCCTTAAGAGTTTTACTCTTGATCCCTGAAGATCTTTGCTCCCGAGATCTCTGAAAATCTTTATGACTGTTGCCTTAAGTTCTCAGGAAATATATTATCCCCACAAATATCCATCAAGACCTCTAAGTTTGAGATTTTCAAGATCAGCCGGTACATCTCAAGAAAAGTATTATTGCCTCAAATATTGATTGACTTCATATTTCGTGTGAGATATGAGAAAGCTTCAAAGATTGATGTTGAGACAAGAATAGTTCTTGTATTTTTTAGGATCTCTCCTAAAGATGAAGAAAAACGACAAAATCTTAACGTACTGAGGAAGATTTAAAGTCAGTCTTTAGGATCTTTGCAATAACTGGTAAAATCTTGAAAATGAATGAAAAGCTATTTCAAACATATTTTTCACGTACTTTCCAAAAAACGCCTCTACTTAAAATCTCAAATGACGGTCAGTTTACTTCTTGAGATATTCCTATTTTGAAACAATCCTGAGATACTCAAATGCTCTTGAAGTTTCAGATTTACGTCTTGAGATGAACAGTTGTCCGGTTCAGGAAAAGATGTTAACGGCTTTATAAATACAGAAATCTCGTAAAAAATTTGAAAACTTGGTATTTATAAGGTCTTTCTGTAGGTATAATACTAGGGTCTCAAAAGTCTCGAAGACTAACTCCTAGGTATCAGAATGAATCTTAAGGATTTTAAGGATTTCAGGGAATGTTGAAAATTCTTAACTGTCGATCTCAAGAGAAGTCTTAAGAGATGTTCAGGAAGCTTGAAACTTCAACGAACGAAAAGTTTTGCTTCCTAGAGAGAATAACGGGCCGTTTTAAAGCTTTTCTCAATATCGGAGATATAACTTTGAAATCTTCAATTAAGAACTCTGAAGAAAAAAAAAATTTGTAGAGATTAATTGTAACAGTCTCTGGCTTAAGATAATAATCAAAATGGGAGATTAAGTTTAAATGAAACAAGGGAAAGATCTTGCGAACCGTCTCAGATAGTTTTATCTTTAAGAAGTGTCGTCTTAAGAACTGTCTGCTATTAGAATCTTAAGAATTTTCTGTGGGAGGGAAACATGTACCTACGGATATTTAGATCTTGAGATCGACGAAGAATCTTGAGATTCCTACGGAGAGGATTTTTATTGAATTCAGCAGTTCGTCGAGATTTTCAACAGTAGATTCTTGCATTTTGAGAATTGGATCTTAAAATTGAGATAACTTGCAAGTTATATGCTGTTTCTCAAGACGACAGTTTGCAGGTCTAGGTTAGGGTCTCAAGATTCTTAGAATAAACTTTGGCTATAATTAAGTTGAATTTGGTGACATTTCTTGTCAAGCCAGACAACGAGAGAAAGATATATAAAATTTTCGCTTTAAGATGACTAAACTTAAGTAAATTTCCTGTACCGTAAATCACTCAGTTTAATTCACATGTACCTACATGGTTCAGGGGACCATAATTTTCCCGAGATTTATTTCCCGTCGAGATTTACGATTTCCATATTTACCGAAAGAGACGACCCATTTGCGGAGAAAATTACCATTTTCATTTCCTAATGAACCTTTCTACACAGCTAACAAGTGCCCGTTAATTGCAAAGACCTCGGAAATGGAACACGCCAGTTTTTGTTTTGGCAACGCCCGAGGTGCAACACCTGCGATTCACGGCCGACCTGATGGATATCAGACGGCGTGACTCCATTTCCCATCTTTGTCCACAGACAACCACACCAGAGGCGAAGACAACTTACTCAACGAGATCGATCGTGAAAGCGCATAAAAATTAGGTAGTCAATTCATCAATCCGGTTGACGTTTAGTGGGCAAAAATTATGTAAAATTTGTCATTTCCCAATTTTGTCAACATACAACCACACCATAGTCGAAGAAAACTTGCACAACGAGGTCGTGGAAATGCCTCCGGCCCAAAGGACCAAACGCGACATGAAAAAGATGAAAATTTTTGACACAAATCTCCACCTTAAGACAAATTTTAGAATTGGGTTCAAAATTTTGAACATCTTTGCTCTCAAGCTCTCGAAAAATCTTTAAGACTGTTGCCTTAAGTTCTCAGGAAATGTATTGTTCCCACAAATATCCATCAAGACCTCTAAGTTTGAGATTTTCAAGATAAACCGGTTCAATAACTCACAAATATCGATCTTAAGACCCCTGATACTTCGGCTGAGATATGAGAAACCCACAAAGATTGATGTATGTCGAGACGAAGAGCAGTCTTTGTAATTTTTAAGATTTCTTTTAAAGACGAAAATTTTTGCCACAAATATCCGCCTTAAGACAAGTTTTACTCTTGAGTTCAAAATTTTGAAGATCTTTGCTCTCAAGATATCGGAGAATCTTTATGACTGTTGCCTTAAGTTTTCAGAAAACGTATTATGCCCACAAATATCCATCTTAAGACCTCTAAGTTTGAGACTTTCAAGATCAACCCGTTCAATAACTATTATTGACACAAATATCGATCTTAAGACCCCTAATATTTCTTGAGATATGAGAAAGCCTCAAAGATTGGCGTTGAGACTAATAGCAGTCCTTTTAATTTTGAAGATCTTTCCTAAAGATCCGTCTTAAGACGAGTTTTAGTCTAGAGTTCGAAATTTAGAAGATCTTTGCTCTCAAGATCTCGGAAAATCTTTATTGACTGTTGCCTTAAGTTCTCAGGAAATGTTGACATTCAGTGGGCAAAAATTTCTGTAAAATTGTCATTTCCCAATTTTGTCAACAGACAACCACACAATAGTCGAAGACAACTTACTCAACGAAATCGTGGAAATGCCTCCGGCCCAAAGGACCAAACGCGAGGCCGTCGTCGACGAAATTAACCACGTGGATAGTTGGCCTCGGCCAACTCGCGGTGCCAACTGGATGCTGGAAGACCGTAAAAGCGAGTACTTTATCAAAGTCCTCGCCGTTGCCGATGAGAGCATGATCAAGTACCACACCAACGACGACCATTTGAAAAATTACATTTTGACATTGATGGCCCACGTGGCTTTACTCTTCAGGGACGCCAGCATTGGCAACTCCATCTCTTTGTCCGTCGTCAACATTTGGATCCTCCCCAATACCGTTTTTGACTATTCCAATTCGCAAGGTAAGTAGTATTTAATAAAAATAACAAAATTTGCCCAACAGAATTACACACAATTATAGTATCACTAGAAACATCCCATTACGAAAAACTTGATTTTCACTGTTGACGCGTTTCGAACACAATGTGCTCATTATCAAAGCCGAACCTATACAATCCTACCTGCCAGAAAAGTGAAATATTTATAGGCCCACCCGCGTAAAGTCCGTTTATTTTCTATTGCAGAGCTAAAATTTTTTTAGAACTGTACAACCCTAATTGTAAGGTCCTGTACTTTTGACAGTTTGAACGAAATTTGGCGGGAAAGCAAAAACATTGCATAACCCAAATCTTCTAGGTTTTATTTTTATTGTTAGAAGCAGTATCACAGATAAACGTACGTGAGGCTTTTTCGTGAATATTTTTCTTTGCATTTTACTCAAAACACGCACACAAAGGCCATTTTGGGCCAATTCAGAGCAACTGCAAAATTTTGACATTTGTCATGTTTTCTGACGTATCGCATTGAAATCGCTTCTACCAACTTACCTGTTAGTAAAATTCCTTGCAAAAATTCCTCATACTAACATAAAATTGAAATTATGACGTTCTGTACCTTCAATAGAAAATGAATGGTAGCTCCACCCCTCGGCTGTGAAAGTTAGATCAATCACAGGTCGAGAAATGGTCATGCGTGGGTGAACACGTATATACATAACGAGCCCTCCCTGAAGTAGCGTAAACAGAGATGAATATGCGATCGGGCCTGTATAGGCGTTCATAAGCCTATCTCTAGACTTATAAATGACGATACTTTCCATCGCATCTAGCATCTGCACCTTGTTAACGCTGCAAACTAACTTAATATTATCACTTATTCTATGGTCATTGTGTAAACCATGTACCTAAATCCCAAAAAGAAGGTGAAAAATAATATATAACATAAAAAATAATAATAATAATAATAATAATAGTATTTATTGTCATAATTCATTTGAATCATACAATAAGAGAAAAATGTAATAAGTAATTATATATAGTAAATTAACAATAATTTATTGCTTATAGCGAATGATTGTAACAAGTAGGAATAGTGCTAACATTAATAATAGCAAGGACATCAAAAGATAAGGTACAAAATGTAGAACAGTCAGAGGGCAACAGCATAGCATATAAGAAAGACAGAGAAGACACACGACTTAGTCCCCCTCATCCGTAACGAACCGCCGCAGTCTCATAGAGTCTTCAAAATAGTTACAAAGTCCAGTGATCACTAAATGGTCTGCCGACTGGAGCAGCATTAAAAAGTTAACATCTGAGAGCGCAAAATCCGGCAAATGCCTTTTTCTAACTCCCTCATAAAGTGGACAGCTCCCGAAAACATGGAAAATCGTTTCAAGCTCCCCTTTGTTGCACATTGAGCACATTTGGGTCTGGTCAATAACGTACTTGGTGTCCCTTATTCTCAGATACAAGATTTTGGAGTGGCACATTCGTAGCTGGCTAAATAGACGCGTCTTGTTTACATCTTGTATTATCTTTAAATAACGGCCTGAAAATTCAAACTGGTTTACCAAAGATCTATATATGTCAGAGTACCTAGACTCAAGAAAAGATCTGTTGGTCCCAAATAAAAGACATGTTGTTGTCCGATAATAGCCCACGAAATTGACCCACCCAATTATACTTTAAGGACTGTTTATTGGGTACACCACCACAAGCCTCCAGATGTTTCAAACGATTGTAGCAAACCTTTACAAGACATAAAAAATAGGCAATCACATGATGATAGAAGAAAGGTAAATTCAAGTAATGAGTAGGTAACTAGTTAACGAAAGCTTCAAGATAGCAGTTTCTAATAAAGTGAAGACTGATGGAGAAGTTAATGTCACATTTCAGTGCCACTGAATTGAAGCAACAACAAATTTTAACCATTTACTCGCCTTTCGTTTCGTGCCTCAAAGCCATATATTAGGGAATTAGTGTAATAAATCGCTTGAAGATCGTGAAATATTCAGCGAAATTAAATTATTAATCAGTGCCCAGCGTGACTAAACGGTAATTGGCGTTTAAAATAATTAAAAGGAGCGAGGGTATTAGTCGGGGAAAAGTGGACGTGAGTGCTCCGTGGGGGGCTGACAGGGAAATTATTCGTGGATGTTGAGAACCGCGAGGCGACGGGGCCCCCCAGTGATTCGCTTTTGTTTTCGTTCGGGGGCTAGGAAGATGAATTATCGGGTGGCTTCGGGCAAATTCCGCGCTAGAAATTTCCGATACGGACAATTTAGTGTTGAATATCTCACGTGTCAATCTTTTGTAAGCTTTTTTTAACTTAAATCGTAATCCGTTTAAAAGTTTAACAATTGCCGAGGTCGTTCTGAAAAGTTTGAAAACAATTCAAACCGAAGATATACAATTGATTTCGAATTTCAATTACTTCTCACAGCGATTTTACCAATTTTCAATACATTTTTGTTAATTTGATTTATTGTTGAAGGATTGACAATGAATAATGGCGGGTAAAAAAGAACGTGCAAAAAATGTGATGTAGGTTTACTTTTTTATAACGTTTAGAGTTCATTGTTTGCATGATTATACTTTTAAACAAAACTGGCTTTATTAACAGCCTTTTGAGGGTTGAGGAGGCGTGGTAAATTTGATTTATTATTCGTTTCATAGACCGAAGTAAAAGTAGTTCCGGAAATAATCTTATCAAATATAACGGGACCAACAATTTTTGTATATCAACACCATTAACTTATTTCTTTCTAAGAAAATACAATAATCCTCTCATTGACAGGTTCCATTTTTTCCTGTAACTTTAAAATTTGACTTACCTTTGCGAGAATGTCACATATTTGCAAAAACTCACTAGATGTCGCTGGAATTTTTAATAAAACAGTTAGTTTTCCTGGTTCATACTTTTTTTAAATTCTAAAACGTTTGCACGATATTTCTTATACATTTTTTAGTTTTCTCAGTTGGTATTGGTGATCAAACCAACACCAATTGCTTAATTAACCTAAATTTACTATCAAACGATATGTAACACTTGGGATCTGTGACAAATTTTAAACGGCCCTATGGCTACTCGTTTTTTTGATTTTCACTTGTTTTATCAAGAAGTGCAGTTGTACTTGTTTTCAAATCTTCTATTTGCCATATTTTACTTTAATAAAAAAAATTCTTGATGTTTTTTTAGACATATTTACACGATATTTCTTATAAATTTTTTAAGTTGGTTGAAAGCAGTTTCACAGTCTCGTTCCACAAAATTTTAGTAAATTTTGTGGAACGAGACTGTGAAACTATACCTTGTGTAATCATAAATTTTTTAGTTTTCTCAGTTGGTATTGATCGAATTGTCATGAAACCACCACCAATAGCTTAGTTAACCTAAATTTGCTATCAAACGATATGTAACACTTGGGGCATGTGACAAATTTTAAACCTCCCTACGCCTACTTGATTTTTTGTTTTTCGCTTGTTTTATCAACCAATTCAGTTGTTTTTGTTTTGAAATCATCTGCTTACCATATTTTTATTAATGAAAGAAAAAAAATCTAACTTAATGCTTTTTTGACCTATTTGCAGGATATTTCTTATAAAACTTTAAGTTTTCTCAGTTACTATTGATCGGATATGTAACACTTGGGGTCTGTGACAAATTTTAAACGATCCTTTGCCTACTCGAATTATTGGTTTTCACTTGTTTTATCGAGAAATGCAGTTGTTTTTATTTTCAAATCTTCTCTTTACCATATTTTACTTTTATGAAAAACAATTTTCTAATTTAATGCTTTTTTAGACTTATTTGCACGATATTTCTTATACATTTTTTAGTTTTTTCAGTTGGTATTGGTCGGATTGTCATGAAACCACCACCAATCGGTTAGTTAACCTAAATTTACTATCGACATGTAACACTTGTGTTCTGTGACAAATTTTAAACGGCCCTTTGCCTACTCGATTTTTTGATTTCCACGTGTTTTATTGAGAAATGCAGTTGTTTTTGTTTTCAAATCTTCTGTTTACACACAACAAAACAATTTTCTTACTTAATGCTTTTTTGATCGATTTGCACCAGATTTCTTATAAATTTTGTAGTTTTCTCAGTTGGTATTGGTCCGATTGTCATGAAACCACCACCAATCGCTTAGTTAACCTAAATTTACTATCAAACGATATGTAACACTTGTGGTCTGTGACAAATTTTAAACGGCCCTTTGCCTACTCGATTTTGTGATTTTCACGTATTCTATCGAGATATGCAGTTGTTTTTGTTTTCAAATCTTCTGTTTACTGTATTTTACTTTAATGAAAAACAATTTTCTTACTTAATGCTTTTTTGGTCGATTTGCACCAGATTTCTTATAAATTTTGTAGTTTTCTCAGTTAGTATTGGTCGGATTAACATGAAACCATCTCCAATCGCTTAGTTAACCTAGATTTACTATCAAACGATATGTGACACTTGGGGTCTGTGACAAATTTTAAACCTCCCTACGCCTCCTTGATTTTTTGTTTTTCGCTTGTTTTATCGACCAATTCAGTTGTTTTTGTTTTCAAATCTTTTGTATACTATATTATTCTTTAACGAAGGAGGAATAATTTCTTATTTAATGCTTTTTTAACCTATTTGTAGGATATTTCTTCTAAAATTTGTAGTTTTCTCCGTTGGTATTGGTCGAATTGTCATGAAACCACCACAACTCGCTCAGTTGACGCAAAACTAGTGAACAGCTTTTTGAGATAAGAATCATGTAAAATTTGTTCCGGAAATAATCTTATCAAATATAACGGCACCATCGGTTTTTGTGCACGAAAGGACAATCGACAATGTTCCTCTTACTGACAGGACGTGTCATTTTTTCCAGTGGCCCTGCGCAAGTTCTGCGAATACCAACACCGCCAACAGTTGGACCGCAACTACGACGCCGCCGTGCTCTTCACCAGGTGACTTTCAAGGTTAACTCCCAGTTCCGTAATATATCAGTAGCTTCTAGAGACCCGATTTGCACCAACTCGACGGCGGGGAAATGTCAAACTTTGGGGACGGCGGAGGTGGGGTCGATATGCAACCCCTCGAGCAGTTGCAGCATCGTCAGGGACAGGGGTCTGACGACGTCTTATACGATCGCCCACGAGCTGGGGCACATGCTCAACATGCACCACGATGAGTTGGAGCCATGCGCCAAGTACCGGAGGGGGCCCAAGTCGGAGAGGATTATGGCGATGACCTTGAACAACGAGACGAAGCCCTGGAAGTGGTCCGAGTGTTCGAAGCACTTCCTCACGGAGTTTCTGGAGTAAGTAACTACTCTATTTCACAATGGAAACACTGGACAACTTCGGTGGAAAAATACACTATCACTAAAAACACCCCATTACAAGGAAACACTTGATTTTCACTGCTGATGCGTTTCGAACACGATGTGCTCATTATCAGAGCCGAAGCTATACACCCTACTTTCCAGAAAACTTATAATATATATACATATATGTCCTACAATCTTAACTTAATATTATCACTTATTCTATGGTCATTGTGTAAAGCATGTTGTCATGTAGGGCAACACTGCTAAGAATAAGTGATTGATGATAAGTTAGATTGTAGGGTTAATAAGGTGCATATGCTAGATGCGATGGAAAGTATCGTCATTTATAAGTCTAGAGATAGGCTTATGAACGCCGATACAGGCCCGATCGCATATTCATTCCTGTTTCAAGTGTTTCGTTGTAGTGGGGTGTTTCTAGTGATACTACTCTATTAAAAAAAAAAACACCAACAGCTTATGAAAAAAATCACTTGTTTATATACAGGGTTAGTCAAATGTATGGACTTTTTTGATACAGTGAATAGTTTGGGAAATAATCGGCTTCCATACATTTCCGCACATTTGACTAACCCCTGTATAATTTTTAAGTCAACTTCACTTTTGAAAAGGTTAAGTCCTTAACTTATGACTTTATAACGTGTGAACAAAAATTTTTTCGATCTAGTTGTCCTTGCCGTCAGAGACGTAGGGCGTAGATTGCCAAAATTATCATTCAAAACAAAATCTGACTGACGCCCTACGTCTCTCATGCCAAGGGCTACTAGATCGTAAAAGTTTAGATAGTAGGCGCTGAAAAACTTGGATGAATTTGCAAGTAGATAGAATTTTTGTTAGTTTTCTTTTGCCCTACCAACTTGACGTACCGAATTGAAGAAACTTTTATACCCAACTTTAACGTATTGTCTCGACTTAAAATGATAATTCGGAAACATACAAAATATGTTTACTTTTTGTTAAGTTGGCTACATTTTCCTGCTTTCTGTGATTTCTCTGATGTAAACTAGCTGCAAATCCAGAAATTTAGTTGAAAAACGAATATATGGTTGGAAATAGAGATTGACAAATCTTTAAAAGTACTATTTGTTGGGTTGGCAGCCCTTCTTTAAACACGTCATCGATTGAAAGACAAAGGAAGGATTTGTAGAACAACGCATTTGCCTTAGTAACTTCTCATATTCAGTGGTTTAGGGTTACATTTAAAGGAATGCTAATAGGAAGTTTAATTATCTTAAGTTGGTAAGCTGTCTTCTGTTTGGAATGATCGTATTAAGGAAAGCAGCGTTACCAACTTAAAGAATTTGTTGTTTTTTTAAGAGAACGTTCAGTTCAGAATCATACTGCAAAATTGGCATCACTAGTCTAATTGAAATAGGTTGGTAGCCATTAATATTCACTGAAATGTCTAATTTGGCTCCACGATGGCGAAGGCTAGCTGGAGAAACGCGAACAGTTTTATTTTTATTTTGTCCGGTTGACAACAGTGAATATATTCTACCCGCTGATACAGTGTTAAAGGTGGTGATGCAAAAATGGGCGTTAATCGACGCACATACTACCAACTTCATAAAAATTGAAATCAGTGTGGTTGGAAATATGCTATTAAAAACTTGATAAAGCACTGATGAATTTGGTTTATTCGATTTAGATTTGACAGTTGACAGTATTTTTCTTCATTTTCTTGATCCCTTCTCGTACAGTAGTACCAACATGACTGATGATAGGTCCTTGTCTTGTGATTCTTGTGAATACAGTGCTATTCAAAAAATATGTGGTAACGGGAGGTTGTAGAAACAAATGACAAGTCGACTAAGTTTGAACAAACGTTCTTTCGACATATTGCAATTCATTTGTTTCCTTAGCCGCCCCTTATCACATATTTTTGAATAGCAAAGTCAAAAAAAAGTAAAAAAAAAATTTACTTGCAGTTACATTTATTCAGATATTACCAGCTTATGAAATATAAATGAAAGTTGCAGGGCCGGATTAAGCAATAGTGGGGCCAGGGGGCTGATCAATATGAGGTTGCCCCTTGGTTGTGGGCCAGCTAGTTTGTGGAGGGGGGTGCGTATTTCGTACTGCCAGGAGACTCTAAAAAGACTAACTGCCACTAATTTTTCACGTGAAAAACCGAAAATGCCAATTTCAGCAGGAAGTATACACTGGCAGGTGATTTTTTTTTAAACGTTAGCGACCTGAAGTGTGACTCATCTTGCTTCTTCAAATTTGAGGGAGAATCAATTGGCGTCAACTTCGAACTTTTAAGATCCACCCACTTCGAGAAAAGTAGATTTTCATTGGCTTAAAACTTCAAAATTCTATAAAATTAATAAATCAGGCAAATTTTAATGAAAACCGGATTTTGTATTATAAGAGATGCTAGTGAAACCATTGTCACTATTTTTTCTCAGATAAAACCTTAAAACGCCGAAATTCAGTAGAAACTACCCATTTTTACATTTTCAAAAAGTTTTTTGCGACTTCAAGTGTGACCTATCTTATTTCCTCGAATTTGAAGGAGGATCGATTTGTGCAAATTTCAAACTTCTAGGACTCGCACACTTCGAGAAAAGTAGGTTTTCTTTCATTTAAAGTTCCAAAATAAAATTAAACGAATAAAAATTACATTTTGTTTCATCAAAGAGTCTAGTGAAACCAATTGTCAGTAATTTTCCTGATAAAAACTTTAAAACGCGAAATTCACTAGAAAGCATACATTTTGTAAATGTTTTTTGCGATCGCAAGTGTGACCTATCTTATTTCCTCAAATTTGAAGGAGAATCGATCGGTGCAAATTTCAAACTTCTAGGACTCCGACAGTTTGAGAAAAGTACCTTTTCTTTAATTTAAAGTTCCAAAATAGAACAAAACTAATAAATATTGGCAAGTTTTAATCAAAACTGCATTTTGTATTACCAAAGGTTCTAGTGAAACCCATTGCCAGCAATTTTCCTGATAAAAACTACAAAACGCGAAATTCACTAGAAAGCATAAATTTTGTAAAAGTTTTCTGCCACCGCAAGTGTGAACCATCTTGTTTCTTCAAATTTGAAGGAGAATCGTATGGTTTAATATTAAATACTTACTTGTTTTATTGTTAGGAATATTTTTTGCAATAATTACTGAATTACAAAATTTCGGAGCTCCTACTAGTTGGGGGACCGGAGGCTGCAGCCCCCTAGCCGCCCCCTAATCCGGACCTGGAAAATTGGTACGCTTGTCAAAAGACTGAAAACTAATTTGTGACTGGTCGCCTTGCGAGCAACGACCGACATGCACTGTATTACTGGTTGCAGAAAATCCAAAGCCTGAATTACTGGTTGCAGGCTTCTACTGCTAACAGCTCCGTTTGTGACAATAATAATAGTGATAATAATTCCCCCCCAAGTGACGTCATAAAGACAATTCCTTTTGTCGCAGATCTAGTCGAGCCAAGTGCCTCTCCGAGGCCCCCCTCAACAACTTCATCTCCTCCAAAATCCCCGTGATCCTCCCGGGTCAGACCTTCGGCCTGGACCGCCAATGCGAGCTAGAGCACGGCAGCGGCTACAAGCAGTGCACTTACAAAGAGGTGCCCCCCCCCATTCCCTCCTCCCAAATTTCATCGAAAATTTTCAGGAAGTCTACTGCAAGGCCCTCTGGTGCAGCCTCGACGAAGGTGGCACCGGTTGCATCACCAACTCGATGCCGTGGGCGGACGGCACCCCCTGCGGCCACGAAGGCCTCTGTTACCACCGCGAGTGCGTCCCCAAGAACCCCTCCCTCTTCACCTCCGTCGCGGGGGGGTGGGGGGTGTGGCAGCCGTGGGGGGAGTGCAGCCGCCCCTGCGGGGGCGGCATCAAGAAAACCGAACGCTACTGCGATACGCCCGTGCCGATGAACGGCGGGTCCTTCTGTACCGGACGCAGCGTCCAGTACCAGTCGTGCAATATTCAACCGTGCGATAGTGGCGCCCCCGATTTCAGGTGAGTGAAATGCTTTGACACATGTCGTGTGTGTCAATTTGAAAAGAAACAAACGTCAACTTCTAAATCTTCGGTAAAGGTTGTCCCAGAACGCTCACACTTTAAATTGCTTCGCAAAGTAGTGAAGAAAAACGAATTTTTGAAAAATAGGAAAGTCTTTTTGCACATTTCGTCTTTTCCAGGTTTCCTAAAATTACATTGTTTAAGTCTTAATTTCTAATATCTTTAAAGATATTGAAACTAGGTATAGGGATGTTGTGTAATAACACCCTAAAGGAAATTTAATTTTGCATCTTTTGACTGCATAAAATTGTGGTACTCGCATTTGGAAAATTTTTGAAAATTCTTTTCCGCCATATTGTTACGTCAACAAGATACACCTGAGTAATCAAAAGAAAGCTTAAACCTTCTAGCTTCAACCCTCTCAGTTTGGTTCCTTAATCTTCAACCGTTCGGGAGATATAAATGTTTCTATTGCGAATTGCAAATCAATTTCTTGATACATATTTTGACATATGTCAAAAATGGTGACAGGTAGGCAAAACTTGGGTGCGATAAATTCACAGTTAAGAGACGAATCCGAATCCAGAGTCAAAACGAGGATCTTCCATTTAAAACAGCAAAGATGGCGGCCACTTCCGTAAAACCGGAAGTGCTGGGGGGTTGGAAATATTTTATTTTTGGTGTGCGTGGGGGCGATTTTGGTATACTATCAAATTTCAAAATTCTACTACAAGTGGACTCCCAAAATTCTCTAATGAACGGGCTTCGTGAATCACCCTGTATATAAAAACGCTGATTTTGACATATTTACATACTTTTTATCTTTTCGGTTGTGTCGCTAACTACTTTGTTATTTGAAATACGCAATTCTCTTAACTCTTATATCAAAAAATTTTACCATAACTTTCAAAGATGGCCGCCACAGGACCGAAATGTTTTTAGTCAAGTTGGCTGTGATTTCTGCCATTTTAAGTTAAGGTGTATTCAAGATTAATACAGGAATCTTCTAAAATGTCATAGAAAATGTGCATATTGTCTAAATTGTGTAAATAATAAACATTTTCATAAATTTTCTAATGCAAAATTGTTGGTTTTTTCACTTTAGCTTTTTATTTTTGCTCAAACGTTGATTTTCCATAACAGAAAGTTATTTGTCAATTGTCAAAATTAGCGTTTTCACCCTTAAATATTTCAAGTTGATATACCAAAAATAAAGAAATGGCGAGGTGTTACATGGGTTCGCTGACACCCGGTATACAGTGTTTTTGAAAACTTTTCACAAAAGGACATTTCAAAAACAACTTCGAATAGGTTAAATGTATTTTTTCGATGCGCATCCAATGGCGAAATCATATATTTTTGTCCACTTCCGGTTTAGCCGGAAATTAACCTAATTTAACTTTTTCAAATAGGAACATACATTTTTCTCAACTAATTGAGAATCTACGTATTTTTTTGAGATAAGGTAGATGTCATACTTTACCGGAAGTCCATTCACAGCCACCTTGAATTTTGAAAATCATCGAAGAAATCAGTGAAAAATCTAGATTTTTCCAAAAAACGAAATCACTTCAGCTTTTTTCTTGATACAAAGCGAACTGCTCAATAACTTTTTTTATTTAAATTTTTTTGTATTTTTTATACAGCGTGTTTCAGTTTGAGTGGAAACACCCGGCTTACTTTTTTATGTATCCGTTTCAAAAATTTTTTTTTGCTTTGCAGCTTATTAAAAAGCAGACGTTTTTGTTAAAAGATTTATTTTATGGACCAATTACACAATTTGTTGTATGTAACGAAAAACACTTGTCAAAATATCATAAAACTAATTTTTCTTAAATCTGAAAAATTCGCCAACAAATTAAAGATTTTGTGCATTATCTTTCCTATCAAGGCAGCTCATTAATGAATTTAATCAAGCAAACGTTTGCCACTCACATTTGTCAAAATCTTGAAAAATATGCACAAAATCTTTGATTTTTTGCTAATTCTTCGGATTTAAGAAAAATATTTTTGTTGTATAAGGTTATCGATTTTCCACAAGATTTGGTATTTGAATAGTTCTAATTATCCTCCACAAGATTCCGCACCCATAAAAATTGCCTAATAAGTTTTCTAATATTTTGACAAGTGTTTTTCTTTATAACAATCAATAAAAAAGTTAGCCGGATGGTTCCTCTCAAACTGAAACACCCTGTATATATATATATAATTTTTTTTTATTTTTCCAAATTTTCTTCAGTGTTACAGTGAGTCAACATTGCAAAAAAAATTTAAGTAAATGAAATTGCGCAGTTGGCGTTGTTGAATTTTTGTTTTTTAATTTTCATTTTTCACTGATTTATTATAACCAGGGGGCATAGAGGGAGGGGCTCCAGGGGGCCCCTTTGAAATGGCGGAGCCTCAAGGGGGCCCTTGGGGGCTTAGCCCCCAATGTATCACCTACTCTCCTAACTGAAGAACTACAGGACCCTGGAAATTTTCAAAAAGACGAATCCACTCAAAATTTAACATTAAAAGGAAGTGCGATCGTTCTGGGGCAGCCTGTATATAGAAACGTGCAAAAAGATTATTGTTGCAATGATTAGCAAAATTCAATGTCGAAAGTATCACTGTTCCTTTTTCAAATAATCATTATACAGGGTATTCCCCAAGTACACCGACAAACTTCACATTATTCTACTGAGTTTTCAAGATACAGGATGTGCAAGTTTTTTTTAATTTTCTTTTTCATGAAAATCTTCGAATTAATTCAGATTTTCAACGTGTTGACCATTATGAAATTTTAAAATGTGGCAAAACTTAATTTTTTTCGAATTTGAAGTAAATTTTTCTTTTGGATTTGAAATACAGGCTGTCCCGAAATTAGTGGGCAAAACTTTATCGGTAGATTCTTCTATGAAAAATATGAAAAAAGTCGCTATGAACATATGTCGAAAAATAAGTCTTAAGGGAGCTAAGGCCCCTTAAAGGGGGCCACTTTGAAAGTGTTTTTTTCTAAATATCTTCAAAACGGTTAAAGATAGCAACGTGAAATTTGGTATCTTTACTGAGTCTTTGATGCAGAATTTACTACTGGGGAGGAGAAAGTTTTAAAATCTTGATCATAAGCGTCTCGTACAGGAGGGGCTTACGACTTTTACTCAAACATTTTTGTAAGTAGTTTTTTCTCAAATTTGAAGCCAGAATCTGAAAATTTGAGGTTTTTTAAGTAAAAGTGATACTTTTGTTTGATGTTGATAGAATGCGCCCTTTTCGAAAAAAAATGGCTTTTCATTGGTTGAGGGCTCCAAAATTTGTGACAGAAGACATCAAAATATCGTAAACAAGTTCATGGGACGGTTCCTAACTTTATTCTAGAAAAAAAGTTCTTATGGACATGGGTCGAAAAATGCTTCCTAAGGGATGTAGAGTCCTTCAAACAAGATGTTTTCCAAGACCCCATTTGAAAGACCATACCTCCCTTAGGAGGCATTTTTCGACTTGTTTATAGGAACTTTTTTCATATTTTTCATTTGGCCTCCTAATTTCTGGAGACCCTGTATTTTCAAACGATTTAGAAATATTAGCTTTGAGATTTGCACACCCTGTATCTTGAAAACTAAACAATATGTGGCCATAGGAAGATTTTGTCTTAGAAACCCCCTGTACTTACACACCCTGTATAGCACACTAATGTAAGCACCCTGTATGCGCCGAAAAATTGTGTTGGTGAACAGTACGCCCCAATTAATGAAATAAACACGTCGTTTTCGTTACTTTTTGTCATTTTTGGCCTCGTTCCATTGACATTTCTTCGTTTTCAGAGAGATCCAGTGCGCTCAATTCGATGGAATCACAAAAAATCTGCCCAATTTAACCAAAGACGTGCAATGGGTGCCCAAGTATGGATTGTCCGCCAAAGATGAACTTTGTAAATTGTATTGCAGGCCGAGGAATTCCAATGCTTATTATCTGTTAAAGGAGAAGGTGGTTGATGGGACCAAGTGCGGCCTGAATTCCTTCGATATTTGCGTTAATGGGATATGCAGGCCTGGGGGGTGCGACAATGCCCTCGACTCGGAGACCGTTCTAGGTAGGTACAGCTTGGAAATGGGTGAATGCGTCTAAGCTGTACTTCTGTGTTGATGATTTCCAGATGAGTGCGGGGTTTGCGGGGGGGACAACAGCAAGTGCGAGGAGATCACCGGGAGTTATAATGTCTCCATGACGGGGTACAGGAGGGTGCTCCGAATTCCGAGGGGCAGCTCCAATATCGACATTAGGCAAAACGTCAACAACGATACAAATTATTTGGGTAAGTAATAATTTTAACCTCCCCACTCCACTTCACCATTTAAAAAAAAGGGAGGTTACTGCAATCACTAAAATTTTCGAATTCGAGATAAGACCGGATCTATACGTTTTGAGGTCTCAGGAACCCAAAAAAGTGGTTTTTAAAATGTGTCTGTATGTATGAACGTACGTTCGTGCGTACGTACGTACGTACGTACGTACGTTCGTAAACACGCCACAGCCCAAACTACTCGACCGATTTGGCTGAAATTTGGTACGTGTGCATGTGAAAACCCAACTTAGATCTGAAAAGCTTTTGGAGCCAATCGTGCAACCAGAAGTGCCATTTTGGCACATCAACTTTTAAATTTTAAATGCAAACCCCCATTTTTCACGTCACCATAAGAAAGACGTTCAAATTCTGCATCTAAAAATGTATTCATTCTTAGTGCCCTTTTGACCAACAATTTAAAAAAAATTGATTTTTATCGGACTTTAAAATCGCGGTACAGCCCAAGCCCCTCAACCGATTTGGCTGAAATTTTGCACATGGGGATTGTATTACACGTCGACCCACGGAAAGTGCCGTTTTGGCACACCAATTTCGAAACTTAAAATTATTCTCTCATTCACCCATCAAAAACAACTTTTTGAAAGATTTATTGTTATCATCAGAAAGGTCTTCAAATTCTGGTTTTAAATGAGATAAAATTTATTCGCATTTAGTACCCTTCGGGTAGAAAAATCGAAATTTTGTAATAACACTGAAACCACGTTATAGCCCAAACTACTGGATCAATTTGTCCGAAATTTGGTACATGGAGGTTAGGTAACCCATTGAAGAGCTGAAAGGCTTTTGGGAGCAATTGGTCCACGGGAAGTGCCATTTAGGCATATCAACTTTAAAATCTTAAACACAATAAGTCACGGAAATCAAAGACCCATGCGTTGGGGAGGTTCCAGCCGCTTCTCTGCTGCAATTTTTTTTTTTATAATTTTTTTATTTCTGTAGTCCATAAGGTGGCTAAACAAGTTTTTGACAAAAATTTCATTAGCCACTCTCCCTTAAAGGAATATTTTTCTATTTCGGTTTCCTAATGAACACTTTATAGCACACAAACGCGTTCTCTAATGTGCTCTGTTAGAGCACGGCTTTTGTTTACATATTAACCTAGACAACTATTGTGTCTAACAAAAATATCTCAATCCGTTTTCAAGTTATGCGACGAACAGATTGAGGAGCGAGGGAGCGAATAAGCTAAAACGAGTGCCTCGCATTCTGCTACAACACTAAAACCAAGAGACTAAAAGGTTTTAAAAGGAATAGTATACCTACAGTGTACCCAGTTTATAAATTCCAGTTCGGCAGGTTGGCCTTGGAATAATTCCCGATATGTCATTTCGATTGTCAAGAATAACCTAGTCTACCATCTGATCAACAAAGTTTATCATCAAGAAGTCCGAGAACGTGAAACTTTAGTAGCACGACGAGATTTTACTGTTATTCACATTCTCGACGATAAATTTTGTTGATCGCGTTGTAGAAACAGTTGGATTTTTCTCGCTCCAGCTTTTTTGTTCTTCTTGGCGTGGATTTGAGGACTTTCTTAATACCAGTTGAAAAAGTCATCAAGTTGACGTTTATTATTACTTTGATTTGATTGCTGCAACAAAGATGATTGATTCAACAGAATACTATGTTAAATATTATTGTAAAGCGGTAAATTGTAATCAACCTTCCAGTACGTGTTATTTTGATGGTATAAAGTAAAAATATCCCAAAAAATAAACGAAATTCTGATAAAAATAAATCACGAAATCCTCAGTCCTGACTGACGGGGAAACGGACCAATTCATCATCAACAGCCAAAGCATGATTACGCCTCAGGAAAAGGAGGTCATTTTCGGAGGAGTGATAATCAGCTACAGCGGCTCCTCGGCCTCCGTCGAACGAATAAAAACCCCCAAAAACCACAGACTGACGAAGGACCTAATTTTGGGCGTACTCAGCATGCACGGATCACCACCCACCGACATCACCTACAGATACATCATTAACCAGGACAACGCGCCTAGGTAAGTACCATCAGTTTCCTAAAACCCAAAATAATTTTACCGTAATATCCAGGTTGGATTATATTAAACGCAACAACGGGAAATTTTCGATCAGGTATCAAAAAATTTGCTTTAATTGTCTCTTCTGTTCTGTGGATCCTAATGTTTATGTTGGTGTTTGTGGGAAATTGTCCTTTGCAGACGTCACTGTTTGACTGAATCCACCTTCACGTCATCATCATCACCTTGAACGGTGAAACAGGTTTGGCCAGTCAACCCTTTATATACAAGTTGTTTTCCTAGAATAAACTCACCTGTACTTTAGTAACCTTGGCTCCCAAGGCCGGATTAACACGCTTGAGGCGTGTGCCTCAGGGCCCATGAATCAAAGCAAACATATTAATAATAATTTTAAAGAGAGGTGGAAATATTGCAGAAAAAAATTGGAGATTGGCCTGGAAGCGAACACACAACCTGCGGTTTTCCAGGCGGATGCTTTACTAATAATATTAATACTCCCAATGACAGGAGTTTGTTAAATAATCGCGCATCATAAATTTTTCCCTTTCCAAATACCTGTCAGAACCTGTCGGAACAGACTCACATGCAAAACCATCAAGAAAAAAATCTTGCTTAAAAGCTAAATTTACATAAAATTATCAAAAATATGCAATTTAGAGGGTTCAGATTGAGAAAAGACCGATTCGTTTGCAAAAGTATGGAAAAATCAATAAATCAAGCTGGCCATGCCCCCTGTAAAAATTATCGTAGACTCAACGTGTTACCCCTCTTTCCTTACTAAATCGCACCCAACTAAGCGATTGGTGAAGCTTTTGTCAAGATCCATCTAATACCGGCTGAGAAAATTGATTTTTTTTTGTAAAAATTGACGAAAATCTTGCTTAAAAGCTAATTTTACATAAAAGCATCAAAAATATGTAATTTATAGGGTTTGGAATGAGAAAAAACTGATTCGGTTACAAAATTATGGGAAAATCAAGAATCAAAGTGACCATGCCCGGAGTAAAAATTATCGTATACCCCACTTCCGACCCCCCCTCTTTCCTTACTAAATCGCACCCAACTAAGCGATTGGTCAAGATCCATCTATTACCGGCTGAGGAAATAGAGTTTTTTTTGTAAAAATTGACGAAAATCTTGCTTAAAAGCTAAATTTACATAAAATTATCAAAAATATGTAATTTAAAGGGTTCAGATTGAGAAAAGACCGATTCGTTTGCAAAAGTATGGAAAAATCAATAAATCAAGCTGGCCATGCCCCCTGTAAAAATTATCGTAGACTCAACATGTTACCCCTCTTTCCTTACTAAATCACACCCAACTAAGCGATTGGTGAAGCTTTTGTCAAGATTCATCAAAAATATGTAATTTATAGGGTTCGGAATGAGAAAAAACTGATTCGGTTGCAAAATTATGGGAAAATCAAGAATCAAGGTGGCCATGCCCGGACTAAATTATCGTACACCCCACTTGTGGCCCCTCTTTCTTTACTAAATCGCACCCAACTAAGCGATTGGTGAAGCTTTTGTCAAGATTCATCTATTACCAGCTGAGAAAATATAATTTTTTTGTAAAAATTGACGAAAATCTTGCTTAAAAACTAAATTTACATAAAATTATCAAAAATATGTAATTTAAAGGGTTCAGATTGAGAAAAGACCGATTCGTTTGCAAAAGTATGGAAAAATCAATAAATCAAGCTGGCCATGCCCTCAGTAAAAATTATCATAGACTCAACGTGTTACCCCTCTTTCCTTACTAAATCACACCCAACTAAGCGATTGGTGAAGCTTTTGTCAAGATTCATCAAAAATATGTAATTTATAGGGTTCGGAATGAGAAAAAACTGATTCGGTTGCAAAATTATGGGAAAATCAAGAATCAAGGTGGCCATGCCCGGACTAAATTATCGTACACCCCACTTGTGGCCCCTCTTTCTTTACTAAATCGCACCCAACTAAGCGATTGGTGAAGCTTTTGTCAAGATTCATCTATTACCAGCTGAGAAAATATAATTTTTTTGTAAAAATTGACGAAAATCTTGCTTAAAAACTAAATTTACATAAAATTATCAAAAATATGTAATTTAGAGGGTTCAGAATGAGGAAAGACCGATTCGGTTGCAAAAGTATGGAAAAATCAATAAATCAAGCTGGCCATGCCCTGAGTAAAAATTATCATAGACTCAATGTGTTACTTGTCTTACCTTACTAAATCGCATCCACCTAAGTCATAGGTGAAAGTTTTTTCAGAATCCATCCGTTACTGATTCAGAAAAGTGATTTTTTTCCTGTAAAATTGAAGAAAACATTGTTTGAAAGTTAAATAAACTTAAATTTCCCTAAATTTTTCAAAAACATGTAATTTAAAGGATTTAGAATGATAAATAACTGATCTTGCTGCAAAATTAGGGAAATTAGTGGGTGGGGGCTCAAATTTAGCCGTCGGTAAAACAGGTCGCAAAGCACACTTTCCCCAAAATGTCGATGACTAATAAAAATTCGGGATAGCGATCTTTCGGATTGTGACGCGTTATGACTGTTGCGCAGGTATGGCTGGAGATTGTACGACAAGCAGTGGTCCAAATGCAACTCGATTTGCACCGGAGCGCAGTTCCGGAGTCCGGACTGCGTAGACCTGGCCACCGGAAAGGAAGTTCCGGATTCATACTGCCCGGAAGCGGAAAGGCAGCATCACACTCAGAAACAAAAGTGCAACATACACTGCCAGCTGAGATGGAATGATATATCTAGAGGGCCGTGCTCGGCCAACTGTGGGGAGGGGTGCGTAATGGACTGCGTTCAGAAACATTACCCCGTAAAATATTTTTATTTTACAGACTCAGAGCCGTCTATTACAATTGCGTGAAAATCGACCTCTCCAAAGAGACTTACACTCCAATTTCCCAAAAAGTCGTCGACGAAAAACACTGCGCAATCCTCCCCAAACCCCCGAAAAGCGAACCCTGCCAAGGCGCATGCGAGTCCACGAGATGGGAGTATTCCGATTGGTCCGAGGTAAGTGAATTTGATTAAATCCACCAATGACTAACCCCAATTTAGTGTTCGAGGAGTTGTGGTGGGGGGACTCAGCGACGCAGCGCCACTTGCATCGACCATCGCAACCAGCAAATCGACGCGAACCACTGCGCAAACAGCGAAAAAATCGCCGAACAACGATGCAACGTTGCCAAATGTCCCGTGTGGAGCTTCAGGCACAGATCCGCGTGTTCTGTGACTTGTGGGCGGGGCGTGATGAAGAAGTATTACTATTGTCACGTGGACGGGAGGATCCACCAATCGTCGGCGTGCGATCCCCGCCAAAGGGAGGTGGAGGAGGAGGAGTGTGTGGAGAGGCCTTGTTCGTCGTGGTCGGTGGGGGAGTGGGGGGAGTGTTCTGTGAGCTGTGGGGATGGTAGTCAGCGGAGGGAGGTTTTCTGTGAAGATGCGGACGAGAAGAAGAAAGTTTCGAATGAATTTTGCGACGCCCTTAAGCCCAATAGTACGAGGAGTTGTGGGGCGTCTTGTGCGCAGGCGCTGCCTTATTTGAGGAGTGTGGATGTGGAGAACGAGATTAATAGGTTCAGGTGAGTTAACGAAATCCGCTTGTTGTCTGTATAATCATTTGTAAATCCATTTACACACATAAACCTGAACTGCCTTAGCTTTTCGCACTGCAAGACCGACATGTTGACACGGGCAGAATCTGAGAAAAATGTCTGGATTTTTCTTTTCACAATATTATTATATGCATCGCAATTTTTTATTTTCAAGGTGGATTACGGGGGCTTGGAGCCAGTGCTCAAAAACGTGCGCAGGGGGCACTAGCTCCCGAATGGTGATTTGCCGTAGCGATAACGGGGAGGAGGACGACTCCTACTGCCTCTACACCCCCAGACCCGTCTCTACCATAGAGTGCAACCCCCAGCCCTGCCCCACTTGGAACTTCGGCCCTTGGACCAACTGCGACTCCAACTGTGAAAAACACCGCCAAGTCAACTGCCGGAACTCCACGAGCACCGTCGACGACTACCACTGCGACTTACGTACCCGACCTTCGACTTTCTCCAAGTGCGATCAGTGCAAGGAAGTCGGAAGTCGAGTACGGTGGAAAGTCGGGAAGTGGAAGCCTTGCTCGACGACTTGCGGAAAAGGCTTCAGGAGGCGACCAATCGAATGCGAGGACGTGTTAAACCGAGCTACTGTCGTCGACGATTTTTGCTCGCACTTGCCCAAGCCCAAGGAGAGGAAGCCTTGCGAGAGGTACAATTGTCGACATGTCTGGATGGAAGGGGATTGGTCGAGTTGCTCGACGAGTTGCGGGAAGGGGGTTAAAACTCGACTAGTTCGTTGCCATAAAGTCTTCGAGGGAGGTATCGTAGATTCGAACCCTCTACCAGAGAAAAACTTCCGACGTGGAGAATTCTGCGACATCTACCACAAACCGAGCCCAACTTCAGCCTGTTCGATGGGGAGGTGTGAAGATGGTTACGTGTGGCACGTGGGACCTTGGAAGCAATGCTCGGAGCACTGCGGAAGACGCGGGCGACAAACGCGACAGGTCTTCTGCGTCAGCCTTCACGGCAAACAAAGAGTGCAGAAACACCTCTGCAGAAGCCCTAAGCCGCACCGAAAGAAGAAGTGCAACCAATTGAAATGCGTGTACGGGAGTTGCAGGGAGATCCAGAGAAACACCAAAACAAAGGAGAACAAAGACTACGTGCTATCCATAAGGAACAAGCTGGCAACAGTGTACTGCTACAAGATGGACACCAGCGATCCCGAAGAGTTCATCAGTTTTCAAGGAGATAGCGTCAACTTTGCCGAAAAATACGATAAAAGGTTGAAAAATCCTAGTGTGTGCCCCCGACAGGGAGAGAGGATGAACGATTGCGATTGTCTTCAGATCGGACCGGAGAGATCGGGGGTTACTGTTTTCTGGAAAGTTCGGCTGAATATCACGTCGCTGCGAATAATAGGTTAGTATTACTTGCTAAAATAGGTGAGCCCTGATTTCCATTTGTGCGTGTACAGTTGAGGGTTCAAGCTACATTTGATTTTCGTTTCAGGCGACGATTTCACGTTCTCACGACAAAACAGAGGGATGAAAGTGCCTTATGGTACAGCCGGTGACTGTTATAGTGCCATAGAAGGATGTTCACAGGCGAGATTCTCAATCGATCTCACAGGAACGTCGTTCAAATTGAACGAGAACGTGCGGTGGCTGAGCGTTGGGAGATACGCCACTTCCCGCATCCACTTTACGGTAAGTTAATGTTCAATTAACATAATGTTTTGATTGGTTGGAAAAAAATTTAGAAAAATGGAGTGGACGGCAAATGCGGAGGCTACTGCGGCCATTGCGTGACCGACAGCAACGTGGGACTCAAAGTGGAGATCACTTAGACGGTGGACGAAAAGCGAAGTCTCTCTTCTCTCTTCTTCATCAGCTTCTCTCTCTGTTTGGGTTGACAAAACACGATCAGTATTTTAGTTTTTACGGAAGATGTTTTCAAACTGCCATAAATTCGCGTGACTGCCAAATAACTGCCAACGGACCTTCCTCACATTGAGGATGGAGGGGAAATTCAGGATGGTCACACAGTATATTCCTGCAATTTTCTATTTGAATTCGTGTGAATGAGAGACGTGTGATTGCGTGAGATTTTTTTGTAAAGAGATTATTCTTGTCTGTAGTAACCGTCGTATTATATGTTGTACATAGAACCGGACACAATTATTTATGTATTTAAAACTGCCATGTGGGTGTTATTTATTTATTTTTCAGAAAATGAGCGACGACTGATGTTATTTTTACTAAATTTGCAGACTGTATTATTCGGAAATTGCAATAAATCTGTTTTCATTGATGGTGTCTAAATTTTTTACAAGAACCGACTCAGGCAGTTCTTGTTGTAAAACAGTGAAATTGTAGTATAGGCAACCAATTATACAAGCCATAGTTTGGTTGGTTGCCGTAAAATATTAGGAGCAGAGACCTCGCATTTCTGTGATCCTGATTCAATATCCAGATATTTGCAAATACCAAGTAGAAAACTGCGTCGTCAAACAAAATTTTTTATTGTGGTATAGGCAACCAATTATACAAGTCGGAGTTTAGTTGGTTGCCATAAAGTATTAGGAGTCAAGACTTCCTCACTCTCCTGTGATCCTGATACAACATCCAAATATTTCGATGAAAAATTTCCGATTTGTATCAGGATCACAGAAATTCGAGGAGGTCTTTGCTCCTAATAATTTGGCGCCAAAATATTAGGAGCAAAGACCTCCTCGAATTTCTGTGATCCTGATACAAATCGGAAATTTTTCATCGAAATATTTGGATGTTGTATCAGGATCACAGGAGAGTGAGGAAGTCTTGACTCCTAATACTTTATGGCAACCAACTAAACTCCGACTTGTATAATTGGTTGCCTATACTACAATTAACAGAACGTAATTTCTCAACTTCCCGTCAGTTTCAGAGGATAATTTACAATGATTGGAGAGTGTTTGACGACGGAAAATAAAACTGAAGGCAGAAAATAATATTCCAAATTTTTGATTGATCCTTTATTATTAATTTGTATTATAATTTATTACTATTTTATATTGTTTTCATATCTACATTTCAGTAATTCTCTAAAATGGTCATTTCTATCAATCTCTTTACTTTTAACGTAGTATTGCATGTTTACCTAAAGACGCCATCGCCATTCTGCCGAATAGCACCGAACTTGTAATAATAAAATAATAATCTCGAGTTCATGTTGGCACGTGTTAATACTGTTCGCACATTGGTTTAGAGTTTTGAGCATTTTCTTGGCACGTTTTCGACCGACAACCCCGCCATCTCGGATATGTGTGAGTGGCGGCACTATTTCCCAAAAACAACATCGAACCGGGGGCGGTGAGATAATTCTAGGGGGGCGGGGTTGCCGGTTCAGTAGGCGTCGATGATGATCCGTATATATCAGTCGTTTCTGGCCTCCGCGCTGCCACCCCTGGTGAAACGTTTTCTCAAAGGGGGTCTTCCGGTGTTGTGGTCGAGACTGGCCGAGCGTTTCTCTCGGATTTGCTCGGCGAGGAGTTCGATTTCCCAATTGGTGTTTTCGTATTCACCGCCGGAGGAGTCGCAGACGGAGTCGGTGTCGGTGGTGGAGTCCACGTCGAGGATGACTTCGTTGCTGCGTTCGGGAGACCACACGTGGAGGGGGCTGAGGGGGTGCTGGGAGAGCTCCTCGATTTCCTCAACTTCGTCTTGGGTGGTTTCGTCCCACGATTGCTGCTCTCTGCCGACGACGGTTTCGAAGGAGTCCTGCAATGATTTTGGAATATTTGGGGATATTTATTGGATTATTATATTACATATAACGGTTGGATTCTATTGGCATTCCTTAGAATGTCCCGATCAGTTTTCAATTGTTTTGTATTGTGAATTTCCAACGGCAAAATACCTGACAGATCGGCGCCAATAGGTTCCAATATATTTTTTTATTGGATTCTATTGTAACAGGGCATAAGGTGGTGATTTACTCACAGTAACCGATTCCTCGGTGTTCCTCTCCAGCTCGTTAATGTGCGTCGTCAGCCTATTAATAATCTGATCCCGATTCCTAACCTCCTCCTCCAGCCTCTCGAACTTGTGTTGGAACTTATCCTGAAGGTCCTGCAGGTGCGAACTCACCACCTGCTTGATGGCGAACAAAATATCCGTGAAGTACTGCTGCTCGTCCTCCAGACACGTCTTCAGCTTGACCTGGTTATTAGGCACGATTTTCTGTTCCTCGTTGGGCGAAATACCAAAAGCGAAGAGACTCTGTTGGGGGGCCCCCACCACGGAAGCGCTATTCGGGGGACTCTGCAGGGTGTCCCTGTTGAAGGTCACGCTCTTGGAGAGCTTGCTGTGCCTGGCGGCATAGCCTTCTATGGTGGGCGCCCTCATCAATTTCCTGAACTCCATGGAGTCGATCTTCTTCGGCATCTCGGGGGGCTCCATCATCGTCTCCTCGGACATTTTCTTCAGGATGGAGCGCAGGTTCCTCCGTTCGGGGGTCTCGTTCGATTCGTTGCTGGAGTGGAGTTCGGTGGGGGAGAAGGGGGCCGCGAGGAAGTTCTTGTCCTGGTGCATGGTGGAGCCCTCGGAGTGACTCCTGGTGAGGGTGTCGGGGTCGATGGATTGTCCGCTGTCAGGGATGTCTAAACTAAAGCTACGAGTTTTCATCACGGTCTCCAGCTCTTCGAGTTTTTGGCGTTCGTTGAGGATCTTCAGTTTTTTGACGAAGGGGAGGCCCCCGTACTCGGGGGACAAGTCGTCGATGGACCTGCAAGAGCCAAGATAGCTTCAACAATTTGCCGAGTGTTGTCTCAAGATGCCTAACATACAAGTTTTATCCTTTTTACTTTTCATAAGCTTTGTCTTTTTTTGAAAGAAATTGCTCGAGTAGAGTATTGCAGCTCATAAATTAAAACATTGGCATAGATAGTAGGTACTTTTAAACACTAACAACACTAAACCACACACGTTTGAAGTCAAATATAGGTACTTCAAGGAGAATAGCAAAACACCTCTTAGAAACCAAGGAAGATGAAACGGGACAGAAATTCCGTTTAAAGTCGAACTCGATCGAAAAAGACATGACTGAATGCAGGATGACACTTTTGATAACAGAAACTGACACTTGAAAACGAAGCTCATAGACTACCTATATCTACTTTTAATCGTATACTTTCCGAAAATTATGGTTTCAAAACCTTTTTTCTTTCACTGCAATACTCTATTGGGAGATTTATAACAGCACTGAACAATAAAAATAAAACAATAACAACAATAATTAGCTATCAATTGAATTGCTCCGCAGGCTTACCTGTACTGCTTCGTCTGGTGGATGAAGACTAGTTTAGGCTTCGGCTTCTGCTCACTAGGGGTCATGTTATCACTGGTTTCTTTGGAGGGAGTTGTGGCTGCATCGGACGTGTCTCTCGAAATCGCCGCCTTTTTCAGCCTGCTCCAAGGCGGTTCGCTTTTATCGGGGGATATGGACGGCTCTTTGACATCTGGGGCACTCGAATGCAATCTCAACTTTTCCCTTAAAAAAAGACAACACTGATAAACAAAAATTAACCTTTAACGGATTCGGGAAAACCAACTTTCAGTTTCGTCAGAATTCCTGTCAGTGTCAAAAACCAGAAACAAGAGTGGTTCGACGTTTTTGGTTACTGTCCATAGTTTCTGCTTTGGAGTAGAATTTTGAAATTTGACACATCGAATAAACGATCAAAAGGCCACTTTCTGACAAGTTTTTTCCACTTCCTGTTTTGCCGGAAGTGGCATTACCTTTTGATTTTCAAAGGAAACATCCTGTATATCACAACATTTTTGGAAACTACTGAATTTTCTGAATCCAATGTCAGCTACCACATAAGTGACATTTCAAGTGCCAAAAAAAAATTGACCTACAAAGTTCTGACTTCTGATGGACGATGATAGTAAGTCAGGAAAAATTTAAGTCACCTGAAAAACATGAAAATTTTAAACTTATGACGTTCTGCAAAAACGATTTTCGCATTTGGGTAGATATTCGCGAAAATCAGCTGCTAATAGATGGCATTGCTAAACCACAAAATGGCGATCTCACCCCACTGGGGAGTCGGAGGTGAGAATTCTAGCGTGACGTGCCTGACAGTGTCAGTTGGTGACATCAGTGACATCGATACGTGGATTTTTTAAAAGCCAAGTTTTCCTGGATTTACAATGTTCCACTTAAGTACACAAAACGTAAAATTCCACAGAATTATTCCCAAAATTTCGAGTCAGCGACAAAACTACTACCTAACCTCGCAACTGACAACTGACTGACGTAAGCCGAAATTATGATGACGGACGTTTAAAAGTATTTCCGTATCCTGTCTCTCAGTGTAATTAAAGTATTGCCACCAGATGTCAGACACTTTGCTGATTTTCGCGAATACCTATTTGAAAAAATTAAGTTTTGATCGAAAAATCGTTTTGGCACATTTTATATCATCATAAGTGAAAAATTTTAATGTTTTTCCTGTGTTACTATGGTCCATTAGAATAACATGGAAGGGATTAGATAGAAATGGCCTCAAAAATTATTTTTGACACTTGCAACATCACTTATGTGGAAAAGAAGACAATCCACCTATTTCCCCATTAGAAAAGGATGGAACGAAAGCCACGCTTTTTCCGGTATGGGAAATTTAAATTCAAATCAAAATTCCAGGCAACCACACCACAACTAGGGTTTTTCTTGTTGCATAGTAACTTGTCTGTCAAATTGACATTTTCCAAAAATCCCGCGTAAACTATAACCAATCCGTGGACACCGGAAGCACGAAACTTACGTGCGCGCGCACGCAAGTAGGAGTGGGAGATCTCAGGTCAATCATGTAGGCTCTAAAAATGTTGCGACATACAGGATGTTATATTTGAAAATAAAAAGGTATGCCACTTCCGATAAAACCAAAAATGGAAAAAAGTTAGTTGTTACGCGTACACCAGAGAGTGGACTTTGATTAGAACATTCGACTTTCCAAATTTCAAAAGTTTATAGCAAAAAAACTAAGGGGACAAAAGGGGGGTATACCATTAGCCCTGTACCTGTATACTAAATGTTTGAAAGTCAAGTGAGTGAAAACTTAACAAAGAAAACACTAGAAATGAGAGGAATAAAAGAATAATCAATACAAATGACAAAGGATAAAAAAATGCGTAGGTACAAGTAACAGCAAAGAAGAAAATAGAGAATTTAGGTTTTCGTATTTCGAATCTCCACAACTTACCGGAACGAAAGTTTATTGGTTATAATCCTCGGAACTGAAGCTCTGGACAAAGCTTCTGGTCTCGGAGTTGGACTTGTAGGATTGCTATCCGACCTCACAGACTTCTCTTCTTTGGCTTTTAACAGTCGAATTCTCTGCAGCAACGGCAAACCGGCTCCTATCGGTTCCTGTTCGGAGACGTCCTCGGGGATCGGTGGAGGACTTTTAACACTGGAAGACGAGGGGGACAGGACCGGAGGGGTTGTAGTTTTTACTCGTTCTTCGTTGTCCTGTTTTTCCTTCAACAATCTAAAAAAAAATGGTTAAATTGACGTCCTCAACATTTTCTGCTTCTTCAAATTGTAAGAATTAACAAATTAGCTAGTATGTACATTCGGGTAGATTCCATGATACTTTAAACTTTAAAATAAAAACGTGACAAAACACTGTTTTCGTCTTGTGTAGTCAAAGGGTCTGACTGAGTGAGTCTGAGGCTCAAAGCCAAAAGAGACGGCAAGACGTGAGGAAGTCGTGGCAAAAAGTGACTAAAAACCAAGGCGATTTATTTTTTTTGTAATAATGGCGATAAGGTCAAATTGGACCGAAAACCTTAGATGTAGATACCATTTTTTCGAAAAATGTTCTTTTAATGATGATAATAAGCTTCCTTGACCTTGTATTATTCTGTTGCGATAAATTCGCGCCTTCAATCGATATAACCTACCTTTAACGATAACCTGATCATATAGTTGGTTCACGATCTGTACGCTCTTTCCTTCAACTTTTAAGGGGCTCTGTAACTTCTCACCGTGTTACTTTTTCGAAAAGTTTTATAGGAAATACCCTATCTATTTTTCGACGAGAAATCACCCCCTCAATTTTTTCACACTTATTTAGATACACCCTGTTTGGAGGAGTAGGTAGTCTTCAAATCCAGTTTTTTACAACCTCTTTAATGAGTACAATGCAAAAAAACACCAAATTTTCAAAACGCCGAGTCGAAACCGTTTATTTGGCGCCCAAGGGCTGCAAGTAAATCACGGCATTAACTTGTTAGGGGGGACGTAAATTGAAAGTTTCGCCGTCTCCGGATACGAATTGAAACAGAATCTCAGCGCAGTATCAGATGCAGCTGTCACAATGAATATTGATCTTGTTAAAAGAGTGCAGTGGAACATTTGAACGTCGCGTCGTAAAACAGATGAAAGAGCCACGCAAAAGCTGTTAAACGTTATCGAAAGTGGATTGGACAGTTTGCGTTCTACAAATTGCCTAATAATTGTCGAAATATCTCTTACAACTCAATTAAAACGAAATAAAAATCAACGAAAATCCTACCTACCTACCTTAACCTATGCAGAAGAGGCAGCCCAGCCCCCAGAGGCGACACCGTCTGCTCGACCCCTCCGTTATTTCCCCCATTCCCCTCTTTCTTTTCTTTCTTCTCCTCGTCCTGGCTCAGATCGTGCGACTTGACTCTGGACATCCTCCTCAAAGGCGGTCCCTTATTATTGTTGTTGCTAGGCACGTGCAGGGGTTGCAACTCCAAGGATTCGTTGGATTTCCGATGCGTCCTCGACTTCTTCAGGACATTTTTCAACCCCTTCGCCTCGTTTTTGATCTTATCGACAATTCCTTTGGGATCTGGGACGTGTCCGTGATGATGATGGTGATGGTGTTCTTTGTGGTGAGGAGGATTCCTGGCAGACGCCTTCACCTCCATCAATCTTTTATGACCCAAAGCCTGGAGGATCTCCTGAGCCTCCGGGTAGTCCTTCATGGCCGCCAGGACGTCCTCACGGGACAAGGAGAACAACTCTGAGTATCCCACGGAACGCACGTCGGCCGTCCTCCTGTTCCCACAAATTACTTTTTTCTAAATCACGTCATAAAGTTTATTTTTTGCTAACTAGGAGATGAACAGAAAGTACTAGCACCATAAAGTAACCACTGTACTGCTTTATGGTACTAGCACTGTAAATTAAACACTGCAATACTAGTACCGCAAAGTTGGCTTGCTTCTTTTTCTGTTTTAGCAATTCCAACTTTTTTGTGATCTATAAAAAACCGTTGTATGCGTACCGCGGCTTCACGCTCGTACTGAAAACTTGCATTTTCGGTACTTGACACACAAATAACTATTAACATAACCAGTCCTACCAACTCACTTGTTCAGCCCGTCGAGATTCAGGATGCCGATTTCCCCGAAAAAATCCCCAGCCTTCATCGTGGTGAGCACTTTTCCGTTCTCGCTGATGACTTCAAGGATACCGTCGGCGATGATAAACATTTCTCTGGCCACCTCTCCTTTGCGGCAAATCGAGTCGCCGGGGGTGAAAATGTACGCCTTCATTTTGAGCACCAGGTCCCGCAGGAATTCAGGTTGGCACTCCTGGAAGATGGTGACTTTCTTGAGCACGGTGAGATTGACGTGGAGGGCCAGTTCGGTTTTGAGCTTATCGGGGAGGAGGCCGAGGGCCGTGTTGATGTCACCGCCGCCTTGGATCCTCCCCCTGGACCAGGAGTAATCGTACCAGCGGAGGACGCGGCGTTTCATCCCGCCGGGGACCTGTCGAGGGGGTTAATTGTTTGACATTTGAGGAGGTTGGAGACACTGTTCCCTACATTTTTTGTAGGTTGGTAATATCGCTTCAGTTTCAAGTTTTGGTTTTCTACTGTAGATGAATACTTATCTTTGTAAGTTGGCATCATTTCATACGAAAGACTCAGTTCTATTCAAATACAGTGCAGAACGAGTTTTCGGCCAAGGGCCGAAAACGAGAAGTCTTGAGACATATCCACACGAAAAGCCTTACTTTCCGCATCCAACACAGTTCAGATCAGGCAATGTGAATTAGGCTTTGCTGTTGTTTTGTGAAGCGGACTTTCTTGTGTCTATACTCTAAATTAAAATATATGATTCTACTGTAAGTAAGTACTAAAGAAATAGACCAGCCTGCCAACCTAAGAAAACTGAAAACTATATCACCCTCTGCTGCGACTTATACGGCAAACGTAACAAGTAAAGGATCCAACAGTTTTGCCAACGTAAAGAAATGTTTCATTGTTTATTAAATTGTCCGATACAGTGCAGAACAAGTTTTCGGCCGAAAACGAGAAGTCTGAGACATATCTGCGCGAAAAGCCTTACTTTCCGCATCCAACGCAGTTCAGATCTTTGTCAGGTCACGGTCTAGTCGTTTATGTTATCACTCGAATTTATTCATTTTACCAAAAAAGTTATAGTAGTCCAAATCCTGTATGGTTATATGGCCCTCATAAAAATTTTGCATTATCTGAAAGCCAATTGAGGGAACAATGGGCCAGCAATATGATAATGTAAACAAACCAGGTAAAGCAGCCAAGACACCTTTACTGAGCTGCCAGAGCCGGACTCCAACTTAGCGCCAGTCGAGGCCGCATCGATTATATATGATTCCAGCGCGTATCTTGTTCTATTTCCGTAATTATTTGATGTATTAACTGTAGGTATAGTCTTAATAGATTATTAATTAAATAAATTAATTTTTCTGGTGTTAATTTTATTTCATTGGGGAAAGAAATTTTGAAGCCGGGCCTGCGAAGCTACCTAACGTGCAGTGCGGGAAAAACCCCAGGTAATGACCTATTAGGATTATTTACAAATTTTATTGCTGCCATATAACCTAACAGCATTTGGACTACTATACTAGATGCACAGTGCAGTGCCATCCCAAACAGCGCGTTTGAAAATTATCACAGCCATCTTTAATACAAGCCATGCTCATCAATTTGGCAACGTCGCATCAGCTGATCAGTGTAGTCCGGCGCTCACCCATTAGCCATGAGTTGGGTCACAGTTTTAGGTTAGGTTGCTGGATGCTTCTTGAAGTAAACTGGGGTAAAATCGTTGCACCTGCGGCGTAACACTTAATAACGGTCTTCTGATGTTCCAAACTAGAAAAACACAGTGTTTAACCAACCGAAAATACGTTTTTGTAACAATTAAAGACGACTTCCAGTGCAAATGCCAATGCTTTTACCCGCACGGACCAGACCACCATACTATGTTGCCAGATTTGTTACAGCATGGCTTGTAATTAGGGACGGCTGTGAAATTATCAGAATATGCCAATAACGACGAAATCCTTGACGGTGCAATTGCAGTACTGCCGCAGTACCACAACTTCCATAGCGGGCGCTGTTGCCACACTGCTGCCAACTTTACTTTGAATGTAGAAAACAGTAACTAATTGTTAATGTAAAAGTTCCCTGAAACCGAAACTAATCAGAGACGTACCTTGTGATGTCGCATGTAGGTTTTGGCCCCGTCCAGAAGCCGCTCGAACTCCAAACGGTTGGCATTCCTGTTCGTGATCACGTTGCCGACTTGACCTGTAAAGGGAGATTGACAGGGGTCGCGACAAAAACCGACTCACTCACCAACGATCGTCGCGAAAATGAACACACCAATCAGATAGCTGACTATTGTGAAAATGTACCTGAAAGCGACATTATTCTCATAGTCTGTCAACATTAAGTGATCATTCAAAAAAATTAACTCTTCCTAAAACCGCATTAAGGCGAAAGTGACTTTTGGTTGACATTCTAATGGTACTACTATGGAAAAGTAAATTTGTTCATTTCACTTAAAAAGTGTCAAACTGCGTGCACCTCACAGTTTTCGAACAACGCGGTGCGTGAATTCGAGGTGGGCGCGGCAGGACTGGCAACCAGGCTGTTCGAGAACTCTGAGCTTGGGGCACACGTTCGGAGTGGTTAGGGGTCGGACAGCCCTCCAGTCCTGCCGCGGGGTGCAGGTACCATCGTGATCAAAAAAAACGAGTACAGTGACGTGAGTTTAGGCACACGTTTTTCCATCTAAAACGTCAGAAAATGTTTGTGTCTAAAGTCATTCGCTGTGCTCGTTTTTTCTGATCATAGCGGGGGACGTACCCGTCGTTTGTGTTGAACTGCAACAGACGAGACTTAACACCTCTGCGCGGCAAGGAGCGGGGGCCGTCCACCGAGTTGGTTTTCCTGGGAGTCACAGGAATATAATTTTTTTCACGAATCGAAAAAACAAGGAAATACTCACTCCGCGTTCGTCTCCGGGGTGGGTAGGTCCCCGATTGTTGTTAGTGTCAACGTCGACCAGTAGAGGGAGCCCAAGTATTTCCTCGTTAAGGTGGCGTAGTCGCCGGGACGGTAAGGATATACCCAGTCGCCCTGAAAGTCGTTTTACGATTCAATTTCGGATACTTCTCTTCTATCTAACTGGAAGTGTTGCCAACCTTATAAAAGTCTTGAGAGGTTGGCCGCCGTCAGTTGTAAATGGCAACGTCGCAATCCCAAATAATGCCGGTTTCGGCCTACTAGCAACTGCGGCAGTACTGTCGAAGTATATCTATCTCGTGTTTTGTAATACCTCACCACAAGAGGAAAAAGGATGCAGCTATAGACGGGCGCAGCGAACCGGCAGTATCTACATCCTTTGCTCTCTCATGACGAGGTAGTACGTAACATGAGATAGACATACTTCGGCAGTACTGCCGCAGCTGCGAGGTCGAAATCGACATAAACCTATTTAAAATTGCACTGTTGCCAGTTTTAAGAAAATCAAACATAATTATTATTGAACGCCGCGCAGCAACTTTAGCCATAAAGTCTGTTTGACACTGAAAATCGGGTCAATAAAGCGATGTTTTAGCCACTTTCTCGATTAACCCGTCAAAAACGGGAGCGACATAAATAAATTTAATTGCAGAGCTGACCGCGTAACGCCGGCGTAACCCCAAAAACCGAACATATGCGGTTTAGTTCCGCTCCAACGCTGAAAATGAACAATTTGCAATTTAAATCGACGAAAAAATACGGACGGACAGCTGGAATTGAAAGAGTGACGATAAACCGAATCGGACGAGCTATCGCTATCATCTCGGTTAGGGATTCGTCAAATTACGGTGATCCCGTGATTCCCAAACTTCTATTTGCCCACTTTTTGTCGCGATTAAATATTTCGTACTTTTTGATGTGGAGTTACTCGCTCGCACAATTTTACAATAATTCCAAAAACACATTTTTTTGATATTATTTTTGTATTTGTTACAGAGTGATCATTTCAAAACATTTCCCAGAGTTTGAGAGCCACTGCGATTAATCCAATTTCGACAATGCAAGCCACTCGTCGGCTGCTTCTTTTCCACTATCTTAGATTACATGTTACGCGACCGCGACATTTACCCGACATGTGGTTATGATACTCACAATAGAGACATTCTGAAAACCGCGTAGGAGCTAAATGTATACTAAAACGCGAATTTGTCATCGCCAAACCCAGTTTTTTTATCAAACGCTTCCATCTTGCAATACGAAACTACTCTCAATTATGAGCACAATGTATTTCTGCTCAACCAATAGAACTTCAAACGTTTACTTCTTTCAATCCGAACGCAACTTTGGATTAAATGTCTCAGAATAATATGGTGGGCAAAAATCTCTAAAAACCACAATTTCTATGAGCGGCACCGCGATACACACCAATTACATGATTGGTAGTAATCCCTGAGGTGATGCCTTACAATCCCTTGTAATCGATGAAAAAGGTGAGACGCTTCCACCTGAAAAATAACTCAGCCACTTATTTCGCCCGTAATAAGGAGATGACTATGCATTACCGCCGTCTTAAATGCAAGACGTTCGGGTTTATTTTCATTCAAATGAGGTTTCAATTGCTCATTTCTTTCAATCTGGACGAGATTGCACGACCGCGTTCCACAAGAATTCACGTTTAAGTAGATTCGCGGATGTGATCTTTTTCGAATAACATTCGGAGCAATTTTGCTCTCTGGCTGGGGGCCAGGGAATGACGAGGGGCGATGGGTTTTTAAAACGGCGAGTGACACCAAAATGCAGCAAGTTTAACAAAAATGATACGTGGTTTATTCAATTTCTAAAAAGCAAAAACAGTGTTAAACCTGTTCGAATCTTTTGGCATGGTTGTCATTGCATCCAAAATGTAGCACAAGTATTTAAGCAACTTAGCGATTGTGGCATTACAAAAACTTGATGCGATTACTTCGTTATTTCTTTCAGGAAGTCCGGAAACGTACTTATCTCAATTAACAATTCTTTCTAATTAATTGATTACCTAATTAAACTCAATTCTTGTTAAATCTACCAACGCCTCATCAAAAATTTCTTCAAATAATCGGCTTTATAGTTAAATTCAAGGCGGATAAAGAACTGTGCATATTCTATAATACACCGGTAATTAATTGGCAATTTATCGGCGCAATGATTCAACTAACTTCTGCAATTTTCTGCCCGATGTCGCATTTACCAAATAATCGGTGCTATTCTGTAACTGGTTAGGAAATTGCTGTTGCTAAGGTGGAACTATCCTGATTGGTTCCACCCTAGCAACAACGACATTGCTAGCGTCAGCAACTTGCTCACGAGTTACAGAACAGAACAGAAATATCTTTTTATCATCAATCATTTGAAGGCGATACAGGGCCACTAATATTCAGCTAATATTATATACTCTGTCCGGGATCCACACGACCGAGATTCACCCGATTTCCATGGCGATTCATTGTTGACAACATTGTTGACAACAATGATTCACCATGGAAATAGGGTGAATCCCGGTCATGTGGATCCCGGACAGACCATAGTAGATATAGATGAATTATCTTAAGACTTCCAGACTCTCATTAATAGACATCAAGCAAGACACACGTTTCATTTCCGTCGCGCTCTATGCCACAGCCGCCCTGCATAGAACGTACAACAACGTAGCATGTATGTCTGTCTTCGTTTAATCCAACGTATAAGAAAGAAAGCGAGAATGGCAGTGAGCGGTACTCTCAAAGATGCACAGGAACAAAGAGCACCGCCCACTGCCATTCTCACTTTCTTTCCTATACGTTGGATTAAACGAAGACAGACATATATGAATAAGACTACGAGCTACGTTGTTATACGTTCAATGCCGGGCGGCTGTGGCATAGAGCGCGACGGAAATGAAACGAGTGTCTCGACGTCTGCTGAGAGTTTGGAAGTCTTAGGATTTCAACTATATACCTACCGTGCTGCTCTCCGACACGCCACTGACTTTATTAATTTTCTACGTTGGTTTGGTTCGGTCAAGATTTTTAAGGTGGATTTCCTATGAAGCGGCGAACGCAGTGTACTGCGGCAGAGGAGGAAATCCACCCTAAGCGGGGTTTTACTGTTTTTCCATTGTGACGAGCCGTCCATTTTTTACCATTTGAGAAATCAAAATCAGAGAATTTTGTTGGGAAATAATGATCGCCAAATACCTTTCACCCCGTCACTCCATTTCTTAAGCCTCCTTCTCATGCATCCGATTTCCAACGATCCGTCTATCCGATTGCTTTCTGATTAGCTACAAATTTAAAAGCAATCGGATCATGCATAAAAGTTTTAAAGGTGCCAATCAGATAGACGTATCGTCGGAAATCGGATGCATGAGAAGGAGGCTTTTACAAAATGAAATCATCTGAAAGCAGCACAAAACAACATAAATGATAGATCAAACGAAACTATAATTGAAGTTCGATCTAAAATATATTGGAGCTCTTCCACCGCTTTCTCTGAAAAGTCATTGGTCGTGTTCAGCCGACACAACTGTTGTGCAACAGTTGACACAATTCGGCTGAAATTGTGCCAGCCAATGCGCAACTGTTGTGTCACAACGGTTGGAGCGACAACCGTTTTAGATCCGTTGGCTGAATGCAACCATTGGCTGTTGCGGCTGTCAGAAGGCGCCTTCTTTTTGAGTACTATAAAATCAGTGGCGCATCGGAGAGCAGCATGAAGGTACCAGAATATTAAATCATCTGAAGGCGGTGCAGATAATTAATTAACCCTTTCAGAGGGACGAGGTTCTAGCCACCGTGGAAGTTGTCGAGTCGCGCGGGAGGCTAAGTTCAACATTACCGGCAGTTACTTTGATAACCCTCAGAGGGTTTTGCTACGAACATTCCGTTGTGATTTTAGTCTGCTTACCTGAAACCCTTCAGCTTCCGAGAGTAGAAAATAGAAACATCCAAACCAATGAGCCAAAATGAGTAGAATGTGGATCAAGTTGACGACCCGCCACAGATTGGGCCAGACCGTCCTCGACTCGACCATGTAGTAGTAGTTGACGGCACGATAGACCTTGAGGAACCTGGGAAACCTGAGCAGAGGCTGAGGCCCCAGCCTGATTTGCAGCAAATCCAGCGGACACAGAGCAGCCAAATCCAGGAGAAAGGCACGAGAGCGCAAGTAGTGAGAGGCCAATTTTTTCGAGTCGTACACCATGAGGCCCTGCTCTAGATAGCCGGTCCTCAGCTGCACCAACACGTCCAACAGGAAAACCAAATCGCTCAATGAATCACAGCTTAGCCAAAAGTTCGAGACCATGGACTGGAGCTCGGGGAAGCTCTGTCGCACAATCAAAGTCCACATGTTGTAAAGCACACAGACGGTCAGCACCAACAGCCAATAGAAATAAAAGTTCTCGTCGGGATTGACGACGCTGCGCGGCTGTTTCCTCGGGCGGCGTCGCCGTCGCGGCGCCGAGTGGTTGTCGGCGCCCTCGCTGCCGGTGTCCTCGACCGTCTCCTGGGTCTCGGGGATCTGCCGCGAGGAGAAGCGCTTGAGGAAGGAGTCCTCGCGTTTCAGGGGCGGTTTCTGAAATGCACCGGATCTCGTACATGTTTTTCGCGCCAAAATCAACTACCTTTTGCATGGCGGATGAAATTTGCACCGTCGTCCGCAGTTTCATCCATCGCTGGTTGGATTTCGTCCTGTAATTGAAAGCGTGATGAGTGACTGCACGCACGAGACAGACAACACCGATAAGTGAAATGAACAACGGCTAGATCTAGTTGTATTTTGCCGAAAGAACTCAAAACAGATGCAAAATACAACCCTAAATAGTACTACGGGGGAGCGTCCCCACTAGAGTCCTACAGAGTCGTTAAGGAGAATACGTAGAGACCATCAAACATCGAACAGAATCAACTGTAGAAAAGAATTACAAAATTGCACATCATTGTTAGGATTGAACCTCTTGATTTTGCGCAGCGAGTGGTAGTACGCCATTACGGCTTTGAGGTTCTTCCAGCTCTGCGACGCCGGCTTGCCACCTTCTTTCTGGCGGTGGACATCTTCATCATCATCGTTTCTGGAAACATTTGCGCATTCTACATTCTGGTGCAAACGATAATAAAAAATGTATTCGTCGACTGTTTCACTAAAACAACAAATAAGCGTAAACTGTACCACGAAAGAGTAGAACCATGAACATAACACATTTTCCAAAAAAAAAACTGAAAATTAAAAAAATAGGTACCCTGAAATATTCGAACCGAGTCTGCGTCTACGATTTTTCCAAATTTTCATCTAATTATTTTCTCGTAAACTGAAATGAGCTCATTTCATATAATTTTATTCCTCAAGCTCATCTATTGCACAAACAGGACACAAGCATCAATGCTTTTAAGGTTAGACAGCGACGTTGTTAACAGTAAGAAAATTAAGTTTGAATGGCTGTGGGGGATTTTTGGCGCGAAGTTTGAGAATGCTACTTTCTTATTTTTTTTTGAGCTCCATGGACAAGATATTGGAACTTAAGGTATCTTAGAGGATTAAATATATCGCGAACATCAATTTAACATCAAAACCTAAATTGATGCAAGATGCCTATTCGCTAAACTTCTATTTTTGTATCTTTGCGTTAAACTCTTTGTCCCTACGTGTCCATTTTAGAGGGCTAACTTCCCTGTAGCACGCTACACAGCAACTCTGTCACCCTTTGGCTTCACGAGGGACAATTCATACTAACTTCTTGTGGAAGTAGCGAAACAGCCCCCTTTTGGAATTTACTGTCAAACAACATCAGCACGTTCTACCCCTTAAAACCATTAGGATTTTAACAATAAAGTAACATTAAAGATAGGTCAGACTCAGACTAAAGGGCGGCCTGGTCTGCCTACCTACTTCTATCGGACTTGAAAGACATAGATCGAGGATAAATCGTCTTTGGGTTTGGACTTTTTAAAATAGACAGGGACAGTGGAAGAGTGTCCGTGAAGGGAATCACTTCAATGGTATTTGCTTGTGTTCACCTGAAGGTTTTGATTGTGCCGAGGCATACCTTGTTCAATTTAATCAATCAGCCCTATAATATTGAAATTAATTGAGAGACTTGACTGGAGAACGTGACCTTTGTTTACGTTGTTGCCTTAGAGACATCAATGTTTTCTTGAAAGGACCCTATACGATAGTGGCCCAGGAAAAAAATTGACAATCAGGATCTAGACGATACTGAACTTTGATCTGGTGTGGAGGTACAATAGAGTGTACTTACATCATTGAATACAAAAATATAGAAATTCTTCCAGGCGGTCATATTTTTATGTGGCTCTAAACATGTTTAGGCCTCGAAAATGCAATTTTCACGAATTTTTTTCTCAGAAACTAGAAGATACTGCACTTTCATTTCTCGATAAAACATTCATCTGTCCCTTGCTTACCGCAATCTAAAATTTGGTAAAGATTGGCCCAAGCGGTTGCTTTATTGTACCGGGTCTCTGTCAACATTTTGAGCAAGTGACGGTTGGGACTTGCTTCCTGTGCTTCCATCTCAATTGACGTTAAAATTGATGTCAACGTAAACAAAGGTCACGTTCTCCAATCAGTTCTCTCAATTAATTTCAACATTGACTAAAGCCAACCGAGTTACAGCATAGGGCTGATCTTGTACCACCGGTCTAATTAATGAAGTATCACCTAGTAGCAGAGGAGAATTTCACCATTTCACACCTCGACAAGACCCAGGATAATTAATTAACACTACCTGACCTACTAGAATGAAATTTTCCTCTTGCCATCGGCAATCAAACGAACGATTTAGAGCTATTATTTGAAGCTCGGTTGAAGGTTCAGTTTACACAATAGTTATTTACGTAAAGAGTATGGAAAGTGATCTTTCCTGGACGAATAGGCAGATTTCAGGCTGACGCCGTAGGCGGAAGCCTGAAAGCCTGCGAGTCCAGGAAAGACACTTTACATGTGAGTTACGTATTAAATTTTTTAGGTGCTCGCAACATATTTTCTGTGTGAAATTAAATATTTTAATTCAAATTATTTACACTGAAAAATGTGAGGAGCCTAGTAAAAATTAACACGATAACAAAATCCATAATATTCCGGTAAAATTTCACTTTCTAGAATATTTCGGTGAAATTTCACTTTCCCGGACTAGTCCGGGAAAGTTGATTTTCCGGTCACAAAATTGACCGGAAAAATTAATTTTTCACTTTCCCGGACTAGTCCGGGAAAAGCCACTTTCCGGTCCTAAAATTGACCGGAAAGGTTAACTTTCCGGTCGAGCGCCTAAAAAAAGAATTTCGGGCACGTTTGACGATGTGTCGTTCCAAGTTCTACTTTTTCGAAGAAAACCTCCCACATCCGCGAACAAACCCCGTCACCCAGAGAGACATTTATCTCTTCTGGCCTGCGCCCCCAGATAATTACGTAGAAGGTGTCGGGCAATATTTTCCGGTACATATCGATTCTCTGATCTCTCCCTACAGGCAAAGATTTACAGACCCACTTGCTCACTCATATGACGGGGCCTTTGTTCGTCCGGGATTAAACGGTAACCGTCGTTTTGTTTATTTCCCCCGGCGTCAGTCACGTCCACGTCGTAATTCAGACATCAAAAGGGGGTACAAGTTGGTACTTACCTCTGATTGGGGCTTTTGCAGTCGCCCGACTCGTTGGCGTTGGAGCTGTCGTCTTCCTCGCGACTGGTGTTCTGCGACCTGGGGGAGTGGAGTGGAGTATTAGCGTCGTCTGAGCTGCCATCCTCTCCCATCAGTCGATTGGAGGCTTCGGCATGCCGGATGCCCCCCGGCGGGTCAACCTGAAACCATATTTATGGCGTGTCTAAATAGATGGAACACCCTTATCACTGCTGGGTCATTTATTGGTTGTGTGTCGATTTCTTGGCTTAATGATTTATGAACTGTTCAATTTGCGGGGATCCCCGGGAATTTATGGCGGGAAACAAAGCCTCCGCAATCTACAAGGCGGTCAAAAACGAAGCTTTCCGATTGTTTTTATGTATGGTAGTGGACTTTTCCTTGTATCTAGTCCTAAATTTTACGACTTCATTAGAAGGGTGAGACTCACAGCAGGTAGGTATATTAATACCTGTATCGTAACACGATTAGTGAGGTAGGACGCAGCCGGCACATATTAGAGGACTTATTCAGAAAAGAAAACCAAAATCAGTATAGATAATTTTATCGAAAAAACTGTATACAACATATTTCTTTGTATTCTAAAGTGCTATTGAGCTAGAATTGTTAAATTCAGCCAGAACTTTAATAATGATACAAGAAAATGTCCGAGAGAGAAAGAATCTCGCTTTAGTTTAGTGTTAACAGCAGAGTTGTAAAATTTACCACTAGATACAACGAAAAGTCCAAAACTATAGCAGTTTGAATATGAACCACACTAACAAAAACACTCTGTATAATAATTAGTTCGCCGTCCATCAAACCTTTTCTCAAGTTTTGTATAACTTCATATTTCATACTATTCTAAGAAACTTTTCAAAACTGCCCCTATAATTTATAGATGAGTGTTTCCATTAATAACGCGAATTGATTGGCTGCCGCTCAGCACGGAGGGATAATACAATATCGCAATATTTCCACGGAAATCCGCTTTGTTTTCATCATCATGCAAATTAGTTAAGGCACAACACACAATTTGATTTATTTGCTTTTTTATATTTCCATTCTCTGAAACGCCGATTATAATATGTGTACATTATACATAACATGATGGTTTTAGAGTAATCCTGGTCGAATAAAATAGAGTAATTTAAATAATTAAAGTAATTGGTCAGTTCCATATACAGTGCGAGTGTAAAGTCCGGAATAAAATTCCTTAAATTTTTGCCCTTGATTACTGGCAAAAATCCTCGGACAGGTCATTTTTCTTTGTAATGCGGATTTGATGGAGGGGACACTTATTTTTTCCTACTTCCGGTTTAACCGAAAATGGCCTCAACTTTATTTTCTCAGATGAAATGACACTTATTTCTCAACGGATTCGTAATCTACGATTTTTTCTGAGTTAGAGACATGTATCATACTTGACCTTATTTTCTTGATACAAATTCAGCTGCGCAATTACATTTCCTTTTATTTGTCTTTGTTTTTTCCCATTTTTTCACTTTTCACATTCTGCCAAAATAGCAAAAAGAATTTTTTAAAAATGTAATCTCGTAGTTGAATTTGTATCAAAAAAATAAGGTTGACGTGTACTTGCGATTTACAAAAATATTGATTTTTGTCCGATTTCTTCAATGTTTTTGAAAATCTAGGGTGGCCATTACTTCACTTCCGGTCAGGTGTCATACATGTTTTCATCTCATAAAAATTCGTAGATTGAGAATTCGTTGAGAAGAAAGTGTCATTCCATTTGAGAAAACAAAGTTAAGGCCATTTTTTATTGGCCTTTTTATTGGTTTAAATTGATTATTTGTCGTTGAAAATAAAACATTCGCGTTCGAAATAATTACGGGGGGAGCTAAAAGTTTTATATACAGGCGCACGCTTTTTTCTGACTTTTAACAGAAAATATTGTTACGTGAGGGTTCAAATCGTTAATAAATAAAAGAAAACTGGGTCGCTCAGTATTTTTTATGACTAAGAATAATCAAGAAGGGGAAAGATTAGCGTAGAAAATGTAACAAATGTAAGAAATGCAGGGTGTAACAGAATTGTGTGCAAAAAATTTGCAGGTGATTTGGGAGGTCAACATGGGACAAAAAATAACAATTTGCTTAGACTTTCATAAAAGCTCTTATTGAAGAATTTCGTCGGGGCGGGTCGTCTTAAAATGAAGTGAGCGTGAGGATAAATAAAGGTTTATCAACCACTCGCTTTCGGCTCGTATTAAAAATAACTACCCGCCGTCGTGCCGGTCTAGTAAGAAAAGGAAGCATAATAGAACCCTCCCCCTTAATTATTAAGAACGCGACAATAATTAATTTAAACTATAGAAAATGCCTTATAAAAATGCTGTTATTTGTTAATGATTTGAACCTTCACGTAACAATATTTTCTGTTAAAAGTCAGAAAACAGCGAAAATTTTACTCCCCCGTAACTAAATATTCCGAACGCGGACGTTTTATTTTCAGTGACAAATAATCAATTTAAAGCAATAAAAAATGCAAACCACCCCATTTTTGTGTTATTCCTTAACGATTGAAACTCCCACGTAACAATATTTTCTGTTGAAGGTCAGAAAATAGCGAAAACTTTACTCCCCTCGTAACTATTCCGAACGCGGACGTTTTATTTTCAGCCATAAATAATCAATTTAAAGAAGTAAAAAATGCCCACCACCCCACTTTCCTGTTATTTATTAACGATTATTTCCATTATCCTGTCAAATGTAGGTACATAAACAACTAATCACATGCAAACTCTCAACCAATGAACGAGGTTTATCTCGGATAAATTTTATTATCCTCTGGGGTCGTTATAGCGACGGGACGACACTGATTAAATTTTGACGTTTCTCTTGACTGTCAAAGCAAAAAGAAGTTGTCACATTTCAGTTTTTGCAAAAAATAGTTATTTATACAACTAGTAACTATAACAACAAGTAATGAAAGTAATACTTTTTTTCATGAGTTTGAAAACGAGTGAAAAAAAGATACTTTCAACGCGAATAAGTGGAAAAGATTTATTTTTCTATATGGGGGAGTAATGATTGGCAACACTGGGTAGCCCTTTACTTCCTTAAGGCCGGAATTTCAATCGAAGGTTAACCATCAGATCTGCTAGTTATCCAATCAAAAGAGTCAATTTCAAAATTTTCTGACGATCTGATTGGATAACCAACAGATCTGTAGGTTAACCTTCGATTGAAATTCTGGCCCTTAGTGTGATAATATAATGTAACAATGTAAAGATGTAAGATGTAAAGATGAAAAAATGTTAAAATCGTAAAAAAAGTGATACTTTCATTACGATTTTTTCGTTAAAAAAAGTGGTACTTTCATTACGATTTTTCATTAAAAAAATGCAGCAGAGAAGCGGCTGGAACCTCCCCATCGCGTGGATCTTTGTATTCTGTGTAGATAGTAGTCAATTCAACAGAATTTTTTTTATCCTTATCGTCTGTAATTTCGCAATTTTCTTACAAATACCGACATCACCTCGTACATCACCCATCACATTTGACAATATGTTCCTTTTAAGGTTAATCTTTTGCCAAATTTTTGACAATAACTGCCACTTTATGTCATCCACTGTCAGCCTGCTCCCTTTTAATGAGAAAGAATTTTTTCTCTATTTTCCATTGAAATGGCAGAAATTGTAAGTACATTTTTAGAACCAGAATTTGATCGTCTTTCTAAAGGCGACATAAAAAAGGAGGCCTTGTATTTAAAATTTTAAGTTGATATGCTTAAATGGCAGTTCCCGTGGGCCAATTGCTCCCAAAAGCCTTTCAGGTCTTCAACGGGTCACCTAATCTCCATGTACCAAATTTCAGCCAAATCGATTCAGTAATTTGGGCTATAATGTGTTTTTACTGTTATTATAAAATTTCGATTTTTTGAACCAAACAGCGCTAAATGCGAATTAATTTTGTCCTATTTAAAACCAAAATTTGAAGACCCTTCTGATGGTGACAATAAATCTTTCAAAAACTTGTTTTTAATGGTTAAATGATTGAGTAATTTTAAATTTGGAAATTGGTGTGCCAAAAGGACACTTTCCGTGAGTCGATGGAATTCAAAATTTGTTCAGCTTTTCGAGGTGTAATACAATCCCTATGTGCAAAATTTCAGTCAAATCGATTCAGGGGCTTGGGCTGTACCGCGATTTTAAAGTCTGATAAAAATCAATTTTTATTAAATTTTTGGTCAAAAGGGCACTAAGAATGAATACATTTTTAGAAGCAGAATTTGAAGGTCTTTCTTATGGTGACGTGAAAAATGGGGGTTTGCATTTAAAATTTAAAAGTTGATGTGCCAAAATGGCATTTCCGGTTGCACGATTGGCTCCAAAAGCTTTTCAGATCTAAGTTGGGTTATGAGATGCCTACGTACCAAATTGCAGCCAAATCGGCCAAATAGTTTTGGCTGTGGCGTGTTTACAAACGTACGTACGAACGTACGTACGAACGTACGTACGTACGAACGTACGCACGTACGAACATACACACAGACACATTTTAAAAACCACTTTTCTGGGTTCCTGAGACCTCAAAACGTGGAGATCTGGTGCTATCTCAAATTCGAAAATTTTAGTGATTGCAGTAACCTCCCATTTTTTTAAAATTGTGATGGGTTTGGGGAGGTTAAAAAACACGACTTTCATTGTAAATATGCAAAAAACAATATTTTCACATCTTTAGCTTAACATTTGTAAATTACTCGAAATTATGCTCGCTTTTGCATATACCTTATGTACATCCTTTGTGAAAATTGTAAGTTATTCCGGCAACAATAGGTAATTACCTATGTGCATAGTTTGGACCTCCATTGGCTTTGTGATATACATTTTATTTTTTCTTTTATATCTAAAAACCGAGTTCAGTAAACCAAGTACATATGTCTTCGATAGATAGATAAAGAAATGTTGTGTATTAAGTTTGACATTTTCAGAAATAAAAAAATGGGCAGCTACGGAAGCGGCTAGAACCTCCCCACTTGGTGAATGATTCAATCCTACCACCCATAAATTTCAATTCAGTCTCTACCTAAGTGTTTTGGTAATTTTTAAAAATTTTTATTACTTATTACCAAAAGGGAACTAAATTTAATTGAATTTTTGAAAACAAAATTCGAAGACTTTTCATGTGCTGATAAAACAAATGGTGGTCATATCTCAAATTTCATAGACACCATGCCAAAAAGGCACTTGTTATGGGTCGTTTGCCACCAAAATTAAGTAAATTTTCTTACTTGCTATACCTAAATATTACTACTGGTATTTTTCAAAATTTTATGATTTTTTGACAAAAAGGCACTAAGTTTGAGGACATTTTTGGAAACGAAATTTGAAGACATTTCATGTTCTAATAAAGAAAATGGGAGTTTACTAGTCAAATTTCAAAGTTGATATGCCAAATTGGCACTTGCCGTTGGCCGATGACCACCAAAATTAAATCAGCTCTTAGGGGGGTACTGTGTGTCCCTACCTACCAAACTTCAGCCAAATCGATTAAGCAGTTTGGGCTGTAGCGTATTATCTAATGTTGCTTCTTAATTTCGAATTTTTTGATTTTATGCCAAAAAGGCGCCAAGTGTGAATACATTTTTAGACACAGAATTTGAAGACCTTTCACATGCTGATAAGAAAAATTGGTGTTCATCAGTCAAATTTCTTAGTTGATACGCCAAAAAGGCACTTGGCCTTTGTAGATTGGCAACAAAATTAACTGGGCTCACCAGAAAGCCAACACTAATCTCCATACCAAATTTCGTGAAAATCTGTTCGGTAGTTTTCGAGGAATCTTGCTCACGTACGTACGTACATACGTACGTACGTACGTACACACAGACATTTTTTAAAAACCACTTTTTTGTGATCCTGGGACCTTGAAACGTAAAGATCTGGTGTTATCTCAATTTCGAATTTTGGAGTGATTGCAGTAACCTCCCATTTTTATATGGTTGTGGGGAGGTTAATACAAGAAAATGATTTTGATTCTCTCACATAGATAGCAGTACAAAGTGAACTTTTGAAAACAGGATCTTTATTGAAGTGTTTTAATAATTACGTATTATGAACAATGTGATTTTGGAAATAATTATAGTAGTGACCATTGATTTTTATATCGATAGCACTACAATTTGTTGAAAGGTACTGAATTTGCATTTTGATGGAAATCTTTCACCGTCGTTTTAAGTAAGTTAAAAATTATCAAAGTAGGTAACTGTACGGTTATATTATGCATATTGAGCAGCTAAATGTAAATGTCAAAAGGAAGAAAAATACGAACGGGATTCTGGAAATAATCTTAGCAGATATAACGCGACCATTGATTTTTTATCGGCAAAATTTTCCAAAGTCAAACTCTAAACTTCCGTTTTAGATAGGTAATTTTGCTCGTTGAATTTGGACATTTACATTCGGAGATTAAAGCCCTGGAGCTAAAGCTTTGGAGTTCAAATCTGAATATAAATGCCCAATTCAACTCGCAAAATCATCAAACGGAAGTTTATTGTCACTTTGGAAAATTTATCCGATCAAAAATCAAGGTCTTGTTATATCAATGTTGATTTGAACCCTCACCTCTGTCCACACGTAATAATATTTTCTGTTAAATGTACAAAAATAACGTGCATCTGCATATGGAATAATTACCAAGTATCAAGTAATTGATTCTACCCCATCCCAAAAAACGTAAAGATTTCATGTTTTCGGCGATTCGATTTTTTTGAATTTTCCGATGGATTCCAGTAACTGCTTCGCAAGCGTAGAAGTTGAAAGTAAAAAAACTACTTCTACCTAGAGTATGTTTGTATCAGAATTGAAGCTGGCGATTGAGCGGACTGACAGTGAGGACGTAAAGTTGGTGACAGTAAATGTGCAAATGTGATGCCGTTATTTGTCTGAAAAGTGTGAAATTAGTCACAATCAGGAGGAAACTAAAATCTTCATATTCAATTGACTAGAAATCAAAGGTCCACGCGACGGGGATGTTCCAGTCTTGGCTGCACTTTTTCTTTTCCTTTTTGTAGCTGTAACTGTCGGCACAAGAAGGCACTCAAGTAGATGACATGATAAATTTCCTAAATCCAAGCTATTGATATCCCCGCCATTGTAGGGATTTTGTCCCAACAACGATTTATTTTTTCAACTACCGAAAGAAATGAAACGAACTGTCAACACACTGAGACAAAACTCAAAATTTTTCACAAGTACGTGTTTCATCAGCGGAGCACATTTCTTCGCCGTTTGTGATGATTAAAACGCAACCCCATATAGAAAGCCGCGCATTATCCTCCCCCATAATTGTGTTTACCTCATTAATTACATTAATTTTGTTATGAAAATAGCCGGAGGCATCAGGAGTTAATCTCAAATCAGGTTAATTACGGACTTAACGTTGCATTATTAATTTGCCGTCCTGAAGAAGGGCACTTTGAAACTTGAATTGGTCTATAAAAAACCCTTTAATGAGTTTCTCATTAAATTGAACAAGTTCTGAGGATGACAGAAATTACGTGCGATCCTCCGTCAGCAACGAAATTAGGGGAAAGTGGTCTAAAATGATCCCAGGAGGTGAAATAATCCCACCCTTTAAAATAGATATGAGTGGTGCCATCTCACAAAACTGTTGCAAGGGTAGTTCTACGTCGGTAAAGTGACTTACTAAGTATGGCAGAATATGCGCGCAATTGTTCTTGATAGAAGCATTATCATTTTTCAAAATTGTGAAGGACCTGATCTACGGCAAGCGCTACTTTATCTTGCTGTAAATATTTTATTTAACATCTAAGCCAAATATTAAAGTGCCAGTTAGCTATTTGGCAAAAATTTGGTTTGCATTTTTTTCCAATGTAATGAATGCTGTAGGTGTTGTGTACGCACTTGGGGTATATAATTAAATTATATCATTTTAAAGCGTCTACGAATAGAAAATACGTAGTTACCTAAATGTTCTTTAAGTTTATAATGCATTGTGTATGTTATATTTACACAAGCCCCGTGGGTAAAATGATGATTATTTTTTTCTTATGTTATTTATCAAAATTTAATTCAAAATCGTATATTCTGTCAAGGGTTGCATCTTCCTTCCATAGAAAAATCAGATTAAAAGAAGCATCTGTTTCGGTTTTACAGCGATTCTCCCGTTAGAGGGATCATTTTGTACCACTCTCCCCTAATAATACAACCATACAACTTTGTGGTTTTGTCGGTCAAATTCGGATTGATAATTCTATTTTGTGTGCGACCTGAACTATCTAAATTGTGGTGTAACCGCTGTAGATAGGGCGGAGCTGATAAGACACGTTTGTGTCAACATTACAAAAGTGCATTTCACTGCATTATTCTGCAGGAGACGGCTGCAATTTGTTATTCAGGGCGTCTGAGTGAATACAAAGTTTGGATTTCCAGCCTATTCTCCATTGGCCAATCAGCGGCGTGATCGCCAGTTCTTTAAACTCGGGATAAGTAAATTAGGGGCAATGTGAAATGTTACCAACTTCAATTAACAGCAAATATAGAAACGAAATCTTCTGCATTAAAAATAAGTAACAATTTCGAACTTATAAAAGTTTCCGTAGCTTCGTACAAGTTTTAATCATGGAAGTTGTGTATCTAATCCTGCGAACTTAATAATAGGAATAGGAAACTGGAAATTTACTAAAAGAAAATTATTAGTTGCAACGTAACAAGGTTGGAAACCAGAATGAATCTTTCAAAAAAAAAAAAAACAATGTAAAACTGAGTTAATTCTAATTTAGCATCTAATTTCGTGTCAAGAGTCGCTAAACGCTGATTACCATTCGCAATTAACTTGTCGGAAATACTTCCATTTTCAGTGCCTGAAACGTCTCAATCCCTCATTTTCTTCAATATTTCATAACGTCGTCGCAATTCTGCAAAAGCTTTTTCCAGTAATTAATTAGAAAGTTTACTCCCAAACAACGCAATTCCCATGAAGTTTAATTTTCTTGCATTATTTCGTAAAAAGCCACCCCGAAAGTTCGATCTAATTGAAAAAGCTTCAAATAACTTTCTTTCGTTTGGTTTTTCACAAGCGAAAGTAATTACCCATTCGTCCTCTTTAATGTTAATTATCTAGGCGCCTCCACCATTTTTAGGTAAAACCTTAGCAGGGGAAATTATTTCGTTTTAAAAGGGAATCGTCCCGGCGCCTCCACCAATTTCTGCCAATCGAAGTCGAGTAATAATTAATCGCCAAATTTATTGTCGACGTCACAAAAATGGGTTGCAATCGATAGGGGTGGTTCAGGGGTGGCATGCAACAGCAAAAATACCTTTAGACGAAATCCGAAAATGTTGCTAATCATGTTTTAAAAAAAAAAATACTCGGCAGTACCTTGAAACGACGTGCGTCGCCGTTCAATTGCAGAGTCAGACTGAGAGCCTGATGATCCAATTAGGTATTCCACGTGATATTTTGTATCGATTGAGCGTCGCACAGTTTCCACGTAATTTATTTTTCTCGTCACCTCTCATTTCTCTTCAGTGCTCGGAATAATTTTGGAATGAATTACAAATTAAATTTATAATTAATTACGTTTAAAGACAAAAACAGGACATCAATCGATGTCCAGGTGAACAAGATTTCGATTACAATAATTATCTACAGAAAATAGCTCAATTACAGATTAGAACGGGGTGATTTTTATTGAAGGAAATGCAACTAGACTGGGCGCGATAAAAATAAAGTCGTTTGGTGATTTACGGCGGATTTAAGTCCTAAATGGAATGTTTATTGTGCAGGGACCTCCTTCACGAATTAAATCGCGTTTAGGAGAATTTTCTGTTTCTTGGTTTCCTTGTCGAAATTTCAATGTTTCAATTAAAAGGGCGTTTGAAAAGTATGATCCCTTTTATGCGTACGTTTTGTAAATGTCGGAATGAGCGGCGCTGATATCCTCTGCTGTATGGATTAATGACACTTCGGATAACACGAATTCATGAATAAATTTCCCGAAAGTAATTAAGCGAATTTGTTTTTCAAATAAAAATAACGGTGGCTTTAATACAGGAAAAAAACAATGAATAAGTTACTTTTTACGACCGTCTTTATCTGCACCTGTACAGTCGAAGGTTCGCTTTTAAAAATCTACACTTCACTTCAACTTAAAACTAATTTAAATTTAATATTTGCAAAAATTTCGTTTTATATGCCTATACGTAGCCCAAGAACATACATTTGTGCATAATGAACAAAAAAAGAGATGTTAGAAAAAGAAAATATATAGAGGATGGTGAACTTTTCGTTGCCCACCATTGAAAAGTCGGAAACCGTAGATGCAGAGTAGCTTAAATTAGAAAAAGGTTGCACTTTTTCAAGGTGATTTAGATTCTGTAAATAATTCGTTCCCGAATTATCTCGAACAGATTGAAAGTCACGATTTTAAAGAAATAATTATCTTTCTAACAATTTGTGGTAATTAAGTGAAACTTTTGACATTTGTCAACCCAATAGCCTTGACAGAAGTTTTCTTAGGATTTCTAGATTTTGAGCGTCGACGGTCAACTTTTCTTTTTCTTATGGCCGCCATATTGTATTTTTACGCCATTGATTACCCAAAAAATTAGCTTTTCAAAAATGTAACCAACATGGACTTTTCTGACAGATCGTCAAAATTTTAAGATTGGTATGAATACCTAATTTTGTAAAACTCAGAGTAAATTAAATGAAAAACAATTGCAAAATTCAACGGTAATTAAATGCGTCTTGGCATGGTGTCTCAAGCTTTGACAGATTTTTTTCAAAAAAGTCCATATTAATACATTTTTTTGTGTAAAATCCAATATGACGGCCATAAGAAAAAGAAAAGTTGCCTGTTTCTCAAAATCTGGAAGGCCTAGCAAATTTCTGTCAATGCCATTGAATTGACAGCTGTCAAATATATAAAAACTACAAGTTTCATTTGAATACCATGAATCATTAGCATCAATCAAAAGCGATTTTAATCGAGATTTTCAGTTTTTTCGGTATAACTCAGGAACGAATCAATATATGAGGAAATTTTTTGCAGATTCTTAATCGCCTTGAAAAAGTGCAACTTTTCTCTAATTTAACCTACTCTCGATCTCTTATGGTTTCCGGGAACTCTTTTTGAAGGTATATGATTAAGAATCTGTAAAGAATTCTTCAATATTTTGATTCGTTCCTAAGCTATTCCGAAAAACTAAAAATTAACATTATTCTAAAGAAAAAATCATATTTTCCTAATAGTTGATGCTATTTAAATGAAACTTGGAACTTTTATATATTTGGCAGGTGTCAAGTCAATGGCATTGGCAGAAATTTCGTAAGTCTTTAGATTTTGAACAACGATAGTCAACTTTTGTTTTTCTTACGGCCGCCATATTGGATTTTAACACCATTGGATACACAAAAAAATTTGCTTTTGAAATTTGAAATTGATACGAATAATTTGTATAATCAGCCTAAAGTTAGGGGGAAACAAATGCAGGAAGTACACTGACTTTTTAAATTTCTTACAACACGTCTTGGCATCGTGTGACTCAAGCTTTGAAATGTTTTTTTGAAAAAAGCTCAGGTTGGTTACATTTTTGAAAAGTTAATTTGTTTGTGTGTTTAATGGTGTTAAAATTCAATATGGCGGCCATAAGAAAAAAGAAAGCTGACTGTCGTTAAAATCTAGAAGGGCTAGAAAATTTCAGTCAATGCAAAAATATTAAAGTTTCAAGTTTCATTTAAATAGCATCAGCTGTTAGGAAGGTATGAATTTTTTTTAGAATGTCATTTTTTTTTGGAATAAGGAACGAATCAAGATATCGAAGAATTCTTTGCAGATTTAATAACCTTCAAAAAGAACTTTTTTACAATTTAACAAATCTTTTTCGAGATCGCAATGGTGAGCATTGAAATAGTTCCCACCCTGTATAACAAAAAAAAGTTAACGATCTGAAGGTTGGCGTCCCAATATTTTTGCGCCCTGCATGAGACGATTCAGCCTTAACACGGCCCTGCATCCGTAGTTGCTATCTGAACCATGCGGACGAGGATGGGATGCGGCAAATACAAAATACAGCACAAATTTAAACAAAAATGTTATTCATCCCTAAAGTGACACATTTCGAAAAAATGCCAAGGTTTTCGATCCGGCAATGCAATAGCTACCGAATTCGACAATAATAATATGCCCTTTTGCTAAAAGAAATTCAAAAAGTGGCCTTTTCGCCCCTAAACAATCAATTTTCGAAAAAATTGCATTAAGGTTTTTGATCTGGCAATGCAACAGTTATCGAATCCGATAGTAATAATATGCTCTTTTGCTAAAATAATTTCAAAAAAGGGCCTTCTTGACACTAAAATGACATTTTTCGAAAAAAGTAAGGTTTTCAAGAAAAAAACTAAAAAAAAATCGGCTATCAAATCCGGTAATAAAAATATACAGTCAGTAACACGAAAAGATTGGTGTAGTCTGACGGTCTGATATTTCACTCAATTCATTACATGCGGTCGCCCTTTCCGGAACACGTGACCACACAAATAAATTTCATCGGTTTCCAGCATCCCTGCGAGACTCACGTAACTTCAGGATTTACTCGAACTCTGCCAAGTTTAAATCTGTTGAATTCGTATTTAAAGAACCCAAACTAACAGTCGCCCACCCCTTATTTATCTTTGAAATAAAAACGCCATCACAGGCAGAGATTTGGCAAACACTAGTCGAGTGTCCTATAATTTTAATGGCCATACAGTAAAGGAATCAATAGCCGCGAGCAAACTTGTATCCGTTGACAGTGCAAACCAGAGAATTTGATGTTGCAGCTATGTTTACACGGCGGCGTAAAAATAATGGGACGACTTTATAGGTCAAGACGCAGGGATAACAAGGGTCAAACCGAGCCACTTTGTAACCCCGGAATCCACTTTTCACCACTTCCAGCATTTACAGTTCCATAAACACGGGAGAGAAGTATCCTTGATCGTCCTTGAACTCCGTTAAAAAATTTTGACCCATTTCGAACGGTCGATACAATTTGGTATTCAAATACTAGACAGGGAAAAAATCCCGGCGAAGCCATTATTGTTAGAACTCCTCCAATCCTGCGTCTTCCCCGAAAATCCAGAAGTTGGCGAACGTGAATCCTGTCGCCCCTTAAGCGCAATTAGCAACGTTGTCTAGGATTTGTCTTCGGAGCAAGAAATTATTATTTGAACGCGCGTTATGTAAGTGCGAATTAGGGTAAACATGGATTAGCATTATTTCCCCTGACTGACCTACATTAGGAACATTCTCGAACTTTATATTCCTTTAAATTTGAAACGGGAGCTCTCAGGGTGTATTAAAGTCCCGCTAACTTAACAAATCTAATTTTAGTGCACTCTTGAGTTAGGGGAATGGAATTTAAGGGTTGAAACTCGAATGCTCGAAGCACTTGAAATATAGGTCCAAAACAATAAACAATTTCAATCGCTAAATTCTACTCCCTGACAGTTCCAGTAAATAAAATCCCATTTTTCTTATTTACGAGATCATATTCCGAGGGGTTTGTCTGTTAGAAGATAACTATAAATCATTGTTAGATGGCTCCATATTTTCTCGTTTATTTGCGATACAATTAAACAATATGACACATTATAAGCTCTACGAGTGTCTAAAATACAATATATTGGTGTGCCTGGTGTTTAATTGTGGATTATTATCATGTTCAAAGCTATAATTTGCTTCAATTTGCTTCAATCTTATTTACGAGATCATATTCCGAGGGGTTTGTCTGTTAGAAGATAACTATAATCATTGTTAGATGGCTCCATATTTTCTCGTTTATTTGCGATACAATTAAACAATATGACACATTATAAGCTCTACGAGTGTCTAAAATACAATATATTGGTGTGCCTGGTGTTTAATTGTGGATTATTATCATGTTCAAAGCTATAATTTGCTTCAATGTAAGCGATTTAACAGCAGATGTTCATGTAATTGAAGCGAATCTGTGTGTACCAGATTATGTCCTGAAAATCGATCACTTCCCTTCAGATGGATGAAAGAGTGTATGTACGCAACAATAAAGATCTCCTTTTCAAATGACTTTTACTGCGAGGGTTTGGATCCTTATATGTATATCGTTTTATAAATAAAAGTAAATTGATTTCATAGTAATACCAGTTGATTTAAACTATTTCCCGTAGTATAATCGCTGTAATCAAGATCTGATTGGTCACTGTAAAGAAAATGTTACTTTCGATTGGATGAATTTGCACCGGTTCCGTTTAAAATTAAGTGACAGTTCTTCGCTATAGAAATAGTAGGGTTTAATCTGAACATTAATAGAGCCGTATTGCAGCTCAAAAATTAAAAAATTGGAATATACAGGGTGGGTAATTAGAGAAAAGTTGCGCTATTTCTTGGCGATTAAGGATCTGAAGAGAATTTCCCGATATTTTGATTCGTTCCTGAGTTATCACAAAAAATCAGAAAATTGCCATTTTAAAGAAACATTAATATCTTGTAGCGCGCGTTGCTCAGATGGGTGTTTGGGAGCGAGTCGTGGTTCGATAAAAATTGATTATTTGGGCGCCAGGTAACTTGGAGCGCACTACCAGTAGTTACCGACTGAGTTGACAAGCTTTGGCACCGGCGATGAAATTTACTGGACACTATCTTCAACGAAGGAGGAAGGGATGAAATACAAAACGAAGAAATTTAACAAAAAGTGTATTAAAAATTATTTACAAAAGTAAAAACACGAAGTGTAATTAAAAAGAAACTTTGTCGACAGGGGGTACCTTGAAACCCAGCGCATATGACAAAAACTGAAAACCGCTGTTGCCGTATAGCTATACTCCGCAGCGTAATTTTAAACAACTACCTATTGAAAATAAGCGCAAAACAAAAAGGAAAGCGAGTAACCCTGACAAAGTAACTTAAATGGAGATATATAGAAATGGTCAACCACTGAGGGCGGTTGAAGGCAAAACAAATTTGAAATAAAATCCAATAAAGGATCAAAGTTATCCTTGCAAAAATTGAGTACAGCGACTTATCGCTTTCTTTAAATAAAAAGAGAACTTAGGAAAATAATTATCTTTGCAAAAAATTAACTACAGCGACTTATCGCTTTCTTTAAATAAAAAGAGAACTTAGGAAAATAATTATCTTAGCAAAAATGAAATACAGCGACTCATCGCTTTCTTTAAATCAAAAGAGAACTTAGGAAAATAATTTTCTGGCCTGTCTCTTCGGTGTAGGTCTTCGGTGTAGTGGCAGTGGTTACAAATTGGGTCGGAGATGTGGAAGGGAGATTTCTGCTGCACAGCACAACTGAAACTCTCGGGGCGATAAAAAATCTCTCTTCCTTGGAGGGGTACAGGACATAGAATGCCTCCGTCAACGCAGAGGAACCATCAGGAACCTGACTTTCAGACTCCTCGATGAAGAACAAAAAAAAAAGGCATCCAACTTCAATCGACGAAAAATCGACTGTGGATGTTAAATCCAGAAAAACGACCCTGTATTAAACAGGAAATTACTCACTGCATGTGCCAGGAAATAAACAGACTCACCTCTTTTCTGGGGTCGTAATTTGGAAAACTCGAGGAAAATCTATCAGATCTAACCTCAAAAACACGTTTTCTTGATCCTGCTTGAAACCAAAAAAATGCCTTCAAAAAAAAAGTGGGACATCAATCCTCAAAACTAGTAGGACAAATCCGCACCCCTGGCACTACTGGATGGCTTCTCCAGGTCAAGAAAAACCGGGATTTTTCAACCCCTCACATTTTTGGTTACCATGAACGGAGCCGGAGCCTTCTCCACTGTCGGTAAAACCGATCACGACCTCTCGTCTGTCAAACAGCTGGCGCCCTCTGTTGGTGCCACTATTTCCAGAAAAACTCGGGAAAACTCTGGTTAATTAAATTTCGTTTTAGGGAAAGAAAAAGGGGACTTCGGTGATGAAAAGAAAAATGTTCAGCTGCCTTGAGCTGGAAAAATTGAATACTGGTGAGCTGCAGATTAAAACTATCGGAGACTAGAAGGATGGTGGCTGGAAAGACGAGACGACATTTAAGGAATCAAAGTGCCGGGTTCATCAGAGGTAAATTTGCTAATTTGTACAAAATAAAGCAGTAAAACAAATAATGTTGTTATTTAAAGACAACCCTCTTGTTTGTTTTCTTATTAGGCAACCAATTATACCCCTAGGGGTAGGAAGGGTGGCGGCTCAAAAACCAGATTGCTACACTGCCCCTCTCCTCAAAGAAAGAAAAACACCGGGGGTGATTTTCTACGATAAAGAAACGTTTGGTCAACAATTTTACGGACGGATAACTACGCGTATCATACGGCCAGGGGGCGACAAAAATTGGGCAAGGGACAAAATCGGTAGGGGACCAAATCGGGAAAAGTTACGAATTGTCCATAAACATTGATGACGGGGAATGAAAGCTGCACCAGTACCTGATTGAGGATCTGTTTACACCGAATTATGAAAGACCAGTTTAAGAAAAACGAACAAAAAGCGAAGAAAAGAAAAAGAAACAATTAGCCCACTGAAATATCTGAGTTTGAACCCACGTAGGGCTTAAGATCCTTCACATGCCAACATCCTGCATCGGAACCATCTTTATTGGTCAAAAGGTACACCAGCTTGGAGATCTTCCTTTTTACGGTACCTAACACGTACCTTGGTGCCAGTTTGGCGGCATATTTCTGACCTTTGTCGGAGAGGGTTTTGTTCTTTCTCCAAACTAATTCGCCTAGGCGGTATGACACTTCTCGTTTACCCAGGTTGTACCTATCGGCATTCCTTTGGTAAGAAGAATGGAGTCTCCTCCGAACTGAATCGAAAAGGTCGGTTAATTGCACCATGCCTGCGGCATACTGTTCTCGATCGCCTGGTCGCAACTCAATGTCTCTGGTGCTGAGGACGGTACCATAAAACTTGCCACTGAGTGGGACGTGTCTACCAAAGTTTAGGTATTCTGGTGTACATCGGGTGACCTCGTGAACAGCAGAGTTCACGGCTTTTTGAATTTTAAAGACGTTCACATCCCAAAGGGGATGTTCTGTGACGTAGGAACGAATGGCTACACCAATTGTACGATTGTAGCGTTCTACATAATTGGTTTGGGGATGGTATTTGGCGTTGAACCATATTTTTTGTATCTCATACTGTTGACAGAGACGTTTAAACTCTCGACCGGCAAACTGCGTGCCGTTGTCTACGATCATAATCTGGGGTACACCCCATACGTGGAAGATGTCTTTCTCGACTGCTCGAGCTACATTGACAGCAGAAGCCTTTTTAAGGGGCCACATAACTGTGTACTTGCTAAACCAATCTACCGCGACCAGCAAAAAACGGTTACCACTGTTCGATCTTGGGAAGGGTCCCATTAGATCTAGTGCAAGAATTTGCCACGGATGATTTACCCGTTTTTCTTTACCCATTAGGCCCGCGCGTCCTATTGGAGGAATTTTTTGCTCGCCACATACTATACAATTACGAACAACCCGAATTACATCTAACTTCATCCTTGGCCAATAGTAGAGCTCTTGGATTCGGTTCAAAGTTTTGAAAACGCCAAAATGCGCCATAGCAGGGGGTTCATGAAAGGAATTTATTATCTCTTGCTTTTGTGCATCAGGGACCAGAACTTTCCATTCATGTGCATTATTGTAAAACTTTAATTTCGTCCTCGACACTACCTGTAGGTGCAATGCCCCGAATTCCCAATTCATAATCAACAGCTATTTCATCTAACAGTTGGGGTATTACCTCAAAATGATCCGCCATCTTATTTTGAAAGTACCAGATAATTATTACTATGTATTAAAAAAAATTTTTTTTTCTTGTTTTGTATTCTCCCCTCTTCGAGATAGTGTCAGTGCCAAAGGATAATAAAAAAGGCCCCACGTTGGGCGCCAAATTTGTGTAGCGCGCGTTGCTCAGATGGGTGTTTGGGAGCGAGTCGTGGTTCGATAAAAATTGATTATTTGGGCGCCAGGTAACTTGGAGCGCACTACCAGTAGTTACCGACTGAGTTGACAAGCTTTGGCACCGGCGATGAAATTTACTGGACACTATCTTCAACGAAGGAGGAAGGGATGAAATACAAAACGAAGAAATTTAACAAAAAGTGTATTAAAAATTATTTACAAAAGTAAAAACACGAAGTGTAATTAAAAAGAAACTTTGTCGACAGGGGGTACCTTGAAACCCAGCGCATATGACAAAAACTGAAAACCGCTGTTGCCGTATAGCTATACTCCGCAGCGTAATTTTAAACAACTACCTATTGAAAATAAGCGCAAAACAAAAAGGAAAGCGAGTAACCCTGACAAAGTAACTTAAATGGAGATATATAGAAATGGTCAACCACTGAGGGCGGTTGAAGGCAAAACAAATTTGAAATAAAATCCAATAAAGGATCAAAGTTATCCTTGCAAAAATTGAGTACAGCGACTTATCGCTTTCTTTAAATAAAAAGAGAACTTAGGAAAATAATTATCTTTGCAAAAAATTAACTACAGCGACTTATCGCTTTCTTTAAATAAAAAGAGAACTTAGGAAAATAATTATCTTAGCAAAAATGAAATACAGCGACTCATCGCTTTCTTTAAATCAAAAGAGAACTTAGGAAAATAATTTTCTGGCCTGTCTCTTCGGTGTAGGTCTTCGGTGTAGTGGCAGTGGTTACAAATTGGGTCGGAGATGTGGAAGGGAGATTTCTGCTGCACAGCACAACTGAAACTCTCGGGGCGATAAAAAATCTCTCTTCCTTGGAGGGGTACAGGACATAGAATGCCTCCGTCAACGCAGAGGAACCATCAGGAACCTGACTTTCAGACTCCTCGATGAAGAACAAAAAAAAAAGGCATCCAACTTCAATCGACGAAAAATCGACTGTGGATGTTAAATCCAGAAAAACGACCCTGTATTAAACAGGAAATTACTCACTGCATGTGCCAGGAAATAAACAGACTCACCTCTTTTCTGGGGTCGTAATTTGGAAAACTCGAGGAAAATCTATCAGATCTAACCTCAAAAACACGTTTTCTTGATCCTGCTTGAAACCAAAAAAATGCCTTCAAAAAAAAAGTGGGACATCAATCCTCAAAACTAGTAGGACAAATCCGCACCCCTGGCACTACTGGATGGCTTCTCCAGGTCAAGAAAAACCGGGATTTTTCAACCCCTCACATTTTTGGTTACCATGAACGGAGCCGGAGCCTTCTCCACTGTCGGTAAAACCGATCACGACCTCTCGTCTGTCAAACAGCTGGCGCCCTCTGTTGGTGCCACTATTTCCAGAAAAACTCGGGAAAACTCTGGTTAATTAAATTTCGTTTTAGGGAAAGAAAAAGGGGACTTCGGTGATGAAAAGAAAAATGTTCAGCTGCCTTGAGCTGGAAAAATTGAATACTGGTGAGCTGCAGATTAAAACTATCGGAGACTAGAAGGATGGTGGCTGGAAAGACGAGACGACATTTAAGGAATCAAAGTGCCGGGTTCATCAGAGGTAAATTTGCTAATTTGTACAAAATAAAGCAGTAAAACAAATAATGTTGTTATTTAAAGACAACCCTCTTGTTTGTTTTCTTATTAGGCAACCAATTATACCCCTAGGGGTAGGAAGGGTGGCGGCTCAAAAACCAGATTGCTACAATCTTCCTAACGATTGATGTTATTTAAGTGAAACTTGGGATTTTCATATTTTTGACAACTGTCAATTGAATGGCATTGACAGAAATTTTCTAGGCGTGTTAGATTTTGAATAAAGACAGTCAACTTTTCTTTTTCTTATGGGCGCCATATTGAATTTTATCACCACCGGATACACAGAAAAATTCGCTTTTCAAAAATGTAACCAATAATTAACGTTTTTAAGCACTGGCAGGATTGTCGATTTGTTAAGGATGAAGTCAAATATGTTTAAATAAATATGTTTTTATTGTCTTGTTTTTGATGGTTTATACTTTACAAAGTTGGTACTTATTGGTATTGTTCAATACAAACCAAACCTGAAATGGCAAAAACTACAAAAGGGGAAAAATGCAGCGATGTCGCAAGCAAAGTTGGTAAAACTGACAGTTTTTTTTTTGAAGATACGAATCGACAGTAGCTTCAGCAGCCAACCGAAAGTTGATACAAAACAAAACAAGCCCACCAACGCAACAAAATAAAAAGCACTAAATCTTTTCGACGTTCAGCCAAATGTCCCCTTCGGCTTTAAGAGTAGGATAAATCGCCTCAAACCTCAAAGGTTCCCTCGTCTTATCGTTCAACGTAAACTTGAAATGCTTCAACAGAACAGCTAATCCAACCTTGATTTGCAAGTACCCAAAACGCTGCCCTGCAAAACGAAAATCACTAAATAAAATCGCTGCCAACCTAAAAACTTCAACCAATGCAAATCCTAGGACCACCCCCGAAAGGAATGAAGGCGAATTGATCTCGTTTCTGTCTATTCTCATCGCTGAATCTTTCCGGGTCGAATTTTTGCGGTTCGGGGTAGATTTCCGCGTCATGATGTAGCCCTAAAATGGAGATAAACACCCTCGTGCCTTTTTCTATAACACCACCCTCGGTTTCATAGTCTTTTCCACAACCCCTTTGCACGTACATTAAAGGAGGGTATATCCTAAAAGTTTCTGAAAAAATTAAAATCTCCTAAATATTGGAGTACCATCAATGATTTGGTCCAAAAATTTGATTCCTTGAAGTTGTTCATAGGTTGACGAGTTGCTAATTTCGTTTCGCAACTGATTTTGGATTTCTGGATTTTTGGAAAGTTCGTACAGGGCAAAGGTGAGGGTGGTTGAAGACGTTTCATAGCCGGCTAAGTAGAAAATAAAGGACTGAGCAGTGATTTCGTCAATGGTCAAAGCGTCTTCTTCGTACAGCTTTATGAGGAGTTGCATGAAATCATCGCGAGTACTCTGCTTCCTTTGCCTCATCAACTTTTTGACAATATCTTGAAAAAATTTGCTAGTCTTCTTGGGGAAGAACCTTAGCCCCAAAATCCTTCCCAAATTCGGCAAATTCATAGCCACAATTAGAAAAAAATAATCGATTTTACGTTTCCACCCTGCGTCCTTTTCGAAATTTACCAAAGGAGAAACTTCATGCCCGATTCGCTCAAAATCGACACCAAACGCGCACGAGAAAATACCTTTCATCGTGAAGTCGTCAGTTAACTTCTTTATATCAACCGCTACGGATTTTGACGACAAATTTTTGGAAAGGTCTTTGCCGCATTCGTACAACAGCGGAAGCATTGACTTGATCTTCGCGGAGGAAAAAGTGGGAGTCAACTTCCTCCTCAAACTCCTCCACTCCTCCCCGAAGACGCTTATCAAGTTGGCACTCAAAGGATCAACTTTTTTGTTATAATAAATATCCCGACTTTCGAAATACTGGAAGTCTTTAGACATCACGTTTTTGATGAGATTCAAGTCTGCCAATACAACCACGGGTTTGGTGAAAATGAAGAATCCCCCAAGAGTCCACCCCTTCCCCCTCACTCGCTCGTAGAATTTCTTCAGTTGGATGCCGAAATTTTCCTTGCGGTTAAAAAGGTTTTCTATGTTGCCAAAAGGGATGGACGGTTCGAGATAGTTCACATTTCTTCTTTTCCAGTGCAAGAACGACCATTTGAAATAGATTATCACAAAAAAAGGAATGAGAAAGAGGATTAACGCCATAGTTGGCTGTGAAATATGACTGACGGTTTCTTTTTCCAACGACCGTAATTGGGGCAATTGTTAAAATTCGTCTGGGCGATAAGAGCTCAAGGTTCTGCTAATTAAAATTGGTAATTATCAAGCGGGCTTTTAATGTGTATAATTTATTTTTATCTAAGTTGGCCGCGATGGGACTTATTTTTGCAAAATGGTAGGCACTGAAGGTAGAAAAACAGAACTCAAATAATTCAAATATTCGGTAGGCAGTGAACATTTTTGGTATGTCATTTCAGCAACCTTAGTTTAGTCATTTTATAATTATTTTTCGCCGATCGTCATTAAAAAATTACAAGCGGCAGTAAAAGTCGCATTTTACTACCGCAAAAGTGGCAGTAAAAATGCATTTTACTACCGCAAAAGAGGCAGTAAAAATGCACTTTTAATGACTACAGGCGAAAAATACAATTTTTTTCTAATTTAATTTTTCGTATCTTTTACAGGTTGCGAGAAATCAATTACTGAAAAATTAAAATGGCCAACATTAGCACCTGTCCCACAAGATTTTTGGCATACTTCCGTTTTAGTATTCTCCAGCATGAAAATAACTATAAAACTGCTAAACCAAGTTTGCTGAAATGACATGCCAAAAATGTTCACTGCCTCCCGGGCTAAAAAGCCTTTTTGTTTTGCAGTTTGTAGTGAATTTAATTTAATAAAGTTGGTGTTACCTATTCTATAATGTGAGAGGATGGAGGAGATTGAATGTAAATCTTGTGTCTGTTGGTAAAACTTGATGCATCAACAAACACAAATTGAAAACACCAGCGACATCTAGTGAGAGTTTTTGTTAAAAAATGAATTTTTTGCAACGAATGTTTTTTTTTAATATTGAATAATCAGCATTTCATCTCATTGAAAAAAATAGCGCAAGTCAGGTTTTATTTTACCTATTACTAGCAGAAACGGATCTCCACCTTCGCCAAAATTTATCTTCCCGCTCTTTAATTTGCCCTGTTGTGTTTAATTTTAATATTTTTTTTATTTCTTTGTTTTATTACTCTGTTTATTATTTTTGCTGATTTCTCGCATTGTTTTAAAGGGTATGAAACCAATTCAAGAAAATTTAAATTTTTGATGGTTTAACCGCTCACAATGTCCACAATTATTGCTGAAACTCATTCTTATTAATTTATAACTCACAATGTCCACAGATCAAAAAGGAAAAGTCAAACCAATTTCTGAGGGTTGATTAAGCCAATTTGCTGGTATGAATAAACGGTAACAGTTCTTGTTTATAGTTCTATCCTTATCACATGCAAGAAGAACTAGTATGTCTATCCTTTATTAATGTGAGTTTCAAAATTCGAACCAACTTCTACAGGGTCAGGTTCACGATGTCCAAGGGACGGTCTTCAAACCAATTACTAAGTACTAGTAGGTCATGAAATGTGGGATCCAAAATGGCGGAATTGAATAGTTTCAGACACGCAGGTTTTCGTAGCACTAACGCTGAATTAACTACAATGAAATTTTAAAACGTTTGCTTTTTGTTTAGTTAAATAACAGCGGGATCCAAAATGCTGGATATACACCACCCTTTTTCCATAATTTTTGGAAAACATTTTTGAAACTTGGAACATCGAATGTAAACTTATTCAAGGTCACTTTCTGGCATATTAACCAAATTTTTTCAATTTCCAGTTTTACCGGAAGTGACAAAACTTTTTATTTTCAAATGGAATATATCAATACATTTTGGAATCTACTACATTTTATCTATCTATCTAGAGGGTTGTAACCCCTCCATTGTTATTCTAATGGCCCATAGTAACCAAGGAAAAATTTTAGTCCTCTTTTTGTTTTTCATGGCTGTCTTTACCTATTCCTATTAAATTATAATAAAACCGATTTTTTTTTCGATTCTTTTGTCTCTAATTTACGAAAGCGTGTGAGAAAGAAGCGTCTGAGTCCAATGGTGTTATCAGAATTAAAAAATTCTTTACCGTTTTGAAGTTATTCAGAAAAAAAAACAGCGGGAAAGATGACGTCATCTTTCCACGATTTCCTGCCCATATCTTGAGGATATTTCCAGACGTCGGCTGAGTATTGGTTTGTCCTAACACCTAAGTCCATGGACTTAGGACAACCGACGTCTGAAGCTATCCTCAAGCTGATCAAGAAATCGTGGAAAGATGACGTCATCTTTCCCTCTGTTTTCTTTGAATATCTTCAAAACGGTAAAGAATTTCTAAATTCTGATAACACCATTGGACTCAGACGCTCCTGTCTTACTAGAATCTACCTGCTTCCTGTTATTTGAACCACCCTGTATGTAACTGTATCAAAGATGAAAAGCCTCTGACTCTCCCAATTAAATCCGCGTTCACGTGTCACAAGCGCAACTACACGACCCGGAAGTGCCATAGAGACTCTAGTGCCTCATTGGAATGCACAATGCCGACATTCTACGTCATTATACTTCCTAGATAATTAAATGACGCGGAAGATTTTCCGCCAAGAGCTTTCGAATTTTTCATCTTTTCATCTTTATGCGCATTCCCCGAAATTAGAGAATCGTTCACGTCGCTGATGCGTTGAAACCGAAAAGCAAAAGATTATTTCTTCGGCTGAAAATTTTGAAACTCAATTACCTATTGGTCCAGGTCCTGGTGGCGGCGTTAACTTCACGGAAGGAAAATATAAGACTACGAGCCGTCGAGCCGACGAAGTCTCCATGACAACGGCCGGGATCTCTCCATTCACTGGCGCCTGGTCTACGTAATATCCCTCCCGATAGACGGCCCAAGAGGTAATCAAGTCACCTCGAAAATTCGAACTCGAAAAAATTTAATTGTGATCAATGGAAAACTCACCGCCGGAATTCTGTTAATCCATTGGGGGAAAGGACGGCCTTTGTAATTTAATAGCGAGCGGTTTGACTGTAATTAATCGTGTAACAGATACAGGATTGGCGGTTGTACCAACCTGAGAAACCCCTAATTTTCATAACTCGAGTATTTGCATATGGCATAGCGTTTGTTGTACTCGCACGAAAAGTTTTAACGAGGAGTTAGCGTATTTGGATATGGGATTTTCCATAAAAGTTATGGAATGCGGGATTATTCATGTAGTATTCATTTGCAATTCGTTTCGAATGCAATTCTGATTTGATGAAGCGTTAATAATAAAGCTTCATCATTTCATATCGAAATATTACGGAATTACAGGCAGATTTTTCAAATTAAACTTCTATAGGCGCGTGATTCGGCGTTAAAGAAGTGCTTCATTGAAGTGATTCGGCGTTAAGGAAGTGCTTCAATGAAAAATTATATCGAACTTTTACACTGCTTCATCATGAAGTATCACATTCGCCCGCTCGTCAGACAAAAGTCAACTTGTCCACTTTTTTACTTTCTACGCAGCGCGAAGCAGTTACTGGAGTCGATCGGAAAATTCAAAAAAATCGAATCGCTAAAAACATTAAATCTTTACGTTTTATGGTCGTGGGAACCCAAAAAAGTGATTTTTGAAAAAATGTTTGTGTGTGTGTCTGTCTGTAAGCACGCTGCAGGCTGCAGCTCAAACTACTGAACGTATCGAAATGAAATTTGGCACACATACTCAGTGGGCATGCTCTTCGAATTCTGCTTCTAAAAATATATCAACACTTAGTGCCCTTTGGCAAAAAAATCATCAAAGACACGCTGCAGCCGAAACTACTGAAGATATCGAGATGAAATTTTACGTACACGTTCAGCGAGCAGCCTGTAGATGATGATGCGGTTTTGGGGAAATCGGTTGATTACATTATATCTAGATTTATACCTCTATATGGCGCCTCGCCTACGTTTACATAGGGAGCGCCACCGGTAAATCCGGGGAAAAAGAGCGCTTCTTTTGCGAACACTGCCTAAACGTCTGGAAAATTAACAAAATCTTATACAGAAGAATTGTTGGCAACAAATAGATCTACAAAAAAGTCCGCGACAGCATATAAGTATCTATGATAGGTAACCTACAATAATTGTATTTGTGTTTTAATTTGTAAAAGCCGGTTTGACTGTTTGTTGTTGGCTATTCTTCTCAGATACCTATATGCCGTCGCGGACTTTTTGGTAGATCTTTTCGTAGACAACAATTCTTCTATTTATGATTTTGTTAAATGTTCAACCGTTTACTCAGCGTTCACGTTTTAAATAGTTAAAGCGGGGTTTTTTACTTTTTTCGCGGACTTGCACGCAACGAATAACTGAAACGTTTTAAATAGGGTCAGTGGTTGACTTTTATTCTATTAACCTCCCCACAACCAATATAAAAATGGGAGGTTACTGCAATCAGTCCAAAATTCGAAATTGAGATAACACCAGATCTTTACGTTTCAAGGTCTCAGGATCACGAAAAAGTGGTTTTTAAAAAATGTCTGTGTGTATGTACGTACGTATGTACGTACGTATGTGAGCACGATTTCTCGGAAACTACCGAACGGATTTTAGTGAAATTTGGTATGCAGGTTAGTGTTGGCCTTCTGGTGAGCCCAGTTAATTTTGTTGCGAATCCGAAGAAGCCAAGTGCCTTTTAGGCATGTAAACTATGAAATTTGACTGATGAACACTAATTTTTCTTAACAGCGCATGAAAGGTCTTGAAATTCTGTATCTGAAAGTGTACTCACACTTAGCGCCTTTTTGGCATAAAATCGAAAACTTCGAAGTATTGAGGAAACATTAAATAACACGCTACAGCCCAAACTGCTGGATCGATTTGGCTGAAATTTGGTAGGTAGAGATACCGTCACCCGCCGAAGAACTGATTTAATTCTGGTGGCAATCCGAGGGCGGCAAGTGCCATTTTGGCATATCAACTTTGAAATTTCAATAATGAACTCCTATTTTCTCTATCAGCACATGAAAAGTCTTCAAATTTAGTTTTCAAAATTGTACTCAACCTTAATGCCCTTTTGGCAAAAGATCGTAAAATTCAGAAAACTCACAGAAAACACATTTGGTTTGGTGGAGTAAAACTTAGGCATAGTAAATAGTAAAATTTAAGTGATATTAGTGATAGGATTGGATCATTCACCAAGTGGGGAGGTTTCAGCCGCTTCCGTAGCTGCCCATTTTTTTTTATTTAAATTTAACATTGTGGTTAAAATCCAGCTAGTAAATTCGGGTAAATTCCATGCTACTTTAAACTTTAAAACCCAAACTTGACAAAACAGTGTTCTCGTCTTGCGTAGTCAAGAGGTCTGACTGAGTGAGTCTGAGGCTCAAGGCCAAAAGAGAGGACAAGACGTGAGGAAGTTTCGGACGTATACAGTCGTGACAAAAAGTGACTAAAAAAGCAATTTAATTTCTTTGTAATAATGGCGATAAGCTCAATAGGTACTAGGGTCGAAAACCTTAGATCGTCTCCGAGACTGCCAGTTTTTTTGGTACAACTAAATGTTATATTCTGTGCAGATGAAACTTTTGCGAACTGCATTAACAAGCCTCGCCCAGGTGGTGTCTTTCCGGCTTAATAGAAATAATAATTACTATTCAGCTTGTTAAACAGACGGAATTAAAGTCACGTCAAAAGCAGCTACTACTAAAAGTAAACTTCGCATATTGTTCTTGTGATAATACAGCGAGGGGGTGCACCAAAGACATGTGCATTTAAATTATGGCATTTGAAAGCAGCCGTCTACAAATTAATTCATGGAAAATTTAATGCATGCCAATACTACTTCCTATGACTAGCATTATCAGACTGAAAAAAACATATTACATTCCTGTATCCGAAAGGGTCTCGAGGGGGAGCCGGCTTATGACATCGCGTCTCCATCGCAAATGTGGTACACAATATCAAATACGTTTTGAATTATTGTGGTCTGTTTGGACTGGGATTGCGTGGGATGTGACGTGAAATATGGAGCAATCAATTTGTTAATTAGCTTCGATAATTTTTAACTACCTTTCGCCAACGTATAGTGCATGGCATAGATGTTAACGAGGGATATTTAATTGCCTATGCCAAACCACACAACACGTTTCAGCGGATTTCTGGTTCAAAATATGTTCGGCCCCAAAATATATGTTTTCATAAAAATCTAGATCGAGTCTTCTACTATGCATACCTCATGTTGTCTTCAATCAAGAGATCACTTGAAATGTTTTTGTTAGCCCAAGCATGTCACTCTTTATAATGATAAATGTTATTTATCCCGTCAATTCACGATAAAAGAACGCTTATCTCCCCTACAGACACAATTAAAATCAAATTAGCGCTATACTGTACTGTACTATACTGTACTGTGCTATACTGTAATGTACTATACTGTACTGTACTGAAATGTACCTACAGTCGAATCGAAACCCGTTCCATAAAACCTCTCAAATCTGACAAGCAGTTCCTAATTTCCACCTTCGAAATATAAATTTTAGGCTTCTCAAATTTGACAATGTCAAATAATGTGTCTGTTTTGCGAATTAGAGAATTATTAGCTCAACAGATATTCTGATTTCAAATTTGGATAAATCAATAGTAATATAAATATAACAAGACCTTAAATTTTTATGAATAAAATTTCTGATTCTTTACCAAAAGTTTCTTGAAGCGATTTTATGATAAAAATTTGGAGACTTAAATTCTGATTAGAGCCCGAGAGCTTTAGCTCGAGGATTTTAATCTTATGAACATAAGTCGACAAATTTTGTTGAGATAAAAAATGAGAAATTTTATCGCGTTATATTTGGCAACATTATTTCCGGAATAATCATCATAACGTGCCATTTTCATGTCACATATTGATATTTTCAGAATTGGATGCTTAACGCATGTTTGGTTTTAACTTTTTTAATTGCAGTTTTATTATTACTTCCAAAATGAAAGCAAATCGCATAACAATCAGAATTTTGCGAAAAATGTTTAGACAAATATGACGCTTTTAATCAAACGGATTACTCACGCGAAAGGTAGATAGGTAGCGATTCGAGGTATCTAAAAAAGTAATAAAACACGATTTCAGCTACAAAATACCAACATCCTGAAAACTTTTCTAAAATGATTGTAAAATGACATTTCACAAACGTCATTGTGAAAGCAATAAAACGCGAATATGGTATAATCGCTTATAATACCACAAGTGCATGCTATTTAATCGGTTAAATTTTGAAAATGGTCACGAAAGCTTGTTATTGCCGGTGGTAAAATAATGAGAACTAAATTGCCATTAATTCTTTGATTAAAACTTTAATCTTTGATAATAAATGGCAATTTAGTTCGAATTGTTTTACCTAAACGGCAACAATAGCGATCCACGAGTGGTATTCGGTAAGATTATTTCGCAAATTAAATAAAAAGTATAATTAATTTAGTTTTTCTACGACCACTATTGTAAATAGCCAATTTTGTACAACGTACAAACTAAGTAAGCCGTTCCTTACGCACACAAACCTAAAACTGTGCGTAAAGAGTGAAAATCGCACAGTTTTCAATTGTCATTTGTCAAATGTCATTTTTCACTCAATTTTATTGTTAAATTCATTATTCTCCCCTTATTTATTAGGACATTTTAAAAACATATCGACTACTCCTCTTCCAGGATAAAAGCAGTTCAACTGCAAAGTAAAATCCGAGGTAAAATCAATAAAAATCTTCTGTGCAAAAGTTAGGTTATATCGCAGGATCTTTTCGTCTGAAAATGCCTTGGGACCGGTAAGTTGTATTTATTCGTATTATCTTGAACCTATGAGCAGGTATTTTAAAGAAATTGTCATAATATAGAATACTGGCAGGTTTTTGGTACCCAGAAACAATCAACCGTTAATTTAGTTGACTTTAAGGCAAGTAATTCCATTGTAAGCACGAATCAATTATTTATGCTGGAAAAAAACGTTTGAGGAACCAAAATAATGCAGAATAAATTTGCATAACATCTTTTGTGAGAAATGCTTGTGAGAAAAAGTATGATTCCATTTGAAAAATAAAAATTATGGTCATTTCCGGTTGAACCGGAAGTGCTAAAAATATCTGACTATACCACTGGATTCACATCAAAAAAATAAGGTTGACTTGTCTCAGGATATTTCCGAAATATTCCTCTCGAAGAAGTTCTTCAATTTATTAAACCTACTATTGAGAAAAGTTAAGAAATATTGTGTGGTCGTAGAAAAAGTATCGTACGCAACTCGAGTTGTAAGGCAATTACGCACTGTGGAATTATACACTCGCCGCTACGCGGCTCGTGTACAACTTCTTCCACACGTGCGTAATATGCTTCTTACAACTCTCGTTACGTAATATACTATTACGTGTTTATTTTCAGCAGTGAAAAAATTGTGTTCATAAGATCAAGTCGTCAAGGAAACGATTAAATGACTCGTGCAAACCGCGATAACAGTATATTATTGAAAGGAGCTTTAAAAAAGACGCAAATGACAGTAAACGCCGAAAAAGAAAACAAAAGCATTTCAAAAAAGAACAAGAATGAAAGGTTAAAAGAAAAAGCAAAAATTGACCTTGGCCATCTGGAAAATGGTTGCCGATTCTCAACTTTAGACTACGTCTTGTACAAAATCGGGGAAAATCGGTCCAATAATAATAAAGTTCGGTTCTTTTTGGGACATCTTCATGTTAATCGTGAAAGCACACAAAAACGATACAGACATGAAAATATGCAGAACATTTCATATACACATTAAAGAGTGCTACAGCAAAAAAAAGATAACAGAAGTGTTTATTCTGGTGCGTTTTTTTTTGTATAAGCGTACTTAGGAAGTTTATTTTTTCATCGAAATTTTTCTCTGAAGGACGAGACGTCGAATACTCTCGTTAAATGAAGGAAAATTCGAATAAAATTACATCCAGTTTCCTTAAACCAAGCGACTACGAAATTCTAGCACTTCTTAACCGACAATTCCGTGCATCGTGCAGATAAGCAAAATCAAGGTGTTACGTTTACATTAAATTACGCTAATTTCGCGTCGTAAACAGCAACGCAATTTCACATTATCACTTCAATTACACCCTCCGAAATCCAAGAACCAAACCATTGCTTGCAAATTGCCAATCAAGACGTTGTTTCAACTTAATTTCGATCGATCCTTAAATTCTTAATGGCCCAGGTGGATGGCTTAATCTGAATTTGGTGGGACGGCGGCTTAGCGTCCATAATTAAAAGGGAATTTTGTCTTCTGAAAGTTCTCGGAGTGCACTTGCAACGTGATAATAATTAATTTGGCAAGATTGGAAATAAACTGAAGAGTGAAGTTTTATAGCCGAGAGGCCATGGGAAAGCTGTTGTCGCCCTGATTTGGCACAATTTTAGTGCCGTAGCAGTATGCGTGTGTTAACAAGAGGGATGAAGCTTAAGGGTTGAAACTGAAAATTCCAGTGTTAATTTTTCCTTTTCCGGCAGTTTATTCATTTGGTTTAAATTGTCATTCTTTTTACTTTTCAACCCTCAAAATTTTTGTTTCTTCTGTTCGTTTTCTACTTTTTAATTCTGTAACAACAATTTTTTTACATTTCGCCTTTTTGACGCATCTGTTCGTCTGCGGACTACTACACATTAACGTGATAAACATCTACGGTTGCTCGGATGCTATATTCGCCATTTGGCAAGATTTCAATGACCACAAATGCCAGACCATAATAAGGCTCAACAGTTTTCTGGTTTTAAGAGTAATGGAGCATTGACGAAATGTGTATAGATCTGGACCTGGAGCTTAACAGTAATATTTTTGTCTATAAAGATCAATCAACAGATTTAACCTGTTTGGAAGGCTCTGTAATGATGATTGATGAAGTTTTAAGGTTCAGTAATACCAATCACAAGAGAAACATGGCAGAACTTCCTTTGAAACGTGATCGGGTAACTATAAAACAATGCTATAACCCTTCATAACTAAGCGTTGTAGACTAAAATGTTAAAATTTTTCATCATTCCCGAGGCTGGTAAACATAAAAAAGGAATTTAACACTGTTGTCATAACATCGGTGCCTCAGAATTCCTTTCCCCCTTTAAATATCAATCTCATGAGGGAGAAGAATACAAGAACGGAGGAAGTGCGGAAATCCTCGAGAAAAATTAGTCGCCCGCACACGGATCCGGACAGAAGCTTTCTATCCAGGAAATGAGTTTAATTATTGGGACGCGTCGCAGAGGATCCCGCAGGATTTCCCGGACGCGTGTTATTAATTAAATTTTGGCTCACGTTCGAATCGATACAGTGTTTTTATTCTACAGTTGTACATAATTAAACAGTGTCTGGTCTAATTAAGAGCATCCAGTGAGCAAACCTCGCAAGTTTCATCCGCCTCATCAATCAGGCTTTCGAGGCACGTTCCATCGATTTCACTATTATGCCTGGAATTCTCACGTCATAAAGTGGGTGAATATATTTACACGTAGTTTGCAAACACAAAAAATTCTGTGTGAAAAGCAGCGCTTGGAACAATAATTAAAAAAAATTTCTTCACTCAAAGAGAACCTTTGTCTACCTACAGCAAATAAAGATAAATAAATTCTCAGAACATCCTACAATAATAAATAAGAATTTACAAAGAAGTAAAATTCCAACATTTTATAAATAAGAATGCTTCTCAATGAGTGAACGAACACCAATAGGTGAGAAAATTGCTTCGGGTGCTTTCGTGCCACTTCGGTTGTTTTCGTAAATATTTTATTCGTGCATATATCTTTCTAAAACACATTCCACGTAGGCCCAAAGTTATGTATAAAAACAAGTTATCTGTTAATTCCTAGGTCTTAACGTTTTTACCCCCGATGAAAGATTTCTTTAGTTTCTTTCCTTACCCATATTATTTCTCTTTGCGACTGGCAAGATCGATTGTGTTATGAGTCAGAATTTTAAAATGCTTACAATTTTAGAGAAGTTATCGTTCAATAGCTATTAACATACCTAGGAATGTTATGACTATCATAACAGACGCAGATGTCAATTGAAATCCGAGCTCGGAGAGCGAGGATTTTAAGACATCTAAGTCTGTTATGATTCATAACATCCGAGGTTTGTTCAATAGTTTATCGGTTTAAAGCGATTAAAGCCAAAATTAAAAAAATGTTGGGTGAATTCGCGTCATTTTGACAATCGAGATGACAGCATTTGAATGGGGTCATTGTTGTCATGAATGGTTAATGGGCTTGTTGTCTAGAAACCATTAGATAACGTTATGATCTGCTTACCAGCCCATTTTTATGCATGTTAAGAACGCTTTAATCGCCTGAAACCGGTAAAGTAATAAATTGTAAATTTCAATTACAATTACAAATTACTGAAATTGTAATTCAATTATTACTTCCAACCGCTGGCACTGATTAGTGGAAGCCACCCCACCGTTATTTTATCCTTATCGATTTCCCACCATCGGGAGACAATGATCACTAGTACCAATTAGTTGCCGACTAAGTATTATTATCTTTGTTCTAAATTTAGGGCAATTGCGGAAATTGATTTTAATAACCAATGCTTAATGTGGGGTAGATTTGAACGCTTTCATGTCTCAAATGTTTCAAAATTTAACACTCGACTACATTTTATACGCCTGGTTAATTCAATATTTAAATGGTGTTACCCCAGGTTATATCCCATTGTTGATTTAAACGAAGTGGCAATTTATTGCGTTTTCGGCAAGGTTCTCAGGTCCTAGTCTTCATCTCTATTTTATGTTACCTTGCCGGAAATTCCATACTGTTATAATAATATACAGGGTGAGGCAACAAAGCCACGGAGGTCCATAACTTCTGAAAGATAGGAAATTAATTCACAACCCCCAAAAATACTTTCAACTATACAAGATGTCCCAAAATACTTGCAACGCAATGCCACTTGATTGTTTTGGGGCACCTATAACATAGCTTTACATCGACTTAAGTTAACTGTCTGATTGACAGTTTGTATCAAAATTTCGAAACGATCGATTTTTTTAACTGGCGGTTTTTAAGGGAGAGTATAAACAAATACAAAAATGAAATATGGAAGGACTTAAAGAAGAGGCAACAAAATATGAATGGAGGAATATAACACGCATTCAAGAAAACACGCATGAGGAATGGAGTAACCTGAAGCAACTACTACCAGAGAGCGCAGAAAGTAATGGGAGTTATAGCAGTAAAAAAAAGGAAGCAATGGTTCGATGAAGAGTATGAGGCGATAGTAAAAAAAACAAAAACGAAAGTTTTCTTATATTGCGTGGGATCGACTTTGTTTCTTTGGCTGAATTTAAAAAAATAGCCGACTAGGAGAATTTATCAATTAAAAAACTTTAAAAAAAACGAAAGTAGACTGCAGTGGCCGTGCAGTAAACAAAGAAAACAGAAAGATATGGGGAACATAACAGAACAACCGCGACAAAACTATTGAGGAAAATGAGAGGGTGAAACAAGTATAACGAGTATAGAAGATTTTAATATAAAGAGGAATTCCCGTAAATTCTTTGGACAGTCTAAGAAGCTAACAGGATGTACAAAGAAGGCCAACTATTAATCAACAGGAATGACAGATTTGAAAGGTGTTAAGGAAAATACATGTACCACATAAAGAACTCGATGGTAGCTACAGAGAAAAATATAACCAGGAATTAATAGAGATGGGATCATGATAGTTGAGTCAATAAGGAAGGTTATTTGAATGTAGGCAAGCCATGTTGCGAGAATGGAAGAGAGCAGGACGGTGAAGCAAATGGTAAACCACAAAGTAGATGGAATAAGGAAGAAAGGAAGGCCCAAACAGAGACGGATGGATAAGGTGGTAAAAACGATAAGCCTCGTCAATTACTGACTAGAATCGGCTAGAACCGAATGGAATTCGATAATAGAGGAAGAAGAAGCAGAAGTGTTTTGCGTATGCGGATGATAGTGAGGAGGTGGAGAGAGTACAGGACAAGTAAAGTGCGAGTAGAGAGAGAGACACGGGGATATATAATAAGCGAGGAAACGAAAAAGGGTAAGTTGAGAGTAGATACAGGAAAAAGAGCTGTGAAATATGAGGACAGAGTGTAAGACAGATTGTAAGATATTACAAGAATGCTGGAAAGAGAAAATGGGAGAGAAAGAAAGAGGTAAGGAGAGACAAAGATATTACGAGAGGAACGGTTACGCAAGGAAAGATATAGGAAGGCGCAGAGAATATGGGAGATGAATGAATGGAGCGATGTGGGAAAGAGACAGAAACATAGATGTACAGGAAAGAAGAACAAGGATCAGAGAATCAAGATATAATGCAAAATATGAGTGCATAATAAGCGAGGGGTTGCCAAGTTACTTGGAGAGAGACAATATGAAAGAAATGAGAATGATAGCGAGATTCAGATGCGAAAATAAGTTCTGGTTGGAGGAGGAAGAGAGGAGATGCAGGTTGTGTGGGGAAGCGAGAGAGACAATAGAGCATCTGCTAAGAGAGTGTGAGGGAATGAGAGAGGAGAAACGAGAGAGAAAGAGTATATTGAATGAAAGAGGAGAGGGAGTAAAATGGATGAAGGAAGTAAAAAGGGCGAGAAGTAGCAGAGAGGGGGAAGAGAAGACAGAAACAGAAGATAGAAGGAAGAGAAAGAATTCAGTTATATGAGTTAATGATGTGTTTATTTATATTTATTGTTCATAATTTAGAGATGTAGGGACGGCAAGGCCCATTACAAGTCATAAAGGCAGTAATAAAGTTTTTCTGTCCAGAAGTTACACTTCTACTTAGACCAATTAATGCCATTAGAAATTTTATTTTAGCACCTACATTGTGGTTGTTAACAGCATAGTATAATTTTGATGCTTCCAAAGACTAGGGGTTGGCAGCGGTTTGTGTCTTTATTGCAAATCCTGCGTTGTTTTCTTTTTCTCAAAAGAAATGACGATTATTATTCGAAGACAGCAAAGAGGCGATCGACGGCAATGATTTTTAAATTTATTCCGAGCTCAACAAACACCGCAAGTTGACAACAAATGGAATCGTCTGGTATAGTCCTCTCCGTAAACATCCCCAATGAAAACACCTCGCCCAGTTTTTGTTTCTACAAGAGAATCGATGATTCGCATTTCTGGAACCGCGTTTAGCATAAATCTCAAAGATGATCACGTGATCGGGCTGTGCGTGGGAGTTTTTATCTCCAAAGTAAAAAATCGACATTCTCAACAACTGCAATTCCTTTCGGTTTTTCCGCTGAATAACGCTCTCTAACGAGCCGTCATTAACGACACAATGATGAAATTAAAATTTGTGACGGAAACAAATTACAAAATCTTTCTTTTTGTATTTTTTCTCCACAGTTCGACGTGTTTCTAATTCCGGCAAAACCCCTTCGATGTGCTTTGTTTGAGTAAAATGTCGGTCGGTTCGTGGCCAGACTTTTCCCGTGATGAATAATGTGAAGAGGGTTTTCACAATGCGGAAACGGCTCACGCCTATCCGAGTAATTACATCATCTGTCAGTTGGTATACACGCCGAGTATTTCGGCTTAATAGAGTGGCTCGGAGGATAAGACAATCATAATTATTGCCGGGAACGACACTTCGGGTCATGGACTGGCTAAATTTTCCACCCTCGTGTCGTACGACTATCATTTCTAGTGTTATCGATTCGGCTGGAGCTTGCCAAGATGTAACTCATGGTGGATGTTTCCTCGCTTGCTTTATCGAGTTCATTTCCTAATGGCCATTGCTTGACCGCTTCAAAACTATATACTTTTGTTGTTCATAAATACTTCAGACTTCAGGAAAATAACAAGATGTTTCCAGAGTTTTCTCAGAGGGCTTTGCTCGGACCAACCTGAGAGGAGAGTGGAGTCAGGTCAGGTTCTAAGTTCTCACAGAATCATCAATACTTCGCAGTAATCAAATAATTTTTGAAAACAACCTTTATCATATTTTATGAAAGGCTTCAAACTTCCAAAAGGTTTTAAAGAATTTTTGTTCTCGAATGTACCTGTGCCTGCATAAGCGTTGCTACCGGAGTCTCAATTTTCCTGTATAGTATATAGCATCCATGACTTTTCCAGATTTTCCAGGACATTTTTTTTTGAATATCCACTGTAGGGTAGGTAGTCTCTTTGTGTACGGAATTCTGCGAGGGGTTGACAACTGGGGTAAAAATCTGTACACTAAAACTACCAAAATTTCTAAAGAATTTACAAAATTCCAAAAAATTTCCAATTTGCGAAGATAAATGGGCTTTCAGTTCTGTATCAACAAACAGTACCTAATACTGACAGGTGAACTGACAGGAATATTGACAGAACTGAAAGTTCGTTTAGCAAAGAGAAAAAAGTAACTTTCGAAAAATTCCAGAATTTTCCCTGACAATTAGATTCCAGAACTTTTCCAGGTTTTTCAGGTTTTCCAGGTGTCTTATACACCCTGCCCCATAAATTCCTCTTCGTTTAAACAAATTAACGTTCAGGGTCTTTTTTTTTTAAGTAAAAATTTTGTCTTCTTCTCTTCTTCTTATAATCTGGCGTTGTGTAAGCTATTTTCTTAACTGTTCTCTCCTCTGCCATTCTTTCTATGTGACCTAGCCCCTGTATTCTCCTTGACTTGACTACCATATCAATAGTGGGTTTCTTGTAGATGTTATAGGTATATAATATCTCTGAATTTGTCCTTCCTACATAATATCCGTCCTCTGCTTTCTTTCCTCCCAATATTCTTCTAATTATTTTTCTCCTTCATCTGACTAACGTTTCTTCTGTATTCCTATTTAATACCCATGTTTCACAGCCATATAAAACTGTTGGCCTGTTGTCTTGTAGACCCTCATTTTTGCTATTTTTTTGCTCTATTTGCTTTACTTAGTCTCGCTTCAATCTTTTTTCTCCTTCGCATCCGCTTGTTATTCTTGCTCCCCAGGTACACAAATTCGTCCACTACTTCAAATTCCATTTTCATTTTCCCTACATCCGTATTCACTTCTACTGTTGTTTCTGTGTTCTGACGTCCTCCTATTCTTATCAATTTGCTTTTCATTTTGGTAACTTGTAATCCCATCTTATATGTCGATTCTCAATACTCCTTGTTACTTCCTTTAGTTCTTTATTATCGCTACATCATCTGCGTAACCTATAACTTGGTGGCTTTTATACGTTAAATTCCCGTTTCTGTTCAGTTGGCTACATCTGATGATCTTCTCTAGTACTATGTTAAACAGTAATGTTGAGAGAGGGTCGCCTTGCCGCAGTCCTTTTCCGATTTCAAAGTCTTCTAACGTTTCTCCGAACATTTAATAATAATAATAATATATTAACTTACAACAGGTGAACCACTCAGTTATGAAAACTGCCACTGTTGGAATTTTATACTTATAACAAGTTGTCAGTACTTATTTCAGATAAAAATATAATCTGTTGTTCCTCTTCCTTTTTTAAATCCTGCTTCTAACCTTATCTTTATTAGTGTCGCTACCATATTGTAGACTACGTCTAGCAAAGATATTCCTCTGTAATTACTACATTGTCTGCTGTCTCCTTTTTTCAGAATCGGTATTATTGTTGCCTTTTCCCAACTTTTTGGCATCACTTCTTCTCCAAATAGACAGTACCAATTCGTATTATTTGTTTTAGATCCTCTTCGGCAAATTTTATGTTCTCTGCTGTAATTCCATTTAATCCTGGGCTTTTGTTGTTCTTGAGCTTCCATATAAGTTCTTCTAATTCTTCTCTTGCAGGCTATGGAATGTCGTTGTTCTCTTTCTCTTCAACTCTTGCTAAGTTTTCCTCTTCCCCTCCTCAAGTGTCTCCATTTAGCATTTCTTGAAAGTATTCCTTCCATCTTTCTCCAATTTTTCTTTTCTTCTCCTATCTAGTTTCCCTCTTTATCCTTAATATGCAGGGTGTCTCAGAACTCCCGTATAACCCGGTAATGCTAGATTCCTTGACTCAATTTAAGACGATTTTTCTTTTGCAAAAATTGCGAGGGTTCAATAGTTTTCAAATGGGAAGCAATTGAAATCTGTCAATCAGAATGAATCTCTGAATTAGATAGTAAGGTAAGATACGCAAAAAAATAGTAATTTCACAAAGAATAAGGCATCATAACAACTTTTTGTGTTTGTGTATCCCAAAAAGGAAAATGCGTCTTAGATTGAGGAATCTACCATCACCGGCTTATACGGGAGTTCTGAGACACCCTGTATAATGTCGGTTTATATCTTTGTTTTCCTTTTTTTATTTCTCTCGCGCATTTCTTTCCTTTGATAGAGATTTGCTGCCTCTTTAAACTTTTGTTCTTGGCTCTCTTTTTGTCTGTTTGTTTTCTTAAATTTCTTCCTCTGTTCATTGTACGCTCGCTTGTCTTCTTAAGAAATAAATTAAGGAATAAGACAATGCAAACCAATCTATTAGTCTTTTGAATTTAGGGCATCATGATTCAAGACAGTGGGCGATGATCCGTGCACGAGACCAGCACGTTCACCAGACTTAACCCCGTCTGACTTTTAGTGAAATTCGATGCGAAAATCCCAACTAGAACGTGAGAAAATGATGACAACTGCATACACAATTGACAATAATTGAAAATATATTCGATTCATTGCCCCGACACTATTAGATAACAAGTACACATCATCGTGTATTCAGTGTAAATAATTATTGATAAGATATCTTTTCCGAGATAAAAGCCGATAATAGTCCACGACTAACCCAGTCCGTGCACGATGTCAGCGTGGCAAAGTGTATACGACAAATCAAAAAATGAGTACCTCGGTAGAACCCCCGGCAGCTGGTGGAAACTCCTCCAGTTTTACGCGGCATTCTACACAGTTCTTGCTGCAATGTTCCTTGTCTGCATGCAAGGGTTGATTTCCACCCTCGAAAACGACCAACCGCGTCTTCTATTGGAGGACAGTCTCATCGGGAGTAACCCCGGGTTGGGTTTTAGACCAATGCCTTCGGATACCAAGGAAGACTATTTGATTCACTACAAAAGGAACAGTACATCCGTGGAGAAATACGTGAGACTGATAGACGAATTCCTCGAACCCTACAGAATCAACCAAGTGGGCGATAATTTCGACACTTGTGATTTCGATAAACCACCCAAGTATCAACATGTTTGCTCCGTCGACGTCGACAACAGTTTTGGACCTTGCAACCGGCAGAACAAATACGGATATAATACTGGCTCCCCCTGTATCTTTCTGAAACTCAACAGGATCTATCAGTGGCTACCTGATTATTATCTGGAGCCAGTTGAAGGGATGCCGCAAGATTTAAAAGAAGTGGTGGGTGTGGAGCAGCTGAAAGAGAGGATCTGGGTCAGCTGCGAAGGAAAAGGACAAGTAGGCCAGGAGAACGCTCCACGTTACGTGTATTACCCCGGCAGGGGTTTTCCAGGATATTACTACCCCTACTTAAACACCAGGAACTATTTAAGTCCCCTGATCGCAGTTCAAGTCGTTAATCCAAAGCCCGGTACGATTGTTAATGTTGAATGCCGAGCGTGGGCTAAGAACATTCGTTACGAAGCAGGGAATGATCGTCGGGGTTCTGTGCGTTTTGAAATCCTCTACGATGAATAACTAAATCAAGCCGTGTTAATTAAAGAACATCACTAGAAATTACCTATTGTTCTCACGAAACTGAATAAAGTCTAATTTTCCTCTAAAATATGCTGAGACGTCGTCATCTGCATAACTCATCTTAATACACCGAAAAGTCAAGGGGGAGATCGTAAACCAAGTGATATATTTAGGGTACGTGCCCTAGGAAAAATCGTCGTTTTACTACGAATTTATGGCTCGGTTTTACGTCCTCGGCACCAGCTTCGTTTTGCACTGTCAAGACCTCAATAAAAACTTTTTCCACCGCAATTGTGCATTAATAATCATTATCGTCGAGATAGTTTAATCCACGAGGAATTACGTTTTCCACCATTCAAATGCTGCCTTCCCCAAGGAGCTATCAGCAGCGAAACAGGGGTGATGTAAGGCTCTTTGAAATGTACGCCGCAGATACCGATAAAAGAGTGTCGAGTGCTTTATTCTGATCAGCTATGCAAATTATCTTTTGTCGTTTTTTCCTCGGAGGGTTGCAGGAAGTCGGTGGGAATTGTTTCGGGGGTTACCTTTATGTTTCCGTGCAAACAGAATAACTGGATTTGCTGCGGGAATCATAAAAATTATATTGTTGCCGACTGTCGAAACGTCCGTCATAAAAGGTTACGATTATTCTCACTTTTGGGGACAATGAAAAACGACAGGATAAGATGGGGAAACTGATTTTGTTGCAAACACAATCCGACTAAAAGCTGTCTTTAATTCGTATAGGAACTTCAGGTTTGATCAGTTTCTAATACAAACTTATAGTGGGATTTCTTGAGACTGGCGGGTCTACCCAACTAGCAAAATGGTTTTATAATTTTTAGGTAATACGACGTTGTGTCCTTTTTGCAGCTGTTTTGTTGCTTCTCTAGAGCCAATTTGTCGTAATAGAGTTGCGGAGTTCACTATTTTGTTGTTTGCAATCAAATAGTTGTTTAAAGTTGTTAACGTTCTTGCAACTGAATTAAGATAGGTTCTATCGATTGCAGGCGCCAATTTATCGCAACAGAATAACCAAGGAAGCTAATCGCCATTAAAATAACATTTATCGAAAAAATAGTATCTACCTCTAAGATTTTCGACCCTATTATTGACCTTAGCGCCATTATTACAAAGAAATTAAATCGTTCCAGTTTTTAGTCACTTCTTGCCACTGTATACGTCCAAAATTTCCTCACGTCTTGTCCTCTCTTTTGGCCTTGAGCCTCAGACTCAATCAGTCAGACCTCTTAACTACACAAGATGAGAACAGTGTTTTGTCACGCTTGTGTTTTAAAGTTTAAAGTAGCATGGAATTTACTCGAATTTACTAGCTGGATTTTAACCACAATGTTAAATTTAAATAAAAATTGAATAAAAGTCAACCACTGACCCTATTTTAAACGTTTCAGTTATTCGTTGCGTGCAAGTCCGCGAAAAAACCCCGCTTTAACTATTTAAAACGTGAACACTGAGTAAACGGTTGAAGATATAACAAAATCATAAATAGAAGAATTGTTGGCTACGAAAATATCTACCAAGAAGTCCGCTACAGCATATAGGTGTCTATGAAGAATAGCCCACAACAAAGAGTCAAACCGATTTTTACAAAAAAATAAAGCACAACAACAATTATTGTAGGCTACATATCATAGATACTTATATGCTGTCGCGGACTTTTTGTAGATCTATTTGTTGCCAAAAATTCTTCTATATAAGATTTTGTTCCATCTCCCAACGTTTAGGCAGCGTTCACAAAAGAAGCGCACTTTTTCTGCAGAGGCGCTCCCTATGTAAACGTAGGCGAGGCGCCATATAGACGTATAAATCTAGATATAATGTAATCAACCGATTTGCACCAAAATCGCATCATCATCTTCTCATTGAACGTGTACGTAAAATTTCATCTCGATATCTTCAGTAGTTTCGGCTGCAGCGTGTCTTTGATGATTTTTTTCCCAAAGGGCACTAAGTGTTGATACATTTTTATTAGCAGAATTCGAACAGCATTCATATGGTAAAGCGAAAAATGCGGGTTTGCATTTAAATTTTTAAAGTTCATGTGAAGCATGACGTCTTGGGCTCGAAGTGCGCAAGGTTTGAGACACCCTGTATCTACCCTTGAGTTTTGGTTGCGGCAAACCATCTCGAAATCATCAGACGCTTGCACTGCAGTTTTGGAATCGGATGCGCGCGCTCGATAGTTATGGAGGGTAAGAATAAAACTGGGCGGCCGCTTGGCTGGCATTCGAACCTCCATTACGATCGAGCGCGCAACCAGAACTCAAGAGTATTTGATATAGTTTTACGACCAGACCCGCCAGTCTCAAAAAATCCCGCTATACCTATTATTAGGTATTTTACTTTTATCTGGCGTCTTTTAAAAAAGTTTTTAAGTTGATGGTATTTCTGAACAAAACACAAAAATAAGGCTAAACGAAGCGAAACATATGAAGTCTTGTAAGAATTAATCAAAACAGTTTCAAAGGATCCCCCCATGCCAAGTAAGTGAAACCCTAGTGTATCACCTCTAATTAATCACTTAATTAATAATTACACCCTGCAGCTTTGCAGATTCATTACCGATTAGGATTCCTATCACTCACTCGAAGCATAGGTATAGGCGCCAATCACGTATCAGATAAAGGATTCCCGTTCAACTGTGAATTATGTAAATCAGATAACGAAATTCAACCGAAACTTTATGTCTCCTGCCTTTGATTTTCCTTTGGAATCTTGGATTAGATAGTTGTTGACCAAACTTCTACAACCCCTTAAACGTAACGCTTAGTTACGATTCGCCTATTTTTATGCGAAGTTAACTTTAACGAGCTTAATTAACAGGATTATAGAGGCGCATCCACCATTTTTGAATCGGTCTTCAAATTGCTCTGGGATTAAAGCATTATCCCACCATTTTTATCTTCTACGCTCCGCGGAGCAGTTACTGGAATCGATCGAAAAATTCAAAAAAATCGAATCGCCAAAAACATATCTTTACGTTTTAGGACACTGGGAATCGAAAAAAGTAGTTTTTGAAAAAATGTCTGTGACTAGTCTGTGTGTCTGTAAACACGCTACAACTAATGGACCGATCTGGCTCAAATTTGGAACGTGGACTTCTTGTAGATTTCGGAAGAGCTGAAAAGGCTTTGGGCTAAATCGGCCCATAGGAAGTGCCATTTTGGCACATCAACTTCAAAAATTTAAACGCAAACTCCATTTTTCACGTTAATATGAATGCTCCTTGAATTCTGCTTCTAAAAATGTATTCACACTTGTGCCTTTTTGGCCTAAAAATGGTGCCGTGAAAAAAAACTTATGCATAACTGTATATTTTTAATAGCGGATTTGATAGCTGATTTTTTTTCAAGTCGAAAACGTTAGTGCCACTTTTTCGAAAAATATCATTTTAGTGGCAAAAAGACCCTTCTTTTTGAATTTATGTTAGCAACAGACGATTTCTTACTATCGGATTTCATAGCTGGATGAAAACCCTAAGTGAAACTTTTTCGAAAATTGCCATTTTAAGGGTAAAAAGGAATCTTTTTCAATTTTTCTTATTAAAAGGGCATATGATTATTAGAGAATTCGATAGCTGTTGCATTGCCGGATCGAAAACCTTACTGCCATTTTTTCTAAAAATTTCATTTTAGGGGTGAAAAACATATTTTGCATTTGCCGCATTCCACCATCGGCACCTCTCTCCGCCTCGACTGGGGATGTCTTAGGCAGTCCATAGTCCACGTGTTTATTTCTTTTGATTTTTTAAGTAGGATAGTAGGGCACTGGCGCATTAGGCGCATACACCATTTTTATCCCCCTTTTCACAATACCAACTTTCTCGGACGATTATTAATGAAACTATCGGGAATTAATCACCACGAACTTTGCCAACTTCAAGTTCAAGCGTCGTTTGTTTGCCCGTCGCTCAATTTTTTTCCATCTCTCCCCGACCGTCCGTCGCGTCGGCCGCATTAAAATGTGTTTGAGAAGAGGATTACGATTGTAATTGTAATCTGATCCGTGGGCTGAACGGACTACGGATATTTCAAACATAAAAGACTTCGAATGCACGACGAAACTGTAGTTCTAGTAAGCCTCGTTGCGTTCGAATAAGGCGAGATTATCAACCATGACTTTACATAACACGTTTTCGCTCCCTGTTTCATTCATGTTTGAAGTGATTGCGCTTTTAATCCCCCACTTCGTTCCTGGTTTCATTCCGGATCGATGGTGTTTCCGGGAGTTGTTTTTAAAAATAAAAAGCTCTTGTATTTCAATATTGATGGGTCGTCGTGGTGAAAAGGACACGCACGGGATGGATACATAATTTAGGTGGGTAATTTGTGTCAACATCTCCATTCGAAAAAATGTAAATCGACAATGTTCGATGATCAGTGAATTCAAATTGCAAATAGATAAAATGTAGGTACATAGGTAGAATGTTAACCGAAAGTTAAATTAATTAGTGATCGGGATTAATTTAATTCCCTGACAGAGTTCAACTTCGTTCCTGACGCACATCCAGATAATAGGTATTAATACAAATATACCCGGTGGCAACGACACCATGTACCTACGCTCCAATAACTTTTCCAATTATCGATAAAAAACTGAAAAAATTTACAGTAAATATGCTCAACGGACGTCTTTTTTTGATATTCATTATTCATTCATCACTTCCGGCCACGCCGGAAATGGCTTTAATTTTAAATTTTTAAAATGACTAGGTATATTTTTATATTATTGGAATATAGGGGTCATTCTGAGTCGTGTAGTGTCATTTTCGTGAGTTTTTTCTTGTTTTTGAAGAAATGTTGTTGTGGAGGTCAATATTCTCATAAAATTAATAACATGTGTACAGGATGTCTCAGAACGCTCGCACCATATTTTAATGGAGTAATCAGTAGTAAATTTTTAGTCGATTTGCCGTGTTTTTGAAAATTTCCAGAGTCGAATAGTTCTCGAGTTATCACAGATTTAATGTTAGATGTCCTATTTCCTAGGTAAATGAAAATTTATTATTGCTGCAACTTGTTACCTAGGAAATAGTGCATCTAACATAAAATTAAAGCATTCCCGAAATTTCGGAACATTTTCGAAACATTCCTAAAATTCCCGTGTATTCCCGGAACATTCCTCAAATTGCCGTCCATTTCCGAAACATTCCCAAAGTTGCCAAGCATTTCTATACATTCCCGACATTGACTCATTTCATCTCATCGACATTCGATTTGAGAGATGTACAGTATGAAAAAGAGCAAATGCCCAGGGAAGGTATTTTCAATAAAAAGTCATAATTAAAGGAAGGTTTTTTCTCTGCAACTAAAACTGGTAATCCAATAGGACCTGAGTGATGTCATTTTCGTCGTATTTTTATCTATAATATAACAAATGATATACTTCGGACATTCTACGAGAAAAACCGAGTTGCAGATTCAACGAGTCCGGAGGACGAATTGTATGTGCTGCTGCTGTTTTGCAAGTAATATCTTCAATTATTAATCATTCCACGAGTTATATTCGACGAGAAAATGCAAGGAATAAACAGTAAATTGTCGACTTCTTGTCTATAACGGTATTTGTAGGAATACTTACGTTATTTAATTTTCCTTTTTTCCAGACATTTTTAACGTGTTTTTGGCTGTCCAACACAAATAAAACATATACAGCCCGTCCGCTCTAAGCTAAGGCAATGAATTTCAGTGGCGGCGTGTGTCAGTATGACATCTCACATATATCCATCAATACAATTTGTTATTTTATTTTGTACAGCCCGCCACTGGCGCTGTCATAATATAGTGAAAACAACAAAATACCTACACTTTAGTGCTTCAGCTTATAGCGGATGGGCTGCACTAAATTCTCACTAACTGTCAACTTTTGACTATTCGCGAAAATCAGCTGCTAATAGATGGCATTGCTAAACCACAAAATGGCGGTCTCACCCCACTGGGTAGCCGGATGTGAGAATTCTAGCGTGACGTGCCTGACAGTGTCAGTTGGTGACATCAGTGACATCGATACGTGGATTTTTTAAAAGCCAAGTTTTCCTGGATTTACAATGTTCCGCTTAAGTACACAAAACGTAAAATTCCACAGAATTATTCCCAAAATTTCGAGTCAGCGAGAGGATGTCTCCGAACAAAACTACTACCTAACCTCGCAATTGACAACTGACTGACGTAAGCCGAAATTATGATGACGGACGTTTAAAAGTATTTCCGTATCCTGTCTCTCAGTGTAATTAAAGTAGTGCCACCAGATGTCCAGACACTTTGCTGATTTTCGCGAATTGTTGTGTTGTTTCTAAGAAAATAATTATATCTGCTCTGCTCACCTATATTTAAACGCCAAAATCAGATTTTGTGTCAGAGAAAAGAAAGCCCCTTATGAAAAAACATTTCCGATGTCCATCAATTCCTGAATTCCATATCCCCACCACAAGATGGCGATGACAGCTGTCATTTAGCTTCAGAGGATAATCAAACCCAAACCGCTTATGGATGAATGAGATTTTTTGGACTTTTGGCTGCAATTTTCAAGCTGTGTGGAGGTGTTAATAACATTTTCAGTGACTTTACTTTATTACTTGCCTTTTTGGGAAGTTGTTAACTGCAGGAATTTGTTAAAAGCTGTTCGGTGCCTTTTGAAGTGTTTTCAAATTAGGTCAAATTAGTTGCTAAAGTAAACCATGCAGAAAAACCATCCTATTATCAATACAAAATGATAAATCTTTTACAATTAATGAAGAAAAAAGATTCCTCACCTCAACCGATCAAAATGTAGGACTAGGTCCGTTATGAATTTTAACCGTAGTATTACAGAATAACCACTAAACAAATAACAATCATTACCAAACATAAAAACAAAGATTTTCGAAAATACGACGAGAATGATATCACTAAACTGCTATAAAAACCTTATCGGACGACTAGTTTAGTTGCAGAGGAAAAACCTCCCTTTAATTGCGGCCTTTTATTGGAAATAAAGTCCCGTTGCATATTATGGAACGTGGGGGTTGTGTGTCTCAGGCTTTTTTAACCTCCCCACAACCAATATAAAAATGGGAGGTTACTGCAATCAGTCCAAAATTCGAAATTGAGATAACACCAGATCTTTACGTTTCAAGGTCTCAGGATCACGAAAAAGTGGTTTTTAAAAAATGTCTGTGTGTATGTACGTACGTATGTACGTATGTACGTACGTATGTGAGCACGATTTCTCGGAAACTACCGAACGGATTTTAGTGAAATTTGGTATGCAGGTTAGTGTTGGCCTTCTGGTGAGCCCAGTTAATTTTGTTGCGAATCCGAAGAAGCCAAGTGCCTTTTAGGCATGTAAACTATGAAATTTGACTGATGAACACTAATTTTTCTTAACAGCGCATGAAAGGTCTTGAAATTCTGTATCTGAAAGTGTACTCACACTTAGCGCCTTTTTGGCATAAAATCGAAAAATTCGAAGTATTGAGGAAACATTAAATAACACGCTACAGCCCAAACTGCTGGATCGATTTGGCTGAAATTTGGTAGGTAGAGATACCGTCACCCGCCGAAGAACTGATTTAATTCTGGTGGCAATCCGAGGGCGGCAAGTGCCATTTTGGCATATCAACTTTGAAATTTCAATAATGAACTCCTATTTTCTCTATCAGCACATGAAAAGTCTTCAAATTTAGTTTTCAAAATTGTACTCAACCTTAATGCCCTTTTGGCAAAAGATCGTAAAATTCAGAAAACTCACAGAAAACACATTTGGTTTGGTGGAGTAAAACTTAGGCATAGTAAATAGTAAAATTTAAGTGATATTAGTGATAGGATTGGATCATTCACCAAGTGGGGAGGTTTCAGCCGCTTCCGAAGCTGTCCATTTTTTTCTGTTGGTTTGTAAACAGGATTTCAGTTCTGTGAAAATTCCTGTCATTGACAACAAAGACCCCTTTCAATCTCCATTGTTACTGTTTATTGACACTGACAGTGAGTGACGGGAGTTTTGACGGATGTGAAATCCCGTTTACAAACCAACACAAAAAAGCCTCAGACACACAAGCCCCGCGTTCGTTAATATGCGACTGGACTTTACATGGCTTTCCTGAAAAAGTGAGATGATTAATGATTCGATTACCTAATGATGTTTGTTGTGACATTTATTTCAGTACCTACGTCCGTCGTGTTGTCAAATCATCATTGCTCAAAATCTAGAAGGCCCAGAAAATTTCATTCGATACCACTTGATTGACAGTTGTTGTCAAAAATATAAAAGTTCCAAGTTTTGTTTAAATAATTTTAGTTTAAAATCGCAGTTTTCAGATTATTCGGAATAACTCAGGAACGAATCAAGATATAGGGGAATTATCTATTTGTATTATTATTATTGATATGATTATCATTATTCAGATTCATGATCACCAAAGAATATCACAACTTTTTTCTAATTTAACCGACTAAGAGATGCCAATGGTGAACAGTAAAAAATTAACCACCCTGTATGGTCGGCGTTAAACCGGATCCCGCGCAAAATTCGCACTTTTAAGAATGCTACAATAACAATGACTAAAAATAACAATTCCTACCTGAAAAGCTGAGCAAGTGGGCATGCCCACGGACTGGTGAGGATGCGCCGAGGCCGACGTGGACCCATAATTGAGCTGGTAAGCAGTGTCCAAAATCTTTTTGTGAGCTGAAGCGTGAGCACGATACGCCGAAACGCTCAACTTCATCGTGTCGTATCTTGCAGCTATCTCGGAGGCGGCGACCGCCCCCCGCGCTGCCCTCCCGGATCACCTACGAAGAATATTCGGCGTTAATCAACGACATCCGATTTATGTCGCATTATAACGGCTTACAAGTAATAATAACGCCGTAAAGTTGCGGCCATTCCGTCTTTAATTTATTACGTGACGAGGATGCTACGAGTGGTGAACCCAAAATCCATCGATATCGGGGGAGGCGGCGGCGCATCCACCATAATTATTTATACGTTTAAATCCGCGTCGTAAAACAAACAAGCTACTAATGATGTTTGTGCTCAATCAATAAGGCCTTCTCGGGATGTTTTATTGTTCGCAGAGGGGGCTAAATAAGAAAAACTCGAGATAACCGCTGTCTCGTACCTAACTCCGATCCAACGGCGATTTATTATAGAAATTTATGGTATAGTTAAAGCTCTATTCTCACCCCCTGGATTAGCGGAATCGCGTTTTAATGCATCCAAAATGAAACTTTCCGACAAAGGTACACATTTGTAACATGTTTAGTTTAGTGATCGGCGAGACTTGAACGAAGTGGGCTTTGGAAGTGAGTTGGTCCCGTCAAAATATCGCTGTTGACACACGTCAAAAAGAAATAATCAAAGACATGAGGTTCAGTTTCAAAGCTTACTTAGGATGAGTCTTTTCTTTGATCGCTTGGTATTGTTTTCATATTGTACAGGGTTGTTACAAATGATTGAATCATCGTACCGTACAGCCGTAAATGTGTTAAACGTCAATTCTTTTGCTTTTAAAACCGCCGCGATAGTACAACCATTTTTAACAACCCTGTATATTCGAAAATGTCCTCCGACACTAAACTTATTATGTACATGGTTGAAATATTATGAATATGAAAGTGCACATTTACAACTAAAACACCTCGAAATTTTTGGATCCAAAATGGAGGATATCTACAGGGGTATTCCTTGACGAGCGTCAATTAGCTGTATCTGGAGAATCGTCATGAAAATTTGTGTACAGAGGTTTCAATTAATTTTGAATCGACGTAAAATATTTACATTAATGGCGCACTTCCGGTTATACCGGAAATAGGTACTAACTTCCTTATTTTAAATGGAACACCCTGTATATTATGGTATCTTTGGATTCTACGTTTAATTCTAGGTGGACTTTTACTAAAAACTGCTATGCCAAAAATCAACCGTTTTTGAGAAAATCAAGAATTTCGCTTTTTTATGTCAAGTGCAGGCCTAACTTCAAAAAGCTGTAACATCCTTACAGTATGAAATGAGAAAACGATATTAATTTGGCATGAAGTCTAATGTAGGGTGTATCCGCCCCTAGACTCAAATTGGATCAACTACATACAGAGTGTTTTCTGCAAATTTTTAAACATCATCAGCTTCGTTGGTCAAAAAGTCAAATTTTTCGAATGGAATGCCCTAACCATTTTATGGCCAACATGTAAATTAAAATGATAGACAAATTGACAACGTGCTGTAACTTGGTTACTAATCAGCAGATGATTATGAAATTTGGCTCAATTACATTACCCTGCACAAAGGCAAAATGAGACGACGAAAATTTTTCAAAGCCTTCTAGATTAAAACATGATATATTTTAGATATCTTAATCTTAATCTAACTTAATCTTATCTTAATCTACGATGACAAACACAACTTTTTTATAATTTCATAAAATTTCGTATATTTTACCGTTTGCGAGACGTCAATTTTTGCAAAATTAAAATGGCCGTCATTAGCCCCTTTCCCACAAGATTTATGACAGACTTCCGTTTTAGTATTCTCCAGCATGAAAATAAATATAAAATTGCTAAACTAAGTTTGCTGAAATGACATATCTACCAAAAATGTTCACTGCCTCCTGGACTATTTGGAATTTTTTTTTCAATAAGCCCGGATTGGATACATTTTTGAAAAGCCGATTTTTTTGTTTGTCTAATGATGTTAAGAAAAGTTGACTGTTGTTACTCAAAATCTATAGAAAAAATGCCAAAAATTAAAAAGTTTCAAGTTTCATTTAAGATGTCTTTTTGCGATTTTGCGGTCTGAAACACAAATAAACAGCTGTGGTAAGTCCATTTTTCGAATTTCCCAGAAATTTGTTTAATAAAAGTGTCACACTCGTGTCAATTTCAAAGCGTCTTTTGCGAGGTCTTTCGCTACTGCTTAATATTGTCGTTAAGCAACAATCCAGAAAATGGGCAAATACACCAATCACATTTAAGCATTTGCAGTTCAAAACCCAAAATCAACCCAAAAAACGGCTTTAAATAGCATCAACTGTTGTTAGCTAGGCTATGAATTTTTCTTTAGAATGTCAATTTTCAGTTTTTTCGGAATAACTCAGGAACGAATGAAGATATCGAGGAATTCTTTACAGATTCTCAATAACCTCAAAAATGAGCAACTTTTATCTTATTTAATCGATCTTCTAAACTCTTATAGTTTCCGAGATCCCTATAGTGGACAAGAAAAAATCGAAATAACCGCTGCCTCATACAGGGTTGTCCGGAAATTAGAGGATAATATCTACGATCAAAAATATGAAGAAGTTTTAATAAACAAGGATCGAAAAATGCCCCCTAAGGGAGCTAGGGCCCCTTAAAAGAGACACTTTGAAAGTGTTTTTTTCTAAATTTCTTCAAAACTGTTAAAGATAACACAGTGAAAATGGGTATCTTTAGTAAGTCTTTGATGCTGAATTCATTACCGTGAAGAAAATTTTACGCCCTGAAGATATTATCCTCTAATTTCCGGACACCCTGTATACATGTGTTTTTAAAACAAAAATTGAGGCCGTAGTTTATATCTGAGCGACGTTAGGAGCGAAAATATAATGGGCCGAGATTTTTAAACTATAAAACACGTGTTGTCTTCATGATTTTTTCTAATACTAACCATATTAACTTGACCTTTTGTTTTGAATTTACTTGTCAATTCAAGTGACAAATGTCAAAAATGTTTGATTTACTAGCCTAATGTTATGAAAAAATACCAATTCTTTTTCAATGCTTCGCCAATTATCATAGTTTTTTATGGTTCGATCGGAATTACGAAAAATTCTGCATCATTTACTTACTGGTAGTGCACACGTGTAAGGAAATGAACTTATCCCACTTGTTACATAATCTCCGAAAACTTGATTGATATTTGTTTTTTATCTACTTAATATTTTTGACAGTATTGCCATATCATATGAGAAATTTTGTAATAAACGTAGGTATGTTATAAAGCAAGGCAAAAGTGGAAATCACGCTCCCAGATGCGGAAACTGGACGCTATAAACTAAGTTGTATACCAAGCATGGAAAGGATAATTTCCGCATTTTCCAGAACGATAAAGCTGTCCACGTTCCGCTTCCTCCGATTTTTTTTATTATCCTCCAAAGGACCAAACAAGATAAACACTTTAATACTTACTCGTCGTCCCTTATCATCGCGTTTCCACCCTCAATTTATTATAAAAATTTTCAACGCCGCCCCTAAATTACCTGGATAGCGTTTTCCATTGTAACGAGCGCTATAAAATTAATTATTCTTTAAAGATTCCCCCTTGATTGGATTAAGTCGAAACCTTTTTAAAACTGATTTATTATTCAAAGTAGGTCTTCGCCCGCGGACTAATTGTTCGCAGGATCAAAAATAATGAATTTTGGTGGGCGCGATTCCCATGCAAATTTCACACTTTACCTCTATGTATGCTAATGACGGGATGAAATGTTTGACTCGACTCTGATCCGCCTGTTTTGAACGATGCAACAAACTTCCAATTATTTTGATTCAATTATCAGACGTTTCGTTGAGGAGTGCGGTTTTTGCTTCGCAGTAAATGTCGGGTTTGACAATTTCAGGTGGGTGGATTAATCCTCTCGTGCCGAGACTAATTTATGGAAACAACATTTTTTGGTGTCGGGTACTTAAAATAGAATATTAAAAAACACGTTTCATAAGGCCAATTATTATCGCACGAGGATGTTTGGACAACGAGGGCGAAAAGCCCGAGTTTTACAAAATCCGAGTGTGATAAGAGCCTTATGAAACACGTTTTTTATACAATTTTTTCTATTTCGGATGTCCAGCTTGTAAATATTGTAAACAAAAGCAACGTGTAAATTCTTAAAACGTCTGGTTTTACGGACAATTCGCATTTTTGAAGTAAAACTTCTATAGGTACGGTAGGCACCAGTGATTACGTAATAATTTTGCATGTTATTGAACCTTATAGAGAAGCTTTCTCTAATTAGGTACGCACTTATTGCAATTTGCAGTGATTCCACCTGAAGATAATGCCTAACAGCGAATAGGCATATCATAAAAACAAACTTCCTAGAAGTTTTTAACACAGTTGTGAACTTGCTGAGATGAATAAAAGAACAAATCCTTGGGGTTGGTAACATACGTGTCTATATTCACTCTCTCTCTCATCCTCCGACTTGGCAACAATTATGCGAAATCGAATTTTACACATTTTATGAAGTTAGCAACAGGATAAATTATATTAGGCGAAAAATGACTTAGTTTACGAATTTTTTAAAGTTTGGCAGCATGTTGGACGTAAAACTTTTTATCACTCACGAAATATGTGGATTAATATTTATAAGATTGGCAGTATCTGTGAACTTTCAAAAATGAAAAGCAACACAAGGGGGGAGTAAATTCAAGCAACCAATTATGCACAGGGTGGTTCATTTTTCGTTGCTCACCATTGGGATATCCTAAAAGGTAAAAGATACGGAGTCGATCGGTTAAATTACAGAAAAGTTGCGCTATTTCTTGGCAATTAAGAATTCGAAGAGAATTTCCCAACAATTTGATTCGTTCTTGAGTTATCACAAAAAATAGCCAATTTAAAAAAATTATGTGTTCCTAACGATTGATGTTATTTAAAGGAAACTTCGAATTTTTATATTTTTGATAGCTGTCAATTGAACGGCTTTGACAGAAATTTTCTAGGCCTTCTAGATTTTGAATAAAGACAGTCAACTTTTCTTTTTCTTATGGTAGCCATATTGAATTTTAACACCACCGGATACACAGAAAAATTATAGCTTCTCAAAAATGTAACAAACATGGACGTTTTTGAAAAAATATGTGAAAGCCTGAGTCACACGACCGCAAGACGCATTTTATTACTGTTGAATTCGATTGTTTTCACATGTTATAAGAAATTGAAGAAGTCGACGTACCTTTTTGCAGTTGTTTTTCATGTAAGTTTATGCTGATTTTACAAATTATTCATAAAAATTTTCAAATTCTGACATCTGTCAAAAAAGTGTTTGTGTATTTGAAGGTGTCAAAATTCAATATGGCGGCCATAAAAAAATCAAAAGCCGACTATCGTTATTCAAACTAGAAAATTTCTGTCAATGTCATTCAATTGAAAGCTGTCATAAATTTAAAAGCTCCAAGTTTCATTTAAATAATCGTCCGCAAGGTATTAATTTTTCTTTAAATTGTCAATTTTCAGATTTTGTGTAATAGCAATAGTGAGCATCGAAAAATTAACCACCCTGTATACCTAATGAACGATTATTTCAATTCTATCAACATAATACAACGATCTATTGACGAACACGAACTTATGCTGTGTTGTTTCAGTATGTTAGCACAAATTATAATGTTAAATGTAGAATGTATTAAAACTTGTAATTAATCATGTGATTTTAACTTCACAATACTACCAACATGTTAGGGTAATGGAGTTAATGGCATTATCATGTTTTTTAATATCCCCTAATTTTGCGTGAACCACGAATCGTTATAGTAATCGGAAAACGAACTAAAAAGGTCAAAATATTGCTAGGATTTTATAACGAATAGAGAATTTCCAACATTACCAACATTTTTTCATGCAAATACAATGTATAGTTTTATATTGCCAAAAACATTTAAGTATTATTTTATTTATTATGTTTTTGTCTCGGTTTCTATTTAGTAAAATTATTACAACAATGTTGGCATTTGGCCAACTTTGCTTCAAGTTGGTATAAGTGTAGGATGATTTAGTAATTTTAATTTTGAAAGTTTCGCACCAGGTTTCGCAGCACGTTTGAACGTCGTGAGACATTTTATGATGTTTCGAGAAATATATGCATTGCCAATATTTATAATAACAAGTTCCGCCTTATTTAGTGGATTCTCGAAGCGCGTGGAATATCTTTTTCAAGTGTATGTCATTAAAAATTTCCAATAATTTAACAACCAACGCTGTGCATCCTATGACATATTTCAAAGTATATTCAATTCTCTATCGATTAGTACTGTTTTTCCTAAGTTTAAGCGTTTCTCAGTTTGAGGAGCTTTTAACAAATAAGAATTATCACTAATTTTCAAAAAATCAAAAAGACAATTTTTGATTGGCCGATCGCAACCAAACGATAAACTTGGCTAAAGTACCCCTTCTGGAAACCTTTTGTGTTTGAGCTCAAAATTCGTTTATCGGTGATTTCTCAAAGGCCCAATTGTAAAAATCAGAGAAAACGATTGTCGCTTCTTTTTCGCAGGTGGCGTGTACGAAATTTAGACCACCGCAAGCACTACCAAAGGCGATGTTCCGTTTAACATGGAAAATATTTTATAGGGTGAAGTGGTGCAAAAATGATTTTCCTTTTCATGGAAAATGTACCGATACCCTTGGATCTACCTATCCATGCGTTTTCGAGTAGGAAAGAATATTAAGAAAAGAATAAATCAGAAAGTGTGAAAATTATAACCAAAATTTCATTAAAGAAATAAAAATTAGCTGCTATACAGGGTGTCTCAGGACGCTCGCAGCAATGGAGTGTTCAGAATTAAATTGTGAGTCGATTCGTGTTTTTGAAAATTTCCAGGGTACAAGAGTTACAAGAGAATTAAGAGGACCAATCAGGTTTCAGTTCTGAATTGCTTCATAAGGTAATTGTTAGGTAACAGATTATTTGTTACAAAAACTATTTCCTAGGTACAAGATACTATCAATAGTATCTTCTTACCTAGGTAATAGTTACATAATTTACCTTATGAAGCAATAATTATTCAGAGTTGGAGTATTATTGGTCTTCTTAAATCTCTTATAACTCGAGAACTATTGAACCCTGGATATTTTCAAAAACACAAATCGAATCAGAATTTAATTCTGGATACTCCATTAAAATGGTGGTATTGTAGGTTTTGGATGTTTTCACCAGCAGAAAGAACTTAATTCTTTGTACTTAAGAACCTACAATTATTTTACTTTTCTTTAGAATTCTTTGGGCTCAAAAAACCTCCCCGCAATTAGTAACGTCGTAAAAGTTACTCCTTGATGGAGTCATCCCGCCTCCCCTGGGACTTACAAAAACGTCTGGAATTACGCAATAAATTATGAGGCAGCCGTGTCAAACAAAAAGTATCCCGCATCAAGGATACTATAACAACGTCCATCAGGATACAAAAAAAATGACAATCAACATTAATCCCCTCAACCACGCGTGCGGAAAACACGGTTTTCCAATTCAGGTAAAAGTGTAAAACCGAACTTTTTTCCCCAACTTTCGGTGCAATTAACCTGATTACCCCGCGGGAGTTCCCGAAGGAAAAAAACGCAATTTACCTAAGACATAAATCGAGTTATCCATTTATTTGGCACATGCGAAATTCTCTCGACGTTTCGGCACTTTTCACCACGACATGTTCGTCGGCGGTGGGGTTACGTTGCGCGACGTCCACTCCCGCCCGACGTGCACTCACACTGAAAGGCTTCTTTTTGGCCGTGGGGGCGTGCGCAAGCGTCGCGGCGGCGGCGGCTCTATATTGTTTCCAACGGGGGCGGCACGTCCTCTGGAAAAGTTTGACCGTGATCTATGATTTCCAAATGGAATTTCACAAGTTCAATTTCCGAGGAGGAATTACGTCCAGGATGCGTATAGAAAAATATTGTCTTTTTGGGGGCCCCAGTTTTTATATCTTGGATGGAGTTTATTGGAGGTCGATCTCCGCCATTTCTGAAGCTTATCTCGGCAAAAAGAGTTTGGGGCAATCTTCTCGAGGTTATTTTTAGGAGCTCTCTTTCATTTTTTTAGGGATTACGGTATCTTTCCCGGGTTTCAATAGGAAAAAGGCTGAAATTAATTCGCAAAAAATTGTAATTATTTCCGTCAGTAAACCGGAAGCGGAAAAAATAGACAAATATTTCAGAATTCTTTGCCTTTACCTGGGCATGAGCATGAAATATTTGATCAGCAATGAGGTTGCGCGGCACGTTGAAGCTTTACTGGTACTCACATAAGTAATTACAACTCACTAACAATAATCATTTACGCGACTGGCCTTTTAGCTCTTCAACGGGTCACCAAATATCAGCCAAATCGATCCAGTAATTTAGGGTATATCTGGGGGGGATTTCACAGTCGGCAGTGGTGTACAAATTTTCGGCAGTGGTTGAAAAAACTGAGCAAATTCGACAGTGGTCTATGAATTTTTGGGCTGACGGGACTTCACAGCCGGCAGTGGTGTACAAATTTACAGCAGTGCCTTGAAAATTCGGCAGTGGTGTACAAATTTTTGGGGTGTGAAATGCCCCCCAGCTATATCTATAGATATAACATGATTTTAGTGTAATTACAAAATGTCGATTTTTCTACTCAAAATGCGAATAAATTTTGTCTTATTTAAAATCAGAATTTGAAGACCTTTCCGATGGTAACAACAAATCTTTCAAAAACTTGTTTTGGATGGTTAAATAAAAAAATTTTCAGCTCTTCGACGTATAATCCCCATATGCAAAGTTTCACCTAAATCGATTCAGGGGGTTGGGCTGTAACGCTATTTTAAAGTCCGATAAAAATCTCGAATTTTTTGCCTACGTATCAAATTTCAACCAAATCGGTTTGGTAGTTTTGACTGTGGCGTATTTATAAACGTACCTACGTGTCTGTGCGTGTGTACGTACGTTCGTACACACACTCAGACACACATTTTTAAAACCACTGCTGTTATCTAAAATTCGAAAATGTTAGTGATTGCAGTAACCTCCCTTTTTTCAACTTCTACGCTCCACGGAGCGTAGAAGTTGAATCGATTGAAAAATTCAAAAAAATCGAATCGCCAAAAACATGAAATCTTTACGTTTTAGGATACTGGGAATTAGAGATGCAACGGATAGTGATTTTGGTCGGATACCGGATAACCGGCCGAGGCTCTGGCCGGATAGCCGGATATCCGGCCAACTATAAGGGTTGAATTAAGCGCGCAAAAATATGTGAACCCGAGGCATGAGTAGGTAGAGTACAGCCGGCGCAGCACGAGATAATACGATGCAACTCGATCGGATGAATCGTGTGTGGTGAGCGGGTTAAGCGGGTAATCCCAGCCCAGTTGTCCCTGAAAAGGAAATGCTAATACTGCCGTGTTAATTTGAAAGGGCGTATCTGCTGTGTTTTTTTGACAGTATTTTTCAGCTTTAAAACGCTGCCTGCTTGTTTAATTCAGTTCAATTTGTAAAATATTACTTAACACTTTGGTCATTATTTGAAGCCTTCGTGGGAAATCTATACATATAAATTCATAAATTCACAAATCTACAATTTCTCAGATACGCCGCCCTTTCAAATTAACACGGCAGAACAGGTGATAAAGAGAGTAAGGTCGTGCGTGGTGGTGTACAATACAATCTTATCTAAATACTCCAGAAAAGTGTGCAAGTGTGCAATGGCATCGCTGAATCATAAAAAGTTTATCCATCATAATTTGCCACTATTATATTTCAAATATTAAACTTGTAAAATTATAAATAAAAATTTGATTTTGTAGCCTTCTTTATTTTTGAAGTAAGTATCCGGCTTCGGCCGGATATCAGGTCACTATCCGGTATCCGGCCGGATAGTAGAAAAGGGGCCGGATAGGCCGGATACCCGATAGTAACCGGATATCCGTTGCATCTCTACTGGGAATCCAAAAAAGTGATTTTTGAAAAAATGTCTGTCTGTGTGTCTGTAAACACGCTACAGCGCAAACTACTAGACCGATCTGGATGAAACTTGGAGCGTGGACATCTCACGGATTTCGGAGGAGCTGAAAAGGTTTTGGGGTAAGTCGGCCCACAGGAAGTGCCATTCTGACACATTAGCTTTAAAAATTTAAATGCAAACCCCGATTTTTCGCGTTACCATATGAATGCTCTTCGAGCAGTGTTGCCAGTAGAAAAAAATTGAAAGTACTAGAAGTACAAGAAGAAAGGTCCTACTAAAAGTATGGAAAAAGTAAAAAAAATAGCAGACCAGGCGAATTTTTTTTACCATTTACTACTTTTTGGTCACTATACATGCGAGAAATTTTGTCCCCCCCCCCCCCAGGGCTAACGAGTCATAAATTTTTAGTAATAACTTGAGCACAGCAAATCAACGGCATTAATTTCACCAACGTAAATAAGTAATGTTCAAATTCACATAAATGTTCAGCATTTCACTAATTTCACATTTTCATCGGACGACACGAGTGACAAGAGACATATGACGCTTTGAGTTCTGACAGATGACAACGAATGAATTTGACAAACACTTAAAGACACAGACCGACAGGCATGATTTGAACCATATATGATTTGAACTAACAAAGCACAGAACACAACGGAGCAGCACGCACTGTTTTGTTCGAAAAAAAAGTACTAAAAAGGACTAAAATACGGCCATGCTAAAATGGCCGTGGGAACACTAGATTCGTTATACTTACAAAAAAGTACTAGAGTAATACTAAAGTACTGACTCTGGCAAGTGGCAACACTGCTTTCGAGCCACCATTCAAAAACTTCGGACCGGTTTCGGGTTAATTTGACCCTCATCAGCGAAGTGCATTTGACTGGTGGCTCGTTTTTCTTGTGCTGATTTAACCATTCTTCCGGTAGAGGGCGCCAAAACTCTTATCACTTCTTGAACATCCTCGTCTTGTAGTAAAGACTTTGAAGCTGAATCTCTCGATCTAGAGCCACCATTCAAATGCACTTCGCTGATGAGGGTCAAATAACCCAAAACCGGTCCGAAGTTTTTGAAAGGTGGCTCGAAAGATTCAGGTATTTAGATTTGTTTAAATAAATTATCATTAGTGAGATGTACTCTGTGCTTATTAGCATAAAAGTTTCGACGTGTAACTAAAACTTTCACACTTTCACAGCCTTAATGATCATAATGTATTTACATACGTCATTGCATTGCCTACTAGTTTTGACATACATTCTCTTGCATTCAAATGTTATGTTCCTACAACGTAAAAATCTTTCATGCTTTTCTATTTTCCGCCAGAACAACATCTTTCGCTTTCGTTTTGTTATTTATTTTTTATAAACAATACATTATCGTCGCATTTTCTGTTTAAAGGTTGGCTGGTTTGAGTTTGTGGTTTCATTCGGGGTGCACGACACTGATGAGATCGAAGAGATCGAAACAGCTGTCTGTCGTTCCCTGTTTGAGACCATGAGCTCAAACCAGCCGCTTTCGTTTTGATTGTGGCAGTGAAGAATTTTTAATTTTTCATTGTCACAATCGAATCATTGAATACATTATACACAATTTTTGGGACCGTCGGCGCCGTTTCATACTCTTCCCGACATAATATTCAAATGGTCTCAAAAGAAAAGGTGCTCCTGGAGCTATCATGTGGAATTTCAATCACATTTTTCGTTAAGTACATGTAGTTCTTATAGGAAAAGTCCTATCTTCGGGACTCCCTGTCCATTTTTGGAGGTAGGCGCACGCGCAAAACAACTTTTAGCCATGTTTAGCATTTGCGTGCTGTTGCAGCTGTCCCTTCTGTCTAGCTTTGTACTCGCACTTCCCGCACTTAAACCATTTGACCTCACTGCAATGTTTATTTCTCATGTGTCGTCGCAGTTCCTGCCTATGTTTAGTCTCATACTCGCATTTCTCACACACAACCCAATCAATCTCGTCATCCCTCAAATGTTTATTGATTGTGTGCATGTCCAGGTTGCGCCTCTGCTTACACACGTAGTCGCATCTCTCGCACTTAATCCAGTTAATCTCGCCTGTATGCTTAATAGCCATGTGGGGTTTTAAGCTACTCTTGTGTTTAGTTTTGTAGTCGCATTTCTGGCAGTAAAACCATTTAATTTCAGATTCATTCAAATGTTTACTGGTCATGTGCATCTGCAGGCTACCCTTTTGTTTGGTTTTGTAGTCGCATTTCTCGCACTTAAACCACTTGATCTCACTTTCATTGAAATGTTTATTTATCATATGCTGTTGAATGCTCTGCTTGTGTTTAGCTCTATACTCGCATTTCTCGCACTTAAACCAGTTAATTTCATATTCACTTCGATGTTTATTATTCATGTGAAGTTGTACACCCCTCTTGCCTTTACATTTGTAGTCGCATTTCTCACAGTGAAACCATTTAATCTCATCTTCATTCTGATGTTTGCTGAGCATGTGCCGTTTTAAACTACCGTTCAGTTTAGTTTTATACGTGCATTTCTCGCACCGAAACCAGTTCACCTTATCCTCAGTTAGATGTTTAATAATTTTGTGTTGGTGCAAGTGCCCTTTGTGTTTAGTTTTATAGTCGCATTCCTCGCAGTGGAAAAATTTTATTTTAGTTTCTTTTAGTTCCTCTTCTTCGGATTTAAACATTTCCACTTTCAGTGAACAGGGGTATTCTTCTATGTTCAAATCATTCCACTCCATCTTTACCTTTTGTTTCATTTCTTCCTCAACTTTTATCTCCAGTCGTTCCTCCTCTTCTCCGAGTTCTTGTTTAATAAATACCTCTTCTATTACAAATGCTGCCATTATGATGAAAAATCAATTTGACGCCAATAATTTGAATTGTTGTCTTACAGGCGACTAATATTAAAATATTAATAACCGTTTGGGGAATAATTATTAAAATATAAATAAATATAACCTCTTTATACAAATTTGACACGACACTTGACAGCCAAGTTGCCAATCTTGAGAACAGTAATCCCCAATGAAAGCGACACCTACTGAGAGTTAGTACAATACACGCCGTCATAAACAAAATAAAAAGAAAACTGCAAAATTCAGACCTGCAGTTTTAAATTAAATGAATTGAGATTTGTAGCGTTTTTTATCGATTTCGGGGCTGGAAGCGGAATCGCAAAAATATTGTACCTATTTTATAAAAAAGACTTGCGCATGCGGTTTAACCTACCTGCCATTTTCGACACATTTGAAAGTGACAAATTCTAACTCCTGTGGTGCTGAGTATCCGAGTTGTTTCTTTAAATTAATGTTAAAACGTGTACACAATAACCATTAACAAGCACACAACAAAATTCACATTTCACTATTTCACAAAAACTAAACTAAAAATGGTCAAAGTTGGCCGGCATTCGGCTTGGCCGGTAAAATAGATAACTTTACTCAGTTTAAATCATGACAGAGGCATAAGGTGCAGTGGGGAAACCGTGAACACTAGCTAAAGACGCGAAATTCAAATCAAACCAAAACTGAAAAATAAAATATATTTATTGGAATCGCATTTAGTGCCTTCGAGTAAAATCCCCTGATGCTAGTTTTCGAGTCAATAATTCATTCACTATAAAGAAAAAATCAAATCTTTGACATAATTAACTCGGGCTTACATTTAACAGTCTCTCTGTTGAGCTTCTCAACCTCCTCTATTCTCTTATTGGCTACAAACAAGTCATGTGACAACTTATTCATCTGTTCTTCGTTAAATCTCGACTTGTATCCTTCAAAGTCACCAACCAGCTGCTGAAATCGAAGATTTTGCTCTTGAATTAATTTATCCTTCATCGTCAATAAATTCTTGAACTCCTCTAACTGAAACGAAAACCGAAAAAATTGGTTTGAATCGCAAATTGTTACAAACCTCCTGTTTCTTAGTATCAAACAAATGATTGAAGTTAACTAACATCTGATTGGCTTGAACAACATCCTTCGCTAGCTCGTCATTGGCTGCAGTTTTTTGCGCTATAATCAAAGTGGCTTGCTTCACATCCCTCTCCAGTTCTTCCTTCTGCCTTTCGAGTTCAGCATACTCGTTCTCTTTTCTCTCGATTGTTTTACTAAGCTCGGCCACAGTTTTCTCCACATTAAGCTGCAGGGATTTCAAATTGCAGTTTTCCCTTTTAACTTCGTTTAGCACCCTCGAACTTTCCATTGATTCCAACCGCAAATTTTCCATGTCCCGTAACAGCCGAGTACTCAACCCCGATTTTACCAAATTCTCCCTTTTCACTATTTCCACATCTTGAATCAACTTCACCAACTTTTGCGATAAAACTAAAATTTTCGATACCAACTTCGTGGAGCACTCCTGAATCTTCGAGACTACGAGCAGATTGAGATTCTCCAATTCCCCCCTAAACCTTCGCTCGATTTGTTTATTCACCGAAGCAGATTTTTCAATCTCGCTGTCTTTATCGTCCACTAACTGACGTGCAAGTTGCAGTTGATTGTTTAAATTTTTATTAATTGCCTGCAATTCCAGAATGTTGTGGTTCATTTCATTGAAAATTTCTCTCTGGTCGGTAAGTTGTAGGTCAATTGTTAAAAAAATTATCGACTTAATCTTCGACTTTCCGTAAAACACCAATTTCGAGGTTTGTTCGAGCTCGAATTTTAGAAACATCTCCTGGCGTTGCACCTGTTGCAGCATTTCGATCAGGTTCGACTTGAACTCGTTGTACTCGATGTCGAGGCACTGCTTGTTCCTCATTGACTCGAAGGTGTGGAAATCGATGTTGGCGGTGTAATTAAAAACGAAGTCCTGCACGTCACGAAGTTTTATTTGCTGAAATTTTACAATTATTTTCGAGGGGGGCAAGGGGGCTCACCGTGTTGTCTTTTAAGTCCGTTATATTGATGTTGACGGATCTGTTTCCCGAAAAATTGTTTTGGGTGAATATTTGGAGGGTGTGGGTTTTGTCGTAGATGTTGAACGCGTCTCGTCTTGCCATTTGTCATCGAAAATGGGAAATTTTTGGAAATTCTGCTGGATTTGACAGCTTGTGGATTGAGGTTATGTCATCTTTCGTACCAACCAACGTGAGGGAAGTCCCTAGCCGCCCTGGGTAAACTAGAAAAAGATAGAAGATAGCCTCTTGAAACGTGAAACAAAGACAAAAAATAGCGAGAGCCGAGCATTTGAACTTCCCGCCGTGACAGATCTTGCCGGTCCCTAGCGACGAAAAACTGAACTGTTAATTGAAAATCGTGTTCGGTGTTGACAATTTGTTTTATTTCTTTTTTTGCCAAAAAAATGAGGAAAAATCGTGCCACAAAGAGAAAGAGCAATACCTATTGCTGCGTCCCCCAATGCGGTACGTATTACGATGGCGTCGTGCCGTCGTGTCTTTCCATACAAAAAGATGTTCTGAGTGGCGGCGTCGTATTTTGATTATTTTATACATTAAGTATTGAACCAATCAAAAGCAGTATTTAGTATACCAGTGACCAATCAAGATTTATGTAGTTAAAAGTGAGGTTATTACATAGAAGTACTCATTGCAAGTTTACGCATGATTTAAGACTTAACATTTAAGATTTACCGTATTTCACATTTAGGGGATGGCCTTGAAAGATCGTTTCCTTATTTTTTATTTTTTGTGAGTGGTGAGTGTACGATTATTGTACGATACAACAATAATAATGGACACTGAGTGGGATGATGAACAATTAATTGGGTTAGTACGGCAGTTCCCACAATTATGGAAGAAAGATTCGGCTAGCTTCAAAGACAAAGAATAGAAACAAAATGCCTGGAAATCCATTTCTTGCATAATGGCAATTCTCAGTGGTAGGACATTTTCTTGCAATTTTTATTAACCTCCCCAACCTTATACAATTTTAAAAAACATAAAGAGTAACGTTGAACCATGCTATCATGTGATGTCAAAAGGTCTTGTGATTGGTTACATTTAACATTTTAATTTTCAACATAAACGTCGCAGATTTTGATTAAATCTTAAATGGTAAATCATAAATGTTAAATGTTAGGTGTTAAATGAGCATAAACCCACCATAACTCAATACTTTAATTTATAAAATAATCTGCAGAATACGATTCATAGTCTCTTGGTTGCCTTGTTGAGTCCTCATGGAGGCACTACTGTCAAATGGTAGATTTTTTTCGGCCAAAGAGGACTCGAGCAAGCTCTCGTCCTCTTTTTAGCCTAAAAAAATCTACCATTTTGACTCGTAGTTGACAACCATTCGCACGTCAAAACCCGCGGCAATCAAGAGACTACTCGTCGAATTACTATTGAAAATCGAGAAAAAGGTGTCTCCTAATATCCGTGTGTGCAGCAAACATTTTACAGATGAAGATTTTTTTTTCAGGAGTAACAGCTAAACAAAAAAAACACACCATAACCTATAAAACTTTTGTTTGCATTAAGGACATGTAAATGGAATCCCTAGGCTAAAGAAAAATGTTTTGCCGTCAATGCATTTACCCACAGAACTGACTGGACAAAGGCTGGCACGGCGAGTTAATAAAAAACAAGACTTGCTGTAGGTAACTGGAATCTACAGGGTTGTTAGAAATGTTTTTAACATCATAGGTGGCTTTGATGATTCATTTCCATAAACGTCAATTTCTTTGTTTTTAAAGCTACCTCTGATGTTAGAATCTTTTACTGCTTAATATTTCTAATTTCACTTTAGAGATGTAGACTCATCAACAGAACTTCAACAAGCGACTAATAAGTATGTTGTACGTTTTTATTGTAAACGCTTGACTAATCAACCCGCATCATTTCAGCTCAACAAACAAAGTTAAAACTTTTGAGGACAAACATGACCCAGGTCCTACATTCAAGGAGGTGGGTTTCAATACTTTTGATGTGGAGGAAATGGTTGACACCAACTATAAATTGAAGTCCCTTACTAGAATTGCCAATTTCACATTGTTAAATGCAATCATTGGTGCATTACCTGATGAAGTTAGGAAAACATCTAAACTGATGGGTGCAAGAAAAATGGTTATGCTTACCATGATGCGTATTAAATTGGATATCACATTTGCAGCATTAGCAGCAATGTTTAATATTACCTCCGCTGCAGCTAAGTCATACTTTGAAGCAACTATTGAACAATTAGCTTGCTTATTAATGTCCAACATAAGATTTCCTTTGAGAGAGGAAGTTCTAAGAGACATGCCTTTGTGCTTCATGAAGTTTAAAAATACTAGGGCAGTTTTACATAGTACAGAAATAGAAATTGAGAAAAACGAATATCAAAATTGCAGATTCTTAATTGGTGTCGCACCCTCTGGCTTAATAACATATCTAAAGTAAAGCATATAATGGTCGAACATCAAATAGAGCGATTATTAATTATGAAAATGTGATAGCGGCAGCCCGAGTACACGTGGAGCGTGGAGAGAGAATGAAGGCTTTTCGTGTTTTACGAAAAACAGTTCCGCTGCTATTGCTTCCTTTTATTGAAGATATAATGATTGTAGTAACAGCACTTACTAATTTGTCAAAACTAGTTTTATCCGCTGAAAAGTTTAGGTAACTGTATCTAGAATCTATTATTTTCAATAAAAACTTTCAAACGGGGGTTTCCGCTGTTTCCCTCGTTCCATATTGAGAATACGTAAACACTAAACACTTCAAATTCGACTTTTTAACTACTTTATTAGCCTCCTACATTGTCCGAAAAGTTAACCTCAGGTCCCCTCCTTGGACGCCTCTACTTTAGTCGACTCCGGTTTCTTACTAGACAAATAAGCCGCCTGCTTATTCACTTTCCTCATCTCCACAAGCGTCTTCTTGATGTACAGCAGCTGCTTCTCGAAATCTTCCTCTGGAACTTTAGAATCATCCCCCTTTCTTCTGCACATCAGTAAGTAAATATTATAACACGCCTGTTTAACTTCTGAAATCTCCTGGAATTTACTGAAACTGTTCCTCTTAATCGTCTGAACGATGCTCTCCCAGTGCATAGTCTTGCCCCGTGCAGTCTGGTAACGAGTGTTCAATTCAGCCAAAACATTATTCAGCCCCAAAATCTTCAGACTGTTTTCTTCTGCCATTTTCGCCTAAAATTGCTTTATTTTTTCAATTATTTAACAGTGAATCTCTACCATTTTAGCCTTGGATTTCTCCAGATCTCCCAAATTTTTATCCTGGAGTTCAGCTAGTTGATTTTTGGTAGTGACCAAAGACTCGTATCTGTCGATAAGCTCCGTAACGTTTTTAAAATCTTCCGATTCGCCAACCACACCGTCTAAATATTTCTTTAAAAAGATATTTTTTATTCACTTAGAATCAGTCTCACCTCGTACAGCCTGTGCTCCATTATATTCCTATCCATTTCTTTCTTAGACTCTTGCATTCGATCAATCTTCCCTTGAAGTTCTTCTATATCTTTAATTCTTTCCTCTTTCAGCTTTGATTCTTCTTGGCATCTTTCTACGGCTCTGTCGCGCTTTTCTTGATTGGTTTTGACAAACTAAAACTCTACGTTTAGATGTATACCTATAGTGCTGAAAGTGGACTAACACTACTCATTTTAATGAAAGTGTCCCTCAATTCCAGCTCTTTCTCTTCCAGTTCTTTCCATTGCTCGTCCAGTTTGACCCGCTCTTTCTTGGCCACCTCCCTGCGCTTAGCCAACGCTGCTTCGGTGTCCTCAAAAATTCGTCTCGATGCTGTTAAATGCAAGTCGGGGGCGTGTCGAGGCTTGTCGTATTCGTAGGATCGCCAAAGCATTGACTGTAGATGATTTTTTGATCTTACGTATTCCTCCACTTGTTTGTAGGTTGGGAGGCGTGGGAACGTCATCTTTAGCTGTTCCTTGTCCTCTTTGCCCATTTTGTAACGTTACGAAAGGAAATTAGAAAAAATATCAACGCAAAACTGACATCTAGACAAAAACTGTTTTGTGGTTGCTAGGAGTTGCTATAGTTGGTATTGATTAGCGATGGCCTGTAAAATATTAGCACCAAACATTTTTTGATTACCTATTTTGTTTTTACTGTGGCGTGCTGCATTCTAGAAAAGAAGAAATGCTTTTCAATCGTTTCGAGCCTCCTCAGTAATTTATTTAAATACTGTGTGCGTTCTCGTTTATCATGTGCTCAATTAACCATTTTTTTCAGTATATATTACTCTACTGCTATTAAAAAGACTAATATGGCTCGGACTCCAAAGTTTATTACGATCCTTAACAACGCAATTACACCGTTATCAAGGACTCCATGTAATTATGCTGATGGTGATGCAATTTCTATACATATATAGTTAATAAAGCAAAATAATTTAGAAACCCATATACCGATACCATTTTTATTTCTGTACCCCTAGTTAACCCTAAAGAGGCAAATAATTTGAGCATACATATATCTTTATTTCTTTGTCCACGTTTTTAAGCTGTCAGGTAGTTATGGGCATGGGTATGTCTATCGAGCGAGCTTTACTGAATTTTTAAGGAATCGTCAATATTTAGTACAGTATGCGTGCTCTCCAAGGTGTCCATAGGGATTTACGTGGGGAATTCGATGTTATTTTTTTTCTGTTTCCCTAATTAATTTAATGGAAATTTTAGGCTAACAGGTTTTAGATACCGATGGCTGGAGTTCCTGGAAAAATATTGAGCGAACAGTTCCCCGGGGTTAGTGTGTAAACGAAAGTAAAACGGGCCGTTATTCGAATTTCCAGCGAATATGTTGCTATGGTACACAAAACTACGGCAAATGGGAGCACGGTTCACAATATCCTTGGTGACAGTATCAACTCGAGATTTAACGAAGTGTCGATCGTGCTTGGTCTTCTTCGCGGGAAATTTAAATAACAGACCATTTTCCCTTTTTTTCCACAGATAGAGGCTATCGGAATCTATTTGTAAACTCTGACAGATCAAAATTTCCATTAAATTAATTAGGGAAGCAAAAAAAAACAAAATCGAATTTTTGAGAATTATCGCACATGGAATATGACCATCTTAACGTCTGACCTCTGACATATAGTGTGTCTCATTTTAATTGGAACCACCCAAATATTTCGGTTAATTTTAACCGAATCAATGCGTTCATTTTTTCTGCATGTATAGATAGCTCCAAAATCTGCAGATGCGTGATACTTCACTTTTTTGATAGACCGAAATCCCAGCCTACTGCGATTTAACAAAGAGGCCAAAAATGACGAAATCGTATTAGGCATTTTTTTATCGAATAATTTTATAAGGAAAAGTTGCTCAGGATGGCTCCAAATGGCTAAATCCGAAATTTGAGGATAAAATTAAAATGTTGAATTTCTTGAGGAAGAATCACAAAATAACGAAAAGTTCAATATTTTTGCAACATAATGGATGCTGTGAAATAAAAAAACAATTGAAATGAATTGATTTGACATTTGCTATCGGCTATGGATGGATAAAACTTAACAATCGCAGAAAAAGTTGAAATTATTAAGATATAGTGTAAGGTTTTCGTTTTTCTTAACAATTTCAATGGACACCCCAACTAGTCCGTTGCAATGTGCCACAAACAGCAAACATATGCACTTATTCCATTGTTTTTTTATTTTACATCACCCGTTATGTTGCAACGTTTTCGTTATTTTATGATTCTTCCTCAAGAAATTCAACATTTTTATTTTTTCCTGAAACTTCTGATTTAGCCATATGGAGCGATCCTGAGCAACTTTTCTTTATAAAATTTTTCGATAAAAAAATGCCTAATACGATTTTGTCATTTTTGGCCTCTTTATTAAATCGCAGTAGGCTGGGGTTTCGGTTTATAAAAAAAGTTAAGTTTACACGGGTGCAGATTTTGGAGCTCTACATGCAGAAAAAAAGAGCGCATTGATTCGGTTAAAATTAACCGAAATATTTGAGTGGTTCCAGTTAAAATGAGACACACTGTATGTATGGAAAAATAATTTCGAGCCCAACGATCGGTGCCGTTCAGCGGTCGTTTAGACATTAGAAATCATGATCATTTTTGTGCAATGACAATTCGAAGTAATAATCATACAAGTGATCTTTTATCTTCCGGAAATATGTTGAAGATTAAAGTTTAAATCATTTCTTGAACTGGCTGCCAATCGATGTTGATGATCTCCACCGAATTTACACGCTCAGGTCTGGAAATTTGTTTAAAACAGGAGCAGTAACGTGGGCGTATTATAACTAATGGGAATTCGGTCCCCTGCCAGTTCCAACGTCTACAAGCCGCCATCTTGAGTGACTTATCTGTCAGTGTCAGAGGAGCTTTGTAATTGTAATTTGAGAAAAAGGGCGAAAATTACAAAGAAATCCGGGATAAGACTGAAAAGTGTTGTAATTTAAGTTAAGTGCTTGCTGTTGCCGAAACTCAACAGCATGACGCAGCAATTATTACCCATCAAATTTCAGGAGCACCTCCAGGTAAATTACTCTGAAAAAATACGCCCCTCGACCCAATTCCTGATTAAAATCATATTAAAATTCACCCAGATTCACCCCATCGCCCACCCCCATCCAGTATTTCAATCGAATCGCGTTAAAACCATCGATTTTCGGGGGTCGATACCGGTTTTTCGGCGAAATTTTCCGATAAGGAGGAGAAATGGTGGCGGTTTTTTTCGTTATTTTTAGATCTTTTGTTGTGGAATCAATGAACGAGCCAATTGCGCATAAATTTTAACATTTTCATGATGTTTCCTTCATTTTATTGTATCTAGTCACCTTTGATGAAAATGGTTAAAACTTACACGGCAACTAGATTGAGAAAAAACTAAAAAAAACTGTTTGAAATGGCGATAATTTTTAGCTCACAAATGTGGGGATCAACGTGGCGAATATCTCCTTCGCCACCCTCACCATGGAGAGCGACAAGTTCATTTGTGTTCGGGAGAAATCCGGGGATACCTCTCAAGTGGTCATCATCGACATGGCCGACTCCACCAACCCCATACGGCGGCCAATCACAGCTGAGAGCGCCATCATGAACCCAGCTTCCAAGGTTATAGCCCTGAAGGGCAAGGCTGGGGTTGAAGCCCAGAAAACCCTCCAAATCTTCAACATCGAGATGAAATCAAAAATGAAAGCGCACACCATGACCGAAGATGTGATTTTCTGGAAGTGGATCTCCCTCAACAGCCTAGCGTTGGTTACGGAAACTTCGGTTTTTCACTGGTCCATGGAGGGGGATTCCACCCCCATTAAAATGTTTGACCGGTAAGTTTATTTTCTATCGTATTGGTATGATTGTCACAGCTGCTGTTTACAGTCATTCGTCTTTGAATGGTTGTCAAATTATTAACTACCGCACTGATCCCAAGCAAAACTGGTTGTTGCTTGTCGGGATTAGTGCTCAGCAGAGTCGAGTTGTGGGGGCTATGCAACTATATTCAGTCGAGAGGAAATGCTCGCAGCCTATCGAGGGACATGCTGCTTCGTTCGCGACGTTCAAGATGGAGGGAAATCCAGAGCCATCTACGTTGTTCTGCTTTGCTGTCAGAACAGTGCAGGGGGGCAAACTTCACATTATTGAGGTTGGTACTATTGCAATAGTGACAGGGAGTGCCTTTGATTGGTTCAGTTGTTAAATGAAGTTAACACATGTTTATCACAGGCACCCCATATCTTACATTTGAAATATTTATTTGATCATACCATACAGTGCTATTCAGAAAATATGTGATAATGGGGAGCTGTGCAAACAAGTGAACCATAATCCTGTCAGAAGGAGGCTTGTCTAAAGTTAGTTTGCACAGTTCCCAGATAAAATGACAGATGTTAAGTTCTTTCGACAAATTGCGATTCATTTGTTTCCATAAGCCCCCTTTATCATATTTTTTTCGAGGGGTTAACCGTTTGGAGACTTTGTCAATTCCGATTTTTAGTAATTTTCTTAAAAACTAGCAATTGTACACATAATTTCTATTTGACTTCATCAAAAAATTGCCGAAAAATTCCTTAAATCTCTGAAAAAAATCCCAAAATTCCAGAGACTGGTTAACCCCTCGATGTTCATGCGTATATAAATAAAAAACAAATTAGAGTTTAAATCGTGGGGTTAACCTGCTTTGCAAATTTAGCAATTTTCAGCGATTTTTCATTTGCCTTGTGGTTAACCCCTCACATTTTCTGATATTCAAAAAGTGTTGTATCAAACAATTTTTTAAGGGAGTGAGATACTCTTATGACATTTTTCAAGCCTGACTTACACAAGGCAAATTTTTCTGTTCAACAAATTAATGAACTGTATACATATTTAAATAATAAAGTACACAGGGTATGTTCAAAGTCTTGTTACACATATTGTACTTACTGTTTAAGACGCATTTCGGGGCTGTTACTCCATCTTCAGCTAGAAAAGAAATTAACACAAAATACAAAACAGTTCCCTGGAAAACGAAAAAACGTTTTGGTCAAAGAATGTTTGAGCGTCTTTCGATGAATGTACAGTGTGATTCAAAAGGTGTTATTTTTCTTTGACGCAAACGTTTTTTCGTTTTCCGTGCAACTGTTTTGTATTTTGTGTTAATTTTTTTTCTAGCTGAAGATAGAGTAACACTCCGAAACGCGTCCTAAACAGTAAGTACAATTTGTGGAACAAGACTTTGAACATACCCTGTGTAATGGACCAAGCTTTCAATAAAACTAAATAATAAATCACAAAGAGCGTGTACTCCTCTAAATGAGGCTAATTATTGAGGCTCCAACTCAAGTTGTATGAGGGGTTCACCACACGAAAAAACGCTTTCTTGTTTTCGCGAGAATTACAAGTATCTTGTTAAAATAACAAATTATTAAAATGCCATCCATAGGAAACAGGAAGAAGAAGAAGAGGTGATTAAAATAAATCGTATTTAAGTGATCTAGAAAGCTTCGTAAAACAAGGGGTTTGACACTAATGACAGTTCAAGCATGCGTTAACTGTCATTAGTGTCAAACGTTTGTATAACAAAGCTTCCTAGATCCGATTTGTTTAGTGTCTAATGCTACTTGTCGAAACTGCTGGTACAGGGTGTTCCATTACAAATGAACCCCCCTTTTATTTTCCTATCTGATAAAATTGAAAAATAACTGAAGATTCAAATCTATTGATGATTTCAATTATTCCAGTGCATGAAGGGAGCCAGTCTACGCAGTAGGTAAAACAGTCTACTTGTATTATCGGCTCTGTCAATTTTGAAATTGGTGTGACACAAGAATGACAAATAATGACTAACAAGAATAATTTGTCGCAAAATGTCACGAGATAAAAGCGTCCAAAAATGTAGTGCATTAATCACCAAAATTTGCAACCCTTAGACTAGCGACCGTTGATTCGAGTAAGTGTTCATAGATGTCCTTCTTTTATTGAAATCGTCAATAGCAATTTTTCCGTAGATTTTGAATATGTGAACAAAAAAACAATTGAATGTCAAATTTTTGCGATATACACACGACTTAACTTTTTTTAAATGGGCCACCCCGTATATTTTTGCACGGTTGAATTGATCGTTCTTGAAGGAATTCATTAATATATTATACTTTGACATATTTTTTTTGACAGTTCATGAGATATAAGGGCAAACGTGATTTAATAATACTTTTACAAAGATGGATGGAATTTGTAAGTAGGGTGATGTAAACATCAATTTTTTTAAAAAATATTTTTTTGTTCCCAAACCACATACCTACTCAAAAGCCGTAATGTTTTAGGGATGAACAAAGGGGTTGTAAATATGCTAAAATATACAGGGCATTCCATTTAAAGAAAGTCAACAAAATTCGCAAGTAAGTTGTCTTTACTTGTTTCGTCGGATTATAAGATTCGCTCATTATCGCTCGCTCATTAAACAATATTTCTGATTCTAATTTCACCACTAACAATTATTGTCGTTTGCCAAAAATGCATCTTTTACCGAAACAAAGAAACTATTACTATTAAGTAATTAACATTGACTTGTACATATGAGAGCTATATTTAAAACGGAAGCTTAATTTTTAAATTTTTCATTTCCAAAGACATTACTCAACGTCAGTTATAGACATGCGCGAGAAATTTTGAGAGTTGTATACGCGATATTAGCGATGACGTGGAACCGCCATCTTTGTTGTGTATGGTCATAGCCAACACCTCCCACTGAAGCCAAACAAAGCGAGATTTCAATGGGCAAATTCCAGAAAACTGCATTTTTCGTCTAATAGGCATCTTGCATCAATTTAGTTTTTGATGTTAAATTGAAGTTCGGGATATATTTAATCCTTCCAGATACCTTAAGTTCCAATATCTTGTCCGTGGAGCTCAAAAAAAATATGAGAAAGTAGCATTTTCAAACTTCGCGCCAAAAAACCCCCACAGCCATTCGAACTCAATTTTCTTACATGTGACAACGTCGCTGTCTAACCTGGCCCGACGTCTTTCATTCATAAATCTTAAATATTTTATAGTAGTCACAAGTACTCTTTGCCAGTGGGTACAAAGGTACAAGATGCCAACCCAAGCAACTAATAACATTCTACCATGCATTCTACTTACCGCCTTTTTCAACGTTAGAGGTTACTTTTGACCCCTCTTTTTGCCAACTGTCAAGGTTGACTTTTCAAATTAATTATTAAACGTCACCCTCAAATAAACTGTTGTCAGATTGCATCGGCTGTACGATTTATGACGTCACAAGTCGTACAACGGCGATTCTGAATTATTTATTTATTTACAAATAAGCAAACGTTTTTTAAATAAAATTGATGTTCGCGGACGATTCCTTGTATCTTTATTGATGCATTTACAATAAAATATCCCGAAATTAGGAAATGTGCAAGTAGCCTATTCTTTATTTTGCGTTTTAAGACGTTTAATATTGACAAATTGAAGAATTGCTCTCGATTAAATTGTTACACCATGCCCACAACAAGCTTTGTGCTGAAATAATTGAATCTATGTACACAAGGAAATTCTCGCTTTGTTTAGCTTCATTGCCATGGTAACAACTTTAACCTACCCCAACAAAGATGGCAGACCTACGTCACGCTAAATAGTCCGTATTGCAATGCCATATAATACCAACACATAAACTCATATTTCCCCGACTACTACTAACTTTTAGGTTATGTTTTTGACGATCAGGCACTTGCGTTTTGAGTGATTTACTGCGTTTTGGTTTGTTGCAATAACGCTACACTGAAAGTTGACGTTGAAAAATGACATTTGGCATGTGACAGTTAAGCCAACCCAAGACTATGAAACACCCAAGACTATGCGGAATACAATTTGAACTTAATGTAACTGATCATGGATGGCGTTGCCCTTGTGAATATTGTCTATAATAACAGTTAAAGCCCACGTAACGGCATGTTGAAGGTAAATTTTTTTGTCTTCAGGTGGGGCAAAGCCCCTCAGGCAACCAACCCTTCCCCAAAAAGACCGTCGACGTCTTCTTCCCCCCCGAAGCCCAAAACGACTTCCCAGTCGCGATGCAAGTCTCCGCCAAATACGACGTCATCTACCTGATCACCAAATACGGCTACATCCACATGTACGACATCGAGAGCGCCATCTGCATCTACATGAACCGTATATCCAGCGAGACGATTTTCGTGACGGCCCCCCACGAGGCCTCCGGGGGCATAATAGGGGTGAACCGCAAAGGACAGGTGCTGTCCGTCTCCGTGGACGAGGACAGCATCATCCGGTACGTCAACCAAGTGCTGCACAACGCCGACCTGGCCCTCAGGATCGCCACCAGGAACAATCTGGCGGGTGCCGAAGAATTGTTCGTCAACAAGTTTCAGTTGTTGTTCACGAACGGGCAGTACGCCGAGGCCGCGAAGGTGGCCGCGAACGCGCCGAAAGGGATTTTGAGAACTCCCGCCACGATCCAGATGTTCCAACAGGTGCCCACTCAGCCTGGACAGAACAGCCCCTTGTTGCAGTATTTCGGGATCTTGCTGGATCAGGGACAACTCAACAGGTTTGTGCTGTTCCTTCTTCCCTTACTTGTTTCGCTTCAGTTTGTTTTTCTTTGATTGTATTGATTGTGGTAAGCAGTTTTGGGCTTAGTGCTTCCCCTTGTCTAGTCCGGTTCTTCCGTTAAGGCGAGATTCTTCGCAAATTTTCTTGTTTTCTTCAAGTCCTGCCTGAATTTAACAATTCCAGCTTAACATCATCGTAGGATACAAACAAATATGTTGTGTACAATTTTCTTTTTTCTTGAATATACAGGGTTAGTGAAACAGGCGATTATTTTCCCAAACTATTCATTGTATCAAAAAATTGTTCAAATAAGATGGTTGAAAACTTGGTCCATTTTTCAAAGAGGAACTGATGTTTGATTACACAAGGTAGTTTCACAGTCTCGTTCCACAAGTGTTCAAATAAGAGTTGAATGGTAAATTTAGAGGCACGTTTTTTTATTGAGAAGTGGGGGGCATTTCACATCCCAAAAATTTGTACACCACTGCCGAATTTTCAGGGCACTGCCGAAAATTTGTACACCACTGCCGGCTGTGAAATCCCCCCTATTGAGAAGATATGTCAAGTGCAGTATCATTGGTAAGGTAATTTTTTTCGTTGTACAACGATGTGAAAAAATCATGCTCTTACATAATGGAAATTTCGCAAAAATGTCAATTGACTGTGTTATATGTTCTCAAAAATATGGATTTGCTATTTCACAAACTATGCACTTTATCAAAAAATTGTTCCAACAAAAGTTGAAAGGCAACTTTAGGCGCATCTTTTGATGTGATTCACTCGACATGATCTTGTCATTAGAAAAATAGGTGTGACGTAATACTCAGTGAAGCAGACATAAAAAAAAGTGAATCGCATCAAAAAGGTGCGCCTGAATTTGCTTTTCAACTTTTATTGGAACTTTTTTTTGATAAAGTGCAGTTTGTGAAATAGACGGCCAAATCCATATTTTAGGGAACACATTCAATTGACATTTTCTCGAAATTTCCATTATACTCGAATTCGACCACGAAAATTTATGGGCCTATTCTCTGGTCAAAAATAAAATCAAAAACACTTATAAATCTTGAAGCTGCAGCCCCCTAAACTAGGGGCCATGTTTCGAGTTATTCCATAGCTTCGATATCATACTATGGTTAAAAACCATTTCCAATCAATAAATCCCTTGAAAATAAGCTTAGTGTTATTGTGTATTACTGAAACCACGACGACCCTCTTTGTTTTAATAATTGAAGCTATGGCGATTTGACTGATTTTCCTAAAAATCCGTAGTGCATGCTTGCATTTAGTTTCATTTTTCTCCAAATCGAAGTTCCGTTCAAAAAAATTAATGAACAAGCTTTATGAAAATCGCATCAAATAATTTTTTTGATGCGTTAGTAAAAAGTTTGAAATAATTTAACATCATGGTAGGCAAGAATATCCGGGTTTTCGTAGTTCGATTTTGGTAAAATTACGGTAAGCTAAATAAGTGACCCAAGTTTGGTTGTAGTAGCTCAAACGGTTCAGAAGTTATCCGCAAATAACTCAAACATAGCCCCTATTTTAGGGGGCTGCCCTAGGGAAACGTAAATTGAAAAATTTTTATAGGTGTTTTTAATTTTATTTTTGTCCAGAGAAGATGCCCATAAATTTTTGTGGTCGAATAAGAGCATGATTTTTTCACACCGTTGACAATCTTGACATATCTTCTCATTTAAAAAAAATCGATGACGTCATTACTTGGCAATGTCAATGTCAAAAAAAAATTGATTAACCCAAAACCTGCGCCTAAATTTACCATTCAACTCTTATTTGAAGAATGTTTTGATACATTGAATACAGGGAAATAATCGTCTGTTTCCATACTTTTGACTATCCCTGTATGTGTAAAAAGTGAGGTATATCGTAAAGAACTTTTTTAGGCGCTCAATTTTAGGACCGGAAAGTGGCTTTTCCCGGACTAGTCCGGGAAAGTGAAAAATTTATTTTCCCGGTTAATTTTGGGACCGGAAAATTAACTTTCCCGGACTAGTCCGGGAAAGTGAAATTTCACCGAAATATTCGTTTCTGTTTACATTTTTCCTTCCCTTGCTTCCACATACAGGGTGTCCCGAAATCAGAGGATATATCTTAAGGGCATATTCTACGATCAAAAAGATGAAGAAAAGTTTTAATAAACATGGGTCGAAAAAAGTCCCCTAAGGGAGCTAGGGCCCCTTAAAAGGGCCACTTTTTTTTTCTACATTTCTTCAAAACCATTAAAGACAAAAACGTGAAATTGGGTATCTCTAGTAAGTCTTTGATGCTGAATTCATCCCGTACAGGGGGGGCTTAGGACTAACTTTGTAAGTCGTTTTTTCTCAAATTTGACACCAGAATGTGAACGTGAAGTTTTTTACGTAAAAGTGATGCTCTTGTTCGAAATCGCTCGAAATTGACGTCGTTTTAGAGCACGAAAATCTGTCGCAGAAGCTTTTATTTTATGTACCATATTATCAAAAACGAGTTCAGGGTCCGATCTCTTGCGTGATTTTAGGAAGAAAAGTTCGTATGGACATATGGCGGAAAATGCTTCCGATTTGACATACTGGAAAGCATGCGTTCTTCAAAGTACCCCATACCTCCCTTAGGAAGCGTTTTCCCCCATGTCCATTCGAACTTTTTTTCCTAAAATAATACAAGGAATCAACCCCTGAACTTATTTTTGATAAATTGGTAAATAACTAAATAAAATTGCGATTTTTCGCGCTCTCAAAAACCATACTGGCACTAGATTCAATTTATTTAACTGTGCGTCCTAGTGATATCGAACAAGAACACTGTTTTTACGTAGAAAACTTGAAACGTTCAGATTTTGAGAAAAAACGATAAAAATGCTGGAGTAAATTTGATCCTAACCCTCTCCCACGGTACGGAAAGCTTATGATCTAAACTTAAAAATTTTTGCCACAGTAGTGAATTCAGCATAAAAGCCTCCCTAAAGATACCCAATTTCACGTTGCTATCTTAAACCGTTTTCAAGAAAAGAATAAATCACTTTCAAAGTGGCCCCTTTAAGGGCCGACCCTACCTCCCTTAGGAGGGATTTTTCGACCCATGTTTATTGAAACTTTTCTTCATATCTTTGATCGTAGAATACGCCCTTAACATATTATCGTCTAATTACAGGACATCTGTATTGATTACAAACTAATTTTCAGATACGAATCCCTTGAGCTATGCAAGCCCGTCCTCCTTCAAGGCCGCAAACAGCTCCTCGAAAAATGGCTGAAAGAGGACAAACTCGAATGTTCGGAGGAGCTCGGCGACCTCGTCAAACAAGCCGACTCGACCCTCGCCCTCTCGGTTTACCTCCGTGCCAACGTCCCTGCCAAAGTAATTCAGAGCTTTGCCGAAACCGGTCAATTCCAAAAGATCGTTCTGTACGCTAAAAAAGTCAACTACCAACCCGATTACGTGTACCTCTTGCGGCAAGTGATGCGCACCAATCCCGATCAAGGCGCGGCCTTCGCCAGCATGCTAGTGGCTGATGAAGAACCTCTGGCCGACATTAACCAAATCGTCGATATTTTCATGGAACAAAACATGGTGCAACAATGCACCGCCTTCCTATTGGACGCTTTGAAAAACAACCGACCCACCGAAGGTCACCTACAGACGCGACTATTAGAAATGAACTTGATGTCCGCACCGCAAGTCGCAGACGCCATTTTAGGCAACAACATGTTCACGCACTACGACCGTGCGCACATTGCTCAGCTCTGCGAAAAATCGGGGTTGTTGCAACGCGCGTTGGAGCATTACACTGACTTGTACGACATCAAGAGGGCTGTGGTTCACACGCATCTCCTACCAATCGAATGGCTGGTAGGGTTTTTTGGCACCCTCAGCGTCGAGGATAGTTTAGAATGTCTAAAAGCCATGCTCACGGCTAACATTAGACAAAACTTGCAGATCTGCGTGCAGATCGCCACGAAATACCACGAGCAACTGACAACTAAAGCTCTGATAGATCTTTTCGAAAGCTTCAAAAGCTACGAAGGATTGTTCTACTTTTTGGGGTCGATCGTGAATTTTTCGCAAGACCCCGACGTTCACTTTAAATACATTCAAGCGGCTTGCAAAACGGGACAGATCAAAGAAGTCGAGAGGATTTGCCGAGAATCCAACTGTTACAACCCTGAGAGTGTTAAGAATTTCTTGAAAGAGGCCAAGTTAACTGACCAACTTCCTTTGATAATCGTTTGCGATCGTTTCGATTTCGTCCACGACTTAGTCTTATATCTTTATCGCAATTCCCTGCAAAAATACATTGAAATCTACGTGCAAAAGGTTAATCCCAGTCGACTTCCGGTAGTTGTCGGGGGGTTGTTAGACGTCGACTGTTCGGAGGATATAATAAAAAATTTGATTTTGGTAGTTCGCGGACAATTCTCCACCGATGAATTAGTGGAAGAAGTCGAGAAAAGAAATCGATTGAAGCTTCTCCTGCCCTGGTTGGAGAGTAGGGTGCACGAGGGTTGCGTAGAACCGGCGACGCACAACGCCCTCGCCAAGATCTACATCGATTCGAATAATAACGCCGAGAGGTTCTTAAAGGAGAACCAATGGTACGATTCGAGAGTGGTGGGGAGGTACTGCGAGAAACGCGATCCGCATCTAGCGTGCGTCGCCTACGAGCGAGGGCAATGCGATCGCGAACTAATCGCGGTGTGCAACGAAAATTCGTTGTTTAAATCCGAGGCGAGGTATTTGGTGCGTCGTAGAGACCCTGAGCTTTGGGCTGAAGTATTGCAAGAGAGCAATCCTTATAGAAGGCAGTTGATAGATCAAGTGGTGCAAACGGCACTGAGCGAGACGCAAGATCCTGAGGATATTTCAGTGACTGTCAAAGCGTTTATGACAGCCGATTTACCGAACGAACTGATTGAATTATTGGAAAAGATAGTACTCGACAGTTCCGTGTTTTCCGACCATAGAAATCTGCAAAATCTTCTGATTTTGACGGCGATCAAAGCCGACGCGACTAGAGTCATGGACTATATTAATCGTTTGGATAATTACGATGCCCCCGATATCGCCAACATAGCCATCAATAATCATTTGTACGAAGAAGCTTTTGCTATTTTCAAGAAATTCGACGTTAACACTTCGGCTATCCAGGTTTTGATCGAACAGGTAGGCAACCTTGATCGCGCCTACGAGTTCGCCGAGAGGTGTAACGAACCTGCGGTCTGGTCGCAGTTGGCTAAGGCACAACTCAATCAGGGATTGGTGAAGGAGGCTATCGATTCATACATCAAAGCTGATGATCCCTCGGCTTATATGGCGGTGGTGGAAACAGCCTCCGAGAATAACTCGTGGGAGGATCTTGTGAGGTACTTGCAGATGGCGAGGAAGAAAACGAGGGAGAGTTACGTGGAATCGGAGTTGATTTATGCGTACGCCAAAACGGGCAGGCTTGCAGATTTGGAGGAGTTTATTAGTGGACCCAACCATGCGGACATACAGAAGATCGGTGACAGGTGTTTCGATGATAAGATGTACGATGCGGCCAAGCTGTTGTATAATAATGTTTCGAATTTCGCACGGTTGGCCATCACTTTGGTGTATCTGAAGGAGTTCCAGGTGAGTTTAGCGTAAATAGTATGGAGGATTGGACCGTGAGGAATGTCACTATGTTCTACACAATCTGTGCAATTTTCAACTATTTCGCACATTGTGCACAATTATCGCACACAGTACACTATTATTACACAGATTGCACAATAATTGTATGTCACACTACTTTGCAGTTCGAACCTGATTTGTTGAAAAAATCGTTCACAAATCTGCATATGGTACGGTACAGTTTTGAGGCATAGAGACCTATGTTTTAGAGGCGAAAGGAATATTTTCTGACGTACTAAACGCGTTCTAAACACAATGTTATCGCCATTGAACAATTTGTAATCACAAAATTTTGTAGTAATAAGTTTTTTTTCACATTACGCGACGTTACTTGTCTGTTCTGAACTGAAAATGCATAGTTTGTGCCTCGGTTTGAGCTTAGAAAACGTCAGCAAAACGTTTTTGCACTGTTCCTGAAAAAATGCCGATAACTTTTGAAAATATGTATGTGTTTCGGTAGATGTTCAGTAGATGTACTTTGACAAATAATTGTTAGGTATATTGATGCAGGCCAAACTTAGTCACAACAACACTCTTCCGCGCACAGTGTAATTAGTTATTTATTAGGTACAGTCGGGGAATTTGAAAATGCCCACCCCACCCCGACGATTCACTTGGTCGACTGTATCGTGTTTAATGTCCGCTGATCTGTCAGACAAACATCAATCGGGGTGGACATTTTCATAATCCCCGACTGTACTGCAGACTTGATGCACAATATTACATACCATTGCACACACGTGTGTACCAACATTGCACACATTGAATACCTCTTGGTACTGGGTTAGCGGTTTCATTTCTATTTATGATCGCAGTTGCAACCGCGGCTGGTTTGAGTCACACGATCTGAAAAAAAGTCCAAGTAAAAAAAAAACTCCCATTCCCTGTGCTACCGATGCTGTAAACTTAATGTACCCAAAGACTATGGTATTAGGAAAAGAGATATAAACTTGTTTCTGTCCTTATCCCGCTCATACAAAGTCAACAGGGAAAACAATAATAAAAAAAAGTTTGTTGTTTTTTTATTGCTCCTTTATTAAGGGACTTGGTTGGCTTTACTGACACAGATACCACCTCCAAGAGAATGGGAATCGTTCCCAATTACCGTTGTCAGTTTTTTTTAGGGTAGGGTTTCAGTAGTTCTTAAACATATTTGACAGGCCTATCTGTAGACAGTTGTATTATTATTAATAGTTACAACCCCCCCCCCCAAGTTTCAAAGAAAGGTAATCTGTATTGTTTAAAAACTATCTTATGCTAATTTTGATGTGTATTCACCACTCATCACTCTTGATAAAACATTCGTTAAGGCTGTTTTCTCAATTTGGCAGTATTGCAATTGTAATACTGCGAATTTAGCTAGTTACAGTTTATACTTCCAGATTTAGGAACTTGATTGGAAAAAGTAAGTATGACAGACAAAATATTGCTATCGCCAATAATATCATAGAGAAAGTCGCTAGGTATAAGGTTCCTATCGCCAATAATATCATAGAGAAAGTCGCTAGGTATAAGGTTCCTATAACTTAATGACTGATATTGGGTGTTCAATTGAATTAGTCATCAAATCGCCATCGATTCTTTCTTGTAATAATGAAATTGATAATGATTAAAGGCAACTTGATGACTTTTTCAACTGAACATGAGATACATACATACAGTGAGGTTCAAAAGTTGTTTCCCCCCCCCCCCCTTCTAATTCTACAGTGGAGGGTTATTTGGGAAAAAACTATGGGATAGGTAACTTTTATTTATTATATTGAGCTAGGTAGTGCTGTCAAATATTGTTTTCCGTTTCCGGTTTAGCCGGAAATGGCCCTAAAACAAGCATGTATCGCACTTGACCGGAAATCAAGTCACAGCCACCCTACATTTCGAAAAACATCGAAGAAATATGTGAAATATGAAGATTTTTCGAAACCGTAAAAACACGTCAACTTCATTTTTTTGATATGAATTCGACTGTCTGACTACATTTTTAACCTCCCCACTCCACTTCACCATTTAAAAAAAAAGGGAGGTTACTGCAATCACTAAAATTTTCGAATTCGAGATAAGACCGGATCTGTACGTTTTGAGGTCTCAGGAACCCAAAAAAGTGGTTTTTAAAATGTGTCTGTATGTATGTACGTACGTACGTTCGTACGTACGTTCGTTCGTTCGTTCGTTCGTTCGTTCGTAAACACGCCACAGCCCAAACTACTCGACCGATTTGGCTGAAATTTGGTACGTGTGCATGTGATAACCCAACTTAGATCTGAAAAGCTTTTGGAGCCAATCGTGCAACCAGAAATGCCGTTTTGGCACATCAACTTTTAAATTTTAAATGTAAACCCCCATTTTTCACGTCACAATAAGAAAGGCCTTCAGATTCTGCTTTCAAAGATGTATTCACTGTCAGTGCCCTTTTGACCAAAAACTAAAAATATCGAGATTTTTATCGGACTTTAAAATCGCGGTACAGCCCAAGCCCCTGAACCGATTTGGCTAAAATTTTGCACATGGGGATTGTATTACACGTCGAAGAGCTGAACAAATGTTGGATTCAATCGACCCACGGAAAGTGCCGTTTTGGCACACCAATTTCCAAATTTAAAGTATTCTCTCATTTACCCATCCAAAACAAAAAGATTTATTGCCAGCATTAGAAGGGTCTTCGAATTCTGGTTTTAAATGAGATAAAATTTATTCGCATTTATTACCCTTTGGGTAGAAAAATCGAAATTTTGAAATAACACTGAAACCACGTTATAGCCCAAACTAATGGAAGGATTTGTCTGAAATTTGGTACATGGAGGTCAGGTGACCCGTTGAAGAGCTGAAAGGCTTTTGGGAGCAATTGGTTAACGGGAAGTGCCATTTAGGCATATTAACTTTAAAATCTTAAACACAAGTCACGGAAATCAAAGACCCACGCGTTGGGGAGGTTCCAGCCGCTTCTCTGCTGCCTTTTTTTCTCGTTGCTTTTTATAATTTTGTCCAATTGCAAAAAATTAGGGAATTTGATAAATGCAAAATAAAGTAAAGGAAAAATGTAATTGCAGAGTTGGGTTTGCATCAAAAGAATAAGGCTGACGTGTTTTTGCAATTTTCAGAAATCTTGATTTTTGTCCGATTTCTTCGATGTATTGGAAAATCTAGGGTATGGCTGTGACTCGATATCCGGTCAAGTGCGATACATGCTTTTAACTTAGAAAAAACAATAGTCAATACAATAATCCAACTTTTTCCATGGCTAACTACGTTTATTGATGAGAAAAATTGTCGAACTGCTTATCAAATTTATTTTTTTTCTCGAAATTTTTATAATGGAAGTATGAATTTTCTTTGCATAGGTACCTGAACGTAGAAAAAAATGTCTGCAAGATGACGTATGTCATTATATAGACGATTTAACGACGTCATTTAATAGAGTTTGTCATACTGAGTCACCCGGTAAGGTTAAGTTTAGCCAGCTTAACTGGAGCTGGCTGCATTAAGTTTAAACATTCGACATCGTGAGCACAGCCTGCTGCAAATACGCGTTTTCAGTTTATATCAGATACAGCGATCTCATTGGGTAAAAAGCAGCTGTGACATCCAGCCAATGAGTGAGCACGCTAGGGAACTAACATGCGCGCGTCGCTCTGGTAAAACTGAAAACATGTATTAGTAGTTATCTAAGTCGTGAGGTCAGCTTCGAATCGGTTATTCTAGATTATACCGAAGTCTGTGCGATTGGTGATCAGATTGTATGTTTATGTAAAAGTGACGGCTCTCAGCACCTCCATATGAGATTAAGCACGGTGGACAGTCCTCCAACGAACGAAATAACCAACCCTTCCGCAATTAACATAAATACTGATATAATAATTTATTATAATTAGGGCGCCGTAGACAGCGCGCGAAAGGCAAACAGCACCCGCACCTGGAAAGAGGTGTGCTTCGCCTGCGTGGACGCCGAGGAATTCCGCCTTGCGCAGATGTGCGGCATGCACATCGTCGTCCACGCCGACGAACTCCAAGACCTCATCAACTATTACCAGGACCGCGGCTACTTCGAAGAACTCATCGGGCTTTTGGAGGCGGCCCTAGGGCTCGAAAGAGCCCACATGGGCATGTTCACCGAACTCGCCATCCTCTACTCGAAATACAAACCCGTTAAAATGAGGGAGCACCTGGAGCTCTTCTGGTCGCGCGTCAACATCCCCAAAGTGCTGCGTGCCGCTGAACAGGCCCACCTCTGGGCCGAGCTCGTCTTCCTCTACGACAAGTACGAGGAGTACGACAACGCGGTTCTGGCGATGATGGCGCACCCCACGGAGGCGTGGCGCGAAGGACACTTCAAGGACATCATCACCAAGGTCGCCAACATTGAGCTTTACTACAGGGCCATCCAGTTCTACCTGGATTTCAAACCGCTGCTCCTGAACGATTTGCTGTTAGTTTTAGCACCGAGGATGGATCACACCAGGGCTGTAGCGTTTTTCACCAAAACAAATCATTTGCAATTGGTGAAATCGTACTTGAGATCGGTGCAAAACTTGAACAACAAAGCCATCAACGAGGCTTTAAATTCCCTGCTGATCGAAGAAGAAGATTTCCAGGGGTTGAGAACTTCCATAGACGCCTTCGACAATTTCGACAATATCGGTCTGGCGCAGAGCCTGGAGAAGCACGAATTGACAGAGTTCAGACGCATAGCCGCCTATTTGTACAAGGGCAACAACAGGTGGAAGCAGAGCGTGGAGTTGTGCAAGAAGGACAGACTGTTTCGTGACGCGATGGAGTACACTGCGGAGTCGAGGAATCAGGAATTGGCGGAAGAGCTGTTGGCGTGGTTCCTGGAGAGGAAGGCGTTCGACTGCTTCGCGGCTTGCCTATGTCAAGTAATTAGGGTTTAGAAAGAGATGGAGATAAGTAAATTGTTTTCAGTGCTACGATCTGTTGAGGCCGGACGTTATACTCGAGTTGGCGTGGAAACACCAAATCACCGACCTGGCGATGCCCTACTTCATCCAAGTCACCAGGGAGCTGACGTCGAAAGTGGAGAAGTTGGAACAGTCGGATGCGCAGAGGCAGAGCGAGGCCGCCGAAGAAACTCACAAGCCAATGATGATCAACGAACCGCAACTCATGTTGACGGCGGGGCCCGGAATGGGTAAGTTGAGTGTTTGTGGCTTTGTGTATTGAAAGCATAGTTTGGAAAAGAGCAAATGCACTGCAGGTCAGGTCCGCTGCAGCTGCAAGTCGAAAAGGAGGGGGACACATCGAACGGTTTTTGTGATGTATGCCTGACGTATGCCCAACAAGACGCATGATAATTTTAGGTATTGACCGCATTAAGTAATTGCCGAATTTTTAAAATAATAAAGAATACACTTAATCGATATTTCCTCAACAAGTAAAATGTTTTAAAACTTGTCAGTTTTTTAATAAGAAATCTTCCGAGTCGGCATAATGTGACGTCACATAATATGCTGCCGGTTTATGCAGTTTGTGGCGAAGTTTTCCACATGCTTGTTCTAAATGGGCAAATTACATATTTGTTTTAAACTTCTAGGACACAAATTTTACTATTGTTTTCATTTCTTTTAATAATGTAGAAATCGGATAACGTCATAAAAGGTGGCGATTAGTTAAAATTTAATTGAAATTAATAGCGTGCTTTTTTTTGCCAAAAAAAATATCTGGCTACACTCTTACGGCCAAAATGTTCGCATTCTTAGGAATGAATACTTAACATTTAAACTTTTTAAGATATTTACAATTTTTTATCAGTTTTGACTGTTTTTAGCAATTCTCAACGATTTGTGTACACAAGTTTGCGTTGTGATTAACCCAAGGGGCATTCATTAGGCGATTTGGTGTTCCACATTGCACAATTTGTGCAATATTGCGCATAATTTTCAACTATTTTCGCTCGTATTTTGCACATTTGTCATTGCACACATTACACAATTATTGCACACAGTACAGTATTATTACTACACATTGTACAACAATTGTACGTCGCACTACTTTGCAGTTCAAACCTGATTTGTTAAAAAAATCGTTCAAAAATCTGCATGTAGTACGGTAAATTTTCGAGGCATAGAGACCTATGATTTAGAGGGAAAAGAAATATTTTCTGGCGTACTAAACGCCTTCTAAACACAATGTTATCATCAATTTAATGGCAACATTTTTTAATGATAATAAGTTGTTTTCCAAATTACTCGACGTGTGGCCTAAGTTGTCTGTTCTGAACTGAAAATGCATAGTTTATGCTTAGGAAACGTCAGCAACTCGTTTTTACACTGTTCCTGAAAAAATGCCAATATGTATGTGTTTCGGTATTTTCCTAAAATTTTCTTTTTCGAGAATTTTTTGAATACCTATGGATACGAGTTGCCAGTAGAGGCACACAATTGTTAGAAATATTGATGCAGGCCGAGGGGTGAGACGCAGGGGAAATCTGGTGTACAGGTGCTAGGAAATCTTGGGGAAATCTGAGGTAATCTCGGGGAAATCTTAAAATATCTGTGGAAATTTTTCGAAAAAAAATTCCGGGAAATCAGAGGAAATCGTGGGGAGATATTTCCAAAAGGAAATCCAGTGTACAAAATTTTCCCCTGCGACTCACCCCTCGATGCAGGCCACAAAATGTAATTAGTTTTTTATTAAGTACAGTCGGGGAATTTGAAAATGCCCACCCTAACCCGACGACCCAGTTGGTCGGCTGTATAGTGATTAATGTCTGCTGACCTGTCAGACAAACATCAATCCTGGAGGGCATTTTCATAGTCTCCGGCTGTACTGCGCTTCGCAAGGGAAGGGGAAAGAATATTTCAGCACTCTCAACCTAGCGCTCCAACAGAGAATGAGCACAATACTGCACATCATTGCACAAAGACTGTACTACCTTGCACACTTGACTGCACAATATTACACACCATTGCACATCATTGCACACACGTGTGTCCCAACATTGCACGCTCAATTTTACTCTACATAAACACCTGCCACCAAGTTTCCATATTATTCAGTTCATTTTCAAGTAAATCTGCTACATTGAAACAGTGTGTCAGTTTTCTGCCAACGCTAACTAAAAACTATTAAAAACACAAAAATTTTTTTTGCTCCACTTCCACTTCTGGCTTCGGTTTCGCCCGAGATGTTAACCACTTAGCGATTTTGTTGTAACAGTTATTTTTGAGTATTTTCTCGCAAATTTGCCTTGTGATTAACCCCTCCATTTTACACTACACAAATAACTGCTACCAACTTCATTTTCAACACAATCTGCTACATTGAAGTAGTGTTCTTTATTTTTTACGTTTGGAGTTGTAGAGCATCTTTAAGGGTGGTTTTTCGTAAAATAGGTTTAAGGTCTTTTTTTACTGCTCACTGCTCACCATTGACATCACGGTAAAAAGAAAACTTCCGCTATTTCTTGGTCATTTAGAATCTGAAGAAAGTTCCCCGATATCTTAATTCGTTCCCGAGTTATTGTGAAAAATCTGAAAATTACGATTTTCAAGAAAGAATCTTAACTTTCTTACGACTAATGGCATTTTAATGAAAATTTAAACCTTTGGATTTTTTACAACTGTCGATTGGATGGCATTAACAGAAATATTCTAGGCCTTGTAGATTTTGAGCAACGACAGTCAAGTTTTCTTTTATTTGCGGCCGCCATATTGGATTTTAGTACCATTAGATTCACAATAAAATTAACTTTCCAAAAATGTAATCAACACGGGCTCTTTAAAAAAAGCATGTCAAAGCTTGAGTCACACGACACCAATTTATTCAATTGTTTTTTTACGTCAAATTGTGATGGGGTTGGGGAGGTTAAAAGTTAGAGGAAACACTCTAAGTTTAGGCCGATTTTCAAATCATTTATATCAATTTTCAAATTTTGACGATCTGTTAAAGTCCATGTTGGTTACGTTTCTGAAAAACTGTATTTTTTTGTATACAGGGTGTCTTACGAATATGGAGCAGTATCGATATCTCTGGACATAAGCAAGGTACAGTTGTAAGATTTGGCATTTAGAAATTGACACATTCGGAGTCTATTGAAATTATTGGCGACGATGGGGTACTTCCGGTTATACCGGAAGTAGGGTCCAACTTTAAAATTTTAAATGGCAACCCCCATTTTTCATTACAGATTCGGACAGAGGAGGAAAACCTAAACCTAAAACACTTGTTTGCACCAGCCGCCTAGCTTTTATTAACGTTTTTAGCGAAAAGTTCCGCAAAACAGTGCTATGTAAAAATGGTCATAACTTGTAAACCGCGGGCGATAAAAATAAAAATGACACCATTGTAAAGTAGAAAGACTGTTTTACATTATGCTTGCCAAAAGTCATATGAAAGCTGATTCAAAGTCGATTTAAAGAAATTGAAATTTTGGAAATTTAAAAGCCGAATAACATTTTCTTATGGAAAAAACAGCGATTTTAATCGTTTCCTTTTTTGGCACTTTATGGGTACCGTTGAAAAGAGAATAAAATTCTGCACCCATCCATGCAGAAAAACTTGTATGCTGCCATTTAAGAAAAAAATTTTATTCGGGTTTGAAATTTCCAGTATTGCAGTTTCTCGAAATCAACTTTCAATTAGTTTTCTTAGGATTTTTGGCCATCATAATGTAAAACAGTCCTTCCGCTTTATAACGGTGTCATTTTTATTTTTATCGCCCGCGGTTTACAAGTTATGACCATTTTTACATAGCACTGTTTTGCTGAACTTTTCTCTAAAAACGTTAATAAAACCTAGGCGGCTGGCGCAAACAAGTTACATGTAGGTGTTTTAAGCTTAATTTTTCTTCCTCTATCCGAATCTGCAATGAAAAATGGGGGTTGCTATTTACAATTTTAAAGTAGGACCCTACTTCCGGTATAACCGGAAGTGCCCCATGGTCGCCAATAATTTCAATAGATTCCGAATGTGTCAGTTTCTGTAAATGCCAAATCTTACAACTGTACCTTCCTTAAGCCCAGAGATATCGATACTGCTCCATATTCGTAAGACACCCTGTATAGTAGTGTTAAAATCCAATACGGCGCCCATAAGAAAAAAAAGTTGACTGTCGTTGCTCAAAATCTAGAAGGCCTACAAATTTTCAGTCAATGTCATTCTATATTGACAGCTGTCAAAAATATAAAAGCTCCAAATTTCATCCAAATAGCATCAATCGTAAGAAAGCTAGAATTTTTTCTTTAAAATTGAAATTTTCTGATTTTTCAACATAACTCGGGAACTAATCAAGGCATCGTGCAGTTCTCTTCATATTCCTAATAACCAAGAAATTGCGCAACTTTTCTTTTACGGTTTAGGAGATGCCAATGGTACAGTGATAAATTTCAACTCGATATCTGCTCTCGTTCTCAAATTATCACTCGGACAGGGGTAACGAGCGAGCGAGCGAATAACCAGGAACTAAAGTACCTCCGCTAGTCATCCGCAGGGTTATTCTTAACTTTCGCCAGGTTAAATGCGTATTCTAAGTTTTCGTCGCAGAATTTTAATAAAAAAATTGTTTTTTTTTGTTTTTTATTCTTGGCATCATAGGATCCATCACAAAAGTGTTGCAAATTTGAACTAAACGTCAATTTTAAATTTATTCCATTTTTTGATAAAAATAATGTAAAAACTCTCTGAGAGACTCACAGTTTTGACTAACCTTGTAACTTCCCCACACTTTTTGGCTATTATTAATTTGACGATATGGCTAGCCGACCGATAACGGCTGGCCCCTAATAAACGTGTTGCGCTAATGCGATTTTCTAGAATATGTAGATTTGCACATAAACATTGTCCATTTTTCAGGATGTTGATAGTTTTTTTGACCTTTTTTTAACTTACAGAGTTAGTCAAATGTATGGAAACAGCCAATTGTTTCCCAAATGATTCACCTTATCAAAAAATTCTTCAAATAATACTTGAATAAAAAATTTAGGCGCACATTTTGGGTTAACCAATTTTATCTTGACATTGACATTGCCAAGTAATGACGTCATCGATTTTTTTTTAAATGAGAAGATATGTCAGGTGTAGTATCATTGGAAAGGTACGGAACGTCTGTGTGTTTTAAATTCTGGTCATGCTACATCACACAGGCGCAGTTCTTTGGAAAAAAGCAAAATACGCTCTAATAATTATAAGCAGGGGACCGTATTTACCTAAAAAATTGTAGTGGTGAAACATACGTCACAAAACCGATCGACATTTCCCTTCCCTACTCGACTTGGAGCTGCAGCGGACCAGGCATGTAGTGGCTGGCCCCCACACTCCCGAGAGGGCATTTGCTCTTTTCTAAACTGTACAAGTTTCAATAGTAATTTCGAGGTTTTGCAGGCATCCCCCCGCAGCAGTACGTGCCCCCGCAAGCCTACGCGCAGCCGGGCTACGCCCCCCAAATGCCCTACCCCGGCGCCTACCCGGGCATGTAATATAAGGTCAACGTTAGCCAACACAAAGGGAGCTGGTTCCACTGACGCTAACCCCAATCCTTTTTGTTTTAACCAACCGCAATTAAACAAGCGTTAACTTTACGAATTAGGTCGCAAAAACAAATAAAAATGTACAGTCTAGCAGAATTTACCCCCGAGGAAGAATATCCAAAGTTAGTTCAATTGTATTATCTTTAGACATGCTTGGATTTAAGTGCTAGTTCGTAAATGTTAATTTTTTTTACTTTATATACTTTATCTATCGTCCATGCGGTGAGCGTTTGATTTAATTGTACATACGTGTGTGTACCACGCTAATGATGTATATAAGGGTGTCTAATTATTGGTAGAACTTTCCGCTCACCGAAATTCTCTTTTTCAAGTATAATGTATGTTATCATTCCCATTTATAGTGTTATTTAATACAAATATATGTATAAGTATCATTTTTTTTTGTTTAAATTAACTCGCACTATGATTGTTTTAGGTTAAGCTAATAAATCGTTAAAAGAATGCGTTTTGTTGAATACAGTTGGAAATAAGTTTGAATTTGGATTTGGCGGCAATTTTGAAACCATCACTTTTCTTGTCAGTGTTCAGCGCCATCTCTTATTAGTTGCCTTACCTGCTTTCCCCTACCTTAAGTTTATTTAAATTTTTTGTTATCAAATAATTTGAATGTTCCATTTAATTTATGCAATCGCAGTAGATAAGCCTCTGTAGTGTTTACTGCTTTTACAATTTTATCACGAAATAGTGAAAATGGAGGACATTTCTGAAATCTATCTCACCGATTACATCCCAACAATCTATACTACTCCCTGCACTCTCTGCTACACGCAAAACGGAAGAAGAAGACAATACGAAATCTTTGCAGAAAGAAACGGGGTGGCAATTATAGTGTATAACAAAACCCGAGACGTTTTAACCCTCGTCAAGCAGTTCCGACCCGCAGCCTACCTCAGCAGTGTCCGACCAGAGGATCGAAGGGGGCGCATTAACACCCAAAAGTACCCCCCTAGCCTGGGAATTACTTTGGAATTCTGTGGCGGGCTCGAGGACAAGGAGGTGCCCACTGAGCAAATTGCTCGTGAGGAAATTCTCGAAGAGTGTGGCTACGATGTCCCCCATGATAAATTGGAAAAAGTGATGACTTTCAAGAACCTGTCTGAGACTACGGGGGCTCGTACGACTCTTTTTTACTGTGAAGTGACTGACGAGATGAGGGTGCACTCGGGGGGAGGTGTTGATGATGAAGTCATCGAAGTTGTAGAAATGTCTGTGTCTGAAGTGGTAAAATACGCCTCGCAGGACTTTGTTAACAGTCCCGTGAATTTCATGCTGTTATTGTTCTGGTTTTTGAACGAAAAGTATAAAAAAATTTGAGTTTCTGGGGAATTTCGTTATGTGAGGTTACCAAAAAATTCGAAAACTAAGTTTTTGATAGATGGCGCTGCGATTACAATTTCTTGTTTCTTTACCATTTTCGAAAACTGGTATAATATATGTTTTTCAAGACTTCGTGAATTTAATTCTGTTATTCTATTGGATTTTAAAATTTAAATGACGAGCGATAAGCTGAAATTTAGGAAATTTTGGTGCACGAGGTTGTCGGACACTTGTTGATTGTTGTGACAGGTGACAGGTGGCGTGGCTACTTACTTCCACTTCCACTTCATTTGTTTTCATGGCGTCCATTTAGGGAAAACTAAGTTCGAAAATTATTTAAACAAATAAATCGTCAATAAAAACAAGTGTTGATGAGTGTTTTTACAATAAAATAGCCGAAAAAATGTTCCGGTTTTTAAGTGGACGGAAGCGGAGGCACGAGACGAGGGGTGCCAACGGCACCTCCAGTGATATAAAGTCCGTGAAAATCGTGAATAAAAACCTAATTTTGTGCAGGGTGATCCTTCTAGATGGCACCGACCTTTCGGTGGAGCTTTCTGTAAGTTTTTCTTCAAAAGTTTAATCAATTTCAGGAGTTTTGAAACCGAATTCCGCCCCCCTAAACCTAACCCGATTTCTCTCAATCATGGGAAATTCTCACGGCAATTATTTAATTATTGCAGAAAAAGGCCGAGGCGAGAGATTTATATGAACAGGTTTTCTATTCGCTTGATTTAATAGAAAAGGACTACTTCGGATTGCAATACATGGACGTGAACCATGTGAAGCATTGGCTGGACCCTACAAAACCCATCAAGAAGCAAATTAAAAGTACTTCCTAAAGTTTTGATTTTCTTCTAATGATTTGTTTTAGTTGGACCCCCGTATACTTTGAGGCTAAAAGTGAAGTTCTATTCTTCTGAGCCGAATAACTTAAGGGAGGAGTTGACGAGATATCAGTTTTTCTTGCAGTTGAAGCAGGATATTTTGGAGGGGAGGCTAGAGTGCCCCCATCAGACCGCTGTGGAGTTGTCGGCTTTGTCTTTGCAATGTAAGTGTGTAGCTTGATCTAGCATTGCAATCTCCAAGTAATTCAATACTATACTCTGTCCGGGATCCACATGACCAAGATTCACCCAATTTCCATGGCGACTCATTGTTGACAACAATGATTCGCCATAGGGTGAATCCTGGTCATGTGGATTCCGGACAGACCATAGTAGGTCTTGGAGTGTCAAAAGTTATCAAAAGAACCAAGAGTAGGCTGTGAATTATAGCAATTTGTTTTTATTTCAATCACCAGTAGGCCATGAATCATTTTATTTGAAACTGTCATGCAAGTTGTATTTTGATTTTGTTAAAAAAAGTGACTTAACCTAATTTAGGAATTTTTTCGAGGATTTTATGCTGTAACTGTTACCAGAATTCCATGGCCTACTAGTGCTTAAAATAAAAGTAAATTAACGAGTACCTATACTACAGGATATCCCATACGTTTTGAGCCAAGTGTTGTTCAGGATGTTTATAAGAAAACTTACATTCTGGAAAATTGTAAAATAATAAATAGACAGCTATTTCTGGCGAACCAAATGAACCGAAATAAGATTATAGTGAAACATGTTTTCGCGACTGAGCAAAAGGGATTTGACTGAGTGATGACGTCACAAATGTGTCTACTTGAAATGCATTTTGCCTAAACTGAAATAAATCTGAAAGCTGTTTCACATGTTTATTTGACCTTAGAGCTTCAAATAATAGAAAAGTCACGTATTTGACAGAAGTCAAAACGGTGTCTAATGTAATTCCGTTCAACATTATATCGAAATTTACACTCTTTATAAAAACAATGAAAACGAAGTACATGTTTTCTGGAGATGTCATACCAACTGAAATATCTTGAAATGCATTTCGGTTTATTAAGTCGCCAGAAATCGCGATATGACAGTTACTTTGACATTTAATATGATGCGGCAAATCGCAATAATCCGAGGGACTTAGCGATTTTATTGTACAGTTTTTGGAAATTTTCTAGTCACTTAGCGATTTTCATCAACTCTGAATACTTTTCAACATTTTCAGTTTTCTGACAACGAAAGAACGCTACCAACTGAAAAAATAAAAAAACATTAATACTTCGCCCGAGGGGTTAATCAATTTGTGATTCTGGTGTACAGGTCTGTGGAATTTAGGGTATTTCCTATTTCTGGCGATTTTGGCCATTTTTGTTACTTTTGTTGGCGATTTTTTGCGATTTTCACCCGTCATAATCACTGAAGAGCGGCAAATTCCTGCCACGCGAAGTACTCGTATTCGTATTTCGTTCTGCGGTGCGTTTCCCTGACGGGTCCGCTGCATTCAGACCTCATGGTCCATTATGCCCGCACTGTGACAGTTATCCATTTCCTACAGGAACCCCGGTTCTGCAAAGACCCAGTACTTCTGCTGTAGAAACTGAATAGTGTTAATCGGGTGCTAGAAAAGCCACCCCGCTTTGCTATACGACGGCGGGTACTTCTGCTCTTTAGGGAGTTTGTTGAAGCTTCGTCCCGCGAACCCACTATAACCGGCAGGTCTTTTTCAGCCCTGCCGGATACAACTGGTTTCTTGGTGTCGAAAGCAGCTTAAAGTGTACCCTTAAAGGGTTCAGTTGAGGTATCAATTTATGTCCCTCTATGTTACAAACTGCAGACATCTTCCCCCAGTGTGGCCGACGGTTCTTGGTGGACAGCCCCATCAGCCACAACTGGTTGTTGGTGCCACAGTCCCTGAGGGTCTGCCAGTGTCACGGTACCTGTGCAGCTGTGGTATCTTTTTCAGTCCCATCAGTCACAACTAGTCCCTAGCGTCCTGCGCAGCACTATTATAACTACCCTTCCGTACAGACTGCAGACATCTTCCCCCCGTGTGGCCGATGGTTCCTGGTGGACAGCCCCATCAGCCACAACTGGTTGTTGGTGCCACAGTCCCTGAGGGTCTGCCAGTGTCACGGTACCTGTGCAACTGTGGTGTCTTTTTCAGTCCCATCAGTCACAATTAGTCCCTAGCCACAAAAGTCTGATAGGTCCAGTTGTCAAACTGTCCCTATCGCAACCGCGAGGTATTTTTTTATTTTATTTTTTTCCCTCCGTACAGACAACAGAAGTATCAGTCTTCCAGTCCCTCTGTTCAGACTGCTAGGTCCCGAAGTCTCAGAGCAGCTATGGGTGTCTTTCGACCCCATTTGCCGCATTGAGGCCTCCAGTATCCTCTTAAATCTGGTCTGAAATTCCCAGTTAACCCCGGGAATTCGGTCCGCCCTCATTCCCTGAGGGTCTGCCAGTGTCACGGTACCTGTGCAACTGCGGTGTCTTTTTCAGTCCCATCAGTCACAATTAGTCCCTAGTCACAAAAATCTGATAGGTCCAGTTATCAGCCTATTCCTATCGCAACCGCGAGGTAATTTTTTTTTTGTCCCTCCGTACAGACAACAGAAGTATCAGTCTTCCAGTCCCTCTGTTCAGGCTGCTAGGTCCCTAAGTCTCAGAGCAGCTATGGGTGTCTTCCGACCCCATTTGCTGCATTGAGGCCTCCGGTATCCTCCTAAATCTGGTCTGAAATTCCCAGTTAACCCCGGGAGTTCGGTCCGCCCTCATGGAGCCCGGCGCATGAGGGTAAGGCTATTACTCTGAGAGGGCGCCCGGTGTCACGCGAAGTGGAGCACAGGGTTTTATTGGCAAAAATTTTTGTTTATCTTTACAGAACGGTCAAATTACGTTTCTATTTTGCCCATGTTCAAATAGAAAATTTTTGATCCCACTGACATTTCATTACAATTTATGTCGTTCGTCTTTAACTTGATACGCTTCACTTGCTTTAAAGCATTTTCAGTCCATTTGAAACATTATCCCATATTGATTGACAACTGGTTTGAGTCACTTGTGCGGAGGATACTGGGTGTCCCAAAATTAGATGATGTATTTTACGGGCGTATTCTACGATCAAAAATATGAAGAAAAGTTTTAATAAATCTGGGTCGGAAAATGCTTTCTAATTGAGCTAGGGCCCCTCAAAGGGGAGGAACATAATTAAGAAAGAGATTGGTCTAAAATTTACTTGGTTTATCAAAACTGCTGAAGATGACAATAAGACTGTCAAAATTGATCACAGAAAGGTAGACACTACTCTACTTTTATTTTTTTAATTTATTGGCACTGCATAAATTACTCGGAAGAAATTCAATTTTTTCGAATACGGTTTAAGCTATCGATTCGAGTTTCAACAGCACCTTTTTTACGTAAAAATGTACAGAGGATTCGAATTTTTGTTCATAATTGATCCGAGATGTCGTACAAAAAGGTTAGATACAAAAATGCCCGCATCCCCTCCACTTACGCACGTCCCTGAAACTTGCCAAGAATCATTACATACATCAGTCTTATTCAGCACAAAAATTTACAACAAAGTTCAAAATTTCCTGACCCTAAGTCGTTCCTCGTACAAATTTCATATTATTGATCGTAGAATACGCCCTTTTGACATTGCAAAAAGCAATAAACTTATTCAAAATTATGTATTCAGCTAAACACCCCAAAATTTGCAGTTTAAAATGTTTTAAATTTTATTGATTGCAAATACAAAACTGGTAGATAACTTTTTAAAATGGCCCCAAATTTGACAAATTTTCAAGTTTTTCAAGTTCACGTTTGACATTTGCAGCATAATTTGTACCCACGGAGAATCCCATCCCCTTCGCAAAAGGAGGAGAAGGCGACTATACTGCTTACCAAATTCTGTATTCCGGTTTAGTCCGGTTTAACTGTAGAAACGTTCGAAGCATCCAAATGCTCTTGTATATGGACTACGGGACAGCATTAGCGAAGATGGAGTTCGGCATTAGTGAAACCGAGGTTGCATGTCTGTTCCATTTTAAATTGCCAAGAATTACAAATGGAACAGACGTGCGTACTATTGTCCATATACAAGAGTACAAGGAATGCTTGAAATTTACTCATCAAGCTGACAATTCGGAGTTGCATTTTGTGGAGTAGTAATCGACTTCCTCTTCCTTTTGCTACAAAATGGCGGTTTTCCGGAAGTTACTCAGCTCCAGGTGTTTCTTTTAGGAATCAAAAGTGGGATTGTCCATCTCTTCTGGGACTTCAAAACCTACGATATTTCGTTTTTATTTCAACATTAAATAATTTACTACTCACTGAAACTCGCGTTACCTGCCGGCATGGATAGAATTTTAGGTGCAATTTGCGTTTAAAAAACTGTCAAAAATAGTTGTTTGTGTTCGTTGCCATGGTAAAATATTTTTCAGCCGAGCTTGGCGACTACGATAAAACTCAACACACCGCGGGCACCGTGTCCGAATTCCGCTTCGTCCCCAACCAATCCGAGGACATGGAAATCGAGATCCTGGAAGAGTTCAAAAAGTTGCGGGGCCTCACGCCTGCGCAAGCCGAACTCAGTTACTTAAATAAAGTAAAGTGGCTGGAAATGTACGGCGTTGATATGCACATAGTTTTGGGTAAAGACGGCATGGAGTACAGGCTAGGCCTAACCCCGACGGGCATCCTCGTCTTCGAGGGGGCCCAAAAAATCGGTCTCTTCTTTTGGCCCAAAATCGGTAAACTCAACTTCAAGAAGAAAAAGCTAACGTTAGTGGTGGTGGAGGACGACGACCAGGGGCGCGAGCAAGAACACACTTTCGTGTTTAGACTACACAACGAAAAAGCTTGCAAACATCTCTGGAAGTGCGCTATAGAGCACCACGGATTTTTTAGGCTTAAAGCGCCGGTGAAGGGGCCCAATGCTAGACAGAACTTTTTTAGGATGGGGTCCAGGTTTAGGTACTCTGGCAGGACCGAATATCAGAGTACCCATCAGAACAGAGCCAGAAGAGTCGTGCAATTGGAACGAAGACCCAGTCAAAGATATGGTAAAAGACAGAGCCACGTTTTGAGGGAAAGACAAAGACAAGAACAACAACACGAAGAAAAAACCGAAACTCACCAACCGGAGTCGAGTCGATGCAGTGCCAGATCAACGAAGTCCACGAAATCAAACACTACACTGCCTTCCCCCAGGTTGGTATTCATTATTGTTTTCGTACTTTAAAGCTGTTTGGTAGCCCTGTTTTGTCAGTGAAGACGTCTTCGACGCCTACAACGCCATCTACCGACAATCAGTTAGACTTCCTGTTAAAAAGTCTAGCCAAGGAAACTTTGAATGGTATTCAAAGAGATGAGGCTAGGAACGAAAACAACAATTTAGACGAAGATTCGAAATCACTGCTGTCAGAAATCCCGAATAACATTAGAAAATACTCAAATACTGCCAAACCTCTACCGGCAAGTCAAGTGAAATGTAATATTCTAAAAGGTTGGTATCTCCTGTCGAAGTTTTGACAGCTTATAACTTGATTTGCAGCTAAAATGGAGGAGGAGGGGAAGCTGACCAATCAGATGTTTGTGGCAGCAGCCAACTCGGACGAAATCGAGTTGAATTCGCTGAACGCGGCCACTTTTATATCCGTGGTAAGTTTTGGCTTTGGCCTTGAAATTTGAACAGCAGTTAATGGAGTTGTTTATACAGGGTGGCGATAAATTAACTTTATCCGTCCCCAGTCCCCCCACTCCAATGCTTTCTCAGCCTTTAAGTTTGCTCAGTACATCCGATTCTCAGGACTCAGAGTCTATGTACAAGCTGACTTTGGCTGTAACCGGTGCGCAGCCGCAGAGTCTGCTCAGCACAGACTCGCAGGTTAGCGATTCAGATTCCGTTTCCTACTCGAATCCTTTCACGAGTTATACCGATAACGTAAATCCCTATCAAGGAACGAATCCTTTCCTCAATCCGTTCAAAAACGAGGACGATAAAACCGAGGAAAAACAAGGACCAGAATCTCTCAAGGTAAAAAGTTGAACACCAGAACAGAGATGGATGTAGTGATAAATTTCAGAGCAACGAAGAAGAAAACGGACCGAAATCTCCCACGACTTCACTGAGCAAGCTGTCTCCGTGGTTGGTTTCGCAGGAGGTCGTGTCTTCCCCTGTTTCCAAGGTCAACACGACCGAAACGTCGATCATTCGAAAGTCAGTTATTACTACGCAGCTGTGATAGGCTCGCAATACTTACAGTAGATTTTTTATTTTTGTATTTTTTTGCATGCAGCTTCCAGGGACCAGGATTGTGATTCCGGCGAAATTTTTAAAAGTGCCATTTTACGAAACTTTTGACAGCTGTTCCGTCCGTTTGAAATTATTTTGCAATAAAATATTTATGTGTGTTAAAATTTCGTCTTTTAGTAATTCCTCATATTCCTGCGAAATGGTATTTCGTTTGTCATACGTCAAGAGTGGGATTTGTGCTACTGTCGCTCTCCCCTGTATGACACTCGAGGAAGGTTAAAAAAGCAATAGAGCATCGTTACAAATAAGATGTTTAATAAAAAACGTAAAATAAATACAAGACAGCACAAGTATTACTGTGAGATGGTATTTCGTTCGTCATACGTGAAGAGTGGGATGGGTGCTACTGTCGCTCTCCACTGTATGACACTCAAAGAACGGAAAAAAGCAATAGAGCATCGTTACAAATAAGATGTTTGTTAAAAAAAAGGCGGTCTCGGAGACGGCAGAAACTTCTACGCCGCACTGCATTGGATTAATAACAGCAGCATTTATTAAATTTTTAAATATTTGAAATAAGAAAGTTGCGATGCCAAAAGGGCACTTCGGGTTGACTGATCGGCTTCAAAATCTAATCAGCTCCTCTCCCGCACAGACAATACCTATATACCAAATTTCATCAAAATCAGTTCAGTAGTTTCGGCTGTAGCGTGTCCACAGACATACGGACAGACACACAGACACATTTTTCAAAAATAGGTTTTTTGGGTTCTTGGGACCCCGAAACGTAAAGATTTGATGTCAGTTCAATTTCGAATTTTTGATCGATTTTATATACTGCTCCGCCTTGAGCGTAGAAGTTAAAAATGTAAAATAAATAAAAAGACACCACAAGTATTACCGTCACTAGTAAACTGCGATATGGCATTTCGTTTGTCATACGTCAAGAGTGAGATGGGTGCTACTGCCGCTCTCCACTGTATGACACTCAAGAAACAGGGTAAAAAAGCAATAGAGCATCGTTACAAATAAGATGTTTATTAAAAAATGTAAAATAAATACAAGACACCACAAGTATTATACTGTGACTAGTAAAGTTAAGTACCCGACAGATGACTCAGTCACCTCAATTAGCACCTTAATATCAATAAAATTGTCGAAACGAGTGTTATATCACAAAAACGTTAAAATCTTATTCCTCGATATGAAGACTGAAGGCATTGCTTTGTTTCCCGTTAAGTTGAGAGAAATTTTGTAAAATTAAGGCCAGACATTGTGCGACGTTTAAATTTGGGGCACACGACAAGGCGGGGGTCATTCCATCGTTGTCGGTTATCAAAACCGAGGCACCTTTCTCCAGAAGCTCCTTGGTAACTTCTACTAGTCCGTTTTTGGATGACACGTGCAGAGGGCTAAAACCTAAAATTAAGAACGTCCTACATTTTAGTAGACTTACGTTTTTCCATCGCAGTTTCTAGAGTTGATCATTGGATTATTGTCGGTGTTTTCTAGAATCAAGAGGGCTATACTGACATGTTTCCTGTAACATGCCCAATGTAATGCTGTATTCCCTTGGTTGTCTTGGGCTGTTCTATCCACGACGTGCTCAATCAAGTACTCCACGAATGACAGTTGCCCGAACTGCGCAGCTGCAATCAAAGGAGTACGTCCTTCTTCATCTCGTACTTCGGCATTGGCACCTTTGTCAACCAAAAGCTTCGCACATTCCACGTGCCCATGCAAAGCCGCTATATGCAACGAAGTGCGATCACGTGAATCCCTCAAGTGGAGAATTTCATCCCCGAATTTCGCCAACAAGAGCTCCAGACAACGTTCAGAACCTGAAAACCTAAAACCGAGTTAGGGAAAAATTGGCGCCCAACGTGGGGCTTACGAGGAACAGTGCGCAGGGGAAAAGGGATTCCCCTCCAACTTCTTGAAAATGTCGTTCTCTAACATGAACTCGACGCAATTCGAATTGCCGTTATAACACGCCCAATGCAAGGCAGAGCACTCTTGATGATCGAGTATAGCAGTGTCGGGGTGCTTCATATAACTGAGGATCGTTTGCAAACAAACGAGGTGACCACAAGCGGCTGCTAGATGCAACACTGTTTTGCCATACACGTCGACTTCCTTGACTCGGGCGCCGTTTGATAACAACAACTGAACCATACTGTTTTGACCCATGACGACCTGATTTTCGAAAATTATTACGAAAACTGTGCAAGATGTACTCACTGCTCGGAATAGGCACGAATGTCTGTCATCGTCGAGAATGTTGGGATCTGCACCGCATTTGAGAAGAGTCTGTACGCATTCTATGTGGTTGCCCGAAACTGCCAGCATCAAAGCTGTTCTTTGAAGACTGTCAATGGCGTTGATGGCTTTGCCATCTTCGCTATTGTGGAGGAGGAATGAAAGACACTGGTTGTGGCCGTTTTTGGCGCTGTAGTGTAACGGAGTCATTCCGTTTAACCTATCGGCGATGCCTACTTTAGCACCAAAACGAAGTAGTATATGCACGCATTGCACGTGACCTTCTCTAGCGGCTAGCATTAAAGGGGAGAGTCCCTGCTCAGTTTGCACGTTAACATCCTGGTAATAAGTCAAAACCGCTCGCATTACGTTCAAGTCCCCTAGTTTTGCCTGAAATAGTACCCTAGTGAGTGTCATGTGTTTTACTTACCGGCTATGGATGCTGTTATGATTGGGCGAAGAATTATTAAATTCTGTTAAAACTTACAGCCAAATGGGGGGTGATATCAGGCAAGCCTGCCTGTCTAAAGATCTGCTTATGGTCGATTTCCCATAAGAGTCGAGCTATAGCGTTGATATTTCCTCCAGCCATGGCGTAGTGGATGGCCGTGAACCCCCTGTTGTCTTTTGCAAAAGGATCCGATTTGTGCTGAAGTAAATATTCGACGCATTTGCCTTCAGTGTCGTAGCCTGCTGCGAGGTGTAAAGGGGTGCAACCCTCGAAGTCCGTCGCGTTGGTGCTGCTACCTATGCCTACCAACGTGAAGACGCATTGGTAGTGACCTTGGCAGGCCGCGTAGTGGAGGGGGATGCGTTTGATGTTGTCCTCGAGCTGGAAATTGGCGCCTTTGCTCACCAGGAGGTCCAAGCATTCCACTGATCTGAAAGCAGGTACATAATAAATTTAAAAAAAACTGAGTAAAAACTATTGATTTTGTGCCAATTTCAACTGTTTTAAGCCTTGCGTTTCAGAGAAATAGCTTAAAGGCAGTGTTGCCAAGTCGAACATTGAATAATTTGTAGGTTACATCTCACTACCTAATGAGCCGACAGAATATGTTCATCCAATTAACAATAAGTAACAACTATTCCAAAAAACTAAATAGTTTTGAAAACTCTTCTTTTCCAACAGTCATGAAAGAAATATTGATTTATATCTCTGTCTCATGTTACCTAGTATCTTGTCACATGTGTAAAAAAGACGAACAGATTCTGCAGGTGTGACGTTGCTCGGGTATTTCCGACTGTTCCAACAAAACAAATCGAGACAAGAGCGACATGACAAAAGTTATTCATGTATGAAGGGAGTAAAGTACAATTTTAATCCCGGTATGAAGGGAGTAAGCACCATTTTAATCCCGAAGCTAAAATAAGTATTAACGAACTTTTGTTGGTTATTTATGACCGGGAATAAACAAACTCATTAATCTGTTTTTTAATAATTCAATGTTGATTATTATTACCGGCAGAAAGTAATGGATTCGAATTCTCCCTAGGGAGTAAAATGAGTTGTTTTTAATAGGTATGTACTTTTGATTATTGTCGACAGGGAGTAACAAATAATTTTTTTTTTCGAGGGAACGAAGTGTGGTGGCCTCTGCAGCTGCCATTAATTACTAGAGTACATACTAGCAAAAATGTTTAGACAAATAAACTTTAACTTGGAAAATAATCAGGATAATAACCAGGGCTCTGGACCCATTTCAAAAAGGGGTTCCGGTACGGTTCCGGTTCTCGATCGAAAAAATTATAGGTTCCCGTACGGTTCCGGTTCTGGGTAAAAATAAATTTTCGGTTCCGGTACGGTTCCGGTTCCTTGCCCGCATTGCAAAAAGGGTTCCGGTACGGTTCCGGTCCACGAAATAAAAAGGGTTTCGGTACGGTTCCGGGTTCCAAAAAGGTTCCAATAGAGAAATCTACGTATTATCCAGAAGTCAAGCTTATTTGTAAAAATTTACATTATGACTGGAAATATTTTCACTTGTACCTACTTGTCACAAACCCGACAAACAGTGAATTCTTTGTTAAAAGTGGTTGATGGAACCCCGAAAATTGAAAGGGTTCCGGTTCGGTTCCGGTTCCATGCCTGCATTTCAAAAAGGGTTCCGGTACGGTTCCGATTCCTTGCCCGCACTGCAAAATGGGTTCCGGTACGGTTCCGGGTTCCAAAAGGTTCCGGTCCAGATCCCTGATAATAACAAGTTTATTCTATTTATTTAAAAAGGATGATAAACGTTTGTAGAATATTTTTTCATAAAGCTTACAGAATACCGACAGCATTGCATTGGATTCGTAACTGACAATTATGTCACTTTGTGGATGTTAGGCAAGTCGCAATTCTTCAACTTCTACTACTTCTTGAGGATCTTAAATACTATGGATTGTCTATGTACATAGGTAATTTATATGGTAGGAAATGACAGCTGATGCGACCTTGGGAGTGGTCCAGAACTCCCACAAATTATCTACTTTAATATACCTATACTAAATTCTCAACTTAGTGGTTCCTAGACGTCAACGCTTAACCCATATTGTGGTACTACTGCACACTTTAAAATAGACAAATGATGCGACCTTGAGAGTGGTCTAGTACACCTGTCACAGTTTATATACTTCAATGTATTTCCTAAATTCTCAACTTATATTGTAAAGTGTGGATTAAGGTTAAGGTTTACCCCATACTGTAGTAAAACGTCAAATTTTAATATTTGACATCAAATCTCATTTCAGAGAGAAACATAGGTGAGCGATATTATTAAAATGAGTGAATTCTCTTACACGTAGTGTAAGTGACAGCTGATGAGACCTTGAAAGTGGTCTAGTACTCCCACAGTTTATCTACTTCAATATACCTACTAAATCTTCGACTTGTATTATACATTGTGGATCCTAGACTATAAGGTTTACTGCATACTGTAGTAAAACGTCAAAATTTGATGTTTGACATACGAAATTTCACTTTAGAGCGAAACAGAAGTGAGCCAAAAAGAGTGAACTCTAACATGTTTGACAATTTAAATGGAAGGAAGTGCGACAGGTGATGGGACCTTGAGATTGGTACAGAACTCCCATAGTTTATTTACTTCAATATACCTACTAAATTCTCAACTTATATTGTAAATTGTGGATTCTAGACCTCAAGACTTACCCCATGCACAATTTAAAACTGCAAATAATGCATTTGACATATAAAATTTAATTTCAAAGCCAAACAGGTGAGCCATGTTATTAAAAAGAGCGAACACGTGGACAATTTAAATGGGAGGAAGTGCGACCTTGATATTGGTACCGAACTCCCACAGTCTATCTACTTCAATATACCTACCAAATTCTCAACTTATATTGTAAATTGTGGATTCTAGACTTCAAGGCTGCTTCCCCATGCACATTTTAAAATTGCAAATAATGGCATTTGACATGTAAAATTTAATTTCAGAGCGAAACAGAGGTGAGCCATGTTATTAAAAAGAGTGAATACGTGGACAATTGAAATAGGAGGAACTGAGACAGGTGATGCGACCTTGAGAGTGGCCTAGTACACCCACAGTTTATCTACTTCAATATACCTACTAAATCGTCAACTTATATTGTAAATTGTGGATCCTAGACTATAAGGTTTACGGCATACTGTAGTAAAATGTCAGAATTTGATGTTTAGATGTTTAGAGCTTAACAAAGACAATTTACCTTGAGATTGGTACAGAACTCCCACAGTTTTACTAAATTCTCAACTTATATTGTAAATTGTGGATCCTAGACTGCAAGGCTGTTTTAAAACGACAAATTATATGACATTTGACACATTTCAGAGCGAAACAGTGGTGATTGTTGGAAGAAATACAGCGAACTTTAGCCAGAGCTGTCACCTACATAACCTCACTTTATATTTGACGTTTTACAGAAAAGTTAAATTTTTTGACATTTTCAGATAGGCCAGTGACCTTGAGAGGTCCAGAACCCCCACAGTCGACTTACCCTCTATACGCAGCACAGTGTGTGGCCGTCTTCCCACTGTCATCCAAAGCATTTAGATCCACCCCAGCCTGGAGCAGCTTCCGGCAGCACTCGACATACCCCGAAAGACAGCACATGTGCAACGGAGACCTCCCTTCGAACCCCCTCGCAGAAGCATTCGCCCCCCTACTCAGCAAAGTATTCGTAAGTAAATCATGCCCGTACCTCGCTGCAATATGCAAAGCCGTACACTCATTCTTATCCGCACAATCAATGACAGCCCCCTTGTCGATTAAAATCTTACTCCTCGTGAATCTTCCATGAATGGCAGTCATATGTAGGGGGGTCCTTCCGTCGAAACTTTGCCGATTTATATCCACTTTTTGTGTGAGAAGGAGCATCATGCAGTCAACTCCGTAGGTACTCACGGCTGCTATGTGTAAGGGGGTTTGCCCCCGGTAGTTTATTGCTTCGATATCAGCCCCCGTGGTTATTAATTCCTGGCAGACTAAATGATGCCCGTTGAGACAAGCGATGTGCAAGGGGGTATTCCCGTAAACATTTTGAGCATCAATATCAGCCCCACTCGATAAAAGAAGCTTCGAGACTACATCGCTGCCGCTAGCTGCTGCGACATGCAGAGGGGTGTACAAATTCCTGTCTTTCACATTAATATCGGCATTATGTCGCAGTAATAACTCGACAGTATCGATATGTCCGGTTTGAACAGCACAGTGAAGGGGTCGACAATCTTTTTTATCACAAGCATTCACGATGCATCCTCGGGTCAGTAAAAGTTCGGCACTAAAGGTATGTCCACTGTATGCGGCGTGGTGAAGAGCTGTTCGGCCAGCCCTATCCGTGACATTTGGATTCGGCACAAACTTCAACAACTGCTCGATACACTCGTAAGCTCCATTAGCGGCTGCTATATGTAGAGGGGTCTGCCAATGCCGATCACGAGCATTAACATCCGCTTGGAAGTTCAACAAAACCGAGACTGTATCAATCGAACCTATCGAGCAAGCCCTGTGCAGAGGGGTAATCCACTTGTTATCCTTCGCATTAACCCGAGCCCCATTTGACAGCAAAACTGATGCAATTATTGCGTTACCTTTAAAAGCGGCTGCATGTAGTGGGGTTCTTTTATCCGAGTCTAAAATCAAAATTACGCAATTTTTAATCAAAAACAAACATTCGTTACCTAAACAATTCACATCCTGCTTGAATTTAAGCAATCCTTTAATTTCTTCCGGTTCACCGCCTACGAAGATCGCTTGCACGATGAGGGGCTGCCAAAATAATAAAATTAATTGAGGTTAGTAAACGGGGGCTATACCTGTTCCTCGAGCTGTAGAATGACCATTTTCTATACAAAAGGCCCCATTTACGACGCTTTTAAAAAAATAAAACGGGAAATCTGCCAAGGAAATGTCAAAGTGACGTTTACATAACCTAGAAAGTGGAGATCGAGTGGGGTGCTGTCCGCGTGCGCAAAAGCGATCTCGTGGCGGGAAATTCACATTTTGTCATGGCGGGAAGTTCAAATCGTAAAACTCGCAAAACATTTCAGGATCAAAAAGATCATTATTAATAACGTTTATTATTGAGATAGTAATCCGTAATATGCAATTTAAATATTTTTCAGATGTTCGGTAGCGGTAGCTTTTATTGTTCCTATGTATTCGTTAGGGTTTAGACAGGACTCAAATCCGTTCTTTTCTCCTTCCAAAATGTCCTTTAAAATAAAGATTAATCCATCTCTTAAACTCTCTCTTAACTTTTTGCAAATTTTCTTCCATCACCAAAAATTGCATAATTTACAACTAAATGCATAGAGAGAGATATGTGGAAAATGATGGGGATTTTCTTTCTACGTTGTAAATTAAACATTTAATACCAGATTGCATAATTTACAACTTAAACAAAAACAGCCACCGAGTTTCTATGGTTTTTGAAAAAAAGTCTGTGTGTCTCTGGTCACGCGCTACAGCTCAAACGATTGAACATATCGAGATGAAATTCGGTATTTGCAGCCTGCCAAATCGGTGCGATTTTGGCGCTACAACTTCAAAGTTTTAAATGTAAACCCAAATTTTTCGTACCATCGTAGGACAGCTTTTCAAATTCCGCTTCCAAAAATGAATGTATTCACACTTTGCGATAAATCGGTGCCGTGAAGAAAACATATGAAGTATGAAGACTACAGGGGGAGAATAACAATCTAAATCACATTTTTATGTTTCCGATATTAACGCAATTCAAAATTTCAAGATTTGTCCAGAAAGCATGAAAAAAACCTCGAAGAAAATTTGCTTGCAACTACGTTTAACTGAAAGCTAAAAACTCAGGTACCTAATAATTATTTGATATTGGAGCTTGAGTACAGAACCATGTGTAACAGTGATTTTCGATGGTTTTTTTCACCAATTTGAGGGACTTAAGATCGCTATTCCAATAAGTACCACCATTTCTTAATTTCTCGATTTTTTAGTGGTTAAGAATCTGAATAGAATTAATAATAATAATAATAATTGATTTATTTCCAACAGGTATGGATATACCCAATTACAGGAAATATTTAAATAATTTAACTTAAATAACAGTTCAATAATAATACTTCAACTAAAATTACAATACTTCAACTAAAATTACAATACTTCAACTAAAATTACAACAAATAACTTTGATGACTCCTAGGAGGTTTCCCGGGTGCAGTCCAGAATTAACTTCTTCGAGTCATAGAAAATGTCGCATAATTCAGCGATTACATTGTGGTTACTGCACATTACATAAACTGGTGACTTTAATGCCAGATTAGTTCTCGAATTAGAGCAATAGAAAACGTTAACACCCCGAGACGCCTGACGTGGAACGTGGAAATTAATCTGGGATAACAGGGCAGGAGAGTCAGCCCTATTATGCAAGATGTCAAAAAGAAACGCTTGACTAAACGTAACCCTCCGTTGCTGCAGCGAGGTGAAATCAAATTTCTTGAGCAGAATGGAGTGGTCATATCCCTGCGGAGGGTAGGTCCCATTGGACCGAAAATATAAAAACTTTAGAAATTTTCGCTGAATCCGTTCAAGAGACTCACTGTGTACATCATAAATCGGACACCAAATAATCGAACAGTATTCCAACCTTGACCGGACTAATGAGAAATAAAGCATTTTTAGCGCAATGGTGTTTTTGAATTGGCGACAGTTACGCATAATGAAACCAAGTTGCTTGGAGGCTGATAAGCGGATGTGGTCAACATGATGTGTAAACGACAACTGACTATCGAAGTATAGACCCCCAGGTCTTTAATCAGATCAGTCCTAGACAACAGACTAGAACTAATCTTATACTCAAAAGTGATAGGGTTGAACTTGCGCGAATAAGTTACGACTTTGCATTTAGAAACGTTCAAATCTAGCTTATTGGACACACACCATTCAGACAAAAGATTCAGTTGATTCTGAAGTTCAATACAGTCAAACGACGTTTCAATTTTAGAGAAGAGCTTTAGATCGTCTGCGTATAACAGCTTATTAGTACTGAGGACTGAGGCTATATTATCAATGAACATTGTAAACAGCAGAGGCCCCAAGTTTGACCCTTGGGGCACTCCAGAGGTACCAGCGTAAGTGATAGAATCGTGACCATTAAACGACATTCCCCTATATCATTCCTCGAAATCTAGAACTCCTAGAAAATTTCTGTGAATTCCATTCAATATGAATGTTCCAAGTTTCATTTAAATATTAGCATCAATGGTTAGGGAGATATTAATTTTTATTTGAAATCGCAATTTTCACATTTTTTAGAATAACTCGACAACGAATCAAGATATCTTCAAATTCTTAATCACAAAGAAATAGCGCAACTTTTCTCTAATTTAACCAACTTCGTATCTCTTACAATTTAGGAGATGCCAATGGTGAGCAGTGAAAAAGGAACCAGCCTGTATATTAATAAAAAAGTGATGGCAAATCACTACTAAATGGCGGCATAATCTCGATTTTCACTTTTTTGGACTTAATCTTCATGTACAGAGCATTCCAATGAAAACTTTCCACCCGAAATATCTCACAAGTACACCGAAATATGAAAATCTGCTCGTACAAGTTGATTTTTATATGAAGGGGGACACTTAAATCTGTGATTGATTCACCTCCTGACTCCCACAACCCCCCCCCCCACTTGTGATATATTACTTTAAAGCTAATTTTGATATCTCTAAAAAATTTGCATCGGTTTACACAGAATTTCGAACCCTTTAAAATTATGGATCGCAAAGGATCGACCCTTCAAATTTAGACTTTGAAACACCGTACTTTCAAACGACTCGTCCGTCGTAGATAACCATTTTGGACTCCACTAAAAAAGAGTTCAAAGAGTCTATACCCGACCGCTTTGAATTATTATAAACATTGCTCCTAACGGCTCTGAATATTTTGAAGTCGCAACTTAATTAAATGACTAAAAATTGATAGGCTACAAAATGCAGCCTTAATAAATTGTATGCGACCATTCGTTTTCAAGTTACGACCGTTTGAAAATTAAAAAGGATAAATTTTTGACTTTGATGCAAAGAAGGGGAATCGAGTTTGATGTCAAACAAAAAATATTCACTATGAAATGCAGTTATTCCGATTTCTATGCAACTATCGTTCTGGATTGAAAACCTCAAAAACGAAATTTTTGAGTTTTGCCACAAATTTTGGAAATTGTGGGTTGAAAATTAGTCGAGCTTGGTATCACACAGAAGCTCGTTAAATGAACTACGGAATGCATTTCTGTGATTCCCAAGAAACATTCCGTTCTTAAGTTATTGCCGATTGAAAATTTCAGAAAAATGTTTTGTTAAATTTTTTGATTATAGAGTTGGAGACAACAATACTTCTTGGACATGTTGACAGTTAAAATTGATAAATACTAGAAAATTCAGAAGACTAGAAATTACTCCGTGGATAAGGGGAAGCAGTCTTGGGGAACGGGGAAATTTTGTGTCTCAAGTTTTCAAGCTTAGAAAGCCACAAATGTCATTATCCTCAGTGTCATGCCAAAGTGACATATTGCGCATCTTGTCTAGGTGTTAGGGCCCCTTTTCTTCATTTTTTGTTTGTAAAATTGCCCCCGCGATGTTTCAAAACAGAATCAAGCCTAAGCCTGCCAGGGACGTGAGGGAATACCTCCTCTCCAAGCAAGCAATGGAGCTCCAAAGGTAACCCCTCTCCTCCTCCTCCTTTTACACAATCCTCCCTCAGAACCAGCTGGGATCCCTTAGACTCCCCCAGGATCACCCTGGAACGAGAACACGAATCTCTAATAGAAACCGAAAAGTACCTCGAAGATAAACGCGAAGAATTCAGAACGAAACGGAAAGAATTCGACGAGCTGTGGAAGAAACTCGCTGATGACGAACGCGAACTCAAAGAGAACTTTACGAAATTCAATAGATTTGTTAGGGAGAACTATATAAAGAGGGTGAGGGCTGCGGGAACACTGGAAGAGCAGAGGAAGATCAGGTTGAGTAGGGAAAAGGACGTGGTCGACATCAAAAGAAGGATTGAAGAGTTGAAGGAGTCGAAGAAAACGATGGAAGTCCAAGTACGTCAGCACATGATCTACGAGGATTTTTTGAATCGCGTTGCGGAAGAAGGGGGTGCCACTTTAAAGACTTCCACTGATATTCTAGGCACTTACGAGGCTTACGCGGAGTCCAGGACGATCCTGGGGGAGAAACAGGAAGACACGCTGAAGAAGCTGGAGGATGCAAGGAGTGACATGGCTAGGCTTACCGAACGGTGGAAGCTCAAGATGGTGGGATTGCACAACAGGATTTCTGAGCTTCAGAGTCGCTTCGAGGATGCGTCCTCTAGGACTCGGCGATGGGAGAACGTAGTCGTGCAGATTAAGGAATATATAGGGAATACTTTGGGAGACGTTGAGACTATAAAAATGTCGACTTGGAATACCTACAGGAAAATGTGTCATCGTCAAAACTCCGAGCCTACGCTTCACGTGGAGGAGTTGGAGAGTCAGTTTCTCTTCATTAAAAACACTCTGAAACAACTGAGGAAGATAAATGTAATGTTGGAGAAACAGCAGACGGCAGGCAAAGGCTCGAAGCATCGAAAAATGAAACAATAAAATTATAAGTGCATACCGTAGTTTTATTTTTTAATTAATCATCAGGACATCATTTCCTACTTACCTAATTAGCGGCAAGATTTTAAAGACCTTGAACACAGTCATTGCGTGTTCAAAACCATCTCATTTATTGGTCAATTGGACTATAAAACCCTAAATTGGCATTTATAATTAGTTGCAAAAATGAAGTTTGTCGATGTTGAGGACGAGTACCAAAAAGACGAACGATTGAAGAAGGGCGACACCCAATCCCTGTTGGATTGGGTAAATAAACAACCGCATTTACCCAAAATCGACGGTAATTTAATTTGTTTTGAAAGTGAAGGAAAATTTTTTGCAGAACGTGTCGCTATTTTCTTTTTACAATCCTGCTACTACAGCAACGAAAAGGCGAAGACTGTTATCGACAATTACTTCACTGTGAAGACGCATTGCCCTGAGCTGTTCAGGGGGCGCAACCCCCTAGTTTCACCCCTGAAAGAAGCACTAGATGTAGTGTCAGTTGGTATCCCTGCTCTCCCTAAACTAACTCATCTTTCCAGATTATTCCTGCCGTTAGCCAGGAAAACCCCAGAAGGTTACTCTGTGATCCTCGCCAAATTCATGGACACCAACCCTGAAAAATTCAATTTTGGGCTTTGCGTCAAAGTTTTCGATATGGTTTTCACCCAGTGGCTCTACCAGGGTGGTACCTCCCAAGGCCACTTGATTTTGTTTGATATGTCGGGTACGGTTTTCGGGCACGTCATCAAGTTGAACCCTTTGACTATGAAGAAGTTCTTGTATTATTTACAGGAGGCGTTGCCTCTGAGGTTGAAGGGGATGCATTTCTTCAACTTGGTGCCTTTTATGGACAAAATCGTGGCGATTATGAAGCCTTTCATGAAGAAGGAGCTGTTTGAAATGGTTTTTAGAATTTTTGGTTTTTGAAAGTTAAATTGATGGTTTTTAGTTGAATTTCCATGAGTCAATGGAGGGGTTGTTCGGGCACGTGCCCAAAGACTGTTTTCCTGAGGATTATGGAGGGCAAATGGAAGCTACTACAGTCCTTCATAGTAAGTCCTTGATGACTCAACATCTATTCTGTTGATTTTAGTGCCGAAGCACATGCGCAGGTACTATAGTTTTAGAGAATTCTCTCGATCGAATAACTTGAGAACGAAAGAAGATATAGAGGTGAAATCTTGTATTTTTTGCGCCCCTATAACTCGCTCACTTTAACTTCAAAATACAGAACACTGATTTAGACGAAATTTAACTCTTGGACATTATTAACGCAGGAGACTAATTGAACGCACACCTCAATATATGAATCATTCACTGTGAATAAGACTCTACAGGGATACACATCGCATTGATATACGGCTTTTACAGAAAAAATGAAGGAAACATTATTCAGCAATGCCGATTTCTTCGCATGGGAGGACCAGCAAACCGTCGAGGAATCCCGCAGACCAGGACAACCAAAAGATATTGGAACTATTTTTGGAGTTGAGGGCACTTTTAAAAGACTCGAACTTGATTAATGATCATTAAAGAGGCATGTACTGTTATTAACTTTTAATGTTTACGTAAGGTACACAGTTCCATGGTCAGTTTTGCCTATCCTCACTTCGGTTTTCAAGGCAGAACGTTTAATGATAAATCGTTATTTTTATTTTGTCAATGAAAAATAAATGCTGATACTAATATAGAGATAATATTTAAGTTAGTCACGTCCTCCATTTTGCAAATTAGATGGGATCAACCTCCCATCTAATATAGAGATAATGTTTTTTCTTGCAATATTTTAAAAGTAGCGCGTAGAATGAAGTTTGAGGTCGTTAACGTGGAAGATGAGTATGGAAAAGATGAGCAGTTAAAAAAGGACGACGTGAGGGCCCTCATGGAATGGGTTGAGGGACAGGCCCACCTCCCTAAACCCACAGGTAAGCAAAATTGTTAAAATTATTGTCAAATACATAGCTAGATAAGATAGGTAATAATTTGTTTCAAGATTTGACGAAAATCTAGATTGAAAGTTTTCATTTCAGAGCTTCAACTAGTCCTGTTCCTGAACAGTTGTCGATATGATGCAGAGATGACAAAAAAAGTCATCGAAAAGTACTATACCCTGTACACCCTGTACATTGATGATTTCTTCGCAGTGCCTGACGATAGCACCATAGAAGACGCGTTGAAAAAAATGCAAGTCACTATTGTTCGATAAAAAATAAAACCACTTTCAGGTTGATAAAAACCCTGCCAGAGCAAACTCCAGAGGGCAGCACAGTTTTAATGATCAAAATAATGGACAGCGATCCTGCAAATTTCGATCAACAGAACCTCTTCAGGTTTAGCATGGCAGTGGTGTCATTACATCTCCTCAAAAATGGCACCAACAAAGGATTACTGTTAGTCTTTGATTTTGGGTGTTTAGGAGTTGGACATTTGATGAAACTAAACCTGTCAATGTTACGAAAAATCCTGCAATTCACCCAAGAAGCCTGCCCCCTGTGGATCAAAAACATTCATCTCATTAACATGAGCGGGATTAGCATGAAATTCGTGTCGGTTTTGAAGCCGTTTGTCAAAAAAGAGTTTTATGATTTAGTGCGACTTTAAAGCTGAGTGCTATAATTTGTAACGGAATTATTTCAGTTCGTTTTCCATTCAACTGAGCTGGACACGCTGTACAAATATATCCCGAAGAGGTGTTTTCCGAAGGAGATGGGAGGAAGCGCACCCTGTATAAGGCAATTGTCTGGTACCTACAAAAAAATCAAAACCATTTAATATTGGAAATCTTAGATGCTGGTGTTGAAAATTTGAAAGACAATGTAGAACTTCTTCATTGGATGAATACTCAAAGAGTGGACGAATCGAAGAGGCCCGAGAAGATGAAAGGCGGCTTCTGGTCTGGTTTCGGATTTTAGTGTAAATTTTAAACAGAAGGTGATGTGAGAGAAAATATTTTGGTTTAGTCTAAAAATAAATCAATAAAATGTGGACATCTGGAACATTTATTTTGATTTTTGGTTCAAAGAGATCGCACGTTTTAAACATAAATCGGGAGTATCTCTCTATCGATATAAAATTTATTATTGCGACTAAACTAAGAAAGCTGCAGTATTCTTCAGCTCATTGAGACGCGTATTCTTCTGAAATAAACAAATTTTGGAAGGGGTATCCCGATTTACATTTAAAGTGTGCGATCTCCTTTATTAATCCGATATTTAATCTCTACATACTAATCCATTATAATTTTTCAGCAGGAGGTATCTGCAAAGTATCAACCACTATTCAAAAATTTGCCTAAATGTTCAACATTCTGTTAATAGTTCAATCTCCCTCTATTAAAATGTAAAATATTCAAGATAAAAGTCTACGTAGGTATAGGTACTTATATTGTATAGATTTTTTCTATCAACATCTAAAACATGTCATTTTTTATTACCATCTTTCATCTTCGAAATAAAGTAAGTTTGAGAAAACGTCTTGAACTCCTTGTGCTGTTTGATTTTTGTTAACTTGTACAACAAACCTTGTCTGATTCAACATTATTTAAATAACTGACAATTCAACATACAAAAATTTGTCCTCATTCAACATCCGAATTTCTAATAACAAAGTAAAATGTATTCTTTATTGGTGTTTGTCAATTTTTCGTATTTGTAGGTTGAAGGGGGTGGTTTTCGGGTCTGCAACTTTTTGCGTCAGTTAGTATGTTTCTGTTGTAGATAGTCCGAGGGCTCAATTTCCTCCTAGTTAATTATTAGTGGTCGAGGGTTGAAGGCTGTGGGTTTTTTGGTGGTACAATTTTTTGCGTTCAAAATATTCTTCTGCGATAATGAGTGGTCCAAGGATTAAATTCCGTCCAAGTAATTTTTTTGTGTTTCGGAGTTGAAGGAGGTGAGTTTTAGGGGCGCAGTTTTTTTGTTCAATTCAATTCTTTCGGTTGTAGGCGGTGCAGGTGTTAAATTTCCTCCAAGCAAGTTTTTGTGATTGGGGGTTGAAGGGGGCGAGTTTCAGGAGTGCAATTTTTGTGTTAAATTATTATCCTCCGGAAAAAGGTGGTCCAATCTTAAATTTTCTCCATATCAACTTTTTGTGTTCGGGGGTTGAAGGGGGTGGTTTTAAATGGCACGAGTGGTCACGTGACCCCTCATTTGAAAGCTAATTTGATTCTAGGTATATCCGACGTGAAAATTTGGAGAAGATTCAGCTTTAGAAAATAATTAAAGTTACATTAAAATTTGTCTTGATGGAAATTAGATTTAGAATAATTTGCTTAGCGGCTTAAACTTGAAAAATATCAAAGCACAGGCAACACACTCTTGCACAAAATACATTCAATTGTTGATAATTTATCGTTAAGAAGAATTTTTTGCTATGAAAATAAGACCAAATACGTGTAGACAATTTTTTTAAATTTTTGTCATTCTACAGCAGCAATAAAAGCCGTTTTTTGCGATTTTGCCGTTTGAAATACAAATGCCCAGCTGGGATGGCTTTATTTTTCGAGTTTCCTATAAATTTGTTTAAAAAAAGCGTCAGACCAATCACATTTAAGCATTTGTAGTTCAAAACCCAAAATCGCCAAAAAACGGCTTAATTTTTTCTTAATTATTGGATGAAATGAGGAATCACACGACCCCCCTTGCCATTTAAATTTTTTGAGTTGTATATGACATATCTTTGACATTCCAAGGTCACGATGCTCAATAAGCAGTTCCCGAGATTTAGGGGGAGGGCGGACTTTATATGGCCGCACTGTATGTACCTATATGGGAAACTTTTCGATATAAAATTTATTGTTACGACTAAACTAATAGCAGTATTGGCGCAATAAGAACAATAATTTAGCTCATCGAGACGCGTATTTTGATTTAAAAAAAAATTATCTCCTTTTGACTGTAGATCATTGGTTTCAAGTGTCCAATATTGATCTGATTGAACTTATAAAAGTTGATTTGTTCGTAGCAAATTTCCTGTAAAAGGGTCATTTTGATTCAACTTCTACAGGAGGTTGAGTTTTATTCAACCCTAAATTAAACTTAAACCTTGTCTTTGAGGTACATTAAAGTTCAAAAAGAGTCTATTTTTAGGAACTGTACTCTTTCGCAAAGGGGTGTGCTGTGGGCTATGATGGGAAGGACGTCCTTTGCCCTTCGCATCAAATTTTAAGAAACGCAGGATATAATCTTCGACAACGCAAAAATAACTTAAAATAATTTCCGAGATTACGATGTAGCAAGTCCCCCCCCTATTGACTCATACTTTGTATGTGCAATCATAATACCTAAATCAGTATCACGGCCATCAGTTTTCAATCAGCATTTCCTCGTTTAGTGGCGCTTCCTTTTTATTAAAATAGGTTCGTACCTGCCTCCATTAAAACACATTAAAATCACTTCGTCGACATTTCAATAGGTCTTGAATAATTACCTACTCGAACTAAAAATATTTAATTCAAAAATATTAATTTTAAGCACCACTAAACCTGTAATTTTCAGTGATTTACGAGCGAGGTCAACTGGTGAGTTAGCAAAAATGCCACTCAAAACCGCCGATGTGGAAAAACTGTACGAAAAAGACAATCAGTTGAGGGGGGATGACGTGAGGGCTCTTATGGAATGGGTGGAGAAACAACCCCATCTCCCCAAACCCACCGGTAAAAAAAATATTAAAATTTTTAATTATTTCAAGTTTTTAGAACTGCAAATGCTGCTGATGCTGCAAAGTTGCTATTATCGGATGGAGGCGGCAAAAACTGCTATTGATAATTACTTCACTCTAAGAACTTTATGCCCTGAATTGTTTTCTCCTGTTAGCAAAGACGTCATTAAAAGATCATTTGCGACTATGTGAGTGTAAAAATTTAGAAAGTTTTGCTGAAGGATTCTTGTTAGGTTCATGGGGATACTGCCCGAGTCTACCCCTGAGGGCCATACCGTCGTGGTGGGGGGGTTGTTGAATTCTGATGCGAACAAATATAATTTTTTAGAACAAACCAACATTTCAAATTGGATGACTTTAGCCCATTGCATGGTCAATGGGCCGACTAAGGGCTTCGTGATGGTCGTAGACACGAAGAATTTAACATTTGCTCATTTAACAAGAATTAACTTGGCGATAATGAAGCAACAATCACTTTACGTGCAGGTCAGTTTTACTGATAGTATCAGTAAAGTCTAGACGTGCCTTTTTTAATTCCTAGGAAGGAGCAGCTTTAAGACTCATAAGCCTCCACTACATTAACTCCTCCTCCTTCGTGGACAAGTTCATATCAATGATCAAACCCCTTCTGAAAAAAGAAGTTTTCGACATGGTAACCTCCAAACTCCTCTTAAAAATTTCAAATTATTTTGGTTCAAGATCCACATCTACACGGATGATATTAAAGGCCTCTTCCAAGTCGTTCCCAAGAAAATAATTCCCAAGGAAATGGGGGGAGGTTCGCCCCTGACCTTAAAGGAGTTGAACGGTTTTGCAACTTCCATTAAAACTTGGACTAACGTTAAGTTGCAGATAAAAGCGTGGAGTTGCTGTTGAACAGCAGAGAGTTGATGGAGTTTGTGGCTTCGCAAAAAGTCGATGAAAGTAGGAGGCCGGGGAAGCCCAAGAATGCTGGACAGGTGTTTGGCGTTGATGGAACATTCAAAAAACTTGAAGTTGATTGATTTTGCTATTTCTGTACTAGAGGGGTTACGGCCAAATTCGACGACCAAAAAACGAAAACCAAAAATAATATTTTTATGAATCAATTTTGTGTTGTTCTATCCATGCTACCAACAATCCCCAAACTTTGTGCTGGTGTTATAAAATAAATGAGAAGCGCAAGTTTGAAAATTTTCGAAAATTTTGAAGCTAACTGTTTTTGTGGTTTTGGTGTGTAAGTCCAACATTTTTCAAAATTAAGCCATTAAAAACATAGCTTTAACCATCACTAGTTGGGTTAATTTGGAGGTTAACTTCCTCGGATAAAAGTGATGAGGATTAACATCGGGATTAACGGTTTCAAAAATTGTAAAAAAGTTAATTCTTGAATTTCAAAAATTCGCTCAGAATGGATTGCCTTCCTATCAGTTTGAAAGTTAACTCAACAGAAGTGAAGATTTAAGGTTTTTGCAGAACCATTTCTGGGTAAATCACTTCAAACAAATTGAGGTAAAAGATACCCTCAGCTATATGAAGCTGCGAAAATTGAGCGGCACGTCGATACTTTACTGATACTTGCATCTCAATAATAATAACTTACGTGAACTAATTTACGTCTCTAGAACTATTATTAATGATAATTACGGGATGAGGTGAGTATGCAATATTGTGATTTAAAGAAGTGAAGTTTTTAGTAGATTGCATAAAATTGTATACCTATTTGGTGATTAGACCGACATGTTTCGCCTTATTATTATTATTGACCCCGAGGATGCCCTAATAAGGCGAAACATGTCGGTCTAATCACCAAATATACAATTTTATGCAATCTACTAAAAACTTCACTTCTTTAGATATTATTAATGATTCTGTGCGTATCGGCAAAGTCTCGACGTGCCGTTGAACATTCACGGCCTTCTGGATGTTAAATCTTGTTTATTTATAGGTTATACATATAGTTTGAAAGTTGACGCAACAAAAGTGAATATTTAAGGTTTTTGTAGAGCCATTTCTGGGTAAATCACTTTAAACTTTTAAAATTGCGGTAAAAAGTGACTGAGTGGAAAGTTAACTCCAACTTGTTAAAAGTTAACTTCAGCTATGAAGCTGTGAAAATTGAGCGGCACGTCGATACTTTACTGATACGTGCAGGGTTACATCTCACTAACAATAACTTACGTGAACTAATTTGCGTTTCTTGAATTATTATTAATGATTCTGTGGGTATCAGCAAAGTCTCGACGTGCCGTTCAACATTCACGACCTTCTTGATGTTAAATCTTGTTTATTTATGAATTACCTATCAGTTTAAAAGTTAATTCAACAAAAGTAAAGATTTAAGGTTTTTATAGACGCGTTTCTGTTTAAATCACTTTAAACCTTTAAAATTGAAGTGAAAAGTTAACTCCAACTTGTTAAAAGTTAACTTCAGTTATGAAGCTGTGAAAATTGAACTGCACGTCGGTAATTTACTGATATACTGTAGGGTTACATCTCACTAATAATAAGTTAAGTGGACTAATTTAGTTCCCTAGAACTATTATTAATATTTCTGTGGGTATCAGCAAGGTCTCGACGTGCCGTTCAAGATTCACGGCCTTCTGGATGTTAAATCTTATTTATTTACCATAAACTACACTGCCGTCTAAATTATCTATTTATTGCAAACATCTCTTCTAATTAACATTGTGTGTCCCTCGCACTAATTAAACAAATAAATTAAGAATATATCCAGGTGTTCTCTCTCGAATTTCTCCCGCCTCAATTAAAATTCCTGAAAAAATCCATAAAGCTGCTTCTCCTCGTATTATTTCTCGTAATTTTTTGGCTATAAAGCCAGTGAAAATAATCCTCGCATTCAATCAAGCTCTGAATGGCACGTTCTAGAATCAAAATTAGGAAATTTACGTTCACGACATTCGCTGAACCTTTTAAAGCGAAAATCGGGGGTTGATCACCACCATAATCACTAGGCAAGCATTCTTTTGGTATAAATTTAAAAAAACTTTCCATGGTGGTGTGTGCATAAATCTGAGAAAAATCATTAAACAGGCACTTTTTTCCATTAATACCTGTTCCTGAAATTTTTTGCTTATGAACGGGGTGATGAGTTTCATGGCGTGATTGAAAATAACCCCCGAGTTCATAAAATGAATGCCCTTGACCCTCACAGGGAGCGCTTCCTAAAATAAAGCAAGTAGTAAAAGTACGGCGATTCTAGCCTCCCCCACTTGCGTGTACTGCAAGAGCGTTTTAAGAGTGCTCAGGTTTAGTTTAACAAGGTGCCCGAAGGTAAATCCGTCCACGTCAAAGATGGTTATATGACCTTCGGACAGTCCATATCTGACGTAATGGTCATCTAGAACCCTTTGGGCTACCACGAGGTTTTCCTCACTACTAGCGGAGAGACTCGCATCGCTATTGACGTACTTACAAAATTGAAGTGTGTATCCCTCGGGACTTTTTCTTGGAAGAATAAAGGTGACGCTGAAATTTTAAATTAAACTGGAACTGGGGGAATAAACGTTTTACAAAGAGGAGAAGACGTGCCTGATGGTGGACGGGGGGCGAGGTCGAAACATGGAGGAGTGGTCTGTGCGAATTTTGTAATAGTTGACGATGGTTTCTTTGGCCATGGCCTGGTCGTAGTGGCAGCTGTGCAGAAACAGAATCGCCTGCAGTTCTGAAAAACATTAAGTAGTCTAAAAATAAAGTAAGAATTACAGGTTTAAATTTTTGAATTACAAGAAGCTCGTTTTTTATTAAAATTTTATTAATCAACCGTCCCTTCCAAGAAAAATCTTAACTAAAACCCGAGCCGAGACCAGAAGCCAGTTGTCTCCTTGGGGGGCCTCTTCGACTCGTCCACTCTTTGTGCACTCAGCCAGTAGAAGAGGTCAATATCGTCGTTTATGTTCTTAATGCCAACTTCTAAAATTTTCAGTTGTTAAAAATACTCAAAACCTTTTTGTACCGGTTAATTCGGCCAAGGAGGGCGCGCTTCCACCCATGTCCTTCGGGAAACACCATTGCGGAACGTATTCGTACACTGTGTTAAGTTCAGTCGAATGAAAAACGAACTGAAAATATTATTTTGTTGAACGTCAATTGAAATTCAGATCAGTATAGAAAATAAGGTGCTGTAGAATGTTCAGAAAGCATTTCAATTGACTAATCTGAATTACAATACTCAGTTGAAATTCAAATCAATCTCGAGATCAATCTAGAAAATAAGATGCTGAAGAATGTCCATCAGAAAGCATTTCAATTGACCAATCTGAATTACAATACTAAATTGAAATTCAGATCGATATAGAAAATAAGGTACTGTAAAATGTTCAGAAAGCATTTCAATTGACCAATCTGAATTACAATTGATAATATTCTGAAACGGTGTAGAGTTGAAAATCGTACCAAATTGTAAAACTCCTTCTTGACAAACGGCCTCATAAGCCCCACAAACCTGGAGCTAATCCCGCTCATATTAATAAGATGAATATTTTTGATCCAAAGAGGACAAGCCACTTGAATGAAATGGAAGATTTTCCTTAATATCGCCGGGTTTATCCTGATCAAATGCCCGAAACCCAGGCCCTCAAAATCAAAAACTATCACTAGGCCAGTATTGGCACCATTTTGAAAGAGCTGCAGCAGCATTACCATTATGCTGAACTTGATCAGATTTTGCATATCAAAATTGGTGGGATCATGATCGAGCAACTTAATCAATGCAATTGTGCAACCATCGGATGACTTTTCCGGCAATACTTGAACGAACCTAAAAATGTGAATTTAGTTTTCTTGCGTGTCAATAAGTCACGTACGTTTTCTTCAGTGCATCCTCGACAGTACTAACATCAGGTACTGCAAAAAAGTCGTCATGGTACAAGTTGTAGAGGGTAAAAAAGTTGTCGAAAACTTCCTTTGCTACTTCTACGTCATACCGGCAGCTAACCAGAAATATGATGGCCTCTAGTTCTAAAACAGAAGATATGTATCGCTTGTCTAGGCTTTGAGTCTTTCGCTGATGAGGGCCAATAAGCCTGAAACCGGTACGGAGTATTTCGGATGGAAGTTCGAAAGATTTGCGAAAGATTGCGAGTTTTTCTAGTAGATGGCGTTAAAGTTCTTAATCTTAAGTTATTGTTATTGACAATTAATATGTAATACTTCTCTTATAAATTGAAAGAATTTCATGGCACAATGTTTTTGCAACAGATCAACATCACTTGCCACTCAGTTTAAATTTATGCATGAATTCGAGTCGACGACAAGAATAACCAGTTTTTTTTCTTACCGGTTGGGTTGGGGAGATGGGGCTGCTTCTCCACCCATTCCATAAGGGATTTGACGTCATCCCTCTTCAATTGCTCGTCTTTTTCGTACTCTTTTTCCACATCGGCGGTTTTAAAAGGCATTTTTTAGGAATTAATATTTGTTATTATCATCACCGACTATCACACCTTCTAAAAATAGGATTTACAAGTTTGGAGTTTCTAAAAGTGGTTTGAGCAAGAATTTTAATTTATACCTAATCTCACCTTAGCAGTGAAGACAAAATAATTTATGGGAAATCTGGTTCGAAACTGACCGTGAAATTGCCTACCAACATTGTGTTAAGTATAAAAGGCTGTTATTTCTTGTTGCGGACTGATTATTCGTGTTAAAACGATATAACGCAATAACTTGAGTTTTTGTGATTGTTTGAATGACCTACGTGGGTAAAATGGTCTAACAGGCAGCTTGATAATTTGAAGAAAGAGATAAATTAGAACTCAACTAAACTGTTCAATTGGTTGGATATTCTAACGGACGAGCTGAAGAAGCTTGAAAATTTCGGTTTTTAATCCTGGATGGAGATTCAAAGGGAAGAGAAATGAAAAACTTTCGAAAAAAAATTGGCAATGAGATTCGCCTTTTAAAGTTTGTGCATTTAGATTACAGAATGTGAGAAAAAGCACCTAGAGGACCAAGGACGGTTAAATAACAGATAATGCAATAATGTTCAAATTATATTTTTAAAAGATGAGCATACGACGTCGAAAAAGAAATTGAGATTCTTCTCAATGGAATGAATGGTGATGGTTTGAAATTTTAACATTTTACGTTGTTATTACTTATGAACGGAACAGCAGAAATGGGTTAATTTTTGGAAGGAAAATTTAATTTTTTACAAAATGAGGTCATTTTTAAACGCCTGACGGCTTAAATAAAGTCGTCAGGTTCACGCAATTAGAAAACATAAGAAGATGGTGGTATGCGGTAGAATTTATGAAAATTTTATTTTTTTTAAAGCATACGACGTGAAAAGGACTGAAAATTGTTGAAAATGTCGCAAACCGCACTTCTTTAAGACGCTCCATTCGAATTTTGCGGCCAATCGAAGTTTTAGAAAATTGTAAATTTTAACGTTTTACCTAATTGCGTTTTGAAAAGTTGGATTTTACACAATTAGGTAAAATGTACGGAATACGTTATGAAAAGCCTAAATTGTTTGACTCGCATAATGTTGCAAAACTTGCTGTCGCTCGTTTTGGCAAATATTACGACTCGTCAAATAATATAGGACTTTTCATAACTAATTACGTAAATAACTATTTCAAACTTCAACAACAATTTTCTTGTCAATTGTAGTGACAATGTCAAAAAATTTTGAATACGTTTTGCCAGAGATGATTTTTTATGGTGTTTTTTTTGTTTGATGTCTTCAAGAAGGCTTCTTATGCTTAATGTTAGGAAAACTTCATCAGGAAATTCTAATTACTGTTACTGGTAACTAAATTTCATGTTTTGGTCTTCTTCCTTTACTTCTTTAGTGATACCTAAGTTCTTCCAAAATTGGTAGACACTGTTTTTTCCTTGAAGTTTGCATCAAATATCTCAGTGAATTTTCTCTTACGGACCTTTAAGGTTGTTGCAAAATAATTGGACGGTTTACTTTGAAGTCACCTACTGCGATGATACAATAATTTATAACAACCCTGTAGAATCTACCTACATCAAATTTTGTAAAACCCTTCATATTTGGCATTGGCTCCAAAATGGCAGCAAACTGTTGGCATTTATCAGTTTCAGGAACCACGCAATTCTTAATTTAATAATTGATGATTGACGAATGGCCAGGAAGCGGCCATTTCACGTTCAGTCATGCGTCCAGCAAGGCTACCTTCCATTAAAAGCGACAATTAATATTTTTTGCACTAATCACTCTAATAGCACCAAAATCTCATATAAATAGGCCGCTGACCGTTTCAAAAACCAGATCAGAAAAATGAACAAGTTAATCGTATTCGCAATTTTGGCAGCAGTTGTGGTAAGAATCATTTTGGGGGAATTTCGTTCTAAAATTGCTTCCAGGTGGCTACCTTGGCCAAACCGCAGCAAGATTTACACGCGCCTCCCCATGAGGATCATCAGGGCCCACATGGACTTATTGGTGGTGCCAACTTAGCCACGAACAATGGAGCTAAATGCAACAGAGGCGGCGGCGGCGGCGGTAGAGGTAAAAAATTTTAGGCCCCCACTGATTTTTTTTATTTCAGGAGGAGCTACTGCAGCCCCAACAACAGCCGCATCAGGATGAACAAATTGATAACTGTAAATCGTATAGTTAATTGCAATTAAAATTGAATCACTGAATTTCCCTGTTTTAATTTCCTGAAAAACCGCCGGAAATGATTTCCTAATAAAAGTGCACATCGATGCAAGCACCTGACAATAAATCACTAGACATGAGTAGAAGTGTTAAAATTTTGTTGGTGCTTCTAATTGCAGTAAGTTTTTTTTGTAATTTTCCAAATATTTATTGAAATAGTTTGCAATAAGCGAGCAAGTTCGTTGTGATGGTAATGCCAGGATCGTGGGTGGGGTCAAAGCTGGCTTTGGTTTCGACATCAACAAGAAAAGACAAAATGAAAGGAAGAATTGTGAAGAAAGTGATAGTGAAGATATTAGCGCCGGCTCCGGTTTGAGTAAGTTCCTGATGATGTCGTCTATTAAAGGGGTAGTAAAAAGAAACGAGTATTTATAAGATCGACTCTGGATTCGAATCGGATATGGCTGTCAGAGAATTTTTTGCCTGATTTTTAAAAGTAAAAATAAAAAAAAAGGCAGCAGAGAAGCGGCTGGAACCTCCCCATCGCGTGGATCTTTGTATTCTGTGTAGATAGTAGTCAATTCAACAGATTTTTGGGTCAACTTTACTTTAGCGGAAATCTTGTATGAACTCAAACTGCATATATTCCCGTTCAGAATGATGAGCTGAGTACAACGGTACCCGATTTTTCTTGCGCAAACGCACCGTTGCCAAGTTACAGGTTTCCGCTAAACTAAAGTCTATAGGGACTTTACTTTAGCGGAAACCACGTACACGTTAAAACTTTACATATTCTGGTTGAGAATGACTTGCTGATTTCAACGGCACGTCATTTTTCTTGCGCAAACGCACTGTGGCCAAGTTTCCCCTATTTTTATGAGGTTCTTATGTAAATACTTTATCGAAAACCATGCAATATATCTGGGAACGAAACGACACAAAAATACGTACAGATCCTCTTCCCGACCCTATGACACAGATCAATGAGTAGTGTTTCGTATCGCTCAGCTTAATATCGATATTGTAAAAATTTAGTTTAGGTATTTTAGCTGACAAGGAGATGGCTTTCCATATGGTTTCACTAAACGTATCCATTTTTATATGGAGCCTCAAATACTCTTCCCCACCCTAAAACACAGGTCAATAAGTAGTATTTATTACCTACTTTTCGCTTAGCCTAATATTGCTAGTTAAAAAAAAAGTCAGTGTGAAGATCAGGCGAAGACAATCATTTATTGTCATTCAGTCGCTCCATATAAAAATGGATACGTTTGGTGACACCATAGGGAAAGCCTTGTCAACTAAAATACCTAAATAATATTTTTACAATATCGATATTAAGCTGAGCGATGCGAAATACTACTCATTGATCTGTGTCATAGGGTCGGGAAGAGGATCTGCACGTATTTTCGTGTCATTTCGTTACCAGATACTGCATGGTTTTTGCTAAAGTAGTACCATAAAAACTTCATAAAACCAGTTGAAACTTGGCCGCAGTGCGCTTGCGCAAGAAAAATGACGTGACGTTGAATCAGCTCGTTATTCTCAACCAGAACATACAAAATTTTAACGTGCACGTGGTTTCTATAGGGACTTAGCGGAAACCTGTGACTTGGCAACGTTGCGTTTACGCAAGAAAAAACGGGTACCGTTATACTCAGCTCATCATTCTCAACGGAAGTATGTGCAGTTTTAGTGCTAACAAGGTTTCCGTTAAAGTAAAGTTAACCCCGTCCGTACGGACTTTAGTTTAGCGGAAACCTGTAACTTGGCAACGGTGCGTTTCCGCAAGAAAAAACGGGTATCGTTGTACTCAGCTCATCATTCCGAACGGGAATATGTGCAGTTTCAGTACATACACGGTTTCTACTACTAATCTACGACTACGACTAATCTCGCAATTTTCTGACAAATACCAACATCGCCTCGGACATCATCCATCACATTTGACAATATGTTCCTTTTAAGGTTAATCTTTTGCCACCTTTTATTTGTATTTAAAATTTTAAGTTGATATGCTTAAATGGCACTTCCCTTCGACGAATTGCTTTCAAAAGTCCTTCAGGTCTTCAACGGGTCAACCAATCTCCATGTACCAAATTTCAGCCAAATCGATTCAGTAATTTGGGCTATAATGTATTTTTAGTGTTATTATAAAATTTCATTTTTTGAACCAAACAGCACCAAATGTTAATTAATTTTATCTTATTGAAAACCAGAATTTGAAGACCTTTCTCATGGTGACAATAAATCTTTCAAAAACTTGTTTTTAATGGTTAAATGAGAGAATAATTTTAAATTTGGAAATTGGTGTGCCAAAACGGCACTTTCCGTGGGCCGATTGAATCCAAAATTTGCTCAGCTCTTTGACGTGTAATGCAATCCCCATGTGCAAAATTTCAGACAAATCGGTTGAGGGGCTTGGGCTGTACCGCGATTTTAAAGTCCGATAAAAATCATTTTTTTTTAAATTTTTGGTCAAAAGGGCACTAAGAATGAATACATTTTTAGGCGCAGAATTTGAAGGTCTTTCTTATGGTGACGTGAAAAATGGGGGTTTGCATTTAACATTTAAAAGTTGATGTTCCAAAATGGCATTTCCAGTTGCACGATTGGCTCCAAAAGCTTTTCAGATCTAAGTTAGGCTATGAGATGCCTATGTACCAAATTCCAGCCAAATCGCTCCAGTAGTTTGGGCTGTAGAGCGTTTACAAACGCACGCACGTACGTACATACATACAGACAAATTTTAAAAACTACTTTTCTGGGTTCCTGAGACCTCAAAACGTATAGATTCGGTCTTATCTCGATTTCGAAAATTTTAGTGATTGCAGTAACCTCCCATTTTTTTAAAATTTTGTTGGAGTTGGGGAGGTTAAAAATAAACAAAGTGAAACCCAGGGAAAACTGTCAATCGTTGCTTAGTGACTTTAGTTTGCCGATAAAATAAAGCTGTACAAAGAAAATGGCCATTTTATTTCTTAAAAAAGGTAACGTATGCATTCCTGTTTTGCGATTAAGGAAGTCATGAGATTTCTAATGCTTACTTCTTTTGACCTTGAACATATTTTTTGACGTAATTTCTCTTTACTACCCCTTTACGCCACAAAAATGTTGCTGCGAGTAATTATCAAATTATTTTACAGGTCAAGAAGAATCATATTCGATATCCGAGGAAGACTATTTTCGATAAATAAAAAATGAAAATTTTGCAGTTTTTTTTCTCTTTTATTTGGGCCAGCAGAAATAAGGGAAATGCACTTTTGCTTCGCTTTAGGAGAAGTAGTTAGTAATTTTCGTATGTATCGTAGAGGCGATAATGTTTAAATTAATTACCTACCTATAGGAAACCCAACAAATGAAAATTCCAACACTAAGAAAAAATCAAATCAAATCCTGTGACAGCTTTTCTATGGTGTTGCGAAAAATGGGAGCTTGCATTTAAATTTTGAAAATTTTGAAAAAAGAATTTGAGTAGACCGATTTGGCTCAATGTTTAACTATTAATCGATCATTCCATTAATTAATTAAAGTCATAACCGAAAGTTATGTAGGACTTTTCTTACCCGCCTTACCTTTTGATTAATTACCTGTAATTAATTAATGCTACCTGCCTGAGGATCACAATATAATCAAACAACTCCGGTAAACTCCACAAACGCTCGCATTTACAAATAAATCTTATTATTTCACACCTTAATTAATCCAACCTGATTAATTATCCCTTTTACCTGAGCTATTATCGGAGGAATTTTCCTTTTTTCAACCCCCTAAAAGTTTAATTTGCTTAATTGGTTTCATTTCGCGTGACAGACACATTATTTGCAAGGGTATGAAATTCTCTGCAAACCGATGCAGAAATTTTTGAAATCCACCAACAATCGTTCCCATTCTTTCACGGTACTCTTGAAAATATATTTTGTTCGTTATGGTACATGATTGTCATAAGAAAATTAAATAAGACTTTTTATATTTACATCAAGATTAGTTTGATTAATTGTCAGACAAACACTGTCAGTACTGTTTGGGCAACAACCATCACTGCTACCCTTAAGGCAGTGTAACCATTACTCCAACGAACCCCCCCACTCAGGACAAAGTAAGAATTGCAAAAATCCTTATCACAGGAGTTACATTCATACTCCTTCTTCTCATTACCAATATCGGAGCCGCACTTCGATGCGTAAATACTATAACAACCCTTTGCACGCCAATACTTGTATTCCTGCTTCCTGTGGCTGCTTTCTCTATAATTCGACGCATAACTCTGCCGGAAAAGGCCATATTTAGCCCTCTGCAGACTGGAAAATTCCCCGCAACCTCCCGAACAATTGATGACTTTCCATCTGGATTTCTCCTCACAATCGCTGTCATCACACTTGTAGCATTTGATATCTTTCAAACCCGGTAATTGAAAACTAAAAGTTTCGCCTTCAGGAAAGTCTTGCGGTGAAGTTACCATCATCAGGTCGTTGATCTTTTGTGTCTTGATTTCGTTGCATCTGTCTCCTTCGCAAATCGTACAAATTTCTTTGCTATTTGGATCACTAAAATCGGTGCGGCAGTAAGAAGAATCGTCGCTAAATGTGCCTTTATTTCTGCATCCTTGCCGATAGACCAAAAAGTCAATGATTCCAGCTGGAAACATTACAATAACTTTCCTAAAACTTTCATTTTCAGAAATAATCAAAAGAAAACGTAGATTGTAAGTTGAATTTCAGAAATCGTTACCTAATTAATTGTAATTCGGAAAAGTAAATTGCTAACTAGAAACCGTCAAATGTAATTCAGAAAGAGTACCTAATCTGATTTTCAGAAATCGTAAATTATTGTGAGTCAGAATTAGAATGATAGATTTTACATAGTATCTTCTCGCTGAAGACAATAACTCCAAATATTCCGAAATTCAAGTTACGTACCTATTCTGAATTAAACCTCGTTCACAACCACTTTACGTACGTGACATAACAAAGTTTGACAATCGTCAACAATTACTAGAAAAGTCAAAACCTGTCATGAATAATTGTTGACCATTGTTAAAGTTTGTTATGTTACGTACGTAAAGTGGTTGTGAATAAGCTCTTAGGTACAATTTATTCCTGCTGAACTGAATTACAATTAATGTCTTCTGATTTGCAAATGACGCTTTCGAAATTACAAATGATGTTTTCTGAAAATCATTTTACTATTCTAACTACACTTTATGCAAACTTTGCGAATTACAACTGAAAATTGTAGGTATAGTTGATGACAACTTACCTTTACGTGCAATCTGGTAACATGAGAAAATGTCGTAATCGCAATCCTCGACTTCAGTGTTGCACTCACTGACATTTGAAGAGAAGCATTTGTAACACTTAGTTTTCCTCGCCGGATTGTAGGGCATGGGAAGATTGTTCCAGTCGACTGTTCCATTATTGCAATGATCCTCGTTGCAAATGTAGCAAAACTGACGGGTGGAATTGCGTCTGAGGCTAAAAAGATGCTTGTTGATGTTTCTGCAATGGTCCAAATCTTTTACTCCAATTAATGGATTCAAAGCAGAAAGGGTGCGGTCGGTGCAATCGTGGAAGACGAGCCCTTCTTCTCGAAAAGCGTACGTAACGCATTGTTCGGATTCTGGACAGGTCACACTTGTGCATTTTTGCCAGGATTTGCATGAATTGCATTCAAGGGAAAGGAGGTGTGAAATTTCAAGAAGAAAAATCAGGATGAAAAACGTCGATGTCATCAGTTTTTGACAAACTTGCAACACTATAACACTATGGCAACGTAAATTATATATTTAATTAAAAGTTACAAAATTTTCTTCTTTTGAAAACATCAGCCAAAAATTAGCGAGCTAAATCCGATTTGGGTCTAGAAATAACTCGAAACAGGATAAATCGATCCTAGATCCTAGATCGCCTCTTAAACAGCAGTTCTACACAGGGCCGGATTAAACAATAGTGAGGCCCGGGAGCTGTTCAATATGAGGGGGTCCCTTGGTTGTGGGCCAGCTAAGGTGTGGTGCGTATTTCGTACTATCAGGAGACTCTAAAAAGACTAACTGACATTAATTTTTCACGTGAAAAACCGAAAATGCCAATTTCAGCAAGACGTATACATTGGAAGGTAATTTTTTTTTAAACCGTTAGCGACCTAAAGTGTGACCCATCGTGCTTCCTCAAATTTGAAGGAGAATCAATTGGCGTAAACTTCGAACTTCTAAGAGCCCCCCACTTCGAGAAAAGTAGATTTTCATTGGTTTAAAACTTCAAAATTCTATAAAATCAATAAATCATGGCAACACTTCAAGAAAAGAAAACGAGATGCTCTTCAAAATATTTATATTCTAAATTAATTCAATAATTTCCAACCACGAACTCAAAATTGCTGCGAGACCTTCACAATTCCCGTTAGTCCACAACAACAGAACCCCCTTCAATTATTTTCGCATCAACACGCCCCCCAAATTTTCTCCGCCAAGTCCTTCAGTCATCGGTAGCTGTTGCAATATGAAACATGCGTAAAAAAATTTGTTTTGCCCTCGCCCTAATTTTGCTGATTTTAGTGAGTCCCTTTTTTATTATTTTTTTATTTTTCGTAGCTTGCAGAGATCGAGGCCAGAGGTCGCATGAGGAGCAGGGGAAAACCTGGCAGGATCTCCACCCGAGGAGGAGGTAAAATGAAAGTAAGTGGGCCGCAGAAACCAAAGGACGAACCAAGAACGAATAACGAGGAAAGCAAGGAAAACAATGCAGACACGAAAACAACCGAATAATTTAATTTTAATAATAATCAGATAATGATTGAATTTAGTAAAAAACAAACGCATTTATTTTTTGTCACAGTCAATTAACTCTCTCCACGTCAATCCAAACGCCCCCCTTCACTCCCAGGAAAAGCCCTTTATCAAACTTTAACGGCACCCTCGTCCTCTCATTCAACGAAATCCTGCAGTCCTTCAGCAGTGTTGCCAAGCCTACTTTGCTCTGCATCATCCCGAACCGCATTCCTGCAGAAAATTTTAGTAAAAATAAAAATCTCATCAGGCTTACCAATGCAAATCCTAGGACCCTCCCCGAAAGGTAACCAACTCATCCCAGGTCGCGATCTCTTACCCTCCTCCGAGAAACGCTCCGGGTCGAACTTTTCAGGATCAGGGTAATATCTGGGATCGTTCTGGATACCCAGCAGGGAAATGATGACACTAGTGTCTTTTTCCAGGATGATTTCAGTGCCTGGAATTTGATAGTCCTTGTTGCAAGCTCTGATTATCAAGGGAGCTGGAGGGTATTTCCTGAGGGCTTCCTGGATCACCTTCTCCAAGTAGGTCATTTCACTCACAGCTTCGTAGGTTAATTCCCCGTATTTTTGAAAGACTCTATTAATTTCTTTTCGAAGATTTTCTTGCACCAAGGGATTCACTGCTAGTTCAAAAAGCGTGAATGTCATTGTAGTCGAGGAAGTCTCAAAGCCAGCTGTGAAGAAGGCGTAGGCTTGGGCTGACAATTCATTGAAAGTCAGTGCTTGTTTATCGCCTTTAACGTTTCCATCCTCGGAGACTTCTCCCCTATTCTTCAGCTGCAGAAGTAGATGCATGAAATCCTTCCTGAAGACATTATTCTTCTCCCGGTATTCCACGGTATCTTTAATAACTTTGGTGAAGAATTCAGCGACGTCTACTTTCGTTCTTCTGATTCTAAGAAGCCTCAAGAGTTTCAAGGGAAAAACTACTTGAAGAATCCTCATAACCCTTTCCCAAGCAGTTAAATGAATCGCCTTTTTTCCAAACCTGAGAAAATCAGTTTCAGGATCTTTCAGGCTGTTGCATTGTAGACCAAAAACCACGGAGCCAATTGTATCGGTTGTGAACCTTCCCGAGACGTCTTTAACATCAACTGGGGTTTGGTTTCGAACCGCCTCGTCTACAATATCCCTTAAACCAAGGGCGCAATTGACTAAAGTTTCGAACATCATCTTCATCTTGCCTGAACTAAACGTGGGGGTCAGTTTGGCCCTCATATTCTTCCATTTGGCATCTTGTAAGTGCAATAAATGACCGCTGAGAGGATCGTTGATTTCGTCAAAGTACTGTCCTCGATTGATGAAATGCGAAAAGTCTTTCTGCAGAATGCCTTTGATGATCTCCAGGTCTGTGGGGAAGTAGACTGGTTTAAACCCCAAGAAAATCCCTCCGTGTCTTTTGCTCTTGAACTGTTGGTAAAACTCCAGGAACTGCTCGCCGAAGGAGATGTTTTTGGAGAAAAGAGCTGTGACGTCTCCGAGAGGGAATTTGGGGGTGAGGCATGGCACACCTTTGCGCTTCCAGTATGTAAATTGCCACTTGTAGAACGCGATTAGAAGGACACACAAGACAATCAGCTCCACAAGAACCATTTTGTGTGAATAGTTAGAAGTTGATCTCGTTTTATCAAAATATGCAAAACTTTTTGTAAACAAGGAATTAGTGAATTAAAATGGAATGTTTTTGTCTTTATATTTACTAACGCAGTAGAGATACGACTGTTTCTACAAAGATATTGAGTAGCTACAATTCTACTTAAAACATTGTATTGCCATTAACATAATTAAAGGTGTGATTGGTTCCAAGCACGACACATAAGGACTTTAGTCATAAATCGGCTAATCTTGACAACTATTTAACATTATTTGAAGTAGCTTGATGTTCATAGAAATCACGAAACGTCCGCGTTTCTAAAATTATACCCAGGTATATAGGGTGTCTCAGAAAAAACAAGCATTTATCAAACTCTAAGACCATGAAAAATTTTCTGGTGTCTAACAGTGGTCAAGTTATGATTTAAGTGTCGTTGACAGTATATCATTATCTAGGCAATAGTTTATCTAATTGTTATCTAATTTTCGGCCAATAAGAAACTAGTTATATGTTAAAGTTCTGCTAATCAGGTCGATTTATACTAATAAACCACACAGGACAGCACATTTAGCAACATGGGAAAACTTGTTACATGATTTATCGATTCGTGAAATAGTCCCAGCAAATCTAACTCATGCTACGGGATTTTGGCACAAAATTTCCGAGCAATTTTTTCTCGAAACTTTATTTGAAATAGTAACTCGAAAAATTTTTGTCTTATTTGACGAAACATTTCTTTTTGTTCAATTTTCAAATCTGACTTTTCGAAACTTTTATAGTGGCAAATCTCTTAGCACTTTTTATATTATTTAAATTTACGTACTCGCGTTCTGAGACACCCTGTATAACTGGGAACGCATAAAAACAATAAATGCTGATTAAGAGCTTATTCACAACCACTTTACGTACGTAACATAACAAACTTTAACAATGGTCAACAATTATTAATGACAGCTTCTGACTTTTCTAGTTATTGTTGACGATTGTTAAACTTTGTTATGTCACGTACGTAAAGTGGTTGTGAATGAGGTTTAAGACAATAATTTTATGTTCGAGCGATCCAAAAAAAATTATCCCCAGTTTCAGTATCTTCGCAATTGAAACCTACGCAAGTGTAAAACAATATAGACACAATTATGATGGACTTTTTTTGGATCGCTTGATACTTTTTGCCTCACTTTTTAGTGCCGAATGCGAGGCACTCCTGTTTTAGCTTATTCGCTCGCTCGCTCGCTCAAGTCTATCAGTCGGATAACTTGAGAACGAAAGCAGATATTGAGCTGGACTTTTGTACACGGGTGTATACCTGGAAAATCTCGGCGGGGATTGCTTTTGGGCCGTATTGGACAAATTATGAATTGCAATATCTCGAGAACTAGTGGTATGCACGTTCGACCCTCAAGCCTGTTGAAGGTGAAGGGGCGCTAATTTCGGGGGATGAAATTTAGGGGATGAAAACTACAAAAAATATGATAACTCCGCAATTGTTGCACGCAGCTGTTAGAAACTCAACGTACACACATATCGGTGAAATCTTGCGGGGGATGCGTTTTATCATTCGATAGCCTTCCATTAATGATTCAAAAAAGGTGTCATTCATATTTTGAGAAAAACCACCCTTAAAGGCGCTACAACCCCTAACACGCAGAAACACAAAAATACGAGAACTCAAAAACTACTCAACGTATCGTGGTAGAATTTGGTGTGTTAATTTTCAGTAAAATTGCAGGCGGCTGGACAAATCTTCACTAAGATCTAACAAGTGGGATGAAATTTAAGGGTTGAAACTTGAAATTTCTTCAATTGGCATAAAATTACGGGATTCGATAGATTTCGGTCAACCATTGAAGAAGATCTTACGAGTTTTCAATCTAAAACCAACCCCTAGGCTATTAACCCCTAACTCGTTGCAAGCGGATAAATATATTTTATTTATTTCTTCTGAAACCCTATTGATTTATTTATGAACGACTGAAGTCAATAAATACGCAAGGAGTTATGTAACACCGGAAAAATAAACTCACCCCTGTAAATCATAAAGGGGTGAAATCATGAGGGGTTGAATCTATAAATCACCGCAATTTTTCAACGAATTGGATTAAGGTGTAAAATTGAAAACACAACTTCCTTTAGAGCATGTGGTGGTGGCGAAATAGGGGGTTGCAGTTTAGGGGTCGAAACGTCCATGAAATCCTGTAATCTGACACAGAGAAGCAATATCTACAGCGATACACATTGCATTGATGTACATCTTCCGGGGGCTTTTGCTGTTAAGAATAACTAATTAAAATTCGCATCGTTTATATTTAAATTTTTAGGTAACAAGAAAAAGTAAACATGAAATAAGTAGGTACTTACCTATATAAATAGCTCAGCTTCTTTTCGCAAAATTTAAAAAGCATCACATTTACGTTTTTTCTAATTAAACGTAATTCCTTGTTTATTTAGCATTTGTCTGGATTTCTTCTTACAAATTCATTGTTTTGAACTCGGCTTGTGTCGTCATATTTTATCAAAATATTATGTGCTTACTTATCTGCATATTCAAGGTCGATATTATGATCTAGTCAGAGATCCGAAAGATGAAAGGTACATTTAAGGATTGAGGGCTAAAGGGTACAAAAACTTTGAAAACAAAAAAGCATTTTTGTGCTATTGATTTAAGGTTTCCAAACTTGTAGGTCTCTCTCTATTTCGTGACGTAATATAGAGGCAAAATTTGACAATGACAGACTTTTGCATTGCTTTTGCATACCGGGCTTTGTCAAATTTTGCCTCCATATTGTCTATCTCTTTTCATTGAAAACCTTAATTAAAAGGAAACATGAAAGTGGAAAGATGTATCATCTTGTTGTTTCTATCCAATTAAAAAAAAAAAAAATGGGCAGCTACGGAAGCGGCTGGAACCTCCCCACTTGGTGAATTTTCCAATCCTATCACCAATATCAAGTAAATGTTACTATTTACTATATCTAATAGTTTCACTCCACCAAACCTAAGGTGCTTTCTGTGATTTTTCTAAATTTGACGATCATTTGCCAAAAGGGCACTAAGTTTGAATACAATTTTGAAAACAAAATTTGAAGACTTTTCATGTGCTGATAGAGAAAATGGGAGTTCATTATTCAAGTTTCAAAGTTGGTATGCCAAAATGGCACTTGCCATTCGCCAATTGCCACCAAAATTAAATCAGCTCTTCGGCCGGTAATGGTATCTCTACCTACCAAATTTCAGCCAAATCGATCTAGTAGTTTGGACTGTAGCGTGTTATTTAATGTTTCTTCGAAATTTCGATTTCTTTGATTTTGTGCCAAAAAGGCGCTAAGTATGAATACATTTCTAGATACAGAATTTGAAGACCTTTCATGTGCTGATAAAAAAAAATTGTGTTCATAAGTCAAATTTCATAGTTAGTGTGCCAAAAAGGCACTTGGCGTTTGCGGATCGGCAAGAAAATTAACTGGGCTCTCCAGAGGGCCAACACTAAACCACATTCCAAATTTCATTCAAATCCGTTCGACAGTTTCCGAGAAATCGTGCTCACATACGTACATACGTACGTACGTACGTACATACGTACGTACGTACATACACACAGACATTTTTTAAAAACCACTTTTTCGTGATCCTGAGACCTTGAAACGTAAAGATCTGGTGTTATCTCAATTTCGAATTTTGGACTGATTGCAGTAACCTCCCATTTTTATATCGGTTGTGGGGAGGTTAAAAAGGCAACAGATTTTACATTTCCGAAACAAGACTTAATCATGTAACTCCTGACACGCCAACTATAAATATGAAAAATATCTCTTATCGCATTGCAATGTTCACTGATGTTCATTAATACTAAGGTCAGTTGCTAATGATTAGTTTTACCTCTGATTTGACAGATATCAGATAATTACTTATAGAGATTGAATATTTTTCAGAACATACCTATCTAAAGTATTTGAAAAGATTTTTTTTATATTAAAGAAAACAAAAGGTGAGATAAACGTGCTTAAAGATTTCTTTAATACCCTGCATTAAGCAGATTTTTCATAGCCCCCCCCCCCCCTCCCAAATTAACACTTCCGCAGAATGAATTAATTACTAAATTATAACAGAAGACCCCAAATGACATAATAGTTAAGAACTAATCCATGCGAGACCGCATCCATACGCGCTTCCGTGTCATTATTAATTTTTTCATGCCTTTCATTGTTTAATTTTCATATAAATAAAATGTTGCGAAATTATTTAAATATACGGAAATATGAGATCGACGGTGATTCTGCTATTGGCTATTTGTGTGTCCGGCCTTTTCGCGGTGAGAACATTTCAAATTACTTTATAAATTAATTAATTAACACTTAATTTGGTTAAAGGGGGGCGAAGCCCTGCCAACAGTAGGCACGAACAAACAAAATACTTATTCTGGATTGTTATCACAGCCGAGTTTAATTGGTAGTAAGCTAGCTAAATGCTTCGGAATCAATATTTCGATTGGTAGGATTGCTTTTGCGTTTTTTTTTTGTTTTAGCGATCGGTTTTTGTTTTAGCGACACCAGCCCCTGCACCTCCTGCTTCCAGCCCAGCTTCAGGATAAAACAAATATACTTCAAATCCATGGCATTAAAATGAAAATTTTAGATTAGTTTAGTTCAATTTTATTTGTAAGAAAAAATAGGAAAAATTGTATATGTATATAATGTTCACAAAACTCCACTTGTTAATGATCTAACGACAAAGTTTCAATTTATTTTCAATCACTTTTCAAAACTTATTGTGCTATACATAGACAATTAGTTCTTCCATAAAGATAACGAAAATAAAAGTCCACAACTATCACCTGTTAGTTATTCCCGCTACGCGTCGTCACAATATCACAGCAATTCAATGATAAGTGACTTGTTTTGACTTTTTTTATCGTTTTGGCAGTGTGAACCACAATTGTCTACAAGTGATTTGTGCTTTAATCCTTTTAGCCAGGCTGCTTGGAAAATGGACCAATCACAGCTGGTTATTCGAATTTCAAACCGCTAAATCTTTAGAAATAGCTTATATTTGAACTTTCAATTGTCAATGAAAGGTGAAAATAAAACGCTTAAAATAATAAACAATGAACACCTAATATAGAATCAGTTTCTAACGGATACAGGCACGGTGTGAGTCGGGCGTTAAACGGGTGTTAAACGGGGTTTCAGTTACGTAAAAATTAACATTAACTCCATTGTCAGTGTCGACAGGAACTTGAACGTACTTAACTGCAAACCTACTTTACAAAACAACAGAACGAAGCCTGACTCACACTGCCCCTTTGTGCGTTCAAACATGACTTTATATTACATCAATTTTAAGAGGTAGGTATTGCAGTTGTCTATAACTATTAAGACAACAAGGGTTCCATAAACAGACTAAAAATCGAGGTCGTATTTATATTTTTAAACTTCAACAACAATTTTCTTGTCAATTCAAGTGACAAAATGTCAAAAAATTTTGATCTAAGGGATATTAGCTATAAGTTACGTTTTCAAGGACGACGTACTTTACTTATAGCAAACATAAGAAGCGAATTAAAATGCACCATACAAATAGTATAACATGTAGGTAGCAACAATTTAGTAATATTTCTTGCATTTTTGAAGACAATTTTGGCAAAAATTTCCAATCCTTAATGAACATTCAATAATTCTAGAATGATTAATGGCCCTTTTACGACGACGTAGCAAATACTTACCCTTTTGTTTCATGAATAATTAACTATTTACCACCTTACACGCTTCAGAAGTCAATACTTTTGCTCAGTGCAGCCCAAAAATCATGACAAAGGAAGTTTTAATCAACCCTGAAATATTTCAGAGCCTTCAGCACATCCTGCGATTGATAAAATTTTGCGGATTTTGCCCAGCCAAATGCCGAAAAAAGGGAAATAATTTCATGGTCAGAAAATCACTGGTATTCTGTTTGTACTCGTATACTTTTGCCATAGTATTAGGTACAGTATTTTTCTTTAAACTGGCGCCACTAAGAATATTTTTCAGTATCTGCAGCCATTTTAGCAGCTCTAGAAGAATGCATTTACCCAGGACCTACCTTAATGTTCAGTGAAAAATCTACAGTACCCTTCTTCGGTATTCTTCTTTGCATCGCCAGTTTTTCTGTTGGAATGATATCCTCCCCCTTTATTTTTTCGCATTTTCTCCGATTCCTCCATTACATGCAGAAATGCGACGCTATAATTCCCATAGCCACCCCTCGCAAAGAGCAATTATGTTCTCTGGTTTTTCCTGCTGTTTTTCTCTCTTTTGGTCTTTTTATTTTATTATGCAACTTGTTTTATTCTCTTTTCAAGCACGGATTGGAAAAAGACCAATTTGGGGTTTATTTTAGACGAATGATTCCAGTAACTATGTCTTACTACTTGATGCTGGTGCAGCAGGTGCCTTACTGGTATTTTCCGAGAATGATCAAAGATAGGCTCAAAGGCCTGAATGAAAATTTGAAAATGGCGGCGGGACAGTGCGAGAAAAACTATGAAAAACTTTGGGTTGTACCCACGAAAGGAAACAAACTTTTCCCGTTAAAATGTAAGAATTTTTGTCGAAAACGAAAAAAAATGAAAATTTTCAGTTTTGAGCACCAATAAAGTGACCGATTTCATGACTTTCTCAGAATTGATCGCCAAGGCGATTCGTGCGACCAACGGGTATTGCGGCATCGGCATTTTGGTAAAAATAAAAAAAAAAAAGTTTTTTCAATTTTTTTGCAGTTGATACTGGTGAGCTGCTTGTTCAACATCGTCATCCTGATGTACGTTCAACTTAAGCAGATCAAAGATGTTGGGGTTACCGTTCACGTGTTTTTGGAGTTCTGTCTCACTCTGATGTACTCTAGTCGTCTGATTGTCTTGGTCGAATCGTGTGAGTCCTGCGTGCAGGAGGTGAGCTTCAAGTTTTTACGAATGTTGACAAGCTTCGAGTTTCAGTGGAAGAAAACGGTGGATCTGGTTTTTACGTTGTTTACTTTAGACACGGAAGAAGATGTTAGACAGCAGGTATGAGGGGGGAATTGTCTTGGTTCAAATTAGAGGGCGCTGAAACGTCCGGAAAATTCGGTTTCATAAAATTTCGAATTTCTCTTTTATGCCAGAGTTTTATTGTCTCGGGACTATTGCAATTTTAAAGACTTCAAACTGTTAAGCTGCAAAATGGCTCTGTATGAAATCCTTAAACTTTCACTTTTGAGTTACCTATATGTAACTTTGAAACTTGTTAACTTTTACACAAAAAGCAGTTATTTTTGGGCGCACTTAACTTTCAAAACTTCAAAACTTTTACAAACTGCTGAACTCTAATTCAGAAATTCAGCTATTTGATGGTTTGGTTGAATTTTTAATCTCTTAATTTTTACTGCAATTTTGAAACCTTAAAACTTATTTTTCATAAAATTCTTAAACCTTCACTTTTGGTTTAAATTTTACACTTGTTTTAAGCTCCTAGTCAATTATTTTCGAAATTCGACTTTAATGGTTTGAAATGGTTAACTCTCAAAATCACTTCATGAAATCCTTAAACCTTGAACCTCCACTTTGGGTAAACTTACAAATTTATTATATTGTCTGAGTAAATTTTCGAGATTTGACGGTAACTTTCGAACTTGTTAACCTTCATAATTTTAAACAGTCAACCTTCAAATGAATCAAAACTAGTGAAAAGCAATCTTCGTAAAGTGTTATCTTTCAAAACGATTTCAAATGAACTTGGCTCTCATTTGCTATTTAAATGATAATCTTAACTGAATTTTGAAAGCTTTCATAAGCTATTAAACTTAACTAACACAACAAATATGGTTCGCTTAACTTTCAAATCTCTTAGCTCTTATCGGAATTTTAAAGGAATGATTAACCTACAAATAGACTTTAAAAATCTCACTTTTGGGTTAACTTTTAAACTGATCTTTGTTGATTTTCGAAATTGGACAATTAACTCACACCTTTAACTTCCAAACTTAATACCATCGTTGATGCCTTACAATTTTAAACGGTTAACTTTAAACCCTCGATTTGCCTTGACAATATTGGTCAACTTTCAACCCTCGATCTGTTAACCTCCACAATTTTAAACAATTAATTAACTCCTAAAAGTTGAGGGTTTTACAATCAACTGAGTAGAAATAAGCTGTTTGTTCCTTACTTTTCCGGTCCATATAGCTTAAAATATTTTTGTTTAATTGCAGCTGAAGCTGTTTGTCCTACAGCTTTCTGGGACAAAAGTGAGTTTCTCATCCCTCTCGCTTGTGAAAATCAACAGATCTCTGCTGACAGCCGTAAAGTTTCAAAGAAAATTCCTACTTTATCGACATAATTGCAGATCGGAGGATCCATTACGACTTTTCTTGTGATTATGTTCCAGTTTGGAGGCAGCTCCAAACATTGAGAAAGATTGAGAACCTAAAATTTTATTTTTCTTCTATTTATTGTTCTGGTTCTAAAGATTACACTCACTCTGTTCAACGTTAACAAAATGTAACATGAAGAAAGCTGTGAAAGTTGAGCGCACGTCGAGACTATTAGTGCGATGTAATTCTGTGAGTATGAGTTAAGTCTCGACGTACCGTTCAACTTTCACCGCCAACAATAAATTTACTCTTATTTTTACGACTTAAGTCACTATACAACTTGACTTAAATCGCATAGGAGATATAAACTGGATGAAAATCACGAAGAACGTGCAAAAATAAATACTTCCCGTCAAAATCGCCACTTTCACCAACCCAATTATACAAAAACCGCCTCATTAATCCTCCATTCATACCCTTCTTCCTCAATTAGTTGCAACAATGCGATTGATAAAATCCATCGGTGAACAAAACAGGACATGAAATGCTTTTTTGCCGCCAGTATCAAGTCAGTGAGTCGCCATGAAAGTGGTTTTTGTTTTTTACTTTTTTTTGGCAATGGTTACTTTTATAGACCCGTTTGTAATTCAGCGGCAGGAGAAAAATAGCAAATTATTCCCGGGGTGCATTTGGGTGGTGATTTACAAGGGCCGACCGCCACCCCCTTTTGGCCCCCCTGCGGGTAGTTGCGACATTAAATTTTTTCCACAATTTTATACTTGAATTGTTTTTTAGGTAATACAACCACTGGACCTATCACACCTCCTGGGATCGATGTTAGGGATAATACAACTCCACCACCCCCACCACCACCACCACCACCGGTAGAGACCGAGGTGGAGACTACTGTCACTGATGCAGCTACATAAATTTTTTGTACTATAATAATAGGAAATAACCTCAATTTACGGTATTTAGTTTAGGTATAGTGTTTTTACGAATTTTGTCAATTCAATAAATGGGGAAGTGTATTATGGGGTTGTAACTTAACTGACAGATGGGCTTATTTAACGTTAGTTGCAGATCTACGTCGGTTAACCAACAAATAATATACAGAGTGTTTTCCTTATTTCCGCAACTCCGCCTGGGCACCTAATTACCTACATACAGGGTGTTGCGCTCTTTAAAGTTGATTAGGAATCTAAAAGAATTTTCCAATATCTTGATTCGTCACTGAGTTATCCAAAAAAACCTGAAAATCGCGATTTTAAAAAAAAATTAATAATACTACTTCCTAAACAGTTGATGCTAAGCAGATGAAACTTGGGACTTTTATATTTTTGACGGCATTAAAAGAAAATCTAGAAAGCTTAGAAAAATTCTGTCAATGCCGTTAAATTGACAGATGTCAAGATAATATAAAAGTCACAAGTTTCATTTAAATAACATCAACTGTTAAGGAGCTATTAATTTTTTTTTTGAATGTCAATTTTCAGTTATTTCGGAGTAACTCAGAAACAAATACTCCGGGAGGCTGTGAACATTTTTAGTACCTGTCATTTCAGCAAAAATTATATAGTTATTTTCAAGCTGGAGAATACTAAAATGGAAGTCTGCGACTCTGCGATAAATACTGTGACACAGGAGCTAATGGCGGTCATTTTAATTTTTCAAAAATTGACATGTCGGAAACGGTAAATAATACGAAATTTTATGATGAAATTATAGAGGAAGTTGTGTATATATGTCAATGTAGATTCAGAATCTGAAAAGTTTAAGATATCTGCGCCTTACTTAATTCCAGAAATACTTCCAAAAAACTAAAAAATGTCATATTTTAATCTATGTAGAAGGCTCATAGACAAGTTTTCGTCGTCTCGCTTTGTGCTGTGTGCAAGGACTGCAAGGACTGCAAGGTAATGTAATTGAACTAAATTTCATATTGATCTGCCTATTAGTATCCAAGTTACAACACGTTGTCAATTTTCAGTCTTTTCAGTATATTTTTGCACCCAATCTAGGTTTCTTGTATTTATTTTTAGATTCTTAATCTACACTGAAAAATACAACTTGTTGTCTCATTATAAGTACTTAATACTCTATTCTTGTTTCGACGAAGCGGTAGGTACCCAGCCAACCATATCTCTCTGTAGTAACTGTAGTATTCATTAATCGCCTCCTCCAAAGCAATATTCTGGAACACGAGCGATTATTTCCAATTTTTCTGCGATAAATTACGATTTCTTATGAGTTGCAGTAATTTTTTTAATTTTTAATTGAAAACAATAAACATAAATCATGACGTCATCACTAATATTTCCTGGGAAGAAATGAGGACCATAACGGGTGCACACACCTTATGTTATGTAGAGGAACGGCTCATCAGTCTGTCACTTTGACATTTACCACCTGTCACTTTGACAGTACATTTGTCAAATGTTTGTCAAAACTTAAAAACGCCTTAAATTCGCAAACAATTCTCGAATTTCCACCGAAATCGGCGAATAGTCGTTAAAATGGTATGAATTTCATCTCCTGTTCGTTGGAGCAACTAAATATTTCCATGTTTTTTACTACATAACCCCACTTTTTAGTTGGTGCTTGTTTTGGGCGATTTACACATTCCATACAGATGTAGTACACTCCCTGCGAAATTTAAGAAATTACTACTGCCTGGCAGGATACAGCACATCCTCTGCACTGGGAATTTGTGCACGAAAGAGTCGTTTGACTATCTGAAGACTTTGGCCAGCGATGTCCATGTTGTACGTGGGGATTTTGACGATGTAAGCCGCCACTTGTCTTTACGTGCCTTTCAATTGTCGTGTTTTAGAATCTGAATTATCCCGAGCAGAAAGTGGTGACTGTGGGCCAATTTAGGATTGGGTTGCTGCACGGGCACCAGGTGGTGCCGTGGGGTGACCCGGAAGCTCTAGCGCTTGTTCAGAGGCAACTGGATGTTGATATCTTGATATCAGGACATACTCATAAATTTGAGGCGTATGAGCATGAAAATAAATTTTATATCAATCCTGGGTCTGCGACGGGGGCTTACAACTGCCTGGATATGTGAGTTGGTGGTATCGTGAACTGTGATCAAGTTGGGGTTTTAGATCTGTGACGCCCTCGTTTGTCCTGATGGATATTCAGAACACGACTGTTGTTACGTACGTTTATCAGCTTGTTGGCGATGAAGTGAAAGTGGAGAGGATCGAGTTTAAGAAGAATTGAGGGGGGATCGAAAATTTACTTTATTTCTATTAATTATTATATAAAATATAATTTCTAAGTATTATTACTTTGTTGTAGTTTGCATTGAGATGAAATTTGGTATCTAGTGGGCACTTTCTAGGTGCTGACTAGATTTTCAGTTAAATCTCATTCGAAGCACGAAAAATGAAACACATCGCAGTGAAATCGTTAAAACTACTGGAGATATTAAGGTAAAATTGGGTACACGTTCATAGGTATGTATACTTACCTATATTAACTACATTTATAAAGTGCCATTCAGAAACTGTGTACGTAATAACGGGTGGCTATGGAAACTATCTGTCAAAAAGACAAAATTAGTTCGCACGGGACATGCCATCCGTCATTTTACTTGGGGACTGTGCGAACTAAATTTGGACAAGCGCATTTTCGACAGACTGCGGCGTTTCACTTGTTTCCATAGCCTTCCGTTATCACATATTTTCTGAATAACACTGTACATAGGTTTGCTTAATCGCAAAATTTGCAAATCCTGCTGCGAATTAGAAGTTTTCTATCGTCTCCGAAACTTCCAATTTTTCAAGTTAAATATAATATCCCAAGTAAATCTGATTAACTCCAGATCTGATTAAGCTATATGTAAACCTAAACATTTAGTTTAGAGTAGGTACTTAGGTACCTGCCATTATACCAACAAAACCTGAGATCAAGAAAGAGAGCCGTGAAATTTTAACGGCACGTCAAGAATACTCATATTCACATATTTACATCTCACTAATACCTACTATATATATATAGTTTGAAGTCGTGTAGAATATAAGGCGGATGGCGAAAAACTCCGTTATACCAAATTGTTCCTCAGTATTCATTCTATACACATAAAAATTAACAAAGAAATGGTACTATTTTTTCTAAACTTTTTTTGTCAATATAATCGAAATTGTGGTAAGTTTCCATAAGGCTGCATGTTAGATTTTCTTGAATTGAAAGTTTTAAAAAATAATCTGAAATTTTCATTAACTTGGTACCATTTTTGCTTCCCTCTAATACATCCTGAAGCTTCCTTAAAAAGCATTTCCGGACAAATGTCCATAAGAATCTTTTCTTATATTCTCAAATGGACTTCCTATTTCACTACAATTTCAGATTCACTCTGTATGCAGCCAACAATTCATGCGAAACTTCTCGTCTCATATGCACATACCCCAAGTTTGGGTATCTCTGCATTCCGTCAAAAAATCCGATGAACAAGGGTTCCAACTTCCAACATACAGGCTGTCCCGATATTGTTTTGGCACTATTTTGACATTGACATTCTACATTTCACATTGCTTTTGGGCCATATCGGACCAAGGGGGTGGGAGTTAGGGGTTAATTGTAATAACTCGAGAACTAGTGGGGATATCTTGCTGAAACTTGGTGTGCACGTTTGATCTTCAAGTCTGCTGAAGGTGAAGGGGTGTCAAATTCGGGGGATGCAATGTAGGGGATTAGCCATAAAAAATATAACTCGGCAAGAGGGTTGAATGCAGCTATTTGAAACCGAACGTAGGTACCAAAGTTCACCCAAAAATTCGGAGTTTGGACCATGTTTTATAATGTTATTGTATTTGATATGGTCTAAAATTGACTTTAAAGCACGTTTTTAAAAATGTGACTAAAGGCGCTTTCCATTTATATTCAATGAACCAATCAAATTGCGGAATTAGATAAATGTGTAAATGGACGTCCAGATATAAGTATAAAAAAAATCAGAAAAACTTTTCAAAACATTTATTTTAGACGTTTCCCCCGACGACAACACAATGATATCAAAATAAAACTATGACGTCATCTTCAAGGGCTGAGTAAAGTACACTTACAAATTCGCTCTATAAAAAAATCAGGTGGCCGTGAGATTTGCACTGGCGCCACCATCCAGGCTTAAAAATAAATTTCCCTAACCGTTCGAGGTACACCTTATCACATAAAAGAATTTCCATTTGTACAAAAGTTACAGCCTTACAGTTACGAGGTCAGTTCAATTGTATAAATTCCACAGGGAAATGAGCCCGTCTGCCCCACTGGCCGCCATAATATTAGCCCCCCAAAACTGAACAGTTTTGGGTGAAAACTGCACATCTGTAACAGCCCCCCTGTGCTCGTGTAAGACAACGAGGGGGCGCAGACTCTTCCACGAGAACAACCTTAAACTACCATCCCAGCCCCCGGACACGAAGATTTTCCTATCATCCCTCAATTTAACCGTATTGCAACCTTCATTAGTTATCGAAATTTCACATTTAAGCGTAATATTAAAGCTGCTGTCGATTGTGAAAATTTGCAGTGTGTTTGAGGCATTGCCGCAAATCCCACGACCAGTTATTGGGTCGAAGGTAAGTGAGGTTATGTACTCCTTCAGTCGGATGTGCCCGCAAGGCTTGGCAGTTTCATACTCCCACAGAATCACATCACCTGTCTCATAGCCTCCTAGGATGTAAATTTTCGCCCCCAACTCTACCTTTTGGACGCACATGATTTTTCCTAGCTTTTGTTTATGGGGGGTGAGCCTACTGATCTTTGTCATCGTCTTGATGTCGATTATATCAATCGTGCTGTCTTCCTGGGGCACAATGAGGTTCTCGTTGAAAACTATACTACGACAGTACCCCCCATCGCAAGTGTAAGTTTTCAACAGTTGGTAGCTTGAATTTTCGACAGTCCACAGCTTGACGGAGCCGTTTCTCTCTTGGGTAAGAATATCGTTGTTGAGAGAATGCACAACTTGGATTGACTCCCCCATCGATTGTTTATGTTGCAGACGGTTCGTCTATAAATTGAGTTTAGGGCTAAAAAACTATCAATCTGCTTTACCTCGAGATCCCAAAAATACACGAAACCACTTTGGGTGGCCGCTAAAAGACGGGTGGAATGATTTTCTTGAGTCTTCGGAAAGCAAAGGGAGTGGATGTACCCCATGTCGCCTTTGATGCAGTACACTGGGTCGGGGGGTAAAACTGCCATTTTCGATGGTTTTTCACTGGTTTAATTGGAAATCTGCATTTTTTAACGATTTTTCTTGGAGGTTTTCGTTTGACGTTGACACTTGACAGGTGTCACCGGTGTCACTTTGACAAGAGAAAAGTCTGACAATTGACAGACTGACAGTAAAGTGAAAGGCGAAAGGGGATGCGTGTATCATGGGGGATGCGTTCTTGTTGTCTTTGTTTCACTTTAGAAGGAGCCATTTTCCATCTCTTTTTTTAGTTTTCCTGCGGTGATTTCCGTTAGTGTGCAATGGCGGGCTCTTTGAAGATAACTTGTTTGACTCACTCAATTTTTATTTATTTGTAGACATCTTGGATCCCTATAAGAGGTAAAATAGATCATCATTGGCTGTGGTGAGTAAACGGTACAACGTAATTAAGCTTTCGCTATAGTTCTATCCTTTTCTGTTGTAAATAACTTGTATTTTTTGTCCTTTATTAATTAAAGACAGCAAAATGAGTTATTTATGTAACAAGTGAATAAAGTGTAACTTTTTTTCACGAGAAGGAATGTTTGCCACTGGACGCCGTAGGCGGAGTGCGCAAATCCGACTACTTTACTCATGAGTAGTGATGTAAAAATCCGTATTTTTATATTTTGTACCGTACCGAGTTTAATACCGTTTTAAACGGTTTAATACGATAAAAAACGTGATTTTTTATTTTACGTAAAAAATAAAGACAAACTTTAAGAAATTCAAAAATGTATTGAAAATAAAGAGCGAGAACTTCAAGAACAAGCAGAACGACTAAAATTAACATTAAAAGGTCCTATTCCATGTGTGATCTGGGGGGTTTTAGTTAATTTTTTAGTGGAATCCGTCAAATATTTACATAGTGGAAATCACATGAAATAGCCATTATTTGTTTCTTTTGCTCGGATTCTTTTTTTGCTCCATGACAATGGTAATTTCACTAATTTCTCATACAAACAGTAAATTCGTGAGTGGTTAGGAGAAGCCGTACCCCGTGAAACCCGGAAAAGTTTGAGCAAGATAATGTGCTCTATTAGAGCACGGCTTCTGTTTACATCGTAACTATTACAACTATTTCAAGCTCTTTTTGCAGGTATACTCATATTCTTAAAAATCACCCCAGATAACACAAACACATACAGTGAATGAACAATGGATATTCATCCATGAATATGCGAACTTAGTATGTATATCCACACTATACATTGTGAATGACCCATGAACATTCTGTGTATCACCAAAATGTCGTTTTTTTGGTACCCGGTAGCATCAAAATACATCCACCCGAGTTTCATAAGAATATCAAATTGATATAAGTACCTATGAAGTACCTACATATGGATATTAGATAAATAATTTCCAATGCATGAAAATACATAGAATATTCATGGGATATCCATTTTTCACATGAATATACAGGGATAAACACAGTGTATAGGTCCTTTAAGGCACTGGTGGGGGTTTATTGCGCTTGGCCCCGTATGATACGCATGCGTTGATCTAGTGTCATTTCTAATGCATTTATACGTCATTTGTCACTACTGTCAACAGAATCTGGGGCCTTTCACGTTTACCACGTGCTATTTTAACCTACAATGATGAAAAATGACACATAACGGACAGTAGACATTCAAGTAAATTCTGTCGGCGGTCAAAAAATGACTGCGCATACGGCCATACATGGCGGCATGACGTCACGCTTACAGGACCTATACCATGGACATTCCTAAAATGTTTAGTTAGCTATTTTATGTATATTTCCTGAGCATACAGGACTATTCACGGCATAATTGGCGTACACCACTTGAAGAAGGAAATGAATAGCGTGGCCTCACGTACCATTTCAAGTCCTCAGCACCAGGCACCAATCTGAATCATAAAATGATGTTATAATAGTGTGGTTAGATCTTGCAGTAAGCTTTATACCATTGATAGGTTTTATGCGCAGCTAATTGTTCCATATGCGCGCCATCTATCGGCGACAAACTTCAACCTGGATATGAGTCGCAAATTCTGGATTTCATTTGGATATTCATTGTAACGAGTGTCATGTCTCCAGGAATATTCAGATGTTCATTTGACATACGGATGCATTTCAGAATATTCCTGGAGATGATATGAACTTATTCTTCCGGCATGAAAATGTTCACCGCAAATACATATAATATTCGGTATATTCTGAATACAAAATGGACATTTTCTGAATATTCAGGGAATGTCTTGTGATATCTGAGACAATAAGCAACGTTGCAATTACGGCCTATTATGCCGCTTTCGGGATACCGCTGCACTATGCAAACGGTGCAGTAAAAACGGCTCACGCTTTGTAGACGATCAATCAGGACGTATTATTATTTCTATTGCACTGCACAGAGCAACTGCAACTTGAAAGCGGCATAATAAGAGCTGCACACTGCAGAGTATAGTACAGTCGGGGACTTTGAAAATGCCACCGCGACCGTTCACTTGCTCGACTGCATTGCTGATGTTTGCCTGACAGATTGGCTAAACATTTAGCACGTTGAGATACAATCGACCAAATGAGTCGTCGCAGAGTGGGCGTGGGCATTTTCAAAGTCCCGACTGTACCTACAAATATGAAGGCATGAAGATTAAAACTACAGTAAACAATTGATATTTGTTTGCAGTTACAATAATTACTGTTTCCTTCTACATCTCCTACACATCGGCATATCCACACTTGTCACATTTTTTATACGAAAGCAGAAAGCAGCAGGCTAACCCAACAACCGGAAAAATCAGACTCAAAACAATCCCCGTCTTAGTAAATTTCCTTTTCAAATCTCCATTCCTACAAACCGGACACGATGCTGTCATATAATTAGGTGCTGCCTCTTCGAAAGGGCTCGACTCTACATAAGTCGCTATAATAATGCCTTTTATAAATATTTTCTTTTTCAAAACCTTTAGGACTACCTACATCCAGTGTGTCGGTATTGATTTATCGACCGTCGAAGATTTTTTCTTTGATGTTCTGTTAATCGAGTGGTGTTTGGATCATCCAGTGGCTGGGTAAGCCTCCTCTCGCGGGTGAATGGTGGGGGGGTCATTAAATCCTCAGGTAAGGAGCCGCCTCTGTTGTAGATGACTGGAAGAGTGTCTCTTCTGCTTCTGCGGCGCTCTCCAAAAAGGTCCTCTTCTGATTTGGACATTCTTGCATTTTGCGATCGTCATTTTCGACAGGAATTGGAAGTTTTTGACATTGTCATTCTTATACCAATTGAAGTAAATTGAAATCCCCGTTTTGGGATCCAAAATGATTGATTGGTCATTTGCAAAGCATCTTGGGAAAGGGACCAATCAGCGTTCGTGAATTTCAGTACACCACGCATAGTGCAGGATAGACCGAAAGCGACACAAGTCGAAAATTATAAGAAAATCGCATTTGTAAGGTAATTTATTTTTTGCCAGAGCTAAATTATTAGTATTAACTGCATTGAAGCATTAATTAAGGTACTAAATTCCAAGTTAAGAACGCAGCTGTAGAATGATCACCAAAAAAGTGGCGATAGTGCTTAAAATCTGTAACAGAAAGTTTTTTGATCGATTTTTACATATTTTTTACCTTCACTAACAAAGCCCTATCAATCTCTGAAATAGCATAAGCAGAGAATTTAATTGAATTAAAATGCAGCATCATGAACAAGCTGTCGAGCTAGAAACAAAGTTCAACCATTAATCGGACATAGAGGATCCTACCTTTCTCTTCGCCTCGGGGTTGAAACACCTATATTTGAGCAAATGAGTAACGAGTTCAAGCGTTTTCTTACTCTGAAATAAATCTATAGTAGATTTTCTTTTTGTAGATTTTACCTGTAATTTGCATTTGTGACACACTTCCACCGTTAAAATTAACCGGTTGAAATTCAGAATTATCCAAAAGATAGTTAAAGGATTCATTTCCTTGGGGGCAAACACGTAAAACTTGTAAGAAAGAGATAACAGTTGAAAGAAGCAATTCAAAAACACTAGCTGGAACTTAAAAGTCAGTTTAAATTTTCCACGTGGATCTTACAGTTGTCGTCAAGGAAAAGTGAGAATTTATTTCGAAAATGACTTCATGAATATATTTATACGACGATAATGAACTATCTATATCTGCGGAGCTTACTACAAAAGAAATTTTTAAGTAACCAGAAGACTTAGGTACATACTTGAAGATTTTTTGCGCAAGGTTGCATTAACTGCTAGTATTCTCTCATAAACAGATTGAACCAAAATCCAAAATTGTAAAGTCGCACCAGTTACAATAAAATAGTGGTAGTGGATCATTAGAAGAAAAAAGCCTTCTCCAAGAGTTATATCTTGCTTGGCAGTGGTATTAATAACGACCACACCTAAAATTGTCCCCACGTAATAGACTCCCAGAAATTTCTTGGTGCTACAAAAATCAATTTTGGCAAAAACACGAAAAATCTTCAACACTCTTCTGCGATTCAGCAAAGTCCAGAATGATATGAAAAACGTTGTTATTTGGAAAAACAAAGAGTCGCAGACTTTCAGAATTAGCAGTGATGAAGTGTTTGTAGTTAGGGACTCTTTGATGTTTCCTCTGCTGGTGAGGATGGTGCTGGTGCATCCGTACAGTGCTGAAATGCAAAATTTTCCAAAATATCTTCACAAATTTTCTTACTAAATATTGCGGATAGAGTTACTGATAGAATGCTTAAAGGCCAAGACCAGGATAAAATAATCTCTGACTTGTTGGCTACTCTTTTGCAAGTGAGGGGAAATAAGCCCAAAAATCGACAGTAATAAAAATACATCCGGATGGATTTGAAGAATTTAAAGCTGATAATTTGCGAACTCATTGTTGTAGAGGAAAGAAGGTAATGCCATATCATCAAGGATCAATAAGTGTAGGTACTTGATATTTATCCGTTGTTTGGGTAAATATTTTTTCTTGGGGTTAGTAGGCCTAAAAGCATTTTAATGGTGTGACTTATGTATTCATAAGCAAAGTGGTTATGCGTCAAACTGATATTTTATGTTTTTTTCATATTTCTTAATAATAAACGGATAAGATGCCGACTGTACCTCATTAGACAATATTTGGGCTTTAAAAACACGATTTTACACCCACGTTTCGACTATCTATTCATGGTTTTCCTAAGGGATAAAACTCGAAAGTTTAAATGTTTGCTTCATTTTTTGAACCGATATCAGTAAACATTTAGATTTTGAGAATTTCTACTTTTATTTGAAATCATAAAGGAACTATCACCAGAAACACCCCCACTACTTGATTTTCACTGCTGACGCGTTTCGAATACAATGTGCTCATTATCAAAGCCGTTAACAAGGTGCAGATGCTAGATGCAATGGAAGGTATCGTAATTTATCTCTAGATAGGCTTATGAACGCCGATACAGGTCCAATCGCATATTCATCTCTGTTTACGCTCCTTCAGGTAGGACTTTTTACGTGTTCACCCACGCCTGACTATTTCTCGAGCTGTGATTGGTCTAACTGTCACAGCCGAGAGGTGGAGCTACGCGGGTGGGCCTATAAATATTTCAGTTTTTTCGCAGGTTTAGCTTCGGCTTTGATAATGAGCACATTGTGTTCGAAACGCGTCAGCAGTGAAAATCAAGTGTTTCGGTGTAGTCGGGTGTTTCTAGTGATAGTGCATTTTTCCACCGAAGTTGTCCAGTGTTTCCATTATCATAAAGGAAGAAAGAATTTTACTCCTTGAAACATTATTATTCACACAACTCTCACACAAAACATTAGTTTTCTCGATTATTGAACATAAATGTTGTCTAAGCTCCAGAACGATCGCCAAATTGAAACAAGACAACCAGAAAAGTTGTGACTGCGCCACTAATCTGAAACATATAATTATGCTAGAAATTCTTCTTCGTTTAAATTTTCTTCTTACCGTTGTCAGTAGAGGTCTGTTCATCTTCAAGAGTGAGAAAGGCGAAAAATGCACTTCTCTCTCCACGAGCTGAAGTGCATACAAGTGCAGCTGAAGATACGCCAATTAAACCAAAAAAAATTCTTGAACTTTTTCTTACCTGCTCTCGAACCTTCTCGTTCGTGTCAAAAGTCAACAATTTGAAAACCAAATCAGTAGATTTCTCCCTCTGAAACACGAAGAAAATATACCTCGTCTAGAAGGTGACAAAATACCTCTTTTAGACAATCTTCGCACGATTCCACCAGCATAACTAGGCGACCACAATGCAAGAGAGCTACGCAAATCTCCAAAAAAACGAAAAACGAAAATCCTCTTGCGTTGAAGTGCGAAAGTAAAAAAAAGGTCATAGCCACGAATTTAGAAAGAGAATCGAGAACAGTCATCTGCAAAAATTACGTCTTTCTGCCGAAATCTCACAGTAACTTACCACAACGCTTAAACCGCAAAATCTGTTAACAGCTTCGATAGATTTGGTGATATGTCGTGAAAAAATCATAAAACTAGTCACTTTTTCATAGGTGAGGAGTGAAATATTTCCGTAATTTTTTTCAGTAGGTCCTAAGATGAGTTTCATGCTCCGATTCAGGTTTTCAAGTTGAATCCTTATCATTCTAGAGCAGTACCAATAAGGCACTTCCTGTATCAACATTAACACTAAAGGTATTTGGACAGGCAGCATTCGTCGCAGTAGAGGCAATAAATTGGCCTTGTCCCTCGACAAAACACTAGCGAAAATATTGCCGAAGATAGCTACAAACGCAGAAGAAAGAAAAACTGAAGAAATAACAATCGAACGTTTAGGTTCCCTGGTATTTGTTTTTGAGATTAACATTTCGCAGTTTTTGAGGGCTTGGAGGAATTCGCGGAGGTCTTTAACATAGAAGGGAGAAGAAATCATCCCTGCGAGGACGCTAAAGATGCAAAGAAGAGTAAAAGTGAAGAGTACCAAGGAATGCGTCAACGTAGGAACCGTGGACTTGATGTGAAAGATCCGTCCTTCAAATATAGCCAGAAGAATCAATGCGGCTAAAAAACAGAATTAGTTCTTATCGCACGAGTGCGAAAAGTCGTACCTAGAATAGTTGCAAAAGTGTACGAATAAACAATGTAAAAAACTGATCTTTTAATCACAACATTACTCCCTTTCTTGCGCCATTCGATAGGGCAGAATCCGCAAATTCTAATCACTTTGAGAAGCAATTCAAAATCTTCAAATGTACGAGTGTTTACTGAAAATTCTTTCAGTGACATGGTTTCTGGAAGTACAAGTAGGTACTTATGGAAACTAAACGCTTCTATCGTTCAGACGTTTAATTATTCAAGATGTGAAAGGGTTGCATTTGCGGCTGTGACGCCCACTAACCGATATTTATAATGTTGATTATCATTCCTGATTTCAACAAAAATAGTGTCATTTCGAGGTAAGCACGGTGTTTGGCACAATATGTATTTACATTATAGGAAAAGGGAACCTTAGTTTGAAAATTGGTAAAAGTGATTGGTAGATTTCTGACTAATTAGCCTTTCTGTTACCGTTAATTGCAATATTTTCAAATCATAGGAAAGAGGAGAAGTGCCTTCTAAGTAGCTCGGAGGTGCCCAATTTTCTGAATAATTTGAACCGTTTTATTTTTTGGCAAATTAATCAAGTAAAATTATGTAATGGATTCTAGTTCACTTATACAGGGTGTCCGGAAATAACGATGAAATATTTCGGAGGGTGATTCTGCAGCTCAAAATATGAAAAAAAGTTCCTATAAACATGTGTCCGGAAATCGTTGAAAATTCAATTTAGTCAGTACAGTTATTAAGTTTTAGAATCCGTCCAGTTTTGTAATGGATAGGCCTAGGAAATGCAAATGGATCTAAAATAGTTATACAAGGCAAAAAAATTGCAGCCAGTAAATCTGATTTTTTGCCGTGTTGAACACATAATTTAAAAGTGCATTTTTACTGATGCGGCAGTAAAGTCGACTTTAGGCAGTAAAAGTCGCATTTTACCGCCGCAAAAGGGGCAGTACAAATACACTTTTAATGACTACCGGCGAAAAATTTAATTTTCCCGAAAACGGTTGATCCTATCTGGGAGGCAAACCGCTGTTGATGTCAGGTGTACAATTTAGGGGGAAGTCCGGGGATTTCAGGGGGATAACCGGGGGATTTCAGAGGATGTCAGGTGTACAAAATACGGTTAGCGATTTACCCCCCAATTCTATCCCTAAATTTTTGAACGGGATTCGCTCAGGACGCAATTACCTGTAACGCATTACTTTCAATCGAATAATAGCTATTTGTGTATCAAGGCTCGAAAGAACGACTTTGCTGGACGAGGACAGCAAAGTCGTGTTTTGGCCGAAGTGCACATAACATTTTTTAGTCGACGAATTGGTCATTATAATTTTATCAATTGAATTTATCGTAATTTTTAAATGTCAAAGTATGAAATATCGTAGTCTATTAGAAACGTCAAATGTCACGTCACATTAAGAAACGATGAATCGATGAAAACAAATGAAACACGAGCGTCGCGAAAGTGTTTTCCTGGACAGAAAGGTCACTTTTGGTTACTTTCGGTGCAAGGAGGATAAAAACTTGAACTTTCAATATGTAAATGGGTACCGAAACAGACACTTCCGGTTATAGTTGACTAAAAAGTATATTCAGGGTTCAGTTGAAAAATTACGATCCTGACAATCATTTTTATCAAATAAATAAATCTAAAGTCTAAAACAGAAGCGACCGCGACTTACTTTCAGAGAAAAAATATGTTTCCGCCCGGGATCGAACCGGGGGCCTTCCGCGTGTTAGGCGGATGTGATAACCACTACACCACGGAAACTTGTTAGAACCGTAATAAATGTTGTCAACAGAGATATTGGGCACACTGTTTGGGTACAAAAAATAAAGACATGGTTATTTCAATAAGACACAAAATAGTATATTATATTAAAAAACATGTTTCATAAGGCCAATTATTATCGCAAAGAAGACGAACAGCCCGAGTTTTACAAAATCCGAGTGCGATAAGAGCCTTAATTATGAAACACGTTTTTTGTACAATTTTTTCTATTTCGGATTCGAGGGATGAACAATCATTACACACGAATAGAATACTATGCTTTATCCACGGGTTTCAAAGCGAAAAAATCTCTCCCCCATTGTGTAATGAGCCCATTATGCAACACTCGTGGATAAATGTTGTTTTCTTCAAATTTCAACCTATAATTCACCTCCCTCTAGCCTGCCATCAAATCCTCATTATCCAAACAATGATTCCCAACCATCAACAATTATTTCATCAAAACCAATTATAAGCTAAACAAACAACAAGGGACAGTTATTCGACGTCACGTGTAATCCTAATGCAGAGTGTTCATCTGTTCATGCAGAGTGTTCATCTGTTCTTATCGCACTCTCATATCGACCCTTCAGAGACCTTTAATCCGGATACCGGATTTCATAACAACCACAGCCAAAGCACTCCTCTCTTTCGTGATGAAAAAACAAATTATTATTAGAAAATCTCATAGTCACAGTCATAATAATTAAAACTGATAAATCTGGATGTCCCGGACTTTGGACGGCTGAAGCAAAGGGAGTTTTCCTTTGACGTCACGATTGATGATTACAAGCACGTTTGTACATTTCTTTGAGTCGCATTCGACAATGTAAATTGTGAATATTTTACTTTTTGCCAAATCATTCGATTCCACGTGAAAACTTTTAATTAATTTTGAGAAAAATAACAACAACACTAGTTTTACGCAAATTCTAACTAAGACACGTTGTTTTGCTCTGTTAGATTAGAATACATGTTATTGCTCTTCTATTAATGCAATTTTTATGTAATTTTTCTTTACTTGGCTTGGTTTTAACGTCGTGTCTATTTTAGGGCCACAAACACTATGGTGCATGAATAATATTATAAAATCAATTGCTTCGTGAAAATAACAGAGAGAGATGTGAAAATCATGAGCTCTTTTGACCTCATTAATTGATAGACAATCGCCAAAATAAGAAGCTAGAGAAATTATGTAAAGTAAGGATATTACTTTTATCTTATCTTATTAGGTATAAGTTGCTTAAAAAAAATATGATAAATTGGGTTTTGTTGAGCAACAGTTTGCGACTTTTCTGTTTTTGCTGATGTGCTGCTTATACAGTAGATTCTAAAGCTATTGCACTTCCCGTGAACCTATTGGTCCCAAAAGCCTTTTCAGCACTTCAACGGGTCACCAAATCTCTATGTAGGTACCAAGTTTCAGCCAAATCAATCCAGTAGTTTGGGCTAAAACGTGGTTTTAGAGTTATTACAAAATTTCGATTTTTCTACCCAAAGGGTACTAAATGCGAATGAATTTTGTCATATTTAAAACCAGAATTTGAAGACCTTTCTGATGGTGCAATAAATCTTTCAAAAACTTGCTTTGGGTGGTTAAATGAGAGAATAATTTTAAATTTGGAAATTGGTGTGCCAAAACGCCACTTTCCGTGGGTCGATTGAATCCAAAAATGTTTCAGCTCTTTGACGTGTAATACAATCCCCATGTGCAAAATTTCAGCCAAATCGGTTCAGGGGCTTGGGCTGTACCGCGATTTTAAGTCCAACAAAAATCTCGAATTTTTTAGTTTTTGGTCAAAAGAGCACTGAGAATGAACACATCTTTGGAAGCAGAATTTGAAGGCCTTTCTTATGGTGACGTGAAAAATGGGGGTTTGCATTTAAAATTTAAAAGTTTCCAAAAGCTTTTCAGATTTTAGTTAGGTTATTAGATGCCCACATTCCAAATTTCAGCCAAGTCGGTCTAGTAGTTTTTTCTGTGTCGTGTTTACAAACGAACGTACGTACATACAGACAGACACATTTAAAAAAAAACGTTTTTGGGTTGCTGAGACCTCAAAACGTGAAGATCTGGTGTTAACTCAAATTCGAAAAATTTTCTGACTGCAGTATCCTCCCTTTTTTTTAAGTTTCGCTGAATTTTGTACAAGTTTTAGGGATCGAACCAAACTCAAAATTTATTGCGAATATTACATATTTAGTTATTATGTCTAATTACCTTCCTCGCAAGGCTGAACAAACATATTTAATGAATTAAAAAGATAATTTCAAAACTATACTTTGTACCTAATCCTGCAATTCCATTAATGAAAAAATTTTGCAAACCAAATTACCATAATCAATTCATTGGAAGGACTAATTTAATTTTAATGGAAATTCCTTGTTACAAAACGCAGAATTGCATTGAAATAATATCTGGAAATCTTCCAAGTGACTTGCTTTGCATCAATTTAGGTCGTGGAAGCATCAGGATCAATGTCCAGATGAGATCAAGTCCTACGGGGAGCTTCCCCAGCGAACATTGTCGAGTTTAAACGACCGAAGGGGATTAATTGAATTTGATTGGCCACTTCTTGCTGCGTCTCTGTCTGTCGTTTCCGCTATTGGCTGCAGGAGAGAGATGGCACGAAAATAATGTTGGGCTATTTAAGATTGTGGGAGAGCGTGCCTGACTATTTCGGTGTCGCGGGATTTAGACGTTTTGTGTATATGGGAGATGGAAGCGGTGTTTTTTTGTGAATCTTCTAATCTTGGACTACTGGAGTGCTCCGTGATATTTTCATAGTCTGTGATATTGAAATAATAAAAGTAAGTGTATTTGTTAAAAAAAGTTGATTGTTTGCATTGCCGGAAACAGGAACATATACAGTTAATTTATTCTCTTATCAGTTATCAACTTTGATGTACTTACGACATTTTTTCATGATGTGAACGCGAAAAAAATATTTTCCTTCCTCTTAACTGGGCTTTCACGTGACTCCATGTAGCTTAAGGTACATTGGTACATACATTTTAATACATATAATGTACATGCGGTCTATTGATGACTGCGTGTCATCCTGATTTATAGCTTTAGCCTTGTCATTATTGCTGATAAACGTTATAATGCGTTCCAAAAATGTTCTATAGTAACAACTACCCCTTCAAAGATTTTTAACAACTACCCCTTCAAAGATTTTGTACCTCAGAAAACCATGAAGATCAACAATTAACATTTTCAGTAGGTAATCTAACTAAATTTTAAATACCTGGTTCAAATTGCACAAAATTTCTATTTTACAAAACTTCAACAACGTAAAAACGAGTTTTTATATCTAATGCAATATGTATCCAAAATTTTTGAGCTAAATTATATCGTTCGATCAAGAAAGTTTTCCGCGATCGAGAGGGACTGGCCGCGCATTTCCTAAATATACATCATTACCACAGCACATGCCATACATTCACAATACGCCTGATTGGTCATTTCAAAACATACGTGAACACAGCCTCTCTTCTAAAATATACTGGACTACAGCGACTTTTAATATGCTAAGCCTCACAAGTATACGAAAGATACTCGGCCTATATTCTACCCCAACGTAGCTTCAATGATACGGCCAGTAGTAGTAATTCTTCACATTTTTGTTAGGTAATCAGAAAAAGTTACGTTTTTTGAAGGTGATTAAGATTCTGTAAAGAATTCCCATATAACTTGATTCAAAAAAATCGGTTTTTGTACATTTTATACATACTTACTTAAATAGTAATTCCGTAAAAGGCACTGTAATGCAGTATATTTTAGAAGTACTGTGTGTGAGTATATTTTGAACTGACCAATCAGGCGTGTTGTGAGTGTGGCACGTGCTGTGGTAATGTATAATCTTGATGTATATTTATAAGAAACAACCGGATTAGCCGCGTGCGTGCAAGCAGTTTGGACGAAAATGAGCTATCATCAAAAATCATCTAAGAATCAAATTTTGCATCATTTTATGTACTTATTAAGCTTATTGTGAACAATAATTTTCAGTAGAAAAAGTCGTAATTTTTTACTAAAAACGAAGTAGATATATGTAAATCTAATATAAACATTTCCGTTTTTTTCGAACGGTACTATTTATTTTTTGACTCATAAAATCGCTTATCAAAATGTTTTTTATCCCAAATTAGACCGACTCAATCCGGTTCCACAGATTAACAAACAGTTGCATCCTTATCAGAGCCAGCTAACAGTAATTATAACCGATGTTTACATTCAGATTAGACAGGTACCTAGCAAATGCAAACGATAACCCTAAAAAAAATTAAAACAACATCACGAAACGATCACGCAAGGTCGCTTTAACTTTGTTTTTCTCCTTTCAGACAATGTCGAGTACCATTTCAAGCACAGAAACTCAAGTCCTGGACAAATCCCCCCCAAAAATGGAGGAGAAGCGATTGGTCCGGACGACGTCCTTGGACAGAATCAAGCAAATCTACATCTGCTCTCAGCAGTACTACATAGTTCCCGCCCTTTTGGCCTGGTTGAAGTCCTCACAATCAGTGTTGCAAATCTCCGCGGAAAAAACTATTCACTTTTTCCGCTTTTTGATCTTCACGACTTTCTGCAAGTTGGTAGAGCTGTACTCTTACACTGTGATCGTATTTCTAAGGATAGTTAATAGTGCCAGAAACCCGGACTTTTTATTAAAAGCCGCCGTTTATTTAACCGCTTCGGTTTTGTTACTAGAACTAGGGGTTTGTGTTTATTTATTGGGATCAACCATCCTTCCTGGAGGGCTCGTTTTCTTAATCGTCTGTTGGCTTTACATATGTTATTTAAATTTCAAATCTATATTCTTCGCCAGTCAACAAAAGAAAATCGAATTTAACCAAAAGGAGAGGTAGACAGACAGTATATTTATTATACATACTCTACAAGAACTGATGAAACGATTGAATAACTAATTTTCTATTAGTTTAGGACTGATGAATGTAGTTAGTTTTGTACACTAATTCAGGTGTTTAGGTTAAGTGTACAATTTGTACAATTTTGTATCTTATTTTTGACGAAAATACATTTTTGATACTTCTATATTTTGCTCGAAGCTTGATGTTTTAACTCCTAAGTCCTAACCCTCCCCCTCTCGAAATAAAAAACTAAACATTTTTATTGACAAGTCATGACCGAGGTTATTCGCGATTCATATTAACTTCGTGAGGGCACACGTAGGAATATTTTGTTAAAAACGTCCAATCAAATGTCTGTCATTAAATCTCAGCGCTTCTCATTGGTTCCTTTCCACACCTCTTTAGCTAGAATCGCGAATAGATTGCTAATTTCGCGACAAACATTACTTGTGTAGCGCCGAAAATATTCGGTTTTTAAATTTGGCGCCATCATGGTAATGCTGGTTGTCTGTCCTATAATGTCAGTTATTGTGGCGACATCTATCGGGCGCCGACAGATGTTTACAAAAATTGTAAACAAATATTTGCCGAATATTATGCAATTCATCACCGAAAACGTGTGTACAATCCAAATATTGGAGAGAACAGAATTAAACTTCCATTTTCATATCGTCACCCCAATTTTTATCCATTGGAAAAATCATGGTTAACCTCCGAAAACTTCTTGGAGAAGACTTCAACAAACCCTGCAAAGACATGGCCGAGTACCTCCTGGGCAAGATTCTAGTCCGAAAACTCGACGATGGCACTCTGTTAAAAGGACGAATTGTCGAAACCGAATGTTACCCAGGGGGTGAAGACAAAGCCTCCTCCACCTTCAACGGCAGGTAAAAATTTCCCAAAAAAACCGATTCTTTTCTTTAAATGGATAATAATTTAGGAGAACACCAGCAAATGAGCCCCTTTATATGCCCCCCGGAACGGCATTCATTTACATGACTTATGGGATGTATTTTTGCTTCAACATTTCAACACCCGAAGCTGGCGGGGGAGTTTTGTTACGGGCCCTGGAGCCCCTAGAAGGCCTGGAAGCGATGGGAAAATTGCGATCAAGTAAATTTCTACAGGGTTGTTACAGATGATTGTGATGTCATAGGTGGCTTTGTTGCAGTTCATTTTGACATTATTCCAATTATTAATAATTTCACTTCAATTGACACTTTTAAACTTGCAATTAAACCTTAATTGACACTTTAAATTTACAATTAGCTCATTTTGACACGTTAAACTTCCAATTTGGTTAGTTATTGGCACCTTAAACTTGCAATGCAATTAGCTTGCTGACCCCATCCAATCAAAAATGTCCATTTCAAAACTTCTGACGATCTGATTGGATAATCAACAAATCTGTAGATTATCCTGCGTTTGAAATTCCGGTTCAAAACTTGCAATTAGCTTAAATGACTTCATATTAACTTTAAAGGACCTTAACTTTTATTATGAAATTGGCCTTGCAATTAAGCCTTGATTGACACTTTAAACTTGCAATTAAGCCTTAATTGACACCTTCAGCATGCAATTAACTTAATTTGACACTTTAAACTGCCATTTAAGCCGTAATTGACACCTTCAGCATGCAATTAACTTAATTGACACTTTAAACTTCCATTTAAGCCTTAATTGCAAGTTTAAAGCGCCTATTGAGTGAATAGCAAAAGATATGTGCTAAAGTGGAACAAGGACTTAATAAGTAATAAGTGCCAAATGGTGCCAGTTGCTATCAGATGAACACCACTGTGGTGTAAATACGTTAAATGTCAATTATTTTATTTTTAAAGTCGCCTAGGATGTTACAATCATATGAAATAACCGCGTACAACTCCAAATCATGGCAAACTCAATCTTTTTTAGAAAAAAACAAGAAAAAGTTAAAGGATATAGAATTTTGTAATGGACCCTCGAAGCTTTGCATGGCGATGAATATTACGAAAATTGAGTGCAACACGCTCGATTTAACCAATAATGATGTTCTATGGATAGAAGATGACTACAATAATGATTTGCAAATAGTTACAAGCACAAGGATTGGAATTGCTAATGCTGGGCATGAGTGGGCTTCAAAGCCCTTTAGGTTTTACATACACTCCAATCCACATGTCAGCAAGATTGACGTAAAGGCAGAAGAAAGTTTGACCACATGATTACAGTATTTTACAATAATAAAATTTTCTTTGTTCTAAAATTTGTCTTGTCTTCGCTTTTGAGGAGGTATCTCCTATATTTTTCTAGTTTACCTAAAAGCTGAGTAATATTTGTGAACGCAGCCCTATTAACTGGTGTTTGTTTGGAATTTCCCGCTTTGTTTTATGTTTGTCCATCAAACTGCTCGGTTGGTTGCATATACACTTGAATTTTGACAGACATTTGAATTTCCCGCCTAATTCTATGTCAAAATCAGCGGTTAAAGGTCGTATTTGTCAATCAATAACACGTGATTTCTAGAAAACCACTAAAATGGCCAATTCTAGGAAACTGGATCGCGATGATTTTAGCTTACCTTGCGAGGATATGGCTCGAAATCTTCTTGGCAAACTTCTTGTACGAAAATTAACCGATGGTAGGCTGATCAAGACCCGTATTGTGGAAGTCGAGTGTTATCTAAGTTCAGATGATGAAGCTGGCAGGTGTGCGAACCCCTATTATCCCAGTCTTAAGTCTTTTTGAAGGAGAACTCTTGTGAGAAAACCAGATTTAAACCCAGGAACTGCGCTTGTCTTCATGACCTTCGGGTTATACTACGGACTCAATATTTCAGCCACCGAGCCAGGAGCCTCCGTTTTATTAAGAGCTGTTGAACCTGTGCAAGGAATTGACATTATTAGAAGCTTACGCACAGGTATTTAAATTATGAATTGAATAGGCCTGTTTTTTATACAATTATGAATTTTGACCTTATTTAACCTTATTAAAAGTTCAGTGACATCTAGTGACAGATTTTGTTATTAAGAATAGCGACATCTATTGGGAGTTCTTGCAATTATGCAAAAAACGTCAAAAGTACACTGTAATAGTCTGTATATGGTCTGTATTTTCATAATTCCAAGATGTTTTTAAAAATGTGAATTACAAACATTAGGTACCTACTATATTCTACATAGATTGTGCCATTCGAACTAAACTTACTTCTAATTATTTTTAGTTAGGCACACAATCAAAAATAAGAAGAGCCCACTAAAACTAAAGGACACGGAGCTTTGTAATGGCCCTTCAAGACTCTGCATGGCCCTAGACATAACGACTAATAAGTGTGATCAACTGGATCTTGTTAATAATGATTGTCTTTGGATGGAGGAAGGAGACCTTGAGGAGCTGCAAATTGTACCTTGTACGAGGATTCGAGTTTCAACAGCGAGCAAGGAATGGGCTAAGAAGCCCTTGAGGTTTTATATTTTGGGGAATAGGCATGTCAGCAAGAGGGATAGGGTTGCAGAAAAGGCCCTCGATGACGAATAATATGAATTGCTTTTAAAAAAATTTTTATATGAGAATAAAAATTCTTCATGTCAATAAATGTTAAAGTGAGCATCGCAAATAGTTTAATTATTTGCGTATATAAAAAGGAAAAATTGAATAATTTTCATGGCTATAATCGGTGCACGCACCCTAATTTGGAGGACTTGGTAAGTCACTACCGGTAAAACAGGTCTCAATACATGGGTGCCTTGACACCTGTTTTACCGGCATCGTTAACCTCTCGAGCAAAATTCTGACGTTGACGTTATTTATAAAAATATTACAATAAAATACGCTGAACGCCCTGAAATTTATTGTAATTAATTCACCAAAATGCCGGTAAGTCTAATTAATTAGCTGCTTTGCATATAAGTAATTGTGTGAATTTGGGGCGTGCCCCCAGGCTTATCACTCAGCCTTCTTGGATCACCAGCATTCCATAGGCAACACCGCCATTCTCCCCTTTAAAACCCAATGTCGAGGCCCCGCCCCCCAGTTTACATCAGCCCCCGATCAAGACATAATCGATGAATCCCTCTACTACTTCAAAGCCAATGTCTTCTTCAGAAGTTACGAGGTCAAGGTAAATCAACTATAAACCTCCCGCACAACTATTTCCACCCTTTTTTTAGTCTGAAGCTGATCGGCTATTAATTTACATCACTCTTTACATCACCGAATGTTTGAAGAAGCTCCAGAGGTGCGCCAACAAGAGCCAAGCCCAGAACGAAATGTACACCCTGGCCATCTCCCGCTTTGATATCCCCGGAGACCCGGGTTTCCCCCTCAATTCTGTTTATAGCAGAGCCGGGACTCCAAGTGATGCTGAATTTATGCGGGCGTACTTAACTCAGTTGAGGCAAGAGGTTGGTTTGAGGATTATCGATAAAGTTTTCGGTGAAGACGGAAAGCCAAGTAAATGGTGGTTGTGTTTTGCCAAGAAGAAGTTCATGGATAAGTCACTGTCAGGACCAGGACAATAAGTATTTTATTTTTTGATCTATGGTTACATTTATTTAATTGATGCAATAAAATTGTCTTTTGTAGTTTCGGGTCATAATGTTGATATTTTTCATCATCTACCAGTTGCTACCCCTAGGAATAGAAATAACTACCAACTTATACATTTTATACTATTTGATCTTTGAATCAAGCAGGTATTTCTGTTCTCAGGGACAAAATGCACATTTTAGCAGCTGCTAGGAGGTGGAAAATGGTAAATTAAGGGAAAACTTCCTTTTCCGCACTCCTATCTCGTTTACTAACATGTTGGTTCCCATGAACATAGAACCTGAAAGGTTTTGCTGCAAATTCGGGGCCACACTTTTCAATACCGATCCTAGAAGTGGTTATAATCCTCTCAGGAACATTTTTATCACTTTCAATCCAAATTATTTCATTATTGGCTAAGTTTAGTTTATTGCAATCGTTTTTATTAATGTTCATTGCCATACAAAGCTTTGAAGGACCACTGCATAACTCGACATCCTTCAATTTTCTACTAATCTTCAATCGTTCTATAAAAAAATTTAAGAATTTACCTTTAATAAAGGGCAAAACCTGAACGAAAGGATTCCATTATTTCCGCCCCTTGTATTGGTTCTAGGGCTCGCAGTAAAACCACAGCCCCCGGCTCCTTCGATGATACGTTAAAGCAGTGGTACACTCCATAAATAATGTAGACGAAGGTAGTGCCTGCAGGCATGTACATGGGTTCGGATTTGGGGGTTCTCCTGTTGTTGTACGAAAATGAAGCCTTATCGTCGCCCCCTGGGTAGCATTCCACTTCAACAATTCTCCCTTTTAGAATGACTCCAGTATTGAGTTTTCTTACAAATATTTTGCCCAAAAGGAAGAGGGCTAAGTCTTGACAGGGCTTGTCGAAGTCTGTGGGGCCCAGTTTTGTGTCGGAGAGAAGCAGTTTGCGTAAATTCGGTTGCAGCATTCCTTGACTTTCCTTGCACCAAACTTGATAGTGAAATAGTTTCAACAATCGCTTTTTATTGATAATTTTCACGAAAATTGGTAATATAAACATAAACAAATACTCTTAGGCAACCACCAATACACCTGCACGGCGCACGCCCCCGAAGGCCTACCGATGCAATTTGAGATAGGCAACCAGTTATTCAGATTCTCGCGCTGAGTAATGAGTATCAAAACTACCTTCCACATGTGCGTTGACGTGCGTGAGCCAAGGAAATAATAAATAAAAGAACCGGTGTCATAAATTCGTCACAAAATAAATCATCCTTGTGTGAAGGTAGTACAGTAGCCTCAGTCCATTCGTATTTCTAAATAGTGTTACAGAGTGTTCAAAAATCAGGTAAAGATTGCGAATCAAGTAACCTCCAGTTTATGGAAGTTTTTCATTTGTTTATATTCAAAAAAAAAAACAGCCACTAGCCATTTTTTTTGTTTGTAACCTTGTTTTTTGTCTTTGTGAAAATTTTCCTAATTTTTTTCAGAATGGCAAGTGACATCATCAACTTTTATTCTGGAAAAACCCTATTCTTAACTGGAGGCTCAGGCTTCGTTGGCACCTGCCTCCTGGAAAAAATCTTACGCACCATCCCCAACCATGGCCCCATTTACCTCCTCCTGAGAGCAAAAAAAGGCAAAGAAGTAGCCGAAAGGTTGGAAGAAATCAAGAAAAATCCAGTTTTTGAGACCCTCCTGAAAGACAAACCTGTTGAAGAGGTTTTTGATAAAGTTAGGGCAGTTGCCGGGGATGTGGGGGCTGAGAATTTGGGGTTGTCTGTGGAGGACAGGAGGCTGATAGCTGACACTGTAAATGTTATAATTCATTCAGCGGCCACGCTTGATTTCGGGGATAGTTTGAAGACTACTGTTGATATCAATCTGTTGGGGACGAGGAGGGTCACGGAGTTGGCCAAGGAGTGCTCCAAGTTGAACGTGTTGGTACATGTTAGTAGTGCTTACGTTAATTCGTACAACTTGGAGGCTGAGGAGGTGAGTGTTTTCATGGTGATGGTATTGTGGCGAGGGGTAAACTACTGTTCCCAAAAATGCTAAAGGGGGGCTTAACTTGGTGTCTAGGCCCCAATTGCACCGCTTTCCCTTAACTTGAAGTGACCCTTAAAAACTGTGAAAACGATTGTCTCAATAATTGTTTCCAAGGCTTTTAGGGTCACTTAAAGTTAAGGTAGAGCGGTGCAATCGGGGCTAGGAAATGCAAGTTTACGACTGGCGTTTTAACCTCAAAGAAAATGGCACAGTTACTAAAATGTATGATAAGGATTGAAGGACTAGTATGTCTGAAACCGGTCTACGGCTCTCTGGAGGGTGACTCGAACCTCGACCAAATTACTTTTAATTAAAAATGTACGTATAAAACGTATTTATAGAGAATTGGAGGGATAAATCTGCGTAACGCGGCGGTGTTTTTAATACAAAGTGATTCTTAAATAGAGGCAGAAAATTCAAGAGGTGTGACTCCTCAGACTATTCTAGAAACGGAGCTAAGCCCTTTCAATGGGGTTAGTTTTCTTAAAATATGAATGACAGAATTTTGCGAGGAATTTTGATTAGGAATCACCCCTTGAATTTTCTGCCCCTTTTTAAGGATCATTCTTTATATTTGTCTTCAAAACTGAGGCGTGAACCACAGGTTAATTTGTGTACGCTAAATGCTAAATCACGAATTGTAAAGAACTAAAGATTGCCGATATCGCTAAAAGTTGGTAAAACTTATAAGAAAACGTCAAAGTTGCTAAAAATTGCCTCAGTCAAAGTTTATAGTCATAGGATAGTTGTCAAAAAAAAAATCGTGAACTGTTTAACTTACTAAAATAGAATTCTCTAGAAAATCCGCATCCATTTAGAAATATGGGCAGCTACGGAAGCGACTAGAACCTCCCCACTTGACTTATGATCCAATCCTTATCACCTATTTTCAATCTAGTCTCTACGTCCTACGGGTTTCGGGAGTTTTTCAAAATATTTATTATTTATTGGCAAAAGGACACTGAGTTTAATATCATTTTTGAAAAAACAGAATTTGAAGATCTTTCATGTGCTGATAAAACAAAAGGTTATCATCTTTCAAATTTCATAGATGACATGCCAAAAAGGCACTTGTTACTGGCCGATTGCCGCCAAAATTAAATAAATTTTCCTGTTTGCTGTACCTAAATTTTACTCCACCAACCTTAAAGCGTTTTCTGTAATTTTTCAAAATTTTACGATTTTCTGCCAAAAGGGCACTAAGTTTGACGACATTTTTGGAAACGACATTTGAAGACATTTCATGTGTTGATAAAGAAAATGAGAGTTTATCATTCAAATTTTAAAGCTGATATGCCAAAATGTCACTTTCCGTTCGCCGATTGCCACCAAAATTAGATCAGCTCTTCGGCTGGCAATGGTACCTCTACCTACCAAATTTGAGCCAAATCGATTTAGTAGTTTGGACTGTAGCGTGTTATTTAATGTTTCTTCGAAATTTCGATTTTTTTGGTTTTGTGCCAAAAAGGCGCTAAGTGTGAATACATTTCTAGATACAAAATTTGAAGACCTTTCATGCACTGATAAGAAAAATTGGTGTTTATTAGTCAAATTTCGTAGTTGGTGTGCCAAACAGGCACTTGGCGTTGGCGGATCGGCAAGAAAATTAACTGGGCTCACCAGAAGGCCAACACTAACTCTCATTCCAAATTTCATGAAAATCCGTTCGGTAGTTTCCGAGAAATCGTGCTCACATACGTACGTACGTACGTACATACACACAGACATTTTTTAAAAACCACTTTTTCGTGATCCTGGGACCTTGAAACGTAAAGATCTGGTGTTATCTCAATTTCGAATTTTGGACTGATTGCAGTAACCTCCCATTTTTATATTGGTTGTGGGGAGGTTAATAACCAAACTAACAAAACAAATTCTAAGATCTTTTCTTAACGGGAGTTTCATGGTTAAGAACTGCTTCATTTTTCTTCCTCTATCCAAATCTGCAATGAAAAATGGGAGTTAATATTTAAAAGTTCAAAGTTGGACCCTAATTCCGGTATAACCGGAAGTGCCCCATAGTCGTCAATAATTTTAATAGATTACGGATGCGTCAATTTCTGTAATTTGTATAAATAGCAAGTGCCATGTTTTAGCAGTTTAATTTAAGAACCGTTGCCTTGGTGATAAACTAACAGTGATACTACTAGATTGTCAAATCTGGCGGTTGAGAAATACGATTTCTACCCCAAGGGAAATAGTAATTTACTTTAACCTTAAAGGGGAAAATATTTCGTTTCAGCAACTGTCACGAGGTAGAAAATGTCAACATTTCATAATGGTCTATATAGGTTTATAGGTAATAAAAAAAACATATTTTATTACATGTTCCTCAACATTTAAATTATTCTGCGATGAATATCAAGCGTTAATTTATGCATGGCAATTGAATAATGAACAGAATCCACGTTTTGAGTTTTGAGAACTTAACTCTTGTCACTTGGCTCCAAAATGTCGGGAAATTCAATAATCTTGTTGCAAATGATTTTATAACAACTCTAGGTACCCAGTGCGACATATTATTTTCTTCATGTAATGTTAAGTCAGCAGACCTGGGGCCTATTCCACCAAATATATTTGCAACTTTTCCTTTACACTTTGCACAATGCTTTTCTTATGGAGAAAACTGCAAAGTGCAAAGGAAAAGTTGCAAAAATTGTTGGTGGAATAGGCTCCTGGGCCGGTTTTTCCATCCTATGAGGATTATTACCTTGTTACACATCGTTTCTATGGAAATAAACCTCAGTTAATATGAGATGGAAAAACCGACCCCTAATGTACCTGTCTTTTCGTTTAATCTGTTTAAATGAGAAAAAACAACCAGATTTTGTTATTTGCTGTCTTTACTGTTGTTTTTGGTACTTATACAAAAGTGAATTTTTAATTTGCGTGTGGTAGCCTGGGCGCATTTTTCCATTACGCCTTAAAGAAGGTAGAACCTGGGATTAATTCATGATTTTGGGATTCCCTAACAATTCTTGAAAAAATTATTGGTAAAACTGGTAAAAGTGACTGCTCAACTTTTCCGGCCTTCTTGAGACATTTTGTGATAATTACGGTAATATCGCTTCAAGGTAAAGCAAGGCCGACTGATATTGCTTTCATGACGATCCGACCAATACCAACCGAGTAGATTAAAGAAATATTACATAATTGGAAAATAATTTCTTTCCGAAAATTCTGTGCCATTTAACAAATTTTCCCATTATCCCAGACCAAAGTCGACCAATTACGGTATCTCTGGCCATGAAACGCGTACTTTTCTCAAATTAAGTATATTTTAACAGAAACTGTTTATGTTCTCTCGACTTTCCATTACAAAATTTGCCGACCGGACATCATAGGTGAACGTACAAAGTCTGATACAATAATATTTGTTCAGTCAAGGCTGCATATTAGTTATTAATTTATGATGTACCTGAAATGTTAAAAGTGAATTCGAAGAACATAAATCGCTTTTAACACACATGCACGATTTTTTCTGCAAGTACTATTTTTACTATCGCTTGTACAAAAAAAAATCTGTTTTAACTTTAGATCGTTTACGAAAAACCCTGCGACCCTGAAGAACTAATTGCCAAGGTCAGCAAATTGAGCGACGAAGAACTGGAAAAACAGACCCCTCAGCTTTTGGGAAAGCACCCCAACACCTACACAATCACTAAACATTTAGCTGAACATGAAATTAAAAAATGCGAAGCCCTATTTCCTTGCACCATAGTCAGACCAAGCATGAGTAAGTAATACTTCATTATGTAACAAGTGAATAAGGTGCTACTTTTTTTACGAGTTGGATAGATTGACCGTGACGCAATTGCGCTTGTAAAGAAAGACACAATTTCATGTTGTTTACAACATTTTTTTCTACGACTGTATTTTGAGTGGACTTTTCGGCAGTTGTAGAAAAAAATGTTTTCGCATCTAACAAAATAAAAAAACGTGTTTAGTCATCGGTGCGTGGAAGGAACCAGTGGCTGGATGGACGAGCAGCAAGAACGGCCCCCAGGGCTTCCTTATGGGGGCGGCGAAAGGCGTCGTCAGGAGGTTGCCAGTTGGAACGCATTTGATTTACGATTATATCCCTGTGGATATAGTTGTGAATAATTTATTGGCCGCCGGGTATAGTGCAGGTAAGTGTAATATCACACATACCAACCTACGGCGCCCTACTAGAAGAATTCTAAATTGTAGCTTAAAAACAAGCAGTTTCTGGTTCCGAAACGTTAACGAGATTTTTTGCTTGAGGTTTTTTTAAGCGCGGAGAGTTATCTATTTACGTCAAGGCGATTATTGTGTAACGTGTGTTGCTAAAAGTTAATTTGCTTGTGTAAAGTGTAGATAACACTAATACATACATAATGGCCGATGTGAATAAACGGTAACAAGCTTTTGCTCATAGTTCTATCCTTTTCTCTTGCACGAAAAACTTATATTGCCATCCTTTATTAATGCAAGTATGAGCATCTTGTAACACTATTCATACTAGCCAATGCCTCATGAATAAACGGTAACTCTTTATTCATTCCTCCCAAAAGCTGGTATGAATAAAGGGTTTCAAAATGCTCATACTTGCATTAATAAAGGATGCAAATTTAAGTTTTTCGTGCACGATAAAAGGATAGAACTATAAGCAAAAGCTTTGTTACCGTTTATTCATACCGGCCGTTATATGTACCTACTTCCGTTAGGTGGATACCGATTTTTACACTTATTTTAAATGAACCTTTATCAACATAAGATCGTAACTACAGGGTGAGTCAAACGGGAGGGGCCACGCTCTATAATTTCCTCCGTATCCGATGGATCCGAACGATTGGTCGGTATGAATAAACGGTAACAAAGCTTTTGCTTATAGTTCTATCCTTTTCTCGAGCACGAAAAAGTTATACTTGCATCCTTTGTTAATGGGAGTATAAGCATCTTGTAACACTTTATTCGTACCAGCCATTTTTGGTAGTGTTATATGTTATATGACTGCCTCTGAACTACATTTCGGCCATACCATCTCACTTTGTTATTTTAAATGGCACAGTCTATGTTTTTTTATTGTGTCAAGTAGCATTTTTGATTCTCTTTACAGCGGTATAATAAAATCATACTCTTACATAATAGAAATTTCGAGAAATTATTAATTGGACGTGTCCCCAAAAGTATGAAAATGACCGTTTATTTCACAAACTAATCACATCAAAAAAGTGTTTCAATACTTAGGCGCATCTTTTGATCTGATTTACTTTCTCTTGATATCTACTTGACTGAGTCTCGCTAGGTCATCACGTCATACAAATTTTCTTTTATTGCAAGATTATGTCCACTTAATCACATCAACAGATGCGTCTAAATTTACCTTTCGACTTTTATTGCCACAATTTTTTGATTAAGTGAATAGGTACTAAAATAAAAGGCCAGATCCACTCTTGTGAAAAAAATTCTCGAAACTCTCATTATGTAAGAGTATGATTTTTTTACACCGTTATAAAGAGAATCAAAAATGCTAATAAATACAATAAAGAAATATACATACACATATATGTTGAAAACGAAAGAAGTTATAAAGGGTTGTCGCTCCCGTTTGACTCACCCTGTATACATAAGTATCTTAGATGTTGATTTTATTGTTATACATATAAAATCGTCGGCAGTATCAGTATCTTCTTTCCATATTCCCTTTCGACCCGGAAAACGTTCACTTTTTCGCTTGACATTAAATACTTACGCAAATCAAAGAAAAGTATCATAGGTACAACTTTTTTTTTATGTAAACAAACATTGACGCTTCTAATTTCCACCATATTATTTTTAAACCTGAAATGTCAGCTATAAATAAAGAGAAAGTAGGGACCAAGCGTGGACGTGAAAGATATGGTAAAAGCTCTTTTGTCTCATGTAACGAATAAATGTTTATCTGCGTAGGTACTCACGTATAGCTTTGCAACATTGCAACAGTACTTAAATCATAAACATTTGTTTAATATGGACACAGAAAACATAGTAATCTCATGTTTTTCTTTATCATGTTAGTATATTCACATAAAACATTCATGTCAAGGCATTTATTGTTGTTTTTTCGACGAGTATGCTGATTGAACTTGAACTACGACCTTGGTTTTTACCGAAATTGCAAGTGAAATTCATAAATTACCGGTCAGGCTACTCCATAAAAAGTTTATCATTGTTTTCTCTTCATGTTTGCAGCAATTATATTGTGTATGTAGTATGCACATACCAGCCTGTTATAGATTACATGAGTAATATTTTTTAAAGTATATTATTTGGTTTTCAGCTTATAAGTATGTTTAGGTATGTTTGTATAACTGTAAAGTTATTATTGATAATACAGTGTTGCCTATGAATATAAATTTTCTAATGATTAACGTTTATAAACAGCGATTTTCTTAGTAGGTGTCTTAAAACATAATTTCTTCATGGGTAAATATAAAAGTGCATTATATTTACTTTTTAGGTTCGAAACAAAGCAAAACCGTGGAAGTCTACCATTGTACTTCAAGCACTCGCAACCCCTTCAGCTGGTCTCTAATTGAAGACCGCGTCAACGGCTTCCTCCACGACTACCCTCTGAAGGGCGCTGTTTGGTACCCCCACTTAAAATTCCTGCCATCCCTAACGTGGTACAAAATCTCGGCACTATTCGTCCACATAATCCCGGCCCTTATCCTCGATTTCGTCACGAAAATCTCAGGCGGACGCCCTATGTACGAAAAACAGAAATTTTATTTTTTCTTTACAAATTTCGTTTTAGTTTAATGAAACTTCACCGCAATGTCAATTCTTCCTTGGACAGACTGGAGACGTTCATCTTCACGGAATGGAAATTCCACGCAAAGAACACGGCGGGTCTACACGACAGCCTGTCCAAATCTGATCAAGAAAAGTTTAATTTGGATCTGACAGATTTGACTTGGTTGGATTATTTCCGGGATTTGGCAATTGGAGCGAGGGTCTACTTGAATAAAGAACCGTTGAAGAACCTGTCAAGCGCTCAGACTAAGAACACTGTGTAAGTAAATATTTGAAGAAAAAATTCTAGTGTGAATTATGTTTGCTTTCAGGTTGTTTATTCTGCATTTGATTATGCAAGCGTTGCTATTTTCTCTGATATGGTATGTGTTTGGCTGCATAACTGGTTTGTCCATGAGGTCTACCGTGTATATTCTGCCGATTGTTTATTTCCTGTTTAGTTTATTGTAAAACGTTTTTGTACTGTACTTGATATTTACTTTTGTTACAAAGAATTCATTAAAGTATTCAATATTGAACAGTAGGTATTTCATTTGAAATCTATGTTAGGGTGAAACGTTATATTATTCTAGCTTTTGGAACCTATGGCTGAAATAGTTTGCATAATTTTGGCATATCCTGTATGTAACCGTTCTTTTCGATCTACTATGGTCTGTCCGGGATCCACACGACCGAGATGGCGAATCATTGTTGACAACAATGATTCGCCATGGAAATAGGGTGAATCTCGGACAGATTATAGAATATATTTTTTTTATCGTTAATCTACGGGATATCGAAATTTATTAAATTGAACCCGCATATCGATGGTCCAATAAACCAATCGGATTCTTGGTAAATTATTTCGGGAAAAAATAAGCGAATTCAAGTTTTCCCGCCGTTTTTTGCGTTTCTGTTGACGTTACTCTTGTTAGTGACAAACAGAAATTCCCGGTTCATAACCTCATTTTTCCTGGTTAATCGTTTAATCCTCGTGTAAATTATTTATTTTGCAACGTGTCGTGTAAATGAAAGCTTTGGGACGTCTCAACAAAATCCTTTTAGGTGTGGGGGCCGTTTCGGGGGTGGCCACTTATTATTACATCAACAGCCCCCAAAAGACAGCGTACGCCTCCTGGACGACAAGCTACGAGCCCCCTTCTCACGCGAAATGGGACGAAAACTGGGACCAGTAAGTCAAATTCATAAGAACCCCTCTAACAGCTTTTTTTAGCCGGGCCCCCCAGTTTTTACTCAATCCAAAATTAGCAAAAAACGGAAGCGATGAGAATAACAATGAGGTACTAACTAAGCCGAAAGCTATTCGACATTTGATTTTAATAAGACACGGGCAGTATAATGTTGATGGGCAAGGCGACGTGCAGAGGACACTCACGAAATTGGGGCAAATTCAAGCCGATTATACAGGCAAGCGGTTGAAGGATTTGGGGATTGGTTATACAGAAATGGTGAAAAGTACAATGTCACGAGCACAGGAGACTGGTACTATTATATCGGCTTCACTGCCTGAGGTGCCTGTTCAAAACTGTGATTTGCTGAGGGAGGGGGCTCCAATCCCTCCCGAGCCTCCTTTGGGTTCATGGAAGCAAGAACAATACGTGAGTTGCAAACGTGAGAAATCTGTTTATCCTTTTTTTTTTAAATAGCAGTTTTATACAGATGGGGCTAGAATTGAAGCGGCTTTTCGAAAGTATTTCCACAGGGCCAGGGTGGAACAGAAGGATGACTCGTACACACTTTTAGTGTGTCACGCAAACGTTATACGATATTTTGTCTGCAGGTTGGGAAAGTGTCTTGTTATTTTTACTAAACAAACATTTTAGGGCACTTCAATTCCCGGCTGAGGCTTGGCTTCGGATGTCTTTGAATCACGCGAGTATTACTTGGATCTCGATAACGCCCAGTGGAAGGGTTGTTTTACGGTGCATGGGGGATAGTGGCCACATGCCCCCCGACGTAGTGACCAGTCGCTGAGAAGTCTCGAATTTCTGAAATAAAAATTTTAAATTATATTTGCTGTTAATCAAAGAAAGGAGATGCACGAGAATTTATAAACACTTGACAACATGAACTTCTGTTTTATCCTGCTCGTACTTGTGGGAATCTCGTTTTTCATCTCTCTCTAGAACCAGCTTTGGCTAACAAGCCATGCTGTAAGAAATCTGGCAACATAACGGTGCATGCGAACTGTCAACGTCACTTTGACATTTCAACAATTTTGCCAAAATATGTGTTAATTTTAAGACAAAAATGCAATTCTGCAGGGCTTACCTCCTCCGCGGCTCGAAACCCTCCTTTCCCATGCCCCCAGTCAAAAATTTCCACAATTTAAACCACTCTCAAAAACCTAACCTCGAAAATTTCATGATCCTCAAACGCTACCAATTTAAAACAGTGAAGTGCTGGCAATGCGGAATCGAACGTAGGAACATTGCCGAATTATTCTGCGAGCAATGTCACTACATCCAGAGCCCCCAGGACCGCAACAACTATTTCAAAGTCTTTGAATTTGACGAAACGTTCGACATCGACTTGCAGGAGCTCACTAAGCGGTATCGACAAATGCAGAACGTGGTCCACCCCGACAGGTTCACCAACAGGTCGGTTGTTGGATTTTTCAAAGTTTTGATTGTGGATTTTAAGGTCGAATCCGGAACAAAACATTTCCGAGGAGTTCTCGTCGCTTGTTAATAAGGCTTACAACACTTTGCAATCACCTTTGATGAGGGCGGTGCACCTCTTGACTCTCCGAGGTGGAAGTGTCGAGGAAAGTCAGAAGATTGAGGATCCGGAATTTTTGATGGAGATTATGGAATTGAACGAAGAAGTGGAGAATGCTGATAATGAAGAAAAACTGAAGAAATTGAAGCTGAAAAATGATAGGGAATTGAAGAGACTTGAAGGAGAAATCGGGAGAGATTTTAATGAAGACAGAATCGAGAAGGCGAAGGAGAATATAGTGAAAATGAAATATTTTAATAGTGTGGGGGCTCACATCAATGGACTTATGAGGGAAAGGGGAATAGTTGATTAAATCGGTTTTTACCGGTTTTTTTAAATTTTAAAAGGAACAAGATTAATTAAATCTCAGAAAAACATTAGTCTGTCTTCATTACCCTCATTACCTTCATGGTTTTTCTAATTTAAAATCCATTCATAATAATTATTAAAGTTTCCAAGCTTGTGTCTCTCTCTAATTTGTGACGTAAACGTAATATGGAGCCAAATTTGACAATGACAGACTTGCAGGTGCAGCTTTTGCATACCGGGCTTTCTCAAATTTTGCCTCCATATTGTCTATCTCTCTCTTTTAATTAAAGCTAGTAAATTTTTCGTACGTAAGGTGGCTGGTTATTGGCGACACTGAAGTAACTAAAACTTCATAATTTTCATTCAATTTCCATTCTACGCTAATTTACTCGAATTTTCCGGGGAAAATTCCTCGAAAATGACAAAATCCAACTCAGTGACCGCATTTATCAAAGGCGTTTACCACGACGACTTCAAATGGTAATTGTATGAAATTTTTTGAAAAGTGTGGTTATGTCAGATTTTAGGGCTCTGGTTAAAAGCATTGGAATCTTCGCCTTGGGGATCCGCATTGCCCAGGAATTTCATGGGGTGGAGCTCCTAACTACTAGAGTATAAATTATAGTGTTAAAGTTATTAAAATGTTTGAGAATTTGTTGATATTTCTGTTCCTGTCCGTCTTCGGGGAGTGTGCCCCTACTACCCCCAATTTCGTGTTTATCCTAACTGATGACCAGGATTTGATCCTCGATAGTCTGGTAAGTTCATTTCAATTATTTTCACTAGATTTTAACTTTTAGAATGTGATGGGGAACACTCGAAAGTTATTGGCAAACAAGGGGGTCACATTTACTAATTTCGTACGTTAAACCACTCACTATTACTGTTTTAAGTTGAAATTTTAGTTTGTAAATTCACCTGTTTGCTGTCCTAGTCGTAGCACGATTTTAACAGGATTTTACCCTCATAATACCAAAGTTTTTAACAACTCGATCTCTGGGGGTTGTTCATCTCTCTGTTTTCAACAAGAATTTGAAAATTCTACTTTCCCAGCTCTGCTAAAACTGCAAAATTACACAACTTTTTATGCTGGTAAATATTTGAATCAATACGGGGCTCGGGCTGCGGGTGGAATTAAACACGTTCCTATTGGTTATGATTGGTGGTTAGGCCTTGAAGGCAATTCCAAATACTACAATTACAGTCTCTCAGTGAATGGGAGTCGACAATTTTACTCGGATGCTTATTTGACTGATAAAATAAGTGACTACGCGTTTGATTTCCTAAACCGGGGGGCTGTTAAATCCGAGAAATTTTTAATGATGTTGGCCCCACCTGCATCACATGCTCCTTTCACTCCAGCGGAGAGACACCGGAATGAGTTTCCAGGGATTAAGGCAATCCGTAAGCCCCCTTTCAACATTACCCCCGTTGATGTAAGTCTACTCCACCAAAGCAAATTATTCTATTTGAATATTTTAGAAACACTGGTTGGTGGAAATGCCTACTGACTCTCTCCCCGATGACGTCACAATCTTAGACAACATTCATGGTAATCGATTGCGGAGTTTATTAGCAGTCGATGAGCTAGTAGGAAAATTAGTGTTGAAACTCGACGAGTTGGCAATAATAAACCGGACTTATATTATCTTTACGTCGGATAATGGGTTTCATATTGGCCAATTCACACAACCGTGGGATAAAAGACAGCCTTATGAAAGTGACGTTAGGGTTCCTTTTATCATTCGGGGGCCCAAATTAAAGAAAAAGAGTTTAAATAATTTTCCTGTATCTGCAGTTGATATTGCACCCACCATTTTAGATCTTGCTGGGTTAAGGGTTGAAATGGATGGTAGAAGCTTTAAGAATGAGCTTTTTGGGAAAATTATGCCCCCTGGATATGTACTAGTTGAATATTGGGGCGAAGGCAATGAAAAAAGTGTTGATCCTAACTGTCCATGGGCTGGAAATGTTGATTTAGCTGTAAGTTTAAAGATTTTCTATAGGTACAGCTTGTCCCAGTACAAGCTGTTCAGTCGGTATTATTTATTTTCAATGTATGAATTTAAGCCGTCGTGTCTAGAAAACGCATACAATTTGTCCCAAAAAAACTTTCTTATGGCATTTCAGGAGTGTGTAAAGGAGGCTTGGTGTAAATGTCAGGATGCAAGGAACAACACGTACGGGTGCGTCATAGATTTGACTTCAGAAAAAATGGTGAAGTACTGTCACTTTGTCGATGGATTTCTTGAGATTTATGACTTGAAAAATGATATCCACGAACTTCAAAACTTGTCTCAAACGATGAACAGGACCGAGATTCAGTTTTATGAAGAAATTTTGAAGGAATTGCAAAGTTGTCGTGGAGTTAGTTGTAACATTAGAAGAAAATAAATATTACATAGTGAAAAAATAAAGCTCTTTATTGACAAATACTGAAAAAATAATATGAAACGATTAATTTCTCTTATTGTGTGACCTGGCCTCCACGATTGCCGTTGACATTCATGAATAGACTGATGAGATCAATCGGCAAAGGAAATATGATCGTTGAGTTGTGTTCCGCCGAAATATTGTTGAGTGTTTGCAGATATCTCAGCTAAAAAAAATTGTTTACATAAAGATGTAATTTTATTTTGTTAAGTGCCTGCATCGCAGCCGGTGACTCGTTGATAACATCAGCGGCTTCTTTGAGGGCCCTCGAGGCTTTCATCTCACCCTCGGCTGCAATCACTTTCGCTCTGGCTTCCCTGGAAGCCTCAGCTTCGGCTGCCATTGCCCTTTGTAGTTGATGGGGGAGACTCACGTCCTTTCTAATAATAATATACAATATTAGTAATATGTTTGAAGAACGAGCGACGAAGGAGCGAGCGCTTTAAGATTCCCGAGTGCGTAATGTTTCAAAGAATGTGTCTTAACACAAAAAAAACGTGCCTTACATTTCTACTCTTTCTACTTTGACCCCCCAGGGATCCGTGGCTTCGTCTAGGGATGACTGCATTGCGTGGGATATTGCTTCCCTGTCAGACAAGATGTCAGCTAAGTTTCTTGTACCTATGACGTTCCTTAGCGTGGTCATTGCCAATAGTCGAGTTGAGTTGCTAAATTAAAACTATTTAGTTTTGTTTTAAATCTGGTGAAGTACCTATAATTTGTAATTCTTGTAATTGCACTAAGCGGGTCTTGAATTTTGTAATACACAACAGCATCGACTGAAACAGTCACCGAGTCTTTCGTCAAAGCTTCCTGCGGAGGAACGTCGAAGGAAACAGTCCTCAAATCGACTTTGCAGTAGGTATCCAAACAAGGCATCACGAAGAAGACGCCTGGACCTCGGGCGCCACCTGTTCTTAGCCTTCCTAGTCGAAAGATAACGGCTCTTTCGTATTCTTGAACGACCTGCGAATGTTTATAGAGAAATTATTGATATTTTCGTACCTTGAAGATAAAAAATAGCGAGAATGGGAATGTAAAGATGAGGAGGATCACCGATCCAACGGTCGCAAACACTTCCACACAGCCCATGGTGTCTGATTTGTCTGCAGTGAAAACAACAGTATGTTTAATATGAGTTTAATGTTTATGTTATCTTATCGGAAGCTTGCTCATAGAATTACGGGGAAGTAGATAAGAGATTAAAGGTACATTTTATACAAATCACGAGTTAGGTTGTTTTTGCAATTTTGAAGATGCCTCTATTTCATTAACGTATGAACAGGCACAAAGAATTTTATATAATATACGCGTATATCTACTAGAAACATCTTTGCTAGAAACAAAATCCTTATTATTATTATTAAGTAAAGTAAGTTTTGCACGTAATGTAAGTACGTAGATGCTTGTCGGGTCGTTGTATCCTGTGATTCATACATTGTAGGTAAAGGACTTACCAGATTACAGAACACCCAATTTTTTACGATCTCAGCCTGCTGTATTTGCCTACAAACAAGGGAAACAGCGGAAAACCTCGCCTGAGATAGGGTAAAAACGTTATCAGTTTGAAATGTGACAATTTTGTAATCATATTCTAACGGATGCAAGATGTGAGTCGGACTTTTCTCTGTTGTAGTCTTCAGTTCACTCGAAATATTTCCTACCTGTTCGACTTTTCGTCTAAAAACCAATTCCTCGCCCGTTTCTTTTCTTGGTCAAACGCGATAGTTCTTATAAATGAAATGTTTCGTTACCAGAGGAAAATTTTTATTAAAACCAGGCGAAAAAAGTAAAATTCTTTACTAATAAGAAATATAAAATAATCCGTACGTCTCAAATAACTTGGCTCCCTCCTCTGGCGTTATTGAAATTAACAAAATGACTGATCAGATCAATGGGCAAAGGAAAAATGATGGTAGAGTTCTTCTCCGCAGAAATATTGTTAAGTGTTTGCAGGTACCTCAGCTAGAACAAATTTTAATGATGATAAAACCAATAAAAATCTTTTAAGCACCTGAATCGCAGCCGGTGACTCTTGGATGACATCAGCGGCTTCTTTGAGGGCCCTCGATGCTTTCATCTCACCTTCGGCTGCAATTACTTTCGCTCTGGCTTCTCGGGAAGCCTCGGCTTCGGCTGCCATTGCCCTTTGCAGTTGTTGGGGGAGGCTTACATCCTTTCTAATAGTAATTTACATTATTAGTAATGTGTTTGAAGAACGAGCGGGGAGCGATTGTAACAGAATGGGACACAGAAAAAATCGCGTTTGAAGAACGAGCGACGGAGGAGCGAGTACTTTAAGATTGTAACAGAATGAGACAAAAATTCACGTTTCCCTTACATTTCGACTCTTTCTACTTTGACCCCCCAAGGATCCGTGGCTACGTCTAGGGATGTCTGCATGGCGTGGGATATTGCCTCCCTGTCCGACAGAATTTCAGCTAAGTTTCTTGTGCCTAGGATGTTTCTAAGCGTGGTCATTGCCAGTAATCGAGTGGAGTTGCTAAAAAAATATATATTTTTTAAATTTGTTGAAGTACCTACCTATACCTGTAATTCGTGATTTTCGTAACAGCATTAAGTGGGTCTTGAATTCTGTAATAAACAACTGCATCGACTGTAACAGTCACTGAGTCTTTCGTCAAGGCCTCCTGCGGAGGAACGTCGAAGGAAACAGTCCTCAAATCCACTTTGCAATAGCTGTCCAAGCACGGCAACACAAAAAAGAGGCCTGGGCCTCGGGCGCCACCTGTTCTTAGTCGCCCCAGACGAAAAATAACGGCTCTTTCGTATTCCTGAACGACCTACAAAAACATTTGTAAAAAAAATAATGAAATCTTCATACCTTGAAGCTCCAAAATAGCGAGAATGGGAGAGTTAAAATGAGGAGGACCACCGATCCGAAGGTGACCGCATATTCTACACAGCCCATGGTATTTGATTTTTCTGCAATACAAACAACTTTAGGACTAATTCTCTAAGTTTACTGCTGTTAAAATTTCGTTCGGACTTCACGGTGCAGCATTTCCCAAAATGTTTTGCAAATGACCAATCACCGGGTGTTGCAAATGTCCATTAGAATTCGTTAAAAAAAATATGTAATGAGCTGTAATGGAGTGATGTAGGTATTTGTCCGGCGAATTCCCAGATCAACCCATTACAGATACAAAGCTGGTTTCTAATGTAACGTAATGTAATATCCCAGACTTCCCATTACATTTCATTAGAAACATGCAATAAAGTGAATCTGAAACAAAACAAAAGTGTGTTACAGAATTAGCAATCAGAGCCTGACTTCCTCAACGAGCTTCATGTAAAACGACATCGGGAATTCATTTTGACACAACCATACATACGCCACGTCGCATGCATCTGATTGGCTACCTTTTTCATACAGCGCCATCTGCTTTAAATCTGTTTTTGTAATGGGAAAACACATTAGAAACGCAACGCTGTGTTATAATAGGTTCTAGTGAGTGAAAGGGAAGATCATTGCATTTCAGTTATATTAGAATCAGTTGGGATTTTCCATTAAAAATTAGTCTTAGTTTCCCTTACAAATCATTACTCATTAGATGCCATTACAATGCATTACAAATCTCTAATGTTTTCTATAGAAATTATAATGCCCACTTGCAACAGGGGTGTTATTCTGCAGCACAAAAGCGGCAAAAAGGAGCATGCCGGGAATTAATTTCCTTAGGAACAGCCAATGACATTTGGGAACAGGGCCGCACTTACTCTGTACTCTAATATCGGTCTCGACTGAGCTTTTTGCGAGAGTATTCTTTACTTCACTTTCCATGTTACTACGCTGTGAAAAGGTTGCAAATTCTTGTTGCATATCCTTTTTCTTATGACGAAGTGATTAGATGCATGGCTACAGAAATCTGCAAAAACTTACCGTTAGCACCATCTAATGATTTTTTTAGAAAGTTCAGTCAAGAGGAAAGTATGGGATTAGGGAATTATAAGATTCACATGCAATTAAGAACAAAATAAGTACCTAATTAGAGTAATTTGGCGAAGCAAAAGGAACATGCGGGGAATTCTCTTAGGAACAGCCAATGACATTCAGGCACAGGGCCGCACTTACCGTACTCTATGAAGCACTCATATCCACCGGAATCCGTCCGCCTGTAACCAACACTCATGAAATTAGCCTTTAAATCCTGGTGGGGGCTCCGTTGTTGACTTTTGCGTCGCTGAAGGAAAAATAGCGTTCCCTGACGTTGACGGATGCTGGCCGGGTCTTAACTAGAACCGGCAGCAGACGAAGGAGTCCATTTAGCACGAATGTTTACAACTAAATGCGAAACCAAAACAAACTTTTTGTTCTCTAATAATAAACCATCATTGACGTGGTGTAAACATGTCAGAAACTTTGCTCCCCTCCGATCGAGCACCTGATGGGAACAGGATATCGGGATTATATTTTTGGATTGCGGCTAACAAGATTCGATGTGGGTTATGAAAACTGCCACTGATATTTGGGTTTCATTAAGAAAACTGAAAAAAGTATTTATTCCGATAAATTCAGGTTATTTTTGGTGTTTACCCGATCAACTTTGATGCAGTTCCGACGGTTTTATGGGCTGGAAAGGCCTGATGGTTATTTTCGTGTCACAAAAATAAACTCTTGGGATTTTCTCTATTCCTGAAAATGAGCTCTGCTTAAAACAACTGGAGATGCGGTTTCATGAAAATATTTTGAAAATTAACCCTGCCTTATATATTGATACCTACCTATACTAGGTGTCCGGCAATAACGATGAAGTATTTCGGAGGGTGATTCTGCAGCTTAAAATATGAAAAAAGTTTCTATAAACATGTTGTGTCGGGAAATCGCTCAAAATTTGATTTTTATTTAGACAATTATTAAGTTTTTGCATACTATTTAACTTCAGTAAGCAACATTAGATTACTTTAGTTACTAATTTTTAAAATCGTTCAGTTTTGTAAGTTAATGAAAACTAATTGATGTACCGTCCGTTTCATTCCAGGCGCCGTATAGGGAAATAACACGGGAAAAGTGTTTTTATTTTTTGTTTGCTCCTGAAACTGGTTCCGGCCAAATCTGAGTAATACGGTCAATGGGCCTCAGTGTCCTCTACGCATGAAAAAAAAAATGGACCTGAAATGCCCCCTTCTTAAAACGGGAGGACCGGTTGAAAATTGGAATTTTAAATTTCGCGGGCGTCAATTCAGCGCTGTTTGACATCTCCGAAAACTAAACTTCCAGTGGCGGCTTTCACAATTTCTTGAGTTTTCGCTAACGTCATTTAGTTACTTTTTTGGAATTTCTACAAATTATTGAGTGAATTCTGAGACGAAATAAACCGGCGCATTTTTGCAATAGTCCCAGAGAGTCTTGGTGTCAGAAACTTTACTAAAGAAAAGACACTATGAAGGTAACTTCACAAAAATTTTGTCTTTGTTCGCTACAACCAGGCCGCATTTATTAACATTTTAATTCTCGAGGTAAGTCTCTGTTTATAGTTAAAACTGTCTTAATCGTTGTTTTGCTTCAGTTATGAATATTTTCACTGGAATATCACAGACTACGAGAAGGGTTGGTTGAATGAGGAAATGGCCAATATTCAGTTACCATGAATCTGGTACCAAATTCTGTTAAAGAATAACAATATGGAGAGCCACTAAAGGCTAGGTAGCACAGAAGGTAAGGCGAAGGTCTTGCTTAAAAGTTGGTGTGTCGATAGACCTTACGAGTCACAGCGAAGACAAGGATGGTTCTGATATTTAGGGTGGATACGCCTTACCAAGCACCTGTAAGGCTGATGGAAAAGGCACCTGCAGTCTCCATTCCAAGGCCTGGAAGCTGGTGGTGATGGCCTTGCCTAGACTAGTGGCTTCGGCTGTGCCGAGGAATCTGTTGCAGGAGTTACCATGCCCTGCTTGTCCCCTGGGACAAGATGTGCCTTTGCCCCAACAGTTATTTAACCGCGGAGTGCGTGTTTGGAGTGTGGACGAAGATATGTAACTGGCTTGCCAAATTTTAATTGTTTTATTCTAAAAATGTTAATAATTAATAAAATAGCATACCTAGGTCTTATGGGCCTTATTTTCTAGATATTTTAGTTGATAATTCACAATTTAATGTTGAAATTTTGAATAAATTCTTGAATAATCAAATTAGCGATTTTATGACCGCTATATGCTGTACCGACTGCTCATATAAATGAAACAATATAACTTAGATAATTATTGTCACTACAATATCTCTTGAAGATAAACACATCAAAAATATAAGCAGCAAAAATTTTATTATTTACTTACTATTTATTTTATTTGTTATTAAACTAGACTGTAAGGTGAGAAAGTAATAAAGTTCCTCGCGAGGATTCAATTTACAAAACAAATATAGCAAAACATAATTAAGGGGACGGTGGTAGGTTGCAAAATGTTCATAAATATTGGCGATTCCTGATTTATTCAATGAAAACCGAATTTAATCGCCCCGTTCAGAGGCCCGATTTCCGGGTACATGTTTATAGGAACTTTTTTTCATATTTTGAGCCGCAGAATCACCCCACATAAGTATTTCATCGTTATTTCCGGACACCCGGTATGTTATTGTATTAATGTGAAAATCGCACGATACTAATCATTAGCCAATAGAAAAATTGATTTCTGTGTGTTTACCATGGCAACTCGAGGATTTCCTGGAAATCTTTGATACCTATCTAGACCAACCTAAACGAAATTAATAAGTGGAAATTTTTATGTCAAATTAAATGTCAAAAATTATTTCTATTCCATTTCTGTGACTGTATCGTTGCTATTTTCTTACCGAATCTGCATTCGAGCATTAATTCATGTCCTGGAAATTTTAGTCGTGCATCCCAACAACGTAATCGGGCCCTCGTGTTCCACTCGGGCCGATTAATACGTTGTTGGAATGCACTCCAAAAATTTCCGGAAAGAATTAATGCTCTTATGAGATTATAAGTGAAAATCGCACTATACTAATCATTAGCCAATGGAAAATTTGATTTCTGTGTGCTTACCATGGCAACTCGAGGATTTCCTGGAAATTTTTGATACCTACCTAGACCAACCTAAACGAAATTAATAAGTGGAAATTTTTATGTCAAATTAAATGTCAAAAATCGTTTTTATTCAATTTCTGTGGCTGTATCGTTGCTATTTCCTTACCGAATCTGCATTCGAGCATTAATTCATTTCCTGGAAATTTTAGTCGTGCATTCCAACAACGTAATCGGGCCCTCGTGTTCCACTCGGGCCGATTAATACGTTGTTGGAATGCACTCCAAAAATTTCCGGAAAGAATTAATGCTCTTATGAGATTATAAGTGAAAATCGCATTTTATAAATATGAACCAATCGCTTTTTAGAATTTTTAACGTATCAGCCAATAAAATTTTGATTAAACTGGAAATCATGCACATGTGCTGATTTCCGGAAATCACTTTCGTGCTGATTTCCAAAAACCACCTATAGTGTTTTAATTATTTATTAGTGTTAAAACAACAAAAATTGAATTACATGTTCATTGAATTGCAGTCAAACACACAGTTATTATAAATTAAATTTGTTGATTCTGTCGTTTCTGCGACGGGGAAGAAGCTGTAGTGACAGTCAACAATTCTTCAACTATCGATTCGCTTGTAATGCTTTTCATTTCATGTTTTGATCCTGATCCAGCTTCATCTGCATCATCAGTTCTTTCTTGCTCTCCTCGTAGCTTTAGCGCCATTCCTTTATTATGATCCTTGTGGAGCTGGAGATAGTTTCAGGGATGTTATACTGAAATGTCCACTCATTTTTATTAATTGGATTTCCCCTACTCCTTTTCTTGCTAATTGGGACACTGCCGTTGATCTGGAGTGAATGGCTAGTTATTTTGACTGAATTTGTGTCGATACCTATGGCATTAACTGCTGATTTCATCTATTTGCCCATTTCATTTTGCCCTACTAGGCAGTTTTTATACCATGATTTGAGTGATCAAGCATCCAGCCGGGATTAAGAGTCAGGAACAATCTGTCCGTCGTAACATGCTTGGGACGCTTAGCAACCATTTTCTTAAATAACCTAGCAGATGCAAAATTATAAAATCTAAAATGATTCAATTAATGTTTACCTGAGTTGACAGCACAGCCAAAAATATTTTTGCAATTTTTCAACTATTTTGTTTATTTTGCAATTTCTATAGTTACAACTGCCACGAATATCTTGATATTGTTCAATAAATTTTGGAGCGCGCCATAAAATTGCGATTTTCTGGCTGAATTTATTTCGTGGTGTTTTGATTTTCTTTGGAAATCTCTCCTGAAGGTTTCGTTCCTTTATTGCTGCTAGGAAATCAACCGCTCGTCTTCGACTCGCGGTGATTTCCGCCGCAATAAACGAACTCAACATGTCAGTCGAGATTTCCGAAAATCAAAACAACCACTTAATAAATTATATACGATACTTATATGTGAAGAAACTTCCTGTGCAATTTCTTGGTGTAATGATGATGACAGTTGTGTCACTTGTTTTCCATTAGAAAATTTTTGACATTGACAAAATTTCAAAATTAAACAGGAATGACATGGACAGGTTGGCCTATTCTTTTCGTGAGAACGTTAGCTCATACGTCATCAAAATTAATATTTCATTTTCTGGTTTTAGGGTTGATGGTTATATTTGAAAATGCAAAAACACGTCAGAGTTCATTTTAAAAGGTCTTTTAATCAGAGCGATTATTCAAAGATACCGTAATTCACCATTGAGCAGGGCCGTAGCTCAAGGGGGTTGGGGGGTACATTTTTTCATTTTTATGCACCCCCACCCCAAAGACATGTAGGGAGTTACGGCCCTGCCATTTAGGAATTAAGTAAGGCACATAAGCTTGGTAACGATGTAGTTTTCATGGCACTTCCTTATTGGAGACTGCCCTTAATTTATGTTTATTAGCCGCAAATTCACCAACGTTACTTAATCTTAAGAGGAGCTTAAAATATAACAAGAATGACATATTTCCCATAAGAAAACTCTGTCACTCTTAATTTTTTAAGTTGGACTTAAGCGATAAATAACGTTTGTGCAAAGAGGCCCTTAGTGGATGTGAACAAAGCTTTATCCACTTAAATTAACATAAATTAAGGAATTAAGGACACAACCTTAACGATGTACCTACCTATTTTTTGTATGTTATAAGTGAAATGTGAACAAAACTTAGTCGCCCTTTTGAGGGAGTAAAATGGAGCTTTTTATGTAAGTCGTGCAAAAAGGTTATTTATTGCAAAAAAAAATTGTAGGAGTTTAATGTGAAGATTAAGTTTTGCCATGCAAATTGGAGTTTTTTAGCGATTTCCCTAACTTTTAAACATGAGTGTATTTCAAGAGATTGCAGTTTGTTCAGAGGCAAAAAATCTATTTTTCTTCTCTTCTTCTGTCAGCGCCTACTTTGAAGAATGCGACGTCTTATGTTTAATCTCTTCACTCATTTCTTAATAAAATCTAAATTTTATTGCCGATCATTATCTCACTTATCCAAAAATAGCTCGTCCATCAAGAGGATACTATGATTGACAGATAAATAAACTGGTGAATCATTAATAATATAAAATAAGATAAAAATAAACACAAAAAATGTGTGATAAACTTCAAAAATTGACCCCTCTTTGATATCTCAGCGCGTAGGTGTCGTGATAATTCGGTCTCTTCGCTCTCGCACGACGCAAAAGACTTTCACTTTCCTCACCAACCACCTCAAGTTTAATATTTCCGCATCCGATGTAAACTTTTCTAGGGGCTAACCCATACTTGTAGAATTTCGGAAAAATTTCAGTTGAGGATCTGTGTTGGGGAATTTTGGCTTCTTCCATTGGTTTGTTGCAAATTATACAGCGACTTGTTCCGAAGTCATCGCAATTTAAAGGTTTTGGTAGGAAACGGTTGTCGAGTTCGAAGCGGTGGACGCAGGTGTGGTCGGGGATGGTTTTTGTGAGGTCTTCTACTGAGTGGGTCTCAAAAAAGTGCTTTTTCCGAAAATTTTCGATTTCTTCAAGTCTCGAGCTACTGTTAGCTGGGTTTGAATTTCTGTAAACTGTTTGAACTGGAGATTCTTTTCTATAGGTCTCAAATCTGTAAGAATCATCATCATCTTCATTGAGATTATGAAGGCACAGTCCTAGTTGCTCTTCACTACTTTTGTTCATTTCTTCATTATTTTTTTGTTGGTGTTCCTCCTTTTCTGTTTTATTTAGATTCTTATTGTAAAATTTCGGAAATCTTTCATATTCATCTATATTGTCAATGTTAATTTGTTGTCTGTCTTTACATTCACCCTTAAATCTTTGAATATTTTGTTTTTCATTTGTAATTTTATCATAAAATTGACAAGCTCTTCCATTTTTATTTGTATTTATCTTGTTTCTACATCCATATCTCCATTGTTCTTCTCCATTTCTTGTATTATATTTCTTCAATTTTTGGTTTGATTCACCTTCAAGTTCCCTTTTAGGCTTTGAAGCAACCCTCTCACCTAAACAATCTCTCGGTCTTTCGAATAAACTCGGTTTTATCGGCCCCTCCTTGCAGTAGCACGTGTTGTCCGCTAAACACTCTCCGCCGCTCTCTTCCTCATCAGAAACATAATTTTTCGAATGCAACACTGCCGCTACATTAGCCGAACTATTCCTGAGCCTCCAACATGTGCTGTAATAATAAAATAGTTTACTTTGGCTGTAAAACCTCAATTGCCACAATTATGTTACTTTTTTTAAATTTACGAGATAAACAGTCATAAAGAAGCCTCAAGATTGTAAACGTTTATTGTTAATGGAAAAATTGTTTATGTTCAATCGTCTTTTATTATGGGGAAGGAATGATGTTTAGGTAGGTATTGGTGTTTGGCTGGGGACTTTTGCTTATGGAGACTTTGGCAACCAGTTAAACACAGAAGGAGAGGGGGTCAAAAAAACTGCTTGAGAATCCCTGGGCCAAAAAATTTGTCGTGATTAACCATTACCTAACTTATAGTCTCTTGTCCTATAATTATTATAACGTCATATTTTTAAAATTTCTGATTTGAGTTGGCTGTGCCTGGAATGACGTAGGTATGTTTCAATTTAGTGCAGATATCAAAAATTTGTCAACTTGTTTGACAAGTCACATTTTTCACGAAACAACAGTTAGTAGTTAGTAGTGAGTAGTGAGCCACCACGAAAGAGTTGCTCACGATCGTGAATCACTATCAGTGTGAACGCGGCTTTATCCTCGATCGTGAATCACTGCTAGTGTGAACGTAACTTTACTTTGGGGTAAATTTTGAATTTTGTTTATTGTTCAGTGAAGAATATGGCAAAATTTCTCTTACCAATGCAACTTATTCAGCGTGAACACTTAATCCCTAATTTTTAGCCTTAAGTTAAGCTTTGAATTATAATTCGCCTTAATTTAAGCTTCTTATTTACAATAAGCATTTTAATTTAAGTTAAATACTTACAGCGGCGACCTCGTTTTAACCATTTTCCTCACCAAACTGTTGTCAAACCGATTTGTGTCCACCGCTGTAACCAAGCAACCGTTCAAATTTCCCGCCACGCCTTAGTAACTTTCACTAGTCAAGGTTGCCAATTGTAGTTTAATTAGTTAACTGTTTCTGTTTTGTTTTTTAATTATTTTAATTGTTTTTGTTATTTTTATTAAAATCTATTATTTTATCACATGTTCCATTACTTATTTCAGTTTTATTCAAAGCAAGTAAGTTTTAATCGTTTGAAAAACCTGAATTTCGAGGTTATGTTTTTGTAGTGAAAGATTCGAGAAAGAGGAAAAAAGCGACGGATTTGAATGGAAACACGAAGAAGAAGAGGACTAGAAAGAAAAGCGTGAATGGGGTTGAAGAGGAAGAGAAAAATAAGGTGGTGTCTCCAGATGGAAAGCTGTTTTATCCATGTAAACTCTGCAGTAAAATCTTCACGGTTAAAAGGTCTCGAGAGGCACATGTGAAGAAGTGCAAGGCGAAAGGGTGTATTTTAAGCACGGGGGGAGGTGTAAATGGAAAGGTTAAAGTTACTAACGGAGATGGGGCTAAGCCCGCTGACAACATTCCAGAACAAAAAATTAATATTCAGCAGAATATTCTGTTGGATAAAACTCCACCAATTAAGCTTACAATTCGACGAAGTGCCGGGGGCACAGCCTCCAATCATTTCACAATTACAAACTCGCTAGTTTTAAAAGAGCAAAACATCGAAGACAACGTCGAGAAATGCAGTTCAGAGCTAATGGTCAAGCCGACTCAAGATTGCAATGGTTTTCGAAAAATCTTCATAGCGATGAGCAAAATCAAAAAAATGTACAATAACGAAGATCGATCTCAGTGCCCGATTTGCCAGAAACCCCTCAATAATGTGTACAGGTCCGCTTTCATCAAACACTTGCATACTCATACAACGGAAATGAAGTACTCGTGTAAGGTGTGTGGGAGGAAGTTCCGTAGGTCAGATCACATGCAGACGCACACAAAAAGACACATCATAGAGGGGCGGAGGAGGAGGAAGTAGTTTTGTTTTATTTGTTGAGTTTATAGTATTTTATGCTAGTTAGAAGAAATTTTTTGTTTTGAATGTTACTGAGACTGGCTTTAAAGAATAGAAGATTGTATTTAATTTATTTATTGAAACAATTATTATAATAGTTTTTTACAATGTATTTGTCGCGCATTTATGAGAATAATATACATTTTTGTATGAAAATATTCTTTTTTTCATTAGAATTACCATCCGAGTTAATTTTGAATCTCGCGCTTTCATGCCCTGACCAATCGGGAGAAGTGGCAGGCGGTTGCCTAGTGACAAGAAAGAAAAAATAACCATGCAACATGTAAGTTGGCGGTGGTGAGCGGAGTTCGGTTTGTACTTTGTGCGTTTTGTAGATTTTATGTAAGCTCGTTTTTTTTGCGATTCAAATCACAATTGAAACATGAAGTGAGCTCTGTGGTAGTGAATAGTTTTAAAATTTTCTTAAAAAGTGGAAAAAACAACCCCTTCCCCTTGGTATGTATGTACATAAGTGACCAAGATTTTCTCCACAAATTCGCAGGAAAATTATCACCAAGTTGACTTTGTCTTGTCCTTTGTTATTTTTCAAAATTGTTGGCGAGATTGTTACCTATTGCTAAAATGTCTGCCAATATACGTATTTCAGCACTCCTCATTGGCTGGTTCCACGTGTGACGTCACACACCTGATGGGGTGGACCAGATTTTTTTTTATTATCATGGTTGTGTTTTGTGTTGTTGTGTTTGTGTTGTAAGTGGGTACAGTGTTTGCTCTGCCTCTTTCCTGGTTTAATTGCGAAAACTGGGATGTAAACTGGAATGGAATTATTATCTATACGACGAGTCAGCAGAGACCAAACTACAGGTAAGTGCACAACAGTTTTTCTAAATTCAAGCCCCAATTAATACAGGATCGGATTTGGCTTTTGGTTGCTATACCCACAAATTGCTTTTTACATTTTGCAGCCCTCTCGATTACATAATCCTTAATCTATCGCCTGTGTAAACCATAAAATAGTTAGGTTGGTTGAAAGCTTGGTCCATTTTCAAAGAGGAACTGATGTTTGATTATAGGTACACAAGGTAGTTTCAAAGTCTTGTTCCACAAAATTTACTTATTTAGGACGCGTTTCGGAGTGTTACACCATCTTCAGCTATAAAAGAAATTTAACACAAAATACAAACAGTTGTCTGGAAAACGAAAAGAAAAATTTTTCTTTGACCCAAACGTTTTTTCCTCGGTTTTTTCGTTTTCCAGGCTTTTGTATTTTGTGTTAATTTCTTTTATACCTGAAGATGGAGTAACACTCCGAAACGCGTCCTAAACAGTAAGTAAATTTTGTTTAACAAGACTTTGAAACTACCTTGTGTAATCAAATAGTTAGGCGCCTAGCTTTAAGATGTTGCTGGCGGTCAAAAAGTAGATTTCTTTAAAGACCGCCAGCGACATCTTAAAGTTACGCGCCTAACTGTTTTGTGGTAACGTTGTTCAGTCTCGAGTTATCTTCGGTTTAGCCGTTTAGCCTAACCTTGGTTTGGAGAACTCTTAACTATCGCATAGTTAGACCAGGTTTACAACCTCGGACTGAACAATCGGCCCTTAAATAGTTATAACATTAGGCAGGCTGTGAAAGGCCGCTGCGAGGGGCAAATCTATGAGCAAAATCTTGTACACTGATTTCACCTTCCTGCGTGATTTCACCTGATTTCACCATGATTACACCTGGTGATTTCACCTTATTTCCCTTGATCTCACCTGGTTTTCCTTGATTTCGCCCGATTTTCCTTGATTTCACCTGATTTCACCTTGCTTGTACACTGATTTCACCCATAGATTGGCCCCTCGAGCCGCTGGAACATTTCGTCACTTTGGCACCAGTTGACACCCGCTATGGCAACACAGTAAAAAAATATGGCAACAGCGACAAGTTGTCTATGAGTTGTCTCTGTCATTAAAATCGTTAATTCTTTCGCTTACTATTCATTAATGTATAGTCAATGTATAGTCAATACTTCCCACCTCAGACCCGGCATTTTGGGTTCCCGTGACCTAGAGATGATTTTTAAATGTTTTTAAGTAAGTACTTGGCTCGACTCAACCTGATTAAACGAAAATAACGGTCGTCAGTCTAAGGGTCACCAATTTTCATGTTTAATGCACTAGATTTGGAGGTGGTTTTGGGCGCTATTAGTCGTTATTTGTCGTTCCTGTGTCAAAGCAATCTCAAGTCGGTTAAATTAGAGAAAAGATGCACTATTTCTTGGCGATCAAGAGTCTGAAGATAATTCTGCGATACCTTGATTCGTTCGTGAGTTATTCCCAGAAATCTGAAAAACGAGATTTTAAAGAAAAGTTAATATCTCCCATATCTCCCTAACGATTGATGCTATTTAAATGAAATTTGGAACTTTTATATTTTTGACAGCTGTCAATCGAATGGCATCGACAGATAGGACCCCGCACCGTTTGTATGGGAAAACATATTTCGGTTAAATTAGATAATTTTCACATATGTTGTAGTTGAAGACCTACTGAACAAAATATGTTTCTGTACCAAAGTTGGCTAATGGACAGTTTTTGAAATATAGGGCCGATTTCAAAATAAAAGTTAAAAGGTCCTTTAAAGTTAATGTCCACTTTAAAGGGCATTTTGGCCAATCAGGAGCAGCCCTTTTGAAACGTTGCCAGGCAAATATTTAAAGGACACTTTAATTTTGATTATGAAATCGGCCCATAGCCCCTTAAAAATTAAAAAAATTGCTCTGGCGAAGCTATAATGTTAGAGCTCGAGTCATGGCCCGTTGGTGTGACAACCATTGTTTAACATTTGTGGCGTCTTCACTAAATTGTTTCAATATCTTACTGTGGAAACCGATGACTTTTCGAAGTTCTTGTGCGCTCAGATAATTATTTTATTTGCGGGGAAGAAGATTTCTGATTATTTTAAGAACGTTTTGGTTTTTTTATTGTTGAAAAGTCATCGGTTTCCATAGTCAGATATTGAAAGAATTTAGTGAAGACGCCACAAATGTTAAACAATGGTTGTCACACCAACGAGCCATGACTCGAGCTCTAACATCATAGCTTGGCGAGAGCAATTTTTTTCATTTTTAATGGGCTATATCTCGAAAACTGTCCATTAGCGAACTTTGGTACCGAAACACATTTTGTTCAGTAGATCTTCAACTACAACATATGTGAAAATTAGCCAATTTAACCGAAATATGTTTTCCCATATAAACGGTGCGGGGTCCTTTTCTAGGCCTTTTAGATTTTGCGCAATGACAATCAGCTTTTGATTCTCTTATGGCCGAAATCTTGAATTTTAGCACCTCGTTTAGCACCGTCGGACAAAAGAATTAGTCTCGGAATTAGTTCTTCAAAAATCTAACCTACGTGAACTTTGAAAAAACATGTCAAAGTTTGAGACACGACTTCAAAAACTATGTTATAATTATTTAGAAATCAGTTGTTTTCCATGTCAAAATAGATTCAAAAAGTTGGTGTACTTTTTTGTATTCTTTTTCATCAAGCTTTATGCCAATTTCTTAATCACCAAGCAATAACGCAACTTTTCTCTAATTTAACCGACTTCGCATCTCTTACCGTTTAGGAGATGTCAATGGTGAGCAATATGACAAAGGAACCACCCTGTATAGCAATTTTGTATAGAGGCACATTTTATTTTTTTACATTATTATTATTACTTACTATTGACAATTTAGAGATAAGTAGAAATGGTTTTTTTTATAAATAATAGAGATTTGCAAGATTTATTTTATTGGAATTATAAGAGAGTCGTTGTGACGGAGGTCCGGTTGTTCAGTCATGGATTAAACTAGGTTTAGCCTCGGGTTTAGCCTAAATTTAGTTTGGTCGAACTCTGTCGGCTGTATTTTTGTCGAATTTTTTTTCTTAATATGTTACACGCGGTACCTAATAGGTACTTAATAATTTTCCAAAGCGAGCCTTTATAGTAATTTCGTGATTATGTTAGCACTTTTTAATAGATAGGTACTTCCGTCTTCCATGGATTTGAAATTGCGAAGGATAAAACCAACATCACTGGTCCAGAAAATGCCGAACATTTGAAATAGCTTATTATGAGGCAATTTCTGGGACAACTTCATTTTCTTCATCACTGCCTTCATCACTTTCTTCCTCTTCGACTGTACTGTTACAGTACGGATAATCACAAAATCGATAGGCAGTCAAAGGTAAATCGAATTTTAGTGGAAACAACTTCTTGCCACTGTCATTTTGAGGACCAATTTCAAAATATTCTTCATCGAAAAACTGCGGGAAAAACAAAACGCCGGCTTCATAGGAAATCATCTGAATTCCGTCCTTCCATCTATTTTTTTGTCCCCACCCCGATCGTGAGAGATTGGCACTAGTAAGAAAAAACCAAGCCATCTTTGTTGAACATGGAGAAATCCTGCAGTACGATTTCATATGTGACATAACGTGGGTTCTTTTTGTGTGATCAGCTTTCCATTGACTACAAGTTTATCAGAAACAACTGCATAAGGTCAATCAAAACTTACTATAAGAAGTCCTGGAACCATCTCTGTTTTTCATTCACCTCTTTGGAATAGGGAAGTGGCGTACCATCAACACACGGGTCGAAAACTCCATTCAAAACATTGTCAACAGAGGGGTAAATCACTTTTAACTGGGGACGTGACAAAGGCGACACTCCGCCTTGTGTGTGCTTACTAAGTGTTTGTAAGAATATTCCATTAAGCCAGTTTGAAGAGGATTCTCCAAAACTGCCAACGGCAGATGTTTGAACCAATATTGGCCAATTTGGTGGACCGTCATTATTATTACGGGTCCGTGGTGGCAATTTACAATGCCGTGTTAATAAACCGCTCATATCAAGTAAATGACAAGGAGACCTTTGTTTTGTATGATGAAATCCAGGCACTGAAGTTAATAAAAATACCCTTAAAAAATAATTTTTCAAATGTTTTCTCTCAAATTTCACCAACCTAACTGAACTGAAATCGGTGTTTATCACAACATCAATCCATTCATCAAGACAATCCAGCCTATAGCTTCTCAAATATAAGATCAAGCTATGTTTGAAATTCGTGTCCGATTCTCCATCATCCATTATTATTGTTCTACTGCTTTCCGGTAGACGAGGGCACCGGGGACTTACCCATGTCCTAATAATTAAAAACGCTTCTTTAGTGAGACAACAATGAAATTTTTTAGCTACTTACGCGTTATTGTATCTCGTCCAGTCGTTAAAGAAAAGATTAGCTGTAGACACAACAACTCGAAGTGAGTTGTCTTCATACAAGAGTATTCCGATTTTGCTGCAAGAATGACGAGAATTAGTCATTTTTATGCCCATACATGAAAATTAAGAAAAACCTACGAATGGTGACATCCAATGTCCCTTTTTAGTTCAATATGATGGTGTGTTATATTTGGAAACTTGCTCTGGATGTATTCGTTTATGCTTTCGTTGTTGCCTTCTCCGTCCAAAACGGTCAAAGGAAGTTTCCTTTAGGATGAGAAAATAAAAAAAATGAGAAATTCTTTTGAAAACTTACTCCAAATTTCTGAGTTTGTACTGAGTGATCAACCATGTCATCTCGGCCATAAAAGTAATTTGTAATGATGCTTTGAGTTTTCCTAGGCTGGGGCATAGTAAATCTGAAATTAAACGTTTTTAAAAGGCTGGAATTCTGGATACAATTTTTATTGTGCTCTCAGGTGTATCAGTGTGTCTCCCCTACGAGTTCTATCGCGGTAAATGACAGAGAGATATCTTTCTCTGTACTACGCCTTCAACAGGAGCATCTTTTCTATAGTCTGTCCGGGATCTAGGCGACTTTTGCTACCCGGGAAATTTGAAATCCACGTCGCCGATTGGTTGAAATTCAGCCATAATTAATCGCAACAAAAATGTGGCTTGCAGGAATTAAGAATGTAGGTTTAAAAATCAAATTTACCTCGCAGGTCGATGTAAGTTACATTTTAAACCGTTTGCGCTGCATTACTTTTATAATATTGCAAAATTATTGATTTGCCGAGTAAAAATTTTGCTATCATGACAGATATACTGCTGTCTGTCATATCATTCCTGCGAAACGTAATAGCCAATGAGTGCGATAAAAGCGGCTATTCTATTGGCTTATTTAAAGTTACCGCTATGAAAGCCGCCATCTTTCCGAATTCCGGCTCCTTCATTAATAAACAGATGAAACATGGCGGCCTTCGGTCCAACAAATAGTTATCGTTTCGGAAAGGGGCATTTAACGTTGAATGAAAAGAAGATAATATTAAATGTCTATAAAAGTGTCTGTACAAATTTCCCTAACTTGAACAAGGTGCAGCTTCTAGATAAAACCGCTGAATTTACAGGTAAGGTCAAACACATTCCTCTTTCATGATAACGGTACCACACGTTGTCTTTCAGGCCGATGTTCAACAACAATTAAAGCTATATTAAAGGAAGAGCGTAGTACAAATACTCTATCACAGCCCAAAGTAGGTCGAAGGGATCAGCAGATTGTATTGGATGAACATGAAAAATATCTGTTGCGAAAGATTTCTCGGAATGTGTTGTGTATGATCGATAATCGATGCCATTAGAATCGATTGATCTGCGTTGTCAAGCCTTTCAACATTCGCTTCGATGGCCAAGGATGAACTCATTGCTGGCTGCATTGAAGGGATACAAACTACTTATCAGCCCGTACTTGATAATAGGCGGCGGAGAAGAGGATAATTTGAATAGTCCCTCCCCAGTTGAAGCATCGGTACCACTTGCTATGCAGCCACATTATATGGATAATATCCAGCATTTATGTAAGTAATAGGTCTTTATAAATTTTAACAAGTGTATTTTCAGGTTATCTGCCCATAGCTACTGTAAAATAGGTTGCATGCAATGGTCGCCCCTCACGGAAAGTCATTCTAGAGGATGATATAAATTAATCTTAACCTTTCGGAAATGTCGTGGAAATGTTAGGAATGTCTTGCAAATGTTAGAAATGCCGTGGAAATGTTAGAAATGTCTTGCAAATGTTTGAAATGTCTTGTAAATGTTTGAAATGTCGTGGAAATGTTATACTGTTGACAACAGTGATTTGCCATGGAAATAGGGTGAACCCGGTCATGTGGATTCCGGACAGACCTTAGAAATGTCTTGCAAATGTTTGAAATGTCGTGGAAATGTTAAAAATGTCGAGAGTATGTTAGAAATGTCGTGGAAATGACAAGAAAATATCGGAAATATCAGAAATGAAACGACGAAAAATTTTTCGAAATGCCCAGGAAATGTTAGAAATGTCATGGAAATGTTAGAAATGTCGTGGAAATGATAGAAATGTCGTAGAAACGTTAGAAATGTCTTGCAAATGTTAGAAAATGTTAGAAATGTCGTGGAAATGTTACAAAATTTCGGAAATGTCGTGAAAATGTCAGAAATGTGGGGGAAATCATAAGGTAATATCGGAAATGCCCTCGGAAATGTCAGAAAGAAGTGAGGGAAAATGTCCGAATGTCCTGGAAATGTTAGAAACCCCTCGGAGATAAAAATTCATCAAAAATGGCACTTTCTGGTCCAAAACTTGATCAGGGCCCATTAAAAATTTAACGTCATGTAAGCATTTTTATATTTCGGTATTTAATCACCTAAGAACATTTTCATACACCTTCCCACGAAAAATCACTATTCAGTGTTTGATTTAAATTTTTTCCTGGGCCGATGTCGTATAGGATTCTTTATAAATGTTAGGAAAAATTTTGAGTGTCCTGATTTGTAAATGCACAATTATATTGCTAAAATTGTCTGTGTATCAGGAAATGGGACGGGAAACTTCAATGATACACAGACAATTTTAGATTACGATGGACGAAGAACTTTCTCTTTATTTATGTGCTGATTTCTTTGTTTTCCGATAATGTAGAAAGTAATAAATCGTTTTATTTGTCAGCTGACTATTTTGTATTTATTCAAAACCCCAAATCGTTTAAACTGAAAGAAGATTTACTTTGAATTTTATGAGCCCCAAGGATTACTTTAAATTACCCGCTTAATTTCAATTTAAAGTTCCCGCGTTAAGCAAGCCAATCAGATTTAGCATATTTGAATTTGATATTTATCAGAAAATCCTGCTGGCGAAAAAACGCCTAGAGAAGTTTTCCCATCATTCCCCATTGTGAAGCGGGCCGGTCGCCTGCAGGACGGACAGACTATAGGTAGAATTACCCGCAGATTACCATTCTACTACAATTTGTCGAGAAAAATTCCCACAAGAAAATAAAATGCAAAAAATGTGTAAGGCCCCCCCAAGAACACACGCCTCTGATGTTATTAAAAATCTGAAAAAAAATGTAGAGAAAGCCCTTTTTGACACTAACCATTATTTCAAATTTTAATAGTATATTACGATATTAGGTTGGTAAGTACAGTATAACAGTAATCTTATTACTTAATAGATTTTTAGACAAATTTTCAAGAAACTGTCTTTTTGAGTACCCCTTTGAAGGGGCGTAGCTCCCCTATGAAGCATTTCCGGGCCTACGTCCACAGGGAATTTTCTTCCTATAATATCTATTGAAAAGAGTAAGTTAGCACTATGAATTTAGGAACGGTGTATTTTGTCATTTGATATTAAAATAATGTTTTTTCTCTAATTTTTAACTGACGATGGCACGCCTCATGATATGAACCGATTTTGTTACAAAAAGAAAGCAGTATTAAGTACCTAGGTGCTCGATTATTTTTCTCACCAGTAAAGAAGATGGTATTTAGATCTTCACAAGTCTCTGGAAGCACTCGCATTGCATTAAAAAAAATGTTGTATGGCTTAGTGGCCTCTAACCTATCGAGCATTGTCTCTGGCCTGAGTTCCGTTTCAGGTTTTGGGGATGACCTTCGTGTCCGGTACAACGATTTTGATTGCAAAATACGTAAATAGACGTTAGCGTGAACAGTACGAAATTCTTCAGATACAGTTTTAGTTTTGTTTTCGTCTGGGTCTTCTAAAAATTCCAGAAATTCTTCCACTAAAACGCAGAAGTTTTAAAATTTCAGTCGATTTCACTTCACTATTTTACCATGTGGGTGCTTATAGTTCCGAAAATGCGGGACGTTGTTCATTGTGCACTTTTGTCTGTACGGACATTCTTCTAGTTGCTCTTCAGAATAATAATAAGTAATGATTGTTTTTTTCGCAGATGACATGCTTACCTGTTGATTGGCTGCTTCCTGGTTCTTCCATTTTCTTTATCCTATTGTGGGAATTATACGTATAACGTATATCTACTTAAATATTTTTACTTAGTGGTCTGTATTTTCTGTCATTTCACGCCAAGCGATCGCTCAGAGATAACGTTGTCCAACTAACTACTAGAAAGTTGGAAACTGTCCGTCGTTGACCTCGGCCACTGCGCACGTCCATCTTATAATGTAACCTTGAATGTAACATTTACCAATTATATAAGACAATTTTTCAATTTTTTAGTACGACAATATACAAATACAAGTGCTTAGCTTCAAAGCGTTCACAATAATTGGATAAATTATTTATCCTTAAACCATATTAATGAAATTGTCAGAAAAATCAACTTTATGTTCGGAAGGGTCTCCTCTCGTTTCTCGTTATAACCCATATACCTATATAGCAGTACCTATTTCCGTGCCCGACTTTAATAACAAGAACCATCAGACATCAACTCCCGATGTTGCTTATTAAGATAATCTAAAATTTTCCTCTAGGTGGAGTATTACAACATGTGTGCATAATACAAACGGCCGTTTTATACGTAACATATTGCGGTTAAGGCGTTTTACGGCTTCCACCGACTTCATTAAGACCTGAGATTATCCGCGAAGAGGACGTGGAGAAATGGGAATAACCCCACTCAGAAACTATTTTAATTAATGACAATTCGAACTATTGCCACTACAGCGGATTGATTAAATCAGCTTTGATAATGGAATGGACGGAATCTCATAAGTTTCGGATTTGCGGCTTATTAATTTCAGCTAGATGGTTTTCATGTGGGATCGTACAACGATCGATTGTTGAAACTGCTGAATTCGAGGACATAAAGTATGTCATTAACGCCCGTACATTCGAAGAAATTCAATTCGTTTCTTTTTATCAGATAGGGAGAACAATTTCGAGACCCATAAAATGGGGACCTGCGTTGTACTTTTATAATAACGTTATTTACCGCCTTGCATAACGCTCAATTTAGCAAGAGCACTGAACCGGTAAACTGTAAACTGAAACTGTAGCAGTCGTGGAATGCGATCCCGCCGTCATCCCCGAGGGTGTGTGCCATCTCGTGATCTTTCTAATGATTAATTTTGGAGGTACTTACTCATTAAAGGAGATGCGTGAAAGGGAGCTGGGTGGAAAAGCAGCAATATAATTTAAATGACTCCTTGCTGAATTCGAAATAGGTACTTGGGGGACCTTAATTTCGTCTTTGGGAGAGGAATTCGAGCAAGAGGTGGATGTGTAAACATACCGACGAGATTCTGGAGGTTTTAGCACGGGTGTGGTATTGGTGGATGCGCCGGGGTAGCTTTCAATCATAAAATCGCTTCAATAAGAAGCTTAAGGTCGCGTTATATTTGGCAAGATTATTTCCGGAACCATCATCATAACGTACAAAGTATCCATCATTATCCTGAAACCTTTGTCAAATGATTTTAAATGACATTTCACAAACGTCACTGTGACAGCGATTAAAAGGTCTTGGCCGCTGGTTTTGACGTCCGAATGGTTGTCAACTACGAGTCAAGCTCTCGTCTTCTTTCTAGCCTAAAAAAATCGACCATTTAACAGTAGTGCATCCATGAGGACTCAACAAGGCAACCAAGAGACTACGAATCGTATTTTGCAGATTGTTTTATAAATTAAACTATTGAGTAAGTAGTGTCAAATTGACGTTGTAGTATTATCATTGTAATCAGGATTTGATGGGTTGCTGGTATACTAAATGCTGCTTTGGATTGGTTCAATACTTAATGTATAAAATAATCACCGAAATGCACGAAATATTTTTGACATTGGGATCCTTTCGGGCTTAAGGTCCTTTTTTGAGTATTAACCAAAATCGACCCAAGTTCGCACTCCAAAGCAAACTGATCTTCAGAACATCGGAGAAACATTTTTCTTCTAATTAGAAGAAACTCCTAGAACCGAATGGGGAGCTTATCGCGCACGCAGTTCTGCTATTTATTAAATTTTCACCGGCTCCATTATTTTGAAAGCTGCCAGTCTAACCTCTCAGCCTTATTCCCTTTACTGAAATAATAGCAGAATCACGTCTGCCGTCACGAAGTTGAGCCCGAAAAGAACATCCCAGACACCAGCAACGTTTTCAATAAGCAATACCGCCGCCGTAATGACGTGAGCTTGAGAGACACACAGAATTGCAGAATTGCACCGCACGATTGCGGCTTTCAGACGTTCAAATAATACAGGTTTCTGGTAAAAGCAATCCGATGTTGTCTCCCCTGCCCTCATCTTCTCGGCTTATCACGGAGTTTAATTAAAGCGGAGAATTTTTCAGTTCGGTACATCACACTCGAGGCCATGGAGACAAACAAGTTACTAAAATCGTTACTTTTTAGTGTTCTGGGAATCCAAAAAAGTGGTTTTTGGAAATGTCTGAAGAAATCGGGATGAAATGCGTCACACATATTATCGACCACTCTCTAGGAGTAATAGTATATTATACCAAAGGACTGAAGTGCATCATTTAATCCCGAGCGTGAAAGTGAAAGAGGGATTAAATGTCACTCCAGTCCTGTGGTATATACGCTATTTTTTGCACTCCCATTCAATTTGAACCCAAAATAGTCGAAAAATGTTAAAATGTCACCTCGAATGTCACTTTGACGTAGTTTAATCAATATAATGCAAGAAACAATGGCTTCTTTATAAAACTATCTAGGGAGTGAAAGACCCACTTCAGTCCCGCAAAAGAGTGCCTAAAAGTGCCACGTCAGTCCCAGGAGGGCAAAAAGTAACATTACACTTCCGAATAGTGCCGTGGATTTAAGCCCCACCTAATTACTTTTAAACAGGAATGAAATGGATAGGTTGGCTCGTACTTTTCGTGTAGCTCATACGTCATTAAAATTAATATGTTATTTTATGGCCAAAGGAATGGTTATATTCGAAAATGCAAAAACACGTCAGAGCTCATATAGTTAGCTCAAGCCAAAAACAATCATCGATCACACTTTTAAGTACAAAATTTACCAGTTTCACTAATTATTATAAGAAGTTAATTTCTTTTCGTTCAGTAACATGAAAATAAACCTGATGACAACAATCAGCAACAACTGGCTTGAGACAGCAATTCGGGATCCTAGCTCTGAGGACTTATTTTCATGTTTCCATGCGGTATTCAGGTTTTTAATTAAAAGTTTGTTTTGTTCGTAATTTTTATATCAAGGGAGTTGAGGGAGTTTTAACTTCCACCCATTGTGACCAATTTTTTTTGCATTATTTAAAGCGGACTAAAAGTTTAAATCGACCTCAAATTCCAGCAAAAAATTGTGGCAAGTACGAACGTGGTGCAAAAACCGTTCGTCACAGGCGCCTCGACTATTTCTGCACATTAGCTGCAAAAATGGTGGAGGCGCCAGGAAAATTTCCATTCATAACAAAAATCATTTCACGCCGCTCTTAAAGCGCATTAACAAGCGCATAATTGTCTCATTATTCACAGTCGGGTTATTACAAGTCTCGCAGTTGTGCACTTTTTCAAACCCGTTTGTCAACACTAAAATAGTTTAGAAAATTTGGTTAATGCCATTAATCCCACTAAAACAAATGCAAATTCATGCAACAAAACCCCACCTGTCGTCGGGCACTAAATTTCCCTTTCTAAACTGCCGTTTATCTGCGAAGTTTTCTCAGCCATTCCCAGTTTTCGAGTACAGGTGCTCGAAAGTTGACGACAACTCTAATTATTATTATCAAAGCGGGGGGGGGCCTAATCGCTTCGATGCATGGCGAATCCGACGTCCAATTATTCCGCTCGGGATTATGTGGATCCTGGAAATTCATCCTCTTAAGGCCCAGACGAATGAAAATTATGAAAACCGTCTTTGCTCTAATTGCCAAGAACATGTTTGAGCAGTCTCGCCAACTGTGCATCGAATAAACAGATTATCGGTTACAGCTGCTTAAACAGATCCGTGGCATTCAATGCAAACAATTTCGATGGAACTGGAAGGATTCTTTGCCAATTCCATAGCTGTTATTAATGGAGGCATGCGATTTGAATTTCAAGCAATGCAAAGGTGGGACTTAATCGCGATAAGGAACTTTGGGCCCTGCTTCCTCACGATAACTCGACTGAGATTATGATAGGGACGAGGTGGCACGTTAATGTATTCTAGTTGGAATGCGTCGACAATCGGGTGAATTATTTTCAATTTGGACAAAAACCGAGGGGTGGATTGTTTGAGGTGATTTAGAGAGTCTCCTGAAAAAACGTCTATCAGTCCGGCCCTGGAATACATTGGGGGTTGCAGTTGGCCATGCAAACAAATCAAAAGGATGAATCCAAGACTTTTGTATCAAATCGCTCATTTTTGTAGAAACATATTTATTATACAGGGTGAGTCTGAAAGACTCCACATCCTTTATACCACAGAATCTACTGTTCAAATGATGAAGCTTGGTGCAAAAATTATTGGTCAATTGTGATTCCTCTTGATGTTATAAGCCGCCAAAGATCTTCATTTTTGAACGTTCTTTTTCAATATCTTTCGAAAGGTGTATCGTAGGATTTTGAATTTTTGCACAGCATTGTTACAGACCAAGATGCAACTACTGATGGTACTTAAGACATTATCCAAAAAGCGGATCCCTGTTATACAGGGTGGCCCCGATGTTGTTTGCCCTTGAACTTTTTCATGTTTGAAAATATTGCTAATTTGCCTATGCGGCCGTATTCCCGGTTCAATTCTAAAACTTTTTTGGCTCTTAAAATTTTTCGAAAAAACTAACCACTCACGAGGAAAATTGAAAAAACCGAAAACATGATCATCGTGATAAACCTACAATTTCAATAAAAATCAAAGTGTACGTTGACACGCATCACATTTCAACTGTTTTATAGCATTGAAGGTGTTGTCCTACATCTGTGCCCAGAACCATTACTCACAACTGAAGAAAAAACATTGACGGTAATTTCACTTTTTTATGAGGTAGAATCATCATTGGTTTTAAGGTGATTACCGGCATCATGTTTTCGGTTTTTTCAATTTTTCTCGTGAGTGGTTAGTTTTTTCGAAAAATTTTAAGAGCCAAAAAAGTTTTAGAATTGAACGGGGAATACGGCCGCATAGGCAAATTAGCAATATTTTCAAACATAAAAAAGTTCAAGGGCAAATAACATCGGGGCCACCCTGTATAACAGGGATCCGCTTTTTGGATAATGTATTAAGTACCATTGGTCTGTAACGATGCTGTGCAGAAATTGAAAATCCTACGATACACCTTTCGAAAGATATTTATAAAGAACGTTTAAAAATGAAGATCTTTGGCGGCTTATAACATCAAGAGGAATCACAATTGACCAATAAGTTTTGCACCAAGCTTCATCATTTGAACAGTACATTCTGTGGTATAAAGGATGTGGAGTCTCTCAGACTCACTCTGTACAAGACGATAAAGAGATGCTTTATCGACGAGTGAAGGTGTTAGGTCACAAGCGACGAAGCAGCGAGTGGCTATCTTTCACGAGTCTAAGCATCTTTATCATCGTATTCGTGTATTAGTTTTTTATATAACAAGTATGAATTAAGTGAATGTTTATTCACGAGAAGAACGTTTAGCCCGCATGCCCGTTTAGAAGAACGAGCCCGCATGCTCAACTCACGTGGTTTATACAAAATTTTACATATTTAATTTGGCCAAAAGAAAGTTTTACCTGAAACATTAGATTTTTACGAATCAACAAAAATGAGTCAGAAGCGGTGGTTTTTGGTTTGTTGGCCTGTTAGACGTCAATACTGCCGTGCTAAGCCGAAAAAGCGTATCTGCGGTTTCGATGTGGAAGCGAGATTTTGACGATTTTATATTTAAAAAAAAACATAAGACCCAATGCATTTTGGCTCAATTCATTCGCGAATAGTGATTTGATGGCAACAAAAATTCTTGTCTGGTAGTTTGAGGCCGAGTTTTTCCATCTTCGGTAACCTCCAGTTTACCAAACCAGCGGTTAGTTGCTAGGATACAACCAATCAGAAGACTCGTTGCTATGCGACAAACTGTTGGTTAGGTAAACCGGAGGTTATCGAAAATGGAAAAACCGGGCCTAAGACATTCTAGACAAGATTCCGGTGTTAACTCATTTTCCGCCCGGCAGAATTATGTTCGTAGTTATAATCGTAAAATGCATTATTTGTTAGAAACTGTTAATTAAAGTGCTGAGCGTGTTTTAAAAACGTTGAATTCACTAGCGAATGAAGCACTGCTTGTGGCTGCTGCTTTGGGGTTAATTATGACTGTTTAAAACGTCAAAATTGAATAAAATATCATCTTCTATTTTGTATGGTTGCTTCCGGAAAATTAGCAAATTTTCAGAATACTATTTTCATATTCCCAATAAATTTCCCTTGAAATATACCATATTTCCAGTATAAAATATTTCTTTCATATTTCCAATAAATTTCTCTCGAAATTTCCCATATTTCCAGTATATTTCTCATATTTTCGGGTATATTTTCAGAAAGCTTGCATATTTTCAGTATGTTTTCATATTTTAAGTATATTTTCATATTTTCTCTATTATTTTCATATTTCCAGAATATTTTCATATTTTCATTCTATTTTCATATTTTTAATATATTTTCATATTTCCATATTTTCGGGCCTTCGTACACCATATCTTCGGCGTTGTTAACCCCTCGGACGATGGGCATATTTTTTGGTTACTGCTCTTTGAGTTTAAATAATAAGGGTAAATCAGATACTGCCACAATTTTCAGACTTTCAAAATATTTTTTACAAAACATTTACGTGAGGGAGTGTCGATTATAGTTTTCTTTTATCCCGAAAATAACAATAAAACGAGATCTTAATTGAAAAACCGAAGAGAGGGGTTAATTAAAAGCCGTCCCTGATTTTATTCATGTCTTCTGGAGTAGGGTAAAACAGAACAGGATAAGTAAATAATTTGCTGCTGATTCTCGAAATGCAAACAAGCCATCAAGCCACGCACATTCGTCTTCGTCTTTGACTTTGAAGCGTTTAGACTGTTGGTCCTACAGGATGAACATAAATTCTCCCACGTATCCTGCTGTAGGTATTTTTAACTTTTTTCGATAATCACGTCTGGTCATTGTAGGGGCACGTTCGGCACGTCTACTTTGTTTCTTTTTCTGATTTTCGCCTCCGCATTATCTAACCGTCTGGCAAACATATTGATTCAACCCTCAATTTGTTGCCGTTCGTAATTTAATTGGCAATAAAAAAATCTACGAACGAGTCTCCTGATGAGTTATTTTTCTGGGCTTAAACACCGTGAATTATTTTTAATTCTCTTCGGCTCCGGTAGGTGGAAATGGAAAACTAAGAGGTCTATAACTTCTGCTTAGAAGCATTAGGAGCTGATCTACCGGACAATCTCGACTAGTACCCCGCCCTGCACATTCGTTTCACTTTAGTTTAAGACGGGCGGCTGCAACGTAACAACCACCCATTCAAACAAACGAGATAATTTTTCAGGATACTGGAACGACGCCTTTAACCCTTGCGAATCTTTAATATAATCAGCGGAATTGTTTTCAAGCGAGAGGTCGTTACGATACGTTTTTATTGCTGCTGTTTTGGGGCGGAGTTGGCACCCTCGGGGCAATTACGAGTTGGAGTTAACACGAAGAACGCGGAAGTGATACATGGAGCGTGGGAATTGGGGATAGTTGGAGGTGGGAATGTCTGGATAAAGTTTATCTACAAAGCGTCTTGGGATGTTTATTTATTTTAGCTTAGTTTTTCCAGGAGGGCATACAAAGGTGAAAATTATTGTGGTAGGTATCTACTTGCTGTACTGGTTGAGAAAAACATAGGTACCTACATTTTTAATCCAGATGGGTTGTCAGGCACCATGTCCTTGTCCTCGGAAGTCTTCAGTCGGATCAGGGCATATTTTCAAGAAAATAAAGAAGCAGACAATAGTTTGCTACATAAAATGGGATGAAATAATCATTCGTCTCAGTTGTCTCAACGTTACCAATAGTTGTCCTGTCTCTAAGATCATTCGTATCAGTTGTCTAAACGTTACCAATAGTAGTCCTGTCTCTAAGATCACTCGTCTCAGTTGTCTAAACGTTACCAATACTAGTCCTGTCTCTAAAATCATTCGTTTCAGTTGTCTAAACGTTACCAAAACTAGTCCTGTCTCTCGAGCCTTCCACATTTGCCGCAACTAAAGCTAAAAGAAACAACTAAATTTGATGCTTTCATATGCTATGTATATTCAGTCCAAAGCGCTTTAATTCAATTCCTATACCTTCAGCCGCATATTTGATATGTTACCATTTCTGCTAGCAAAATTGGGATGACGGAAATTTTACTCTGATGTTACGTGTAGTAAAGCTTAAAAATTTCAATTACCAAGACAGAAAATGTTCTAAAATTGACAGTAGCAAAGATTTACTAACAAATTTGCAAAAATACATTATAGTAGGTATACGCGTATACGTCAACTATTTGAAAACTCAAGGAAATATTGTGTCTTGTCTTCTTCCGAAAAAGAAGATAAAACACAATATTTTCTTATTAAATGACCCATTTTTTGAAAAAGAAAATAACACAATATTTTCTTCATTTTCAATTTTCATTTTCATTTTTCAATATGCATAATGGATGTTTTGTCTTATCCTGGCACCATTGTTCACTGTTTTATTATAAAGTTTGTATTTTTAACGCAAATCTTGAGTTATTTAAAAAAATAAATAAATCGACTTCGATCGTATTCGTCAAATAAAGACGCCTCCAAAATTACCATTCAACTTTTATTTGCACAATTTTTTTTGTTAAAGTGAATAGTTTGGGAAATAATAATAGTCAGTTTCCATACTTGTGAGTAACCCTGTATTTTTGAATTTAATGTCATTTAGATTAATACCCAGATACCCGAAGTATATACGCCACTTAAATTAACATAAATTAAGAAATAATTATTGACAATTTCCAAGGAGATACTGTATGGAAACTGTATCGTTGCCAAGGTTATACAGGGTGGGTAATTTTTCGATGCTCACCATTGGGATCTCCTAAATTAAATTACAGAAAAGTTGCGCTATTTCTTGGTGATTAAGAATCTGAGATTTCCCCGATATTTTGATTCGTTCTTGAGTTATCACAAAAAATCTGAAAATTGACAATTTAAAGAAAAATTAATATCTGCCTAACGATTGCTGTTATTTAAATGAAACTTGGAACTTTCATATTTTGGACAACTGTCAATTGAATGCCATTGACAGAAATTTTCTAGGCCTTCTAGATTTTGAATAAAGACAGTCAACTTTTCTTTTTCTTATGGGCGCCATATTGAATTTTAACACCGCCGGAAAAAATATGTGAAAGCCCGAGTCACACGACCGCAAGACGTATTTTAATATTGTTGAATTCAATTGTTTTCACATGTTATAAGAGATTGAAGAAGTCTGCTTACTTTTTGCAAATTTTTTTCATCTAAGTTTAGGCTGATTTCACAAATTATTCATACCAATTTTCAAATTCTGACATCTGTCAAAAAAGTTCATGTTGAGTACATTTTTGAAAAGCCAATTTTTTTGTGCATCTGATGGTGTTAAAATTCAATATGGCGGCCATAAAAGAATCAAGAGTTGACTGTCGTTATTCAAAATCTAGAGGGCATAGAAAATTTCTGTCGAGGCTATTCAATTGACAGCTGTCAAAAATATAAAAGTTTCAAGTTTCATTTAAACAACATATCAATCGTTGGGATGATATATGTATATATTTTTTTTAAAAAGGCAATTTTCATATTTTTTGTGATAACTCGGGAACGAATCAATATATCGGGAAATTCTCTTTAGATTCTTAATCATCAATAAATGGCGCAACTTTTCTGTAATTTAACCGACCCTGTGTCTTTTACCGTTTAGGAGATCCCAATGGTGAGCATCGAAAAATTACCCACCCTGTATATTTTTGAAAACTGAATTTGAACAAAATCGTGTGCTGATAAAAAAATGGTATCCAACTTTAAAATTTCATAGTTGACGTCGTGCCAAAAGGTGTCTGTTGCTCGCCGATTGTCACTAAAATCAAATCCACTCTTGCAGGTTACGACATCTTTACGTTATTCCAAATTTCAGCCAAATCGGTCCAGTACTTTGGGTTGTAGCGTGTTATTTAATGTTCCTTCGAATTTTTAAATTTTATGCCAAAAAGAGGCAGCAAGTGGGGCTACAGGAACCTCCCCAACGGTGAATCCTCGACAAATAATTCTACCACATCCCACATCGAATTAATCGTTTGATGATACATCTATCACATTTTGACACCTACCAATGTTTCACGTCTCCCTTTTAAGGTTAACAACATCGGAAATCATTTGTCACTTTATGCTATTCAATCTTGTTTTTAGGTTTTTGCCAAAAGAGATCAAAGTGTGAATAAAATTTTTTTTAAAGATACTTTGAAGGCTTTTCGTTAGGAAATGTGTAAAATGGGGGTTTATAATTAAAGTTTCAAAGTTAATGGGCCAAAAAGACAGTAAATATCAAATCCGGTGAATGGTTGGTCATTTTTGGCCCAAAGGGCACCAAGTGTGAACACATTTTTAGAAGCAGAATTAGAAGAGCTTTCATATGGGGACGTCAAAAATAGGGGTTTCCACTGAAATTTTTAAAGTTGATGGGCCAAAATGGCGCGTCCTGTGGGCCGATTTTGCCCGAAACCTTTTCAGCTCTTCCGAAATCCATAAAATGTCCACGTTTCAAATTTCAGCCAGATCGGTGCAGTAGCGTGTTCACAGACACACAGACAGACATGCAGACATTTTTGAAAAACCACTTTTTTGGGTTCCCAGTTTCCTAAAACGTAAAGATTTCATGTTTTTAGCGATTCGAATTTTCAGAATTTTTCGATCGATTCCAGTAACTGCTCCGCGGAGCGTAGAATTAAAAAAAAACGTTTTGGATACATAATTTGAAGATCTTTCGTATGTTGATACCCGTTGAAGATCTGGTGTTATCTCAATTTCGAATCTTGGATTATTTTGCTTAAAAAGAGCAAAAAGCAGCAAATGTGTAACTAATTATTTACTTAACTAAGTAAAAAAAAGTAGTAGGTTTACTGCTGCGGGCGATAGGCTAGAACAATGTAGCTTTGAATGACAATTGACAATTTACATAAAACCTCGCACAAAACAATATGTTGCCTGAGGTTCATGCGAAATCCGATTAACTCCAACACTGGTTGAAATTTGTCTTTAGATGTTCTCCTGCTGTTATTCGCAACCTTTTCATCTTCCAGAAAAAAAGAACCGAAATGTTTATTGCTTCCGCTCATAATTGCAGACGAGCATACATAAGATAGAGGCAAAGCGATTCCTTTAAAAGAATTATCTCGGCGCGGAAAAGCTCGAATTTTCCAGGAACATAAATATTTCATGCATCCCAGCATCCCAAATAAATTACATTAGAGGCAATAAGATTTTACGACGGTGAATATTTTTACATTACGAGTTTGTTATGATGGGAGCCTCGATTCCCGATTTCTTCATTAAATAAAAAACAACCGAAGCTTTAACATTGATAAACGATGTCGAACAGAGCCTCACGTGATAAATGAGAGGAGGGGTGCAAAAACGCCGCCACTAGTTTCCGCTTTGTCGTGTAGGGAAAAACTTTGCACTGATTCGGGGGCTTGTTAACACGGAATGGGAAAATTACAGGGATCGACTTTCAACGTTTCCATCTAAAATTTAAATAACAAGTTCGCCGCGAAATGCCGGAAGATTAAAAGTAATAAAAGACAAGCGGCGCTCTGAGCTCCATAGGAAATAATGGGATTGTAAACATAAACACACGCTTCCTTACACAACATGCCGTGCTTGCCCTGAAATAGAGCCAATTTCCTCGTGCATAAAAAATGCTGGATTAAGAGGCGGGGTGGCTGTAAATCAACCGCTAGGCGGCGCCAGTGTCGGCTAAACAGTAGCGACATCCAGCAGATGTCGCCCCTTTAAACGCCAACCGCTGCGATTTGTGTTTGTTCATCAGAACCGGAAAAGATGACGTCATCGCACAATGTTATCTAGAGATTAGAGCCCGAAGGTAGGTAACTTGGGTGGGATTTGAAGGGACGGTCGTTGATATTGGAAATCGGGAGGTATAAATCAAATAATAATGTATTCGGTTTGTGCCAACACAAGTGTTCGGGCATTGGGAATGCAATATTGACTCGTCGGAATGGAAATCCAGGCAGTTTGGCAAAAAAGGGCGAGGTCATAATTTAATGTCTATGTTAAATTCGGATAAATCCGACCCGGATCTCGGTTATGAAACGGCTTATCGCACACATATTGCCGGCAGGGCCGAAAAAAATTGGAGCGTCTTGTGATTGCGACAGTGTGGGTTTTATTAAAGTATGTTTTAAAGTACTTATGAAAAACTTTGAATGTCACTAGAGACTACTCATTTAATTAAAACGTTTGGTGGACGAGTTAATTAGTTTTCTACTTATTATCCAAAAGTTAAATGCTCTTTTTCCTCTACTTTTTATGTTTGTTGGATTAGTTCTTTTATGAATTATTAATACTAACCCCCATTCCAAATTTCATTAAAATCTGTTCGGCAGTTTTCGAGAAATCGTGCTCACACACATACGAACGTACATACACAGAGACATTGTCTAAAAACCACTTTTTCGTGATCCTGGGACCTGAAAACGTAAAGATCCAGTGTTATCTCAATTTCGAATTTTGGAAAGATTACAGTATCCTCTTTTTTTAAATTGGTTACGGGGAGGTTAAAAACACGTTTCATAAGGCCAATTATTATCGCACAATGATGTTTGGACAACGAGGGCGAAAAGCCCGAGTTTTACAAAATCCGAGTGCGATAAGAGCCTTATGAAACACGTTTTTATACTATTTATACTATCTATTCTTGTATTTTTCTGCTGATTTGAATTACTGAAATTTCCGCAAATAAATGGTCTATCTGAAGTAACATTTTAAATATAAATAATCTACAAAATAGATTATAAAGTAGCCGAGGCCGGTAAATCATTCATTACCACCTGGCAGGAATTTTTCAAGAATCCGCCCGCTTATTCTCACAATTTTAACTACCCCCACCTGAATAATTTATATCAATTTCGGAAAGCCACAAAATTAATTCAAACCGCAGAAACAATTATCCAGTCCCATGTGCCGTAATTTCCGTCTTTTTCCCGATGCGATCTTTGCGCGAAAGCGTGCCGCTTCCGGGTCTGGTTATAGTTTTTGCTGGGTCCTAGCCGCATTTGCATAGATAACGACAATAATCGTTACGGTAACGACCAAAAACCATCATATCTTTATTTAAATCTTCTAATACTTGTTACATGTGTATAAGGGTGGGAGATTAAAGTCGTTAAAAGCGGGGGTTAATTAACTGTTTAACAACACTTAAATTGCCACCTAAACCCCACGACTGGAGTTTTAATGAACAACATCGAGGGCGCTGTCGATTCTAAACGACCCAGTTTTCTATTCAAAATTCGTGATATTTAGTTTGGAAGCAGCAGCGATAACCTCTTTAAACTTGCGAACATAAAGTAGACGAGTAAGTAGCCCATATCTCTATTCAGATACCACGGTAACCATCAATCTTTCGACTGAAAACCACCCCCGATGTGATTTTTCACCGTCGATCTCAGGAAACCTAAAAAGGGATTTAATTATTCTCGTATTGTGATTATTTTTCATTATTCCGTTAAACTGGAACAACGGATTGCATTGTTGGCACGAGAGCTTTTGTGAACTCGTTGCTTCTTCAAGTAATAAATTAGTAGCGAGGGGGTTGAAACTTTGCTCTCTAAATGGATTAGGTGTAGTAATTGATTCCCGGAGAGCCGTACTTAATTCTTTCAAGTTTGATAGTTTTTAATGGAAAGGTGATTCACTTTTTGGCGATTAAGAAATTGGTGGAAAACAAATTATTAAATAAACGCTATAGTTCGAGAAGTTAATTGTTCGAAAAACATTTAGTTAAGATTTTTTCAAATTCTGTCGCGAACTTTTTAACGCTAGCCAGTACTTTGATGCAAGTTTTCGGGTTTTAGCCGAAAGCGAGTAGTCAATAGTAGGGACTACTACTACTAATACTACTACTACACGTATACGCGAAGCCCTGCATGTGCATGCGCGATTCCATGTTCATACGAGAATCCAGGTTAGGCCCTGAGTTCTTTTTTTTTCAACTTCCACTCGTCTACGCAAGGCAACGTTTTTTTTAGTTTAAGTATACCGGGTGTCAACGAACCCATCCCATGTAACACCTCGCCATTTCGTTATTTTTTGGAATACCAACTTGAAATTTTTGTGGGTTCATACCTATACCTATATAAACGCTAATTTTGACATATTTACAAACTTTTTATTGCTTCCGGTTACTTTGTTATTTTAAATAGCAAGGTGACCATATTTTTACCGATTCGAAAAAAAATTACAATAATATCAAAAAATGTTACCATAAGTTCGAAACATGTCCGCCAGAGGGCCGAAGTGTTTTTAGTTAATTGGCTGTGATTTTCACTGATTTATCCCATTTTAAGTTAAAGTGGCTATTCAAAGTCCTCTAAAATGCGCATATTGTCTAAATAATAAACACGTTTCATAAATTTTCTAAGCAAAATTGTTCGTTTTTTGAAAAGAAGTGTAAAAATATCAAATTTTCAGAGGTTCTCAAAATTCTCAATTAAGAATGCTGCCCGTTTGGTATAGGAAGGTATCCTGTTTATTGACGTCCTTTAGAGAAAGGAGGAACTAAATTTTTGTTTTAGCTTAAAAAACGTGTACTTTCCATTTAAAATTAACCTAGGTACAATTTAGCTTAGAGAATCAATGTTTCAGCGTAAATAAAGAGTTAACAAAGTTAAGAAACGAACAACTTTGCATTAAAAAAATATGAAAATGTTTATTATTTATACAGAATGCACAGTTTGGAGGACTCCTGTACTAACCTTGAAGTCACTTTATCTTAAAATAACAGAAAACACAGCCAATTTGATTAAAAACATTTCGGCCCTCTGGCGGTCATCTTTGAAACTTATGGTAACATTTTTTGATATGATTAATTGTAAAGAGAATTGAAATGTCTATCGAATTACCTATAGTTTAAAATAACAAAGTTAACTTCCGGTGAAACCGAAAATAACAAAAAAATTGTACCTAAATGTGTCAAAACTCGTTTTTCTTGGTATATGAAGCCATAAAAATATCAAGTTGACATTCCAAAAAAATAAGACATGGCGAAGTGTTGCATGGGTTCGTTGACACCCGGTATATTTCCGAGTATATTTTTCAAATTCGGTCCGCTCATCTGAACAGTTAGGTAAATACAGGATGGTGAATTTTTTGTTACCTATCATTAGGAACTCGGAAACAATAAGAGATGGAGAGCAGTTTAAATTAGAAAAAAGTTGAATTTTTTCAAGGTGATTAAGGATCTGTAAAGAATTCTTCTTTATCAAGATTTGTTCCCGAATTATCCCGAAAAAGTTGAAAATCGCGATTTTTAAGAAAAATTCATACCTGTCTAACGATTGGTGGTAATTAAATGAAACTTGGAACTTTTATATTTTTTCTAAGCCTTCTAGATTTTCAACGACAATCGACTTTTTTTTCTAATGACCGCCATATTGGATTTTAACACCATTCAATGCACAAAAAAATTAGCTTTTCAAAAATGTAGCCCGTCATGAACTTTTTTGACAAATCGTCAAATTTTGAAAATCGCTATGAATACTTTGTAAAATCAGCCTAAACTTAGATGAAAAACAAGTGCAAAAGAGTACACCGATTTTTTCGATCTCTTATGACATGTAAAAACAATTGAATCCAACAGTAATAAAATACGCCATGATTGTGCGACTCAAACTTTGACATATTTTTTCAAAGAAATCCATATTGACTACATTTTTGAAAAGCTATTTTTTTTGTGCATCCGGTGGTGTTCAAATTCAATATGGCGGTCATAAGAAAAAAAAAAGTGGACTGTCATTGCTCAAAATCTGGATGGCCTAGAAAATGTCTGTCAGTGCCATTGAATTGACAGCTGTCAAAAATATAAATGTTCCAAGTTTCATTTGAATAGGTACTATAGTCTGTCCGTCCTGCAGGCGACCGGCCCGCTTCACAATGGGGAATGATGGGAAAACTTCTCTAGGCGTTTTTTCGCCAGCAGGATTTTCTGATAAATGTCAAATTCAAATATGCTAAATCTGATTGGCTTGCTTAACGCGGGAACTTTAAATTGAAATTAAGCGGGTAATTTAAAGTAATCCTTGGGGCTCATAAAATTCAAAGTAAATCTTCTTTCAGTTTAAACGATTTGGGGTTTTGAACAAATACAAAATAGTCAGCTGACAAATAAAACGATTTATTACTTTCTACATTATCGAAAAACAAAGAAATCAATTCTTCGTCCATCGTAATCTAAAATTGTCTGTGTATCATTGAAGTTTCCCGTCCCATTCCCTGATACACAGACAATTTTAGTAATATAATTGTGCATTTACAAATCAGGACACTCAAAATGGCAATTAGCCATAAAATGGATTATTTCCTAACATTTATAAAGAATCCTATACGACATCGGCCCAGGAAAAAATTTAAATCAAACACTGAATAGTGATTTTTCGTGGGAAGGTGTATGAAAATGTCCTTAGGTGATTAAACACCGAAATATAAAAATGCTTACATGACGTTACATTTTTAATGGGCCCTGATCAAGTTTTGGACCAGAAAGTGCCATTTTTGATGAATTTTGATCTACGAGGGGTTTCTAACATTTCCAGGACATTTTCCCTCACTTCTTTCTTTTTATCTCCGAGGGGTTTCTAACATTTCCAGGACATTCGGACATTTTCCCTCACTTCCTTCTGACATTCCCGAGGGCATTTCCGATATTTCCTTATGATGCACTATTCTTCGCAACAGATATTTTTCATGTTCATCCAATACAATCTGCTGATCCCTTCGACCTACTTTAGGCTGTGATAGAGTATTTGTACTACACTCTTCCTTTAATAAAGCTTTAATTGTTGTTGAACATCGGCCTGAAAGATAACGTGTGGTACCGTTATCATGAAAGAGGAATGTGTTTGACCTTACCTTAGCTCAGCGGTTTTATCCAGAAGAACCTGCACCTTGTTCAACTTAGGGAAATTTGTACAGACACACATGTGTTTATTTTTATTATGAAGGAATTCGGAAAGATGGCGGCTTTCATAGCGGTAACTTTAAATAAGCCAATAGAATAGCCGCTTTTATCGGACCCATTGGCTATTACGTATCGCAGGAATGATGTGACAGACAGCAGGATATCTGTCATGAGAGCAAAATTTTTACTCGGCAAATCAATAATTTTGCAATATTATAAAAGTAATGCAGCGCAAACGGTTTAAAATGTAACTTACGTCGACCTGCGAGATGAATTTGATTTTTAAACCTACATTCTTAATTCCTGCAAGCCACATTTTTGTTGCGATTAATTATGGCTGAATTTTAACCAATCGGCGACGTGGATTTCAAATTTCCCGGGGAGCAAAAGTCGCCTAGATCCCGGACAGACTATAGTAATCATTCGAAAGATATAATATTTTTTTAAAATCGTTATTTTCAATTTTTTCGCGATAACTCAGGAACGAATGAAGATATCGGGGGATTATTTGCAGATTCTTAATTACCTTAAAAAGCGCAACTTTTCTTTAATATAACCTACTCTCGATCTCTTATGGTTTCCGAGTTCGTAATGGTGGGCAACGTAAAATTCACCACCCTGTATAACGCGAACTTAAAAATTTTTCTTTAGAATAACTAGCTTAACCGTGACTCGTTTGAGCGCACATTAGCTATAGCTCTTTAATAAGTGTATTGCTGTTAGCTCTCACTTCTGTGTGCCTTTCTTGTCTGTTGTCCCGTACATGTAGATTTATATTCGCTATAAATTTAATTTTTAGAAGAATAAATTTTATCATTTTTTATGAACTGCAGCATAATTTAGAATTGGCTATGAGCTTTTAGAGCGGCAGGTTCATTAAACACCCTTTTTTTTTGCCCGATGAATATTAGAATATTGATCGCGTGCTGTTTGATGGAACTACAAAGCGACCATAAGTTTTAACATCGGGAATCGAGGCAAATGATAAAAAATCGAACCAAAAAGGAGCTGTTAATTGAACATCGCATAATAAATTGATGTTTGAGGGACTAAAATAAAATTCCGATTTTATTCTCAAACACAATTTGTGTGAGTGTTGCAATTTGAAGGTTTATAGAGTGGAGTAGAAGTTTTAGGTACGTTATAAACCCAGAATTACAATAACAATACTACAGTTTAACTTTAAAAAAATGCCGTATTTTTTGTTTCGCAGTAAAATGTTAACCTTAATTCTATTTTGTCATTAGAAACCTTCTTGTAAAAAATTTCCACACAAAAAACGATTATCGTAAAAGCTCAAGAATCCTGTATAAACCCAATTTAAGCGCACTTTACTTAACGATTCAACTTTTATCTCTCACGAGCGAGAGAGCAGTAAGAATCTTTACCGTGTGGCGCCATCTATGCGTTTCTTCGGAGATTTAATTTGTCTACAAAAATGTACAAGTGTCTTTCGGCCCTAGTCCAAGAGAATCTTTATAATCAACTTCAACTCAATCTTGAAGTCCAATATTAGTTCAACAACAGTGAAAAAGAGGACCTCCAGGCTGATTACACTCCGCGCGAAGACAAATAACAGGGAAAGCGTACAAAACGAAAATTAGTCTCCAACTCTCGCGGATCAGAACAAGAGCGACCACGAAAGCGTGAAACCAATTCGGTCGCAATTTTAAAATTAAGCCGCCAAAGTAATGGAATTGATTTCTAGTTGATTGACCGCATCTTCGCCGAGAAAATAATTAAAACAAGGCGGAAACCGGAGGATTATGTTGGGCGGTTTCCAGTAATGACTCCACGTATTCTTATTCTTATCAGTGCGGCCCAGACTCCCCCGATTCTTCCATTCGCAGTTGGAATTTATCGCGGTAGTTTAAAATCTCGCTCTATAGTTATTATTAATTTGAAGGGCCCGGACTGATTGGGTTTTTCTCCTTTTTCCGGCGACTGCTCACGACGGGAGCGATTTTTCCGATTTATGATGCATAAAATGAAACACTTTATGGAAAATTTCAAGTGCGCTCAGTGTTTGGAACAGATCAAGGTCAACCCGCCATATTGACTGGCATGCAAATTTCAATTATGGGTCAAATTGAAGGCGCGGTCTATTGGGAACCGCTGACTTATTGATCTCCTCCATTTAAATATAAAGCGCTACAAAGAAACTTGAAAAGAATTTAGATACTACTTTATTACATTGTTGCATCCTTTTCGCCATAAAGAGAGCTCCAAGCGGTATATTCCCCTAAGGTCGTAATATGGAAAAAAGGGCCACTCTCGACCTAAATAAACAATACCGGCGCCCCATAATTGGGCGCATCTCAGTTTTAAAACTGCTGCGACTGAAATTGCATGAAGAAGTAATAAAACCCTCTCGATATTGGATTCCGGTTATATTTTGACAGCTTATGCGTTTGTTACCGCCAAAATTGGCGGACAGGTGCGTTTTATTAGACGTTTGCAGACTCGATCTCCCGCATTATATTTTAAATGCTGGAGAAAATTTCCCCGAGGTTTTACTCTTATTGCCCTGGTGATACTGTGAAATTCTGCTGCGGAAGAATTCGCATTAATACCGAGATATCGTTATTCAGGATTCCGCACTAGTGGGAAATGGAAATTGCGATAAGTAGATGTGTCGACATCGTCTGGACTTTTTTTCGGTTATGTCAAACTCAGATGGAAGCTGAGGAAAAAACGCTCGTTATCATACTTGTGTCATGAATTTTAAACAATATCATTTTTTCACGCCTGTTTTCCACTTTTCTCTCTCGAAGTTAATGGAATTTGTATTTTAATAAACAAACCGCAGAAAGACGCTTCAATGGATCTCGCTTGTGGTTTTTGCTAAATTAATTATGTAGAGTATTAACGCTCAGTGTTCAATTTTTCATAAACTGATTATTATGACAAGATGTAGGAAGGGTCGGGCCGGATTTGATTAGGTTAACTTTAATTAGGGTCGTGACAGAGCACTTACTAACTCATATTCATTTTCATTCGCGACCTGAGATTAACTATCCAGAAGAATAAGAAGGAATAATATGAAAAAAAAATACGTTGACCATCATCAGCGGCTGGAACCTCTAATTTGTTGAATGATCCAATGTTATCACCAAATTCAATTAAATTTTACTATTTCCTATACATAAGTCTTACTCCACCAAACCGTTTTCTGTGATTTTTCTAGATTTTACCATCTTTTGATAAAAGGGCACTAAGTTTGAATACATTTTTGAAAACAAAATTTGAAGACTTCTTTCATGTACTGGTAAAGAAAATGGGAGTTTATTATTCTATTTTCAAAGTTGATATGCTAAAATGGCATTTGCCGTTCTCCGGATAGCCACTAAAATTATATCAGCTCTTCGGTGGATAGCGGTATCTCTATCTACCAAATTTGAGCCAATCGATCCAGTAGTTTGGGCTTTAGCGTGTTATTTAATGTTTCTTCGAAAAAAGGCGCTAAATGTGAATACATTTTTAGATAGAAAAATTGGTGTTTATCAGTGAAATTTCATAGTTGACATACCAAAAAGGCACTTGGCGTCTCCGGATCCGCAAAAAAATTAACTGGACTCACCAGAAGGCCAACGCTGACTTCCATGCTCATGTGTACATACGTACGCACACACAGTACGGAAGCGTAGAAGTGCCACATTTTTCTCTTTTTTATTTCCAAATTATCACAAAAAATGTGTATATTTCTGAAGAAAAAACTGTAAATTTACACAAAAACTGTCAATTTGACCAAAAACTGCTACACAAAAACTGTCAATTTACACAAAAACTGTCAATTTACACAAAAGGTGTCAATTTATACAAAAACTGTTAATTTACACAAAAACTGTCAATTTACTCAAAATTTTTTTTAAGTCCTGTTGAAGTCCTTTGAAAACATTTGAGATGCATCCAGCTATAACCATGCAGCTGTCCGTGAATCTCAATTTGTTTCTCAATTAATCCAACGACATTCATTACGTCAGAATACCTCTTTCCTCGAAATATATTTAGTCTATTCAAAATTCTACAAAGGATAACGCAATACTTATGAAAATGCCGTGGTTTATTAGGAGGAGGCAAGCAATTATCTCCTGATGTCTTCGATCTTTTCTGAAAGCAAACTTCTTAAAACACTTATTTTCAGATCAATCGATATGATAGGAATCTACCTCCTCATGAAATACACAAATAACTGTTATTTTTGAGTAAAACGTCTCCGCAGTGATACACTTGTTGCGACTCGTAGTTTGTCTGTTCATCGTATGCTTACGTTGAGTAAAATTGACAGTTTTTGTATAAATGTACAGTTTTTGTGTAAATTTAGTTTTTGTGTAAATTGACAGTTTTTGTGTAAATATACAGTTTTAGTGTAAATTGTCAGTTTTTGTGTAAGTTTAGTTTTTGTGTAAATTGACAGTTTTTCTGTAAATGTACAGTTTTTGTGTAAATTTAGTTTTTGTGAAAGAGAAAAATGTGCCACTTCGACGCTTCCAGTAGGTCTTCATTGGCACGAAGATGAGGGCTTAAAAATGGACATACACCTTATTGAAATGTAGCCTATATTTCAGTTCGAAGAATTCGAATTGCAAGCCAACTCGCGACGAGGTCGGATTACATTTAATTTTAATCTTCGTTTCCTTTCCTTAGAATATGAAAACGTTTATTAAAAAACGTATCAGATCCACATTAATCTCGCCTCGCTCTGTTAGTACCACCTCGGGACCTCGACGCCAACACAAAATATTCACAATTACATTTTAACACTGTTTTATCAGCGCTTTATTTCGAGCCTTTTCCTATCAAGGGAACCCGTAAATTTAACCTGTTGTATATCAAGCCCTAAATAGTTTCATCCCTTTTCACCCTAATCGATTCCAACATGTTTTTTCCCTTTTTTATTATCAAAGCGGAGGAACATATTAAATTAAGTTATGGCCGAGGAGTGGCTCAAAACAGAAGACTCGATAAGAATAAAAGGATCTGATCGAGTTCCCGACTTTCCTTCGATAGTTTCCGTGCCTTTGATGTGCTGGCCAGTGGCTGAAGGGTTTTGCATCCTCTATCAGAGTTCGCCAAAAGTTGGCCGGATTCGATTACCTGATTGGAATTAACAATGGTCTCGTTTCAATTCCAGACGGGGAGGATACAAGCGTGCAAACAAGAATAATTCCATTAAAAGAAGCGCGTTATTCGTCTTCGACTGCATGGATCTTTCCAATAAAGCGAATTAAGCGGTTTGTTCGAGGAACGATGCCGGGATTCTTGATTATGAACCCTTAATAACCGCTTTTGTTGGATCTGATTGGGTAAAAATGGTGGATGCGCCGGGATAATCATATACGTATAATCTCCTTAGTGCATTGATTGTTATCGGTAATTTTTTCAAATGCATTTCAGTATCGTAATAATTAGCCCGAGTGGAACACGAGGGCTAGTTACGTTATAGGAATGCATTCGGAAAAATAGGCAGTCTCGGAGACGGTAGAAACTTCTACTTTTTCACAGAATTTGTAAATGTAGCATTTAACTTTATTTAACCAAGTTCTAATGTTTTTCTTGATGATTGTTTTTTGATGATGACGTATGACCGGTCCCAGAGTAAGTACATAAGTAAATAAAATGCAAGTACTACTCTATTTTTTTCGTAAATAAATGTAGTTAAGTATAGACCAGAATCTTTCTTTTATTTACATTTCCCCGCAAGTGACACTGAATACTCCATTAAAATATGGTGCGAGCGTTCTAAGACACCCTCTCGCCTTGGTCCTCATGGTATATTTAGCCAACCCTTGTCTTTAATAACCGCGTTTGCTATATCTGATGGTACAAAAATGGTGGCGGCGCCGGGATAGTCACACCAGTAAAGTAGCAACAGTTAGATTATGCCCGATTCTGAAAATTGGTGGATGCGCCAAAGGTTAAAATAACGATTTCGCTAAATTAAACTGAAATCCTGGATAAAATTAGTCTGCAGCAGCAACAAGATAGTTTAATGCGCTCGTGTGTTGTTAAATCAAGAGCTCACTTGTTAGGTAACTGTTACAGTTGCAGTTTAATTAGGTACCCACATAGCCTACCGACCCCACATAGCCTACCGACCAGTTGGTCGAATCAAAATTTGCAATCGCATTTATGATGTTAACGGTCGTTAACATCCGCAGCAAATGAAGCAGCCGGGCAACAAAATAAATACATTTTGCTCCTGTGACGTATGAGTTATTCCAGCGGTAAAATAATGGCCGCACATATATCGTGTCCGTGTAATTTTTTATGAGGGCGCAGCGTGCCCGGAGGGCGTTAAGTGACAAACGACTGGCGTGCACTCTTGCGGATCATTTTTTTGTGAACGATAAAACGCTAGTTCTGGGTCGAAATAATTAACAAAAAGGGTGCCAGGTGAAGTCCCGTGGGGTGACCGCCACTTGTCGACATTCCGGAAGCGTTTCCGGTCTCGCGGGGTTCACGGTTTTATGTAGTGAGAGATGCAGTGCCGGCTTTGCCATCGTCGTTTTATGGAGTCGGTGATAAATCACGGATGTGGAAACGGATGCGGAATTTTTACTGGCGATGCTGAGTTGCGATGTTGTTTTAGCGTTTTAGTTTGGCACTCTTTGATGAGTTGCTTTTTGGGCGGCATTTGCAGACTAAGCTCAAGCTGTTGATCCGCTTCCAGATTATCTTTTCCTTTGAAGTTGAAAGCGGGAGAGTCTTTGAAGAATACCAAATTTTTGGGTTTTTGGAAATATTAATTATTAATTTTTTACACCCAAAATTGCTTGTCTCATCGACATTTACGTCGTTTGTTTTTGCTTTCATAAGTTTCACTTGCTTTAAAGTATTTTCATTTTTCCTCTATTGTCTTTTTTGCACTGAAGTCTGGGTTGAGTTGCATGGCCGAAGAACAGGGTCAGGTTAAACATTGTAGATGGAACTTTTTTTTGAATCGTTTCTTGACATAATTAGGGTTGGCCAAAGAATAAAAACTTAAATTCATTTTGCATAAAATATATAGCATTTATCAAGGTGTCACGGCATGTAGCCTACGCTACATTTCAGCATACAGCTGCATGTTTTCGGCTGTTTAAGGTTGCTCTCCGGAACATTTCTAGAAAATTTAAAATACCAATTAAAGATGACGTGATCTTTCAAGCTGTTTTTTTCTGATTATCGTCAAAACGGTATAGTATATTACGATATTAGGTTGGTAAGTACAGTATAACAGAATCGAGGAAAGGTTTGCAAAAACGAGTCGAAGACGAGTTTTTGCAATTTCCGAGATTATGTTAGATGTACTTAACAACCGTGTGTCGTATATGATTTTTCGCACAATTGAAATTAACTTATTGAACATTTTTCGTCAGCCATTAAACAAATCCTGTTTGACAGATCGCCGAATTTTCCAAATGCTCTCGCTACCTTTGCCAGTTCAATTGTCTTACTTACCATGCCTGTGTCAGATATGCGTGCTGTTATGAATTCATAACAGCACTGTTATTTTTCGTTGCCTGGGAAACCAAACCGCGCTTGGTAAGTTGAACTTACACCTTATGTTAACTACGTCGGTAAGAGAGTTATAACATACGATTGTGCGAAAAAGAATTTTTGAATTCTGATATTGGTATAGGTAATTGGAAAAATGATCAAATTTGATTGAGTTCCACGGTTTTTGTTTTAGATTTTATTAAATATTTCACTTCAAAAAGGAATTTAAAAAAAATTATGACGTATGCGCTAGCTATCTCACCTTTCTGAAAAATTCCTTGGTGTACGAACACAGATGACAAATAGTTAACAGTTGTGTCACTTGTTTCCGTTAGAAAATTAGATTTAATATTGACGAAATTAGACAGGAAAGGAATGGACAGGTTGACTCGTACTTTTCGTGAGAACGTAGCTCATACGTCATCAAAATTAATATTTCATTTTATAGCCTTAGGACTGGTTTCACTCGAAAATGCAAAAATACGTCAGAGCTCATTTTAAAAGGTCTTTCAATCAGAACAATAATTCAAAGGTACCGTAATTCCTTATTAACTATTTTAGGCCTTTTTAGGACTTTTTAAAGAGTATTTCCTATTATGAATGTTTAGTTTGAAGCCCCTGAAAAATCAAATGGTGCTTGCGTTTTGAAGCAACCAGATATGTAATAATATTGTTAACGAACCTTTTTTTTGTTACAGATTCTGCACTTCCACCCCACGTCATGTAAGTACAATTTTAATTGAAAAGAACTCTCATTCGCCTGATATTTTTAACAGCAATACTGTACCTACTTGTAAATTAAATCAAATTATTGAAATTTCAACAGCTCTTCCATCCTGAAATGCAATTTCATAACAAACCGGTCACTGATAATGTAACTGCAATCGATAAGGGCATTACCAACGAAAATTGCAAAATTCAAAACAGCGTTTAAATATTACAGCCCAGCGCACTGTTAACAAAATTTACTCATTAATTCGATTTAAACGGATTACCCCAGCCAGAAGATTAAATAATTAATTCTTGAATCCGGAATTTAAACGTTCACCTGTCCGCGCCTTAAAAATTACCACAGGCTAACAATTAGGTTTTATTTTTTCTAAAAGGTTTTTAGTCCAACGCGAGTTGTTTAAACGATCCGTTGGCTCCGAAAACTTCGTTCTTTTTAACATCGCCGATTCTTTGGTCTTCATCGGAGATTTTGTAGTAAATTTCGCTGAAGAATTTCTGATTGTCCTCGAACACCTTGTCCCATTTTTCTTGCAGATGTTCCATTGGATCCAGTTCGCCGCCGTAGTCCCGCGGGAGGCATTCCTTGGGGCAGGATTTGTGCAGCGATTCATAATCGTTGTGCACTTTAATCTAAACAAAATGTTATTACAAAAAGTTTTGAAAATTTAGCGGCACGTCGAGGCTTTACTGATATAGTCATTAGTAAAATACAGGGTGTAATAGAAACATACGGCAATATTTTAACTACGTATTATCCGCAAAAATACAAGACGAAAATTCCCGAGAAAGTTTTTCCTAAGGTCATTAATAACGGAGGTAGGGCTGGCCAAAGTGGAGGGATGGATAACGGTTTTTTTAGAATAACTCCGGAAATGATTTTAACTAATAAATTATTTTTTGGTAATAGGTTTATCTTATTATTATACACAACAAGTAAAAATTTCAACAAAAACGACAAAGACGAAAATGGTTTTTCATCTGCAGCTACTGTTAAATTCAATTAGAAAAGATACAGCGTTTGAATTATCACTAAAGCTAGTGTTTTCAGGTGGCTCATTTCACTTGGAAACTTTTCTGTCTCTTAATTTTTTTTCATTTGGGCACCCCTTTCCTTTCAATGTGGTACGTGCGAGGCCCTAAAACCGTTATCCATATCCCTTAGGAAAAACTTTCTGGGGAATTTTCGTCTTATATTTTTGCGGATAATACGTGGTTAAAATATTGCCGTGTTTCTGTTACACCCTGTATACGAAACTGTTTGAGTATCAGTAAAGTCTCGACATGCTACTGAACTTTCACGGCCTTTTTCTTGATTTGGTGGCTACCTTGGAGAATATTTTTGGCGGCAGTGCCATTTTCAAGATTGCAATTATGATGCTGAGGTACCCGGGAGCGTTTACGAAATTCAAACTGGTGAGGTGTCCCGAGTAGGCGCCCTACAATCAGTATTAATATTTTTATTGTTATTTTAAAAAATCGACCTGGTAGATGGTGAATATTCGTGTGATTTCTGTGGGGGAGAATTTCTTCATGTGTTCGATGGTAGCGCCCTCGCAGTCGAGGACGAAGATCTCCCCTTGGGAGTAATCTCTTCTGATGAGAATTTCGAAGAGGAGGGCGCTGAAACGGATCACGTGCGGTAGGTCGTAGACTTCTGGATCTGGATTTGCGAATTTTATGCAGATGACGCGTTCTTGTTTTGGTGTCAGCTTTGGTATTGGTACGATGTATCTGAAAGTTTCAAATATTTAACTAAGCAGTTCGAGAAGCAGTTGCTAAAATCGATCAAATTTTTGCGTTTTAGGGTTCTGGGTACCCAAAAAAGTCATTTTTCCAAAATATCTGTCTGTGGACACGCTACAGCCCAAGCTACTGGACCGAGTTGGCTGTAATTTGGTATATGCACATTATATGTTCTACACGAAAGAGCTGATTAGGTTTTGGGTCAAATCGGAAAGTGCCTTTTAAATGTATTTACAACTGGTGCCCTCTTTTTGAATTGAATTGAAGCAAATTTCATAATGATCTGCCCATTAGTAACCAAGTTATAGCACGTTGTCAATTTTCAGTCTTTTCAGTATATTTCAGTAATCAATCTAGATATCTTAGATTTCTTTTGAGACACTTAATCTACACTCAAAAATACAATTTTTTTCTAATTTAATAAAATTTCGTATCTGTTACCGTTTTCGAGATGTCAATTTTTGAAAAATTTAGATGGGCGCTGAAATGACATACCAAAAGTGTTCACTGCCTCCCGGACTATTATTATTAATGGATTTGAGAGGTAATTTTTTTCCAGGTCAAAAGTCTTGGTTCAATGTTTTCAAAAAATTTAATTTTAGGATCTTTTTGGCTGTAGATTAAGTTACTGAAGATATCGAGATGAAATTTGGCACACATTCAGTGAGCACCATGTAGGTGCTCAAGTTTGAGTCGAATCTGACCCGTAATTCGAAGACCTTTCCATCAGGGTCGTGAAAAAAACAGTACTTATAATAACTATACATTTTTCTACCGTCTATCTCGGAGATAGCCAATTTTTTTTGTAAACTATTATTTGTCTGTAATTGGTTTAACTTTCTCAACCGAAGCTATAATTTTCATTTTTTCTATGCAGATTATATAACGAGAAAATTTGAGATTCGTGACTAGATCCCATCATCATCGTCATGTCGAAACGTCGAGTTCCACATTTCGGGCAATTAAACTATCGGATTTAATGGAAACAACCGCGCGCCAAAACGAAACAAACGACATTCACTTTCGCCTGCAATTAATTTACGGAATATACAGTCTAATAAAATAATTTGAAACTCTACATTATTCGAGTCGAAAGACGGCTTTTTCCTTGCCATAAAAGGTCACGCGTAATAGAAAGCCGGCGTTACTTTGATAATTAAGTAACTGACTGAATGACAATTAACTGACAGCTAATCGTCGAATTTGAGCACGCCCGTTTCTGGTGTTTATTACGCAAAGACAACAAAGAGTCGTTAATGTAAATGTAATTGATTTTTGGCCATAGTTCGATGATGCTGTACTTACGCGACTTCCTTGGATGGTACGATGTCGCGGTTGCATTCCCTCAGGTACTCCTCCCGGTACATCCCCCTCAACGTGTAATATCCTTCGAGTTTGATCTTGGCTTGTTCTATCCGAAACTTATTTCTCAAGAGACATTTTTCCAAAAAGTTCTCGTCTAAACTCAAAAAAATAAAAATAAAATAAAAAGAACTAAGTACTACCTGTGTCTTGTGGTAGATGTTTTTGTTTCTGGATCCAGGATTTTAAAATTTCAACACTTTGCTTGATCGATCGAGGATCGATCTCGTAGAATTTCCGAATTCTGCACACATCGTCTTCGGTGAAACTTAACACGTCCATGATGAGGTAACGAATGGTACTGCTATCAGCCGGGATTTGTCAGCTTAATATATTGCAGGCACGAAAAAGAAATAATGGTTTGTTTGTTTACGGGGGACAAGGACGGGAATAATTCGCAATTTGTAGTTTGTATCATCGGTTGAATCAAGTGCGGCGGTTCCTCGACCTTCCTCAAGAAAACTGGGACAGAGCGATCTTAATCTTGATGGTGGTACTGCTGTTTCTTCCACGTGCGACGAGCTTGTAAACAAGACATTGCCTTGGTACCATTTCTTCGCGGGTGGAAGGAACCCATCTTCAAAATTATATTTTTGAATAGATGTTTATATAACAAGTCTGAAAAATGGTACTTTCTCAGCGAGTGATATAAGTGATATAAGTGTATCTATGGTACTTATTATAGAGGGTAATTTTACATTGACAAGAATTACAGGCGACGCAGGAGCCGAGTCCTGAGTCTCGAAACAACGTTAACTTCATATTCGGTTGCAATTTGTTTAGTATTGAGTAGTTCAAAGATTGATGCCAAGACGAAAACTTATTCCTAATGGACAAATGTCCTAAAGTGCTTAGTTTCCAAGTTACAGGGTGTGCAAATTCCATATTTCAAAAACGCTTCAAGATATTTTGATGAAATTTGGTATACGTTATACCACATAAAGAGCAATCAGGGACGTCTTTCGTTTTTCCTTTATGAGGAGTCGATTTTGAGAAAAAAGTGAAAAACCAATCGGATGCAAGTAAATTGGAAAAAATGCAAATAAGCAGAATGACCAATACGCCGAAACCTTAAATCACCTCGAGGACTTGCCAAAAATAGAAAAAAAAACGAAATTTCGACTAAAAGATAGGTACCTACTTTAAGCCCACTTTGAATTATGAATTGCTCTCTCCACATTATTTGAAATTATATTTGATTAGGTACTTTGGTAATCAGCAAAGCCTATTGATCGGATCCGATGTGATTATTTGATAACAGAGGATTAAACCTTATCGTTATCTGGGAACTTCAAAAATTGATCCGAAATATTTCCGACGCTAACAGTTAGGTAATAGCTTGATGAATTTTAGGTAACTTTAAATTTTTAACATATTTACATGTTTTAGTGGAAGAAGACAAAACCATGTTGAATGTGTTGTCAAAATAAAATGGAAATGGAAAGTGAATTTGATTAAAACTTAAAGGTGCTAAGTAATGTTCATTTAGGCCATCCGTAGGAAAAAGGAAGAAAAAGTAATTTTCATAGAACTGTATGAAGGAACTGAAGGTACGTGAATTTAATATTAAATAATATCAATTTTTTTTTATTTTTGAGCTGATGCAATACTCTATTAGCAATTTAGAAATAAACTAAACCATTAACTGCGAATTGGATCCTTCTACAAATTTTCAATAGGCAGATAGCTGATGTATTCGACAAATTAGCAACCTTGTTTCGCTATTTTGGATCTCTGTACGTTGTAGTAGGCACTAAAAATGTAGCTAAAAATAACAAATAATAATAATTATAAATAGATAATTGGACTTTAATGCAAATTAAATCAAACGGAAGCATTACCGCTGAATATAGGATGGTTCCTACATACGTCTGGGCATTTAAAGAAAAAAACGCGTTTTTTTCCGTTCAAATAATAATTATTTTATTTGTGTGTCAAGGCACAGAAGTTGAACTTTTTATTACAAATGAGGATTCTAGTTGCAGAGCCCTTTAGGGCCGAGGCAAATAAACAACATCAGTAATAAAAAGGAGCCTACTTCTCATATTTTAATGACGATTTACAAAAATAAATAAATGTAGTTGATGATTTAGCACAAGATATGTCGTTAGTAATTATAGGAGGGACATTTTTGCAAATACCACGTTTGGGGAATATCATAAATTGAAGCTTATATTTATCGTCTTCAAAAAAAAAACAAAATGACAGGAAATACATTTTTATTTAATAATGGATGAGTAGAGTAATAGCGGTAATTAATATGATTATAATGTACAAGACTGCACTTAGCCGACGCTGGTGATACAGGGATCTGACGTGTGTGAGTTATCAGCCAGAAAATTCCCAAGTCTTACATAAATGTTGCTAGAAGTTTTAGCTAGGGGGCTGATCACTCCAAAAAATGCGTACAATTAATTCCAAAAAACAATTACATAATTCCAGTAAATTCCGTCTTCAACTCTGATTTAATTTCACTTTCATTCCATTAAATCCAGTTTCATTCCATTTTAATCCCATTAAATCCAGTTTAATTCCAAAACATTTCACTGTAATTCAATGAATTTGTAGTTCAATTCTATTAACTCCAGTTGAATTCCACAGTGTAAATATTTTAAATTACCTAGAATTAGCTGGGATTAAGGCCGTTTTCTTCGCCCGTATAATCAGGCCGAATTTTTTACAGATACTATTAAAGAGTGGAGGTCCATCTCTCGAAGTGGCATTAAATTGTTTGGGAAATTAATTGGAGCTAATTAATTTAATTAATTTCCCAAACGGATAATATTGTCTCCAAATATCTTTTGTAATAAAGACAAAATATTGCAGAGTGTCCCTTACCTTTTCAAATTCAACAAAAGCTTCTTTTTTTAAAACAATATTAATTAATATTTTCTCTTTATTTCAATCAAGTCGCAATCGTATTTCAAAATTCGCCCCGATTACGGGCGAGGAGAACGGCCTTAATTCGAATTATATGGAATTATCAGAAATTATGAAAATTCATATGGAATTAGAAGGAATTATTGGAATTAATATGGAATTATTTGGAATTAGCTGGAATACGTAGGTATGTTGTATAAATATACAACAATTAATTTCATTAATTCCAATCAATTCCACGTCAATTCCAAATAGTTCCATATTAATTACAGTTGGTTCCATATTGATTCCTTTTCAATGTCATCAAGCCCAAAATAATTCCGTAATTCCCAGTTAATTCCACTATTCCGGAATTAATTCCAAGTCCGATGTACAACTAATTCCACTAGTGATCAACCCTCCAGTTCTGCTGCTTCATAAAAAAATTTGAGCTGTTAATATAACGTGTGTTTATTTGAATTTCTAAGTGGAACAGGCTAAGGTTGGCACATGTTGAACCTTAATTTGATTTTGTCAAACAGGTTGAAAGTACCTTTTTTTCACTACGGCGGCGTACCTACATCAAACTTGAAATTCACGAAAAAAATGTACTTATTAATTTTATTACTAGTAAAAGAGAAACAATTCACGTACTAAAGGACCTTACATTCTACAGTTATTTTTTTTTAAATCCAATGATCCAATTCTTTTTTTTGTTAACATGTCTACAATGCCTGTAGTTTGCAGTTTGGTTCATAGGTTCATACTTTCATCATATTTTCATCATACTTTCATCATACTACATTATTATAATATTGTCTAAAAAATTCGCTAGTCACTGGTGGCACATCATAACAGTTTAAATAGAATGCCAATAATGAATAAGCGGACCTTTAGTTCAAATAAATTGACCTGTTAACATTTTCTGTTGGATGGTGCGCTGACGCCACGTCTAATATTTAATATAAAAGACTAAGTACCTAGAACCTGATTTTTTGGTATTCTGAACTAGGCACAGTCTTTTTCTAAGTATTTTTAGAGGTATTTAATTTTACCTCTCGTTTCACTTATTTCTCTTAGATGGGATTAAATAATTATGTAGCAAGTTGTTACTTTATTCAGCGCAGTAGCTAATTGCGTCACTATAAACCGCATTAGTGTAACCGACAAATAGCGGCGCGTTTGGTGAATTACCGACTGTGGAATTAAAATTTGAAGTTTTTGCTTTATTCCTGTAACGAAAGATGGATAATGCAGAAATTAATTTAATAAACAAAAAAGTTAAAAATGTATGTAGTAACTTCATCGCGATCGTGTGTAGCGGCTGCGGTAGCGGGAGGGAGCGAAAACTTGGCATCCGATTGAGTAAGAATCGACATACGTCGTCGTCGCCGGTTTAACGTTATTTAATTGATGAATGCTCTGTATTAAATAACTAATTTTAAATTCTGAACAAACATTTACGGAGTACTTGCGGTACAATAGGTGCCTACTCAAAAACAAATTGATAAAATCTTTGGTGAATCTTTTACTTCCTTTTTTTACAAATATTTCGAAAAAGAAGCAAGATATACTATAGCATTGCCCGGAGGTACAGACTGGTACAAAGTTTTTCCCAGATATTAGAGCCTATTTGTGTACTGAAGAGTTAATCCCGGGTCAAGCCCTTTCTTTGTCTTAAAACAGTTGTCAAATTTCAAAACATTACAACCAGAGAAAATAGCCTCTCTTCTTCTCTCCCGTTATAGTTCTTCAGCAACTTGTCAGATGGCGTCCTGCTTCACCTTCTTCTTATCACATGCAGAAAATTTTATTTATAACTCCAGTATGATAATTCAAAGCCTTATGTTCCAAACATTTTTAGTTCTATTTCGCGTTTCGCTATGAAGCGAGATAACCTTTTGTAGGCTCATTAAGCCAATTATACGATACTTTATCGAAATTAATACATAATAAAAAAGCGGTCGAGCGAGTGCACATGTACCCACCTCCAGTGTTAAAGTTCACAACAAATCGTTTTCGATAATAGTTCCAGCACCGGAGGACAATAATTGTTCATTTTTGTCCAGACAATGGACTTGATTGAAGTGACCGATGAGGAAATCGCCAAAGTCAGGAAACAATTTAGTGTGGACCAAGACGAAGTGCGACAATGTGTGCAACAACTAAAGCGATGGATTTCCGAACAAACACATTTACCCAAAATAGACGGTGAGATTTACATTGTCATAATCTTTACGATATGGTTTTAGTGTTTTCAGACGAAAATTTCCTGGAGCGATGTTTGCTTCGCAATAAATTCCGCTTGGAACAAACTAAGAAAAAAATCAATGGATATTTCACTTTGCGAGGTCATCATATGAAAATGTTTGACGGCTATAAATCCATCGTTCCTTCACAGGAGCGAACGTATACCTAAATCAATTACGTAATTAGTATTGTTACTAGTAGTGCGAATTTTAGAACAACCCTTCCCTTGCCCAAACTCACCCCAAATTTGGAAAGAGTAATTGTTTGGAAGCTAAAATCAGGAAGTCCTAGCGATTACGATCTTACCAGTATCGTAAAATATAATCTCCTCCTGTTTGAGATTTTAATCAGGAACGATTACGCAGCTGGAGATAGGTTTGTCGCTGATTTCACTGGACATTCTTTCACGTCTCTTATGAGAAACAATCCGTTTCTCATATCAAAATTCATTTCTCTTTACCAGGTGAGATCTCAACAATTCGGCGCTAATTTAATGCTAATTTAATGTTAATTTAGGGGGCCTACTCAGGTCGATTTTTAGGTTGCGACTTTATAAATGCCCCCTCTATTATAAATTTTCTTTTGAATTTATTAAAAAAGACTCTCCCGACGAAAATGTATGACAGGGTTAGTAAAATCTTTCCACAAAACCATCAATTTTAAAGTGACTTTTCAGATAAGAATTCATAAAGATATGGAGGCATTTCACAAGGCCATTCCTAAAGATTGTTTACCAAAAGATTATGGTGGTGATTTGGATTATGTCGAAAACTTAATCAGTAAGCAAAATTGCTATTTCGTCTAATATTTGGGTGCGACAAATATATTTCTATTTTCAGAGAAATGGGACAAGGTCTTCGAGCACCACCATAGAGTTTTCGAGACAAACTTGAACGTCGTTTCTAGGGAGGTGTCCATCGAAAAGGACGAAATTAGAAGCTTCGAGAATTTAAATTTGGATTGATTTGGGAAATTTATAGGGTTTTTGTTTTTTTTTACAATAAATTGACAATTCGTGACAGTAGTTTGTAGTGATTCCTCCAAAAGCAGCCTACTAGAAATGTAATGTAGCAGTAGGCCACTTTTGATCACCCGAAATGATAATTACTGCACTCATCTCCCATCCGTACCCCATAAATTGACAATCTCGAAGACTATAAGAGCTTTTTTCGCAGAAATTGTAAATATAGCAATAACTGACGTTTAGGGTGTACCTAAAAAATACACGAAAACTAATTTAAATTACTGATATAGCCAGCCGTTGCCGGTCATATAGCCACAATGTATAAAACACCATATTTGAACACCCATTTGCAAAAACTGTCTGAGTACTTAATACATTTTAAGCATATTTACCATAAAGACAATAAAGAAAAAAATTGTCAATCTTTGAGATAGTAGAAACTTCTAGTTTTTCACAAAATTAGTAAATATTGAAATATCAAGAAAATAAAACGTGAAGATTTGATATTTTTGGCGATTCGATTTTTCGATTGATTTCACTAGGTACCTATCTGTTCAATTCAAAAAATAAGCTTCATCCAGATTTGAGCTCGACTCTAAAACACACCGCTTCCACAGATAGCGCGCTCCACCAGACACTGCCAGCGATCCTTTGATGAAACGCATGTGAAAGAGCTACGTGAATACGTCCTACTTCCTTCATGGAATTTACCCGAATTCACTCGCTGGATACAGCCAGTTTTTATGGGTCGTCGAGCCACAATATTAAATTTAAATAAAAAAAGAAGAAAAGTCGACCGTTCACCCTATATTTAGATCATCTTTGTTATTCGTCCCGTGCGAGTCCGCAAAAAATCCCGCTTTAGCAATTTAAAACGTGAACGCTGAGTAGACGGTTGAAGATATAACAAAATCATAAATATAAACAAACACTCACAAAAGATTAAAAGAGCATTCGGGAAAGAAGCGCAATTTTTCTCCGGATTTATTGGAGACGCTCCCTGTGTAAATGTAACCTTGTATAAACGTAAAATTTGGATATAATGTAATCGACCGATTTGGCTCAAAATCGCATCACTCACTCACTGAACGTGTGACACTAAGTGTTAATACATTTTTTGAAGCAGAATTCGAAGAGTTTTCCTATGGTGATGTGAAAAATCGAGGTTTCCATCATTTAAAATTTTGAAGTTGATGTGCCAAAATGGCACTTTCTGTGGACCGATTTGGCCCAAAGTCTGATCAGTTCTTCCTTAATTATACAATGCACACATACCAAATCTCGACCAGATCGGTGCAGTAGTTTGCTCCGTAGCGTTTTCAGAGACAGACATTTAAAAAAAAACATTTTTTTGGGTTCCTAGGGTCCCAAAACGTAAATATTTGATATTTTTAGCGATTCGATTTTTCGATCGATTCCAGTACCTGCTCCGCGATGCGTAGAAGTTAAAAATCAAAAACCCATTTTTACCTTCTTATAGTAAACACTGGGGAAGCGGTCGTTTCCGTCAAATGATAAAAAGGCTTAAAGACCAAACAGTTTTTTGAGTATTATCCATAACAAAACTAAATTTAAGTTCACATAATTTCTGTTTGACATATTTGTTTACTGCCGTTTGCCAATAAAATAGAGCGCTGTACAAGCAAAACGGTCATTTTCTTCAAAAGAGGTGCCATTTAAATTTATTTTTAAACGAAGGTAGGTACGATTAAGAAAACCATTATCTTTTCGATGATACTACTTTCTGCGTTGCCGAACATATTTTTTAACGTATTTTCTCGGGACTATCCCTTTCACTTCAAGCATTTCGAAAAAACTGTCACAAGTTCATGTTTATATGCCGCCTTGTAATTTCTAATAGCTAAAATCGATATTTTAGCAGCAGGGGATTTTAGCAGCAGGGGAGGATGGTGCGAGTATTTACTTTATATTCAATGTAGATTTAGCGCCAAAGCGAATGGTATGTTTGTTATTTATTATAAGAGAATTCATGTCAATTGAGGAGAGCCCAATCTAAAACTATGCTTATTTTACGACTTGTAAATAATAATGGCTAGAACTTAACAATGCACGATAAAAAAAACAATCTTAATTATTTGACTAGTTTGTGAAACTATCGAAATTTCTAATTTTTCAGACAAATTAGTTCTTTGGCGTCCTTTATTTGACCCCGCTTGTACAGCAAAGATATTATACAAATAACTATTTTGTTTGTCAAATTTGACATTTGAATCAATCGATGAAACCGTTATATCGTTCATTTATTTTTAGCAAGCTCAAATTCCAAATTCAAATATTTGTCTGGTCGTCGCCGTCGTGAGACTAGTTTTTCTTGAATTATGTATATTTAATGGCAGACATGATGCACTTTCAATGCGATAAGGTTTACACTAAAATTTATGCTAAAAACATGTCAATTTTAAATTAATTAATTACTCATCTTTAAAAAGCTGTATATAATTTGACGGATGGCAAATTTATTATTAGTTCATTCTGCAATTCTTTCACATTTGGTTAACGTGCGTGAGTGAGTGTGTAACCTGAAAAGTTGGTACCTATTTTTTATATCTTAAAGCATGTAAGGATCTTTTAAAAGTACCAAGTTAGATGTTAAGGCAGGTGACCATTATCCGTTTTTAAAGTTTTAACTAGATACTTTTAAAAGATCTTTATAGTATTTAAATAATCTTATTGTATAGTACATATAATTTAGAAAGCACTTTTAGCTCTTCCGCCAAATCATGTCGGTGTACCAAGTAACAAAAGAGCAGAGAATTAACGTTCTTAAAGCCATAGACAAAACGCCAGAAAGCTTCGAGACTGACGTCAAAATTTTGAGAGAATGGATGAAAACTCAACCACACTTACCGGAAATAATGAGTTAGTGGCAATTATATAATTATGAATTCTAACTGACGTTTTAGGCGATGTGATGATTGGGAATTTTATAATCTTGAATAAGGGTAGTGTGGAAATCACCAAGAAGAAAATCGATATGTACTACACGATACGGTCCTTTATTCCAGATATTTTTGAGAATCTTAATCCGAAATTACCCGAAAACATTAATTATAGGCAATGCGGGTAATTAAAATTAACCATAAAAATAATCAAGGGTAGTTTATTTTCAGGAAGATGGTGCCGTTCCCAAAATTAACCCCTGACTTACACCGCGTCATTTATGTAGGCGCCCACAGTAAAGAATCTATGAAATTTATGGATTTGCTACGTTTCTACGCTGTCGTTTTTGCTGCTGTAGAAGTGCGTATGCATAAAGATTACTGTTTGGGTACCATTCAAGTCATAGATTGTGATGGTTTCACCCTTGCAGATCTTAAGAAAATCACACCGTCGCTAATAAAAAAATCAGTCGCGATCGGCGAGGTAATTCAACTGCTTCTATTGATTCGCCATTCTACTAACCGTTTTTAGAAAGTATACTCCATCCCAGTAAAAGGAATCTATTTCATCAACAGCCCTCCAGTTATTGCTCACGTCACTTCCATACTAAAACGAATTATGAAACCCAAAATTTTTGACAGGGTAATAACAATAACCACCTTCAGTTATGTTTTTAAATTCGTTTTAGATTAAAGTTTTCGAGGATGCTCAACCATTAAAGGAGCTATTCCCTGCAGAGATTCTTCCAGAGGATTTTGGTGGGAAAGAGATTTCGCTGCAAAAACTTTGGGGTACTTCCTTATTTTGAGGTAATTTTTTCTCCATTTTGATTTTTAGAGCTAACTTTGAAAGAGTTGGATGAACTTCAGGATAGGTTTGATAAACTGGATCAGCTAAAGGTTGATGAGAGTCTTAGACCAGAAAAGTTGCAGAATGATGATATTTTGGGATATTACGGAAATTTTAAAGAGCTTGATGTTGATTAGTGTCCAAGAGAAAAGTTGAATAAAGACCTAATTGTTGCATTGAAAAAGTTTTGTTTTGTATGCTATAGAGTGATTGCAAGCAGTTAGGTCAGGTCACGTCAGTTATGGTCAATGATTTGGAGAAGCCAGCGAGCTCACCCGACCTATCCCCTATAAACTTTTTTTGTAAGGTTGTTTAGAGATAAAAAAAATACAAAAAGTAACACAGTTCTATAAGACGGCAGTGTATCACAATCGAATGCGTTTAGACCATCTTCATGTTATTGAAATTGAGACTGAAATAAACTGATGACTTTTCTTGATTCTCTATACTTGGATTCTCTGGAATTCTGGATGGTTTTCATTTTTTAATTGTATTTTGTCCTACATTTTTGGAACTATGACAAAAGTGTACTAACTGTTTAATTGCAGAACAACTTTTTTTAGACATATACCCATCATAACCTTTAATGTGATATATTCAACTCCTTATCATTTACTATACAAGATTCATTAGCTAATGGATTTTGTAGTTGTCTTATTACTATTTGTTTGTATTTCTTCCAAGAAAGTGTTCTCTTTTGTCTGAAAAGTTGGTAAGCATTTATTGTCAATATTAAATTTAGCTGATTAGATCTCTAAAAATTATCGTAAATTGGTTTTAGCAATAATTAAAAAAGCACGAGCTTTCGACGGAACGAGTACCTAATCAAACTGCGCCTCGAAGGATCGACAGTTTTTGTCATTTAAAACCAATTTGCCATAATTCTAATAAAAATGCATCTACAATATAAATTCTTAGCTATTCCACTAGGTCATGTCGGTGTCAATTTCTTCGAAATCTTTTGGAGGTGGAGGGGCCAGGGTCGTTCGCAGGCTCGATGAATAGTGTGTCGCCTTCAAATAGTTGAGGCTTTAGATCTAGAAAATCAAAATAGAGCAATCCATAAACAGTCATAAGTCAGTACCTAAGCCTCAACTATTTGAAGGCGACACACTATTCATCGAGCCTGCGAACGACCCTGGCCCCTCCACGACCAAAAGATTTCGAAGAAATAGATTTTTTAATAATAAATAATAAATATAAAATTGTTTTTTGAATACGTTTAACCAAAATTTAAATTTGTGATGCTTTTTGAAATCATGGTCGAAATTAACGTTTGGGGGGCTCATTCGACGCAGAATTAAGTGCGCTTTAATTTCGAAAATAGCGAACTCGTCGCTAGGAAGCACTGTTTAGAAATTATAAGCGAAAAACTGAAAAAAGTCCGAAAATTTCGGGGTTTTTTGGACACCCTATCATACGCACACATCCTGGGAAGGTGCAAAACTAGGATACTTCTATTAGATGCCTACTAAAGGGTTTAAGATCATCTCCCGCTTTCCAACATTTATTGTAACCTCCGGTCCCTATTTGACTGGTCTATACCTATAGGAATAAAATTAAAAATAATATTATGTTTTTCTGGAAGGTGTCAAGTGCCGTTCCCAAAGTTAACCCCTGAGTTAAACCGCGTCATTATGATAAGATTTACAAACGTCCACAGTAAAGAATCCGAATTGGATGCGCTGCGCATCCACACGCGTTTCTTTGCTGGGGTAGAAGTGCGTTTGCAGAAGGATTGCTTCTTGGGGACCGTTTACGTGGTAGATTTTGGCGGTTTATCCTTGGCTGATTTTGAAAAATTGTCACCATCTCTTATGAAAAAAGCAGCCACGATCGGTGAGGTATAAAAAATTCGTACCTTGCATTAGATATGTATTAACCGTTTTCAGAAAGTATTCTCCATCTCAATAAAAGGAATTTATTTTATAAACAACCCTCCGCTTATTACTCACGTCGTTTCCGTCCTAAAACAAATTTTGAAGCCTAAAATTTTTGACAGGGTAATTTAATCATCCCAAGTTGTGATTTTACTAACATATTTTAGATTAGAGTTTTCGAAGATGGTCAATCATTGAAAGAGCTATTCCCCATGGAGATTCTTCCGGAGGATTTCGGTGGGAAAGAGATTTCATTGCAAAAAATTTGGGGTAAATCGAGTTGAATTGTTTTTATTTTCATTTCCATTTTTAGAGCTGCAAAGAGTTGGATGAATTTCAGACCAGGTTTGATAAACTGGAGCAGCTAAGAGTTGATGAGAGTCGTAGACCTGAAAAATTGCAAAACGATGATGTATTGGGATATCATGGGAATTTTAAGAGACTCGATGTCGATTAGAATGGAAGAAAAGTTAAAGGAAGTGGCTGCACAGTGTATAATAAGACTGAAAAAAGTTTAGTTTGACTGAAATAAACATTATAGTCTTGTCATTTTGTTGTCCAGCCAAATGATGTAGATCTTATTGGTCTTAAGACCATATTAATATATTAATATACAGGAGGGTCCACCGAATACAGTCCGAAGTCCAAATTCAGTTATACTGATTCGTTGCATAGTTAGCTACATTTTCCAGAAAGTCTTGATGGTTTATGATGTTCTTGTTTCACATTTCTGGAAACCAATAGTTAGAATTGCATTATTACTAATAATAATGGTATAGTTCAGTTATTCTAAGACTTCCAGACTGTCATTAACAGACGTAAAGACACACGTTTCATTTCCGTCGCGCTCTAGGCCACAGCCGTCCGGCATTGGACGTATAACAAAGTAGCTCCTAGTATTATTCATGTATGTCTGCCTTCGTTTAACCCAACGTGTAGGAAAGAAAGCGAGAATGGCACTGGGCGGTGCTCTCTAGTAGCGGTAGCCAGTGGATCTCTAGAGAGCACCTTTGGAGAGCCGCCCACTGTCATTCTCGCTTTCTTTCCTGTACGTTGGGTGAAACGAAGGCAGGCATACACGAATAATACTAGGAGCTACGTTGCTATTCCTCCAATGCCGGACGGCTGTGTCCTAGAGCGCGACGGAAATGAAACGTGTGTCTTTACGTCTGTTAATGAGAGTCTGGAAGTCTTAGAATAACTGAACCTGTACCTAGCCCATGATCGCAGTAGGAAGGCACTCTTGAGACTTGCTGAAAATGAATATTTGGCATGCATTTTGTATAAAATTATGGTACCTATCGAGAAAGACTTTGGATAATCTTAGCACAATCTGACAACACCGCATCTCTTCGCTACGTTTAGTTATGTAGTGCTATTAATAGCAGAAATAAATGCACTTTCAGTATGATAAATTTTACATTGCTTCACCATTTAGATACAAAGATAAATTCGTTACTCGTCTTTGATCGTGCTATATAATTTAATTGAGTCTTTTTAGTCTTCCTTGGAGTTGTTTCAAGAAAATTTCTTTTTTCTTTTTCTCCAATATATTGGGTACAATTTTTAGTTCTTCTACCAGATTATGTCACTATATCAAGTAACCGAGGAGCAGAGAACAAACGTCCTTAAAGCCATAGGCAGAACGCCAGAAAGTTTCGAGGCAGACATCAAAATTTTGAGAGAGTGGATGGAAACTCAACCACACTTACCGGAAATAATGAGTCGGAGGTAACAAAATAATTAAAAATTATTGCAACTGACATTGTAGGTGATGCAATGTTGGGAAGTTTTGTAATCTTAACCAAGGGCAGTGTGGAAATTGCCAAAGAGAAAATCGATATGTACTACACGATTCGCTCCCTTATTCCCGACATTTTTGAGAATCTTAACCCGAAACTACCCGACAACGTGAACTACAAAAAATACGGGTACTTAATTATAAATAAAACTAAAAATAAATTACAAGGTTTTTCTTGAAGGTGTCAAGTGCCGTTCCCAAAATTAACCCCTGAGTTAAACCGCGTCATTATGATAAGATTTACAAGCTTCCACAGTAAAGAATCCGAATTGGATTTGCTGCGCTTCTACACGCGTTTCTTTGCTGCGATAGAGGTGCGTTTGCAGAAGGATGGCGCCTTGGGGACTGTTTTCGTGGTAGATTTTAGCGGTTTATCCTTGGCTGATCTTACAAAAATGTCACTACCTATTATACAAAAAGCAGCCACGATCGGTGAGGTATAAAAAGTTCCTACCTTGCATTAGATAAGTATTAGCCGTTTTCAGAAAGTATACTCCATGTCCGTAAAAGGAATTTATTTTATAAACACCCCTCCGGTTATTACTCACGTCGTTTCCGTCCTAAAACAAATTTTGAAGCCTAAAATTTTTGACAGGGTAATGTAATCATCCCAAGTTGTGATTTTATTAGCATATTTTAGATTAGAGTTTTCGAAGATGGTCAATCATTGAAAGAGCTATTCCCCAAGGAGATTCTTCCGGAAGATTTCGGTGGGAAAGAGATTTCATTGCAAAAAATTTGGGGTAAATCGAGCTGAATTGTTTTTATTTTCATTTCCATTTTTAGAGCTGACCTGCAAAGAGTTGGATGAATTTCAGGACAGGTTTGATAAACTGGATCAGCTAAGAGTTGATGAGAGTCGTAGACCTGAAAAATTGCAAAACGATGATGTATTGGGATATCATGGGAATTTTAAGAGACTCGATGTCGATTAGAAGTGAAGAAAAGTTGAAAGAAGTGGCTGTATAATAAGTGATAACATTGTAAAAAGTTACGTTTGATTGTGAAATAAAATGTTGTAGCCTTGTCATTTTGTCGTCCAGCCAAATGATGTATTATTGATCTATTAAGAGGAGTGAGATAGTCTCTTAACACCGTACTGTGCTGTTTTAACCTCCCCACTCCACTCCACCATTTAAAAAAAAGGGAGGTTACTGCAATCACTAAAATTTTCGTATTCGAGATAAGACCGGATCTATACGTTTTGAGGTCTCAGGAGCCCAACAAAGTATTTTTTAAAATGTGTCTGTATGTATGTACGTACGTTCGTACGTTCGTAAACACGCCACAGCCCAAACTACTCGACAGATTTAGCTGAAATTTGGTACGTGTGCATGTGATAACCCAACTTAGATCTGAAAAGCTTTTGGAGCCAATCGTGCAACCAGAAATGCCATTTTGGCACATCAACTTTTAAATTTTAAATACAAACCCCCATTTTTCACGTCACGATAGGAAAGGCCTTCAAATTCTGCTTCTAAAAATGCATTCATTCTTAGTGCCCTTTTGACCAAAAATAAAAAAAAAATTGATTTTTATCGGACTTTAAAATCGCGGTACAGCCCAAGCCCCTGAACCGATTTGGCTGAAATTTTGCACAAGGGGATTGTATTACACGTCGAAGAGGTGAACAAATTTTGGATTCAATCGGCCTACGGAAAGTGCCGTTTTGGCACACCAATTTCGAAATTTAAAATTATTCTCTAATTTACCCATCCAAAACAAGTTTTTGAAAGATTTATTGTCACTATCGAGGTCACCATCAGAAAGGTCTTCAATTTCTGGTTTTAAATGAGACAAAATTTATTCGCATTTAGAACCCTTTGGGTAGAAAAATCGAAATTTTGTAATAACACTGAAACCACTTTATAGCCCAAACTAGTGGATCGATTTGCCCGAAATTTGGTAAATGGAGGTGAGGTGACCCGTTGAAGAGCTGAAAGGCTTTTGGGAGCAATTGGCCAACTGGAAGTGCCATTTAGGCATATCAACTTTAGAATCTTAAACAGAAGTCCCTGAAATCAAAGACCCACGCGTTGGGGAGGTTCCAGCCGCTTCTCTGCTGCCATTTTTTGATATACAGGGGGTTCACCGAACACAGTCCACAGTCTAAATTCAGTTATCCTGAAACGTTGCGTAGTTAGCGACTTTTTCCCCAGAAACTTCTGATGGTTTATGATTTTCTTGTCCAACATTTCTGGAAACAAATAATAGAATTGCATTATTACTAATAATAATGGCAGTACCTAGCCTATGATCGCAGCAGGAAGAAATGAAAGCTGAATTTGAATTTGCATATTATTCAGATTTATTAATTATTAGGTATACATTTTGTATAAAATTATGGTACCTGTTGAAAAAAGCACAATCTGACAACATCGCATCTCTTGGGTATGTTTAGTTATGTAGTTCTATTATCTGAAATAAAACCTTTTAAAAAAATTTTTTGGCGGTTTAAATTCCAAATTCGAAAGTCGTTATAAATTTTTTATCCACTTACGGCTGCCCTATTAATAGTAGACATAAATGCACTTTTAGTATGATAAACTTTACACTGCTACACCATTATACAATTATACAAAAATCAATTTATAACTGGTCTTTGATAGTGCTATAGTATAATTTAATTGAGTCTCTTTAGTCTTCCTTGAAGTTAGAAAATTTCTTTTTTCTTTTTCTCCAATACAATTTTTAGTTCTTTTACCAGATTATGTCACTGTATCAAGTAACCGAGGAGCAGAGAAGAAACGTCCTTAAAGCCATAGGTAGAACGCCAGAAAGTTTCGAGGCAGACATCAAAATTTTGAGAGAGTGGATGGAAACTCAACCACACTTACCGGAAATAATGAGTCGGAGGTAACAAAATAATTAAAAATTATTGCAACTGACATTGTAGGTGATGCAATGTTGGGAAATTTTGTAATCTTAAACAAGGGCAGTGTGGAAATTGCCAAGAAGAAAATCGATATGTACTACACGATTCGATCCTTCATTCCAGAAATTTTTGAAAATCTGAATCCGAAATTACCAGAAAACATAAGTTACCGAGAATGCGGGTAATTTAAATGCAAAAAGATCGAAAGAAATCATATTTTTAGGGGTGTGGTACCGTTTCCAAAATTAACTCCTGAATTATACCGCGTCATTTGTTTTTGTGCTCTCAGTAAGGAATCTATAACAATGATGGATCTGTTACGCTTGTGGGCTGGATTTTTTGCAGCAGTAGAAGTGCGTTTGCACGAAGACTGTAACTTGGGTTATATTTACCTCATAGATTGTAACGGTTTAACCCTCTCAAGTTTGACAAAGGCCTCACCATCTATCATCAAAAAAGCTGCCGCGATCGGTGAGGTAATTTTTTGTCAATTTTGAGTCGTCATCGTACGGAAACGTAGAAGTGCAAATTCTTTTTTTTATTTCAAAATTTTCGCAAAAAATATTAAGTTTCAGAAATAAAAACTGTAAGTTTACAAAAAAATCTGTAAATTTACACAAAAACTGTAAATTTACGGACAATTTATAGACAAACTACTGAGAAAATTTACAGATTGTCTGTTTCACATAGTAAATTGACAGAAAATCCGTAAATTTACAGTTTCTTTTTGTAAAATTACAGTTTTATTTCTGAAACTTAATATTTTTTGTGAAAATCGCACGATACTAATGATTAGCCAATAGAAAAATTGATTTCTATGTGTTTACCATGGCAACTCGATGATTTCCTGGAAATTTTTGATACCTACCTAGACCAACCTAAACGAAATTAATAAGTGGAAATTTTTATGTCAAATTAAATGTCAAAAATCATTTTTATTAAATTTCTGTGGCTGTATCGTTGCTATTTTCTTACCGAATCTGCATTCGAGCATTAATTCATTTCCTGGAAATTTTAGTCGTGCATCCCAACAACGTAATCGGGCCCTCGTGTTCCACTCGGGCCGATTAATACGTTGTTGGAATGCACTCCAAAAATTTCCGGAAATGCTCTTATGAGATTATAAGTGATAATTTGGAAATAAAAAAAATAGAAAAATGTGGCACTTCTACGCTTCCGTATCATCGCGATTATGTTAACAGTTTTTAGAACGTATACTGCTCCCCAGTAAAAGGAATATATTTGATCAACAGCCCTCCGATTATTGTTTATTTAATTTCATTGCTAAAATCAAGTTTGAAACCTAAAATTTTTGACCGGGTAACAAAATTTTGAATTTTGTGTTTTTTAAATGTATATTTTAGGTTAAAGTTTTCGAAAATGCTCAGTCACTAAGAGAGATATTTCCCGAGGAGATTCTTCCGGAAGATTTAGGAGGGACAGAGATTTCCCGACAAGAAATTTGGGGTAATTTTTGTTAAAATTTTCGAACTTAATTTAAATTTTCAGTGCTAAGTTTAAAAAAACTGGATGATTATCAGGACAGATTTGATAAGCTGGATCGGTTAAAGGTTGATGAGAATCTTAGGCCCGAAAAGTTACAAAATGACGATATTTTTGGATATTACGGGAATTTTAAGAAACTCGACGAGGACTAGAATGCACGAAAGTGGACACTGCCTAATTAATGTTGTTTGAAAAATAAAACAGTTGTTGCCTTGTTGTGGTCTTATGGTTTTCGTGTTAGAGCAAACCTGGGAAGTTTAAATTTCGATAAATTATAGAACTATTGTGGAAAAAAGTGGTTCCCGATTGGGATTCGAACCCAGGATCTTCCACTAACCAGGCGGCTGCTCTCCGCATTCTCAATTCTAAAGTACGTTACAGGTTTTCCTGGCCTTTCATATATTAAGGCTAATGTGGAAGATCAGATCCAGTTGCCTTCTACTTTACTGTGGTATGTGCAGGGGGAAGCTGAACGTCAGCTTTGAGATTCAAAATTCTGTTCTTATTAACTATTCCCATTTGTTCCTCATTTATTACTTATACCATGATTATTATTAATTATCAATGGACACCTAGTGAATCTTCTGGATCGATTTAAAAAATATATATACTCTGTTATAAATAGACTGCAGTTGTTAGTCCTGTTGCAAATATTTTTTAAGTTTAATTACCACTCGGCGGCTGTACAAAAAAAACAAGAAATATGCATTAACTACATGTTTTTATCACTAAATTACCTCGTGTACGTTGAGTAAATAAAATAGTGATACTGCAACAGAGCTTTAAACAAAGTTTCCAGTTTAAATTGACATCATGTCCGTATTTGAAGTAACCGAGGAACAGAAAGTGAAAGTACTGGAAAGCATAGGAAAAACTTCCAAAACTTTCGAGACGGACATCGGAATATTGAGAGAATGGGTGAAAACTCAAGCACACTTACCTGAAATTACTAGTGAGACGGCGCAATTACAGAATCAACAATTTCTTATGTCCTCGTTTTAGGTGACCCCTTGATTGGAGGTTTTCTAATTTTAAGTAAGGGTAGCTTGGAAGTTGCCAAGAAAAAAATCGATATGTACTACACGATTCGATCCTTCATTCCAGAGATTTTTGAAAATCTGAATCCGAAGTTACCCGAGAACGTAAATTACCGAAAAGTTGGGTAATTAAATACTTAATATGTATAAATATAAGTACTTGAATCTTTCGAACCGCCATCCAAAAACTTCGCACCGGTTTCCCGGTTTCGGGCTTATTGGCCCTCATCAGCGAAGTGTATTTGGATTGCAGCTCAACGTCTTTATGCAAGACAGCGATAGAGAACTTTGGCACTCTCTACCGGAAAAATGACCAATTAAGCATCTGATAAACGAGAATACATCACGGCTACAAACCCGCAAAATTGCTAGCCGTGGCAGACGGCATTTATTTGATTTATCGAATACTCAAATGACCTCGCAATTGATCATTTTTTAAAAGATAATATTTTTCTACAACTGCCAAAAAAGAGCGCTCTCGACTCGAAAAGCTAATAAATAATTTATACATGGTGTTTTTTTTAAAACTGGTCGCCTTGAATATCTTTGCATGTAAAAAAGATATTAAATAAACACCGATCGGCCCAGGATGGAGGGGGGCCGAAAATGGCCTTTACTTTGTTTGTTCAAACGGAATGACACTTTTCTGAACGGATTCGGAAACTGCGATTTTTTCTGAGTTAAAAAGTTATTTTCTATGATGCAAATTCATCTGTGCAATTACATTTTCGTTTATATCTTTGTTTTATTCATTTATAAGAAACGAGACCTGTCGAAGGCTATAATTTCTGGTTTAACAGGAAGCCAAGAACAAATATCAAACTATACCATCAGATACATCTCAAAAAAATAAAGTCGACGTATTTTTGCGAATTTGAAAAATCTTAATTTTTCAACGATTTCTTGCATATTTTTGAGTCTAGGGTGGCCGTGACTGTATTTCCGGTCAAATATGATACATGTTTCTTACTCGAAAAAAACTGTAGATTCTGAATCCGTTGAGAAAAAAGTGTCATCCCATCTGAAAAAAGCTAAGAGCATCGCTAAGACCATTTCCGGTTAAACCGGAAGTTAAAAAAATTACTGGAATACACGCCCAGTTGTCCCCTGCCATACGGGGTCGATCAGTGGTTGTTTCAATTCAACGTCTTTTTTACATCCACAAATATTCACGGTGGGAAGTTTAAAAAAAAACACCCTGTACAAAGTTCTGTCCAAATATTGTAGTTGTCACTTCTTGTTCGTGAAATAGGTACTTACAGCATTTAGCTACATGAAAGTGCGCTTTCCTTGACAGTTGGAGAAAAAAATCGTGCTTGTGGGCTGCCAAAGTACCTACAGTTTCTCATGGCTATTCCCGTAAATTTTATTTTCTCAGCTAGCCAAGAAAGTAGGTGGTCGTCATAGCCTCACTTGCGTTATGTCAAAACGTTCATTAATTCTTTAGTTCGAATTTATTTCCTTATTTCGGTGAAAGTGGTTTTCCGGGTCTCGGCTGCGCCTAAGCTGCCCATATTTTCTTTTGGTCCGAAAAACATTAATTTTCACGCTTATTTACTGTACCTTACTTACTATGTTTTTCTAGAAAAATGGTGCCCTTCCCAAAATTAACCCCAGAATTATACCGTGTCATATTGTCATCTCCTCACGGTACCGAAACTGTAATGAAGGCGCAAAGTTACGTAATCAGTGTTAATATCATAAACGAAATACGACTGCACGAGGATTTTGCCTTGGGCGATATTTACATCGTAGACTGCAAAGGATTTTCCCTGGCAGACTTGAAAACAGTAACACCAAAAATCGTTGTAAATGCCATGGCCGTCGTTGAGGTATGAAGACATTTTTTCAATGGGGATTAATAATCTTTTTTTTAGAATGTGTTCAGTGGTACGAGACTGAAGGGAATTTATTTCATAAACAGCTCCTCTTACGTATCTCCACTCGTTTCTATGCTAAAGCCGATTTTGAAGCCAAAAATTTTTGATCGAGTAATAACATTTTCAAACTTTTTTTGCTAATTTCTTTTGTCTCAGATTAAAGTTTTAGAGAGGGGTGAGGACTTGAAACTGTTGTTTCCCGAGGCGATTCTTCCAGAGGATTTTGGTGGGAAAGAGATTTCTTTGGAAAAAATTTGGGGTACGAAAAAATTGATGTTGTTGGTTTTAGATTCTTTTTTAGAGAACTTTCTGGATAAGCTGGATCACTATCAGGATAGGTTTGATGAATTGGATAAGTTAAGGGTTAATGAAGACCTTAGGCCAGATAAGCTGAAAAATGATGAAATTTTGGGGTATTACGGAAATTTTAAAAAACTTGATGTTGATTAGAATTTTGGCTTTTTAAGTAGAAATTGTAAGGATTTTAATTTAGATCGTAGTAGAAAATAAAGTTAGTGTTTGTCTGATCGACATGTTTTGAATTACAATTACTACGATTACAAACAATTGAAATTATCTAAATCTGCTCTCGAAGAGAAACTGCGCAATTACACATTTCGGGTATGTCACAATCAAAAATACATAGTTAAATCTAAAGCACCTTAAAAAAGTTTCTAATTTGTTCTAATACCGAATAATTATCAATTGCGCTCACGTCGGCTCTGGTTCGATTGGCAAAAAAATCCAAAAGGAAAGTGTCAACTGTTCATATTACAATCGAGGTTGAAGTGAAGTGGCACCATGTCCGTAATTCAAGTGACCGAAGAACAAAGAATAAAAGTCCTGGAAGCCATCGGAAAAACGCCGGAAAGTTTCGTGACGGACATCAGAATCTTGCGAGAATGGATGAAAACTCAAACACACTTACCGGAAATTATGAGTGAGAGATAATTACGTAATTAACAGCTGTTACGCCAACATTTCAGGTGATAACATGATTGGAAATTTCTTAATCTTGAACAAAGGGAGTGTGGAAGTAGCCAAAGAAAAGATCGATATGTACTACACCATAAGGCCGCTTATTCCAGACATTTTTGATAATCTCAACCCAAAGTTGCCGGAAAATATTACTTACCGAAAATGCGGGTAATTTTATGAAATAGTTAAAAAGATAATAATTTTTTTTTAGGAAAGTAATGCCGTTTCCAAAACTCACCCCCGATTTACACCGTGTGATCATTGCAACCCCCCACAGCGCGGAAACCATGAAACTGTTGGATTTCCAACGCCTCACAATCAGCATTTACGTTGCAGCAGAATTACGAATGCACGAGGATTGCTCTTTGGGTGATATTTACGTCATGGATTGTAACGGTTTTACCCTCGGCGATATTAAAAAAATCACCCCAACAATTGTAGCGAAGGCAATGGCCATCGCCGAGGTAATCGAGATTGATTCGTGACCAGAACTATTAATCATTTTCAGAACGTATACTCGATGCCAATTAAAGGAATATATTTCATCAACAGCCCTCCGTATATTGTTCAGGTCGTTTCGTTGATGAAACGAATATTGAAGCCGAAAATCTTCGACCGAGTAAGAAAATTGAGATTTTTTATTAAATGCGAAATTATTTTAGATTAAGATTTATGAGGATGGTGAGGTGTTGAAAGAACTCTTTCCCAAGGAGATCCTTCCTGAAGATCTTGGCGGGACGGAAATGCCACTCGAAGATATTTGGGGTAGGTATACTAATTAATACAAAAATTTCTGGTCTTATTGAAGGTTTTAGTGAAAGTTCTGGATAAGCTGGATGAGTATCAGGGTAGATTTGATAAACTGGATCGATTGAAAGTTGATGAAGGTTTTAGACCCAACAAGCTCAGAAATGATGATATTTTGGGATATTACGGCAATTTTAAGAAACTTAATGTCGATTAGAAGAGCAAAAATTTTAATGGTGGACTTAATTAAATTTGATGGACCATATAGCAGGTTTATTTTGTATTTTACAAACAAAGAATCAATATATAAATATTATTCGAAGTAAAATTTTCTTTTCCAACCAATGTACAATTTTTAGTCTAAATCTAATAACTTAAAAGAACCTTGAATTCCATAGGGGTTGGTTATCTTCTCGTCCTTATTCTCCAACCTTAACGATCTGCTTAGTACTTCCTGGTAGTCGACCATTGTTTTGTCCAACGTTTCTATAACTAATAAATTGATGAAACTGATGATCTTCATACGAAAATAAAGAAATTAGAAAGGAATAAAGAATGGTAGAGGAAATGTACAGATTTATTAAAGGAGGATTCAACTCAAGAAATCGATGTGAGAAAGAAGCGTCTGAGTACAATGGTGTTATCAGAATTTAAAAATTATTTACCGTTATGAAAATATTCAGAAAATACAGCGGGAAAGATGACGTCATCTTTCCACGATTTCTTGCCCATCTTGAAGACATTTCCAGACGTCGCCGTCGGCTGAGTTTTGGTTTATCCTAACTCCTACGTGTTTCCTATAGAGTTAGGAAAGCCGATGTCTGGAAATATCCTCAAAATGGCCAAGAAATTGTGGAAAGATGACGCCATCTTTCCAGCTGATTTTTATGAGTACCTTAAATAACACCAAGAATTAAAAGTGCCATTAAAATCGGAAATGAAGAATACTTACGAGAGATGGAAAGCATGCGAGAAAAGTTCCTGACAGATTGAAAAAGATAAATTGAGGACTACCTAACAAGAGTGGTCCAGAAAGAAATAAGAATTAGAGCTACAAAAAAAAATCATGTAAAGATATAAAGATCTTTTTTAACAATATAGAATGGAAATGGAATGACGAGAATTATGTCTAGTGACACCCTAAAGACCAATACAGACGTTCGAAAAAACTGAGTATTGAAAAGTCAGGCGATGTAAAATAATAAAGAAAAAGTAGGAAAAGGAGAAATACGAAGACCACGAGAAGACACCTGGAATGTAAGACAAGCATGATACGAAAAGACGAAGAAATTTTGGAAAAGATGATAAAGCACAACATGGAAACCATAGAAATAACGGGAATAAGGATGGAGAAGGAAATGATAAGAATTCGTAAAGGATACTGGCTACTCTGGTCAGAGGTAAATAAGAAAGAAAGAGGCAAAGGGGGCGCGGGATTATGATTAATAATAAAACCAAATTGATTAAAAGATGTCATTAAAAAAGAATATATAAATGAAAGAATATTGACTATAGAAATAAAATTAATAGAGGAAGAAACAGGACTATAATAGTGGCATATGGAAAGAATGAAAATGCAGGAAAGGATGAAAAAGACATATATTTTGAAAGGTTGAATAATGGAGACAGAATTATAGAACTAAGAGAATGATCTAATTATAGCCAATACAAAATTTAAGCACAAGAGGCATACACCTCGGCATACACATTAAATATACGAGAACTGAATTCAGCAGATACGAATAGTCAATAATCTTATAAGCAAACAAAAATGGAAAGAGGTGAAAGACATCAAAGTGACAAAAACAAGCAGAGATAGGTAAAGATGGACATGAAAGGACAAAGAAGAAAGTAAGCGATATACAGGGTGAGTCTAGTTGGACAAATCAGCGCTCTAGCGTTTAACATACTGAAATTGGAAATTCAATTTTTGGATATGTTGTAGCTGAAATGGTCACCTACGCATGGGACCCATGAAGAAAGCTCCAGTTTTATTCAAACCGAAATTATTAAATAAAAACGAAGGCCTAAAAATATTTTTTTCGATATTGTTGCATTTTTTAGGGTTATTTCGTTAGAGAATCATTTTCTCTTTATGGAAACATAATTTTTTTAAGAAATAAGTTAATAATATCCGAGAGATAAATTATTTAAATAATAAAGATTTTTAATTATTTCCTAATGAAAACCACGGGTGCCGTGGTTTTAACAACTGAAAGGCAGTCTAGCTTGTACTGCAGAGTGTACCCAGAATGACAAGTGTCAGTTGGAAATGTCATTTGGGGTCGTTTGTGGAAAAGTAATGCAAAACTGCGAGTTTTTGCCCTTTTCTTTACAGATAATTAGGTAATTTTTATTGCTTGATGGATTTTTTACTAAATTCGCCTAATACAAGTGTCTCGGATTGTCACCCGATTGATGTTTTTGACATTGCCATATTGAAATGGAATGGTTCGACCAAGAAAAGCTATTCTCTTCAGCCAGAAGGGAATTGGAATAGTTTCTAACAGTTTACTAAGTGAGTACATTGCTGTCAAATAAGGTGATTTTGTCGTCTTATTAAAAAGTTAATCCTATTTCAGCCGATAAGTTTTCACACTTACGAAAAGAAGATTTATCATCATCGGATGAAATCAGATGAAATATGAATTGATGCAACGAAGGTGTATGTAGCAGTCACATCACATGAATCGAGATTAGGAACAAGTAGATTGTCGAAACAAAATGGCTTGATTGTGGCTAGGGAGTTATTTCGAGCGGTGGTCATCAAAGATGCTTGCTTGCGAACATCCAGAAATCACAACATGAAGAAAGAGAGCACAGGAGGATGTTGAGTAACATCGAATTAAACAATCATCTATTATTTCAAGTGAACGTTAAAATTGGACGGAGACTATTGTCACCACATTATTTATTTATCAGTACATTTGATGTTGCAACATTTATGTAAACCTCTCTCCCTTGTAGTCCACTGCATTTTAATCTAAATCACGTTTCGTTAAGATCGAGGTTAGGGGTATATTTTTTCTGTTAAAGTTTGTATTCTTATTAGAAAGTGACGACAGAGGCCTAATGTTTATTTGAAATTTTGTCTGTTTTATGGGATGTAATAAAATGTTTATACTAAATTTTAAATCGTCCTGTTAGTAACTATTGCCAATTCTCTTCTGGCTGACGGGAATAGCTTTTCTTGGTCGAGCCATTTGACTTCAATGGCAATCGGGTAACAACCCAAGACACTTGTATTCGGCGAATTTATCACAAAATCCATCAAGCATTAAAAATTACCTAATTATCTGCAAAGGAAAGGGCAAAAATTCCCAGTTTTGCATTATTTTTCCACAAACAACTCCAAATGACATTTCCAACTGACACTTATTGTCATTCTGGGTACAGTCTGCAGTGTAAGCATGACTGCATCTCAGTTGTTAAAACCACGGCACCCGTGGTTTTCTTTAGGAAATAATTAAAAATCGTTATTATTTAAATAATTTATCCCTCGGATATTATTAACTTTTTTCTGCAAAAAGTTATGTTTCCATAAAGAGAAAATGATTCTCTAACGAAATAACCCTAAAAAATACAAGAATATCGAAAAAAAAATTTTTAGGCCCTCGTTTTTATTTAATAATTTCGATTTGAATAAAACTGGAGCATTCTTTATGGGTCCTATGCGTAGGGGACCATTTCAGCTACAACATTATCCAAAAATAGAATTTCCAATTCCAATATCTTGAACGCTAGAGCGACTGATTTGTCCAACTAGACTCACCCTGTATAATAATATAACGATAGATGAATATAATGGAGAAATAAAAACAGAAGTAGTTAAAACATTAATCAGACCATAAGCCTAATATTAATGCAATAGATTCCTGACAAAAATAGAAAGTGAGACCAGTTACACTAAATAAAAAACGAAATTTTTTTGGGATATTACCGCAATTTTAAGAAACTTGATGTCGATTAGAATAATTAAAGATGGACCATACATAAGGTTTTTTTGTAATTTACAAACAATGAATCAATATATGTAAATATATTATAAGCAAAATTTTTTTTAACAAACTTAAGTACAATTGTTTAGTCTACTTCCAATGACTTAAAGGAACCCTGAATTCCATAGGGATTGTTTATCTTCACTTCCTGATTCTCCACGTACTTTACAATCTGCTTCAGTATTTCCGGGTGGTCCACCATTGTTTTGTCCAACATTTCTGTAATTATTATTTTTAATTATCGGAGATTGCTATTTTGAATAAATTTTATTAGGTACTTAGCCAATATTCGCTGCTTTTGAGATCTCCCCCATAGTCGCTTGGAAGGCACTCCTTTGGCACATTTTTATGTAGTGACTCAAGATTTTCGTGAACTGTTATCTGAAAGAAAAAAAATTAACAAGGAAACATCATGTCAAGCCTTACTTACCCTAGAAAATAGTTTTGGCTTGAGTAAGGCTTTACCCAAAAACAATAGTTTGCTGAGGATCTGTGGAGCGTTTAGGAATTCGATTCCAGCAATCCGGGCCTTTAACATTTTCTTAAAACCAAAACTTATAATTATTAACAGTTGAATCAAGTTTGTAGTTTATTAAAAAATTATTATAAAAAATATTCATATAGTGCTAACAAAAATTTCTCACCTCGTGAAGCCCGATTAGCTTTAACCACGTACTCGGAGTAACCTTCAGCATGTGGCTCAATGTGACTCCATTAAAATCCATAATTACTCTAAGGCACGGGACATAGTCAAGAATATGCATTATCAGTCCGATTTTGCCTGCCGCCACAACGAATCTTTCAACATTAAAGTCTTCGGAAGCAGAATCTTTGAACGTAACAATTAGCCCCCTCTCCAATTTTTGGGTCAATTTAGGCAGAGGGATTAACAAGCTAAAATCGGCAAATAAACTTTCCAAAAAACCTTATTGCATATTTTACATCACTTCTTCTGATGGTTTAAGTGCTCGAGAATCGCAAAAAATTTCTGAATACTCCAAAATTGCGTCAAAATATAATTTGATCCTGTGTTTAGCCTTTTCCACGTCGTATTTGTTTCTCATCAGCATCATGTCGAGGAAATTATCGTCTAAACAAAAAGAAAAGGCGTATGATAGGTTCAAATTTCTTTTACCTAATTGCGTTTTGAAAAGTTGGATTTTACACAATTAGGTAAAATGTTGTACGGAATACGTTATGAAAAGCCTAAATTGTTTGACTCGTATAATGTTGCAAAACTCGCTATCGCTCGTTTTGGCAAATATTACGACTCGTCAAACAATATAGGACTTTTCATAACTAATTACGTAAATAACTATTTCTTACCTTGTGATGAAGTCGGAAATTCCGGATGTTTTTTGACCCATTCTTTTAACTTACTTATTTTCTTTCTTAAACCCTCCTTGCTGATGTTGTGGAGCTTAAGGATTTCATTCCTGCTGTTTTCGTCTGCAAACAGCTCCATAGCTAACCTAAAGTTGTGACTGGTCTGCGAGTGGGTTATTGCCGTGGTCACCTTGAAAAAAAATTGAATATAAATCTGTCTGGGTGGGGTTATCGCATTTGACCGGAATCAGGAATAAACACGGAATAAACTCTTTGGTGTTATTTTTACAGTTTAAATAAGATAAAAGTAAGACAACAAAAACATCTCAAAAGTTCAACACAACTTTCTTGATAAATTTCAAAAATCTGAAAAAAATTGTTTTGGGACCTAAGAGGTTCAATTATTTGCAGAAAGGCAACAGAAAAATTTCAAAAGTTCAACACACCTAATACATTTTCTTGATAAATTAAATAAATACTTTTGGCATCCAAGGGGTCCAAGGGGTACGACCACCCATGAATTCCAAATCAATTATTATTTGTAATAGTAGCGAGAGGATCAATGAAGAATTTAACCACTTGTCTAAAGAATGGAAAAGCCAATATGTACTTGTGTAAAATTATATACCGGGTTCACCCCCCTTTTTTCCGTATTTATTAAAATATACGTTTGAAATTTGGCACACATATACGTATAGCATGATAAACTGCATTAGTTAATATTTAAAGAGATTTTGCGTCACTTCTGGTCTCGGCGGAAATGGGACCTACAGTGAAATTTTGACTAGAACACCCTGTACACCTTTAATAATTTTAGAGTTCTGTATTAAATTTTATTTAGTTTATTTTTCTTTATCTAGAGTGCTATGACCTCTCATCCTAATCTAATCACAATAATTTCCAAATTACTCATCTTTTAACTTCTACGTTTTAGTGCAGGAAGTTAATAAAATCGATCGAAAAACCGAATCGCCAAAAACATCAAAACTTTACGTTTCGGGGTTTTGGCAACCCAAAAAAGTGGTTTTTGAAAAATGTCTGTGTCTGTGAACACGCTACAGCGCAAACTACTGGACCGACCTGGCTGAAATTTGAAACGTGTACATCTTGTGGATTTTAAAAGAGCTGAAAAGGTTTTGGGCTAAATCGGCACACAGGAAGTGCCATTTTGCCACATCAACTTTAAAAATTTAAATACAAACCCCTATTTTTCACGTCCGCAATGAAAGTTCTTCCAATTCTGCTTCTAAAAATGTACTCACACTTGGTGCCGTTTTGGCCAAAAATCGGTGCCGTGAAAAAACCTATTTATAATGGGGGGGATTTCACAGTCGGCAGTGGTGTACAAATTTTCGGCAGTGTTAGTGGGAAATGTTAGGCAGTGGTTGCAAAAATTGGGCAGTGGTTGCAAAAATTGAGCAAATTCGACAGTCGGGGGACTTCACAGTCGGCAGTGGTGTACAAATTTACGGCAGTGCCCTGAAAATTCGGCAGTGGTGTACAAATTTTTGGGGTGTGAAATGCCCCCCAATTTATAACTATATTTTTAGCACCGGATTTGATAGCTGTTTTTGTTCAGGCCATTTTTCCGAAAAATTTAATTTTAATGATAAAATGGCCCTTTTTTGAATTTTTCTTACCAAAAGGCAATATCTTACTATTGCATTCGATAGCTGTTGCTTTGATCAAAAATCTTAGTGCCATTTTTTCGAAAATTGACATTTTAGGAGCAAAAGTTTTTGAATTTATCTTAGGAAAAGCTCATATTATTATTATTATCGAATTCCGAGTCGAATTCTATAGCTACTGCATTGCCGGATCGAAAAACTTATGTAGTACCATTTTTTCGAAAAATTTCGTTGTAGGGGTGAGAAATATTTGCATTTTAAATTTCAGTAAATGAATACCGGGCACAATGCGCAACACAGCATCAGCGATAGACTCACCGATTTTTATTTGGTTAAAATTAATTGTTACATTTACACATTTTGTGGACCCGAGGGGCAGAAAAAAATGGGGGTGAGCCTGGTTTCATAGACTCTCGGTATATACTTTGTATTACAAAGCATTTAAGAATGCATAAACACTATAATAAACCGACTTACCTATCTAAAGAATACAAAGGAAATACAAAAATTGCAAGAAAAAACGGTGTAGGTACCTACATTTACAATCTGACTAGATGTTGTACACAAAACATTTATTGTCTTTATTCACAAAAGTAATATTGTCAAATGTAGTGAGTTACACAATGCTTCCAGAAACGGTTTATTGTTTTTTTAAGTTAAATGTTAATAGTGGTGATGGAGGAATCATATTTGCCCATTTATATTGTTATGTAGGTACCTGTGCTTGAGACACGTAACGTCCCACGTGGACAATAAAACATCAAAAACAAGCAACCATTGTAGATAGGTACTATAAAATTCAAGATAAAATTTGACTATTTTTTGAAGTGTCTCTGTTCTTTTCAGGTTACAGTCACTAAACTCAGGATGATGCCTTTTCTATTGTTCTCCATCGACACTTTGGGAATTCGAGGTAAGAGTCATTCATTATTAAGAAGTGATAGAGAATTTTGGCGCCCTCTACCGGAAGAATGATCAAATGGGCATACAGCACTTTGCAGTGACCGACTCACTTTCAAGCTCGGGATCTTCAAATTGCCACCCGCGGCAAACGAATGGTAGTTAAACAAAAAATACCTTAAAATACAGTTCATTTCAAGGGTTTAGTCCGTTAGATCGTAAAATGCAAATGAGTTCCGCTCATCCTCGACCTGACCGTCGTAAGTAACAGTGAAACCTGGTTATTCCACCACAGTCAACACAAAGTACCTACTTTTAAAAAGAATTGTGTTTCTACGGAAATATAATTAGAATTATTTTATTGTTTATTTACTATTTACTCGCTTCAGACTATTTGCACTTTCGAACCATTGATTTCTCAGAATTGCGCAAACGAATAATATAATATTATATGATCAATGAGTTTATGAGTGGTGGAATAGTTTCGCGCCCCGATCGAGTCCTAGAGAATACTTTAACGGGTGATATATCCGTCTCTTCCATTTATATGTGTTAAACAGAGACGCGATAGTAGACACTCTTAGGACTGTACGTTACAACGTGGGTGAATTGCCAGACGTTGTGTAGAAAAAGACGGAGCTAACCTAGAGCGTTGTACCTGAACCGGACTGACCGGACTAAACCCTTGAAATGAACTGTACCTTGAAAGATTCAGGTATTTAATAGTTATTTATGTATCAAGTACCGAAAATACAAGTTTTCAGTACGAGCGTGGATTATTGCAAACCAAGGCGAAGCCGCGGTTTGCAACCACGAGAGTATACTGAAAACGTATTTCGGTACGCGTTGCATACAACGTTTTTTTCTAAATCTCAATTTACAACCTTTTTATAGAGATTGGTTGAGTAAAATTGAGCATTGTTAATAAATACCAAAAAAAAACAAATGAAATGTCTATTGTTTATTGGATCGACAACTGAAAAGTCAAGTAAACAACCGCCTAACAACCGTACAAATTTTCACGTCTTTCGTCCTAATTATTTCTCATGGCAAATACAATGGATGAAGAAGATGATTTAAGTAGACCGTGTACCCCACCGACGATTGCAGAAGCCGCTAATATCGCAACTTTAAATTTGTTGCCCAGTAAATCCCGAGAAAAATACGAGTACGAGTATCGTCGATTCAAGGAATGGTGTGCAACGGAAAATGCCAGTAAAGTATCAGAGAACATCCTTTTAGCATATTTTGCTAATCTGGCTAAAGTGTACAAGAGTTCAACTGTGTGGTCCAAATACTCAATGGTAAAAGCAGTCATTCTAATCAAAGAAAATATCGACATTAGCCGTTTTTCGAAGCTTATTGCGTTTTTAAAACGTAATTCTGATGGATATAAAGCCAAAAAATCAAAGGTATTTACTAAGGAGGAGGTTGATAAATTTATGGTAGAGGCACCGGATGAAGACTATTTGCTAATAAAGGTAATTATTTTTAAATCAAATTTTGTCCGAATAATAATAATTGTCTATCAGGTTGTTGCTATAATGGGTGTTTCGGGGGCTTGCCGTCGACAGGAATTAACCTCGATGAGTGTGGACGACATACAGGACCTAGGATCTACGATCTTAGTTAAAGTACCATTTACGAAGAACAAGATTGAAAGAGTTTTTACAATCACAACACCAGAAAACTCACCTTACAATACTGTGGAAATTTTTCGAAAATACTCATCTCTCCGACCTTCCCATACAGATCACCGCCGTTTCTTTGTTTTCTACAAGAAATTTAAATGCACGACTCAACCAGTGGGCGTCCACACGATTGGCAAAATTCCCACAAAAATTGCAGCATATCTCAAGTTAACAAATTGCGAATTGTACACCGGTCACTGCTTTAGAAGATGCATCTTTTTTGGCGGATTCTGGAGCCAATCTGTCAACCATTAAGAGACATGGGGGATGGAAGAGTTCAAGTGTAGCAGAAAGTTATATTGAAGACTCCATTGAAAATAAAAAACGAATCGGCGATCTATTTTTTTCGCGACATGTAACGAAGCAACCTAAGGGGGCAGCTGCTGCTGTTGGCACATCTACCAGTAATGTAACAGTGACTTCGAATGAATCAACCAGAGAATTAATCAGTCTAGACCAACCCGGATTCACTGTGAATACTAATAATTGCAGTAACTGTAAGATTAATTTGAAGTTGATCTTCAAAAAATAAAATAAAGTTCTATGTTAAAATAAATAATTGTTAAATAGTATGAATTGGCTTAAAGCTAATTTTTCAAGTTTCGACTTTACGGTACTAGTACCAAAAAGCAACTACTTTATGGTACTAGTACCAAAAAGTTTGATTTTCTGTTGTTCTCCTAGTTACCAAAAATTGTCAATTATGATGTGATTTAGAAAAAATTTGTTTAAATATTGTTCTTTATTGTACAAAAGTTCCTGAAATATTTTGCCAAACTGAAATTTTTACGTTCTAATAATGTTAGCAACTTATTATTTTGATGGCCACTTATTTTTTTGCAAAATCTTTAAAACACGATTACTCAAAAGGAAAAAATGTGGTTCTAAATAATCGACTTTCAATTATCACAAATAACTTGAGCACTAAAATGCATGAATTTTGCATCTGATCGTCAAGGTACTGATTCTTTTAGTTGTAGAGAAAAAGGTCCAAAAATTTGAGCGCTATTCACCAGGTCTGCAAAATGAAAGATTTGCTTTGCAAATCTTGAATTTACATGCAAGGATTACATTTTGCTAAAAATGACCTAAATCACTGTTTATATTTTTTAATCTAACGCTAATGACTTAAAGGAACCCTGAATCCCAAATGGGTTGGTTATTTTCGCGTCCTGATTTTCCACGTACTGTTCCACCTGCTTCAGGAATGGTTTATGGTTCTCGATTATCTTGTCCAAAATTTCTTTAACAAGTATATAAGTAACACATGTTAATGTAAAGGCGACTTACTTAACCAGTGTTCACAATTGTCCAGATTTCCTCCGTAGTCGCTCGGAAGATATTCCTTTGGTACATTTTTATACAGCGACTCCAAATTTTCATGAACTGTTATCTGAAAAAGGAAATTAATTCGGAAAAAAGATTAAAATTCTTGCACCCTAGCGAATAGTTTCGGTTTGAGGAAGCCTTTGGCCAAGAATAGAACTGTGCTGAGAATGTGCGGGGCGTTGAGGATTTCGATTCCAGAGATCCGGACGTTCAGCACTTTCTGTAAAGAAGCATTTGTCAATTTGTTAACTTGAAAACGGTCATCTATAGTCTTTTTGCGCTCCCGGCATTAAAAATACTAATTTAGTGCCTTAAGTGTTAAAATATTAAATTTCATGTGTTTAATAGGAAAACCACTCTGTCCAGCCGAAACCTATCAATATTCTATTCGTGAAAATCAGCAAAGTGTCTGACATCTGGTGGCAATACTTTAACTACGCTGAGAGACCGGATACGAAATGCATTTAAACGTCCCTCATCATAATTTCAGCTTACGTCAGTCAGTTGTCAGTTGCGAGGTTAGGTAGTTGTTTTGTTCGGAGACATCCTCTCGCTTACTCGAAATTTTGGGAATACTTCTGTGGAATTTTACGTTTTGTGTATACTTAAGTGGAACATTGTAAATCCAGGAAAAGTTTGATTTAAAAAAATCCACGTAGCGATGTCACTGATGTCACCAACTCATACTGTCAGGTCTCGTGAGACGGCCATTTTGTGGTTTCGCAATGCCATCTATTAGCAGCTGATTTTCGCGAATTAATTTTGGTGGCCGCGATTGACGTTTGTCACTTTTTGAACGCGCTTATTGTTGTCGACAACCCAACAATCCTACTTTCACGTGTACCTTCGATTTTCTTGTCACAATATTGTTGTTTTGACAGATTAGTTTAATTATTTAATTTGCAAATAAATTAATTAAGCCAAAAAATACCGTATAAACTACAGGACTGAAATGTCATTGAATGAATTAGTACTATACTGAATTGGAGGTGAAAAACTGCTCGTTAGCTAGAAAAAAGTAACTCACCTCGTATATCCTGATCAGCCTCGACAGGGCATTCGGAGTCACCTTCAGCAAATGCTTCATAGTAGCCCCATGAAAGTCCATAATCACTCTAACATAAGGGACGTAGTCAAAAACAAACAATATCAATCCGCTTTTGGCAACAGTTATCAAAAATGTATCCATATCAAAATCGTCAGCGGAGGACAACATCGGTGCCAATCTCGCAATGCCAATCCTTTCGAATTTTGGGGTAAGTGTAGGTATCGGAATAACACAACTAGAACTAACTATGAAGTTTTCAACAAACATAGTGAACTTACGCCACTTCTTTCGATGGTTTAATTATCCGAGGATTAGAAAATATTTGGGGATGCTCCAAAATTCCATCGAAATATAGCTGGATCCTCTTCCTTGCCTTTTCCTCTACGTATTTGCTTCTCATCAACATCGTGTCAAGGAAATCGTCTTCTAAGCATAAAAATAAAATATACGAATTTAAACTGGTTTTACCTTGAGTTTCTGTAGGATATTCCGGATGCGTTTTAACCCATTTTTTCAACTTGTCCACTTTTTTTCGTAAATCTTCACTGGAGTTGCTGTAGAGACGAAGAATGTCAGTCTTGCAGTTTTCGTCTGTTGCGAATACATCCATGGTTGATGTGAAATTAGGTGTGCAAGTGGACTTGCCGTGCTCACCTTGGGGCCAAATTATATGATTACAAGATTTTCTTTGCGAGGTTATCGGTTCTGGTTTATTCGATGAACTGCGATAGAGATCATAGAGAGGACTGATGGTGTACGAAATTCACTGTTATAAAATGACCATGGGATACTGATTCTTACGCTTTTACGTGGGTCTGTTTGTGGCGCTGTCGCTACAATAGCTGAAATAGGTAGATTATTAATTATTCCCCCACATGGGCGACGATATGCACATAATTTTTATTCGAAACTTTTATAAGAAAAGAATTTGCAAATATAACAATAACTAACGTTAGCGGGTTAATAGCGTACCTGGTATTTACACAGAAACTAATTTAAATTACCTAGCATAGACCTGAATGGCAGTTGAAAAATAACGGAAACAAACTTTGCCTTAGACCTGAATGGAAGTTGAAGAAAATAAAAAAATGAGCCTCGTCGAGATTTGAAATCGTACCAAAACACACTGCATTCCAAAGTTAACGCAGTCCACTCCACACAACCACCGAGTCTTTCCTTGAATGCATGTGAAGGGGCCAATTCAGTCATGTTATGGAATTTACAGACTAGATATAGCCAGCCGTAACCGGTCGTTTAGCCACAGTGTATAACGCAAAAAATGTCTGTGATTAAATTAAATTGACGTGACCACACATACAGACATTAAAAAAAACACTTTTTTGCGTTCCCATCAGGACCCGAAAACAAGATTTGATGTTTTTGACGATTCAATTTGTCGATAGATTTTAGTAATTGCTCCCCAGAAGTTAAATAAATTTAGAAGTATTTAGCTAATGCATTCATTGTTAATCAGTATCCAGAGGGTTTATGCAAATTTCCCTTATGCAGATGCGTTTCTCCAGGACAACTTCGTAAACTATCCTTAATATTATTGTTTCAATTAAGTTCGTTGCATTTGGGTATGCATCGTTTGCTCTCGTGTATTGAAGATACTAATTATTATTGAATTAACAAAGTTCAATTTTGAAATGATTATTAATTATCGCTATGACCCTCACATAGACATGGTGGAAAATGTTATAACTAGCATTGCATGAAAAATGTGTCTGTGTGTGGTGTACGTACGTACGCTTGTAAACACGCCACAGCCAAAACTACGAAACCGATTCATTATTAAACTTAGATCTGAAAAGCTTTTGGAGCCAATCGTGCAACCAGAAAAGTCATTTTGGCACATCAACTTTTAAATTTTAATTGCAAACCCCTATTTTTCACGTCACCATAGGAAAGGCCTTCAAATTCTGCTTCTAGAAATGTATTCACTCTCAGTGCCCTTTTGACCAAAAATTAAAAAAAAATTCACATGGGGATTGTATTACACGTCGAAGAGCTGGACAAATTTTGGATTCAATCGGCCCACGGAAAGTGCCATTTTATCACACCAATTTCCAAATTTAAAATTATTCTCACATTTAACCATCCAAAACAATAGTTTTTGATAGATTTATTGAAAGGTCTTCAAATTCTGGTTTTAAATAAAACAAAACTAATCCGCATTTAGTACCCTTTGGGTAGAAAAATCGAAATTTTGTAATAACACTAAAACCACCTTATAATCCAAACTACTGGACCGATTTGGCTGAAATTTGGTACATGGAGGTTAAGGTGACCCGTTGACGTGGGAGCCATTGGTCCACGGGAAGTGCCATTTAGGCATATCAATTTTAAAATTTTAAACACGAGACACGGAAATCAAAGACCCACACGATGGGCAGGTTCCAGCCGCTTCTCTGCTGCCAATTTTTTAAAATTTCTTTACTTCATACTGTGTCGCATTTGCTTATTTACCAATTCAATTAATTATGACGCAAATAAAAAGCCTCTTTCCACCTTGGATATCTTTGGATGTACAAAGGCAATGGAAGAGGTATATCAATGCGATGTGTATCCCTTAGGTGTTTTTTTCACCGTGTATGATTCATATATTGAGTTGGTTTTGGGTGCAGATGTAATCTGCACCTAGTAGTAGTGCCGAAGTTGTATATGCGTATGATAAAGGAATCGTGAGGGTGTATCAGCAGGTGATGAATTTTTTTGCGTTCAATTACTACCTTCCGGTTGTAAGTATAGGTCAAGCAACAAATTTCCACCAAGTCAATTTTTTGTTGGGGTTTGAAGGGGGTGCAATTTTTTCCGTTCAATTATTATTATCAGGAGTTGAAGGGGGTGGGTTTCGGGGGCGCTTAATTGGTACCTACTAAGACTCGGAATTTTTGCCAAAACCGTTAGTCGACTAGTCGACTAGTAAAATATCCGATAGTCGAATAAACCGATTAATCGACTATCAAGAATTAATCGACTATTCGATTAATCGACTAGTCGAATAGTCGAATAGTCGACTAGTCGACTAGTCGATTAGCCTGTTAGTCGACTAGTCGGTTAATCGATTAGTCGACCGATCAATTAGTCGATTAATCGAATAGCCAACCGATCAATTTCTCGATTAATCGACTAAACAAATTGTCGCCTAATCGTGACCGGTCGGTTGTCTTCGTCCATGGGGAGAGAGTGTTTAAGTTGACAAGTCCCATGTGCCCATATAGTGACAAATAATAATCCAATGATTTATTTAAGGGGTTCCTTAAGTGATCCTTAAAGTCTTTTAAAACCATTGTGTCAACAAACGTACCTATCTACGGAATTAAACGTCACTTATCTTTAAGGGACCCCTTAAAATTACCGTGCAGACTAATCAAATATTCGGCTAGTCGAATAAATGCGATTAGTCGAATATTCGGACATTTCGACTAGTCGACTAATCGAACATTTCGACTAATCGGTTAGTCGGTTAATAATTTTTCAATAACCGCGGTTATCGACTAGTCGACTAATCGACTAGTCGATTAGTCGAAATAAATTCCGAGCCTTAGTACCTTCCCTCCAATAACAGTGGTCCAAATCTTGAATTCAGTCAATTATTTGTGTTTGTCAATTATTCGTAGGTATATATTTCTTATCCGGACAAACAAACGTTCAGCTTAAGGTAGATAAATTTATAAAAAATAAAACAAGTCACTTTGAAAGTAGTACCTACTGTACAATAGGTAATTAATTAAATTACTCATTACCTACTTTAAAGCATTGTCATGAAGGTAGTATCAAATTTTATGTCAATAACACTATTCCTGTGTACCTAATGAATTGCGAAGCAACTACTAAGAACTAGATATGCGTTTAACGTCGAAGGTTAATTTATTGCTTGTTTAATTACATCGTAACTCGTTAAAAGATGACAGGAATTACATTCGGACCTTTTCAAAGAAGTGTTTTACCTTGAATTAGCTTATCACTTACAACCAACAAGCCACAACTTTGCACTTAATTTTATCATGTTTTAATCAAAACACGCAATTAAATAATTATATAAACCCTGGCAATGCGTGAATCGGTAAAAATTTATTTTCAATTACCTACTACCATGGAATTCGATGGTAGAAAACAGTTGGAGGCAAAAGTCTACGAGGTTTACGGCAAGACGTGGCGAGAGATAGAGGAGGATGTAGAAAGGGTAAAAGAGTGGTTTAGGGCACAGCCTCACCTTCCAGAAGTCCCCAGTAAGTTAACTTCAAAATTTTTGCAAATAACCGTTTTTTTCAGGAGACAAAAGGATTCTTTTCACGTTAATATTGAACAAATGTAGCGTTGAGGTTACTAAACAGAAGCTGGAGAATGCTTATACCATTATAAGTAATAATTTTGAATCTTTTCAAATGACCAACCCCACCACTGAATTGATGAAAAATTATGCAGATATTACGTAAGTCAGCTTGTTTTGTGGTTTGTAAAAAGTTGTTTTAGGTACGTAATACCACTCCCAAAACTAACCCCCGATCTCTATAGAATCTATGTGGTGAAAATCGCTTCTACTGATTCTAGCAAGTTCGATCCCTTGCTATCTTTTGGCCATTTCATTAATGTAGTTATGACGCATACTCTAACAGCATTGCCAGTTATTGGCACGATATCTATAACCGATTGTGAGAATATAAAACTGGAGCATTTAGCAAAATGCACTCCCTCGCTTACCAAGAAAGCTACTGCAATTGTTCAGAGTACCTTAGGATTGGCTGGGGAGATTCACTACGTCAATTGTCCACCCTACATGGACCATTTCTTGACAATTGTAAGGAGTATCCTAAAACCGAAAATAGCAAAGAGGGTAGGATTTGATTAAATCGCTTTTTTATTTCTGGCAGATTTTCATTCATAGTAACTTGGAGTCGTTGCATCAACACGTTCCTAAAGAGTTCCTCCCGAGGGATTACAATGGTCATCAAAAGTCTTTAGCAGAGCTTCATGGTAAGAAAATGTTGAAGTTGCGTAAATCGAGGGAGTTTTGCAGAAAATATGAAGCTGGAGGTGGGAAAACAGAAGGAATATTTCGACCATTTGTATAGTTTGAAGGTGGATGAGAGTTTGAGGCCGACGCCTCTTGCAGAATCAGACAGCGGATTTGGAGTTGATGGCACTTTTAAAAAATTGAATATCGACTAACAACCAATATTTTGTAAAAACAAATTAACTTAATCTATGTCTAGTTTTTTGAAGTTCCCGTGAAATCCCAGGACCTCGTCATTTTTCAGTTCTTTCGGTCTCAGTTGTTCATTGACTCTCATCTCATCCAGAGCGTCAAATCGATCTTGATATTCCACAAATTTTTGTTTAAGCATTCCTGAAAATTGATTGAAGGTTTGTTAGCTTCAAAAGGCTCAAATTACCGCTAAGCTCCTGCAGCGACTTCTCCTCACCCCCATAATCCTTCGGCAAAATTTCCTTCGGGAATTTTTCGTTTAAAATCTTCGCATCTTTGTGGACGTGAACCTGCAAACAATTCTTGACATATTTAGTTTTGTATTTTTCGTACCCGATCGAAAATTTTCGGCTTCAAAATAGGTCGAAGAAGGGCTGTTATTCTGGCGATGAAATTAGGACTGTTAACAAAATACAATCCTTTTAAAGGCAAGGAAAATATTTTTTCATAAACTGCCATCGATCTAGACACAGAGACAGGTGGTAGTTTCAAAATAGCTTCGAAGGTCATCCCCGCACAATCAAAAATGCAGATGTCACCAAACATAAAATCTTCTTTCAGGCACAGTTCCAATACGTTGAAAGCAATTTGGACTACTTCCATTAGCTCCAGTTTCGAACAGTCTCCTTTTAGTTTAAAAATCCTTACTCGGTACATCTCCTTGGTGGGTTTTGGGAGCGGTATCCAATATCTAGTGGTAAGTATACCAAGTGTGGAAAGTGGTTTTTAAACTCACGCAATGTCCATGCATTTCTGCAAATTGTCCAGTTTTGGATTAATGTTACTGTACAAGTCTGGCATTAGAGATCTGATGGTGTAGTACATATCAATCTTCTGTTTTGCCTTTTCTACGCTGCACTTGTTCAACGTCAGGAAATTTGTAACCATTTTTTCGTCTAGAATTTAACTTTACCGAGATAAAAGAAAATATACCTACCCATGATTTCCGGTAGATGCGGTTGGGTGTGCAGCCATTTGCGGATCCTTTCCACATCTTCGCGGAGGCTCTCCTCGGTTCTGTTATATGTCTCAGCAAATTGCTTTAAACCGTTTTCGGGTGTCTCGAAATACTTCATTATTGTTTACCCGTGAAGAAATGAATATGTTCGTGGTGTTATTGAATGGAGCACTGAAAATAAAGATTGTTTTTTTCCTATTTACTATAACAAGAGATGCGTCATAAAGTTTGCATTAGTAATTATAGAACTAAACGGTAAACTAAAACTGGTTTAGATGGCATCGGACCTAATCTTCGGCTAGAGTTCCTTTTTTGAAGACCATTTGTAATAATTTATTGTAATGTCGAGAGAGTATAGGTAGACGTGAATTTTGCGTCATATTTTTTAAATAGTATATTATACACAAAGGGAGAGAAATGCATTATTTCTCCTGAGGTGTAAGTTTGAAGCCAGAGGGCGAAGCCCGAGGGCTTCAAATACACCGAGGGACAAATGGCGCTCTCTCCTTCCACGTATTTAGATATTTTAGTAGTATGTGGTAGTATGTAGTCTCTGAATTTCATTAACGCCATGACTACCTGAAAATTTTGTGTAAACAAGTTAGTGTCAATAATACGTGATACGTGTTTAAAACTGTTAAAATGGATGAACATTAAGAAATTCGCGAAGCTGCCGATGCTGCGGTTTTAAATTTACTCCCATCCAAATCATGAAAATTATACGACCAAACATACAATCGATTTAGAGAATGGTGTTCTCAAAGAAAAGTTCAAACTTACAGCGAGAATGTGATTTAGACTTTGGTGAAAAAGCAAGGGTGTTCAAGGCTTCTACCATTTGGGCTCAAAATTCTATGATAAGAGCGTGTGTTCAACTCAACGATAACATAGACATAAGCAAGTTCGGAAAAGTAATCGCATTATTGAAGAGAAATTCTGACGGGTATCAAGCAAAAAAGTCAAAGATTTTACCAAGATCTATACGTTTTGTTTGAGGTCTCAAGAACCCAAAAAAGTATTTTTTGTATGTACGTACGTTTGTAAGCGCTCTACACCCAAACTACTGGAGCGATTTGGCTGAAATTTGGTACGTGGGCATCTGATAACCTAACTTAGATCTGAAAACCTTTTGCAGCCAATCGTGCAACCGGAAGTGCCATTTTGTCACATCAAATTGCACATCAATTTTGAAATTTTAAAAACAAACCCACATTTTTGACAACACCATGAGAAAGATATTGAAATTCTGCTTTCAAGGATGAATTTACACTTAGTGCCCTTTTGACAAAAAGTTAAAAAATTCAAAATTTATAGCGCACTTTAAAAACACGCTGCAGTCCAAATCCCTTGACCGATTTGGCTAAAATTTGGCATGTGAGCATTTCGTAACTGAACTTCGAGCTGAAAAGTTTTTGAAGCCAATCGTGACACCCTAAGTGTCATTTTGGAACATCAACTTTGAAAACTTAAATGCAAATCCTAAATTCTCCATCATCATTAGAAGATTTTCGTATTCAGCAGGTTCTGTAAATATATTTACATTTAGTGCTATGAAGGCAGAAAAATGACAAAAGAAATATTTTCAATGTGCCGGATAAGTTGTGAAATTCTACACTTGCGCTTTTAACCTCCCCACACCACACTTAAATTAGTTTGATATTTTTGCGGGTTCATTGCCTCAAAGCGTAAGTGATTAAAAAAGTTAACAAAAAAACGATAACATATAGTCCAAGCAGAAGTATCAATCCCTACAATATTAATCAAGTCGAAGAATTCCGACCTTGACATTTTCAGTAAAACAAATATTTTGGTGTGTTTTTTATTACGTTGAAACATAGGTAAGTAATTAAATATTGTAATTTAAGTGTGAAGTTATTATTTTGGATTCAATCCAATCGACCCACTGTAACCGCCGTTTTGGCACGCCGATTTCCAAATTTAAAATTATTATCTCATTTAAACATCCTTCCCCAACCCCATCACAATTAAAAAAAAATGGTAGGTTACTGCAATCACTAAAATCCTGGATCGATTAGGGTGGAATTTGGTACATGGAGTTGGGTGTCCCGTTGGAAGTCTGCAAGAGTCTTGGAAGTGCGATTTAGACACATCAACTTTATAGTATATTATTTATTAAACGAGCACATTATGAAGGCCATTATTCACGCGGTTGAGTTTAGAACCCGAGCGTAGCGAGGGTTGTAAACAACCAAGTGAATAATGCCCATAATGTGCGAGTTAAATACGACGTTTTATCCATGATTATTGAAACATACCTATTTATCAAAGATTTTTGAAATTCTTCAAAAAAATTTATCACTTACCTACTTCTGTTATTGGGTGAAATTAATAAAATTTAACATAAGCTTTTATTAATAGTTCTAGTAGTTCTACCCATTATTCGCACAAGGAAACTTTAGCTCCCATATAGGTCCTGTAAGCGTGACGTCATGACGCCATGTATGGCAGTATGCGCAGGCATTTTTTGACCGCTGACAGAATTTACTTGAATGTCTACTGTCAGTTATGTGTCATTTATCATCATTGTAGGTTAAAATAGCACGTGGTAAACGTGAAAGGTCCCAGATTCTGTTGACAGTATTGACAAATGACGTATAATTGCACTAGAAATGGCACTAGATCAACGCATGCGTATCATACGGGGCCAAGCGCAATAAACCCCCACCAGAGCCTTAAAGGACCTATAGTAGATAACGACAGAAGCACATCGACAAAATTTTATGATTGTATTTTTAATCTATGCAACAAATTATTTCACATAGACTTAATGGCAATTATATTTCACAAGAATCAGTCAACACTTAGTTTCTTGAAGTTTCCATGGAATCCCAAGACATCGTCATCCTCTAGTTTTGCAGGTCGCAAATCCTCATTTACCCTCAACTTATCCAGCAAATCGAACCTCTCCTGATACTCCTCCAACTTCACTTTCGTCAACTCTACAAAAAATCCTCAAGAATCCAAAACCGAAATTTTATTTTACCATTCAGCTCTTCCAAGGACTTCTCGTTTCCTCCATAATCTTTCGAGAGAATTTCCTTAGGGATATGTTCCATCAAACTTTTCTCATTTTCGTGGACATTGATCTGAAGAAAAGTGTTATTATTTTGACAAAAGGATAAATATTTACCCTCTGAGCAAGTTTTGGTTTAAGCACCGTTTTTAATATTGCAATTAGTTTGTTGATAATCGGTGGGCTGTTGATGAAATGTATTGCTTTCAAAGGGCTAGAGTAGACTTTCTAGAAACAAAAATTAACATTCCACCTGATTTTTAGGTACTTACCTCAAAAACGACGGCAACTTTTGCGATTACGGTGGGTGTCAATTTGGTAATTAGGGCTATGTTGGTACCTGTCATGTCGTAAATTAGGATTTCTCCAACGATCAAATCCTCGTTAATCCTCACCTCACATAGATTGTAAGTGTGAGCAAAAAAATTATAGACGTCAATTTTGGATGTTTCTTTGGTGCGCAGCTTAAAAAGAGAGACTCTATAAAAATCTTGAGTGAGTTTCGGAAAGGTTATCCAGTAAACCAAGTCCATGACTAGCTTCATCTCCGGCAGCTTGGGATTGATCCTTTCGTAAAGCTCTGGAATTCTCGAACGCACGGTATAGTACATGTCGATCTTTTCTTTAGTCCTTTCAATCCGAAACTTGTTCAGCATCAAAAAACTAAGTATCATCCTCTCGCTGGGGACTTCGGGGAGGTGCGGCTGGTTCTTGAACCATTCTCGTAGAGATTGAACGTCTTCGTCTAAAGATTTCCGATCTCGGTTATACTTCTCCAAAATTTTGGCCAAGTCACCAGGACCGACTTCGTAGTAAATATTCTTCATCCTATCACCACTTGGAAATACTTGAGACTGTTGTTTAACAAACCACCAGTATTTTTTTATATCAACGCTGGACCTTGAAAACCAGTTGCGGGAAAACAAGAATAGCGAAATGACGAAGAGGAATGGTGGATGACCCGCAATTATTATACATTTCCTATCTCCTGGGCTTGCTTTGTTCCGACCTTCCGGGCGGATCCGGTTCCTTTAAATTGTCTTGTAATGGTCGTAAACTGCGATTGTGCATACATTGCACTGGGATTTCGGTTAGTCAATACAACTGTGTCATGACTTTGGAGCTTTACGAGGTGATTTGCTTTGTTTTTCCAAGAAATATTTAATGTACCTATACTCTGGAAATTCGGTTCATTTGAATAATATATGGGTTCCATTAATGACGGTGTATTTTTTTTAAGTTACTTAATTGTTGAATGTTTAGAACGTGTTCAGTAGAGTGGTCTTTAGCATGTTTGGACCAATAATTATATATTATCTATACTCTGAAATAATTGAGTTGTGTAGGTACTACTCTACAATTATGAAATTAATTACGTTTTATTTTTACTGACTTTTAATCGAGCTTTTAATGTACATAGGTACTTAGCGAATTTTTCGCTTTCTTCAATTTGCAATTACTGTTTGCAGTTTGCACTTACATTATTTTCATTTTGGTGATGCCTCAAAGCTTCGATTGTTTAGTTTAGTTTGCCTTCCTTGAGGAGAAAAACAAGAAGTCATTAAATTCCTGTATTATTGATATTTTTTGAGTTGAAGCCGAGCGGTCAATTAGCAAAATTGGGATATGAAATTTTAATGTCGTCAAATAACGCATATTTGTAGTAAATTTCTTTGCTGCTAAACAATTTTAGAACATTTTAACCCCCCAACCCAAAAATTTCAAAAAAATGAGAAGTTACTGCAATCACGAAAATTTTCGAATTGGAGATAAGATCGGATATACAGGCTGTACCGTTTAAAACGGTAAATCCGTGCTTTGCGAAATTTTCCAACGCACCACCCCTTAAAACAAATGGGAGGTTACTGCAATCACTAAAATTATATATTAGATTTTAACAGCATTAAAGGCACAAAAATGCAACCAAAATGGACTTTTTTGACAATGTCAAATTTTGAAAATTGCTAGGAATAGTTTGTAAAATCACCCTAAACTTAGATAACAAACAATTGCAAAAGAGTAAACCTATTTTTTCAATCTCTTATGACATGTGAATCGAACGGTAATAAAATACGCTTTGGCATGGTGTGACTCAAACTTTGACATATATTTTCAAACAAGTTCATACTGATTACATTTTTGGAAAGCTAATTTTTTCGTGCATCCAGTGGTGTTAAAATCCAATATGGCGGCCATAAGAAAAAAAAAGTTGACTGTCGTTGTCATAATCTGAAAAGCATAAAAAATTTCTGTCAATGCCTTTGAATTAGCACTGTCAAAAATATTAAAGTTCCAAGTTTTATTTAAATACCACCAATTGTTAGAGATATAAATTTTTCTTTAAAAACGCAATTTTCAGTTTTTTCGCGATGTAGCCATAGCTATCTTGATAATTTTGTCAATAACCACATCAGTGTTTCGTGTATGGTTCCACTTTCCTTAATTTTACGTGGAAATGGTGCATTCTACAGAAAAAGTTCAAGAGGTAGCGCGGTTTCTAGGTCCAAAGGACCATCGGATGGTGTGTCATTAAATAGGAAATTTATAGTTACGTTAACAAAAAGATTGGGTGGAAAATATTTAATATCTCGTGAAAAATTTCACCAAAATCGCTTGAATGATTAAAACGTGGGAACCAACTTTCGATTTGTGGCTCACTTTTGAGGAGCCCTAGTGATGAAACGGGGGTCCACCTAGCGAAGCAAAAAAATCTGTGGCTGAAATGATTGCACTCTGAGGGGGGACACCCTGTACACACCTTCACTTAAAGCTGACTTTGACAGCTACAACATGGAAGGAAAATTTTGAAAGTACGTCCAACCGTTTCCAAGAAAAATACCCTGGGTGTCCAGTTTAGATCACCCTGTACAGTGTACACCCTGTCCGAGCAGTAAACAAAAATTCTGCTATCAGAAATGGGACCGTGCATAGCCCAAGATTTAATATTATAATTAATTAGAATGCTTAAGCCTTCAGTAATATTGCTTTTAATCGTAATCGATTTCCACCAGCGAGCCAAAATTCCCGGCCGACAATTTGTTGCGACCAGTTATTGCTATGGATTTTTGAATCTAATAGAAAAATAATTAGGTTTCCGTCAATTACAAAAGTCAGACTGTAAAAAACCGTGCAAAAGTTAATTACGCTTGTGCGTACCTACATTTAATTCTGCTGTACACCGCTTTAGGGATAAATATAGTGAATTAAAATTATTCAAACATCAATCCAAGGAAGAATAAGTCTGTTGGCAGGTTGACAGATAAAGTGAAAGAATGATTCGGGTGAACCGGAAAGTGACGATTATTCTTCTCTTGATCATCACAGTAAGTGACTTATTTTCGATCCTTCAAGAACATATCAAGACCAAAGGGAGATCTGCGGTTTCCATTCCCTTATTATTAAATGAGTCAGAATATGTCTTCCTTGAACCCTAGTAACACAATTTCGTAAATAATTTGTTTCATTTTTATAATTTTTGGTCGATCTTTTATTTTAAATATGAATATAACACTTCATTTTTTGCCCTTGTTTGCTTCATATTAAAAATAGTTTCTTTAAATTCCGACACATAAAAGCAATTTCGAGGAAAACTTTACTTTTCAATAAAGGTGCATTGCAGTTATACAGGGTGTCTCAGAACGCTCGTACCATATTTTAATGAATTATCCAGGGTCCAATATAGTTCTCGAGTTTTAACAGATTTGAGAGGACCAATCAGATTTTAGCTCTGAATTGCTTCATAAGGTAATTTAATGTTAGATGCACTATTTCCTAGGTAACAAGATGACTATCGATGAAAATTTAATATTGTTGTGTCTTGTTACCTAGGAAACAGTGCATCTAACGCTAACTTACCTGACATGTGATTGGTCCTCTTAAAGCTCTTATAATTGGAGAACTATTGGATCCTGTAAATTTTCAAAGACACCGATCGACTCAATTTAATTCTGAATACTCCATTACAAGGTGGTGCGAGCCTTCTGAGGCACCCTGTATAAATTATGATTAAAGCAAATCACTGTACCGACGTTGTCACGATGCAAATTATTACATTAACAATAATTAGGTTCATTTCATAAGCATAACTTTCGATTAACAATTTGAAACTAACTACGCCACAGCACCTGCTAGACGTAGGTACATCTCCTAATATAAAATAATAATCGAAAGCATATTCTTAGATTTTCATTTTTGTTGCCAAGTGCACTTATATCTCCGCCACAATTTTATTATTGACGCGAGCATATCGACAGGGAAGCTTTCCGCAGATCCTCGAGCGTATTTCAAGTCGTGATATATAGTTTTCATCAATACCCGAGGTATTTATTGTTCACGTGCAGTTCGCGATCGACTGGAAATTTTATTTAGGGACGTTGTTTTTTGTTCCCGTTCCATCACTGCCGCCAATCATCGCAATTTGCTGGGATGGGGTGCAGGAAGATGAAGCGACAACATGACAACGGAATGTGGAAATCGTTTGTTTTTTGGCTTCGGAAATCAATCAAATGCAAATCTATAGGCGTTTGTGACTTCCATGGAATGTGGCGAGATAAGGCAGGGTGGCATTTTTGAATATTATAAAGCAGGCAGCAGTCCAGGATTTATTAACAAAAATTAAATCGTGAATGAAATTCTGCCAAAATGAGGAAATTTTACGGCATCTCCTAGCCCCTGCAGGCGTAAACAAAACGAAAACGCCCGGCGATATTTTTTAGTGCCGAAGCATATGCGTAGGCACTTTAGTTAGTGAAATCGTTGCTCGGCGGTCGACGACTCGGCCGTCTACTCTGTCCGTCGCATAACTTGAGAACGGAAGCAGATATCGAGCTGAAATTTTGTACACAGGTGTATTCCCCGAAAATTTCAGCGGGGGTTGTTTTTGGGCTATATCGGCCGTAGGAGTCGGAGTTATGGGTGAAAAACTGAAAGAGATTACAATTTTCGACGTTTGATCGCGAACACTGCCTCAACGCTTGAAGATAGATCAAAGGTTTGAAAGAGGAATTGTCGGCAATGAAAAGATTTACAAAAAAGTCCGCTACGAGGGGTAGCCCACCGTGATCGTTTTTGTGTTTCAATTTTTGACGAAAATAGCTTCGGTGGCTTATTGTCGACTATCCGTAACAGATATTTATATGTTGTCGCGGACTTTTTTGTAGGTCTATTCATTGCCGACATTGCTCCCTTATACGATTTTAATCCATCTTCAAGCGTTTAGGCAATGTTCGCAGTAGAAGCGCGAGAAGGCGAGGTTTTTTTCGGGACCGAAAAACTTTTAAATGTAATAACTCGAGAACTAGTGGAGATATTTTACTGAAACTTGATATGCGCTTTTGACGTACAAGTTTGTTAAAGGTGAGGGGGTGTCAATTTTGGGGGATGAAATTTAGGGGTTGAAAATCACAAAAATACGAAAGATTCTCCAATATTTTGCACATGGAGGTCTGAAACCCGACACACATATTTCAACAATATCTGATAAGGGATGGTTTTTTTTCTGCAGGATGAGACTGAAGGGGTGCAAATCAGAGGTTGAAAGTTGAAACTCGAGATTTCACATGATTGTGTTGCTTGAAATTCAAGCCATTCGATAACTTTTCATCAATGGCTCAGAAAAACTTTTGAGCATATCTTTAGGCCTTAGACCCTTAGACCACCTACGACCGGAAGAGGAAAAAAATGCTCCTCTAAAACGCAACCCCTTCAACCTTGAAATATAAAAATTGACTTAGAGGAAATGTAACCCTTGGATCATCTATGAAGGTTTCCAAAATTGTAGGTCTCTCTCTATTTCGTGACGTAATATGGAGGCAAAATTTGACAATGACAGACTTTTGCATTACTTTTGCTTACCGGACTTTGTCAAGTTTTGTCTCCATATTGTCTATCTTTTTTAATTGGAAACCCTAATTGTGCCGGAGGAAACTAATTGAACACAAAAAATTGCAACCTCGAAAACCGGGGTTGAAGGGGGTCAACCCTCGAACACAAAAAGTTGATATGGAGAAAATTTAAGCATTGGACCACCTCTTTCCTTAGGATACTAATTTATCATAAAGAATTGCACCCCTGAAACTCGCCCCCTTAAACCCCAACCACAAAAACTTGACTTGGAGGAAATTTAATCCTTGCACCGCCTACAACCGAAAGAGTTGAATTGAACAAAGAAACTGCACCCGTAAAACTCACCCCTTTCAACCCCGAGACACAAAAAAATGACTTGTACGGAATTTAACTCTTGGACCATTGTCGTAGGAGACTATTTTGAACGCAAAAAATTGTACCTACCCAAACCCTTCAACACTCGAACACAAATAATTGACTTAAAGGAAATTGAGCCCTTGGACTATCACAACAGAAACAGATTAACTGAACGCAAAAAGTTGCAACCCCGAAACCCACCCCCTTCAACCCCTGAGGATAATAATTGAATGGAAAAAATTGCACCCCCTTCCCTTCAACCCCCAGCACAACAAATTGACTTGGTGGAAATTTGATGCTTGACCTATATGTACTTACAACCGGAAGATACTAATTGAACGCAAAAAAATTCATCACCTGCTGATACACCCTCACGATTTTTTTTATCATGAGCATATGCTGCGGCACTACTACTAGATGCAGATTACATCTGCACCCAAAGCCACCAAGTCCAACTCAATATATGAATCATTCACGGTGAAAAAACATCTACAGGGATACACATCGCATTGATATACATCTTCCGTTGGCTTTTCACTCTGACTCAAGGCCGTTAATTTGAATCGAGTACTTTTCTCAATGGCAATATCTGTAAAGGTATTCTGTGAAAAAGTTGAAGTTTCTGCCGTCTCGAAATTGGCAATTTTTTACTCCGGCGTATGATTTTTACAGAAAAAAACGTTATTTTAAATGGAAATTGAAGGGTTGCCACAACGGTATCTCTCAAGCGAGTTTTTATTTAATAATTTCAGTTTCGCCGAGAAAAATTCTCTTTATTAAATTTTTTTCTTTGATGCTAAAAGTGACGCAAAGACAAAGGGCCGCACCCTCTCGCTTTCCGGCCCGAATCCCGATAAACGGATTAAAAGACCATTGTTTAATAAATCGAAGACGACACGAAACAAACCCACTCCTTAACCCCGTAATTAGGACCGCACGTCCCGAAGGACTAATTTATTTGGAGTCGACAAGCGTGTAGGGGAAAAAATCCACATCGCGGCCATGTCGCCAGTTGTCGCAACTGACAACTTCAGATGGTGTACCCGGGATTAATTGAAACTGGGGAGAGACAAGATCGTTACTTACTTTTTTAAAAATCTTTTGTTTACCGCCAGAGGGCTGGGAGTAATAAATCGTCAACTCGATTATTTTTTCCAATCGAACTAAATCACTTCATTCTTCGATTTAATTTCGATTCTAATTTCCAGCCAGTCCATTTCCGTCGTATAATGGAGTCGTTGCACCATTGATTATGATGGCAGTTGAGAAAAGTCGCTAATTTAATGTCCGACTGTGTCAGGTTCGATTTCTTTTTATAGCAGGGTTTTATTACTTTTTTTTCAACTTTTTGCATATTCATGGAAGTAATGATAAAAATTCCAAAAACAAGAGAGGATTATAAATGCTAATAGCTTCCAACTTCTACTTTAACTGTAATTTGCATCGTAATGTAATAAGAGCGGTACAGGTGTTGAAGGGGAATTAAGAAAAATTGTTTGGGACTGAGTTTTTAGAGAATTAAAAGTCTGGAATTAAAATTAATCGGGTATTTACTATGTTTGTCAAAATTTGAAGTCACTTTTTATGGGCGTTGTTTTCGTGGAAATGATGGCAGCGGTTATAAATATTCGTTAGTGTTTCGTGAGGGGGTGGAAATTTGGTCTTTTTTCTGTTTTCGGCTTTTAGAATGTAAATGAATGGCAAAGAGTAGAAGTCTGAATTTTTCTTTGAAACTAAATCAAATCTGTTTCGTTTTTGTTTAGACTGTCGCTACTGTCTTTGAACCATCGTACGACCGCAAAAGCCAATTTCTGTTAAAAGTAGTCACGATCATAGTGTAATTTTGAATTGAATCAACGTCGCCGTGAGCCATTTCATTAGTAGTCCATCCTAACCGGAAGTAAAATATTGGATCTAAACCAAGGCAAAGAGGTTGAAATTTAATAAATTTAAGTGGCAAACAAAGGGAGGGCAGTTTATTTTCGAGTTCGTTAAGTCGAGCCATTCTTTACCCCCGAACACAATTTTCAAATTCCTCCTAAATATAGTAAGAATGCTCGCTCCTCGGCGTGTTCAAATTAATCAAGCGATTAGATCGGGAGCTTAATTATAATACCAGCGAGGTCTTTTGTGCCGAATTTCGATTTCGACTACTTTCGGTCCTGCGGCCAACTCGACTATAAAACACAAGTCGTAAAATTTTCCCCAATTCCATTTTTATTGCGATTACAGTTGTTTGGTCTAAAACCTGAAACGTAAATGCCAATTACACTAATGAAGAGCCGTGGGCGACTTACCTGGGCAGAATTTACGATAATCCGATAAACTTCTGGATCTTCGATGCGGCTACTACCAGATTTCATCGTTAATTAAACCGGTTTCTTTTGACAAGTCAATATCGCAAAGGTCTCGCGCTAATTAATTCCGAATGTCACTACCATTAACGAGCTCCAACAATGGCAATTAACATTTGCGACGAACTTTAGAGCGACACGACCGAAGACATGCTCGTTAAACACCCTTTTGTCCGATAGATATCGATGTCGTTTTGTTTTATGGGCGTACAAAGCCGCCGCAACTTTAACATCTAGAACCTGGGCGGATGATAAAACTTCCAGGAGGTTGTTAATTGGGCGCCATGCACGTCGGAATAAATTGATGTATGGGGTTCGAATAAAAGTTCGATTTTATTTTGCAAACTCGATTTGCGCGCGTGTTGCGAAAACTTTGGGGTCCTGACGAATTTTAATAAAGCCGGAAGTTGTTTTGGCTGTTATTCGGGGCTGGCGAGGTGCTCGGCCTCACGAGAACCTCCACGAAATTTAGAGATGTACGTATAACCAATAAAATTGACAGTAGATATTATCCAGAGGCTTGGAAAAAGGTTTTCTTCTTTTTCCTCCCCAGAATAGGCATCTTGCACGTTCGCGATATATTTAATCCCCCAGATACCTTAAGTTCCAATATCTTGTCCGTGAAGCTCAAAAAAAAAGAGAAAGTACCATTCTCAAACTTTGCGTCAAAAAACCACAGCCAATTTTCTTACATATGACAACGTCGCTGTCTAACCTGACCCGATGTCTTTCATTCATAAATCTTAAATATTTTATTCATAAATCTTAAATATTTTATTCATAAATCTTAAATATTTTATAATATACTTAAAGGAAATGAAACTTTCGTCTTTCCTCACAACTAAAATCATTGCTATAGGCCGGACAACTATTTCGAATTGCTGCCAGTAAAGGCTATCCGAGAGCTAATTTTTCAAACTATTTTTGTAGATATTCATATTAAACTCAAAATTCGCAATAAAGCAACGCTGGAATTTTTCAGTCTTTGCGTAAGACGAAAGTTTCGTTTCCCAATACTATAGTCACCAGTAGTCTTTGCCAGTGGGTACAAAGGTACAAGATGCCAACCCAAGCAACTAATGACATTCTATTTACCGCCTTTTTCAACGTTAGAAGTTACTTTTGACACCTCTTATTGTCAACTGTCAAGGTTGACGTTTCAAATTAATTATTAAACGTCACCCTCAAATAAACTGTTGCCAGATCGCATCGGCTGTACGATCTATGACGTCACAGGTCGCATAACGGCGTTTCCGAATTGTTTATTTATTTACAAATAAGCAAACGTTTTTTAAATAAAATTGATGTTGATGCATTTACATTGAAATAACCTAAAATTAGGAAATGTGCAAGATGCCTATTCAGGAAGGCGTTATTTCAACTTAACATTGAATAAACCAATGAGGAATCAAAATTTCCGGAGGTTTTTTAACATTTGGGAAGAGTAAATGTCAAAAATTTTAGAGGCAAAGAGTGGTATTCAGCGAGAAAATTTCAATTAAGAACAAAATCGTGGCATTATGACCTGTGAAACAAAATTTATAATTTTTGCAATATTTATAATAATAATAATTTATTTTTGCCATTCGATACACTGGGTAAATTGTTGCACGTCAATCTCAAAATAGGTATACAATAAACAATAGGCAATAAATAATTAAACATCTAGACATAGAAAATCATCAAAATTTGTAAAGAGGTGAGTCAATAAAAACTCTTTGACCATATTTTTAAACTTTAATGTATGTTTGAGCAGTCCCTAAAGCTTTTAGGAAGAGCATTATATGCCTTAATTCCGTTATATTTACCTAACATGTTCTTAATTGGATCAACTTTTATGAGAGCAATTTTCCTAGTCCTTTTGACAGTAAATAGTTCAAAAAGGTAAGTTGAGGAGAGGAGATAGGTGCAGTTCAAATTATTGTCTCTTGGCCAGGAAATGAATGCAGTTATAAAAATTTGGAAATTGTTCCCTACATTACATTTGGTCTGCATTCACTGCATTATTACAGCCTTTATTATCTAGTAGAACTTCGAAAATGGACTACCCCGACCTAATAAAATCTTACAACAGCTATCACGAGCGCTGCATAAATTCGATTCTGGCTTTAATTAAAATAGTCTGAAACTGCAAGAATCCGCGAAAAAGTCTCGGAAGTTATCACCGCGCGAAAATAACGTAAAATCCTCTCCGGTTTATTCCCAAAGCGTCACATCGAAATTCTTAAGATTCCTCACTGTGTGTAAAGTTGATATAGCGTAATTTAAGTAATTTTATCGTGAAATTTATTCGGAGGAATTTGCATCATAGAGGGGCTTTATTCTCTGGCCAAATAACAAACTTCACTTTAGTACTCCATATTTCAATACAAAGTTGCTTAATTACGATATTATTTTGAAAGTGGACGGGAAATTGCGCTTCCGCTTTATTTTAGACAATGTTTAGTGGATCGTTTAGAATTGCCTTCATTTCCTATAAAACCTGTGGAATGGAGAAAATAACGTCGGTCCCTTAAATGTGTCATTATAATTTTCATCCGTCCCTTGAAAAATGCATTATTTTGGTGTTACGGCGTTAACGATACGGCGTGGTTTTAGAGAAATTTAACGATGGAGCGAGATTGCCCGGGGCTCCTGCGGGACCACTGTGGAAGGAATAACGAAGCGATTTATCAAGAACTGCCGGGATTCTTGCTCTATCTTTAACTGTCACTTATTTCCTCGCCATTAAAATGAGAATTATTTCGGCGGTTATTCGTGGGGAATTTACCTCGGGAATGTTTTCGTAGTTATCAATTCTATGGAGCGCATTTTACTGGTTGCTTAAACCGTTATGTGCCCCCTAATCACATTCGCCTAGCCTGAGTACTTACTCCTAGAAGGGCATTCTTAAATTTTTGTTAGTCATTAGTAGGGTTGCAGTAAAGATTAAGCATATATACACTTAAATATTTCGTAAAAATCCTCAAATATATACTCTAAATATGCTGCAAACTTCAAGCATATGCCGTAAAAAAAGTAAAAACAGTCATTTTTTCTATTGAGAGTTTATTTATAATATGGGCAACTGTTTTGTATTTTTGTTAGTTTCTTTTCTAGCTGAAGATGGAGTAACACTCCGAAACGCATCCTAAAGAGTAATTACATTTTGCGGAACATGACTTTGAAACTACCCTCTGTAGTCAAACATCAGTTCCTCTTTGACAATCGACCAAGCTTTCAAGAAAAATTTAAAATATTGTTCATTTTTTTGAAGTAGTCAACCCACGCTTTTAGCCTCCCCACTCCACTTCACCATGTAAAGGGAAGTTACTGCAATCACTAAAATTTTCGAATTCGAGATAAGACGTTTTGAGGTTTCGGAGAGCAACCTTAAACAGCTGTAACGTAATGCTGCATGGAGTGAAACCTTGATAAATACTATATGCAAAATGAATTTGACGTGAAAAAGGACTGAAAATTGCTTAAAATGCCGCAAACCGCACTTCTTTAAGACGCTTTTATGGCCAATTGAAGTTTAAGAGAATTTTAATTTTAACGTTTTACGTTGTAACTTAAGAACGGGACGTCCGAAACGAGCTTTTAAGGTACTTTTTCGGAACGAAATTTATTATTGGGAATACCCTGTACAGGGTAAATTCCATATCAAAGCGTCAATTTGTTGACCAAAGCCTCAAATTACTTCCTTCATAGAGGCACGACAAAACCAAATATCACGTAATGAACCTGCACTTGTGTTGCAGGACTCCGGAGCTATGTCGCATGCCATTCACCCTCAAAGTGGACATAACGTCAATATTTCCCTATCTCGTTACGACATGATGCGATCCTTTCCAAGCAATTCCACGACCCCATTATTCGATAGAAAATCCTTCACAATGAGGATGTTGTTAAAAGTTTGATCAAATAGCTAGTTAGTGCAACGAACATATCCGAGCGAGTCCTCAGTCCTACCCGTGCGAGAATAAAACCTCGTCCTTAAATAGAAGCATTGTTGTAACTAATTAAATAAAATGCTTCCGGTTCTGCTATCTTACTCTGTCCCGATAAGAGCGCAACGGCTCCTCTTCTTCCAGTTGGGATCCTTTCGGTACATTAAATTATCTTGCCGTCCCTTTCAACGCTCATTTATCGGTGATCACTCTCTTTATTTGGCGTGTCGTTCTTGCCCGCCGGGGAACTTATTTTTTATTCGTCCCCTTTTATTCGCGACTATCTGCAATCTTAACGCCACCTCAGCAAAAGGGAACGAGCTAATTACCGGGTTGTTTAATTAAAAATTTAAGAAAATTGTTTCTTCAAGGCGACGCTGAACACGATTACTATCAGATAAGGGTAATGTAAAAATGGAGTTTCTTTTTATCGCTATATTATTACTGGAGTACCCACAATAAGCCATCAGTCATGTGAAGTCCTGTCAAATTAAGTAGGTACTGAAATTATAGCTCTTCGAAAGGAGGCATTTCTTGAAATTTTCTATAAAAAAGCTCTGAAAACCATATTGGTGAGCTCTGCCGTTGGCCCACTACACTTACCTTATGTAGAGTGTCTAAAAAGTAACGAATATTGCACGTAATTCTTGAATCGAAAGCTTCATGCAAAAGTCTTCGAAGGCGTAATTTCTTTGGACCAGTCGTTTTTGACATAATGACGTGATCATTGTTTTTTTAAATGGAAACGGACATTTTTCTCAACGATTTCGGGATCTACGAATTTTTCAAAGACAAGAACATGTAACACACTATCGAAAATGCTGCCATGACTTTCAAACAATCAAGATTTTTCAAAAAGCAAAAACACGTGAACTTAATTTTTTTGACGTACATAAAGCCAACATCACAATTACTTTTTTAATAATATCTCTTCTTTTTTTCAAAATTTCTTCAGCGTTTACAACAATTTGTAAAAATTACAAAAAGGCGTGCTTTTGTTTTTTCAAATATCTTGAGTTTCACTGATTCCTTAAAATCTAGGGTGGAAAATGAAAATTTGCCACACGAAGCCAAAGGCGATTGTGCCAATGCAACGAGTGAAACAGTTAACATTAATAAAGGAAACATTTACTTTCACTTAACTCAAATATTTGATGGGGATTGATTTTTGGCGACAAGGGTCACGCGATAATTATTGAAAACCGGTCGACTAGAGCAAACATAAATATTTTCGTAAAGCCCTTCAAATATTGTACTGAGGCAAACAATCCTCAACCCCACGTATTAAGCGGGGTTATCTTTACCTCGCAAGGAGGAATATTATTGACGAAAAGGTGGGAATGTGTTTGCACAGCAATCTCGATTTTCCATTCCGAACTGTTTGCCTGATTTTTTTCAGACGCGTGTTGTTCGTTTCTTTCGCTTTGTTTTTTTGAGGGCCGCTACGTATCAATTCCGTCGGGTTTCTCTAGCGGCACGGCCACGTACGATACAAATCACGTTTTTTACTCAGCTGAAACAAAATTGAGTTCCAGGTTGCTTTTGTTACTCCTGCACAATAATTTCAGTCGTTTCGGGAAAAAATTGATGATCTCTTTATTTCTCGGGGAATAACGAGAATCATTCCTTTAAATTCATTTAACACAGCGTGAGCGCCGGAACTGTATTTCAGATTTTTATCTCATTTATACACATCCCGCCATTTATATGTCAAAAATATAAAACTACGTAGTAGCAGTAAGTCAGAGATAAGCCCCGCGCGAAGATCGTCCGGGAGTGCCACCCCCAAAATCCGCCCCTTATATGAATATGTAAAACAGTGTTGCGGCTTCAGCCCGGGCGGATTAAGTGGTTTTTGCGGCCTAAGTTATTGTAGTAATTGTCTTTTTGCTGGTGGTGGCTCAGTCCCAATTACTCTTCCAGGTGCCGATGTAATAGTTACTTTCAATGCCACCCAAGTAAGCGCATTTTTTTATCGAGAAGGTCGGGGGCGGAGTCGAATGCAGAGTTCCACCGACCTCCGAGGTCAAAAAATTGCTTAATTGCCGTGCATTGCATTATTTTTATTCTTCCCCAACAATTACAGAGAATTTCCCGATATTTTGATTCGTACCTGAGTTATCACAAAAAATCTGAAAATTGCCAATTTAAAGAAAAAATTATATTTTCCTAACGGTTGATGTTATTTAAATGAAACTTGGAACTTTTACAATTTTTGACAGCTGTCAATTGAGTGGCGTTGATTTTGAATAACGGCAGTCAACTTTCCTTTTTCTTATGGACGCCATACTGAATTTTAACACCGCCGGACACAGAAAAATTAGCTTCTCAAAAATGTAACCAACATTAACGTCCTTTACCACCAAAATTAAGTAAATTTTACTCCACCAACCTTACGTTTTCTCGAATTTTTCAAAATTTTACGATTTTTTACCGAAAGAGCACAAAGTTTATGGAAACGATATTTGAAGACATTTCATGTGCTGATAAAGAAAATGGGAGCTTATTATTCAAATTTCAAAGTCGATATGCCAAAATGGCAATCGCCGTTCGCCGATTGTCACCAAAATCAAATCAGCTCTTCGGCTGGCAATGATGGTATCTCTACCTATCACACTTCAGCCAAATCGATCCAGTAGTTTGGGCTGTATCGTGTTATTTAATGTTTCTTCGAAATTTCGAATTTTTTGATATTGTGCCAAAAAGGCGCTAAATGTGAATACATTTCTGGATACAGAATTGGAAGACCTTTCATGCGCAAAAAGGCACTTGGCGTTTGCGGATCGGCAAGAAAATTAACTGGGCTCAGCACTAACCTCCATACCAAATTTCATGAAAATCTGTTTTGAAAACCAGTTTTTTGTGATCCTGGGGCCTTGAAACGTAAAGATCTAGTATTATATCTCAATTTCGAATTTTGGAGTGACTGCAGTAGGCATTTTTATATGGTTGTGGGTAGGTTAAAATGCCAAGGCATAGAAATGTCATTTTAACGTTGTCAAAAATGTCATTGAAGTCTGTCATTGTCGTTCTCGAATTTTGTCCCATTATGTTAAAGACAATCTTCATTCCTACTATTTTCTGTAATTTTGGATCCTGACAACCGCCCTCATATACAAAATGAACGTCTACATATTCTTGCGTTGATGATTATTAAAATTTTTCAATTTGACAAGTTCCGAAAGATAATTTTTTTTATCACCTACATGTTTTCAGCAATTCCCAAACTTTGGGAAAAATATCTGAACATCATTCCCTGAAGAAAATACGCCTCTTAGCCCAAAATGGTAAATGACTTTTCGACAACATTTTCAGCCGCCTTTTTAAAATTAAACGGTATCATTCCCTAACACCCTGTATTATTGAATTGTGGATGACCTATACTTATTGAGACGCACATTTTCTGTGAAAATGATCACTCAACACACCGATATTACTGCTTTCGTGCTCCTGCCCCAAATCGATAATAATTTTTCTTGATTGATAGTTCAATCCCGAAAAAATACTTTAAAGAATTTCTCCCAGCATTCGGAGGCTGGTCAAGCGCGTGTCATTCCCGTGATTTATAGCCTCTCAAAATCCATTTTTTCCAGCATTTATGTTTCCTCCGCTACTATTTTTCTCGTCCAAAGATTATGTTCTTGAAAATATTAATGAGCCGATTTTTATTAGCAAATCCCGCGATTCCAGAGGTGGCGGATGCGGAAACGTGATTGATCGTGGGGATTTATTAGCCGTAAACATGCCGGAATTATTAATTATTACCCTCTGCGATATTCAAATCAGCCCGTTAATTATTATGGAAATAGTCAAGCCCGCAGCTTATGTCTTGTAGAACAAACATCGGGGGGCGCAGCACTGAACACGTCTTAATCTCACCCAAGCCACTCGCGATCGCCCTTTTTAGTCCCTCCACATTAAAAGCGATTGAAGTTGTTTATAAATTACGCGAGTTTTTCAAAGCGCTGCCGTTCGATTTAAATCCGCTTAAGTAAGTCTCATTTGTAGCATATCTCCCCCTGACGTTTTTATTCGAATTGCTCGCGACACCCTAATCTTCTTATTAAAATTTTCTTTTGCAATTTCCCGAAATCACTCATTTCGGGGATATTAAAATGTTCGATTCGGGAAAGGCCGATGGCGGTTATTATTTCGCACATTCAATCGATGCCACGTGCGATAATAATATGCAGGCAAATTGGCTTCATTTTAACTGACAGACTTGAAATGGTGGGGTTCGTGCTACCTCAGAGCGTTCTCAAACGAAATGTCTTGATGGGTTCGTTCATAATAGGAAATGCTATTGACAAGATCCAGAACGGAAATCGATAGTCGGGAGATAAACCATAAAGGGAAATTATTAAACTAACCAAGACCATATAAAACCCGTGATTCAAGAAATAAGTAAAAAAACTACCCCCATCAACATTTACAAGAGGATGGCTCTGAATTTATGCAATGTCTAGAGAGTATTAAAGTTGTTTTATTTTTGTTGTGCCCCAGAACTGGCAACGAATAGAAATTTTATGAAAATCGACGATGAGGAAAATGGGTTTTCATCTGCACCTACTGTTAAAAGGACCCCGCACACTTCTTATGGGAAATTTAGATCGATAGATTTTTTTTGTTTTTTACTATGGTGTAGCCAGGGCGATGCTGATTAAAACGTCTCAAGGGCGCAACCTTGGGGGGCCCACGGTTTGGCCGGTAGAGCGCCCCAAAGGCAGGGCCGAACTCCACGAGGCAAATAATTAAAAAAGCGATATCTCAGTTATCTTTGAAGTTAAAGCCTTCGCTCAAAAAGTTTTTGGTAGATATTTTGCCAAACTCTCTTGTCATGTACAAATGACGATCTTTGATAAGAGGACTTAACTTACTTATGTACATTTTTAAAAGGGGTTATACAGGGTCCTGCAACAGTGCGTCGGGCTTCCATAGCGCCTAAACCATCCAAGCTAGGAATTTCGTTCAGGTACATACATAAACTGTTAATGAAGGTACATTTCAGAAAAATATTTTTGATTATACAGGGTGGTAAGAAAAATTTTGAAGAGGAAAAGTCGCCTTTTTTTAAATGGAATGCCCGGTATATTTTAGCATATTTGCAACCCCCTTAGGAGCCTTTATTCATCCCTAAAATATTACGGCTTTTGAACCTCTGGTTTGGGAGTAAAAAAATATTTTCAAAAAAAATGGGAGTTTACATCATTCTGCTTAAAAATTCCCCATTTACGCAGGTACAGTTTTCATAAGAAAATAAGATGAAGACCTTATTGCAGAGGCTTGAAAACAGCTCTGATTCAATTTTAGTTGTTACGCTATGTACAGGGTGCTCAAAATTTATTTTCAAAGTTAGAGAACTTTGAAGCCATTTTTCTCAACTTTTCCAAATAGAACACCCTGTATATTCTTAGCTAGCGTAATGTAGAATTCATAAAGGAACGTTTTTTGTCCTTCAAACATATTGGTTATTTTCATCCGTTTTCGAGTTATTCGCAAATATTACAAATTCTAGGATTTTTCGGGATAACTCATTAACGAGTCAAGATATCGGGGAGTTCTCTTCAGATTTTTAATCACAAGAAAATACCGCAACTTTTGTCTGATTTAACCGACTTCCTATCTCTTGCCGAAAATCAGTCTGAACTTAGCAAGAAAGCAACCTCATGGGTCACGGAGATGCTGAATTATTGCTCATCAAATGGGTTAAAATAAAACGTAAAGATTTTATGTTCTTGGCGATTCGATTTTTCTGAATTTTTCGATCGATTCCAGTAACTGCTCCGCGAGCGTAAAGGTTAAAAACCGTCTATCAGAGTGTGACGTCATCTTTTTTTCCCCAAACACGGTGCACAATTCAGCGAAAGAAAAGAATCCAGTCCATTTTTTTAAATTTTTTATTACACATATTTAACATTGAACGTCATCACTATTTCACCATTCCAAGTCATTAATTAATAAGAAAAATGGTTCAAGGGAGGAAAGAGTGTGGATGCCATTAATGTACTCTCTTTGTTTGCAGCCCAAGAAAATATGATGCAAGACGTTAATCATCTTAGGGTTTATAAAAATATGTCTTGAGCAGGTGCCACGTAAAGATGACTAAAATCCGCTTACTGTAATTACCAAAAACTTCCCCAACTGTCTCAACCCCACAAAACTCTCGAACACGCACAGAACTGCCTATCTATCCACACTCCAACGATCCCAATCCAAATCAGAGCAGCTCCGATAATCACATCCAAAAATGTTCCCGAGCACGTGAATCCCAGTATCGTAAAAGTTAAACTCCCATAAATCACCTCAACTTTTTCCACTAGCGGTTTCTTCCCGAAACTCTTCCATTATGCAACATCGAAACAGACTCCGCAACAAAAAAGCCCTGGAATTGCATCCGAATAATACTGGATTGCATCCAGGATGATTTGTACACGGGTTTATTATTCATAGGCGAATGCGTCATGGGAGAACTATTATTTAGTGAGGACGCGTCGGGGATTATCTTGAAAAAGTGCCCTTTTAACCCGCAGAGTTTTCAATTAAATCCGGGAAATAATTCCGAATGGAAGTGACGGGTCAATCAATTTGGAGGAGGGGAAGCCTTGAATCCCAGATCTCGGCTTCTAGACGCTCCCAATTGTTATTTCGAACATGTCGGGATTAATTATTTAAATTATCGCGAATTTACATTTGGTTTTGTTATCGGCTCAGAGTTTATTACAAAAAGTTGCAGGTTGGGGTGGAAGAAGGTTTACTCTTTCAGACACCATATCCGAAACCTTGTAAAGGGTAAGGCGAGAAGCTCTATCGATTTAAATATCAGTATCAAGTTGGGACGTGAGTTAATTACGTAATTAAGTAAATAAGATGGCTTAAGGTTGTCTGCCTTTGCCACAGTGTCTGCTTTACTTACATCATGAAATGATTTACCCCCAGCGCAACCTCACGCTTTCACTTTCGGAAGACAATCCATTCACGATCGGTAATTAAATTTTAAGTTTAACGCCTTAACAACATTATAATAATTCCCATTCTCCCTGGTTTCGTCCGATTCCCCTTTCAACCCGGTCTTATTAAATAATTAAGTTTCGAGGGACTCCCAAAAAGTTTCCACCCAAAAGAACTTAGACACATTGAAATTAAATTTTCATTCTCCCCCTATTGTAGATCAACTTTACTGTTTTGTCGAGAGGATCGAAAGCGAAGGCGAGATTTGCTAGGCCGGAAAGTGTTACCTACTTTCGGTGCATGGACAAAAAAGTCGATAAAAATTTCAAATTTCTTAAAAATACAAGCAATACTTTCCAGACAAAACACAGCAAAACGGAAAGATCTAACTATTTATTAAGATTCAATGTGAAATTACAAGTGGTATATGAAACGTTGATAGGCCAATAACTAGCACCATTTTGGCATGTCATCTATGAAATTGGAAAGATGACTACCATTTGTTTTATCAGCACGTGAAAGGTCTTCAAATTCTGTTTACAAAAATGCAATTTTCCATGGTACATACCCTTTTTGGCAATAAATAATAAAAATTTTGAAAATCTTCCGAAACACTTAAAAGCTGTGGATTGAAATTTATAAGTGATATAGCATTCGTAATTCACCGAATGGGGAGGTTCTAGCCGCTTCCGTAGCTGCCCATTTTTTTACGCCGGCGGCGATGAGGTAAGATACATTATTTTTACTCCGACGGCGGAAAAAAATGTTTTCAGCCGCCGGAGTAATTAGTAACGTTCTTCCTTTCACACCACTTTGTGAATCTTCGGCAACCGCATCCGATAGCAAACCAACCTTACTCTTAAAGATCTGAGTAATAATTTAATCAAAAATATTCACTTTTAATGAATTTTCTGCCTTTGGAGAAAAAGTAGCATATACAGGGTGTCCCAGAACTCGCGTATAAGCCGGTAATGGTAGATTCCTGAACACAATCTAAGACGAATTTTCCTTTACAAAAATTGCGAGGGTCCTATAGTTTTCAAATGGGGAGCAATTGAAGTCCGCCAATCAGAATGTTTCTCTTAATTAAACATTAAGGTAAAAAATATGAAGATGCATATGCTGTTGCTGGGATACAAAAAAATATATTAAAAACGGTTAGCTAGGATAAAGATTTGAATTTGTCACTTTGACAAAAATGTTTACATCAGCAGATTATTGCGAAATGCTAATCCTTTACGGAGAGTGCGGCCGAAATGCAGTTCTTGGCTACAATTTGGATCGTCTAACCCTGTTAGAGGTCACACGTTTGGGTTTTCCTATTCGTTTTTCAAACTTTGGACAAGTTTGTAAAAGAATAAGCATGTTCACCATTATTTGAAGTATACCTATTCTTTGTACAGATCATCGATACGCATAAACCATTTAGGTATGCAGCAGTTCCGAAAAGTGTCTCAAAACTCAGTTTATCGTTTTACAGCGTTAGCAGCGCATCCACACCAAGTGCGTTATTTTGTTTCGAAATTGCCTGCGTTGTGTGTGGGATGTGGAAGATTTGGAAATCGCAGCATGTATTCCACAGCAGTAGCGTTCGCATTAATTAGTTCCTATTTCCAATAAACTGCTGATAGTCATTTAAAAATTTTTGTGAAAGTGACAAATCTAGATTCTCGTCACATCATTGTTGACTTGATTCATTGTTGTGTTTTTAATTTTTTTTGTATCCCAGCAACAGCTTATGCATCTTCATATTTTTTACCTTACTGTTTAGGGAAACATTCTGATTGGCGGATTTCAATTGCTCCCCATTTGAAAACTATAGGACCCTCGCAATTTTTCTAGAGGAAAATTCGTCTTAGATTGAGTTCAGGAATCTACCATTACCGGCTTATACGCGAGTTCTGGGACACCCTGTATATTATGCGGCGTAAAATTGCCTGTGTGACTCAGCTCCAGCTTTGCCTCACAATGTATCACTTTTACTCCTAATAACATAATATACTATTTTTGTTGTCATTCTTTATATGGGTCCTATTATTGAATGAAATATTCCATAACAGTTCATAAACTTTGAGGAAAATATTCGTCTTAGCCTGAAATAAAGGACTTTTCGACTATATTTTTTGTCCTGCCATACCCTTAGAATTACACGGTACCATTCCTTTACACCCTGTATATGCTTAAACGGATTTAATTAAGTTTTTTTACAACTATATTATGACATTACTGTAGTTCCTATTTCGTTGCATATTTTCGAAAAGATATAGAGTATAGAAGTGTAGTAGGTAAAACATAACACGATCTAAAATTTATTTTCTCTTAACATATTGTGTTATTTTAGTACACTAGAATAGCATCATTTATTATGATGAATTCGCTGGAATTATTGCAACTAGTGTCCAAAACCAGGTCTGAACCCATTATTGGACACTCCGACACTTGGTAAGCTAGTTTTCCATGATGAAGTGTAACTGTTTAACATGCACTGCACCTGTTCTTTTGCAATTATAACCCGATAATAAGAAGAAATAATGAAAGAGAACCTCAAAAGTCTTAATATCACCAAAAATTAAAATAACTGACATTGTGTCCGAAAGGAACCTCCATAGTTTACCTGAATTATACTACATCAAGATCTTAATTGCCTAGAATTTCATTATCTCAACTTTCTGGTTTCAATTCCTGCAATCGGATCGAGTTATTTTCCCAGTCGTTTAATTGCAGAAAACTGCATTCGGATCACAGCGAGATTGTAATTTCATCCGGCGCATCCGCCATTTTTACGTTACCAAATTTTCGATCCGTTTGTAGATCGCTTTCAAATGTGATTTTATGGCCAAACAGAATTTTTTGTTGAGCTATCGGAAAAGCATTTTAATCAACGTTGAAACAGAACCGCGTCTATTTTGATTCCATTCAAACTGCAACATTCATAGCGTGGCGATTTAATAAATTATTCGGTGAGGTCAGCGAGCCGTGAAAAGAATCAATTCCTCGCCTACAGAAATAATCTCTTAATCGAACACCTCCGGATAGCCGTGATCGTCTAGTGGTTAGGACCCCACGTTGTGGCCGTGGTAACCCAGGTTCGAATCCTGGTCACGGCAGCCGGATTTTTTATACCCCGTTAGGGTCTTACGGGTATCAATAAAATTTAATCGAGTTGAAGCTGATGTACTGCTATTTATTGAAAATTCGAACACTGTCGGTAATTTTGACTGAGAAATTTTTTTATCGTTGCTACTACAGGTGAGTCAAATAAAACTAACCATTAACTTGGAGGTTACGGGTCGCGGGAGCTCAAGATTGCGGATTATTCACTAATTTGGTTACACTGCCGACGTTTGGAGAATAAATTTCCTCTTCTTTGTTAATAAAGAGCATTGAAGAAGAGGAAATCCACATCCTTTTCTCCACTTTCTTTTAAGTTACCAAAAATGAGTATATTTCTGAACTTATTTAATAAATAATATAAATAATTATTTGGTTGGTCAGCGGCTCAGCGAGGCGTGAAAAGAATCAATTCCTCGCCTACAGAGACAATCACCTTCTCCAACAGCTCCAGACAGCCGTGATCGTCTAGTGGTTAGGACCCCACGTTGTGGCCGTGGTAACCCAGGTTCGAATCCTGGTCACGGCAACTGGATTTTTTTTCGCCCGTCCGGATTTTACGGTGTCCGTATTAAATCGATTTGAACTTACTTTGCGTCGTAAATAAAAGGTTTCTCCAATAGACGATTTAATAGACAGTCTCTCGTCTGTTTATCAGCTCGTAACTCTTACTCTGCAATAAAACGGTTGAAATTCAAAAATGCAAATTACTGTTTTGGGAAATCCTCATAGAATGTTGAACAATTTAAAGTTTGACGAAAACATGAATGTAGTTCGACATAAAGTAGTAATCCATCAATTAATGCAACGTCGGGTTTAATTCAATCTTTCCTGGCGAGCGGGTTGACTGGTGATGAAAAACTGCGGAAGTTGAACGTATGGGTTTGTCAATAAATAAATTTTCGTTTTATCAACATTTTTCATTGCACATCAATTGCAAAATTTGACCTCCCGATCCCTTCATACCCAAAATAATCAACTTTGTTTTTCGTGTTCTACTTACAACGATTACTCCTTTTCCGACAATTTATTCTTTATAACCTTATAAGCTTTGCTACCTTCGGAACTACTACTAGGTGCAGATTCGAATGATCTGCGCCAGAAACCATCAAGTCCACGGAAATATAAATCATACACAGTGAATAAACATCTACAGGGATACACATCGCTTTGATATACATCTTCCGTTGGCTTTTTGTTATTCACCTAGCCAGCTTAGCCCGATTTTATGAATAGAAAGGAATCTGAAATTGACTAAATGTCTTTTAATTTCGACCATCAGCTACGGAAGCGGCTGGAACCTCTCCACTTGGTGGATGATCCAACCCTATCATCAAAATCAACTAAATTTTACTATTTCCTATAAGTACCTAAGCTTAACTTCACCAAACCTAAGGCGTTTTCTGTGAGTTTTCTAAATTTTACGATCTTTTTCTAAAAGGAGACTAAGCTTGAATGCGTTTTTGAAAACAGAATTTGAAGACTTTTCATGGGCTGATAGAGAAAATGGGAGTTTATGGAAGAATTTTCTTTATTTTTGTGGTTTTGGAAAGAGGAAAGCCCAATTAATTAATGATTCCTTGAAAAATCAAGGTATGTAGAGTAGTAGCTTTTAGTTTTTCAAAAATAATTTTTCAAAAATCATTGATTTTAAGCTTGGTTTGGTTTCTTTCCGTGATATGAGGAACACAGTGAATTCGCATTGATTTTACAGGCTTTACATGTTATTTCATCAGAACACCCTGCTTTCAACAAAAATAGGCCCATCCTGGCTACCGCTTTATTCTGAGGTCGCCATCTTTAAATACAGGTTCAATAAAAAAACTGCTTGGAACAATATTTCTTGTCTTTTTTGTTTTTTTTTTACTATTGTTCGAAGCACTTTCATTGCGAATAAGGCTTTTTTATGTCAAAATTCCACTCTTGTCAATGTCAAAAACAGAAACAACGGACAAATAATGGACGACAATAATTCCATCTTATGCATTGACAGCCCAACTTTGCCTGCAGGATAAAAAAGCCTGATTTAGTTACACTGCCAGTTTATATGTATGTTAGAATATGCCTCCTACATTTTACTAAGAGCTAGGTCAGCACAGCCTCATTTCTGATGTCTATAATTCTTCAGATCTAATTTCTTTTACATATTATTATTGACATAGTAGTTTTGCGTAGACTTTGGTGCCCTACGTACATGGGCAGTGTGAGTCAGGCTTTTTTTCTATTGCTTTGTTAAGCGGACCTTTAGTTCCGTCAAAACTCAAGCCAGTGTAAATTATAAATATTGATGTAACAATAAAATAAATATAAAATTATCGCTTTTAAGTTCGGGAATCGTAGGTATAGGTACCTAACAATGGAGACTGGAATAATTGTCGTCGGTTGTTTCTGCTTTTTGACACTGACAGGAACTTTTACGGAACTAATAGCCCTTTAGCGAAACAATAGAAAAAAAGTCGAATTCACACAACCCCTGCTTTCGTTAAAAACATATTTTATGGTGCAATATAGTTTTCGTGGTTTTCCTGCTAAAAATGCTGCCTACCATTTTAAGTGATGCGTGCGCAACTTTACTGTACAGCACAGTAGAAATAACACGGTCTGATTGCAAAGCTTCTTGAGGAAACGACGATTTTACTGAACCACGCAGTACAGGACAGACCAAAAGCGGCACACGTTAGGAGGAGTTTTAGTTAGAATAGTGGGTGTCTCAGCACTAATGCCCACCTTAAAAATGAACCATTCTTCTTTTTTGAAGTTTCTTCTAGAGACTGTGTAGATACCTACCTAAAATCTTTCAAAAATGTGTAGGCACAGAATAATATCGAATCGCAGTCTCTTCGATTCCAGATTTCTAAACAAATAGACATTTCAGAAATTGTCAAGATCTTGATGAATTTAAAAAATTCGGAAAATACCGAAAGCGAAAATAAGTACTTCAATAATTTATTAATAGTCACCGTCAGCTGGAAGAACGGGGCAAAAAGCCCGTCGCCTTTCTACTGCAGCTGGTCACTCACCCAGACATCCCCGACAGCACACATATCAATTTAGTTTTTTCCCAAGTTTTTATAAGCGCGTGACCCGTGTCACATATTATTGCAGACATTTTCTAATAAACGTCGTGGACGAGTCCGCCTTTAACAAACACGCGCGCGCTCTCCACTTTATGCTTTTCATCACGACTTCAAAAATGTCTAAATCAGGTTGCTCTTTGCACCCTTCCCTCCCTGAACCCCTTAACACTCGGGAAATTGGCACGTTTTATTCGTTTTTTCGTATCAGGTTACGCAGTCTAATGAGAACGTCGCCCGTTAAAAATTCAAACGGCCGTTTTGATAAATAATAGACGAATTCAAATTCGACTATAAATCGCGCGCATTGTCCCCGTGAGGATTTAAAGAACAAACCCGCGAAAGTGTGACAATATCCAAAACGAGAAACCAGGATTTATTACGAAACTAGGAGGAGAAATAACAGGATTCTCTTTCTTTGTCCCATCGTTTTACCGCAATAAATACCCGTCACCTGGCGGTGTTTGTAGTTTTCTTCGAATTTATTATTCGCGTACTTCTCCCTTTCCTCGTTCGTTAAGGACCGAGTATTTGCAACAAACACAATGGAGCTACTAATCAGGCTAGCCACTACAAAGGGGGGTCCCTAACTTTACAGTTGTCCGACAGCCGCATTGTCCCGGATGGCCGTGAGAGAGCTTTTCAACCCTTGTCCACTCCCTCCTCTGTCTCTTATCAGTGTGAGCCCTCTATTAAGGGTGAAGGAGTCTGCTCTCGGGGACCTCTCAAGGATTCGCTCCTCCACGCGATAGTGCTGAGCTGAAGCTCTGGAGACGACAATCGGGAGAGTCATAGACGGCGAACAACAATAAGCGAGATAACCACCCCAACATAATTCATCGCTATTGGAAAAATTATAAATCATAAACGACGGATGTCTTCACCTAATTTATGGCGCGTGTAACCAACATTTAATAAAAATATCAGACGCATTATGATATAACTGGCAGACAAATTACGCTTCCGAAACAAGGACAAGGACCTGGGGTAAGATTTGTCGTTCATCATCATCATCCTTGACTTGTCACCTGTGAAATCTTTCCCTCGCGGTAGCATTATGTTTTGGAAACCCAGGGTAAACTGGGATTCACAATTAGAAAGCATTGAGACAATTTGTTCATTTTATAACCGTTTGGACCTTACGTGTAGATGTGATGGTGAACTTTTTCCATCCTTCCCTATCGTTGTCCTGTTTCTTGTATCAACCAGAGTCGCTTTTTCTTTAAAATTCCCGCTATAATTTTACTCCACGTCTTCCTCGGTCTTCCGTCCTTATATTTGCGATCCCTATTATTGGTTTTCTCTTATTCGCACTTCTAACCTATTTTGTGTTACTCCCACCGCAATTTGGCTTTTATTTTAACTTCTCTTATGATCCCTTGTTCTACTTGGCTCTAAATTCTTTCAATGTTAGTTAAGGTGTTTGCCAACAATTCAACAATCGATGCAACACTCATCTTGCAGTGAGAAAAAATAGGGCAGTTCAGATTTTTGTCATGTTGTACTTGTGCAAGGAAAGCTCGAAAGAAAGTTGTGACTGACTGTCTCTGGTTACTTCTGGTTATAAGTTATATTCTCCTTTTACTTGTTTGTTGTCAGAATGGTAAATATCTAACTTGTGGAAAACTGTTCCTTAGAAGCAGTAATATAGTCAACCCTAGTCTTGTTTGGAAAAATCCCTCCCTGAACCCGTCGATAATTTACTTATAGTGGGTCGAATTGTAGATGCGACTTCAAGCATTAAAAAGGCAGGGCGTTTTCGACATGGCACAGCAAAGGATTTCTGTTTGTGTTACGTTTTTAGTGCCGGCAGGAGAGCCGAAATTCCTTTGAAACTTTCCGTAAGATGCGTTATTTATTTTGCTCCGCTGACTGTTGTTTGGATACTATCCTACCCGTATGCCATAGATCAAGCTAGTTGCCACCCCCTCCCATGATACACTGTTGCAACTCAAAAGAACACTCTGGTGACAATGTCGTCGTCGTCTCCGAAATTGGACGGGGAATAGCAACGCCGTGCCATCCACCGCCACGATATCTTTTACAGTCAAATATTAATGATGAAAATGGAGATGTGAAATATGAAGTGTCGCGGCAAGATTGGATCCCGTTTTTACGACCACGCGGCCTTGGCTCACCAATTAACCCAGAAATTTTTGGACCTCCGCCTAGGGCAACTGCATTTAAAGAAAACCCCAATAACGTTTGTTCTCCGATCGATCTCACCCCCACTTAAATGCAACCCCCACTACGTTTCATCCCCACTCCATGGAGCGGCATGCTAACGCCCGAGTCGAGCACCGAACATCGGACGGTCGTGATCCCGCTGTTTCCACCGCCCCCGGAAAAGAAAACTGCGCGATTGTCACGCTATTTCCATTTTCCAGAGATTTTTGTGAACGATCCTGTTGCACCGGCCAGTGTGTGGTTTTTGTGGTGATTTATGTGGATAAAATGTTGCTGTAAGTTTTTTTGCTAGGTATTACGAGTATGAGCGTGTGATTAATTAAAAGTGCTTTATTGAATGAAGAGGTGATTATTTTTAAAGCCCCACGATTGAGTTACGTACGAAAAATTTGACGAAATCCTGGAGCTAGATCTACAACCCTGGCTGAAAGTTGAAAGAGATGCGGTAGTTGAATTAAGCTAGCAGAACGCTTTGACTTGTTAGCTGAGAAATAATGCCGATTGTGTCGTCAATACACAATGCTGTATTCTCAGGGCTTGCGAAAAAGGTCGAATACCTAACAATACGCCTCTGACAGGATTTCTGGGGGAGGATTCGGGAATTTATGACAGGCTTGGGTTTCACGAATCAAATCGAAATACTTTTGTGTGTTTGAAATCACGAGCATAAAGGTAAAGTTTGCCAAGACAAAATTACTTCATGTAAAATTGGCGGAAGCGCCTCCGGGTGGTCAACTGAGAAAGCCCTGCCCGCAATTTTCTGTTTTGTTTGACTATTCAGCTTGAAATAAAATTCTGCATTTTCATTTGCCGCAACTACGTATGGATGTCATAAATTATTCCGTCAGCTATGGAGCACTCTTAAATTGAATATTTTATTTTTCTTTTCCACGCGGATTGGAATGGATACATTTGGACGTTGATAGAATCATTCATTGATCGTTGGAATTTGGCGTGTGTAAACGATTATCTGTCATCAATTATCTCTATCACACGAGCTACACCCGAGTACATTCTGTATGCCCACCGAATGCAAACCTCGTTGCCTGAATAGTTCCTGAAATTAAAGGGGAGAAGGAATTTGATTTATTTGTAGGTTGGATCGATTAATTGGCAGGCTTTAACGGCATGGCGTCAATCCAAACCAATTTGTTACTTTTTTTCGGGAGTATTTCAAGTTCAGTGGCAGACGAGCATTTCAGTTGGCTGTAATGCAATTCCTGAACTTATTCCTAATTATATTTGTTGATCCCACAAGCTCGTGAACTGTTCTAAGATTCAGTAGCTCATGTTACTGACGGGAGTATTAGGTGAATTCTAATTCGCTGCTCTACCAGCTGCTTCATTAATGCGGCCAATACCTGACAATTACCTGACAAGGTTACAAAAAACCTCAAGTTCGACTCAATCAATTTTAAGAGAATTAACGCCGAGCCGTTGTAATCTTCAAGGTGGCCCCGGCATGCAAATTCCGTCGCAAAAACCTCCCTAAAAATATTTTCTTGTTATTGAAATTGGGATTCAGAAAAACACGTAATTCCATTAAAATCGGAACCAGTTTCCATGTTTCTTGCCCACTCGTTTCTTCATCAGCGCCGCATTATTAAAAGAAAATTCGTAAGTAACTCGGGTAACGAAATTACTTCTGAGCTTTTAATGTGGTTACTTTTGTTTGTTGCCGGCTCGATCCCTTCTTTTTATTTTAATTTTAATCCCGATCCGCTTTGATCCTTACTCTTTATTTGATTATCTTTTTTACGAGTGCTCTTGCTTTTTCTCTTTTAATTACGACAATCAAATTGCGAATTATCCCAGCAAGGGGGAGCTTTTAACTCCCGAAATAGTTCTTTCTCGGGCATTTATGTTTGCCCGCGTTCTTATAGTCCTGTATCGCTTTCATGATAATTTTATTACGTCGACCAGCTTTCATTTTCGCGTCACGTTCAAGGTTTTCTTTTCGTGCGATTTGGGTAGGGTTCACACGAAAATTTTATTATTCCTTCTTCTGCCAACCAAAGTATAACTTCATAACTGACATTTTAATATTCATAATAAAGGTGAAATTGAAATTCTGATCGTTTGATGAGAGGGGATGAAAATTTTGCTTAGGGGTGCGAAGGGGTGAGAGCATGTTAAAGAATCATTGTTAGGAACAAGAATACGGTAGTAGGGGTGAATTTTCTCCGTTAGGGGTGAAAATAGACACGTTAGAACACAAATTGACATCCATCTCATATCAAACAAGCTTGTGTTGACGTAACTGTCGCAATCCCTAGCTGAAGATCTCGCGTGACTTTCGCTTAATCAAGTCGCCATCAAAGCCCTTATGCCCCTTTATGGCCGACTTGATCCCATCGTAAATACGGCGTGTGAATCGGGCTTTTATGGCGTGCGTGCGACTCGCATGCGGGTCTTGTTTGGTTGAAATTAGTCGCATTATGAGGCGGCCTTTGTCCTAAGTTCATTAGGGATCGGGAAGGGCGGTGGTGATAGGACTGTAAATGACACTTTTCACTGAAAATCTGACGGTTCAGAGCTCTTAATTAATGCCACATTTAAAACGGTCCCAATTATTTTGTTTTATACTGGGAGCAATTAAAACGGCAATAGGAAAACGACCGGGGTTAACCCCTTTCGACCCAGTTTCGAGATATTGAAGATGTCACACCTGACGCTAACTGAACTTTAACACACCCTGAGAGACCGGCAAATATCGAGGTTTATCGGACTGAGAGCTGGTCGTTCGCCTTTAGAAGTTGGAACTGAAACGCGATAATATCAGAGTGGATGTCAATAATTTCATTAGCTGCAAATTGTATCAACGACTCTTTCTTTAAAAGATTAAGTTGCGGCAATCACTTGAGTGGTTTTGATAGAAAAATCAACGGAGTTATACTAAAATGCTTGGTTGCTGTCTAATGGCCGTGTGACCTGATACAATATTTGGTCCCAAATTGCATAGGCATTGTATGAAATTTAGGACCAAATATTGTATCCTGTCACACGGGTCTAATTGACAATACAATTTGTGCGGGAAATTTGAAAAGGTCAGTTTTCAATCATCTGGAAAAAATAAGCACAGGTAAAATTAAGACTTAAACAAGTGATTGAATTTGGGGGCAAAATCCGATATATTTTCCGGATTCTAGCTGTGTCCACCTGATTGACCATTCCCTGGAATTGTCCGGATTGAAACTGCTTGTGCGGGGATAACCCATCCTCATATTGTTTCGGGTTTTTGCAGACCTGCACAAGTGTTGCGTCTCCAGGGCGACAGTGTTGACTCAAGTCTGAAAAACAGGGAGACCAAATCCATTTATATAAAGCTAATATTATTTGCACAGAGAGGCCGTTTTTCGCACACTTACGAGATTTGCATTTTTCTTAGGTCGTCGCGCGGTTTTTCCATGAATAACAAAAGAGAATGAGAAGTTTCGCAATCGTACGAGATATATCAATGTACACACACGCCCGGTGGAAATTTATTTATTTTTTTAAGTGATTTATCAAAGCGGGGACAGCTGAATAACGCGCTGCTTCTAAAGGGCTTCCGTGATAGATCTTCGAGCAAACTCTGTCAATCTTAATAACGGATGGCGGCGTGGCCGGATTGTTGCGAAATGGCCGGGCGTCAAAATGAAAAAGCGACTGAATGACAGATCGTCGACACCGACTTTGACACTTAACAAATTCATATTTATTGTCTAAAAGCTTGATGTTTAACAAACAGGGCGATAAAAATCTGCAGCGAACGTAAATGTGATAATAAAAATCGGGCATAAAACGATCGACTGGGACTGCCAATCAGAATTTTACTATTGCTTAGGGTTGTGCAAGCACGTCATCCACAAAGCGTTGTATAAATTTTGTTACGGTGCTTTCAAATGCTGGAAAGAACTTGATTTATCTGACATAATTTCAAAACACAGCATTATTCCGAGTTGCACAAACACTGCATGTCTTTTTGGTCTTTCGGGTCGGAGTTTGTTTTCAGACCAAAGAGAAATGTTGGAAAATAAAGCAGCCATCCCAGGCTCCACCAATGTTCTTATTTATAGCGCAGAAATCATCCGACTGATTCTTCCTCAATTTGCGATTTTGTCTTGTGATTTCTGGATTCTACAACAACAGTAAATATTTTAAAGACATCTAACAGAATATTCCCTATTTTCTTAAACATTTCCCCTAAAAATACGTTTCTGAAAGGCCAGGTACCTACCAGTTGTTTTTCGTGTATTTTAAGGCTTTGTTTTAAACGATCAATCAGGCAAGAGGACTGCGGTGCCAACAACTTTCCGATGTGCATCAGTTAACTTTTAAGCATTTTCCATTAGACCACAAAATACAATACGAATCACACATTGGAACGTTTGCGCTGTTCACTCAGTTGTGAACGTTGCAAAATGCGATGAACGAGAGCAAGATCAACATTCGGTCAGTTGATGACAGGCAATGTCAAACACATCTCCCACCGTGCATTGTCGGTAAAGTAACCCAACAAGGCTACTTTTCATTATGTAGGAGCAGCAGGGCGATTGTTATTGTTAAGTTAATTCAGTAGTTATAAAATGTTTTTTCAAAATGAGTAATTTTTACAATATAACTAACTGTACAGAAGTATTTATCTCGAAAAATAGCATACAGGAGCGATATACATAATATTAATATTGGAAGAAATTCCACTGCACAATTCACAATTTCTCAAACGCTCCTTTTTGTACAGTATCGCTCATATAATGAACAAAATTTCAGCTCCGTTTCGTAATTTGTCCATCTATCTCTTCAAAAAGTACATGTTAGATTATTTACTTTCAGTACAATCATCAGATATTTCTACTTAAGTAGAATTAAGATTAATATACTCGTAAGTCATTACAGTGTTTTGCTACAATGATTCGATTGTGACAATGAAAAATTAAAAATTCTTCACTGCCACAACCAAAACGAAAGCGGCTGGTTTGAGCTCATGGTCTCAAACAGGGAACGACAGACAGCTGTTTCGATCTCTTGGATCTCATCAGTGTCGTGCACCCCGAATGAAACCACAAACTCAAACCAGCCAACCTTTAAACAGAAAATGCGACGAACTAAGAGTGTTGTGTCGAAAACCACGACCTCTGTGAAGAATTTTTAATTTTTCATTGTCACAATCGAATCATTGCATTCACGCCACCTGTTGCTAAACAGGAGTAGTGTCGAAGCCCGGGGCGAGCTGACTTTGTCAGCCGCTAGTTTTCTTTAGATGTCTTTGACATCATGGAAGCTAGTAGTCCCCACCTCTCACAGAGGTCGTGGTTTTCGACACAACACTCTTAGTTCGTCGCATTTTCTGTTTAAAGGTTGGCTGGTTTGAGTTTGTGGTTTCATTCGGGGTGCACGACACTGATGAGATCCAAGAGATCGAAACAGCTGTCTGTCGTTCCCTGTTTGAGACCATGAGCTCAAACCAGCCGCTTTCGTTTTGGTTGTGGCAGTGAAGAATTTTTAATTTTTCATTGTCACAATCGAATCATTGCATTCACGCCACCTGTTGCTAAACAGGAGTAGTGTCGAAGCCCGGGGCGAGCTGACTTTGTCAGCCGCTAGTTTTCTTTAGATGTCTTTGACATCATGGAAGCTAGTAGTCCCCACCTCTCACAGAGGTCGTGGTTTTCGACACAACACTCTTAGTTCGTCGCATTTTCTGTTTAAAGGTTGGCTGGTTTGAGTTTGTGGTTTCATTCGGGGTGCACGACACTGATGAGATCCAAGAGATCGAAACAGCTGTCTGTCGTTCCCTGTTTGAGACCATGAGCTCAAACCAGCCGCTTTCGTTTTGGTTGTGGCAGTGAAGAATTTTTAATTTTTCATTGTCACAATCGAATCATTGCATTCACGCCACCTGTTGCTAAACAGGAGTAGTGTCGAAGCCCGGGGCGAGCTGACTTTGTCAGCCGCTAGTTTTCTTTAGATGTCTTTGACATCATGGAAGCTAGTAGTCCCCACCTCTCACAGAGGTCGTGGTTTTCGACACAACACTCTTAGTGTTTTGCTGTTTATTGCTGTAAAGTAGCGCTTCATTTCTCTGTCATTTCTTCAAAATTCTTGATGTTTTTGTTCCACTTTGCCAAACGTGCTATAGTTAGTTATTTATGTTTTGGAAAGGGCTGTGTGGAAGAACAGTGCCCGTCTCGTTTGGGAGAACTGAACATAGCCCTTGAGGTTTACCAATATATTTTGTCATTTTACACTTTTTTTTCTCACGTATTATATTTTGTTTTGGTAAATAAAGTATGTAAAAAAATGATACATCAAAAAAGTGGTTCAATAGAATTTTACGATTGGTATAGCTGAAAACCTTCCCAAGGAATAGCGCAATAGGTATAGTACATTACATAGGTTTAATGGATACGATAGATAATAGGCCATTACGGTATGTCACAAATTTCTTTATTATTAGTATATTTCGAAAAATAATCAAATTTGATTTAGATCCATCGTTTTTGTTGCAAATTTTAATAAGCATTCCATTTTAAAAAGCAATTTTAAAAAATTGATGATGTATGTGCTAGCGATCTCACCTTTCTGTACAATCTCTTGGTGTGAGAACACAGATGACAAATAAGTGATAGTTCTGTCACTTGTTTCCATTAGAAAATTAGATTTGACATTGAATTAAACAGGAATGAAATGGACAGGTTGGCTCATACTTTTCGTGAGGAAAAGGTCTTTCAATCAGAACAATAATTCAAAGGGACTGTAATCCTCCATTCCATGGTCGATTGTAAAGCAGTAACAAGTAAAATTTCATTATGCTCCTAGTCACGGTGTTTTTCAACTCCAAAACAAAACCACACCTCCAGATTACAGCTACATAAAATGTAAATATGTCGCTGAAAATCCTGCAAATCCATTAGACGAATTTTTTGCTGGAACCAAAGCGCCGGCTTACTAAATTGAGTTATGAGCATAATTATAGTGAAACGAAGAAAAAAGCGTCACGCAACGAGATTTTCACCGTCCAAAGTTAGGCAAAATTAGTTTCATCCATTTTCAACGCTCCATTGATTCATTCCATTACGCGTCTTTTAGCGCTGCGAAAATGAAAATAGATTGGCGGTGCAAATCGCTTTATTAAAGTTCTCACGGCTACTAGTGACGATTTGTCACCTAGTATCGGGTCGTAAATTTCACCATTTTGTAAACCGTCATTCCTTTATATCTGCAGTTTCAACAAATTCCATCAATAAAGCTTTGAATTGCACGAGCAATTGTGCAAATGACATAAAGTTGGTATTATCGAGGGTATTATTTTCCGCAAATAGTGTTATCGTCTCATCCCGATGACCAACTCATTCCAAGTGACAACTCGTCCCAGTAAACATCTCATCCCAAATGTGATTTCATCCAAAGTTTCAATTCATCACAAAAGGCAGCTCATCCCGAACCAAGGCATCCCAAAGGACAACTCATTCCAGATCAAATCATCCCAACAGACAAATCCTATGTATCTCAGGGAAAGACGATTAGCGATAGTGCTATTCTAAAGTAGGTTTATGTAGCTACGATGTGTACGACATTACTTATTTCACGTTTTAAAAGAGGTGTTGAGAGGTTAATACTGTAAATTTGTTGTGGTTCGCATTATATTGTCTATCAACGTATCGAGCTTTCGGCTGCGGACAGCCGGCAGATAACAGAGTAAGAATTTACAGTAATTTATTGTTTAGATAATTGATCTTCGTAATGTATTCTTAAACGATTATTGGGATGACTTGTCTGACTTGGAACGAAATTACTGAGACTGCCTTCTATTGGAATGACTTATGGTCTAAGATGAGTTAACTTTTGGGACGAGATGCAACTTGGGATGAGTTGTGCCAAGGTTCAGTTGTCGCCTAGGATAAGTCGTCACCGGGAGTAAATGGGTAATTCGGATCAGATAATAAGTTAACGACCGCAAATGTAGAACAATTTCTTGAAAATAGACCTCAGTGAAGCTCAACAGTTCTCTCAAACGATTCGCAAAAACGCCTCAAACTGCAATTTAATAACTATACGGCCACAATCAATATGTCGTGAAAGTTTGCCACTTCAGATTCCATATTTATTGTTTCTCACCCCGCCCGCCCTAGTACTGAGCGGCGTGCTGTTTATTGTCAAAGCCCCAAAGCCTGAAAGAATGCGACAACTTTTCAAGCCAACAAAAGCCCTGCCTCAAATCAAAAATAGACGAAACATACAAGCAGTAGATTATCTCGTGGAGCTGCAGTTAGCGCATAAAAACTCTCAAAAAACTTCCGAAGTGCTCGTGCACACAGAAAACTTGGCGCAGATTTACAACTTCTTCTGATAATTCCTGTTTACGTCCCGCAATAAAAAATGACACAATTGTGGCACTTTAAAAAATTGACTATAAAGCACAACATAAGTAATTAAATAAAGCGACATTCCATTAATCCAGCTGGGGAGTTAATCCCCCCGGATTTATGAAAAGCATTAGCAAACTAGCCACTATAAAACGTTGTTGTGCGAGGATCAACAAAGTTTTGCCACCCCTCCGAATAAGGGCGGCTGTGATATTCACGTCGACTTTTACAGCGTTGTAAAAGTCTACGCTAATCTATTTCGAGATGAACTTGGCCGTAAAGTGGGATTTGTAAAAAATGCGCTACTTATGTAAAACACGTCAAAGCCTAATTTTTGGTCGAGTGATTCCGTTAATGATTTGATGAAACCCACTAGCCAGATCGATAGTTGAATTAACTAGCAACCGTGAATCTCATTAACTTCTGCGACTTCTTGAATTTGTCAACTTGTTAGAACTTTATAACAAGTTCTACATGTGGTCTGGAGTTTGTTTGTGGAGTTGTCCGCAAATATTATGCTAATATTGATAAACACGGTATGAATTTACTATTATAAGTTTATTAAATTGCGTTCGTGTTGTTATACCGTTGTTGAAGTTGTGCGACATTCTTGTCTTCGTTTAAAGTTGGCAAACTTTATTATCAAAGTTTTTAGTTCCATCTGCTGGTTTTTAAAAATAACAAAACTGGCTTTGATCTCGAATTTTCGTTGTTTTCCGTAATGCCGGGCTTGGATGTGGTTTAGAGTTGGCGGATAATTTTATAAAAAACGCGTTTCCGGTGTTTTTGCCAGGATTACGTTGCAGACGGGTTTGCTTTGAGGTAGCGTTGCCGTTGACCGGAGGGTGTGTGTTATTAGGTGAGGACGGAACGTTAAAATTGTTGAATTGGCAGGAGAATGGGGAAACAATTTTCTCTTGATGCACGAAGAATGCACGAAGAATTTTAATTATGTCCTACGTGAGTTGCTGAGGTCTTCAAAACTTGTATGTAATTGTAACTTCAGGTTTTTACATTATTATATTGTAATAATATTTATTTCGTTCACAGGTCGTAGTCGGGCAGGCTGCAGGCTGGCAGGTAGGACATTCTAACGTTTAAATCTGCTTACCCAAAATTGCCTAACCGCCTATCAGAATGTTCCATTAAATGGACAACACCAACTTACTCCTAAAACAGAGTTGTGCAGTATTTAGAACTTGTGTAGAATATTCTTGTATTCTCGTCGGAAAATTTTTCTATTTATGCATTTGTCAATCTTACTGGCGTCAATATTCTGATAATTTTCTTCTCCTCCTATAGTGTATAATCAAAACAATAATTGACATCAACGATATTTCTTGTGCATTATTCGCAATTATTGAGTTCGTCTGAATTCAACTTCGATATTATGCGATTGTTTTCATAATTGATCTCAACTTGTGGTGGATGCTGATTCAGTCAATAGTTACCGAAATTAATATTATTACAATGTAGTTTTCGTTGAGTTAGGTTTAAAGAGAATAGGAATAATGGTTTGGGGAATAGAGAACTGCAAGTTATTACACGACTAAGCTGGCGTTATTGTAAGCTACACTGCAAGACTTGCTCCAAGTATTTCCAGGTCGGAATAAGTTTCCACGACAACACTGGAACGCTCCAGAGACCTACGTAACCAACCGTTTCTTCACGCCGACTCAGCTCGGACAGGAAATTGCAATAATTAAAATAACAAACCCGACAAAACTAGCTCAAATCACATCGGCGATAAAAATGATTTATTGGTGAAATCTGAAGTAGAATCGATGCAAGATACGTTGATAGAAAAGGATATTACTTGCCACACACCACGGTTGTCTCAAATAGCTGTGAATTTTAATTTCCGGATTGAGTGGTGAGGTTCAAAAATAAAACAGTTCGAGCGACCTGTTCGATAGAAAATATAATTTATTACTGTTAGCGCATTTCCATAATAATTGGTAAAATTGCGATGTCATCGACGTGGCTTAACGTACCAAAACTTCAATACCGGCGTCACATGTTCCGAGATCTTGATGGCGGCATTAAATTAAGTTTTATTTATGCCTGAAATGAAATTTTAATCGACTTTAGTGCTAGTTTATTAGCAACATGTCTACTTACTGTTGAACATATTGATTCCTTGCGCCATAAAATGCACCGAAGTACTTTGGATTAGCAATATAGCTTGAACATAGTTATGCCTTGTGCCGTACATTGCACCGGAGTACTTTTCCATGTATCAGTGTCCAGTAAAATACACCGAGAGGAAACCTTCTGACAGAGGTGCGAAATAGGTGTAATCCTTGACACTGTGTACACAATCACCCCATTTTCCTTAAAATTACTTTAGCAGTGTTTGTATAGGCGGCAGACCGTGTATTTTCCTTTTCCTTATCCGCATTGTCCCAGTGTAAGTGAAACTGAGCTGCCTTTTAACGCATTAAAGCGTGAAGGGAAAAATCCAAGCCAAGTCCTCGGACAGCCATCGGCGTCACAAACAAAACAGGATTATTGGCGGCGCGCCGCCCCCTTCCCTCGCACACTTGCTCCTGACGTGCAACGTGTCCATATTAGATTAATCGCTCCGGGTTATTGTCCATCGAATCGATATTGCACCCCGGTTTGAAGAAACAACCTCCCAAGATTCAATTTATACCCGGGCGATGCATTACCTTTCGCTGAAACTAATGTGTTCTCATTTGCGTCGTACGAGAATTATTTGTTCATTTGTTCCGTTTCCAGCAGTGACGTACATCCGCCCTATATTTGGCTCGAATTAAACGGTTTGGGGTGTTGAATTTGGCGAACGTCCGGTTTAATTAATATCGCCGTGAAATCTTGGGGTGCTTCATAAATTGTGTCGGTGTAATTTTTGCTTAATTTGTAGAAATTGTCGACTGTAACAAGTGGAGAATAATTATGTTGGTAGGTTTCACCTCTTGCTGTAGGAAGCAAAATTGCATTCCTGCTGTTAGCAGTGAAATAAACCGGCGGCAATTCCTATTATTTCATTTGCTACAAAGAGTACAATGAGGGGAATTGCATAAAATGGGAGCTATTAACTATTTTGTTGTTGTTTGATATTTAAGTGGGTGATATTTAACACCGAGTGGTTAAAAAATGTAGGACAATCTTTACCAGAATCTCACACGAATGTGCTGTCAATAAATGGTGGATGCGCTGAACTCGACGTGTCGCTTGTATCTATACAATTATATATCGTCGTAAATGAGTTCAATTTGTAAACTCCTTGATAATGGTCGTTTGACCCAAACAATTCTCCGAAAATCCGCAATAAACCGGTGAAACAAAGTGTTTTTCAGTCATTTAAGACAAAATTAGTTTATTTACTACAATCCCTTACCATCAGTTTGCTTTAAACAGTTTAATGTAAACTGACACATTTCAACAAAAATTCGGAATCAACATTTGCAACCAGTGCAGCTCGTTAATTCCGCCCAATTTAAATTTTTGCGACACAGTTGAAACTGTGTTTATGTGTTTCGCGAGCGATAAAATTCAAAGGTTCGTATATAAGATCGTTAACGGTGCTCAGTTAATTACATTTAAAGGAACTGGATGCAATTTCTAGGTAATTATATTTAGAGGGCCAAAGCGATAAATTAACCCAATCGGAGTGTCATTACGAGCAAATCGTTTGGAAAACACAGATAGCGTCAGCGTATAAATAACGCAAACAAAGCGCTGTTAAAAACGGATTCGTTCGGTTAAAAAGCGAAATTAATTAGTCAAAGATCTTGACGATAAATCAGAGCCGGCAATTTTACCGAACAGACGGCATGAATTCCCCCCGGCATTACGTTAATGATATATGATGAATATTACGAACACGCCCCATAATTCATCTTAATCTTAGTCGAAACTAGAAACTGATAATTCTGATGGCGTTTAATTTACATCCAGCCACTTTGGCAACGTCTCGAACTGTTTGAGTTTCGATTATTAAAAGGGTGTCACATCCAGATACCAGCCATTAATTTTATAAGTACCTGACGGATGTCGATTGAGCGTTTTGTTTACTAGTTTTCGGCAGTTTTTTGATTAATAAACAGCTGTCATTTCTCTGGTCGAGCAATTAAACTTTGATGTTCCTCGGCTACGCGAAATTAACAAACTTTTATTGTGTGCCGTATTGACATTCTCGTTTTTATGGCGGGAATGACAATTGCGTTTATTAATTTGGCCATGCCGAGAATTTCAAGCTGGGACGGCTTTTGTTGCCCGTTTTTTTAAACATTCAAACGTTGGCAGTTTTAATGGATTTAATGGTCTTTGTGGAATGGAATTGCATTATTGATGATGTTGATAATAATGAAAAACTATTGAAAATCGTGCATTGGGAATAAATTTATAATTTATTTATGTTTGGGTTTGTAATTGTAATTATTTCCAACCCTAAAAATCTGTCAAAAATAACATTATAGGCACAGTCTCACTGTTGGATTTGATGAGTGGATATTATCAGATCCAGCCATTTAATGAAACTACAACGAGTTTACGTTTTAATCGTCGCATTGGCCTTGGTGCAAAAATGCAAAGGACAGATTCTCAGCAATCCACGAAATTCACCCGAAAGAGTGTTGTAGAAGCGGAAGAGTCGTTAGATCAATAGCACTTGAAAACTTTGAACGAGTCTAATGGATGTAGAAACTCCAACGAAAATATAAGAAGCAATAAGAGGTGTTAACTGTAAGAGATTAGCGCATCCATCTCAGGAAATTTCAGCTTTTGCAAAGTTCACACTTTCACACCTTTTATAAATCGTTGCTTTGCCCTACATCGGTCTTGAGCAACTTTAAATTTTAACAAATAACAGACGATTTAATCTCAACTCCGAATTCTGCAGCCAAGTTGGATGGACGATAAAATCACGTCGCAGGCAAATAATTCATTGAAACTATTTGCAATGAGATGAAAAGCGATTGTGCAGCTTTGGCGAAATTTATGTGTTCATGTTGATTCGATCAGACATGAAAGCGGATTGATGAAAGTTTGTCGTTAATTAATTTTCGACTAATTACTTTGTTTATTAAATATTATAAAATGTTGTGGATGCGCCGGGAATAAAATACGCCACTAATTGCATGCACCATTATTTAACATTCTAGCAATAATTAGTAGTGTATTTTATTCTCGGCGGAGTATTTTTATATAGGTATATGGAAAATTGGTTTCTAGTTGTTAAAAGATTAAAATCAATTTTATGCTTCCCGCTTTGTGTGAGTTATGTCGGAAAATTTTCCTGCATGTCTTGAAATAAATTCAAAGCAAAATAAAACTTGAGCTTTAGATTGCCAGCGTCTGATAATCCTAGGTATACGCGTTTGATTTTACAAGGAACAAGCTGAGGAGCTTTGCCGCTGCATTATGCATTTCCAACTTTATTTAAAGTTTAGCGCTATTGCTATTGAGCGAGCTTCCATAACGGATCGGAATTGGTTTTACTATTTCTTCGAGATTGAATTTTTCCCTGGGAATTACGGCGGATTTTTTATCAATTTGTCTTGACCGGGAGATACAAAAATATCCCGGCGCATCCACCATATTATTGAAGTAACGTGGTAGTGCATCCACCAGAATTATTCAAGAAATAGAGCGCACTATTTATAATCGAGACATTAGAGAAAATGAAACCTTTGGGTTCTTTATATCCATTCTTCGTTTGTCGTTTCTTCGGAGCTTTTATAAATCCAACAAGGTCGCAGTCCGCGTCTAATTCCACTTCGCTCGTGTATTTCCAGTCACGTATCTCGACCCGTTGACGGTTTCTCTATTATATTTCCACTCAAAAATTCACTCATTTTATTTCGTATGGACGTAACCCTCATTGTTTCAATAAATACGCGTACATAAATTTTGGAATCTCTTGCCATTTATGAACAATAAAAAACGATTTTTAGAACGCGCTCGTCAGGATAATCCCTCCTGCCAATAGGTATTTATTTTGAGAGATAAAATTAGTTGTCCTCGTCATTGGCCAATTATTATTGATATCTCCAATTAATACTAGTAGTAATCTGCAGCAGTGGAGTTTGAATATCGAAGCATTGCATAAATTGTTAATTTATTTGCATGAACAAGTATATATATTCAGGAAGGCTCTGTGCTAATGCTGCTATCAAAGCTGCAGCCAGCACCTCAGTGGCACTATTAATAACTAACTAATGGAATTATGATTGCTTTCATGCTTAGCAATGTGACTGGTTCACCGGCATTTGTGGCGCCTATTGCACCGTGACCATTGCATTGCGTTCATTATGCCGCGTGCAGGCAAAAGCTTTCGGTGCTAAAAAGCAGCGCTTTCATTTCTTCAGTTGTGGTGGTAAAATGAAGTGCAATCAAATGCAGAGGAGTAAAAAGTGCAGAAGTAATGAAACCTACAAAAAAAAATTGGCAGTCACGGAGACGGTAGAAACTTCCACTTTTTCACAGAATTTGTAAATGTAGCAATTAACTTTAAGCAGCCATTTTAACAATAATAATTATAAACAAAAGGCTAGAAGTTAAAAATATAAATCCAGCTGTCCAGTCTTTTCTATCTAATGGCGAGTATAGAACAACCATTTCCCGCCAATTTCTTTTTGTGGGTAAAGAAAACCTGAAAAAATCGTATGTAGAGGTAGAGTCAGACGGAACTATAATTTATAGTTCCGAGAACTAATAAAAGACAACAAATTCGTTATGGCCATTGTAGGTTATTATGTTTTTGTCTATAATTACTTTAAACCCTATGCGAAAAAATCAAAGGAAATCAACACGTGGACTGCCTAAGACATCCCCAGTCGAGTCGGAGAGAGGTGCGCATGTTCGAATCGTGAGGGCGACGATGGAATGCGGCAAATGCAAAATATGTTTTTCACCCCTAAAATGACATTTTTCGAAAAAATGGCACTAAGGTTTTTGATCCGGCAATGCAACAGCTATCGAATTCTATAATAATACTATGCCCTTTTCCCTGAAAAGATTGAAAAGGGGGCCTTTTTACCCCTAAAATGGCAATTTTCGAAAAAATGGCCCTATGGTTTTCGACTTGAGAAAAATCAGCGTCAAATCCGGTAATAAAAATTTACAGTTATGCATAAGCACAAGTGTGAATACATTTTTAGAAGCAGAATTCGAAGAGCATTCATATGGTAACGCGCAAAATGGGGGTTGGCATTCAAATTTTTAAACTTGATGCGCCAAAATTGCACTTCCTGTGGGCCATAAGATGTCCACGTTCCAAATTTTAGCCAGATCGGTCAAGTAGTTTGAGCAGACACACACAGAGACATTTTTCCAAAAACCACTTTTTTGGATTCCCAGCAGGTATCCTAAAATGTTTTTGGCGATTCGATTTTTTTGAATTTTTCGATCGATTCCAGTAACTGTTCCGCGGAGCGTAAAAGTTAAAAAAAAATGTGACGTCCCTGCTTTTCCAGAGCGAGACCTGGCACTAAGCGGCTTCATCAGACGGCTGAATAGTAATAATGAAGCATTTAAGCCGAACATGTTGACATAAATTATCAGTTTCGACAGGATTTGTGCTCGAAATAATGAGACTGGTAATCCCAGAGTCACCCCCCCCCCCTCCCAATCAATCACACAGAAAAACCATTAATCCGATCCACTTAATTTGCTCTCCTTTTATGCGTTAGCGATCATCCATCAATCATGTGATTAATTTTGCGGTTTGGACGTCAAAAATTTCCCTTGGATTACGTTTTTTGTAGGGACCGTCGGAAAACAAAGCGGTAAATTACGGTAAGTACGACGTGAGGGAAGTTTTAAATCGACGAGGCGACCACAATGGCGGTGTGAAATAGGTTACACGATCGGCGTCTCGGCGGTGTAAAGCTTCCTCCGATGGGATTCTAGTTTCAGGAACTTTAAATTGGTTGTTTATGGTTTTTCAATAAGGGATAAATATGAACGGGTAGTTTGTTTTTTTTATGATTTAGGCCGCTTTCGAGGACTATTCTACATAGGAAGTTTAAAATAAGAAGTCGAGTTGTTTTTAAAAAAGAACACACAAAGGTCCTGCAGGCAGTTGACAGTTATTACGGTACTCAATCTTTGTTGTCGGGGCTTACAGTCCTGGAGGTTCTTAGGCCGATTTGCAGTTGTCGCTCGGCGAAATTTCATCCGCAGTCAGGTGCACTTCCGCGCTTTAATAAATGGTTCGTGTAATTTTAAGCTAGCTAACAGCGTGTCTCCTATTCAGGCGTCGGTGATTATTTCTACGGACTTGGAAATTCACACCGGTTCGGTTTTTGAACTGTGTTTAGGTATAGGAATACACTTTTGACGTTACAGAAGGAAGGATTGCACATTACTTACGGAAGCGTAGAAGTGCCACATTTTTCTCTTTTTTATTTATAAATTCACAAATCACAAAATATGTGTAAATTTCGGAAGAAAAAACTGTAAATTTACACAAAAACTGTAAAACACAAAAACTGTAAAACACAAAAACTGTAAAACGCAAAAACTGTCAATTTACACAAAAACTGTAAAACACAAAAACTGTCAATTTACACAAAAACTGTTACACAAAAACTAAAACTCAAATTTTTTTTTATTTCCGCCAAACAGCGGCCACCGCGCAGAGGGGACTATGGGTACGGTACGTGACGTGACGGGACTTACTAGTCCGCTAATCGGACGTTAAGGTGAACGTGAGTGGGTGCTGCAACTGTAAATTTACAGTTTTTGTGTAAAACAGTTTTATGGTGTAAATTGACAGTTTTTTATTCCGAAATTTACACATTTTTTGTGGTAATTTGAAAATAAAAAAAGAGAAAAATGGTAGCACTTCTACGCTTTCTTAATTACTGATCATTCTCATATGCTAATACCCCGTGGGGTGAAGTTATTGTCCGATAAAATGACAATATTGCACAAAACGCTACCATGCAAGATCCACCAGATTTCTTTGCAACGTTGCCAATTCAGCGAACAATCATTTACAACCGCCCTATATGTAGAAATATGAAGGGCATTGCAAAATAATCATAATCTTTGACTACATTTAATGTGCCAATGACTATTGATTGATTTATTACGCTGGATAGATTCAAAGTAATGTTCACACAAAATTAATTTTGCACTGCGGATTTGAATGTAACCAGCGTAATCAAACAGTATTCCGCTTTGAATATCTACCAAATTTTCGATAAAAAATGATTAGTTAAATAGCTAGAATTTTTGTGTTGATTCATAGATTTAATATTGTAACAAAGAGAAGTCCCTGAATTGCAATCCCGCCGCCCCGTATCACATTCAGGACACTACATTTTATTATTATATGTATAGCAGTTTGCAAGTATGCAGGGTGTCTCAGAACTCCCGTATAAGCCGGTAATGGTAGATTATTGGATTCAATCGAAAGCGAATTTTCTTTTGCAAAAATTGCGAGGACCCAATAGTTTTCAAAAGGGAAGCAATTGAAGTCTGCCAATCAGAATAAATCTCTAAATTATATAGTAAGGTAAAATAAGGATGTGCAAGATGTTGTTGAGATACACAAAAATTATAATCTCACAAAGAATAAGACATTAAAACAACTTTTTGTGTATCCCAGCATTCTGATTGGTGAATTTGAACTGCTTCCTATTTGAAAACTGCTGGACCCTCTCAACTTTTGCAAAGGAAAATTCGTCTTATGTTGAGTACAGGAATCTACTATTCCCGGCTTATACGGGAGTTCTGAGACAGAGTGTATAATACCATAATTTTACCTCAATTTTCCCCACTTGTCCTACTATTCCTTTCTTGTTTAATAAAAATAAGTTTAGAGAGATCGCAGAAGTTACAAAATAGAGCAGTGCGCGTTATACTGAAATGTGACAGATTTACAAAAATTCAGAGTATGATAGATGCCCTACTATGGCTGAAGGTTGAAGATAGGATAAAACTTCAAGTTATCTCTTTTAGTTTCAAAATTAAAGATGGATTAGTGGCATCTAATCTGGCAAAAAAATTAATCAAAGCTAACGAAGTGCATATCTACAGGGTGTCCCAATTGTCTGTATTCGGTCGATGCTGTTAGAGATAGCGAAAAATTGTTAAATACAAAGTTGCAGAGGGTCAAACAAGGCACATTTTAAAATACAATCCTGTATACAGGCTGTTCCACTAAGGAATAAGAACACAAACATAGTTTTTTTTAAATGGAACACCATGTATTTTAATTTTTTATTGGATTCTATGATAAATTCCGAGTAACATTCATTAATCATGTTTTCATCTGAAGAGAATGGTTTAGAAGAGATTGGTAATTTTGTGGAAAAAATTACTTTTGCAGTACTTGTTTTGAAAAATCACCCCGCAACCAATTTTCAATCTTTGGTTTTGGAAATTTAGCATGTCATTAAGGAAGCTTTGGGCTATCTTTCAAGCGCTTGAAAACGGTATTAGCTTCTTAAGTTCGTCTCCAGTAACATTATGAACTTTCGAAAATGTAGAGGTTTAAATTTCGAAATTTTTAAATGGCACCACTATCAAATGTTATAGCCATAAGTTGTAACATTAAATTTGCTTTCGTATGTCCCTATGTATGTCCCTATATCCAAGTCTCGAATTTTTGGTTTTTTTCAGTAAAATATGATTTTTAGGAATTTCCATTTTTAGCTTACAATAATGTTTTTGAAAGGCTGCTCGGACACATGTTACAATAGGTCTCACAAAATCTGTCAGCCGGAATCCTGCGTTAATTAACCATAAATTGTGATCAAGTGGTTTTTTTTAATGTTATGTTATGTTATGTTATGTTATGTTATGGAACGCAAGAATGTACCTACTCAAAAAAGTTGCAGCATTTTCAGCACTTAGGTACTTACCAAAAAGAAATAAATAGATAACAATTGCACTTTTAGAATAGGTAGGTACTTTTCCAATTACTTACTTACTGACTTAATTTTTTTTAAATTTTCTGTTGTTTAAAAAACAACAGGTAGGTACTCTGTTAAAATAAAGTGATTATGCCAATGATTTGACTTTGATGATGAGCAGTTTGTTTTCGAAACATGTTAGCTGTCGAAATAAACCTTTTCGGTATAGTGGGCGTTTCTGGTGATAGTTATAATAATTACGCTTTGTTTTTATAGACACAGAATTTATTGCAGGTCCTGTTTGTAGCCCAAAGACAATTGGGCAAATTATGAAACGCATCCTTAAATATTAGATCTATAGAAATTGTAATTCGACTGGCCCAGTCAATAAAGACCTGATTTTGGCAAATAGAAACAAAAATTCCTGTGGAGTTGCAAATTGGCGGAAGTTGCAGCTTGAACCATTCTATTGAACCTACCAAAAGTCCCCAAGGATCGGGTGTGAGCTCGAGCCGCCATCTTGCTGAAGAGGTACCGTTTTGGTTACCTTTGCAAGTATCTCGAGAAAGACTGGTTCTATCGAAAAATTGTCTTATAATAAATTGCAGAGCATAAAATTCTTTATTAAAAAGGTTATATACATTTTTTTTCCAACACTATAATTTAACGGCTAAATCGGCGGCTAAAGTTTTTTCTTAAACCAAAGATGTCATCCTCCACAATTTTGGTAAATTTATGCCAAAACCGAAATTAATGATATGCTGTTGTATATTCAAGTAGTGACTAATTACATTCGGAACAATTTCAAAAAAAATCTCTCTCCGTCCAAACTATACAGTGTTAACCAAAAGTACGCAACCATTTGTTTATTTGACGAACTATTGACATTATCGAAAAACGGCTCCTATAAAGGTTGAATTAGACTTTAAAACGCATCTTTTGCCGTTGTTGATTTTTTTTTTAGATTACGTCACGGAGTGATAATGTCATCGAAATTTTTATTAACAACGGTAATAGTTCGAGTTTGGGATCGTTAAAAAGAGAATTTTTTTCTCTTTATGACGCGCAAAATACTGGACACTTTTGAATTGATTACAACTTTTTTTCTTTTTTTGCATATATGTCGTAAAATAATGACTTGATCGAAAATGTTATTAACAATAAATTGAAGAGCATAAAATTCTCTATAAAAAAGGTTCTATTCATTTTTCTCGTTTTTAAAGCCGCCTTAATACTCTGAGGTCTGATATAACTTTTCCGGCACGAATTGTGAACTTCAATAAACCTTTTGCCTTTTAGGTGTTGACAGTTATTGTCCTTTCTTGCAGTACTTGCTCTTCTTAAAGTTTCAATGCCTTTTTCACCAACTTCCAAGGCATCCTCATTTGACAAATCTTTTTCACATATAAAACACTTCTTACTTTCGGCCATCGTTCATGACAGTTTAACTAAGAAGATTGTTTGACAATAACAATAGAAACGGACAATAATTATTGTTTGTTACGCCAACTAGACAGCTGAAAACAACGTAAATAATAAATTCAAAAATAATTGTCAAAAATGTGTATTATTTAACTAGGTAATGATAACTTGCGTATTTATTTAGATCTTCTTGTTACTTTGCCTTGAAAGGTCGACATCATCCGAAATAGGGGCGCTCTTTATCTGCTGATTTATGTGCTAACTTATATTAAAGATTGATGTTACGAGAAAAATGAATAGAACCTTTTTTATAGAGAATTTTATGCTCTTCAATTTATTGTTAATAACATTTTCGATCAAGTCATTATTTTACGACATATATGCAAAAAAAGAGAAAAAGTTGTAATCAATTCAAAAGTGTCCAGTATTTTGCGCGTCATAAAGAGAAAAAAATTCTCTTTTTAACGATACCAAACTCGAACTATTACCGTTGTTAATAAAAATTTCGATGACATTATCACTCCGTGACGTAATCTAAAAAAAAAATCAACAACGTCAAAAGATTCGTTTTAAAGTCTAATTCAACCTTTATAGGAGCCGTTTTTCGATAATGTCAATAGTTCGTCAAATAAACAAATGGTTGCGTACTTTTGGTTAACACTGTATAACACTGTATAGTTTGGACGGAGAGAGATTTTTTTTGAAATTGTTCCGAATGTAATTAGTCACTACTTGAATATACAACAGCATATCATTAATTTCGGTTTTGGCATAAATTTACCAAAATTGTGGAGGATGACATCTTTGGTTTAAGAAAAAACTTTAGCCGCCGATTTAGCCGTTAAATTATAGTGTTGGAAAAAAAATGTATATAACCTTTTTAATAAAGAATTTTATGCTCTGCAATTTATTATAAGACAATTTTTCGATAGAACCAGTCTTTCTCGAGATATTTGCAAAGGTAACCAAAACGGTACCTCTTCAGCAAGATGGCGGCTCGAGCTCACACCCGATCCTTGGGGACTTTTGGTAGGTTCAATAGAATGGTTCAAGCTGCAACTTCCGCCAATTTGCAGCTCCACAGGAATTTTTGTTTCTATTTTCGCTTCGTTGACTGGGCTACTGATAACACATTTGACACCTACAATGAAATGTAGGCAGAGCCATCAGGAAGAAAAATATGAAAATTGTGTTTTACTGAATAAATCGAAAAATACTAAACTTGGATATAGGAACATTTTATATTAAACGAAAGCAAATTTAATTTTACAACCTATGGCTATAACATTTGATGGTGGTGCCATTTAAAAATTTCGAAATATTAACCTTTACATTTTTGAAGGTTCATAATGTTACTGGGGACGAACTTGAGAAGCTAAGACCGTTTTCAAGAGCTTTAAACATAGCCCAAACCTTCCTTAATGACATGCTAAATTTCCAAAACCAAAGGTTGAAAATTGGTTGGGGGGGTGATTTTTCAAAATAAGTACTGCAAAAGTAATTTTTCCTGCAAAATTGCCAATATCTTCTAAACCATTCGCTTCAGATGAAAACATGATTAATGAATGTTACTTGGAATTCATCATAGAATCCAATAAAAAATTAAAATACAGGGTGTTCCATTTAAAAAAACCTATGTTTGTGTTCTTACTCCTTAGTGGAACAGCCTGTATACAGGATTGTATTTTTAAAATGTGCCTTGTTTGACCTTCTTCAACTTTATATTTAACAATATTTCGCTATCTCTAACAGCAATGGAGTTATCGACCGAATACAGACAATTGGGACACCCTGTATATACAACTAGAAATGGTAATAATTTTTAATTGAAAGTTAGGAACAAATTGTCTACAAATAGGTCTATATTTTTCAAGGGTTTGCAATTATTTAATCAATTGCCAGACTACATACAGGAAATAAAAGTTCTCAACTAATTGAAGGCTGAAGTCAAAAGTACTATTAGTTCTTGTAATTTATGAATAAATGTACTAAGTAGTTTTTAGAATTTAGGTATATTATAAGATATATTCTTGCATGTTTTAACAAATGCCAAAAAATAATGTTCGTTTTTTAATATATAGGTATTGTTTATGTATACAGGGTGATTCACGTAGACCGTTCGTTACAAGTTTTTCCACTTCCCAGTGGAATAGAAATTTGAAATTTGGTACTCGGCCATTATCGACAATTCTGAATTCACCTAAAATATTGGCAAGATTCCGTCACTTCCGGTTTCACCGGAAATGATACCAACTTTGTTATTTTAAATAGAACCCTATAATTTTGATTACATATTTGAGATCGTCTCCTCGGACTGAGAATTTCTTATCTGGGTTACGTTCATCTACCTGTCACAGTTTTTGACTTCTGTCAATTTTTTCGTTCAAAATATCACATGCAAGAGTTGCTTTAAAAAATCGCAGCTCCTAAACGCTTTGCAATGATGAAACGAGGTTTTTTACAATCGATAGCGAAGGCATCAGAGAATCTTTTGAGTGGTCAACAATCTACGAACATAGCTTCAAACGTTCACAATTAGTATTCAAAGTTGACGATGACAAAATGTGGAAAAGTCGATTTTTTCAAATGTAACATACTATTTTTTGCAACGGCAATCGATAGAGCGCTAACTTTTAGGGGCAGTTTCATCAACATGCCCTAAACCCTCTACTTATCAATTCTGAGTTATTTACGAAAAAAGATATTCTGAAAAAATTAGGAGTTATCGGAAATTGAGTAGGCTTTGGAAAATTTGTCACGTCAAAAAGTGACATTTTCATTATTAGTATTAATAATTGTTGGCTTAATTTTGGCCTTACAACAACGGTGGACTACAAGAATGAAGTTGTTTTTGATTTATTTGTGATTTATGATCAAAACGACACCGCAAAATAAGAACGATTGTTTAACAAAAAATACTCTCAAGACAATCATAACTTCTTTCATTTTATAACTTACAAATACGAATCTTACAATAGAACTAACGATTATCAACATTAACCCTTTTGAAAGAAACAAACGTAACACACTTTAACAAAGCTTTGTCATTCATTACATTAATACAATTCGTCTTCATGCGAGCAAATTTACTCTGTCATCTGCGCTAAATCTGGATACTTTGCGTTAAATGGCTCGGCAAGTTCTGTCTACAATTCGGTCATTTTGACCATAAGTCACAAATAAATCAAAAACAACTTCATTCGTATAGCCCACAATTTATTGTTGTAAGACCAACATTAAGCCAACTATTATTAATACTAACAATGAAAATGACAGTTTTTGACATGTAACAAATTTTCAAAAGCCTACTCAAGTTCCGGTAACTAATAATTTTTTCAGAATATCTTTTTTCATAAATAACTCAGAATTGATAAGTAGAGGGTATAGGATATGTTGATGAAATTTCCCCTAAAATTTAGCGCTCTATCGATTGCCGTTGCCAAAAATAGTACGTTCCATTTGAAAAAATCGACTTTCCCATATTTTGTCATAGTCAACTTTGACTAGCAATTGTGAACGTTTGAAGCTAAGTTAGTAGACTGTTGACCACTCAAAAGATTCTCTGATGCCTTCGCTATCGATTGTAAAAAAACTCGTTTCATTATTGCCAATCGTTTAGGAGCTGTGATTTTTTAAAGCAACTCTTGTATGTGACATTTTGAACGAAAAAATTGACATAAGTCAAAAACTATGACAGGTAGATGAAGATAACCCAGATAAGAAATACTCCGTTTGAAGAGACGATCTTAAATATGTAATCAAAATTATAGGGTTCCATTTAAAATAACAAAGTTGGTATAATTTCCGGCGAAACCGGAAGTGACGGAATCTTGCCAATATTTTAGGTGAATTCAGAATTGTCGATAATGGCCGAGTACCAAATTTCAAGTTTCTATTCCACTGGGAAGTGGAAAAACTTCTAACGAACGGTCTACGTGAATCACCCTGTATAGCTGTCTTTAGCTAATAAAGGGTATTATTATTATTCCCGACAGCAATAATTTTTCTGTTTCAAAATTGATCAATCACCTTTCTATTTTTACAACACCGGTAGATAAGGTTTGTCTAAAATTATCCGCCATAGTTATAAAGGAGACAAACCTTTCCGATAAGTTGAATAAAATACCTTTTTCTGCTTATCTAAACTGAAATTGTAAGACACTTCGTCTCAGTCAGGATCAAGTGTCGTGCACACCTAGTGTGAACTACATTCAGATGAGCAAGTTGATATTTTCAGTTTGTGACTACACTCATAGATAACACAGATTTATCGAAGATAACATTATCATGGAACAATAACATCATAATCATTCGGTTGTTTGAACGTATTCGTACACATTGCAATTATTAGCCGAGCATGGATCCCATCAGCGAAAGCTGCCTGCATTTAAAGTAAGTCCACTGATAATTTTGCTTATTGTAATTTGTTTGCCGAAAGCTCGCAAGCGCTAATTGGTCGAAACTTGAAGAACACCAACGATAGATCCTACCAAGAAATATTGGGCAGCTGCATATCAATTTCTCAGTATCAAGAAAAGAGCTTTAAGAATCTCATTCCGCAGGTGATAGCCCTTCAGTTTGATTCATTCCTGATTCTGGTTTTGTAGATATGGGCGGCTGTTTTGGTGACGTCTTATCATATAGTTCTTGGAATTTCTTTAGCATATTCTTCTATATTGATCCCTGAGCTACAGAAGGATGAGACTTTTAATTTGGGGAAAAATGACAGTAGTGCTTCGTGGATAGCGAGCATTCCTACAGTGACCACCTTGATTGGAAGTCTAACTGTAGGAGTTTTAATGGATCGATACGGTAGGCTCAATACGCTTCAATGGGCAGCTCTTCCCGGGATAGTTGGTTGGGTGGCAATAGCCCTATCTAACAACGTTTGGCTGATAATCATAGGAAGGGCTTTGACAGGATTTTCTAACGCCCTTGGATCAAACCCAGCAGTAGTTTATTTGACTGAAATAGCGAGGAAAGATATGAGAGGATCCCTTTTTTCCTTCGCACCAGCCCTAACATCCTTAGGGATGATGATGACGTTCGTACTAGGATGGCCGCTTTCCTGGAGGCACGTAGCGTGGATATGCTGTGGTCTCTCCCTCTTTCCAGCGGTGTTAGTGATGTTCGTACCTGAAAGTCCAGCTTGGCTCGTGTCAAAAAATCGTAATGGCGAAGCAAAAAAATCTTTAATGTGGATGCACAAGTATCAGCCTCAACCACCGAATAGGGATGTTACCGTGGCTGAAATTCAATTGGCGTTACTACTGAAAGAACACGAATTGAAGATGATCGAAGAGAGTAAAACCGGAGGAGTTTCTTACAGGGATTTCCTGAAGCCCGCAGCGTACAAACCGCTTTTCATCATCACCGGGCTTTATTTCTTCCAACAATTTTCTGGCATCTTCGTATTTTTGTTTTACTCCATCTCGTTTTTTGAAGAAGTCGGTACGAAGATCAACCCGTATTTAGCGTCCATCTTCATTGGGCTTTTACGATTTATCGTTGCTCTCTCCACCTCGTACATCTTCAAGACGGTCAAGAAGCGTCCCTTGTTAATGATCAGTTTTTCTGGTGTAGCCCTCTTTTCCTTCTTAGCAGGATTATTCGGGTCTTGGATCAAGAGCGGTACTACTACTCTAACCTGGGTTCCTGTTGTTTTTCTTCTACTCTTCATAGTATTTTCAATGTTGGGTCTAGCTCCTATTCCGCATATTTTGGCAGCTGAAATGTTCCCTCTAGAAATTCGCGGAGTTGCCAACAGCATTGCAAGGACTATTGGCAACCTTGCAATGTTTCTGGCACTATTTCTCTACCCCGTGTTACTGCAAATCCTAGGAGGAATCGTGGGGGTACTTTATTTCTTCGCCGTTACAACCCTGGTTGGCATCATTTTCGTCTTCATCTTTGTACCGGAAACACAAGGAATCAACCTGACGGAAATTGAGCGGTACTTCGAGCACAATTTTATATACTTATGTTACAAGTCGAGGAAGCTTCGAGAAAGAGCCCTGCCGAAAATTCCCGAGGAAGCTCTACTCAAGGAGAACGTTTAATTTTGTGATCTATTTTAATTTATTGTTAATAAAATTATGATTTGTTAATTGGTTTGGAAATTTCCCTTGAAATATATTACAAGGTCGACTGATAAGATTAAATGAAGGTGCATCTAGTAGGTTAGTGTTTCTCATGTTTAGTACCGAGTATGGTCTAGATTATCACTGAATCATGAGTGATTTTTTTAATGGGAATCTCATACGTTATTGGAGCAAAGGTGAAGTGGTCTCTAAACGTTGAAGCTGGTAGTTACCGAGCCAAGCAAACATGCCCTTTTACATACTAATTTAAAGTTTACATATTTTGGTCTAGTTTTTTTTCTTCCTTCTTCTTCGGCTACTTCTTTCTCTCTCGGTTGTCTTCTGTTTTCTCTTCTCGACTTCCTTCATCCATTCTATTCCCTCTCCCCATTCGTTCCCTTTCCTCCTATCTCATTCCCTCACACACTTTCAACAGGTGTTCTACTGTCTCTCTCTCCTCTCCACATACTCTGCCCTTTCTCTCTTCAGCCAGAACTTGTTTTCCCTCTCCTCATTCCCGCATCTGAATCTCGCAATCATTCTTTTTTCTTTCCCACTCTCCTTCTCCAAGTAACTTGGTAACCTGCACTTAATATGTTCTCATATTTTGCGTTATATCTTCATTCTCTGATTTTTGATCTTCTTTCCTGTACTGTACATCTATGTCTTTATCTCTTTCCCACATCCATCTCCTCTGTTCCCTGCGTCTTTCTATATCTTCCCTTGCGTATCCGTTACTCTAGTAGTGTCTTTGTCTTTCCTTCCCTTTTTCTTTCTCTCTCTTTTCTCTTTCCAGCACTCCTGTAATATCTTAGACTCTCCTATTTCACTGCCCTTTGACCTGTCTCCTCATGCTTAGTTTATTTGAAAGGAGATTTAAGTGATTTGATGTAACTATTTCAACTTGTCGGACTAATTTCAATGTTTTCGTATTTTAAGTTTCATACTTCGGAAAAACATCCAATAAAGAAGTAAAGGGTCAGTTTAGTTGAAATGGCGTTTATAATTGTTAAATATTGAGATGTTCCTTAAGATTACGTCTTTCAATAAAATGTGATTAACTATTTCTACTTACTGCAACATATTACATTACGCGCAATTAAATTAATTCTTAACAGTCTTACTTCGGTTGATAGGAAAATTAGAGAACTTGTGGAAGATGTCGATATGAGATTAAAAAAATATTGCTAATCGCGATATCAATTTTGCTAATACAAATTATCTTTCTCCTTTTACAGATTTCGGAACCTCCAAGTGTAAACTGTAATCCTGCCCCTTCTTGAAGGTAAGCCGTGTCGTATCAACTTTTGAAACTTTGATTACCCTTGAGTTGGAGCTCATTACGTCTCTTGTTTCACGTGGTTAGCAGATCAAAATCAATGTTACCCTTTCCATTTCAGCATTTCACGGCCCAAAATATTTGAAATAGTTTTTACCTAAACTTTTCTGACGTAACATTTAGGTGTGCTCGGTCCATCCGAACCTTGTATATACAATATACATGAACAAAATAAAGCCACATGTTATAAAACATGAATTCAGCTCAACAAAACCCCAGTTTGCCAAATATTGATTCTAAGTTTATAAATTATGGCCGGATTTAAATTATTATCTGAGCAAACTAATCGCTGGATAAACATTCGGACGAATCTAAAACTCCCTGGCCAACAATAAAATTTTACAGATTCTCATTAACTGACCGAAATTCCGGCCACGAGTGACTGTAAAAATTTCAGGAATGTCGGGGACCGGAAGCCGCTCCTCCGCCATCACTGTAAAATGTTTGTGCGGACCCGTGGACCCAATAAATCGTTGCGGACAATAATCCAGGACCGGAATAAGCGTCGTTTATGATGGTAACGGCCGAAAGTGGACAATTCGACGCGGATAATAGTGGCGATAGCAATAAAGATAAGATTATGACGCACGAGGGGGGAAGGGCGTTTGTTTTATGGGCGGAAAAGGAAACGGTTTATTGTGGACGAATCAAACGCCGAAATTAGGGTTTAATTGTCTTGGCACGCTATCCTGTCGTTGCTTTTTTGGGTTTAAGAGAAAAAAGATTTAGTGAGAAAAAAACTATTGTCATTACCGTGAGAAACGAACAAGTGCTTGATATGAAATTGTTTTTGATGTTTAAATTAGGATCGCACGTGAGGTCGTCGTTTCATCGTCCATAAATTTGCTGGATTACATATCTCGCTATATTACCTCTGGGCATTTACTTTGGGCGGGGTTGTCTCTTTATAACGTTGCAATGCATAGAAATAACTGTTGAGAAGTTTTCAACGTTTCCACATATATTATTTGTTCTCGTTGCAAGTATGTTGAAAACTAGCTAAATTGAGGCTTTGAACGTTGGATGTGCGTTGGGGGTTTCACCAAATCCATGAACCACTTCCGGGCAAGCCTCGCTGTTAGCTTGGTAAATAATTACCCCGACATTATGGAGTTCAAATGCATGCCTTGAAAGAACTTGCTTGAATTGAAACAACTATAAATTTCCAACGAGATCCAAATAGCTGATGACGCAATTAGGACCACAGATCGGTTTTCATCAGATCACTCCCGAACATCCAACCACTTTTATTTATCACGAAAACGAAAATTGCAGGCCGTAAATGAAATCATCCCCGTACTTATCGTGTAGATCACGAAGGACATTGCAACGCTCTCGAGAACCGAGAAGATTATCCAACGAGATAAGGAGTGATTCTTGAAATTGCGACAGAAGGGCGGATCCTTAACAACAACCTTTTCCATTCCCTGCTACCTTTTGAACCCTGAAAAATAACGCTTTTAAAAATAATTGATGACGGGTTTGCAGGATTCAAACACAAAAATGTCATCCTTAGTAATAGCGGCAATAACGTTGAACCCCCGCAATTTCACGCTAAATATGCCTATAAGTTACAGTTTTAGCTCAGCTGGAAATTATTAATGAGCGGTTAATGGGTCCATAAATTCTAGATGCGCTTTTATTTATTCATCCTCGGATCGAATTCGTAATTAAGAGCGAAAAAATCACGAGAACTTGACGAATGTTCCCACAAAGAAATTCCGGTCGACAAATGATCCTTGAACAGCGAAGGGATTAAACAAAATCCACTCTTGTCGCTCGGAGGAAGAGTACCGGATTAGAACGTAAAGCATTGGGAGTCCCGTCGTCAATTTTGCATGCGCTACTAAAAATTCAATAAAAACCCCTCTTGTCAGATATGTCGATAGCGAAGTCAGCGACGTGCGTTATTCAGATTTTCCATCTCCTTTATTTCAACGCATCTAAGCTTTTGTCATTATGCATGCTAGCCGTAAACCCACTTCCAGCACTAGTCCGTTAATGCAATTTCTGTTGCCGCACCAAACGAAGTTATAGTAATGGGTTTTACGGGAAAACAATGTTAAATATCTATGATTACTAAATTTAGGCGTAATCTTCTCCGGAGTAATAACCTTGAAGGTGCAGTGCAACACAGTGCTTTTGATATAATTAAGTGATGTTTAATTAAAAGCGGTGCTCGACATTAAGCTTTAACGACTGTATTAAGTCAAAAATAAACGCGGCGAATGATCGAGTCGGAATGGCTTTTAATCTACTTAAAAGTTTTTACGTGTGTTACCTGCTTTTATTTGCTGAATTAAAAAGCCCCTACAGCTTGTTTATTAATGGAAGTTGTTTTGTCTGGGAATGTGTCATAACAGTAAAGAAGCGAATAAGTTATTGATGAAGTACATGAGAAAAAATATCTGCCAATGCACGAATGTGGATTCGTTAAGAAAATCATATACTTAGAAGCCAAAAACATAATAAGATAATTTTATTTGGAATGAGAACTCTAAGTCTTGCCACCAAAAATTATATTGAAGTACTACATGTTTCGGCTAAAATTAGCCATCATCAGGTACAGACTAGAAAAATTACTTGTTGAAAAAATATACAGGGAGGAGGAGGTAACTTACATCAGCAAGCGATCATTTAAATTTGAGGTTAATTAAAATTTGAGGTTAGACACTTAATTCATAACTACTGAAACACTGAAAGGTAAAATATAGATTAATTATCAACCAATAGTCACTAACTTACATTATAATAGAAAAATTTGGAAAAATCCATGAAGGATTATGAAGAATTAAAGAAATTCAAATTTAACGAAAATGCAGTCGCATGATGGCAGATGCGAATGACAGCATTTGGTGAATTTAGTTTTAAGTCGTGTGTTCAAATGGGGGCGGGAAATTTGAATACAAATTTACTTTGTGCACGGGGTGACACTAAACGTACAGGTGCAATTAAAACTCACATTGAGGCAAGAGCAGGACAAACAATTCTAAAGAACTCCTTCCCTTCTATAACTTCTTTTTGGGAATTTAAGCATATAAGATCACTATTGTGAAGTGTTTTAAAAATTTCCATATTCTCTAAAATGCAACGTTTATAATACAAAGGACAATGATGAATTAGTTTAAAATTCTTATTAGGATCAAAATTATGGTTATTGAACAAAATGTGATTGGCAAATTTTGAGTGGGTGTTACATATGCCTGAATTTTTATTAGAATTAATTTCTCTAAGATGTTCGTTAATCCTCACATTGAGGGATCTCCCGGTTTCACCTATATAGATTGCTGGACAATTTTGGCAAGAAAGTGAGTAAACACCAGATTTGAGTTTAGGTGGAACTTTGTCTTTAGTGTGTTGTAAATGTCTCTTTAAAGAGTTATTCGTTTTGAAAGATATAGCAATATTGTGTTTAGTAAAAATCTTTGATATGTTAAGAGAAGCTTCACCAAAGAAGGTTAATCAATGTTTTTATAGACAGAAAGATGGGCTGGCAATGGGCTCGAATTTGTCCCCCCTCCTAGCGGAGTTTTTTATGGATAATCTGGAAAATACAAAAATTCTAAACAACAATAAATTCGTTCATAATATCTCTTTCTGGTATAGATATGTAGACGATTGCGTCATGTTATTCAACGGATCTTTAGCCGAATTACAAGATTTTGCGAACTATTTGAATACTATTCATTCGAAATTGAGTCACAGAACTCCCTGCCTTTTCTAGATATTCTTTTGATCAAACACTTAGATAAGTTTAGTTTCCAAATATACAGAAAAGACACAACAACTGATCACATTATTCCGTTTGATTCCAATCACCCATATTCGCACAAAGTAGCTGCCTTTCATTCGTTATTTCATCGACTATTTTCTATACCATTAGATAAATCTAGTTTTCTAAAAGAATTTGACACCATTAAACAAATAGCGATAAGTAATAACTTCCCATTAAGTTTATTCTATAGATTGTTTCAGAAATCCTCCCTGAAACATCTTTCATTTCCCACAGTTTCAGCCCAGAGTCCAGTTAGGCTTTTTCGTTCGTTAACCTTCTTTGGTGAAGCTTCTCTTAACATATCAAAGATTTTTACTAAACACAATATTGCTATATCTTTCAAAACGAATAACTCTTTAAAGAGACATTTACAACACACTAAAGACAAAGTTCCACCTAAACTCAAATCTGGTGTTTACTCACTTTCTTGCCAAAATTGTCCAGCAATCTATATAGGTGAAACCGGGAGATCCCTCAATGTGAGGATTAACGAACATCTTAGAGAAATTAATTCTAATAAAAATTCAGGCATATGTAACACCCACTCAAAATTTGCCAATCACATTTTGTTCAATAACCATAATTTTGATCCTAATAAGAATTTTAAACTAATTCATCATTGTCCTTTGTATTATAAACGTTGCATTTTAGAGAATATGGAAATTTTTAAAACACTTCACAATAGTGATCTTATATGCTTAAATTCCCAAAAAGAAGTTATAGAAGGGAAGGAGTTCTTTAGAATTGTTTGTCCTGCTCTTGCCTCAATGTGAGTTTTAATTGCACCTGTACGTTTAGTGTCACCCCGTGCACAAAGTAAATTTGTATTCAAATTTCCCGCCCCCATTTGAACACACGACTTAAAACTAAATTCACCAAATGCTGTCATTCGCATCTGCCATCGTGCGACTGCATTTTCGTTAAGTTTGAATTTCTTTAATTCTTCATAATCCTTCATGGATTTTTCCAAATTTTTCTATTATAATGTAAGTTAGTGACTATTGGTTGATAATTAATCTATATTTTACCTTTCAGTGTTTCAATAGTTATGAATTAAGTGTCTAACCTCAAATTTTAATTAACCTCAAATTTAAATGATCGTTTGCTGATGTAAGTTACCTCCTCCTCCCTGTATATTTTTTCAACAAGTAATTTTTCTAGTCTGTACCTGATGATGGCTAATTTTAGCCGAAACATGTAGTACTTCAATATAATTTTTGGTGGCAAGACTTAGAGTTCTCATTCCAAATAAACTTTTGATGCCACTTTGAGACGATGGATTATTACCTATTAATAATAAGATAAACAAAAACTGCAATAATCCCCCAAAAGCAACTAGTACCTACATAGCTTTACTCCATTAGCCAAGTATTTTACTACAATATGTTTTCTAAGCACAGTGTTTCATTTTCGTCGTTTGTTACCCCCTTCCCCCCACCCCAAGAAACGAAAGTTTAAGCAACAGCTCAACTAACAGCTTTGCGGAGAAAGCCAGTGAAAGCTCACAGCCTCGACATGAACGAATTAAAGTAGTAGGAGAGAGTTAAAATCAAATAACGCCGTTTAATTATTCACTTGCTTCTGCGTTGATCCCTGGGAGGCCCTCGCGGTACAATTTCTAAATCCACAATTTTATTTCCAACCCGAAGACAAATCCATATTGAAACGTGCACGAAGCGAAAGCACAATAAAATTTATTTACACTTTTACTAACCTCGTATTTCTTATGGCGTGCGGAAATAACAATAAATCCATAAACAAACGTAAATTTCCAGGTTGGAAGGTAAATATTTATTAACTGTGTTTTACGCTCCGCGGTTTGCTTGGGAGGATCGGATTCGCGATTCTTCATTAAGTTTCTCAATATTCGCAGAAATTGGTGGGATTGGTTCGGACAAATTTTATATTGAAGGAAATTGAGTAATCGAGATATGAAATTACTTTTCATGGGATTTGACGAGGACAACTGTCACAAAGTTTAGTGATGGATCATTCTGATGATTTTATATTTACTTCAATTACCCGATTCTGGAGTTTTGTGGAGAGAACTAAATGCAATTTCGTCGCTCATTTCACCATTTCCAGCAAGCAACATCGAAGAAATTTTAAACGGACACTTTACTTTAAATTGCAACTTTGGATTGATAACTTTATTCTATTGGAAACAATTCTTGATGCCACAGTGGAGACCTAAACCTAAAAACGTCTCAAATATTTTTTTCCTTGGACCAGATCAGACTTATATGGACTTGTTCTTAATTTTATTCTTCATCCGAAATGGGCATTGACGATTTTTTTACCAGAACCGACAAAAAGGTATTTCAAAAAAACTGAAAAAATTTTAAAAAATATGAAACCACGTTTTTTGATTTATTCATTGCAATATCTCGGAAACGGTTCAAGATATCACTTCAGTTTTTTTTTTGTTTCAAAGTACAGACCTGAGCGATTCGTACGGTATCCCTCACTACGATCAATGTTTCGTGCGCCCTTTAGAGTTCGACCGGAAATTTAGCTATTCTTTCATGTATTGAATTTTTCATGCAGCGAGAAACTTTTTATTTGTGGCAATTTCCAAAGATGCTGCGAATAACATTTAGAAAAAACGTCAGGGAAGTTTTTGAAAGAAGGTGCATCTATGTAAGTTGACGAAATATGATTTTTTATTGTGGCACCCGCCGCCACGCGCGACTCTACAGGGTGCTAAATTTTTCATGGTGCATGTATTGGTAACTCCTAAACCATAAGAGATACAGACACGGTTTTGACAATGTCATTAGATGCACCATATCAAACAATGTAAGAATGACAATGACTCGGCGTTCACGTTTTAAATTGTTGAAGCGGGTTTCTTTCGCGGACTTGCACGTACCTAACGAATAACTGAAACGTTTTAAATAGGGTCAGTGGTTGACTTTTATTCTATTTTTATTTAAATTTAACATTGTGGTTAAAATCCAGCTAGCTAATTCGGGTAAAAACTTTAAAATACAAACGTGGCAAAACACTGTTCTCGTCTTGTGTAGTCGAGAGGTCTGACTGAGTGAGTCTGAGGCTCAAGGCCAAAAGAGAGGGCAAGACGTGAGGAAGTTTCGAACGTATACAGTCTTGGCAAAGAGGGACTAAAAACTAAACCGATTTAATTTCTTTGTAATAATGGCGATAAGGTCAATAATAGTCAATAATTGGAGTCTAATATGTGCGTCAGCCTATAATAACTGCTTTTCTGCCTAGGGCAATAAAATGCTACAGCGCCCTAGGGTACTCACAGATCAATCCTTAAATATGCACATTGCAGGTACATTCTTTATTATTTGAAACGTCCAAGAGCGAACTGTCCAGACCTATTTCAAGCTTTGATCCAATGACGATAAAAACAATAATACCCACCGGGGGATACGACAAGAGTGACTTTTGCAGCGATATGGCGCAGTAAATTCTCACCTGCTTATCAAATTACAAGTGATGTGAGTAACCCAGGTCAGAGGTTGTTTACTCGTGACGTGTAGCCCGAGGAGAAATTGACTTTCTGATAAAATGGGATGTCTCCCGAGAAAGCCGCTCCGTGTGAATTACAAAACAAACACAGAACATCTCTGCGACTAGCCGCCCTTTGAACTTTACAAAACTCTTGTGGATTTTTAAGCACCCCTATCGCTAATTACGCACCCCCAATGCCTAATATTTCCGTCTACCTTGATGCGCACCCCCAATTAAAACAACAACGGGTGATTTATGAATTCCGCTCTTGTTGTTCCAGGGAAAGCCACGCAACCCGAGAGTTTTAATCCTCTTGCTTATCTTAAGGGTGGATTTAGATTGATCGCCCCTGCCCCCCATGATTCTATAAAAGGGTATTTATTTCCATCTGCGGGGCGGAAATGATGATTTACTGCCAACAATTAGGAACTAAAAAATACACCCGGGCTTACCTGGCGTATAACATTTGAATGTTTAATGTCAAATTACACCCCGAAACTTGCCGGTAATAATTAATTTTCGTGGTACACAGAACCGGGTGTAATTTAAATCGTGATGGTTTTAATTACACGAAACTCTGGAAATTTCCGGTTTAATTCCACGTCGATCCCCTTATCAGATTGCGGCGTGATTTTTTTCATCTCAAGGTTCAATCACGGTTAGTGCAACTGTCGGGTTAAAAAACGGACCCTCTTTAATATATCACGGTCGGACAGGTCGGTTTTCGTTCGCGATTCGTTTAATCGGCCCTGCCCTATTCACATGCAGACGCCTTTTAAAACGGTCGCGAGGAGGTTTGACCCGGATTTTTCCAAGTTTCTAGTGTTTTATTCGGCAATTTTCTTAATTGCAGATGGCAAAAAACGCGAATGCCGAACGCTGCGGAATTTATTAGCTGCTCTAGGAGCGGTTTTCATTTTATTAATGTACTCGCTAATTACTTGAAATTACTGCGGAAATATGCCTCTCGGGGTTATTGGAGTTTCAAACGATACTTTGTAGGAAAATCTGATTTCATTTCGTTAATATCAAAACCTTTTTAATAGTCTTGCAGATACTTTGCTAGTGATAAGACCTGAAACAAAACTTTCGAATTGATTAACAAAGAGTTAACTGTTTCAGGAGAATAAACGAACAGATTTTCAGAAAGACTGAATTCAAAACAGTAGACTTTAAACAATGCTTAAATGTTAGAAAAAGCGAATTTGAGAAAAAAACCTAACTCGGTTTCGAACCCACCTGCGCGGTGCTTCAAATCGGCAAGACGATTTTCAACTTATTTAAAAAACAGAATTGCGTCTTTTAGTTCGACCAAAGCAGAATACATTTCATTAACAGGAGCATGTCAAGAAATTGACTGGGTGAAAAAACTATTAAATGATCTAAATATGAAAAACGTCAGAGTAACTGTTTATGTAAGTAAAGGAAAATAAGAAGAATAAAGAAGTAGAATTCCTATACCACTCAACAGGAGAAATGTTAGCAGACAACAGACTCTCTACATGCGCAGGAAGTGATATTCTTTAGGATTAATATAATAATTAGGATTTAATATTTTTAATTAAGAAGGGGTGTTAGAATCTGAATAACAATGAAAAACATTAATTGTTGTACTGACAGTTCGGTATTGATAGGAACTTGTAACACATTTGAAGAAAACTATTCACTTTCTACTAGATTCACTATCTCTGATAGTTTAGTCTTTTTAGTGTATACTCTACTGAGGAAAGGAATTAAACATCTTTTGTTACACATTGTTAATTTGTCTTTTATTATGTGTCTTTAATACTATATTTCCAAATAAGGTTATACGTTGAAGCAAGCGCATCATTTTGGGATCTTTAAAATCAATTTTTCTTGGGGAACTTCTGCTAGCAGTTTCTTTTGTTGAGATTTTTTCGTGTGGCCAAGATATATAAAATTGCTCCTGAAGTACCTTTCGATTTCAGCCAAATTCACCCCTTGCGTTTCCGGTACGAGAACGTAAACGTATCCTATGCAAGCCAGAGCTGTTGCTGAGAAGAAATACAAAAGTCCGACAATTCCTCCAAGACCTTCTAGCAAAATGGGGTACACATACAATGCCGTAAACATAGCTAAATTTCCAACACATCGAGCAATGCTATTGGTAACCCCTCTTATCTCCACTGGAAAAACTTCAGCTGCTATAATATGCGGAATAGGGGCTAAACCAAGCATCGAAAACACGATGAATAGCAGTAAAAAGACTACGGGCACCCAGTTTAGAGTAGTCGTTCCGTTTTTTATCCAAAAACCAAATAATCCAGACATAAAAGCAGAAAAACTTACACCGAGAGCACTTCTGATTAACAAATGACGTTTTTTAAATCTCTTGAAAATGTACGCAGTTGATAAGGAAATGATAAATCGTAAAATTCCAATGAAGATTGAAGCCAGGTAAGGATTTACTTTGGTGCCGACTTCTTGGAAGAAAGTTATCGAGTGAAATAAGAAAATAAAGATCCCCGAAAACTGGTGGAGGAAGTAGAGCCCTGTGATGATAATAAACGGTTTGTAAACAGTCGGTTTAAAGAAGTCCCTAAAAGTGACTCCTCCGCTTTTACTCTCTTGAATCAGTTTCAATTCACGTTCCTTTAACAACAGTGCCAATTGAATTTCAGCTACTGAAACATGCTTGTTGATTGGTTGCGGTTGGAACTTGTTGAGCCACGTTAAAGATTTTTTTGCTTCGTCATGTCGGTTTTTTGACACTAGCCACACTGGACTTTCCGGTACAAATATTAGCAAAACGGCGGGAAGAAAGGATAGGACAGAACAGATCCATGCCACTTGCCTCCAAGTCAGCAGCCATCCTAGGATGAAGGTTAAAGTCATTCCAAAAGATGCTAAAGCTGGTGCGAAGGAAAATAGCGATCCTCGCATGTCCTTCCTGGCTATTTCAGTGACGTAAACAATTGCAGGATTTGAACCAAAAGCATTCGAAAAACCTGTAAGGGCTCGTCCGAGGATTATCACAGGCACGTTTTTTGCTAAAGCTATCGCCACCCAACCTGCCACTCCCGGTAGAGACGCCCACCGAACCGTATTCAATCTTCCATATCTGTCCATTAAAACCCCAACAATTAAACTACCCACTAAACTGGTTAACGTGATCACACTGGCAATCCAAGACACGCTTTTGTCATTTTTGTCTAATTTAAAGTCCTCGTCCTTCTGTAACTGTGGAATGAGGATCGCAGAATACGCGAGTGAGATTCCAGTAACGAGATGGTATGACGTCGCTAAGAGAGCTGCGGAAATCTGTGGGACTAGATTCTTGAAGTTTCTTCTTTGGTATGGAGTAATTGAGATGCAGCTGCCCAAAATTTCTTGGTAGGACTGGTCATGGGTGCTTCAAAATAATAATCAGAAAATATTAGGTAAAGCGTTTGGCTTACTTTGAAGACAGACAGGTCTCGCTCATGGGATCCATGCTAACTACAAGTCATCGAATTTTCACTGGCTGCTAGTTGCAAACAATACTATCTTTCGGGTCTTTCATGACAATTGCGTTGATAAATCTGAGTTATCAGTAGAAGTGGAACAGTGAAGAGCAATACTCGACTTTTGATGGAATTTTTTGAACGACGCTGTTAATACACAAATTTTGGGATATAAGATGCTGCTTACTATTGTAACAGAATTATTCGTAGCCTTAATGTCAAAGTATCAAAACTATGTTGTAAAGGCCACGAATCGTTACCTTTTTCCTCCGAACTTGAACTGTTCAAAATTTACGAGTAAGGGAACCTACAAGGATATTTCCTACCCCTAAGAGACCACAAGGGGTCAGAAAAAGTGCCAAAGTTAATCATTGAAACCTCCGAGTAGGTCAATCAACAAGTGCTGCAAAAACTGTCCGATGAGTTCAACGGAGAATTTGGCCTTGATCCGAAATTCCAAAGAAGATCCGCCAAATGTGGCAGAACGTTGTGTTTTGAGCCCGAGATTCCATTTCCAGTCCTCACCAGGTCTGATAGAGCCAAAAAAGCTGAATAAGTGAATTTAAAGAAGATCCGTAACATAACCTCACTTTTGACGACAGGCGCAGGCGACTCGATTTGGAATAAATTTATTAACAATTAATTGATAATTAATTATAATAGAGGAAACGGCGCAACAGCGATCATTTTTCATATATGCCCACCGTTCGACTTGACGTCGAGTTTGAGTCAATGTCCGAAAGCCGAACCGACTTGCCGTCCGACTGGTTTGTCATGTCAGATGGTAATGTTGGTTGGTTGGATGAGGGTGGTTATACTACCAGGTTGAAGAATGGCAGACCATTCCGCTCCATATTCCTCGAAAATACATTTTCCGAGAAAGTCGGAAAAATATTTTCACAGAACCGATATTTCCGCTTAAAATAAAAATCTGGATCCGACCGCATTATATGAGTAATCGAAAACAATAAGTTCAAGTGACCGGAAGTGGAACAATATCTGAAAACGCCTGGATGAAAACGATCCGCGACGCACAACAACGAAATTGAATTTCCTCCGAGCGGGGACAACGTTAACGAGCGATCAAAACAACGACTATTTTTTCAGGACGCACTAACACCTGTTGAGACGACCCCCGATTTCGAAATTTATTTCGCAGTCTTTCTAATCGGAAGAAAAATCGTTAAAGAAAACGAAGGATTAGCCGCACAATGCCTACAGAAACGTGTTGTCTGTTGTCGCCGCTAATGTAATAAAACGACCTTTGTGACCTCGTGCCTAGTTTTTCGGTACGCGAGTTGTCAAGTCGCTTTAATGTAATGTGCTAGGAAGCCACTCCGCAATGATATTTAGGACGACTTCCTTAATAACTTAGATCTGGAGGCGGGGAAATTTCAGGAATGCAATTGCACTTTGGTTTGAAATTTACGTGTGAAATCTCATTAAAATAGGTGTTTTTGCCATCCCCGGAGTGTTCCAGATGCTATTACAACTTCACCAGTAGTTGTCTATAACGGAACTTGCAAGATGTAATTTCGTCGGAACAATGATGTAATACCTAGAATATCCGAACTTTTGGTCTTATCAATTTATTATCGAGAGCGTGCATCCATTCAATTACGTCGAGATGCCTTTGTGTGCACAAAGGGGGGGTTATTTTCGGAATTTCGAAGTGGATTTAGATACTTATCATGATCCGAGTTTCGATCGAACTGTCGCGTCGTTTTAAACTTTTTTGTAAAGCTGAAGGATACCTGTTAGATTTTTTTTTTGAGTAAATTAAATACAAACTTCTTACAAATAATTTCTTATGAGAGTCAGAAAGTCAGAGGGTTTTGTGTTGTTTTGTTGATGTTTTCGTGAACATTTGAAGCCATTAAAAAGGACAAGCGAAATGGTATTTTTGTTTAAACAAAGAAAACAGCCCATGGGGACTGGTTTGCGTCGCTATTGATGCAGAAATGATTGTTTGTTCTGGATTTGGCTTCATGCATACGAAATATGGAATTTGAAATTATTTTTGTGGTGAAATCCGGCACCCTGTGTGTTTTTCTAGAATCTCAAGGGAGAAAAGTAATGCGTCACTTTCTAGTACTCCACGATTTGCCTATCCCTTTGAAGTGGAAAACTAGTTAAATATATAGAGTGTGATTTTCGCATTTCGATGTAATTCAGTGTACCCAAGCAATTTTGTTGCATAAAAGGAGGTGGCTACTGCAGTGTGCTGACGTCATTTCCGGTTCCCAGCCGCAACCCGATCCTTGCAATATAAATAGTTCAAGACCTGCCCTGTAAAACTTCACAAGAAATTTCATCCCCGATCATTTTACGGCGAGTAATTCATCAGTATCCGGAAGATGAATTTGTTTGTGTATATTTTTGCCGTATTCTTTACGACGCCATAAATTTTTTGCGTGTTTTCCCCATAAAAACTGGGATGACCGAAAATGGTGGAGGCGCCTGGCCAGAAACGTCTTCGTCGCTAATGCCAAGAATTTAGCAGATGCACGTTCTGATTTATTGCATGGCTGCAGTCTCGATGAAATATCGATAAACTTTTATAGGTCCGTTTTTTCTTTAACTTTACATGACTCAGCCCCTCCTTGAAGAGATATGAAATGGGGGTCGACAACGATTGATCCAGGTTTTTATCACCTCCGATTTTTCATCCTGTTAAAGCGTCGATTCGGATCATATTCACATTATTCAATAGCCTATAAAAGGCGAGTACAAGGCGCGATATTTAATTTTCCTGTTTCACACTTGGATTGTCTCCAGTGAAAATTTATGGGCTGCTGCTGCGAAAAAAGTTTAATTGTTTTTGTGCGGAGATCCGATAATGGCGTTTATAACATAAAGCGCATTTAGTGAACGGCTGATTTCATTTTAAATTTACCAAATTTCGTCGATGATTCGTTTTCGTTTTGAAAATTATTTGCATTGTGTTCGGAATGAGTTTTATCTATAAATATACATCACGGTGACATGAAATAGTATTGCATACGAAGTTAATGTTTTGGTTAATGTATTGGAAATCACCGCATTATTTTATCATTATGTTAAAATCCCAGAAGTGTCCATATATTGCCCTATTAATGAGAGAATAGGGTTAAACATTGTTTATGGGTTAAATTCGATACTTAGGTACATAAGTAATGTTTCTTCAATCAATTCAATTACATTATAATAACAATAACGTCTTATTTAGCGATAGAGGGAACTGCATATTTTTATTTACCTACAAATATCTCTTGGCTCAATATAATATTCTGAATTCTGAACTAAGCACTACCGCCATCATTGCAGTTTCAAATCCTGGCCTGCCTTCCATAAGTTATGATTTGCCCAACAAGCGTGCAAAATAACAATTAATGCACGCAAAGAATTACAGCATAGCTAGTCGTACTTAACTGAAACACCCCCGGATTACATCCAAGGCTTACGACAAATTACAGGCGGAATTACAACATAAATGTTGAATAAATCGGCGGATTATACAACAACAATAAATAACAACGAGATCACGTGGCAAAAACGGGGGTAGAGTTAATCCAGTCGGACCGTAACTTGCATACATCCGTAATCTTACGAGCAATAAACGTAGGGTAATGGGCAGAAACTCAAACTGGAGATTGATTGTTAAATATTCAGGTGGTTGTGGCGACCGTAAATCCCCATTATTTGCTACATGTTGGCAACTTAATGTTTCATGGCAATCTCTGATTATTAATATTAAATCACCTCTCTTCGTTGGGGAACAAAATTCGAGGACGGTCATTCCGTTTTGAGAAACTATCAAACGATCGATGTGCTCAAAGCGACCGGAACCTCTGGTGTGAAATGTCCTTTAATGACGTAGTTTTAGTCGAGTGGCGGTAATGGGGATGAAATTGCAATTAATAATACATCTACAGTATTATCTGTGATGTTGGGGAATTTCGTGGCATACCATTGGACGTATGATTTCTTTAGGGGCAACTAAAAACCTGAACAATTCCTCTTTTAATCAGTGAAGCTTTCAGCCAAGTTGAGTAAGTTCAAAAATTACACACATAGCAAATAGATAGGGGAGAGCCGGATCAATTGTAACATATTTTATTCTTTTGGTTTTAACTTCACAAGCAAACATCTAATTCTTAATTAAAAATTTTAAAATGCACCTTGAGCACGTCAATATTTGACAATCAAAGGAGCAAAGACAAATTAATGTATTTTCAAACACACATGGATTATCTGCCAAATATAAACTACCACCCTTGGGAGAGAAACAAAATACTATTTTACTGTGCAAACAGTTTCCATTTCAGTTATTAGGTTTCACTGAAAAACGCCGTGTTACAATTGACCCCTACGTATATTTGAATAAAATTACTTGCTTTAAAAGTGTTACTCTTGCTTTAATAATTACATATTTTATATTGTGACTCTCTCTCTCTCTTTATCTAATGTTGCCTTATGCAACGTTTTATGGGCGCCACCTCATTTTACTACGCTCGAAAAGGAGGAAAAGAGTACCGACGAGAGCGACGTCACTATAATTGAAGGGTGCTTCCGGTTGGCTCAGTGAAGAGGGGGTGGGTAGGTCTCATGAAGGACGACGAATCTATAAACTTTCTCTTTCTCTTTCTAATTCTACTAAATAAAACACCAACACCTAATTCTAGCTGAACACGTCTATTTACAATAATTACAATTAATAATATAACTGGACAAGACGGGGAAACTAAGGGGGCGACATTATGGTGACATGACTACGGTGTGACTAAGGACTCAAAGCACTGGGGTTCTCCCGGAGGGAGGGAAGGATTTTAGCCCGCCATGGGGTTTTCTAAGGGGGCTGCAAGGAAAGGATATTGATTATAATTGTTCCGCGTGACTCTAACAAAAGGGCGTAGTTTGAATTTGGAATAAATAAACCGGAAAGTATCCTCTCGGATATGTCTTCGAAAAAAGCGTGTCCACGTTCACGGTAGCCTTTATGTGCTTACCAACGGGCTTTGGAGAGAAGGGAACTGGAGAAGTCCAAGTTGTTCTCTAAATGAACGATTGCTCGCACTCCCTTATATCCTATCTCGGACGTCTCAGTATTGGTGGTTCTTTCCGCCAACTCCATCTGTTGGTCTTCCCAAACGGCTCCAACACACTGAACCTAGTTTCTTAAACCTCATTCACAACCACTTTACGTACGTGGCATAACAAAGTTTAACAATCGTCAACAATGGCTAGAAAAGTCAGAAGCTGTCATGAATAATTGTTGACCATTGTTAAACTTTGTTACGTTACGTACGTAAAGTGGTTGTGAATAAGGTCTTATATGGAATCACTGAGAATCCTTGCCAACATCAGGTAACATCGGCGACATCTCTCGCCTGACAAGCTATCCTCTCCTCCTGTCAGCTTCTGACACCTGACGCCAGCCCAAGTCTGCCTCGCCCCCATCTGGCTTCTCTTGCCCCGTTGCTGCTCTCACGGGTCCCTGACGGCTTTCCCTGAGTGGTCCTTACGTCCAGGTACGGCTGTCATTCCCCATAGTCCCCTATTTCGCTTGTTGTAGGACGACCTGCTTCCTCGGAGATATTCACAGGACATGAAAGGGAAAGTTTAGATGGATTAATAGGGATCTAGGGCTTAGGGAACCCCGCAAGAGACAACCTGGGTCGGAGGCAAGTGACGACCACCATTTCCTAGGCTAAACGCCTGCACTCTTAGAACAGGAATGGTGGTGGTTCGTCACAATATAAACAGAACTATATTTTTAAATTAGACATAGGATATTTTCGAAGCATGTTCCGTGGCCACTCAAATACCATGAAGCCATGGCAAGCAGTGTTTAAACAAAATTTTAAACATGCACTGTGCTTTTGAGTGCCCAGAAGCACGAAACCGGTCCACAGTTTGTTGGTTGGCGGTTTGGCAAATTCAAGCATGTTTAAAATTTTGTTTAAAAAAATTATTATTATTTAAAATAAACTTTATATGTGTGTACAATTTCTTTTGATGTCGAAACAAATTATTTCAATATCGTCTGCTCACGCCGTCACGCCAAGTTGACTCATGACTCACGCCCGCTCGTAGCAGATTTACCTCCGAGTAATTACGTGCGGTATTTTTATTAACAGAAGTCAGCCCTGGCTGGACTACTTTAATTTTAACACGCTCCACCGGACATCACTCTTCCACCGGAACTTCGAGCATAAGAAATCGCGCTTCCCCCCGCCATAATTTATTTTTATGGCCGGCCTATTTGCGTTCGAAATTACCATAAGAGCCGTGAGTTCTCGCCCACCTTGCAACAAAGTGGCACAAGACCCAACATTGTCAAGGCGATTAATTTAATTCGTGGACCGTTAACAATGAAACGGCCATTACCCGAAGCCGTCCCGACTAACACTAAGTCAGTCTGGAATGTTTTCAGGGAGACGTTGCGAAATCTTTAATAGGCACTTTAAAATACGACTAACGTCCAAACTGGCATTCCATGCAACATTAAATCGCACGGTCGAGGATGCACTCTTCCACCATATTTCAATCGATTACATCCAAGGTCGCGGGATTCCTTCCCTAATCCGGTGTCTGAATTGGAAATCTCGGGGTCCTCCAAGTGTACGTTAAGGATAATAAACGGTGATCTGACAGAGTGCGCCGTTATGTGACTTACGAAACAAGTCGGAGACATTCGCTTTTTCAATGTCCATTCAGGTCTGTGACAGGTAAATTTTTTATCAAATCCTGTCCGTTTATCTGAACACAACATTACGCATACGCTTTTTCAAGGTTTGGGTTGATTTTGTCTGGGATGAGTCAACTAGGATGAGCTACTTTTTGAGATGACTTATTGGTCTTGGATAAGTTGACGCATATGGGATGAGATGTGACTTGGGATGAGTTAGTTATTGTGATTACAGGATTATTGATCATCATAATGTTATCTTAGTTGATTATTGGGATGACTCGGTCTGAGATGAGTTGTCACCTAGGATGAACTGCCTTTTGGGATGAGTTGTCCGTTAAGAAGCGTTGGGATGAGTTGTCCGTTGGGATGATGCACCCCTCCACCATATTTCAATCGATTACATCCAAGGTCACGGGATTCCTTCTCTAATCCGGTGTCTGAATTGAAAATCTCTGAGTCCTCCAAGTGTACGTTAAGGATAATAAACGGTGATCTGACAGAGTGCGCCGTGATGTGACTTACGAAACAAGTCGGAGACATAATTGCAAATTCCTAGCTTTACATGTTGGAAATTGGAATTGTTGCCGACGTTTACTATTTGTTGGGATTATTCGAATTTTCGAGAATTTGACCCGGATGCCGTTTGTCAGATGCAAGGTCTACTTAATCAGTGGACGACTTGAAGGGAATTAAGCTGCCGTCGTGAAGTTTGCTGCCTGAAATTAACATGCAACCAAATTTCGATGCATCCCGCGCTTTATTTGTTCGTTATTCTAAATTATATTTGATTGATGAACTATTGGAACTAAGATTGGATCCTGAAACTTATTTAAAGTGTAACAGATGTTAAATTTAATGGTATATCAACATCTGATGACTATCAACTATATTTAGAGTAAATGGCACATCGATTCCAACTAATTGAAGATCAATAATTTGGCCTGTTCTGTTAACTAGTTCTTCGCCAAATCCTAACCTGAAGTAGTAATCAATAATCATCTTCAAAACAAAGCGAAAGATAAGAGGCCTTGAAGGCTAAAGTGTAAGTAAGTGGACGTGCAAATCTGGTGGATGCGCCGGGATAGGATGTAGCTCACCGCTTAATTTTAGTGCCGTAGCAGTATGCGAGGCACTCTTGTTTTAGCTTATTCGCTCGCTCGCTCCTCAGTCTGCCCGTCGCACAACTTGAGAACGGATTGAGATACCGGGCTGAAACTTGGTATATGGTGTTTCCCTTTCAGTATTCTGTTGATTTATATTGATGAATGTATCCTGCTGTTGGATAATAAATTGCTATTATTATTATACGGTTTTGTCTCCAGAAAAGTAAGGCGGGGATTGCTTTTGGGCCATATCGGACTATTAATTGCAATAACTCGAGAACTACTGAAAGTGTCTTACTATGCACGTTCGACCGTCAAGTCCGTTGAACGTGAGGGGGTGCCAATTTCGGGGGATGAAAACCACAAGAAATATGATAACTCCGAAAGGGTTGCACGCAGCTATTTCAAACTTAACATACACACATATTTCGATGAAATTTTGATGAATACATTTTTATTTATTTCTTCCGAAATCTTGTTGATTTATTTATGAACAACCGAAGTAAATAAATACGCAAGAAGTTATGTAACACCATAGAAATAAACTCACTCCTGTAAATCATAAAGGGGTGAAATTAGTAGGGGTTGAAAACATGCATCTAACAACTCGTCGCAATTTTTTAACGAATTGAATTAGGGCGGTGAAATTGAAAACACAATTTTCTTTAGAGCATGTGGGGGTGGTGAAATAGGGGTTAAAACGTTCATGAAGCCCTGTAATTTGACGCAGAGAAGCAATATCTTCCGTGAAACTGTGAGATCTTACACATTGCATTTTCGCGAAAATAGGAGTGAATTTTAAGAGAAATTTATCGATGGGATGAAATTTAAGGGTGGAAACTCGAATTTTCACTGAATGATAGGTAGGGTTGAAATTTTCCCTTCGATAGCTTTCTATTTACAACCCTCAAAATTTTTGTTTTTTTCTGTTCATTATCTCATTTTTAATTCTGTAATGCAATTTTTTAACATTTCGCCTTTTTGACACATCTGTGCGTCTGCGGAGGCGCTATTACTAGGTGCAGATTGAAAAAAAAATCCACCAGTAAGACCATTATTATTGCTTTATTGTTGCGACAAAAAATGCTTGATTCTCCGAGTAGCACTTAAAGAAACCTAAGGCAAAAACAAAACAAAGAAAAATGTATCGATATGCAGCTAGAAGTAGTATAAATCATCACTTTAGTTTCCCGGAGCGCAAGATTTATGTCCCAGCTACGAACGTGCTCTACTAAAACTACTAATAGTAAGATCCGGCAGTGTTCCTTCTGGCCTCAACTTCCTTAAAAAGTCAACTTACCCAAGCCCGAAAATATTTATGAACCACAACAAGATGGTCGTTAATAATCCGTCAGCACCTTCATTCGAAAACATCGGGGATAAGAAATGCAGCTGTTTTGACCTCCAGCCCCTATTGTCCTCCATCCTTTGTTTCCGGCTGTCAACACGGTGATGCTGCAGTTATTATTGTGGGAATCGATATCCCTTCTGGAGATGATAGGTAAGCTAACAAAGAATCTGGTGACGCGACTAATGAACTAAAAATATCCCACCGCTTTGAAATTCTAATAGGGCATAGAAATAGGCCGTGTCAATAAATCATGGATTTATCAATTTTCAGACGCGGCTTTCATTATTTTGTAATTTGGGACGTCGCGCGCAGATGTCTGGCATTAACCTGACGAGAAATACACCAGTCTTAATCAGTTAACGAAAATTTAATTTCGAGAACTCATCTCGCGTAATTATAAGTCTGAGATGGAGATAATCCATGAGAAAAACTCTTGGGAAAAATCCGCAACATATTTAAATAAACTCTCGGACGATATTTTCTCCTTTTCCGCATAAAAGAAGGCAATTTTCGCCTCATTGACAACGTAATCATTTTACTACTAGCGAAAGCCGGAGCCAGAATTCAGCTGACATCAGAGTTCTATACTGCATGGAAGGCTTAAGGGCCTGTATCTGACAGCTCGCTACGGGGTCATCCATTATTTGGAACCGACGCATTGACCGAAAAAGACTCCGAATATTACACAGACGTACCTCTCGTATGAAGGTGTCTGAATGAAAATATGATAGAGTTTAAATTGCATTTTCAACTCTGCAGAAAGGACGTGACTACGTTACGAATGCCAAATGATAGAGAAGATTACTTTTGTTTCGTACTTTTAGTAAACTATGTACATGCGTAATTTATTCAGTGAAATTCGAGTCCCAACGTTTTGATTTATGACTCATTTAAAATAGATCACAGTTTGGAACATCGTCTAAAAGTTCGCATTGAATTTACCGTCTCAACTCTGCATTAAATCTGGGATGAAAAATTTATCAAAGCGCCTTTATACGCTTTAATAAATTGACTCTAGACTTACTTTATTTGTCAGATTCTATGGAGTTTTGTTAAAAGATTTTGCTTTTTAGGTCGGAAACTGAATAGATGCGACGCATTCGAAGAGAGTCGCTATGTTATCCTGGTCACTGCATTTTCCATTGTTTTTTTTCCGTTTTTTGAATAAATAACTCGATGTGAATTCGAAATAAATAAACCATAGCTTACAAACAAACATGACTAAATACGAATTCAAACTGCTTTTAATTTAATTTTTTTATTGAAAGTCCTGTAAATTCACTACGACAAAATCAGATTGTACCGATTGCTCACTCGCGAGGGTTTAACCACTAGACAAATTTGCAAAAAAAAAATCGCCCAAAACTAACCGAAAAACAGTAAAAAGTTGCTCAAAAGTGGGGTGTTTCTAATACAAATTTTCCACCACCAAAGTTGTCCATTTTTTTAAGTTGCTAATGAATTTACTAAACACAAAAAATAAATTGTTAAACTTTGAATATATAATTTTAAAAAAATCAATTGAACGGCCCATTGTTAGATCGAGCACCCTATTTTGCACGCCATAAATTAATGAATATCATTTAAAAGTTCTAAAAACCAGTAAGTGCCGATTTTTCCATCTCATGTTAACTTTGACATATGAGGGTTATCATCACCATACTTTCCATTGTGACAGTTGTTTCTATGGAAATGACCTTGTGTTTTGTGTTAAAGTTGTGCCCTAAGCGTTTTTTGTTTTAATAATATTCTCCTCAAAAACTGGTCGATAAATATATTCATATATCTTTTTGAATTTTATTTTAATTTATATTTTAAATTTTTATTAAGTTTTATAAAGCCCTGTTCCGTGTAGGTAAAACAATTCGAACTAAATTGCCATTTATTATCAATTGATAATTTAGTTATCATTATTTTATCACCGGCAACTGTCTTCGTAATCATTTTCAAAAATTAACCGAGCAAATAGCATGCACTAGTGATATTGTAAACGATTACTTCCAAATCTGCTTTTAAACCAATCAATTAGACTCATTTTAAAATTTCTATCCAATCAAATTCATTTAAGAGCGATTAATGCGTTTTATCGGAGTTTGCACGAGTCATTTAATCGTTTCCGCTGACGACTTGATTTTAAACACAATTTTTTCATTGCTGAAAATCATTACGTAAACAAAATTATGGGAAATAGAGGTCTACAAATACGACCAACAGACACAAATCCTACACGCATGTGATGTCTTCCTTCGACAAACCATATTTTAGCTGTTTTTGCACTGATTTCTTCTGGACATAGCCTAAAAATTCAATCATCATCATCATATTGGGCTTTTGAGTATAGGCAACCGCGGTTTAAAAAATCACAGTTTTATCAAAATAAAGAGTTTAATTTGTGATATAATCTTACCGAATACCACTCGTGCGTCGCTATTGCAATTGGCAAAATTTTTGAAATAATCACTCAAGCTTTTTTGCCGTATAGGTAAAACAATTCGAACTAAATTGCCATTTATTATCAAAGATTAATCAGATAAGACAATTTAGTTCTCATTATTTTACCACCGGCAACAGGCTTTCGTAATCATTTTCAAAATTTAATCGATTAAATAGCATGCACTTGTGGTATTATAAGCGATTATTGAATTTAAAGTTTTTGACAAGATCATACCTGTATGCAACAGTAAAACAACTTTTATGGGGTAACTTCATTAGCTCCCTTGCTAACTTCTGTTATAAAATTAAATATTACATATTTGAACGTCATTTTCTGTAGAAACTATGTACCTTGCCTTGCCCAATATTGGTAAAATGCAGATGTGTTTCGTTCGGTATACATACATGAAATGAGCTTAACCCATCCAAATTAAATTAACATCGACATACTTTAATACCTCATTGCCCTGATGTAATAACAATAAGTCTAATGCCTGTTGATTAAAATTACAAATGGATTGGCATTAAAGCACGAATGAAACAGACTCCGAACCTAATGAAACGTAAACATATCTACATCAAAGATCTCAGCGCACTTCTGAAATATTACCGTCATATATCACCGACATTAAATATACGTTTCATGATGAAATGCTTTAACAAACTACAACTGATATGATAATTCTAGAATTATTTTACAGAGCTGGGTAGTATCCGAGTACAGTATCCGATTACTTTTATTGTGCCCGAAGACTGATGTATTCAAATACATTTTAAATTCTGTATCCATTATCCGTATTCGGCCAAACATTTAAAAAGTATCCGAATAAGAATACTTTTTAAATAACAGCGGATACTCGCAGTCACCCAATGTGCTCGATCCGATCACTCCTATCGAACGAACGTGCACTATTTGTTTGGGCTGGGTTGCTAAATTTTCAGTGCACGTGCACGTTTTTTTATTTTTAAACGGATCCGAATACTTTATTCGGATACTTTTTTTTAATCCAAGTATTCGTAATTTGCATCGGATCCGGTATTCGAATACGTTTCACATGTATCCGTACCCAGCTCTGATTATTTACCAGTAAATAACTTGCAACTTGCATCGAATAATTTACAAAGTAAAGTTTGAATAGTAAAGCTCCGTTTGCTTGGTCGCTTTATGGGCTGTAAAACATCGAAATAAAATTGTTGATGGACCTCATATAAAAATAATATCGCCGCCGCAGTGGAAGGACATTTTGTTGGTATTACCGCAGACAACTCCCCTCTATAGTTTGGAGTTGTGGTCAGGAAAGTTGAACTGGAAGTTTCGCCAGCCCCCGGTTTGATTACGTACTTCTGTTATGCCCCGGGTGGGTGGTCGTCTGCGATTTAATTATAGAAATTTTCGCCGAAATATAAAAGTAAAAATCGCTCCCAGTGCATAGGAACGGAATTTTCTTCTAGATTATTATTAATGATTACTCAGATTTTTCCCCTCTCAGAAGTGAAGTTGATTAATTTCCTTCTCGCTTTGAGAGGCCATTCGATCCTGTCTGGCCTTTTTCTTAGATCACTGAACGTTTGTTTATTAGCATTATCGAGAATAGTTGCTTTGTTCATTAAAACGTCGCCGAAATGAAATTTATTATCTTTTTTCTTCGTTTTTAATCTCGACAGGGTAGTTCAATTTATCATCCGGATATTAAAACCGCAACACTTTAATTGTGAGATATAAATCCTTTTTCTGAGAAACATCGCGGACTTTGGCCAATGTTTTATATCCTAAGTTATGGGGGGTATTAGAAACTTTCAGGTGTAGCTATTTAAAGTTTGTTTGAAAGCTTTTGTAGAGTGGCTGTTAAACGGGAAATTCCTGGATTTTTAAGGCCGTACATCTCTGACGTACAAAACTAACACGATATTAGATCTCACCTAAAAGTTTGGGCTATTTTCCAATAAATTGTTGTGACAACTTTTAGGGTTAAAGACCAACGGCTGATTTACGCACATGCACGCTTTGGGGACTTCGAAATCGAGGCCTTTATACGGTCTCTTGTGTTCTTAACCTTAAGCTTTAACATGTCAATCAATGTCATTTGTGTTAGATTTAATAATAACTTGAAATTTTTATGGGTTCATATACCTATAAAAATGCTATTTTGACACATTTACAGACTTTGTTACTTCCGGTTTACCGGAAGATACGTTAACTTGGTTATTTTAAATAGCAAGTTGCCTTTTTTTTTACCCGACAAGTGAAACATCAAAAGAAAGCCCAAGGCTTCTAGTTTCAACCCTCCAAGTTTGGTTCCTTAATCTTCAATCGTTTGGAAGATACAAGTTTTTCTATTACGCATTGCACTAAATTTTTAGATACAAATTTTGACATATGTCAAAAACGGTGACAGTTAGGTGGCAAAACGTAGGTGCGATAAATTCACAATTAAGAGTCGAATCCGAATTTAAAATCAAAACGAGGGCTTTCCATTTAAAATGACAAAGATGGCGACCACTTCCGGTAAAACCGGAAGTGCTAATGGGGGCTTGGAACTGTTTTATTTTTGGTTTGTCTCGACGATTATGGTATAGTACCAAAAAAAATTCTACTATAAGTAGATCGCCAAAGGTTTTTAATGAACGGTCGTCGTGAATCACCCTGTATAATCAAATGGCTTCCTAGATCAGGGGCGTACGGTATGGGGGTGTTCCAAAGACACGTGCTCCATCAGCTTCGGGGGGTCCGGCCTTGAGTATTCTAAAGTGCTTGGAAAATGTGGAACCTTGACAGATAAAAAAAATTTGTCTGCTGCAACACTATTTTCATAAGAAAGGCTCTAGAAAAGGTCATTGTCATTATTAGGTTTTAAAAGGATTTTAAATACAGGCCCTCATATCTCACTGCGTCCTAGCTCTACATCTTGTGAAAAATGCATGACTGAAAATTGTTGGAAATTGCTAAATATGTCAAGAAAATAAACATGCAAAAGGTATTCGAATACCTGCTCTTTAAAATTTTTACTTATAGGGGCGGCCTCGCAAGTCAAGCACATTTGGCCCCTGAAGTACTAAATCCGCCACTGCTAAAGACACAATAATAATGATCTCGAAATACTGCTATAACACTGGAAAGCAAGTTTTCAACTGTAAGCTTTTTGCTGTAATTCAACAATTTTTCCGACGTTTCCTTAACAAAATAATTTTAAAAATTTTCGTTCTATTAAACATCAGACAAAGAAACATTCACATTACGGCTTGGATAAAACAACCGAATCAGAAGAAACGAAATTAACTTTTTCTCCTCTACCTGAGTTCTCCATAATTAATTTTCCCCAAAAAGCAATGATTACTCACTCTAAAAGGACGAAACATGAACGATGAATAATTACCTTTTGATTACTCGACACCCTCTATTTGTATTTTTTGCGCAGGCAATCATGGAAATTGGTTTGATTTATGTACACGAAGTACCCTTGTTTACCTACCCCTAAATATTCTTTCTCAATTTTCTGTAAAGAGAAGAGAACTAACTGGAATTTAATTTAAAAATATTTCGCTCTGATGATAATTTATAATTTACAGTGCAATATTTTAGCGCAATAACTGTCCGATGTAAACACGTCCGAATTTTTTTCTCGGCTATAATTTGTCGCTTTATGAACGTCAGACGAATCCTCGTTTTTCCATCCTAGTCTTAACCGTTCCTGGATGGACGCCACCGCAGTACTTAATCCGGCATTAAGCCCGGTTATGAAGTTTTAACGCGCGTTTTAGAAACAGCGGAAAACTGTTTCGCATCCGCTTTGTCTCCAAACGTAAACGGATATCCGGTGTAATGTCTGACGAGGCGCGTGCATTTCGAGCACTTTGGATGCGGCCTTGCGGTGATGCTAAGTGATGTATTGGCTTGTATGGGGGTGGTGATAAATTTCTGATGGCGGCGGAGCTTATTTTATGGCCGGAGGCGAACATGCAAAATCATTGCTCGTGTCGTGGATGATGTCTTGAAAAATGTATGGACATAAGAAGCGTTTTAAGGCCCTTTGTGGTGGGAAAGAGCAGGTCGAGGAAGTTGGCTTCATCGATATTTATTATGTGTGAGGAATTACTTCTTTGCTAGATGTGAAAAATAATATATAATTTTTTTCCATAACCTATATGAAATGTTGACATTTTCTACCTCCTGGCCGAAAACGTCACACTTCAGCCTTTGAGGTAGAAGTAAATTATTATTTCCCTTGGGGTAGAAATGCGTATTTCTCCCCTGCAGATTTGACAATCTAGTAGTCACTGGTATTTTATCACCAAGGCAACTGTTCTGAAATAAAATGCTAAAAGATGCGGAACCTGAAAATGCAAATTAATAAAAATTTTTAATGTTTCACAGCTTTTATAGAAACAAATATTGTATTATACAAGGAAGAGAAGCCTCTTTTAGCGTTGGGTGTGATTGTCTCCCTCCGCTGCGCGTCGGGAGACAACTTTACACCTCGCGCTAAAATCCGTAACTTCTCCCTTTTATATAGGGTGTTTTGCAACTGCGTGTAAGTTTTTTAACATTAGATTGCCCATCAAAAATGGTGACGATTGGCACAAAATTGTTTAGGTCGAAGTCGTCTCCTAAGGAAGTGAGGGCTTTACCATAGGGAGCAGTTTTTCTTATTTGGATATGTCTAAAACCACTCATTAAATAAAAAAATACCAAGAATAGTAAAAGTTGCAGTTCAAGCTGCTCTTTACAACAGGCACCACCATTTTTTAAATGCGTGACCTTGAAAAATTTTCCAGTTACCTCAGGTACGGATATCTCTAAAACCACGCATTAAATCAAAAAATACCAAGTATAGTAAAAGTTGCAGTTTGAATTGCCCTTTCTAACGGACACCAGCATTTTTAAAACGCGTGACCTTCAAACATTTTCCGGAAGAAAAATGTCAAAGGTGTCTCCGTTTTCTGGGGATCCCGTGGTCATGATCCAACGAAATTCCCCATGTACATGTATATTCACTGGCTACTAGTGTCCACCAAATTTCATTCAAATCCGTTAATCCGTTCCTGAGATAACTAAGAAAAACTGCTCCTGATGGCTGACTTTAAAGTCCTATAACTTCCTTAGGAGACGACTTCGACCTAAAGAATTTTGTGCCAATCGTTACCATTTTCGATGGGCAATCTGAGGTTAAAAAACTTACACGCGGTTGCAAAACACCCTGTATAATAAATAACCATTTTTCTATACGTAATGTAATTGAAAGTCAGATTTGTCAATTGATTTTCAGAAAGCATCAATTGAAATTCAGAATTCGTCAATTATTGTAGTTCAGAACATATCCTAGTGCGAAGCAACCGAATTAATATAATGCATTCTGAAATGCAAATCTGTACTACAATTGACGGATTCTGAATTTCAATTGACGCATTCTAAAATTAATGTGACTATTATGAACTGCAATTGACTCTTTCTGAATTTTTTTTTTTTTTGAAAGACTAATTTGAACTACAATAACTGACGGATTCTGATATTCAATTGACTATTCTGAAATTAAATTGACGCTTCTGAACTACTACTGGAAAAGGTGTAGACAATTGAAGGAAAAGCATTCTGTACACACCTTTTTCAGTTAGTAGTTCAGAAAGCGTCAATTAAATTTCAGAATTGTCAGTTGTAGTTCCGATTAGTCAGTTCAAATTCAGAAAGCGTCAATTGTATTTCAGAATATAATAATCAAATTAATTTCAGAATATATTAAATGAATTTCAGATTGGTCTATTGATTTTCCGAAAGCATCAATTGAAATTCAGAATCCGACAATTGTTGTTTAGAAAACATCATTAGCATTTAACAAGTTAATCTTTCCGGTCAATTGTAGGACCGGAAAGTGGCTTTTCCCGGACTAGTCCGGGAAAGTGAAAAATTAATTTTCCCGGTCAATTTTGGGACCGGAAAATCAACCTTCCCGGACTAGTCCGGGAAAGTAAAATTTCACCGAAATATTCTAGAAAGTGAAATTTCACCGGAATATTATGGATTCTGTTATCGTGCTAATTTTTACTAGGCTCCTCACATTTTTCAGTTTAGATAATTTGAATTAAAATATTTAATTTCACACAGAAGATATGTGGCGAGCACCTAAAAAATTTAATGCGTAACTCACATGTAAAGTGTCTTTCGTGGACTCGCAGGCTTTCAGGCTTCCGCCTACGGCGTCAGCCTGAAATCTGCCTCTTCGTCCAGGAAAGATCACTTTTCATACTCTTTACGTAAATAACTATTACAATTCAGTTGCTCCGGCAACGGTTACGTTCTGAATTACAATTGATGGATTCTGAATTTCAATTGATGCTTTCGGAAAATCCGTTTATAAGAGATTCCATCCTTTAAGGTTACTTAAGTAGGTCGTATACCTATGTAATTTTAAAGAAATTCCTAAATATAATTAATTCATCTGAATTACATGTGCTACATTCTCAAATGTATGTACCTATCTACAATTGGAAATGATGCAGAGGTGATATTTTCTGAATTACAAATGATAGTTTCTCAATTATAATTGATCAATTCTTAATTACAATAACACACCTTATCTCAAATAAAAATTATCATTCTGAGTTACAACTATTATCTGCTCTTTGATTGATTTTTCTAAATTGCAATTAAAGATTTCTCAGATAAAACTCATTAATCTCAAATGAAATAACTGATGGGTTCTGAAATACAATTGGAAAAGGGGTAGACCTAGGAACTAGACAGAAGAATTGTAGAAGAAATAAGTAGAATGATGAAAGTAAATCGCGATTAGTTTAAATTTAGAATATACCTACAGAAATCTTGACACATCTAATGAAATCTTTTTATCGAAGCAACTGCACCCTTTCTAGATGTTTTCAATTTTTTGCCGAGTCTCGTACTGATATCATATCTCCAATAAAATCCGCCACATAAATAAACACCTATAAACTGATTTTGAAGTGAAGCGAAAATATTAGTTAAAAAAAATGGTGCTGTCCTTAGACCGTTGGATAGGAAAAGTGGCAATTGTTACTGGCGCCAGTTCTGGAATTGGCGCCAGTATTGCCGTGGAACTGGCCTCCAAGGGCTTAATCGTGGCTGGAATCGCCCGTCGAGTGGAAAAAGTGCAAGAAATTTCCAAGAAAATTACAGGAAAAGGTAAACTCCACGCGATCAAAGCGGACATCACCAAAGAAAACGAACTTTTGGACGCTTTCAAATACGTGAAAGACAATTTGGGGCCAGTCCACATTTTGATCAACAACGCAGGAGCCGCAAAAGTGGGTTTTCTAAGCGATGGAAAAACCGATGACTGGAAATTCATTTTGGACCTAAACGTGTTGGCCCTTTCCATTGCGACCAGAGAAGCCGTAAAAATGATGAGAGCCAACAACATCAACGGACATATTATTCACGTCAACAGCGTGCTGGGACACACTGTACCTGTTCCAGGGTACGGCGTCTATCCGGCGAGCAAATTCGCGGTTACTGCCCTGACGGAGACTTTGAGGCAAGAGCTGAATCATTTGAAGCTGAAAATTAAAATTACGGTACTTTTTTAGTAATAATAGTGATAATAATAATAATTTGTAGAGTCTTAGTCCGGGATTGGTTGAAACCGAGGCGACTACTCAAAGCAGTAATGCCGAGCTCAAGAAGAGGTTTGAGGGTTCACCCATTTTAAAAGCTGAGGACATCGCAGATAGCGTTGTGTATGTCTTGTCGACTCCGGAGCATGTGCAGGTTCATGAATTGACCATTCTGCCCGTGGTGTAGTTTTAATAAAGATTTTTTCACCATATTTTTGTTCGATGCATTTCTGCGAATCTTTTAAACACAACAAAACAAATAACTATTTGCATACACGATGTAGAATTATTGAAGAAATCTTGGTCGCTAACCCGGCGCATCCACCAAAACTATTTCGAAACTTTGTAACCCTACAACCCCAAGAACTTCCAAGCGACCCTTCCTGGGTTTAATAACAGTGACTGCATTTAAAAATGTAAAAAATCTGTCCTCACGAGCACTTTAATGCCTATCCTCTCCAAGTTATTACCCTCCTAACAAATTACTCTTTAATGGAAAAGTTTTACGTTTTATTACCTCTGCCCCCATTCTTCTTCTTATTAATACTGCAAATTACATTTCTAATAAGTCGTATAATCCGTATGGATCAGACCACGAAGGCGCTTTCATAAATATCCTCATCAAAGCTACTCAGGAGATTACATCGAATTCGGTCGAGTTGTCAGCCCCACCGATAAATGACATAAAGTTCAAAGGTCCCACCAGGGTTTGTCCTACGAGACGGTCATTTTTAAACCGCTTAGCTCCCATCATACATGCAGATTGCGATATTTCAAGGAAACTCCTTGAATATAAAGCGGCTTTCAGTTAGAGTTATTAAAACCAGATTAGAACTCAGAACTTGAGAACTCGATATCCTGCAAGAAATCTTCAATAAAACTTAGCAGCTTGTTGAATGAAACTTGGCGGGATCGCATCTGCTGTGTTTTTGACGTTGTCTAAACATTAAAGTGTACTTAGTCGTGATCAATCGACCGGGGGAAGGGGGGGGGGGGGCGTCGCACCTGCAAGAAACAAATGTCCGCTATTTCTCTTCAGGTTTTGTGCGGTCTCTTAAAACAAGAAAGCAACTGATGCGATCTCTGTGGGGGCCCCATTAAGTATTAAAAATGTTTTTCGATTTGGTTAAGAGGGGTGGCGATAAAACATTCGGGGGCGTGCGCCTCTTTGTTTATGAGTGAACTGAAACTCGACCATTTAATTATTTGAGGTGCTTTCGGGAAGTTCGAATCCGCCGTGATAATAACAAGCCGAAATTGCGATTTAGTGTAATTAAATATAAGTAATCTGCTAACTTGGGGCGATTTATCAATTCTAATTGGTTCCTGTATAGTTCCGAATTGTGCCTTTGTGGGAGGATGGGGGGAAGTAAATAAACTGATTATTCTACGGAGGCATTCTAAAAATGGCAATCAATAAGCTTGTTCACAGACTTTTCGCTCCAATTTTTAATTTACAAAAAATGGGCAGCTACGGAAGCGGCTGGAACCTCCCCACTTGGTGAATGATCCAATCTTATCACCAATATCAAGTAAATTTTACTTATACAAGCCTAAGGTGTTTTCTGTGATTTTTCTAAGTTTTACGATCTTTTGCCAAAAGGGCACTAAGATTGAATACAATTTTGAAAACAAAATTTGAAGACTTTTCATGTGCTGATAAAGAAAATATGAGTTCATTATTAAAATTTCAAAGTTGATATGCCAAAATGGCACATGCCGTTTGCCGATTGCCACCAAAATTAAATCAGCTCTTCGGCGGGTAAAGGTATCTTTACCTACCAAATTTCAGCCAAATCAATCCAGCAATTCGGACTGTAGCGTGTTATTTATTGTTTCCTCGAAACTTCGAATTTTTCGATTTTATGCCAAAAAGGCGCTAAGTGTGAATACACTTTCAGATACAGAGTTTCAAGGCCTTTCATGTACTGATAAGAAAAATTAGTGTTCATCAGTCAAATTTCATAGTTGGTGTGCCAAAAAGGCACTTGGCGTTTCCGGATTGGCAACAAAATTAACTGGGCTCACCAGAAGGCCAACAGTAACCTCCATACCAAATTTCATAAAAATCTGTCCGGTAGTTTTCGAGGAATCTTGCTCACATACGTACATACATACGTACATACGTACATCCGTACATACACACAGACATTTTTTAAAAACCACTTTTTTGTGATCCTGGGACCTTGAAACGTAAAGATTTGGTGTTATCTCAATTTTGAATTTTGGAGTGATTGCAGTAACCTCCCATTTTTATATGGTTGTGGGGAGGTTAATACTGCTTGGAACAATACCCACCCGACTTATCTATGTATACTTTTCCATTTATCAAGATAAAAATCTAAAAAAATTCCCTGTGAATATGCTCACCAAACGTCATATTTTGTCTTTACTACAACTTTTTATCACTTCCAGTTACGTCGGAAATGGCTCTAATTTTGAATTTTTAAATGGGACACCAGGTATGTTTTTATATCTTTGGAATCTAGGGGTCATCCTGAGTGTTGTAGTCTCTTTTGCGTGAGTTTTCTCTTGTTTTTGGCGAAATTTTGTTGTGGATCTAGAGTGCTGCGATACGCTTTTTTGTCTTTTATTAACAACAGAAGTAAATAAATACGCAAGAAATTATGTAGCCCCCTAGGAATAAAATCATCAAAATCATGAGGGGTTAAAAACATGAACCTCTAAATCCCCGCAATTTTTCAACGAATTTGATTCCTAGTGTGATGAACTGATGAAATTGAAAACACAACAAAAATGGGGGTTGCCGTTGATGTTATTCAAATGAAATTTGGAACTTCTGTATTTTTGTATTGTGGCGTTCGGAGTTCGGGACCTTTGCCCAATTGTGCGGCCCTAACAACGCATCTGTTTTCTTTACATAACGTAAATATAAGCGGACACGGCCTACACGGGAGCAGCGTGATGAGAGGTTTTTTTCTGTTGTGGTGTCAGCCGAGTTTTCATTTACGTCAAAATTCCTATCGGTGTCAATAAACAGCTAAAATGGATTTTGGATAATGGGATCATCCGGTTCTTGATGTACCTACTTAGATAAATAATTACTGAAACCCGTTTCTCCAAATAAGTAAAATAAAATAAACGAATTTTGGTGTTCAGTTTCGGTCTCTAAATCTACCCCTGAATCCGTCGCATCAGCTGGATAGTGTTAAAACTGAGAACGCATCTTTAGGACGTCCCATGAATAATTCACCGCCTCGGACTCTTTGAATCATAAATGGCCTGGGTCGGTGAAATATGGCGGAGCACTGATTGTTAATACATCCGGTCAGAGAGATAACCCTGTTTCCGCTTCCTATGGAAAAGAACCTTGACGACTAGTTGTCGGTGAGTTATGGCCAAAGGGTCGTCATTATACTACCGCGGGATGAATTTTGCAAAAGGGTTCCGATTTACTCACTTGACGGGATTAGATTGCACATCTAAAGGGATCCTCATCAAAATCACATTTTCACAGTTTATCGTCCTTTAAATGACGTAATAACGCCATTACGTTTTATTGGACAAATTGGACATGGATTTGAGTCGTCGTCATATCGATCTCGGCAGTGGGAGGGTCCTGGTAATGAGGCGAACCCTTTTAGTACGATTTTAAGATTCATTAATCTTGCTTTCCCAACATTCTTGGCTATTTATATTCTAATTAATCTTACAGATGATTTCCTATCCGGCGCATCCACCATATTTAGAAAGCTCTTTTGTATGCCAGTCAGCTCTTAACGTAGTCGTGTTTTGTTGTAGCTTCGCGATCAACAGTAGCTTTTAGATCGGCGCATCCGCCAATTTTTATATTGCTAAACTGTTGATTGACAACCATCATTCTTGGATATTTTCATATTTTAAGACCTAATGCAGATCGAATTCATCGTAAGCAGGAAATTGTTTCAGGAAGAAGCGGCCTTGCAATCTTACCTAAAAACGTTGTTTAAAGTCTTTAGAAAGTGTTCGAAGGGCTTTCCCGAGATATTTATAAAAACAACACCCCTGTGCACCTAAAGTGCTTCGCCTTCATCCCCCGCCCTTACATAATAAATGCCGACACAAAGCATCCAACAAAACGTCCGCTTCACACAAATTTATCAAATTAAATTCACTCAAAGACGCGTCAACAAAAAACCTTTTAGAAAACTTCCAACAAATAACACGTTTCCTTGTTTCAGATTGTAGCGCCGCCCCGCTACCTCACCTGTAAGTAAATACTTTTGTTTATACAGGGTGTTCCTAAATTCATGGTCCTAACTCAGGGACGGTATTTCTTACATCATTCTAGGAAGAAACGTTCCCGTGAACATATGTCCGGAAATGCTTTATAGGGGAGTTACGCCTCCTCAAAGGGGTAATGAAAAAGTATTTTTTTTATTTTTCTAAAAATATTAAAAGTAGAATTTTGAAATTTGGAAATTAGTGTTATAACACAGAACATCACAGGCGTGCGTTCTTGGAAGGCCTTACATATTTTTTTACATTTTCTTTTGTTGTAGTCATTTTTCTTACCAAATAATAATAAAATCTTAATGGGCGGTCGAGCGCGAAAATTTCAGTTGTAAGATTTATTTTATTTACCCAATTAGTGAAAATAAACTCCGAATATGATTTCTTACATTATTTTAGGAAGAAAAGTTCATATGGCCATCTGACGGTAAATAGTTCCTAAGGGGGCTATGGCCCTTCGAATAATATGTTTTCCGAGACTCCATTCGATGGATCATAGCTCTTTTAGGAAACATTTTCTGCCATATCTTAATATGAACTTTTCTTCCTAAAATGATGTAAGGAATCATCTTCCATCTTTATTTTCACTAATTAGGTAGATAAAACAAAGTGCTAGTCACAAATTTTCGCCCCCTAAACCAACTGGAATCATTTTATTCGAAAATGGTGCGCCCTAGCTACATTCAACAAGAGCACCTTTTTAATGTGGAATAGACCAGAGATTACGATTTTATTATTATTTGGCAAAAAAAAGGCCCGCAACAGAACAAAATGTAAAAAAAATGTGAAGACCCCCCAAGATCGCACACCTCTGATGTTAATTAAAATTTGAAAAAAATTTTTATAGCACTAACCATTTGCTCTGAATTTCCAAATCCTATTCTTCATATTTTTGGAGAAATTTTCAGAAAACGGATTTTTTGAGTACCCCTTTGAAGGGGCGCAGCTCCCCCCTTATAAAGCATTTCCGGACATATGTCCATAGGAACTTTTCTTCCTAAAATGATGTAAGGAATAACTATGAATTTAGGAACACCCTGTATTTTTACATCGGGACGAGTGTCGACGACTTGTAATCCCACCTGACACATGTCGATTATAGCCCGCACTATTGACTTCCTCTCGGGTTACATGGATGTCCCGGGTTTAATTCGCTTCCCCAGGATACCCTCTTGAAGTTAATTGAAACAATCGATTAAATCTTCAGAGGGGGTTAAACCCGGGTTTACCTCAATCAAAATATTCATATTCGCGATTTTTTACTCGAATAAATCCTCGAGCATAAGGACCCTATCGACTTTTATTGGCAATTTCCGAAAGACTCGCCTCGGAATTTATTGACAACGGCGAGGGAGATTTTCTCTAAACATATAAATAAATTCCCTTGTCCACTTGACGTAATCGCAATTCTTATGTTGATTTACGGTACGAATTTATGCTCGGAGAAATTTTTCGCTACAGGTTCTGTTGAAGAAATTTAAATGTTTTTCGGGGCTTGTTTTTCTTTCTTTGAGTTGTGGAAAGCAGGTAATTGGCGAATGTTTGGAAATTTGCCATTTAAATTTTTCAGCGGAGTTTTCCTCCTTTGATTTCAAAAGCAAAAATCATTTCCTACAGATGAAATTAACCTGATCTCTGTTAATTAACGCGAGGATATAATTTCAAACTTTTTTATGGTTCATCGATTGACGGGCATGAAATCGCAATTATGGTTGAAAATGGTGGAGGCGTCAGACTAGAATATTTATTAGCATATGGCATTAAAATCTAATGGACGTTTTGTCAATTTCTGTGATCACAGGGATTAAATTTAGAGTTGTAACTTTTTTTTTATAAATTGTTTTTGAAACATAAATAGTTATTTTTTAATTAGCTGAATTCACAATTAATATTTATAGAGAACCCATTGGATCAGGTCGGTTGTTTGTTTTTATGGAATTCTAGTTTCAAAAATTTGCTTTAGAAATAATTATATGAACCGCTTAACCCAGCGTCTGCACTCTCAAGCATGCATTCTTAGACTTCTCGATTTCAAATGAAATTTGTACCTAAGAAGAAATCGACACCTCTAAGATTGCATATGTGCAAGCCCTGTCTAAGTGCTTTTTACGAACAACATAACCTAACAAAGTAAACTGAAGTTGTGCAAACTACTTTTAAAGCGAGGAAAATTGCGAAATTTCTGGCGTGTTTGGAAATCCTAGCTTCTAGTATCTTCAAATTTCTTGTCGGTATTGCAAAGTTTTTAATACTCGAACCTCAGTTATGGACGAGGGGCAATCCACTCACCCAAATTTGTACACCTAATCTGGATTACTTCGTTATTAGTGATACTAATCCTAGTAATTCCACGCATTCGCAAGTAATCCTGTTAATTCTAAAAGTAATCCGCATAATCCTCTAGTAATTTGGCACTCCAGTAGTAATTCTAAATGTAGCCTAAGTAATTCCAACAGCAACTACGCTAGTTAATGCGCATGCGTAGTGGTAATTTCAAAGGTAATCCCCGTAATTCCTAATAACTAGTCATTCTGAATGTAATTCAGGTAATTTTTGTAATTCCACGGTAATCCTAACTCTAATCCTGGCAATCTTCAACAATTTGTACATCTAATCCTGGTAGTGATTTCCCCCTCGGTTTTTGGGATGCGCCGTTAGGGGCACTTTCAAGTGCAGCTGTACAGAATGTATTGTTTTCCGACCAAAACAGATTAATTTGCTCGAAATCCCACCAAATTTCAACAAATTGGTTCTCCACAAACCGCAATCTGTACCCGTTAAGCATCCGCATCAGCCAGGTGTGTGCATGAAGTTTAGGGATTAAGTTCTATTGACCGCCATTCCTATGTTAATTCAATTAAATTAATAAAATTATCAAAGCGGAGCACAGACCATTTTCGTGAAGAGCTATCGAAATTAATGTTCGTTGATGAAATGTTTTCCCGACTTCGATAAACCATTCATCACAAGAATTCCGCGTCTCTCCCAATTAACCTTAAATTAATATCGCGAAACCCTTCTCACTAATTAGAGCATTAATTAGAAGTAAAACAGGGGAATTCGTTCCATTCCCTCCCCTAAACCAATGTTAGTGTCGTAAACTGTCCATCTAAGGATAAAAGCCCTCTCTTATAAACTCGTAAAATTTCGCTTGTGCTAATGCACCGTAGGTTATCTCAACTGTTTATCTTCGGCATCCCCTGACGTAAACGTCGATACAGCTTTGAAAATTTCACCGAAAGCTCAGGAAGTTATCCTGTCGTTTAAATTAAAAAATTAAATGTTACCTTTGTCCCATGCAAGAGGCTTTAATATTTAAGGAATTGCGTCGAGCACAAAAGCACGAGATAAGTACGGAAGAGGTTTCCTAATTAATCTTTTAAAGTTTCGGGGCCGCTCAAAGAGATATGAAAATTAATTTTCTAAAAGCTAACCCAGATATAAGCGATACACCGCGTCACACAGCCCTTTTTCCCTTCGCTTTTTCTAGCCAAAGTGTGCATTGTTCGGGTGCTCTTTCATTTTTTCGTATAATCAAAAGTGCGGCGGCGACTTTAAGGGCGGTGCAGTAATGGTGAAATGATAATTATATGGGCACATCCACCAGTCAAGTGTTCGATGCTTGAAAACTTTCGACATTTAAAGCGACCTCGTTCTAGGATTTCCAAGCACGTCAGCAATTTCTAATTTTGTGCACTTTAAGGGCATGAATTCAGTTCATTTTGTTTGTTCTAGCTTATGCGGCCTTCTTTGGATTCTTCAAGAGAATGCAAGCATATTACGTTTGTAGCATTAGAAGTAAAATGTCCAACAAGTTACATGTAGCTATTACACGTACAAATAACCCGTCGAAACTGTTTACCCTACTCCAAGGCAATAAACCCACTGATTAATAATTTAATTTGGCACCTACCACGATTGTTTATTTGTAAGCGTCTGGCTAAGTTGTGATACGTGTACAAACAAATTAATTAATTTCTTAAGTTTTTCCTTCAGGATATTTTATCTGCACATTTTCCAGATGTAGTTCAGAAAGCGTCAATTGAATTTCAGAATCCGACAAATGTAGTTCAGATTAATCAATTGAAATTCAGAAAACCTCAAATGTAGATTGCTCAAATTAATTTCAGAATGCGTCAATTGTATTTCAGAATAGTCGAATGAATTTCAGAATACGTCAATTGTAGTTCAGACTTCGTCAATTGTAGTTCAGGACGCCGAAGCAACTGAATTAATAATGCATTCTGAAATACAAATGATGTTTTCTGAACTACAATTGACGAATTCTGAATTTCAATTGATATTTTCGGAAAATGAATTGACCAATCTGAAATTGAATTGACGCATTCTGAAATTAATGTGACTATTCGAAATACAATTGACGCTTTCTGAATTTGAACTGACTAATCTGAACTACAACTGACGGATTCTGAAATTCAACTGACAATTCTGAAATTCAATTGACGCTTTCTGAATTACAACTGGAAAAGTTGTAAAGTTGCACTTTTGGTGAGAGGTATGCTAATAAAAAAATCTGATTTATTCAAAAAATTAAGATATTCCTTATCTAAAATCTTGTCAGTAGTTTGGGCTTTAGAGTGTGAGAACTTTACTGAGCGTGGTAACAAAAGTATATGAAAGAATCTTGGAAAACAGCTTCAAAAAAGTTAATGTAGAACCTCAGTTATGAACAGGGAGAAAGATAAGGAAATATATTTGGCATTTCTAGATTTAGAAAAGGCCTTTGACAGAGTACCGAGGCAAATAGTATGCAACAGCTTGCAGAAAAGAGGAATAAATATAAGGTTAAGAAACGGAATAAAAAGTCTCTATAACGAAAACAGAAACTATGTAAGAACAGATGGCATGGAATCGGAAGAGATCACAATAAATGAGGTTCTTAGGCAAGGCGGAGTACTAAGCCCAACACTATTTGTAATAGTTAAAGATGATATAATCAAGGAAATGGAATCGAAGGTGAAACAATTACATGTAGGATACCGAAAACTGCAACCAATTGGGATCTCAGAGTGCGCTTTTGCGGATAACCTTATGGTATGCGCAGCAAAAGAGCATCAACTGCAAGAAAATTTAAGACACTGGAATGAAGAACTGGAGAAGAGAAAAATGAAAATAAATACTGGCAAAACAAAGGTGATGATGATCGGAAAGGAAAACAGAAATCTGAACGTAGAGGTCAATGAGGAAAAAATGGAACTACTTGGGTGAAACCATACAAAGGCAAGGAAACATGGATTATGAATTAAATGAAAGAATCAACAGCGCCACCTGACTTTATCACTCACTAACACACTCAATTATAGGAAGAAAGAAAATAATCAGGAAATCAAAGACGACATATTTATTCCTATACTTACATATGGAAGTGAGAGCTGAATATTAAACAACGCACAGAAAAGTAGACTGCAAGCAACTGAAATGAAGTATCTTAGACGCGTAAAAGGAGACACAAAATAAGAAATGAAGCAGCCAGAGAAGAGCTCGGTGTAGAATCAATACGAAGAAAGTAGAAAAGCAGCAACTTAATTGGCCTGGACATTTGGCACGAAGGCGAAGGAACGAAAATAGACCAACAAGATCCGTATGGGAAGCAAAAGTGAAAAGCAATAGAGGAAGAGGAAGACCGAGGAAAACCTGGAACGAGGAAGTTGCAAAAACCTTAAAGATGCACGTAAAGCAAAAAAAAGTACAAAGAATTTAGTTCTCAGTAATTAATAACCTTCCAATTGCCCCCAATCCGCTTGTAGTTTTCATGAATTGGATCCTCCGTTACAAAAAATGAAGCTGAATATGCATCTCTGTTAGTTTAGTTAAGGTCACTAGGCAGAAAAATAACCGGAAACATGATTTTTCAAAACTCATAGAAAATCAATGCATGAATCAAATTAACTACTGAAAGATGATTTTTGAAGAAAAGTGAACGTGCTTCAAGGTTAATTTTGTCTCATAACAATTGGTTGTTACACCCAAAATAAGCCTTTAAAATAAGCATCGCTAAGACGATAGCCTAATTCTTTAGCTTTAATTCAAGACGACGTTCATTCAAGTCGATTCAAAATGGCTGAGATATTCCCAAAAATATTGCGTTCGCTTTTTTTAGGACACCCGTTAGTTAAAGCTATGAAAGTTGGAATTAGTTTTCTAAAAAATTCATGAAATGCCTCTTTAGGTGCAGTTTTCAGGAACAGCCCCAGGAATTCCACTTTACTCGCCCGTCCATGGCTAATAACATCAACCTTTGAATATCCATATCCATTACGTTTACAATGGGTTGCATATCATTTCCGCCCGAGATGCATCCGTTAATGCAATCCAGTGAGTGTTCCAGGCCGCACCGCATCCTCCGACTAGACATTGTGGCTTGGGAAAGTCGCACTAAACTTAGCCGCTATTGTAGCAAAAACGGCTAATTTTAGAGCCCACTTTAACCGAACTAAATAATTCATCTCTTTTAGCGGGAAGGATAATAAGAAGCCGTCAGACGGTTCAATAAATCTAACTTTCAAGGTCGTATGAAAAAGAATAAGGCCGTTAAGTAGTGACGTCACGTATATGGGAGGATGAATAAAAAATGGTGTGGAGCACGCGTCAGAAGTTGGCAATTTTAACTTTTTTATGTGTACAGCCAAGCAACTTCCAAATAAAGTCATCAATAAAGAAACTTAGACGTGCTAAAAGTCTGTGATACGCATGAATAAACTTGGCCCATAAAAATAAAAGAATAAGGAAGCGACCAAATAAAAGTGTCCATTCTTATTTATTTGAACGAGTGGGGAACTTTTCCTTTGCTTTTATTAAACACGTACAAAGGACGTAAACTTTTTCCAGGGTGGATAAATGGATTTGCATCGTCCGCCCCCTTAAGTACTAATGCAAAAGTTTGCGCTACGATTGTCCTAGATGGGGCTCCTGACGCACGTCATTAATTTCACCTACCCTCAAGTTCCCGATCGCACTTGAAAGAAATGTTACCGCCATCAACCCTCAATGAAAGGCCCCTCTATGCACACTCTAATTCCCATCCTTCATAAAGCAGGCAATGAATTCATTAACCGCCGCATACACGGCCTCCTTAATGGCCTATCTGATGTAGCAAAGTCCATAAAGCGGAATTATCCACCATTTTTCACATGACGTCACTTACGACCGGGATATTAAGACATTGTACATTTCTCCCCTTATCGCACCATTACATCTAAGGTAACCGGACCGTTGTTTTTCCTAGCTTGCCTGATTTTTATCTCACCTAATTTACGGCTGTTCTTTGTTGCAATCGAAACTTTGACACGGGTAATGTACGATTTGTTGGGAAACTGAACATTATTCATACGAGTCATACGTCGGGTGATAGATGTACCGGCATTTGCTAAAATGTCACCTGAAACCTACCATAGATTAGTATAAATTAGGTGAAACATGAACTGCATAACAATCTATATCCGCTTGTAATACATTAGCTCGAAGCCATTTATATATCGTGGTGACATTGTGATGCTTCATTCGCGCCCGAGCTTATTGGGGAGTTGATTACGAGCTTTTTCCATTACTCTCGATCTGGCCTCAGGGTTTCATCAGATTGCCGTTTTTCGGTGCACGATACGGAACCCTAACCCTTTATGTCATTACGGCACATTCTACAAATATAATACCTGTAATGTAAAGACATTACAGCAAATGGCAATTTGTTGCGCAAGCCAAAACCACTCAAAGGAGCTGCTAATGTCGCCTGTTGAGTTGTGACTGTCGGCCGCCAGAGGGCGTCCCAATTAACGGGCAAATCCCGGTCAGCAGTGGGCAATAATTTCCGGACTTAAGGCTTGTGGCAGCTGTTAAAATATCTTTGTCGTCGACAAGATTGCACTCTTATGAGGCGTCAAGGGAATAATATCGCATCGAGCTTATAAGACCCGCCCCTACTGGCAATGTTTGTAAATCATTTTCTGTTGTCGGTGGCGGTATTTGCATACAATATGACGTTCAGTTATTTACGGATAAACGTGCCATGAGATATACGAGTTGGTTGTGGATGTACGAGCTCCAAAGCAGCCTGGCTTCCGTTTGTCGCCCTGATTTGATTGTTTCATTCACGCCGACTTGATACCATAATAATCAAGCATAGCGCAAATAAAGGTACGGCGATGTAGGGTTGGTTAATTAAATGATAAAACCGATGGCAAACTGAACGGATCAATTAAACACCGTATGGATGTTCAATTAGTTACCTAACCTCAACTGGACCTTTGTATATGTTGGTTACCGGGAACCGCAATCTCACGCCCAGATGCGAGCTGCAATGATTATTTTATTAACATCCTGTGCTTTATGTGATTCAGATAGACCATACTGATTTGATGGCCTGTATCATGCACCGAAATTAATAATTCTTCGACGCATTTTACTGTAGAAGCTCCACCACAGGAGGATTATTATCACAATTCAATGAGCTGTACACATTACATGGGTGCACTTTACAGCTCGCTTGAGGGCCTACCGATTGCATCTACTTATCAATTATTCCGTAAATTCGATCGGGCAAGATGAAGCCCTGGGCGCTACTCCAATCAGTTTCTTTTGCGCGCTCCAATTGCCCCCTCACGCTTTGTCAAACATCAAAAGAGAATACGTTTCTTAAAGTAAATCTAATCATTCCGGTAAAAAGTACGTTGTTAAAAGCTATTGGACAAGAAATGAGACGAGTAGCTCTTGAATAATTTGTTTCCCCGCGCCGAGCTTGCAGCGTAAAAACGATATTACCTCCAGGTGTTGGAGTTTTAGCTTTGTTTTATTTAATGGATCGACGATGGGAAGTCTCATCTTGGCAATTTTGCAAATTCGTTGGATAAATCAAACTATTTTAGGTCTATAGTAACACACAAACAGTAAGATATTTTCTATATCGACAATTTAAATAATGATTGAGTTTCAAAGTTTTCGTCATCGAACAAGACAATGCTAACACGACCTCTCTCAAATGCATCTCTTGATGACAAACAGGGAGTATTTTTATTTGTGTCTGTTATCCTAACTGGCCTAGGTTAAGAGCGTCGAACGATATAATTAGGTACAAAACACGTATAGCTGAAATTTTTCCATCGATTGCGGCTAATTATTCTAAGAGCGGATAACAGACGACATCCGAGGTTAATAAAAGACCCGGATGAGTCCCTGCGCCCGACACTCTTGATCCACGAAGCGAAAACGCTCACCGTCCCGAATGAAAACCACCAAACCGTGAGAATGTTATACATAATCTTTTCGGTTCAGCCTCCGCCGTAATATACACGGAAAAAGACGCTTCGTTTACACTACATAAAATTTAATATTTAATCTGTATTAAAATTTCGCGGACATGCACCGCCTCCACCGGCTTACCGACAAATAATGATGGGGGCGGACGAATTTGCCTACATCGATTATGTTTTTTGTTAGGGTTTCGCTAGATCCACTTTAAGCCGCCGGATGTAAATGTGAAGTTCGAGCCATTTTTGTGTAAATTGGTTCTTGTTAGCATTAAAGAGAATCTCGCGGATGCATTTGAATAAATTCTGGACGTAATAACCGAGCTGCACTGCGCTACAGTCCTTATTGTAGTTGAATTAATTTAGATTGCATGCAAATGAAATATTTAATTAGGGCTGGAAGAATAATACGATTGTTTATGGAAAATTTACCAAGTAGCTGAAGATCATTTCGCCATGGTTTGAAGCGGATGCTGCTGTTTACGAAAAGACGCAACAATGAAGCTGGGAAAGTGACAATTATTACCAAAAGTACTCTTCGGCAAAATAATTAAAACACAAAAGATTCCACTTTCTTCTTAGACAGATAATAAGGCAGCTAGGACAGGTACTGTGATGATCCCGAAGTACCCTATTTATCCCTTTACCACGGCAGTAAAACCCCTGATTAATTTGTGAATTTTTCACTTACCTGGGTTCACCTTTGTGATCGTTTATTATACTTGGAGAGTTTCTCCGTTGTTGCCAGATGAATCTGAAAGGGTTATCAACCAGTCCAAGTAACTGTCGGTAATGTAGAAAACTTCCTCTTTTATTTCCTTTTTCTTTTTGTTGCTTTGTTTGTTTGTTTACCCAATAAGTGTTGGTAGCTAATTATGTAGCTTGTAAACAAAATTAGTTCAAACTAAAACCTGAGTAGTTCAAAGTTCCACAGTTTGTTAGATACGCTAGAGCCTACAGCCTGGACCCCTGCTGCGCTCTAGGAGTTCTCGAAACTCGAGAAACTCCGGTTAATTGATTTATAACAACTCGAAAATTGTTATTATTTTTTTGTTGTGCTGTGTAAACTGAACCTACTCATGGTGGGCCTCAAATCGCCCTAAATCGTCCGTGTGATTGCTGAGGGCAAAAACGAAGCCTTCGTCCCCTACAGAGAAAGGGTTAATCAATAGGTTGAATTAATTAAGGTTTCGTTGAGGTGAAAAATGCAGACATTTTCCTGTAAAATGTGAGCTGTTGTGAGGAAAACTGTCGTCATTTGATGTTATTGTGATCCTCAGGTGATATTACTTACTTACAGGTCATGAATTAAAATGATAAATCAGGTGGGCCAATCTACCGAGTTCTGCCTGTGCGTTTCGGGGCATTATAGAAGGGTTTTTGGCTGCCAAATTGCAGAATAAGAAAGGGTTATGACTCTCTGGAGTGTTATATTAATCTGGATGTGAGTGCGGACCCCTCGGGTATGGTCAAAAGTAAAATAAGATTTTAAATGCAGATACGACAATCGAGAAAGGGAACCAAAATGTAGCGTCCCAGCGTAGCGTCGGTCGAATTAAATCCGATTAAAAATGTGTTTACTCAGAATAAATGATTACAAAACATTGCTACCTGTAGGATGTTATCTGGCTGCAAACCACTAGATGAACACAGTAGGGCACAAATATAATTATTAAATTATTGCTAACAATTTTGTCTGAAAGCAATTAATGATTTTAAGACTGTCGAGGGCTGTTTTCCGTTTTTGTTACCTCGATTTCATTTCCTTCTGGCAGGTACTCTCCGTCCGCCTTTGAACGCAAAGGACCCTATACAATAAGCGACTGCCTGGGCCCATCTCTACCAAATTTTAAATATTGGTATTAGGTGAATGTTTGGTGGAAAAATCGTGAAAATTCCATTTTCGGCACCCAAATCGGTTTAGCGCCACATAAAAATATGACCGCCTGGGAAAATTTCTATATTTTTGTGTTCAATGTTGTAAGAACACTTTTTTATACCCCCACAGCGAAAATGAAAGTATGGAGGCCTATTCTAAGCCGAAGTCGAAAAGAATTCGAGTCGAAATCTGTCAAAAAACGCCATTTCACCTCGAAAAGCGATCCGTAGCCACCTGTTAACAGTAAATAAAACTAGCATATGACGTCATAACATTTCCCATGTCGAAAATATCTTTTCGAGACCCCTGGACCTCTCGAATATCCTAATTCGAGTAGAAAAGTGTGTTTTTGACAGCAAGGTCGATTTAAATGAGGTTAGATTTCGTATTGCTGAGAGTGATTGTTTAGGAAATTACGAACGTAGTTAAAATAATGGCTCATCTATTTGGGTATTTAATTATTGTTGAACGTTTGCAACACAGAGAGGAAAGGCGGCAAGCCAGGCTCTTTAAAAGAATGATCCGAGATGCCCAAAATCCTTTTCAAGTTCCTGAAACCGAACTTAGGAGAAATTTTCGATTAAGCAAAGTAGCTTGTATGGATTTACTTCATGCATTAGAACCACACATGGAAAATGGACTAATTGCTACAAGAGTTCCTAAGTTGTTTCGAGTAAGTACCTACTTAATTAACTAGGTACATTATTGGTAGGTACTTAATTTTTTTATGGTTTCATTTTGCTCATTTATTTATGGTATAGGTCAGTGATTACTTATCTATATATCACTATATTTTTATAAATGTTTCAGCTACTATCAGCGTTGAATTTTTTTGCACAAGGAAGTTACCAGCGAAGTGCTGGAAACAATAACTTGTCTTGTATAAGTCAACCCATGGTTTCGAGATCCATAAGAGAAATTTGTACTTTAATTTTAAGGTATATTCTAAGAAATTGGATTAGGTTTCTCCGCAATGAGAATGAAAGGAATCTCATCAAACAAGGGTAGCTATGGAATGGTTGAATAGGTTTTGAAAAACGTGAAATTGTAGATTTTTAGAAAACCATGGAATGCCATACATACTCGGTGTTGTGGATGGTACCCACATTGCCATTGTCACTCCACATGAAAATGAAAATGTTTATGTCAACAGAAAGGGATACCATAGTTTAAATTGCCAAATTGTAAGTGGTACCTATGCATAATCAAATTGTAGTGAAACCTAGTTTTAAAATAACAAAATAATTATTAACGATACTAGGTGAAAAATTCATTTTGTGTGCCCAATGGGTTAGAGCTAGGTACTAAATTTGGCTCCAAATGCTGCAACAATAATTGTCATACTTCTTAAGTTTTAAAAATTTGGACACACAAAAATTGAATGAATATTAAAAATAGCAAAGAATAAATTCTAATTAATCTACACGAGAATCTACATTAAGAAAATTTTCTTACAGATTTGTGACTCGTCCCTAAGAATAATAAGTATCGTTTCAAGATGGCCAGGAAGCACACATGATGCCTACATTTGGCGAATGAGTCGAATTGGCCAAGCAATGAAGGCCAATTTTGAAAATGGAGATGAAGAAAGCAAAATTATGGGCAAGTTATTAATGCAATGTCTATTACCCTATTATCTATGTATATAGTTGTGTTAATATTTTAATTTTTTCAGGAGATTCTGGGTATGCATGCCTACCATGGCTTTTAGTTCCGCTACCACATCCAAGACTGCCACAGGAAGAAAGATACAACAATGTATTCAAAAGATGTCGGAGTCTCGTAGAACGCTGTATCGGACTATTAAAAGCTCGATTCAGGTGCCTTTTAAAAGACAGAACCCTGCATTACTCTCCACAAGTCTCTGCAAGAATCGTAATGACATGTGCAGTCCTACACAATATTGCTATTCATTATAGAGTTGACAACCCCCAACCAATGTGGGATGAAATCGATTGGGAAGAGTTACCCCAGAACCCAGATGCAGGTGCACAAGATGTTTATTTAAGGCAGCTTGGGCAGCAAGTCCGTAGAAGATACATTGAAGAATTTTTTTGAACATTAAGAGCATTTTATTATAAACTTACAATGAAAAAATGTACATTTTATTTAAGTAATAACTATACTAAGGAACTTATTGTAAATACTATTAATAATTAACATGAGTACTTTTCTTTTTCAAGACTTCAACTATTTCACTTAATAAAATATTTGTTTGTTTTCTCTCATGAACTAGTTCAGTCAGTGATGCTGAGATTCCAGCCATTTGGTTATTCATAGAACTTCCAACATCGTCGAATATATTAATGGCATCTGCAATTGTGGGATTTTGCTTGCCGCTCTTGGATGTCTTTTCTAAAAATTCATGTATGTAATTTAAAAAATTAACAAAACGGGAGATAATGAACTATCAACAAAATGACCATGAATAAATAATGGCTGGTATGAATAAAAGGTAACCGAGCTCATAGTTTTATCCTTATTTTTAGCAAGAAAAACTTGTATTTCTATCCTTGATTAATGCAAGTATGAGCATTTTCTTTGTAACACTTTATGCATACCAGGCAATGCACTAATAGTTATTTGTATATCTAGGTCGCGAAATGGTTGTTTAGCGGACTGAGAGAAAATTTTTTGCCGAGGCGAAGCCGAGGCAAAAAATCTCGAAGATGCTAAACACATTTCGCGACCGAGGTGTACACAACATTTTTTGGGCAACCGAAATGTCTGCAGAAGCACTGATTTTTGTGTAGAAAATCATTCGCGTAATATCATGCTCCAAAATACTTAGGAGGTTACGGCACATAACTAAGGTAACGGCAAAACAAACAAAAGGCAAATTTAAAAGAATTGAAATGTCTGATGAAAGCGATATTTCCTGTACACCTCCTGAACTAGAAGAAGCTGTTTCCTGTGCAATTGCTGATTTAGTTCCTCAAAAATCTAAGCGACAGTACGAAAGGGCTTATGAAGAATTTTGTGAATGGCGCAAGAGAAACAACGTTAAAAAGTTATCTGAAAATGTTATGCTGGCATACATGATGGAAAGATCCAAAATTACGAAGTCGTCAACCTTGTGGAGCCGATACTCAATGCTAAAATGTATGCTGAACATCAAAGAAGGTGTCAACATCACAAAGTTCGCAAAATTAGTGCCTTTTTTAAAGAAAAAGTCGATAGGTTATAGGGCGAAGAAGTCCAAAGTTCTAACAAGAGAACAAATTGACTTATTCTTACGAACGGGAGATGAAAATTACTTGTTATGGAAGGTAAATATTTGCTCTTGATTATTAGTCTTGATTACATGACTTTCCATTGTTTTAGATTGTTTTGATTATGGGAATATCAGGGGCTCTGCGCCGAAATGAATTAACAAATTTGGCAATTGACGACATTCAAGACGCAGGTTTAGCATTAATTGTGCGAGTTCCGGATACAAAGACAGACAAGGATCGCACTTTTACCGTCAGTAATCCAGAATTTATTCAACTTTACCGCAAGTATGCAGCACTTCGTCCACCGAATACCCCGAGTCGTCGATTTTTCCTCCGATATGAAAAGGGAAAATGCTGCAGACAAGTTGTTGGAATTCATAAAATTGGGCAAATACCTTGTTTAATCGCGAAATATCTCAAATTGCCAAACAGTGAAGCATATACAGGTCACTGTTTTAGAAGGAGTTCAGCCACGCTTCTTGCTAATACCGGTGCGGATATAAGTGTTCTAAAACGGCACGGTGGCTGGAAGTCATCAACGGTGGCAGAAGGATATGTGGAGGATTCTATCGAAAACAAGTTGAAGATTTCAAATAAAATTTCGCGTTGGGAACCCTCAACTTCAAAAGGAGAAATTTCCGAGGATGGTCGCAGTCGCATTTCTAATTGCTCCTCCATTTCAACTACTTCAAGTAACAACCTGGATAAAGTCACATCTTCTTTAGGATTAAGTATTAGTGGTAACAAAAATTGCACGATTAACGTCCATGTTATTCCAAAGTAATAATAGGATTTAAGTTAACGATGAAAAGTACTATGTAATTTTTACGTCAGGTATGATATGTTAGAGTTGTGTTTTATTTATAATAAATTTTTGAAATTATATAATTGTCATTTCGCGACCGCTGCTAATAGCAACGGCCGTAAAAGTACTTTCGCGACCGCTGCTAAGAGCGACGGCCGCGAAATTTAAGTTCGCGGCCCAAATAGCGTCCGTATTTCTGTCTTTTTGACACGGTTGCCCAAAAAGATGATTTTTGAAAATTGTAAAAATTATAAACAGCCAACCTGTATGAGGCGTGGAGACTCTAGTTGTAGATGACCGTGGTGTTGATGTTTCTGTTAAATTTTCATCTGAAATCCACCCAGGAGACACTGGTTCAGAGACGCCCTAAAAAAAGTTGTTTAAGTACTACATACGAGCTTCATAAAATCTGATATTACTTACTGCATAATCGTGCTCATTTTCAAGCACAGCGTCATCAGTGTTCACTTCATCAACATTATCCATTTTTTGCTTCTTATGAGGAACGTTCTCAGAGTCGAGTTCGACATTATCAATTCCTTCTAACCCATAGACTGCCTCATTGGTGAGGATCTCGACCAATTTCTTTTCAAAGTCATTTAAAGGAGGCAGTGGTGGTCCACCACCTGTAGCATTTCGGTCCTTTTTTATTTCTCCTGCTTTCCTTTTTGTTTTATTTTTTAGATCTGTCCAAACCTAAAATTACAACAAATAATTTCTGACAATGAGTAGTCTTCGCTTTCTTACTTTTTGCCATTTATCGCTGGTCTTGTTTGGGCCATCACAAGCATTTAATTGTGTTGCTAGTACCTCCCACAAACTGAGACGAGTTTTGCGCCCATCGGGCCCTAGCAGCTTGCCTTTGGCGAAATCTGGATGTTGCTCCATAAAGTCTACGAACTTGTGTTTTTGCTCATTAGAAACCCGCGGTTCGTACACTTTCAACGATTCTTTGGCTTTAGCCATTTTTGAGCAATAACTGGTATGTAATTTCTTATTACGAAGTCGAAGTCATGTCGAAGTGTCCGTTTATTTGATCTATGCGTTTATTGCACGAATCACGAATTGACACTGTGCGAAATAAGGTTAGGCAAGTGTCCATTGCCAACACCAGAGCTTTGATACCACCAAATATTCTACACGTCGAAACTACAGAATTGCTTTTTCGATTTATTGTGACGTCATTAGTTTTCTGGTAGAAATCTTTTCGACTTTGGCTTAGAATAGGCCTCATGGAATCGTCTAGATCAGACTTTTCCTGGGCCACTATCGTATAGGGTATAGGGTCCTTTTGGTTCCTAAATTCCGTCCTTCTCTCTTAGACTACTGCGTGCGAGCGAGATGAACGAACTCAAGGAAATGGTCGCGTGTTCTTGGCAAGATTTCACTGTTAAAAGCAACCTTAAAGCGACCAAACTAGACTTCGAGCGAAAAAATACAAGGATTTGTTTAATTATTAGATTTGGCTAATTAGAGTAATTTCGCTTTCCATCACAGTATCTACTGCAGAATGTAATTTGAATCTTGCTTTAGGCCACAGAGCTTTAGAGGCAACCAAAATTTTTATAAGCCCATCCTGAAGGTTCCTGTGGGAAAGCTCCTAAATCAGCCCCAGATAACACTTCAATGATCTGCTGCGTTAATTAAAATCAATAATACTGATAGACTGTTGCCTAAAATGACCTAATAGTCCACGTCCACCCCCAACCTCGCCCGGGTCGCAGCTCTATTTACCCCCGGACACGACGGCAAATATTGAAGCATCTGGGAAATGTTTGTATCACCGTGCCAATACATTTATCGAACATCTGCCGGTAGCCCGGAGCCATTTCCACAGTGTAAGTTAGTCGGTAAAAATGCGACACGTCACATTGTTAATAAACGGACCATTAAACGTAGAGCTCGTGTCGAGAATCCTGGATATTTTCCATATACGTTGCGGATGCGCATTCTTGAGTCGCCCGCCCTCCATTTAACCAGTCAAGACCATGTTTAATTACTGTCGTTTGTAAGACAGTTTATTATTCCGGGTTGGATGGAGCCCACCCCCGCAACTTTCTTGTCCGTCGCTCAGGTTACGACTACATAAACTCGCTTCAAACACGAATCATGAGGGAGAATTGTATTCCTCCTAAATAACAATAATTAGGGGACGGGTTAGTTCCAAACTTACCTGCAAACCTGTCACAACTGAAATTAAATTAGAGATTAAAGGGGATATTTATTATGCTATGACAAAACCCGGGAATTAATTTTTAAGAGTTATTAACTGATAAGTAAAGTCGAGGGAAGTTTTTAGAGTGAAAAAGTTACGGCTTGACCGGATGCCGAGCCCGGAAACGTAGACAACACATGTTCTCAAACTTTATAATTAAGAAACTCGGGTATCTTTAACGAAAGGCTCTTTGGAGGAGTTGAGAACTCCTCTTTTAATTCCGTGTCTTGTTTTGTCCCTGCAATCGTTATTAAAATAAAAACATTCCTGTTAATTATTTCCTCAACAAACATCTAAGTCGAGTTAGCGAGCTTTTAGATTAATTGAATTACGTTTTAGTGTTTTGCTTCGGTTCGAGTTAATGCATTTTAAATTGAGTGTGTGGTGGCTGTAATCTAGGCCCCAAAGGGTTCGTTAGATGTAAGTAACGTCGGCGGCTTTATTGAAACTTTGAAGTGGCTTGTTTCAGTTGAAAAAAGTTTCCAAATTTTATTCTGCAGGTTTAATGTAACAATCCATTATGTGCCTCATGATGGAGTCTACTTAATCACCATTCCGCTTTTTCCGAATTACGAGCATTAAACATATACCATATTACGTTAATGAGCTTGCTCGATGCGAAACATAAATTTTATCCTGTAATGCTCGTATAAATCTCAGGGGCATAGTCGCTCGTCATAACAAATAAATAGGGTAATGGTAGTTTTGGATCTTCAACGCCTAATTTTCTACCCCTCATAAGAAAAACTTAAACTTAGTCCCCATGGCACGGGCGGAACGGTCCGTGATTGGACTATTTTCAAACATTTTCGAAAGTTGACCAATCACGGACCGTTGGGCTTATACTTTGGTCAGATGGATCATAATGACGTTTCGTTCAGGGTTTATTTCCTTGAAGAAAACCAGTGAAGGCACAGTTGGTTTACGATGCACATCCTGTCTAGATCTCTACATTACCCACTCGTCTGACAACTGGGACGCACACGTACTCAAATTATATGAGACACGTAGTAGACGTATGAAATATTGCGGATTTTACCACACCGAGGAAGTCCGCTACATCGACCCCAACCGTTTCCTATCAGAATTAGATATGGCGGCATTTTGACGAGCTCACGCCCCAATTTCAGGCTCTCCACAGCAGCTCCAACGCTCCATCTTGACGAAGACTTAACGTCCACAATTATTATCTGCAGCTGCAACAGGAACAAGACGGAATCAGACAGCCGTCGCCGGTTCTAATTTTCGTTTTAATTGAGTTGCAAGTTTTTAATGGAAATGTGAAAGTTGGGGGTTACTGTATGGATTTATATTAAAACTTTCTTACAATACTTAAAAACCTAATAAATCATCGCTACAGCAAGAACTTTCATGTTGTTTCATTTTAATTCCATTTGCGATAACTAAACAACAATAGTATTTGACAGGATCACAATGTAAGATCGATGGTTGAGATCGTTAATACAATCCGTCTTTGGAATTCTAGTGGAAACGTAAACGTGGCAACGGCGCATCCAAAAAACAGCTTGCGATCCAAAGTGGATTTCCATAATTTTTACAATTGCCAAATTAATGTTTTCCAGGATGGGAAAGCTTCTTCCAACGCAAAATTGCAAAGACGCCCTCCTCAACATTGAAAACTACCCGCAGCTTATTCGAATTTCGAAAATGTCGCAAATTCGGATATTGCATAGTACGTCCATAGGCCCAGAACTTGCCTGTCAAACGCTCCATACTTATTCCAAGAAATAATTTCTATGGACGTTCAATTTCAAAATTCCAAATTTGGCCTTGTCGAGTTGGTTGATTTGAATTTTATGACCAACCTCCCAGTTAAACCGCCACCAACTTTTCAAAACACAAACTCTCTAAACAACCCAAGTATCCCCCCTGTTGTATACTGCTGAAAGATTCTGGAAAATTATGTTTAGTGTTAATTATAAACGGATTTTTTATGATTAAATCTTCTTGCAAATTTGCAGCTAGGAAGGTTTCTTTCTTGAAGTTTCTGGATGAAGCTGTTGGAAGGTTACATTCAATGTGAGGTCTAAAATTCTACCAGCGCTTCGTAGCGTCATCACTACAAAAATGGTGCTTTAACAACCTTAAAAGCTTTCAATTATGCTGGTTAATTTCTTTCCATTATTGAAGTCTAAATCCAAGTTGGGAAATACTTTATAAAATTTATAAGTGCTTTATAAAAAAAGCGATAGCTTCTATAGATAGTTTTATTTAATTAATTTAATCGACTGACTCATTAACTAATTACACTGAATATTTTGAGTGGCACTTTTTAATTATGCATTCCACATAAACTCACTCTCTTCCTTGCAATTCTAATAGGAACTTTAGCGTGGCGACAGCGCACCCCAGAAACAGTGCTACAAACGCAAACAACAAATTCTCTAAATTTAACGGAACGGTTTCGTTTAATTCCTCGTTGAGAGTATACAACTTGTAATGCAAAGTAGATTCGTACAACCATTTGTCCGATAAGCCGGTCTCCAATACTTTTAGTACCGCCAAATTAATGTGATCCAGAATAGGAAAACCTCTTCTAACGCAAATTTGCAAAGATACTTTCAGCAACCGTTCGTCGAAAATAACTCGCAGCTTTTTTGGGTTTCGAAAATGTCTGAAGTTCAGTTCTTCCATGATATGTCCATAGACTCCAAATTTTCCAGTCAAACGTTCCATTACTTCCTCTCCGGAATAGTTTCTATAAACGGTGAATTTTAAAATTTTTTGGAACTCGTCGATTTTGTCTATTATCCAATAATCGAAATTGGTTAGTTCCAAAGGCTGTTCTCTGTCGATGACATCTTGGACGGATTTGAATTTAGGTTCAAAACTCGCCCTTGTCAAAACACTTCCAAGCTGGCTCACATAAAACCAGTTCCAGGTAAGTGTGGTAAAGGTGAATAAAGCGAAGAAAAATTTTGCTTCAGGTTCTTTAGTAAGCGCAGACAGCAAAATGATTTGAGCTGCCTCATAAAAAACTTCGCGAAATTTTTTTTTGGTCAAGATCTTCCACATTAACATTATGGCAATAGAAATGATTCCTATTAATCCCCAAACAAGTGTTGGAAAAATTTTCACAATATTGTAACTATTCAAAATTTTTCTGCTTGGTGGGAAAACTAGATAATAATTTGTGGTGTAAATATCAACGCTGCATTCGAACTCTTTGGGCGGATCTGGGGGAAGTGCAAATGGAAACAGATCCGGTTTTTTTTTATCCAACATTTTCAATAAAAACTCATAGTTGTCTTTAAAACTTGGTGTCAAATAATCCACCGCTTCCGGAAAATATCGCAACTTCAGGCCGAGGAATCCAGCAATGGCGGTTAGGAATTCAATTTCATATCCAGGGTCGCGCTTGCGAAAGGGATCCTTGACCACGTTGGCGCCATAAGTCCACATCACATCAATGGCACAACCTGAAAGATTCCCCTGCAACTTATCTTCAAAAGTATCATTTTTCACAATTCGCAAAAGTTTTCCGCATCTTTCATAAGGATACCACGTGGAAAATTCACCAGTAAAAATCACAACGTTGTAAATATAAATCGTGAAAAGTTTTTCCAGAATTCTTTTCAATACATTTTCAGAAATTTTCTTGGAAAATACTATGAAGAACTTCCCTTTAGGACTGAAGGTTGCCATGTTCATAAACTTCATAATAGTCTCGTTTAAGGTAGCTTCATCATTTTCGAACAAAACATAATTTTGTATGTTGCGGAAATCTCCTGAAACATCGCCTTTGGTGTTAATGACAATAAACGGATTATTAATATTTAGGTCTTCTTGTAAATTTGCGATGAGGATGGTTTCATTCTTGAAATGTTTTTCGATAAAAGTGTTGAAGAAGATATTAAATGCGAGTAACGAGATTTTAGCCGCGCCCAGTACGGTCATCATTACCAAATAATTTTCTTCCTTCGATGTCGACGATGTAATTGATGGTCAACAACGACATAAAAGCTTTCACCGAAAGTTAGTTAAGTAGTTATTGTTATTAAACAAAAAACTTTATTTTTTAACAATCGTTTCGATATTAATTCAACTTACCATATAATTACTATAATGGGCGGAAAGTTGACCTTACCACAAACGGTTTAGTTTCCATAGAAACAAAAAATAACAGTGCCGTTATGAACGATAACGGCATACATGCGCGGTAAGTTAAACAAATGAAAATCGTAAATAGCGCGTGAGATGTCAAATAGCTATCAAAAAAGTTTTAATTTAATGAAGCTTAGGTTTCCTGTGATTGCCGAGTGCCATTTTGCGAAAAATTATCTACGGTACACGGTTGTTAAGCTGGAATTTGCAAAAACTTGGCTCCGCCTCGTTTTTGCTAACTATTCTATTCCTCGATTCTGCATGCACTTACCAACCTAGTATCGTTAATAACTATTGCGTCATCACTCGTAGGTATAAAAATAATTATTCAACCACGAACTGTCAACAGATTTTATAGTTATTTCAAAATTTTAGGCCCATATGGACTGGATTACCTATGGTGTAGATGTAGAAAAAAAGGATTTCATTACACAAATCAAGAGAAAATGGTAAAGAGGCAAAAATATATGTTTTAGAATAAAATGTAGTTCTCAATTCCGTTGAAACCGATCTGACGATAACCCCTACACAGATCCTCAGTTGTAACGGATTATTCTAAACACCCACGCTCCGCTTACCCAAACCCAAAGAAAGGAAAACACCACCGCCAACTTAGTTTAAAACTCAAGAAAGGAAATCCTCCTCCTGTCCGACAGAAACTTTACGTTTAAATTCCAGGCACAAATTGTCTCGCGAAAAACTTGTCACAACACCTAAAGTTATTTCGTACAGGCATTCCACCATCACATTTTTTTTATTATCAATCGTGCCATTGATTTTTATGGGAGAATTATACGATTGCCGCGTGACCGTATCAAAGCTGACTTTATAAATGGTCTATTTAATGGAGAAAAAGTACTTTACAAGCCCGCAACAACCGAAACGGAGTTGTGCTTGGAATATCTGTTTCACGCTTGATTTTAATTTAACCGCTTTTTTTCGAGGAAATTTTCTAAAAGCAACTCGTTAAACTCCTAAACGATATCGTTTAAGTGCCATCGACGATAATTAACGAAAAGTGCAGAACTAAACGGTTTATTAGCGAAAGAGCTATTTAATTAACGCTCGAAAATGCATTGATCCCAACAGAATTGCATAATTGCATTTTCTTCGTTAAAAATTGCAAATCCCAATACACATTTCATATAAAGTCGGGGATAGGACGTTTGAGATTGGGTAAACTGGTGTTAAATTTACATGTTATTTAATTAGATTAAGATGATGATGGTGGCAGTCACACTTTTGTTCCTTGCAGAGGCTATAATCTAGAAGTTTGCGAACTGGAGATGAATGCACATCGGTGTTGTAATGATGTAGATTTTCTCTAATTAGCTTGCGAGTTTTACTCTGCTGAAATTATTGAGATAAGGTCGGTTTTGTTAATTGAATTTCCTTTGGTCGTCACGTGTATGTATTCAACGGGACGTAGTTAGTGTGGGGTAGGGGGTGAAGGCTTGCCCCTCTAAATTTGGAAATATAACATAACTTTTAAGAAATAAGTACATCGTCGCCCTAGTACTTATTTCATCCACAGACCATCGACGAAGCAGGCGATTTTAGACCTTAACGTTTTAAGCATGGTAGTGATACACATCCAACTGTGAGAATCTTGAAGGACTTCAGTTCTTATTTGATATACACATGGGCTTCTCTCAGAGATGCTCTTGTGGATCTGCAAGCTTTGGATTTGGTTAGAAAGTCGAGTCGAAATTGTTTGAGGCATCTTAAACCGTGATCGGCATCAGCTATGTAGCTGTAATAAAACCATTTCACTCCTACCTTTTTAATTTTATTTATTAGGTAGGTACTCTTTACAAATGAGAGATCATAAAATTAGCAAATGTTGATTTATTTGAGCGATTTGAGGCACAGAATTAAAACAATCAACCATTACATCATCCTATTAATGCCTCCCAACAATGGATTTTATTGATTAGTTTTTCTTGTATAGTATTTCTTTTTAAAACAAACCATAATGGTTTGTTTAATCTTGTTTTCATACGGGGTTCCTTTGTAATTTTTTTACCTGATGGACAAGACGTTCGGGTTCTTGAGCGACAACGTTTGAACATCAGCACATCTGTTAAGGGTAATAAATAAAAGAAAACAGGGGGGTGTCTTTGGCAATCAACATCATAAATAAGATAAGTCAAATGGCTTTATTACAAGCAGCAACCAACCATCTTGCTCATCCATTACCGCACATTCCGCGTCTTTTATAATTTATTCTAATTTTAGCAATTTAATCGTTCAACTGCTACTACTACTACTACTACCACCTACCCCTTTATTGAAATTGCGTTTATTTCATTGAACCAAATCTTTCACATATTTTTTTGGACTGGTTTTAATTAGGTATTTGTGTTGTAATGTGGAAAATGTTTACCTACCTACCACAACATAGGCGTACTTAATCAAAATGGGTAGGTACCTATATTCGAACAAACCCCACCCCACGTTTGATTTTTAAACAATTAAAAGGGTGCAGAAACAACAGGAGAATTTATTGCCGATGCTGAAAGCCAAATTCTGTTAGTCGTCCAGATTGTAGAAAATGTGACGTGCGAGAAGGTTTGTGGATCAAATAAGTACGAAAGTTGTAACCGGTGGATATGGATCAATAAGCGCTGAACTATTCCGGTATAAGTGGTGGATGTGTCTCAAATATGCTTTGGAACGTTAAAGTCTAGAACGGTCTGCGTTGTCGATGGTCGGTGGATCAAATAAGTACTAGGGCGACGACATAGTAATGAGTGTTTTATAGAACAGATTATAGATGTGCAAACAATAAAATCATTAATACCTAATAGATACAAGTTATGGATAAAGGTTTGTTTTTTTTCACCAATCATTTAATTTTGATTTTGGAATCGAGAGTTAGTTTCGAAATAACACTTTTCTGTTTATGTACATTATGACCATTTACTGGCCTCTGAACTGTCAATTCGAAAATCAAGATTAACGTCAATTTCATTCTCTCTAATTTTGCTTAGAAGTTGACAGTCTTTTTTTCCCTGGCAATGGCCACAAATCCAGCATTTCGCAGTTAATTCAACGCGCAATGAATTTGAATAGCCATTCTCACGTCCCATAACCAAGTTTCGTCACGAAATTCTCACCTTAAGACCTCAAAGAACTGCAGTAAACAGAACGAGGGCGGCCCTTAAGCCAAGCGGACGCTTAACACGAGTTTCCTGCAACGGAAGATAACAATTCCCCGAGCTGTTGCAGTTTCATTAGACAGGAGTCCAACATTAACCCGACAGTATCTGTTCCCAGCAACGGCAGCAAATTCATTAATTCCGAGGCATTAGAGGTGATCTCGCGATTTTTTTCCTTTTGATGTAATCCGAAGTCGGTATGTTGCTGACAATAAACCAGTATAAATGTCTTCTTTAATTAACTAATGAAGTCGTCGGAACAAAAACTGGGTAGATTTAATCAAAATTCGTTTGCTTCTGAAACGCGGGTCCAATTATTATAAAAGAAGATTTCACGGTAAACCCTTGCAAAAACGCCGAAGAGATTTACCGGAGGTAAATATAAACGTAAATAAGCTACTTAGAAAAAATTTACTTTGTGCGGCAGAAGGCCCGGAAAATTAACAACCCTCTTAGTGCGGGTGGCTAATTATTATGTTGATATTCGGCGGCGCCAGTGCAAAATTCCATTAAGGCCTGTGTGGCATTCCCCACACGGATTACATTTCCCGAATATAATTTCTTTTCGTGCAATGCGTCAAAGGAATGGAAAAAATGTGTTCGTGGAAGCGACTTTATTCCGTCCTGATCGATCCGCCTCCGACGCTTTAACCAAGTCTTGTTGATCATAAATCTTGAAGACTTCTGAGGCATTTTAAGTATGTGCCTGAATTTATTCTGTGATGACGTTTTAGGTAGATATAGGTGTTTTGGGCATGTCACGCTGTTCGCGCCGGTAACCACGCCAGATAGCTTTATGCTGGATTTCCTCCGTATTGAGACAGTGGGTAACCCCTCGCTAGATACTGCAGGTAACGCAATTTCCTAGATAAATAATGAAAATATTGCATGAAATTACCGCACTTACAAACTTGCTCGATAGTGGTTTGAAGAGAGCAAGTTCATATCAATTTTTAATCAATCCGAAGCTGCGCTTTATAATTAATTTCCACTGTTTATACTCCTCGGCCTTTGAATCGAACAATTCCTGGCCATATTCGGCGAAATTGCATGTGTGGAACGGATTAAACCGCCCCCAAAAGTCCACTCAGACCCGACCAACTCTAAACTAATTGCGCTCAGTTTATTCCTACTGTTATTTCCATTCGATCAAGACAAGAACAAGCGAGAAGTAACTCGATAAACATCTGTGGAACCCGAGGGAAATGCGGCGGTGGTGCGAAACGGCTCACCCCTTTTATTATTATTACTATTACTGTTGGTATTCGGCTCGTGTCAATTATGCCAGCATTGCCAGCCTGCCGTATCGTAATGCATTTATTAATTCGATCTATCACTTAGCATTGCAAAGGAGGACAAGTCTGAACGCCGATCCGAGGGTGGATCATTTAAATTGGTAATGGTTTCAACTTAAATTGGACAAGGGGGCAACGGGCCACGGAATCTCGGACTTTATTAGATTTCTGGCCGAGTTTTCAGGCCGCGATTAGGGCGACCTAGTGCGTTAAAAAGTCATGAGGTGAAGGTCCGTAGTAATGGGGGTCGTAATGGGAACAAGTGAGCGCCAAGAGGCAACACTACTGTCCACGAACCTCGTCCCATGTTACTTCATTCTCCGTCCTGCAAGAAAGAAACGGGTGTTTCATAAAAAATGGAGAATTACGTTGTCTTTGAATTATTGTTCTGATTGAAGGACCTTTTAAAATGAGCTCTGAAGTGTTTTTGCATTTTCGAATATAACCAGTCCTAAGGCCATAAAATGAAATTTTAATTTTGAAGACGTATTAACTACGTTTCCACGAAAAGTACGAGCCAACCTGTCCATTTCATTCCTGTTTAATTTCGTTAATGTCATATCTAATTTTCTAATTCGCGAAAATCAGCAAAGTGTCTGACATCTGGCGGCAATACTTTAACTACACTGAGAGACAGGATACGGAAATACTTTTAAACGTCCGTCATCATAATTTCGGCTTACGTCAGTCAGTTGTCAGTTGCGAGGTTAGGTAGTAGTTTTGTTAGGAGACATCCTCTCGCTGGCTCGAAATTTTGGTAATAATTCTGTGGAATTTTACGTTTTGTGTACTTAAGTGGAACATTGTAAATCCAGGAAAACTTGGCTTTTAAAAAATCCACGTATCGATGTCACTGATGTCACCAACTGACACTGTCAGGCACGTCACGCTAGAATTCTCACTTCCGGCTCCCCAATGGGGTGAGACCGCCATTTTGTGGTTTAGCAATGCCATCTATTAGCAGCAGATTTTCGCGAATGGAAACAAGTGACACAACTGTCATCTATTTGTCATCTGTGTTCTTACACCAAGAGATTTTTTTAAATAGCTTTTTGAAGTGAAATACTTAATAAAAACCAAAATAAGAACGACGGATCTCAATCGAATTTGATTATTTTTCAAATTATACCGAAAACAAGGAAATTTGTGACGCACTGTAATGGCCTGTTGCATAAAATTCTATTACTTACTTGTCTTATGGATAAAACATCGTCTTCTTGAACGCACACTTGTTTATGGAAACCGATAAGGCCATGAAATCAAGACTTTCCTGTCAAAATCGATTTTTAAAGACCAATATTTTCCAAAAAACATCTTCTCTAAAGTCTCATTATCATATCGAAACTGTCTTAACTTATTTTGAAATTGAAATCTTTTGAAGTACTTTTGTCTGAACGGTCATGTATTGAGCAGGTTTTATGCAAGTGCAAGTTTAAAAATATCTCTAGTTATTAATTGCGATCTTATTAAAAAAAATACATTAATAGTTAATAGAACCATTGCTAGGAGACCCCTGGGGCTGTACTCTGGAGATACAAAAATTCCCATCCACTTTAAGTGGCCTCAGTGACAAACTTCGAAAGAGAATTCATCACTGGCAAGTCCGGAAAAACAATTTCGCATTCAACAAAGCTCCCTAATGAAGAATTTTTCTGTCGGAATGTCTCTAATTAATCTCAAAAAAGCTGCAAATAAACGAAACGTGGCCGCTGTACAAAAACTAATTGTCCGAGAAGAAGCCAAATTGTGTGTCGAGTTCGTGTGTGCTCAGCAAAATAATTCCGGAAGATTCCGCCAAACGAATGGAGCTCAACAAATCAAAAGAAAACGCCCCTCTAAAAATAAGGCGTATAATTTTCCTCCGCAATATTGGTTTGGAAATTCCCGGGGAAAGTTTCCATGTGTAAACGTAAACTCGGAAGTTTTTATTACGGCCCCAATATACCGGGTGGACCAACACTATTGCCCACCTCAAAAATTGCCCTTTATTTTAAAGCTGGGACTTCGAAATTTTTACAGTGTATATGGCTACCAAGGACCCTTCAAATGAGGGCAAAAGTTTATCTGTCATGCAAAAACTGTGACGTCACGAAATTTTGAAATATCGTTTTTCCAAGAAAAAAAAAATTTTTACCCATAAAATCGTTTTTTGGGCTAATACCTTTATGTTAAGCCCATTTTTTTAAATTTCCGTCATCAGATTAGCCAACTGTAGCAAGCTAAAAATGGTCCATTTTAATTCACAAGTCGGCCACGTAAACAATTGACTACTATGCGAGGGCTTTCTTGGATAACAGCGTACGCTTTTTTCATCTGTCACCAGTTGACAGCGACACGACGTGGCCATTGAACTGCGAAATTGTTTTTAATTTTAATAAACGTGGATTTTTGTAACGAATAATGTTGAAATATGGGTTTAAACTGGGCATCCACCATTTAATTCGCCCACCCAAGGTGCCAGGAGAGGTTACGAACACGGACATTTAATCAGATGGCGGCGCGGCGTGAAGAGGGGCTCCAGTTTGTGTGAAGGGCTCCGGTTTGTGTGAGGGGGTTTTTTCAAATAGCCATTTCCATAATTCGCATTATTCCATACTTATGTAATTCCACAGGTAATTATTTTGTTGTTATGGCCTGTTTTGTAGTTGGCATTTTTAGGTTAAGTGAGTCGACTTAGTTTGCCCCGTTGAGACTAATATCGAGGACTAAGATATTCACAGCCCAGAATTTAACAGCAACTCGTGTCAAATAAGCACCAAGGAATCGTTTTGCATAACATAATTCATATTCAAAGATAAACTGTAATCGAAGGTGGTGCAAGTGTCAGTTTTCGATTGGCAAATACCTCGTAGGTACCTCCTAAACAAAATCAAGACGTTAATAATTGATGCTTTGAAGTTGGTGAAGCTCAAGTTATTATTTGAACAGCAGAAGCAAAAAGGTGCAATGTGGAATTTAATAATCATCATCATGGTGGGCAAATAAGGACTAATTAATCATTGATCACACGACAAGCCATCCAGTGCATAAACAAGACGTGTGTGTGTGCCTTAGTTTCAATTTTTGTCATTAGAATGAACTAAGAATACTGAGATTATTCTTTCGTTTATTAAACAATAATTGCCTATTAAGTAAATTTAATAAATCAGGCTTTCATATTTTTACTTGAATTTCGCGCATTTATTTCATTACGCGCGTTAATTTCCCGCTCAAACTCTTCCAACCCCTTTTAGCTAATCATTAGTCACCCACTAGTGTGATTAGTGTGTGAATTACAATAGTGTTGCAGTGTTTAGGTTGCTAATTTTGAGAAAAATTGCTATTTTGTGAAATCTTCAACCTCTTGAAGAGAAGTGTTTTCCAACTTAGTTTTACATACCTTCTTGTTAGCTGTTTTCACAGCTCTTATCCTGGTTTCCCTCCAGGGAAGCTTTCACGCGTTTTTCTGTGTTGTGAGTGTTAATTATAATTACGTGTAGAAGTGAATCTTGGTGAATTTCCTATACCTAGTGTTAATTAATAGTTTTATTCTATTTTAGTGGAGTGCATTTAATTTTTATCATGCCGATGCAACATCTTTCCTTTTCAGACAAGGTCGACATGATCTTGATTTTTGGAGAATGCCAGCAAAATGCAATGCAAGCAGCAGAATTGTATGCCCAACGTTACCCAGACAGACTTCAACCAGATAGACGAACATTTAAAAGAATTGTAGAGAAACTTAGAGAGACAGGCAGTTTGAAGCCCAAGAAAAAGACAGTGATAAATCCCGCTGTGACTCATGAAATCAATCAAGCTATTGTTTTGAACATAGCTGAAAATAATCCCCAAGTCAGCAGTCGAGAAATGAAGCAATCAAGCGGCATAAGTAAGTCATCGATTCTAAGAATATTAAAAAGGCACAAATTCCATGCATATCACATCGAACTGCATCAGGAACTACATGGAGAGGATTTTATGAACAGGGTGAGATTTTGCACGTGGGCCCAAGAGAAACTGCAGGAAAATCAGGACTTCTTCAAGTTTGTGCTTTTCACCGATGAATGCACATTCAAATCTAATGGGCACGTAAACAGGCATAATATGCACTATTGGTCGGTGGTTAACCCACATTGGATGAGAGAAGAAAAAACACAAGACATATGGTCACTGAACGTGTGGGGAGGAATTATTGACAACCGATTAGTTGGTCCATTCTTTTTTGAAGGCCATCTGACTGGTGCGATGTATGCAGAGTTCTTAAGAAATTCATTAGATGACTTACTAGAAGATGTGCCATTAAATGTGATCCAAAATTTGTGGTTTCAGCAAGATGGTGCGCCTCCACATTTCAGTCGAGAAGCTCGTGGTGTGGCAGATGAAAAGTTTCCAGATAAATGGATTGGTCGTGGTGGTCCAATTGCTTGGCCAGCTAGATCTCCCGATCTCACACCTATGGATTTTTTCACATGGGGAGTTGTGCAAGAAATTGTGTACAGAACACAGCCAACCACGAGACAAGACATGCAGCAACGACTCGTAGATGCCTTCCAGACAATCAATGAACGAAATACAGCAGCTACAGTCCAAAATTCATTTCAGCGACGTGCTCAGATGTGCATCGAAAGAGAAGGCCACCACTTTGAGCAGTACCTGTAATCAGGTAAGTACTTTTTGTGAAGTGATCTGTGCTATAGTGGTTGCAGTGCAGTGAATTTGGTGATGATTGTGTAGTGATGGGTTGTGGTAGTGAGTAATGCATCACTTTAGGTAAGTACAAGCCGTAAGTTCCTTGTACACAATTTTGTCTATGATGATTAGTAGAGCTCTTTCACAATATTTGAAGGATCCACAATTCTGAGACATCCAAAACAGCTAAAAGACCATAGTTTATGTAACACAATCAGTCAATCAAATTCAATTTATTGTTGTTAGTTTGATCATACAGGATTTAAGTTTCAATTTATATCCTTGAAAAATTATAATTATTGTGATTGCAACTTCAACTTTACAGCAACACACTTTCGCCAGCTAAAAACACTTGGTTTTACATCACCCTACAATTTACCAAACAATTTAACCCAACTAGTTAAGAAATGGCATCGGGCTATAATTCTTCTACCTTCGGCTACAGTTTATCTCTGAATTTTAATTATGTTAGTTGAAACGATAGTTTAACAATTCCTTTGCCCTTATTTAGATCAGATGTTAAATTTAGAGGCTGTAAATATCAATTTTGTTATGCAAAACGATTCCTTGGTCCTTATTTGACACGAGTTGCTGTTAAATTCTGGGCTGTGAATATCTTAGTCCTCGATATTAGTCTCAACGGGGCAAACTAAGTCGACTCACTTAACCTAAAAATGCCAACTAAAAAACAGGCCATAACAACAAAATAATTACCTGTGGAATTACATAAGTATGGAATAATGCGAATTATGGAAATGGCTATTTGAAAAAACCCCCTCACACAAACCGGAGCCCTTCACACAAACTGGAGCCCCTCTTCACGCCGCGCCGCCATCTGATTAAATGTCCGTGTTCGTAACCTCTCCTGGCACCTTGGGTGGGCGAATTAAATGGTGGATGCCCAGTTTAAACCCATATTTCAACATTATTCGTTACAAAAATCCACGTTTATTAAAATTAAAAACAATTTCGCAGTTCAATGGCCACGTCGTGTCGCTGTCAACTGGTGACAGATGAAAAAAGCGTACGCTGTTATCCAAGAAAGCCCTCGCATAGTAGTCAATTGTTTACGTGGCCGACTTGTGAATTAAAATGGACCATTTTTAGCTTGCTACAGTTGGCTAATCTGATGACGGAAATTTAAAAAAATGGGCTTAACATAAAGGTATTAGCCCAAAAAACGATTTTATGGGTAAAAATTTTTTTTTTCTTGGAAAAACGACATTTCAAAATTTCGTGACGTCACAGTTTTTGAATGACAGATAAACTTTTGCCCTCATTTGAAGGGTCCTTGGTAGCCATATACACTGTAAAAATTTCGAAGTCCCAGCTTTAAAATAAAGGGCAATTTTTGAGGTGGGCAATAGTGTTGGTCCACCCGGTATATGAAAGAGACGTTCATTTTCGAGTAGTTCGTAATAAAGAAGTAAACATTCCCAACACGTAACTATTGCGTTTAGACGTGGCGCTTCCAGGGATATAATTTAATAAAGTCAACCCCGACACTTTTTATGGAAAACACAAAAGTCGAATTTACATGCGGAGATTAAGAATTTCATAAGTGCGGACACCGCGAAACTTCATTATGCTAATGTAGCGGGGCTAATTTCAAGGAAAATGCAGCGTGACGTTTAATACGTACAGCGTTATTTACAGCGTAAACAAGTCTTGATTTATTGCTGCCCTCGGCTATGCAACACCTAATATCCTATGCGGGAAGGCGCCTGATTGCTAATGGCACGGCTTGGTAGTAGCCGCTTTGTAGGTCAGATGTAGAGGGACATTTCCAAAAGTTTACTTCAACGTCCGAAACTAAAATCAATTAACTGACTAGAACATTTCGTCCCAAAAACTGCAAGCGAAAAAGCGTTTTTTTCTACAATAATTTTGTGAAGATAAAAATTGTAAGACTGATTTAATCAACCTTTGGAAATCCAGTAACACGTAGTTTCCTGTTTACCTCCACCTGCTAATTTACTTCGTTATTTCTACAAACAAGTGAACAAACTGATCCCACTCCTGTTCACATCAAGGAAGCACCCACGTAATCCTTAACGATCCCATCCAATTTAAGAAAATTACAATTCGACCTGTCATAAGTCGTAAAATCCAGATCCAAGTCGTAATCAGGAAATGTAAAACTTCTGATAAAAGACTCCCTATAAAATATATAGTATATTGAGTAATAAGTCTTACTGTTGTCTTCGCAATTTCGTTCTTATTGCACCGTAAACGGAGGAAATTAGTTTTTCTCGTTATATTAAAGTTCTAGTTTCGACCAGCAATTTCAAATGCAACGAGTGCAGCAGAATGGTAACTGCCTCATAAAAAGCTGAATGTATTTGATCGTAGAATATAGACTGGATCGGAATTATAGTCGGTTGGTTCATTGTTCCAGTTTGCGCTTTTGGGGTTAGGTCAGCGGCGCGTCATAACGCCATTTTTGAATCCGTGACAGCTGTCAACCGTTTTTTGGCATTTGTAATAGAGTAGCTGTCTGCCGTCACCAAGGCAACGGTTGTCAAATTAAACTGCTAAACATCTGCTAAAACATGGCGGAACCTGCTATTTATACAAATTAATAAAATTTTTAATGTTTCACAGCGGCTATAGAAAAAAATCTTGTATTGTACAAGAGGGGGAAGTATCTTTTAGCGTTCGAACTTCACACCTCACGCTAAAATCTGTAACTTCTCTCAAAAATAAAATTAAGAACACAAAAGTTTTTCGATTTCCGCTTCCTAAGGGAGCTGCATCCTGCAAAAAGTGGGGCTATGTTTGAGTTATTTACGGATAACTTCTGAACCGTTTAAGCTACGACAACCAAATTTAGGTCACTTGTTTAGCTTATTGGACTAGGTACATAATCTACTATAATTTTACCAAAATCGAATAACGAGAACCCAGATATTATTGCCTACCATGATCTTCATTTCTTCCAAATTTTTTGTTAATTCACTGAAAAAATTATGTGGCTCGTGTTTCAATAAGCCTATTTAAAAAGCGAACTTTTTTGCCTCTTTCATTTTTGTAATGCGGAGGTTAGTTTTTGAGAAAAATGAAACCTAATGCAAAGATGTACTTCAAATTTCCTTCAAAATCCATAGCTTCGATTATCATAATCATAATCACTATAGTTAAAAACCATTTCCAATCAATGAAACCCATGAAAATGAGCTCATTATTATTATTTATTACTGAAACCACGACGATCCTCTTTATTCTAATAATTGAAGCTATGACGATTTGGGTGATTTTCCGAAAATCCGAAGTGCATGCTTGCATTTGCTATCATTTTCTTCCAAAACGAAGTTCTGTATAGAAAAAATGAACAAGTGACCCGAATTTGGTTGTCATAGCTTAAACGGTTCAAAAGTTATCCGTAAATAACTCAACCATAGCACTATACTTTAAGGGGCTGCAGCTCTCTTAGGAGCCGGAAATCTAAAACTTTTTATAGGCCTCTTTTAATTCTATTTTTGACCACTAATTTTCGTGGTCGAATTCGAGGACACCCTGTATAATAATTATTTTTAACCTCCCTGTAGCCAATATAGAAATGGAAGGTTACTGCAATCAGTCCAAAATTCGAAATTGAGATAACACCATATCTTTACGTTTCGAGGTCCCAGGATTACGAAAAAATGTTTTTTAAGTCTGTGCGTATGTACGTACCCAACGAATTTCCACAAAATTTGGCATGGGGATAGGTTTGACCCATACGTAGTCTGATTAGATTTTGGTGACAAATGGCAACTAACAATTGTCTCTTTTGGCATATTGACTTTGAAATTTGAAAGGAAAACATTTTTTTTGTCAGCACATGAAAGGTCTCCAAATTCTATTTCCAAAATGTATTTTCACTAAGTGCTCTTTCGGCAAACAATTTTTTTTATCAGCGAGAAACAAGATGCAGTCCAACTACCAGGCGGTACTCCTAAAATGTTAACTGACAACTTACATTGGCTATCTGTCATTTAACATTACCTATAATACAGGGTGTTTTGCAACCGCGTGTAAGTTTTTTAACATTAGATTGCCCATCAAAAATGGTGACGATTGGCACAAAATTGTTTAGGTCGAAGTCGTCTCCTAAGGAAGTTAAGGCTTTACCATAGGGAGCAGTTTTTCTTATTTGGATATCTCTAAAACCACTCATTAAATAAAAAAATACCAAGAATAGTAAAAGTTGCAGTTTAAGCTGCTCTTTACAACAGGCGCCATCATTCTGAAAATGCGTGACCTTGAAAAATTTTCCAGTTACCTCAGGTACGGATATCTCTAAAACCACGCATTAAATCAAAAAATACCAAGTATAGTAAAAGTTGCAGTTTGAATTGCCCTTTCTAACGGACACCACCATTTTTAAAACGCGTGACCTTCAAACATTTTCCGGAAGAAAAATGTCAAAGTTGTCTCCGTTTTCTGGGGATTCCGTGTTCATAATCCAACGAAATTCCCCATGTAGATGTATATTCACTGGCTACTAGTGTCTACCAAATTTCATTCAAATCCGTTAATCCGTTCCTGAGATAACTAAGAAAAACTGCTCCCGATGGCTGACTTTAAAGCCCTATAACTTCCTTAGGAGACGACTTCGACCTAAACAATTTTGTGCCAATCGTTACCATTTTCGATGGGCAATCTGAGGTTAAAGAACTTACACGCGGTTGCAAAACACCCTGTATAACAGCGCTTAACATTGATGTTAAAAGTTACAGAATTAAGGAGTAATTTATTCAGCAAAACGAAACCTCGGTGCGAAATAATTAAAACATTAAAGGAAAACAAAGCTTGAAACAAAAACGGAATGAAACAGGTCAGATATATTTTTTATTTTATGCAACAGCCAGTTTCTGTGCGTGTCTCACTCAGACATTAATTAAACGCGAGTCAGGTGATGGTTTTAATAATGGCGTGGTTGTCGTGCGTCGTAACATAGTTGCAAGGAGTCTCCCTGTTGGCTTACATTATTACTCGTTGTAAATTCATTTTATTGCGCGTCGTCAGAACATCACTTAGGAGTCCATCTCCGTACTCGCGGAATGAAATGTAAATATGCATTAAAAATAATCGAGTTATCTTTTGTTTCAGACCGGCGTTATCCGGTGATTTCCGTCAGCCAACCCCGGAAACGGATTAATCCGAAAAAATCACGCCCGAGGAGAAATTGAACTTGGAAACACAGACACGAACTCAATCAGAATTTATAATCGGACGAGAGGATTAAAAAATGTGACGACGTGAAGTCGTGATGGAGAAGGACTCGGGGCATTACTGCTACGAGCCGTACCAAGGAAAAAACGCGACGAACTCGCTGAAAAAGGACACGAAAAGCAAACACGAGCATCGATGCTTTAAGTCGAGAAAGTCGAAGACTAAAGCTTTCCTTGCCGGGCTAGCCACGAATCTGGGGATTTGCATCCTGCTGTTCGGGTATACTTTAATAGGGTCCGTGATTTTCCTGGCCATCGAAGGTGGGAATTCGTACCAGCATTCGACGACTCAGATCTTGGCGACGAGGTCGGAAACTGGCAATAAAAAGTTCCTCAACCATAGCGCCGAGCTGAAGGCAAGAAATGACGAGGCAAGAGCGAGGACCGTAGAGAATATCTGGGATATTACGGTCAGTCTGAATATTTTATACAGAGATAACTGGACGAGGCTGGCCGCACAAGAAATTACCAGGTTTCAAGAGGAGCTGCTCAAGTCTCTTGGGGAGGAGCTCGCACAGCAGCCGCTGCAGGAGAAAAAGACTGGGGGTAGGGGGAGGATTCATCCCGATCACTACGAGTGGACATTCGCCAAGGCTTTCCTGTACTCGCTTACAGTTCTTACGACGATCGGTGAGTGAAACTGTTATTTGATAAAAACCTGATGCTAAATCCAAAGTTCATCAAGCCTGAAAAAAATTCAAATTATACTTACTGGTAAGTTTAAATAAACACTGACGCGATCTAAACGGCCTTAAATCCATCACCCATACAAATATCCGCAACATTCACAGCGGTGCCGACCATTTTTATTGTTTGACGAAATCCCCAGGCCAAATCCATTGAATTAATTACCGAGTCCCAGTTTTTGTAATAACATATTCCCCAGTGTACGCTTGTCGAACAAAAGGGCGAAAATCCACAGCATCGCGAAATTTCCTTCAAACAACACATCCGCGAAGCCCCGTAACGAGCTGCTCCGAACGATTGAAAGAGAAAATCGTGTTAAAAATCAAGCAGCCCCAGAAGACAACTCCGACAGATAATCCGACAATTACCATCGATATTCCCGACAGCCATGATCGAGAATGGAGGCGTCGAGAAACAATCACGACTCGTTTCCGGGACGCCCCCAGCCGGAAACGCCACCATCAAGCTTTTTCCATGATTGCATCATAATATTCTTTTGATTCCTTAAACGCTCTGCCCATCGGAATCTAATTTGGCTCCGGATTTAAATTTCAAATTCTCGCAAACAGTGTGTTCGAATTTGCTTTGGGGCTGACGGGTAATGATTTTTTTAATAATCTCCCCGAAACTTTACGATCCATAAAATGTATTACGGCGGCATTAAATAGCCGTAAATTCGTAATTAGCCCACTCCGTTTCATTAACAAAACAAGCGGCTTCGAAGTTTCGCTATGTAGGAATATTGCATTTCTGATATTAATTTAGATGATGGTTTTCTTCTATCACGCTTTGATTTACATGCGAATGCAAATGAAGGCGCGGCTCAACTAATAATTAATAGCGCGTCGCATTTCAAACGGAATGTTTATTTTAAAGATACAAAAGGAAAATTTTAACAATGCACATTGTCTTGGAACCTACTGGAAGTTGGCAATTGGGGAAAATTTCATTATTAATTTCAACCGTTTTGAAGTGCGACGAATAGGAATTAGGAGCAGTTCGTTAATTCTTAATTTTGTTTCTTACCACAAACGTAGCCTTTAAAATTCCTGTCAATGCGGACGTAATTATTGATCTTCTAAGTTCTAGCCCTTTGGATCAGAAACAACTCGATACCGGAAAAGTCGACCGGGGAGAATTAGAGGCGTTATTATCCATTTTCTAAAAATTACGAGATAAAACTCAAAATACCAGGGTTGGCAGAAGTTAAAAACCACTTGGGTTTTTGACATAAAAACCCAGACCTCAAAACACAAAAACTCACAGAGAAAAACCCAACTTTTTTAAAGAAAAATTACAATCAGGCTGATGAAGCAGTAAAATCAAGAGGGGAACGCTCTGCACAATGCACGAAAGTACTTTCATTTACCGTCTCAACAATTAATTTCTCAACGAGGAAAAAGAGTCTTGCCAAATTAATTCTAAATAGCCACTAAATAGGGTTAGGTTAGGTGTTGGGTGTGTCAAACATGTCATTGCATATTAAAAAAGTGTCAAAACTGTCAAAATTATAAGTAACAAATATCCAAAAACTTACACAAAAACCCATGAGGCTGACGCAAAAACCCGGGTTTTTGCCAACCCTGCAAAATACATACCTAAATTAGTAACAGCTAGAAGAAAAATATAAAGTATGCTTCAAGGTGTCCATAGGGATTTACGTGAGGAATTCGATTTTATTCTTTTCCTACTTCCCCAATTAATTTAATGGAAATTTTAGGCTATCAGGTTTTAGATACCGATAGCCTTTACCTGTGGAAAAAATGTAAACATCATCCAAATGAGTTCAATTTATTACCGAAGGAAAACGAAATTACGCAAATTTTGCCAAGTTAGCACTTAGGGGGTTGAAAAGTCAAAGGGGACGAAAATTAATCGTAATTAAACAGAATTACAGAAAATAACACGAAAATAAGCCAATTATGCAAATTTGGCTTTTGGGGGTCGATAAAGTAAAAAGGGCAAGGACAATCCATATGAGTAAAATTTATTACCGAAGAAAGGCAAAACTGGGCGAATTTTACAAAATTATCGCTCGGGGGGTTGAGAAATTATTAAGGGGGATGAAAAGTCAAGAGGGGTGAAAATGAACTGTAGTTAAGCAGAAAAAGCGAAAATCACACGAAAAAGAAGCGGTCTGGGTAAATTTTGCTTTTTGAGGGTTCACATATTGAAAGGGGTTGACTTTTTTTCAATGGTTGACCAAAACCTATCGAACCCCATTTATTCCACCACTTACATGAAAAAATTTCCAGTTTCAATACATTGAGCAGTTTTTGAGTTCTCGCATTTTTGCAAGCAATCCCAACTGCGCACCAAATTTCAGCTCGTTGTCTCAATCCGTTCCCAAGTTATCTGACGGACAGACTAGACGAGCGAGCGAGCGAATAATCAAAGACAAGAGTACCTCCACATTCTGCTACGGCACTAAAATACTCAACGAACAACTACCCGGGGTTAGCTCATAAACGAAGGCAAAATGGCCCGTTATTTAAATATCCCGCGACGACGATTATTAAGTACCACGCTCTCATTTGCCGTAGTTTTGTGTTGCGTAGCAACATATTCGCGGGAAATTCGAATAACGACCCGTTTTACCTTCGTTTATGAACTAACCCCGGACAACTGTTTGGTCAGTATTTTTCCAGGAACTCCTGCTATCGGCATCTAAAACCTTATAGCCTAAAATTTCCATTAAATTGATTAGGGAAGCAGGGAAAAAATAAAATCGAATTGTATACTTACATGTTCACAAATTTATTTTTTGCCTCGCATCTCTTTTTCTTTTTCATCTTTGTTTCCTAAACTATCTTCCTCCCGCAAAACCAATAGGTGAATTTCAATAACACGGCTGCGTCTTATATATCAACAGCTACATGCAATCCACTTGAAAGATCCAGATAGGACCGAGAGCAAATTCTCAAGAACTACTTCGAAGACCACTTCAACAATATTGACCTCCGAAACGACAGTGGGAAAAATATAAAGTTCCATAAACACTTTGAAAAATTTAAATAAACCCGCCCTAATCTCGTTTGCTAAAGAAAATATTGTGACAGCAAGGCGAAAATTTCGGTTTACGCTCAAATAATACACAAGCGAGAAGGCAAACAACGTGTGGTATTATTCCCAAGACACACCACCAAAACTGTTTATGCGTTAAATATTGACAGAAAAACCGGCGAGAATTCCAACTTGGAGATGATGGATATTTTTTTAATGAATTCCCGCCCGGCTTCTGACAGATTGTCTATGGCCCGACATGTACGCTTCATTAATCAGCCCTTCGACAGACTATTAGTGTAATATCGCAGTCGTGCACGATTGAATTTTCCGTCTTGTAGAATTTTAAGTGTTCGTCTTAAGAACGTCGAACAAACTTTTGAATATATTGGATTCCTTTATGCCGCCTTCGCAATCGATAAGTCGGGCTGTATGTAAGTACGCACAACACATTCTGCAAATTCAAATAATTTCCAACCGCTTCCGAATATTTTTCATTTAAATGTCGTTTCCGAGGAGAAAAACACGACCGGAATTCCGGTTCCAATTTACATACGTGCCCGGTACAAAGGAAGACGGGGTCCGGAAAAAATTGTTAGGCGCGTCATAAATCCGGGGACTTGTGTTTTGTTTTGGGGTATACATCATCGGATGGAAGGAGGCGATGAAATGTGGGGATCGGATTTCGATTTAAAATTCATGTCAAGTCCCGTGGCGCCACCTGTTTAGTATTGGAGCGACATCTCGGGGCTTGCGCGTAAACAACAAGGAAATTTTTATGACTCTTAATTGATTTTGCTTTTTCATTTCTTTTTTCGAGATTTAATTGTTTCAAATAATCTCAACAATCTACTGGTCACAATTATTTTAGTCTCCACATTATTCTCCACTAATTTTCGCACATTAGCCCTCACCCGTGTTTCAGACAACGTTTCTCACAAGATACTCTCGGGACTATACACAAAGAAAGGCGGTTCTCAATTTCACTGAGGGTGCCTCAAAACCTTTGTAAACACCGCATCTAATGAGCTTGAAATTTGGTGGATGCGCCCAACTTATTAGTTTATTAGTAATATTTTGCGAGTGCACTATTTTTATCCAATGAAAAATTTAAGTTGACATCTCTACTCGGTTTTCCACTCGAATTTCCATCGCGACTAAAGCACTCTTGACACAATCTAATTTAGTAAAATTTCCTCCTTTCCCCAATCCGTCACAAGTTCCCCCTTATCGCATGTGGGCTCTATCAATAAATTCATAATGCAATCATACAAGTCATTGTGTAGAAACCCGATTAGATAATTACATTTTATCCGTAATTTACATGTCACAGATAGTGGCATAACGTGGTGTTGGGAACCGTTTTGTCGATGGAAAATTCAGAGAATGCCACAGGCAATGATTCGGGTTCGCTTGATAAAATCATTTCGTATTATTATAATAAACGGATATGGCGAATTGCGGGTGGATAATTATCAAGTTTAATTATCATTTTAGCACAATTTGTGTATTTTATGCAGACTCTGGTGATTGAATTAATGGATTGTGTCGTGTCTCGGCGCATCCACCAAAATTCATGTGGAAGCGTTTCGATGAAAAGGTAATGCGAGACGCCCGTCAGTTTTTTGCTAGATTACCATTGGAAGTAAAATGAAATTTCTGTAAAATGCTATCAACACGAAGCTTAGAAAGACTTTTAATGTCGACGTCGGTCGTTACTAGTCTCACTTAACGATTTCTCTGACTCTTATTATTAATGGAGAATTATATGGAGTGCACATCCATTCAAGAAAATAACAGGAAAGAGAAAAACTGATACGTATTTGATATACTTTATAAAGGGTTTCAAACTTGTCAAAGATCAATCCCTTTTAATGAATAATAAAATATTTTGTTACAAAACTGTAGCTACAGGAAGAAGCTGGGATTTATTTGATACCTAATATTCCTTATAAAATCTGAAAACTCGAGAAGTACCGAAAGAAATACTTTTGTAACACATTTTAACCTCCCCACTCCACTTCACCACTTAAAAAAAAGGGAAGTTACAAATATCATTAAAATTTCCGAGTTTGAGGTCTCAGGAACCCAAAAAAGTGGTTTGAAAAATGTGTCTGTGTATGTACGTTTGTAAACACCCCACAGCCAAAACTACCAGACCGATTTGACTGAAATGTGGTAAGACGGCAACTGATCTGAAAAGCTTTTGGAGCCAATCGTGCAACCGAAAATGCCATTTTGGCACATCAAGTTTTAAATTTTAAATGCAAACCCCCATTTTTCACATCACCATAAGAAAGGCCTTCAAATTCTGCTTCTAAAGATGTATTGACTCTTAGTGCCTTTTTGACAAAAACTGAAATATTCAAGATTTTTAAGGTACTTTAAAAATTATGCGGGTGATTTTCTAACTAAGATTTCAAATTTTTTATGATCCCCTTATTCTGCAACTCGTAACATCGAAGTTATAATGACAAGTGACAGATAGACAATGTATTTTCTGTCACTTTAACATTAAACAGTGCTATAACATGGATGTTAAAAGTTACAGAATCACCCCCTGAGACTGCCGACTAGCAGTGCGTCACATTTTTACGCATAGGAATCATTTTCTTCATACTGAATTTGCTATTTCCATACTCCTCAAACAAGCAATATTACTCGCTGCATATTATATTGACATTGATATAAATTTGTTATTTACCCCCGGATATATGTATATACAACCGATTTTCACTTGTTTCACAGTTTCACCGCTGCTGTTAACATTACTCGGGTTCTATGTCAAGTCAATATTATAAAGTAAACTATAAAACAATGCCCCCCATTTATAATATCAAGCGTAAATCATTATTGCCGTTCTGTCTGTCACTGATTAATGTTCAGCGCCATCTCGTAGCAGTAATTAAACGTGAACAAATTGCCGAATAGAGGGCGCCACTTCGACTAATTTACGGTCACTAAAACTCGAGTATCAGAAATGTCTGACTTCGATATTCCAAAATTCCAGCAGGGTTGTTTCAAGTTATTTATGACCAGTAAAACCGTATGCAGCTTCTTTGCATAAGCAAGTGTTGTAGAAACTTTATTGATTCTTGATTTATGGTCGCATCCTGGTGCAATATCAAAACTGAAATTATATTCTCTTGCAGTAGGTAAGTACCTACTTTTAAGACGTGTTTTATGGTCTCAGATGTCGGTGGAAAATTATATTTCGCTTATTTTATTGGTTAGTAATTCACGATGTGTATTTTTATCAAGTTTTCGCAGGAGGCGAATTGCAAAATTGAGAATTTCTAGCTTTATTTAATATTGGAGCTAAAAATGGAAGTATGGTGTTTCTGAAAATAGGGGATTGCGGTATCTTTGAATTATTGTTCTGTTTGAAAGACCTTTTAAAATCAGCTATGACGTGTTCTTGCATTTTCGGATATAGTCAGTCCATAAAATGAAATATTAATTTTGATGACGTATGAGCTACGTCCTCACGAAAAATACGAGCCAACCTGTCCATTTCATTCCTGTTTAATTTCGGCAATGTTATTTGATGTCAAGCCTAATTTTCTAGTGGAAACAAATGACAGAACTGTCATTTATTTGTCGCTTGTGCCCTGACACCAATGAATTGTACAGAAAGGTAGAATTACTGGCACATAGACGTCATCAATTTTTTTAAATTGCTTCTTGAAGTGGAATGCTTATAAAATCTGCAACAGGCCATTAAGGTATGTCACAAATTGTTGTTTAAATAGGTAATGGCGCCAATTGAAGTTTTAGAAAATTTTAACGTTTTACGGTGTAACTTAAGAACGGAACATACGAAATGAGCTTTTAAGGTACTTTTTGGAAAGAAAATTTAATTTTCAACAAAATGAGGTCATTTCTAATGACCTGTCGGCTTAAATGAAATCGTGAGCTTCACGGAATTAGAAAACATAAGAAGAGGGGGGTATCGGGTAGAATTAATGAAAGTTTTGGATTTTTTTTGAAAGATATGAGCATACGACGTGAAAAAGAATTGAAAATTGTTTAAAATGCCGCAAACCGTACTTCTTTAAGATGACGCTCCATTCGTCTTTTGGCCAATTGAAGTTTTAGAAAATTTTAAATTTTAACGTTTTACGTTGTAACTTAAGAACGGAACGTCAGAAATGAGCTTTTGAGGTACTTTTTGGAAAGAAAATTTAATTTTCAACAAAATGGGGTCTTTTCTAAAGACCTGACGGCTTAAATAAAATCGTGAACTTCACGGAATTAGAAAACATAAGAAGAGGGGGCTACCTATTTGGTAGAATTAATGAAAATTTTGGATTTTTTTGAATGAGATGAACATACGATGTGAAAAAGGATTGAAAATTGTTTAAAATGCCGCAAACCGCACTTCTTTAAGACGCTCCATTTGTCTTTTATGGCCAATGAAGTTTTAGAAAATTTTAAATTTTAACGTTTTACGTTGTAACTTAAGAACGGAACATCGGAAATGAGCTTTTGAGGTACTTTTTGGAACGAAAATTTCATTTTCAACAAAATGAGGTCATTTCTAAAGACCTGTCGGCTTAAATAAAATCGTGACCTTCACGGAATTAGAAAACATAAGAAGAGGGGGGTATTTGGTAGAATTAATGAAAAATTTTGATTCTTTTTGAAAGAGATGAGCATACGACGTGAAAAAGGCTTGAAAATTGTTTAAAATGCCGCAAACCGCACTTCTTTCATTTATGGCCAATTGAAGTTTTACAAAATAATAAATTTTAACGTTTTACGTTGTAACTTAAGAAGGGAACATCAGAAATGAGCTTTTAAGGTACTTTGGAAAGAAAATTTAATTTTCTTCAAAATTACGTCATTTCTAAAGGCCTGATGGCTTAAATAAAGTCGCCAGCGCATTGCCGGATCGAAAACCTTAGCGCCATCTTTTTCGAAAAATTTCATTTTAGGGGCGAAAAACATTTTTTAACTTAAATAAATGAGGCGCCTCGTGTACCGTATGGACGGCGTACAGTCAGCACAAAACCGTAGTGAACATAAACTTGGTTTTGCTTTTGCATAATTATGTAGAAAGGAAAATATGGTAGAATGGACCTTTCCAACAATTTTCCAAAATTATAAAATAACGAAGAATATACTTCGTCAAAATCTGCTTTTCAGCAATTGAACAAACTTTGTAAGTACAGCAAAGAAAGCTTTTTTTTCTCATTGGAAAGGCCCATTGCTCCAACAGGGTCGGCGCCAAGGGGAGGCCAGCGAGGGCATTGGCCAGATTCAGAATAGCAGCCCCTCCAATTTTTTCTGGTGACCGAGTTGTGGAGGAAGGATCGAATTTGGCTTTACCTGACCTGGCAAAGACCTGCGTTGATCAATCAAGTCAACCTTCGAGAAAAATTGTACTGAATTTAGTTCTTTATGCCAGTAGTCAATTATATATTTCACATAATAGACCTATTGTCATATTTTAATCAATGTGCAACTTTGTATTGTTTCTTTTGTGTGCTCCCCTATCAAAATTGTAAAAATGTGTGTCACCGTTTCATCTAAATTACGATCAGAAGTGGGATTGACTCGATTTCTGATTTCAGGGTATGGGAGCATCGCCCCGCGCACCACCCTCGGCAAGGCCGTCACCATGGGCTACGCAATGCTGGGCATCCCCCTCACCCTCCTCTACCTGTCCAGCATCGGCTCCATCCTCAGTCGAGTGGCCCGCGGCGTCTTCTCCAGAGCCCTCTGCTGCTGCCTGTGCTCCAACTGCGGTTATTGCTGCTACGACGAGAAACGAATGGCAGAAAAAGAGCGTCGCATGAAAAAAAGACGTCAGCAGATGGAAATCCAGCAGCAGATATCATTACAAGAGCCGTTTTACGTGCGATCGAACTCAATGCATAACAATTTGCATTCACCCCTAAGAGACGGGGGCATAAAAGAAATCGACAGTTTAAGCGGCACCGATAACGAGTCCAAGTCGTCGATGCATGGACTCAGCATTTTAGCGCCAATCCTCCTCTGCCTGGCCATGATGTTTATCTACATTTGCCTGGGAACGTTCGCCTTGTACAAATTGGAAAACTGGTCTGTGTTGGACGGGTTCTACTTTTGCTTCATGAGTCTGACCACCATCGGGTTTGGAGACATGGTGCCAGGTACCGACCCATTCCACAACCACAAATCGAACACAACCATCTGGTTTTGCTCAATTTACATCATGTCAGGGATGGCCCTGACCGCGATGTGCTTCAACGTCGTCCACGACGAGATCGTCCACAGGCTCAAGCACCAGGAAAAACACCTCCCGAAGCTGAACTCCACCAGCTTCGCCGACGATCCCACTTCTGATCCCTACAACATGACGTCATGACAATTTAACCCTCAAAAAAGTTCCAGTTTCTACCGCAGAAACTTAACGGAAGAGACCCTCCTAAGTACGGGGACTCCCACGGACACTCTCGATTTGGGACCGAAGATTCCCGAAGTACTCGAGGGACCGGTTATGACCGGCGTGTACACGGTACCGGAACTGCCCGAAACCGAGGAGAACTCCGAGGAGAACATGTAAAAACATATCACCCAAACTTTGTGATAAGGGTTTGTGCTGACGAAATGTTAATTAGTGGATTGGTGTAAATACCGTCGTTGTTACTATTAATTGTTGATTTATTTCGACCTTTGTGAGTATCGTCGCTGTTTAGATTATTTCGGACGTGTAAATAATTTAGTTACGAAGGTCTACTTATGAAATCCTAATGTACGAAAAGCTATGCGTTGGTGAATGTAACATTTGTATAAATGATAATAAATTCTTTAATACATTTTCTTGTTTGTGAAGCCCTCTTCGAACGCAAATCTTTCTAGAATGAGGATTCTGTGTATCAGGATCGCATAAAAGCGAGAATGTTTTTATGTGAGTTGATGCAAGAAGAGCCTCTTCGTTCGTATGTTATCCTTGTAGCAAATACATAAAATTTCGTAACGATTTACAAGGGAATACGGGGTATTGTTATTGTTTTTCTACTATTCTTTTCAAAAAAACTTCAAAATTTTCCTTGATTCTACCTTTTCTAAACTTAAACTATTGCGTGACGGCTAGAAGTAGAGTCATCTTGACGAAAACTTAAAAACTCCTTTTTAATGATCAGCAGCACGTGACACGTCCTTCTACTTAGTCAATTTAAATAGGAATTAATTTTACTGAAAACCTAAGCTGTGCTTTGTTATTAAAGCTAATAAATCTAATTAATTATTGAGTATTATTGTGTTCCAGCCAGCCTTAAGTGCTTGAGTAGGTAATTACCCTATTAAGGTCGAGTCTAATATTTGATGTTTATAGATTCATTAGATACACATACAGGGTGTCCCGTAATTAGGCTGCAATATTTTACCAGTGCGTTCTACGATCAAAATTAGGGCCAAAAGTTTAGTAAATATTTTTCGAAAAATCTATCTTAAGAGAGCTAGGACCCCTCAAAAGGGGTTAAAAAATAGTTATTTCTTCAATTTCTGAGGAGCGCCTTACGATAGGGTCACGAAATTTTGAACTTAGTCGTAGATTTTTGTGCTGAACAAGACTAATGTAATGGTTTTTGGCAAAAGCTTCAGGGACGTGCGTGAGTGGAGGGGTCGCGGACATTTTTGTATCGAACTTTTTTGTACGACACCTTGGGTCAATTGCGAGCACAAATTTGAATTTCCCGTACATTTTTAAGTAAAAAAGGTGCTCTAGTTGAAACTCGATAGCTCAAAATACCTAAAATTATCAGATGTTACGTGATCAGCAAGAAACAAACAAGTTTAACTTACTTGCATCTCATACGCTTGAAATTCCAAAGAAAATCACAAGTAAATGGATTTTCCATACTCTATTCCATCAATTTTGCACATTTTCGGAGTGGAAAAAGAACTTCAATTCGATTTTCCTCAAAAACGGCTTGAGCTATTGAGTTTCAACTAGAGCACCTTTTTTACGTAAAAATGTACAAGGAATTCAAATTTGTGTTCAGAATTGACCCAAGATGTCGTACATAAAGTTCTATGAAAAAATGTCCGCGGCCCCTCCACTCATAAGCACGTCCCTGAAACTTTTGCCAAAAACCATTACATCAAGTTTAATTTCAGTTCCATTTAAAGAGAGATGTGTTTTTAGGTAAACTACAACAACAAACAATTAAAATGAAAAAAGTATAAGAAACACACTCAAAATTCTGATTAAAATTGTACCCTAATACTACCTAATAGAAAAGAAAAAATACCCTAGTAGTAAGAAAAAGTTGAAACCAATAACAGTAAATCCTAGTTACTTATTACTGTAAGTTTATAAAAAGAAACATTGAAAATGAAAAAATACTTACTTTTTTAACCTACCGTTATTATTATTGCAAGAGAAAGAAGAAAATACAATTTAGCCCCCCCTCTCTCACCAGAAAATCTAAAAATTAACAAAATTGATCATAATTTTCACCATAAACGAAAATTTTTTAATATGTAGAACAAAATGGTTCTAGACTTCCAGTTCTACATATTGATGCTCTAAAAACTTTTTGATAAATACTAAATATTGAGGAAATGTCGAAAGTCTATTGACCAATATGGTTTTGGCCCTTTGAATAACTTTAGATCTTCCTACATTAAACGAAGCAAAATCATAATTTTGAGAAAATTTTTCAAAACCTTTTTTAGGAAAATTTTACAAAATGCTGTTCAGAAAATACCTGTCTAATAAGAATTAATTCGTACTGGTCATCTGTCAATTTATCTGGGAAGCGCGCGAACTAACTTTAGACAAGCGTCCTTTTGACAGATTGTGATTTAGATACTTCTTTTTCTAGCCTCCCGTTATCAGTACTAAATAATACGAAGTAAAAATTGAGGACTTTTTTTTAACCTTGTTAAAAAAAGTTGAAATTTTGACCGTTCGTTGTACTGAAATTATAAAAGACGCTTTCCTTTTACATATTTATCTGAGAAGCCTCGGTTAATCTCAGCAATTTGATTAGTTCATTTGAATATTGACCAATCAAATTGCTGAGTTAAGTGAACCTTCTCAGATAAATGGGTAAATGGAAAGCAGCTTAAATTTTATCACAGAACGTGTTAAGATATAAATAATTAAATAGACTGTCGATTATCAAAATTGCTAAAATTGTTAGAAAAATACAAAATTTGAGGGGGGCAATTCTAAGCTTAATAAATTCCAAAATTTTTATCGAACAAAGTTGTTTTAAATCTTCAGGCATATTATTTTTCCTCGTATTTTGCTCTACACTAAACTAAGCAAATAAAATTTTGGAAAGTACGCGAAAAAGAGAAAGGTACGAATTCGTTTCTGTTTTTTTTCGGAAATCGGTGGCTTTTCAAGAGGTGATCAAAAATCTGAAGAGAATTCTATACGATATCTCGACTCGTTCCTGAGTTACCTACAAAAATCTGGAAATTGGGATTTTAAACAAAAATGTGAAAATTAGGGTTTTCATACCTATACATACATAATTCTAAAAAATAACCAAATGGTGAAGTATGGGTTTGTTGACACCGCCACCGGTTGACACCTCCAATATAGGTATATCCAGGTAGGTACAGTCGAAAAACTAAATAATGCACTTTATGCCAAATTCTTGAGCGAATAATTCTTAACTGGATTACAGTCCTAGGTTTTTTGACCCAGCATTACAACCCCTAATTGCTGCCGGTTGTAATGACATGGAAATGCACCACTATCAAAGGTTGGTTTTCTAAATTCTGAGCGTAACGCTCAAGAGTTGGGTGCATGACTTACTTTCTCGACTGTACCTATTAAAATATAGAAGTTAAAAAACAATGATGATGATGACCTAGAGCCCAATTTTTTAGTGAAAAAAAGGAAAGTTTATATTTACAGGCAAAGCAAATTTGACGCTTTTTTTAAATTTTCTTGAAAAATCTGTTTCCTCCCAGTTGGCGCCTCATTTGAGGTAGTATGTTTTCCCCTAGAAAGGAAAAGTAAATGATATGAGTGATTTTGTGGTAAAACTGTACTGATGAGTGAATAATAGGTATTTACAAAAATGATACCTGTTCGACAGTTTTAAAACAGTTTATCAAAATTTTTATTTTTAATTATTTGTAATTATTTTGAAATTGTTAAATTATGACGTAATGGGGCTGGCTTGGAAAACAATTATATTCATACCTTGGTAAAAAAGTGCTCTTGCAGAGTTGCAGCCCTTACCCGCGGTCTAACAAGAGAGCACTTTCTTGCCTTGGTTTGAAATATACTATTTGAAGTGTCCTTAATTTTAACACCCTAGTTTAGCTTCCATTGTGACAAGTGTTCCTAGTGTTGTGAATTAACATGTTATTTATTAAGAGCGTGTAGTATCCTTGTCCAGATCTGCTAAGAACAGGGGCAAAGCGAAAACGTCTAGCTCCTCAAGGGTTTGAGTTAGAGACTAGGAAATATTTTTACCATTTAGACAAAACATAAACCCAGGTTTATTGTTTTTTATTTTTTGAAAATGGAGTTTCCGTCATTGTTAAAAGTTGGCCCAAAATCATTGAACTTCTCACTCCGTTGCGCGAGTTATTATGAAGTAAATCTAAAATCTGGCAAACAATAAACCTAAATTGAAGCCTCCTCTTTAAACTGACGCCTAACGCAAAATTATAATTTTTTGTCTAACTGCGTTATGAATTTTCTTCGATACCTTTGTTTCCCGAAATATTGTCTTGGAGAGCCAGCGTCAAGTGCTGCCATCCCTATTATGCGTGGCAGCTCAAGGAAATAATTTTATGTCTTTCTCATCTAGGTCTATTCTGTATAAAGCTGTCTTTGTTGGATAAACACTGTCGCGAATAGTTCTGTCTATACGATTTTATGTCTATTGCTTTCTAGTGCACGACTTTGTAAATAAATGCGCGCACGTGTTGATCGATTCAGATGGTTTGTAACCTCCCGACAAGTCGACAACCAATACAGTGTGTTCCCAAATTTTGTAGCAGAATTCCTACCATTGACTCCTTGGGTAAAATTTAAAAAGGTAAAAAGGAGCTAAAAGTTGGGTTCGATATCGTTCCCTATAACGAAGCTACCGATACTGAGCTATGGATACGAATCTGAAATTTAGAGCGGAAACTATACGGATATAAAGAGCTGTATACTGAATTTTTTCTGGTGCGTGCAACCCTTGTGGGCCTTACGCATTTTTCTATAATTTTGTCCTGCAACAATTTCCTCAAACAATTTCGAAATCATCTACGCTAGGACGCACCGTTTTCGAAAAAATTAAACTTAATTGTTTTAGGGCGCGAAAATTTCTCACAGAAGCTTTCATTTTATTTATCAAATAATCAAAAATAAATTTTGAGGCTGATTCCTTACGTTACTTAAAGAAGAAAAGTTTTTATGGTCATATATGGCGAAAAATGCTTCCTACGGGAAAACTTTCCTTCCCAGATCAATGCAAGGAATCAGTCCATGAAGTAATTTTTGATAATTTGGTAAATAAAATAAAATCTGTGACAATAACAAATGTAACGCTAAAACGATTAGTCAATTTATTCGAAAACAGTGTGTCCTAGCGATTAAGTAGGTACCTTTTTCTATACACACTATTAAAAACAGTTTTTTTGACGTTTGTTGACAATTGTTAAAAATGGCATTTTCTGACACCAGCTTTAAAAGTCATTTACTTTTAACACTGCTGTCAAATAGTTATTTATGATACATATAAACATTGAAAGTGGTATTTTATTTTGTGAGAAGGGAAGTTTGGGACACGACGCGCATATTATACACAATTTTTTCTACAAACACGATTAAAAGAAAAAGTTTTCATATTATTAGTTGAAAACGACCATGAAATTCGCTGTAACTGAGGCAGAGGTATAGTGACAATTTGTTGCCGGGGCTTGTTTAATTGTTGTTGCATTGTCACTTTTAACACCAGTGTTAAAAGTAAATGATGTCTTTTAATGCCGGTGTCAGAAAACGGCATTTTTAACAATTGTCAACAAACGTTAAAACAATAATGTTTTTGATACTGATGTAATTTACTTTTTACCCTCAGTGTTAAAAGTAACAATGCAACAACAATTAAACAAGCACCGGCAGCAAATTGTCAGTATACCTATCTCAGTTACAGCGAGTTTCATGGTCGTTTTCAACTAATAATATGAAAACTTTTGCTTTTAATCGTGTTTGTAGAAAAAATTGTGTATGATAGGTATGTGTGTTAAAACTGATTTAATGCTGTTCGAAGGGATGAACCACTCCGCTGCGCGTCGTGTTTCAAACTTCCCTTCTCACAAAATAAAATACCACTTATAACACTTATATCATCATAAATAACTATGACGCCTTCATGGACCGCTAATCATCATTTCGAAATTGTTTTGTGAGGAAACTGCCTTCAGAAAAAATTGTAATTGTAAAATATGTAAAGGCCGCCCTAGGAATGCAATAATAATAATTTGAAAAAAAATCGGAAAAGAACCGCTGGTCTCCGCTCCCAGATTTGTATACTTACATTTTTTTTTTCAAATAAATTGAAAAAAACTGGATTTTTAGGGACTCCTTGAAGGAACGTAATTCCCTTAGGTGAGTCTAAAGTCGAAATGTAAAACTAATTTTGATTTGTCAAATGGATTCATTCTTTTTTCTCTTGGGATTCAGAATTTAGGATTTTTTCCAAGTTAGACCGGAAGTAGTGGTACAGTCACGGCCACCCTAGATTATGTTTGCAAATTTGACATGCTTTATCATTGAAAAATTTTTAAAGAAATAAAAATGTTTTGAAAAACTAATTACGCAGTTGAATTTATATCGAAAAAGCAAAGGTTTTTGCGTTTTTCAAAAAACTCAATTTTTCACCGATTTCTTCGATGTTTTTGAAAATCTAAGGTGGTGGTCGTGTAGTTACTCCATTTCTGGTCAGGTCAAAAAACGTAGATTCCGAATCCGTTGCGAAAAATGATTAACTTAATTTGAAAAATCAAAATGACGGTCATTTTCGCTTAAACAGGAAGGGCAAAAAAATATCTCCCCACAGCAGTAAATGCAGATCAAAAAAAAATTTAATTGTGTCACAGACCAATGTACCGGTACCTATGTCCAGAGAGTCCTTCCTCCTTATATTAACGTTATGAATATCTGTCCTATACAGCAATTTTCTAGCTAGATAAGCCACTGGAGTATTGAAGACAAGAATTTTGTAATACAAACACGATGCGTGTAATCTGCGATTACGCATATTTAACCAGGTACAACTATTTCAGTTTATAAGTAACATGCTGAAATCTAGAAAACCCAAAAATAAACCGTAAAGTGTGACTTTTGAAAAGTCTAGGTTTCCATTTGAGAAAAGTATAAATTAAAATTATTCCGGTTAAAAAAACCGAAAGTGAAAAAAGTACGAAAGATATTCAAGGTGGAAACTTTAAAGAACACCCTGTGTGCGAGTCGCGAGCTGGCAGCTCTAGAAGAAGTGGGAGATTCGAGGCTCCTCCCACTTTATCTGTTGAGTGGCCTTCGTCTCTCACCGCTGCCCCTCAGCAGAAACCATGTGTAAGCATACAACACGCTCTTAATCAACACGCAATTTTTTGTTATTTATGAGTCACTTTGAGATGCAGTATAAAGTGAAGTAAAATGTTTATTTATTATTTATAAACAAAAAATATATTTGGCTTGAAAATACTATAAGTACCAATGACTATACTAAATACTACTAAAATATAAATTACTTGTGCAAACTCATTACTGAAACGATGACCAATGAAAATTGTTTTGTCTTGCTTCCACATACTGCCTTTATGGTGATTCACTGTAGGGAATTTAATTTGTAATGATTTGTCACCAAAATGTCAATGGTTAATTAACATAAAACTCCAGGGTTAACAGTTTTTGTTATTTATGTTGGATAATATAACATTAAATTCCATTTAAATTGGTTAAAAACCATAAAATTCCAGGGTTAGTTAACAGTTTTTGCAATTTAAGTTAACACCCTGTTATTTAACACAATTTTTACGATGATATTGAACTGTTATTTAACGTTAATTAACATTTTTGTTAATTAACCGACTCACAACGCTAAGTGTTCCTATGGAAATAGCAAAAAACCGGCCCTAAAATGCGACAAACGTAACCACGACTACGAGAACATTGTTTCTCTGTTGCCATCCCCGTATACCGCAGTATTGTCAAAATTTCTGTCGTCTATCAAACTCATTCCAAGGAAAACCCCAAACAGTAATCCCGATCCTCCGGAGCCAACCTTTGAAATATCGCGCCAAAACGAACTTCCCAAGTTCCTCACCCGAGTGCACCACCAATCAGAGGCAGCTTCAGCCCAGCTACGAACCATTCCGGAAATAACATATGTTTGAGCCAATGCGGCCACACTACCTAGTGCTGCAAGTTACACCGGCCATCTTTTCATCCAAAAACCGTGTTTGTTTGGTAATTTAGAACAAATTTAAATTTGTAATTAATGTCAGAACCACAGTCAGCCCTTCTACTAAGGAAACAACTAGCAGGTACGTCCTCAACCCCGCTGATTTATCAGCGAAACCCATCGACCCATGACAAAAGAAACTAATACCCATCCATCGCGGAATTCCACCCAAAACCTCCCCAAATTTAGCCCCACTCGCGTTTGCATCGACAGCCCCCGAGATCCAAATTCAGCCCCCACAAATGCCCCCCAAACGTCACCAGGATTATCACAATTATTTTGAGATTAAGTCCGATGACCTTTTTGTCTTTTACAGAACTAAACAAGAACCCTGTGGAGGGATTCTCTGCTGGACTCATAGATGATAACGATATCTATCGATGGGAAGTGTTGATCATTGGCCCTCCAGACACCCTTTAGTAAGTCGATTTTGAGGTTATACAGGTATTGATTTTGATGTTTTAGCGAAGGGGGTTTCTTCAAATGTCATTTATATTTCCCCAAAGAATATCCCCTTAGGCCGCCTAAGATGAAGTTTGTCACCGAAATCTGGCACCCGAACAGTGAGTATATCTTGTTGAATTAAAAATCGAGGCTTGGTGTCTCAAAACCCCCATTTTGAGGGATTGTGACAACCAATGCTGCCAACTTCATTCACCTGGCACAGCCACCTTTATTAATCACTCTTGATTTTTATGACTAAGAATTAATTGAGGTTAGGAATAATGCCTATTAATAAATTATGATCAATAAAAAATGAGTACCTAAAATTGGAAAATCAGTCAATTAATTCAAGTGCATAGTTAATGTTTCAACTTCCGGAAATTTAATTTTTATTTTTTTATTTAAGGTTTGTCAAACCCACTTAATTTAACTTAGTTTAATTAATTAATAATTAGAATTAGTACGTTTACTAGCTTTTAGGTTTTTCATTGTATCAATTGAATTGCACTCATTCTTTAATGATTTTTCATAGCCCCGTTCTTTTAGGGTCGCGTTCAGAAATAGGTTTATGGGCGTCAAAATCTTATTTCGATAATTCGCCTGGAACGTGTTAGAAATGTTTTGATGTGACGTCAGATTGTGTAATGCGGTTTGCTCAGAAACAATTGCTCATCAAAAATTCGAGGCCGTTCCGTTTATCTGCGGAATTCTCAAACGCTGATTTGTCAGCTTTAGAAACTTATACAGGATGTTCCAACAAAGCCGTTAAACTTAAGGTTGAAAAAATTTCAAGGTCATTGTATTTGAAACTTCTCACCTTGCCTGATTATAACCAATCACTGGCTCATTTTAAAATTTCAATCCAATCAGATTCGTTCGAGACGGATTATTGCATTTAACCGCAAATCAGTATGGAAAATAGAAGCAAGATGTCAACTTTTTTCAGGTTATTTAATTATACAGGGTGTCTTATCTTATCTCGACACTATTGCTAACTTTGTTAATACTGAAGATACAAAATCGGTTAAATTAGCAAAGAATTGTATTTTTTATGCTGATTACGATAGTCAATTTCAAAAAATAAATCAACATCGTGTTCGTTAAATAATCACTAAAATGATTTTTTTAAATAAAAGTAGAACACCCCATATATTTAAAAGTTTGTACGCATTATGTGATGCCTTAAACGTCAAATTTACAACTTGTCATAATTTTTTTATTAGCTTTGGAAGTGATTGAAATTAATATTAATTTGTCTGTCCGGGATCCACACGACCCGGATTCACCCTATTTCCATGGTGAATCATTGTTGTCAACAATGAATCGCCATGGAAATCGGGTGAATCTCGGTCGTGTGGATCCCGGACAGACTATAGAATGGTCAGAAAAACTGACATTTTCGCTAGTAGGAAGTAATTACTTGTCAATTTTAGTTTCACAGATTGCCTTTTTTCGAATTCAGGGTTCTTAATTAAAACTTACGTACGTTCTTACCCAGTTAAGTAGTGTACTTTTGTTTTTAGATATATTATATTATGTGTATATGTAAATACCGGGTGTCAACACACCCAGGTAATGCCTCGCGATTTCTTAATTTTTTGGAATATCAACTTGAAATTTTTATGGGCTCATATACCTACCTATAAAAACGCTAATTTTGATACATAAGTTTCAAAAATGACCGCCAGAGGGCCGAAATATTTTGAATCAAGTTGGCTGTGGTTTCTGCCCTTTTAAGTTAAAGTGACTATTCAAATTAGTACATGAGTCTTCTAAAATGCTCATATTGTCTAAATAATAAACATTTTCATAAATTTTCTAGTTTTGTTTTTTAGAAAAAGTGTCAAAATATCGAATTTTCAGAGGTTCTAAAAATTCTCAGTTAAGAATGCTTTCCGTTTGGTATGTCCTGTTTATTGACATCCATTAGAGAACGGAAGAACCAAAATTTAGTTTTTGCTTAAAAAACATGTACCCTTCCATTTAAAATGAACGTAAAATTTGGCTTAGAAATCAAACGTTTCAGCGAAAATAAATAAGAATTAGCCAAACGTATAGTAGGCGTATAATCAAACAAAAATATTGGTACCTATAATCATTAAAGTGTAAATCCTTATTTTTGTTATTCTGTTTAATAATACATAGTTATTTGTTTAACAAGATAAAAAAATTGCAGGCCAAGGCAGTAAATCTATTTTTTGCCGTGTTCAACACATAATTTTTTCGCCGATTGTCATTAAAAAGTGCATTTTTAATAATAATAATAATAATAATACTGTTTGTCTCATTTTAACTGGAACCACCCAAATATTTCGGTTAATTTTAACCGACTCAATGCGTCCTTTTTTTCTGCACGTAGAGTTCCAAAATCTTCACCTGCGTGATACTTCACTTTTTTTATAGACCGAAATCCCAGCCTACTGCGATTTAATAAAGAGACCAAAAATGACGAAATCGTATTAGGCATTCTTTTATCGAAAAATTTTATAAGGAAAAGTTGCTCAGGATGACTCCAAATGGCTAAATCCGAAAGTTCAGTAAAAAATAAAAATGTTGAATTTCCTGAGGAAGAATCACAAAATAACGAAAAATTCAATATTTTTGCAACATAATGGGTGCTGTGAAATAAAAAAACAATTGAAATGAATTGATTTGATATTTGCTATCGGCTATGGATGGATAAAACTTAACAATCGCGGAAAAAGTTGAAATTATTAAGATAGTGTAAGATTTTCGTTTTTCTTAACAATTTCAAGGGACACCCCAACTAATCTGGTGCAATGTGCCACAAACAGCAAACATATGCGCTTCCATTGGTTTTTTATTTCACATCACCCGTTATGCTGCAAAAATATTGACGTTTTCGTTATTTTATGATTCTTTCTCAAGAAATTCAACATTTTTATTTTTTCCTGAAACTTCGGATTTAGCCATTTGAAGCGATCCTGAGCAACTTTTCTTTATAAGGTATTCGCCCAGTCCCCTGTAACTTTTTTATTTCAACAGAAAAATACGTATTTTAGGGTGTTCTCCCAAAAAATTAACTTAAATTACAAAAATTTTATAATAGTACATCAACTTATTCTGTATTATGTAAAAACGTCCAAAGTTTTCTATCTTCCGCCGTATTCTTTGCTGGAAAAATTGGTATAAAAAAACCATATTTGTAAATTGTATGACAAAACTCTATTAAATGACGGCATTAAAATAAATCGTCTTTTTAATGACGTGTCAAAATTGCGATACTCAACTTTTTTGTTTCTTGTAGACATATTTTTTCTATGTTCAAGTATGTAAAGAAAGTTTATCCACGATTATTAAATAATGCCATTGTTATGTACGTAACTGTGGATACATAATCCTGTTCATAAAATACAGCGAGACTTATTATAAAAAGTCACGCTTCTGTCACATTATTTCACAGCACCTGTAATGTTGGCTGCCTATCCAATGAAGATCATGACGTTTCAAAATCAAGCAACAGTGTGCCAAAGTAGATCAAGCATCAAGCTGTTTTTTGGCAACTTTTTGTTTTTGTTGGTTTGTGTTTACAATAAATATAAAGTGATAAAAATTTTTGAACAATTTCAATAATCTTGGATAAATATATTTCAATAATCGTGGATAAAACGTCGTATTTAACTCGCACCTTATGGGCCATTATTCACTTGGTTGTTTACAACCCTCGCTTACGCCCGGTTCTAAATTCAACCGCTTGAATAATAGCCTTCATAATGTGCTCGTTCAATAATATACTATTATACCTGATAGATTATAAAAATTCCGAAAAAAAAATTTGATAAAACAATTTGACAGTTTTGTTGTTAATAAACGAAATTAGCACTGGAAAAACTTGAATAATTTTCGGTTGTATAATGTCGCAAGAAACTTATTTTCTCGAAATTTTTCTAATGAAAGTGTAAGCTTTCTTTACATATTTGAATGTAAAAAAAATGCCTGCAAGAACCCGCTAATAAATGTACAGCGTGTCATCAAAAGTTACAAGGGGAGAATACCAAACTCCGGTAAAAACTCCTAAAATTCTCCTAAAATTTTGCTTTAAATTCTCCTAAATTCCTAAAAAAAATTGCAAAAATTGACGTGGGAGGCCTGTGACTACCGGCGAAAAAATTGTTTACTCAAGAGATGAAACCTCTGAAAATCCGATATTTTTACACTTTTTCTCGTTCGCGTTTTCGAGCACAATAATGTGGTTTTTTTTTTCGACTTGGTCGCATAACAAGAGAGTCTAGATATGGTGAATGCGCATTTTTGGAAAATTAATTGAATATGTTGGAAAGTTGGTAGCAGCTATTTATATCGTGTAAAATGGACGGGTTAACCAATCGCTAAAAAATAGCAAAAAATGCCGGCAACAGAAAATTACCAAAATTCCAGAGAAATTTCACCAAAATCCATTACTGATTAACATATCGACAACCTTGGTTAAGAAAATAATTCTATTAATATGTTCAATTCGTGAAATAATCAATACCACTCGTACTTACGACTGATGAAATTTTAGAAATAATTACTGAAGCCTGTTGCCGGATAGGTGAAACAATGAGAACTAAATTGTCATTTATTATGACAAATAAAAGCGCTCGGGCTTTATGCTTAAAGGACAATTTAGTTATTTTAACTCTTTTCAAGATTGAACATATTAAATAGCACTAGTAGCATTATAGGCGATTGTTAAGTATATAACTGGAACTTGTCTTTTGTTTCATCATTCTGACAAATATTTACTACGGTTACTACAATCCAGATCTATGACATTTCAAATATTACAAAATCCTTATTTTATTTAGCGTTGTAATACAAACTTTAAGGACAGATCAGATCACTATAGAAAAAAGAATGGAATATACACGGGAATCATGCTACGCCTTATGCAGTGCTATTCAGAAAATGTGTGACAACGGGTGGCTCTGGAAAGAAATAAATCGCGACCTGTCGAAAAGACGTTTGTCTAAACGCTGTTCGATTGGGATTCACTTGTTTCCATAGCCTCCCGTTACCACGTATTTTCTTAATAGCACTGTACTGCAGTAACATTTTTCAAAATAAATTAGATCTAGGCAGCTTTGTCAAACAGGGTTTGACACTAGTCAACTGTCATTATTGTCAAACATTTGTTTCACAAAACTCCTTAGATTCTGATTAATTTTGAAACATTCAACAAGTGCGTGTCATTCTATACCTAATGGAAATGAAACTTTTGTCTTACGTACAGATGAAAAAATTCCCCCGTTGTCATATTTTGAGTTTTGAGTTCAATGTGAATACCTACAAAAATAGTTTGAAAAATTACCTTTCGGATAGCCTTTACTGGCAACAGCTGGTATTAATTGTATTAGCGGTAGCAATTATTTTAGTTGTGACGTAGGACAAAAGTTTCATTTCCATTAGGTATATAGCTAATATTGTTGTAAACTTCACAAAAATGCAGGTGAGAATATGATACATATTTCAGCTGGACTTTGTGCAATAGCAATCTTAATTTCTTTACATGTTAGTACCAACTTTGATAAAGAAAAATGAAATTTTTTTTTCAGTCGATAAGAACGGCGATGTGTGTATATCGATTCTACACGAGCCAGGAGACGATAAATTCGGTTACGAACAAGCGTCAGAAAGGTGGTTGCCAGTACACACAGTAGAAACTATTTTAATATCCGTAATTTCAATGTTAGCCGATCCTAACGACGAATCACCGGCGAATGTAGACGCCGCCGTAAGTATACTTAACAAGCGACTTAAGTCACAAAACGCATTACGTTCGTTTGCAGAAAGAGTGGCGAGAAATGTACGGCGAGTTCAAACGAAAAGTGGCCCGGTGCGTCAGAAAGTCCCAGGAGGAATGTTAGTACATTAAATCAATTGATAAAAAGTTTTCAATAATTTTCAAACGCGGTTTGATTCCGGACCTGCTAGAGTTCGCATTTTTCTATGTCAGTTTTTTTTATGGACCTCCAGGCGAACGCAGGTCGAGGATCAAATCGGGTGCTTTTTCGTTGAGTGTTCTGGATCTCGAGAATTTTCGTTTTCAAATAAAAGTTTTCAATTGCAGTTCAGTTTTATTCGAAATTTTGTGAAATATGTATATTTTGGCGTGGATGTCTCGTAAGTAAGCAACAAAAAAATTAAATAATACGAAAACACGTGAAACAAAAACAATGGTTATTTTATAAAGCAAGCAGGATTCAATCATGTCTAATACTTAAGACGTTTTTGTCGAAAATTACACTTGTAACTGCTATTAGATATGTAAATTTAAAATGTAACACTGTAGGTATCTAAGTTAAGTAAATTTTATTAATAAAACTCGTTGTTAATTTCCTCACCCTCCCTTGGGGTCTTCCTTCTATGTACACAAAATTATTAAGAAGGCAAATACTTAGTGCTATTCATAAAATATCCCGGGTGGCTATGGAAACAAATGAATGACATCTGTCATTTTACTGGGGACTTGACTTGTTTTCACAGCCTCGTGTTGTCATATTTTCCTAATAGCAATATACAGGGTGGGTAATTTTTCGATGCTCACCATTGGGATCTCCTAATCGGTAAAAGATACTGGGGTCGGTTAAATTAGAGAAAAGTTGCGCTATTTCTTGGCGATTAAGAATCTGAAGAGAATTCCCCGAAATAGTGATTCGTTCCTGAGTTATCACAAAAAATCTGAAAATTTCCAATTTAAAGAAAAATTAATATCTTCCTAACGATTGATGTTATTTAAATGAAACTTGGAACTTTTACCTTTTTGACAGCTGTCAATTGAATGGCGTTGACAGAAATTTTCTAGGCCTTCTAGATTTTGAATGAAGACAGTCAACTTTTCTTATGGGCGCCATATTGAATTTTAACACCGCCGACTACAGAAAAATTAGCTTCGCAAAAATGTAACCAACATGGACGTTTTTCAAAAAATTTGTGAAAGCTCGAGTTACACGACCGCAAGACGTATTTTATTACTGTTGAATTCAATTGTTTTCACAAGTTACAAGAGATTGAAGAAGTCGGCGTGCTTTTTTGCAATTGTTTTTCATCTAAGTTTAGGCTGATTTTGCAAATTATTCCTACCAATTTTCAAATTCTGACATCTGTCAAAAAAGTTCAACTTCAGTACATTTTTGAGAAGCCAATTTTTTGTGCATTCGATATTGTTAAAATTCAATATGGCGGCCATAAAAGAATCAAAAGTTGACTGTCGTTATTCAAAATCTAGAGGGCCTAGAAAATTTCTGTCGATGCTATTCAATTAAAAGTTCCAAGTTTCATTTAAACAACATCAATCGTTAGAAAGATATTAATTAACCTCCCCACTCCACTTCACCATTTAAAAAAAAGGGAGGTTACTGCAATCACTAAAATTTTCGAATTCGAGATAAGACCGGATCTGTACGTTTTGAGGTCTCAGGAACCCAAAAAGGTGGTTTTTAAAATGTGTCTGTATGTATGTACGTACGTACGTTCGTTCGTAAACACGCCACAGCCCAAACTACTCGACCGATTTGGCTGAAATTTGGTACGTGTGCATGTGATAACCCAACTTAGATCTAAAAAGCTTTTGGAGCCAATCGTGCAACCAGAAATGCCGTTTTGGCACATCAACTTTTAAATTTTAAATGTAAACCCCCATTTTTCACGTCACAGTAAGAAAGGCCTTCAGATTCTGCTTTCAAAGATGTATTCACTGTCAGTGCCCTTTTGACCAAAAACTAAAAATATCGAGATTTTTATCGGACTTTAAAATCGCGGTACAGCCCAAGCCCCTGAACCGATTTGGCTAAAATTTTGCACATGGGGATTGTAGTACACGTGGAAGAGCTGAACAAATGTTGGATTCAATCGACCCACGGAAAGTGCCGTTTTGGCACACCAATTTCCAAATTTAAAGTTATTCTCTCATTTACCCATCCAAAACAAATTTTTGAAAGATTTATTGCCACCATTAGAAGGGTCTTCGAATTCTGGTTTTAAATGAGATAACATTTATTCGCATTTATTACCCTTTAGGTAGAAAAATCGAAATTTTGAAATAACACTGAAACCACGTTATAGTCCAAACTACTGGAAGGATTTGTCTGAAATTTGGTACATGGAGGTCAGGTGACCCGTTGAAGAACTGAAAGGCTTTTGGGAGCAATTGGTTAACGGGAAGTGCCATTTAGGCATATTAACTTTAAAATCTTAAACACAAGTCACGGAAATCAAAGACCCACGCGTTGGGGAGGTTCCAGCCGCTTCTCTGCTGCCTTTTTTTTTCTTTAAATTGGGAATTTTCAGACTTTTTGTGATAACTCGGGAACGAATCAAAATATCGGGGAATTCTCTTTAGATTCTTAATCATCAACAAATAGCGCAACTTTTCTGTAATTTAACCGACCCCGTATCTTTTACAGTTTAGGATATCCCAACCAAATGGTGAGCATCGAAAAATTACCCAGCCTGTATAGTCTAGCTTACGCAAATCCTTGTTAGTGATCTGGAACTTCTTGATAAATTTTCTTTAATAAAATAATATAATGGTAAACATAATTTATATACAAATTATATAAAATCCTAAGTTTTCACCCTTTTATGACTCTCATCATTTTCTTCTTCTAAACTCGCAATCTTTCTTTTACCCCCCAAACCTTCTGACAAACTCTGCAACCGCAACTCCTTCGATTCCTTCTTCAACTTCTTCGTTTCCTTATTCATCTTCCGTTTCTTCTTCACTTTTTCTTTCTTCACACTTTCATTCTCCTCATCGCCCAACTTAATACTCTTCTTCATTTCAACAATATGCGAAATTTTTAAACTACCGCACAACTTTCGAAAACTCGCTTTAGCGTCGTTAGATAAAACCAAGTTTGACCTACATAACTTCACAACATCCCCTATTTGCGTCCAACCTTCAAAGCTATCAGCCACTTTCGAATTTTTAATAGCTGTTAAGAGTCCAAACAAGTTGGCAATAAACTTTTCTCGGACTTTTTTCTTTTCGGGGTTGTCACAAAAGTCCCTAAAAAACTCCAAACAGTCTGACAGGAAATTCTCTTGGAGGACTTGCACCGAATCTTGCGAGTCCAAAAACCTGCGATTGGTGTAAAAAACTTTCAAAAGTTCCACAGCTTGGCTGCGCCTAAACGGTCGAATGGTTTCGGTAAAAACGAAGCTTGATATCAGTGGTACCAACTCAACTATTCCCCCCCAGTTTAGTTGCAAAACGTTTTTGAACAAAACGTAGGGTATTAAGCAGTCGCGTTTGTTAAAAAACGTCTCCAAGCTTTCTTTTATAACTTTGACTACTTTTCTCTTTTTTGATTGGATCAACTGGGAACAAGTGATGACGAAAACAGAGCACTCTGCGATTTTTTCACCCATATCCTGAACGATTAGGGCGTTTTTCGTGCCCTTATCCAGCAGGCTTTGTAATAATTCCACGAGGACTTGCTCGCGAACACCTTCTACGTCATCGAATTTTTTTAGGTTAGTTAACTTTTTCAAGCAGGCTCTGACTCGATCTTGCAACGGCCTCTGGTGGTCATCTCTTATACTAAACTCCAGTGCTTGCAACAATGGCAACATTATTTCTAAACTCAGCAGCATGGAAGGGTTTGAATTTAAATAAATTTCAATGAGATCAAGAGCTCTTACGCGAAAATGCGTCAACTGTTGATCGTCCTTGTTTTGTTTCTTCTGCCTACCGAGATTTGGTTTAAATTGTTTAAAAGCTTGGCCTAGGGCTTCGTCTAGTTTTTCACCATCTTCTTCATCAAGGTCGTCTAAGTCTACACTTTCGTCACTTTCCCCGCCTAAAACTTGATGCAAAGCCATTCTTAGCCTATCATTGGTTGTTTCTTCTTCATCTTCTTCTTCTTGTTCTTCTTCACTTTCACTGCTTGATTCTTCATCCTCGACTTCCTCGTCGCTGCTTTCTTCATACTTGGAAAGAGGATTCGAGTCATTTTTTGGATCCAGTACTGATAAAATTTGATGTATAGCTGATCCTGTCATATACTGGCACAAGTGCGGAAAAACACAACTTATAATACTCCGCAATAGATGCGAATTGTGCGACAATAAGTTTAAAAATAAGTCAACGACGACTTCTATCCACAGTGGGTCTTCAGAACTTTCAACTTGCTTTGATTTAACTCTATCGTAACATTTGAAGAGTTCCTTAAGTGAATCAGAAGCCAGTTTCGAGTTATTAAACAACTGAAGAGATAGATGCAAGAATAAAACGTGAAAAACTGCTCGCTTCTTTTTCTTTTCTAGTTTCGTTATTAACTCTACAGTTTCTTTCCATGTTTCTTCATTGTCTTCCCCTATCTCCTGCCGGAGTTTCCCAAAACTCCCGTTTAACTCCCCCACGATTTTTGATAAAATATACCTCAAATCCTCGAGTTTTGCCAGTTTTAAATCCAGGGAAGAGTAGAAAGTTTCCTTGAAAGAATCGGCGAGTTCGTTTCCTATATCGTTTTGGAACAACCCCAAACGCATTAAAAATATCATTTGGTCGACCTTCCAGTCGTTATCTTGCACTGAAGAATGATTCAAGAGTTTGACTAGTAAATGCGAGGCGTAAACTCTATCATTATTCCACCACTTTTCAGTCAAGTTCTCCTTTACAACTCGGTCTGTTTTTGCCACTATGACGTCACGATATATATCGGCGAGTTTCTTAATTCCTTCAGCTGTCAAAGTGCTGGTTATGTTTTGCACCAGTTTACTCTTGGTGATTTTTTCAAAAATAAAAGTTCCTGGATAGAACAGCAGTTTTTTCAATATCTTTATCTTAACTTTGTCTTTAACATCGTTTTTCAGCCTGCCCAACAGAGTTTCGAAGAGTTTTTTGGCGGATTCTTGAAACTCCCGGTCTTTATTTTTCCCGACGTTAGTTTTGAAGCTGTGGAGCATTTGTTGGATGAAATTGTTAGTTAACAAATCAGGAATCGTAGACGCCTCAACGCTTTCTAGAACAATTGTGGTGACCTTGACTACGGCGAGGAATCGATTTCGGTTGTTTCTCGAGATTGTTCGGTCGAGTTCTTGGAAAAACTGGGGGAGGAGGGGCGAAGGGGTGATTTTCTTGAGGAAAATTTCGTAGATCGGGTGTTTGAGTGCTGCAACTCTCGGCAGAGTCTGGAAAAAAATGACACAGATGTGTCAAAGATGGCGGTCGTGACGTAATAACTTACCGTCAAGATGTCGGCGAGCTCGTTAAGATTTTGCTGCGAAATTATTTCGGTGGAGCCAAAAGTGTTTTTGAGAAATTTTGGTTTGATCGAGTCCGGGAAGTGTTCGAGGGTGGTGAAGAGGAGGTAGAGGGTGTCGAGGTTCTGCTCCGGAAATGGTTTGAAGGCCTCGTCTTTGATTAAGGGGAAGACTGTGGATTCGAATTCCTTGGAATCTATCTGAAATTTAAAAAAAATTATATTAGGCCTCGTTGCCATCATTGAAAGGCTAAAATTTGTCCCTGTAATCCTGAGACACCCTGTAAGCAGTGTTGCTGTCAAGTCACCCCACTGTCTTACATGGACACCTTGTACAATAACTTTCAATAAACACAACTCACCCTCTTGTACAAATCGGTGATAAAACTAAAAGCGGCCAACCCCAAATAAGTCCTTTCTTTGCTGGCCCTAACTATCATCTCCAAAACCTTTTTCTTATCCTCCTCCGAACTACGTACATACAAATCCGATCGAATGACAGCCCCCCCAACTAAGATCTGTCCAAGTGAGACATCAGCATTTTCCTAAAACCAACAATTAGGACCACCTACCCCCCCAAACGGCCTCACTTACACTTTTACTATTGGCGCCCCCTTTGTGCAACTCCTTGGCCACATGTTCGAAAACTTCTTCCACGGAAACTTGACTCACAGTCAACAAACCGACCAAAGTACCGAAATATCCAGTTCTAGTCTGCACACTCGAAGACCCCAAACCCCGGATTAACCTCGCCAAGGCGTATTTAATTTCATTTTCGCCCTAAAAAGGAAGATTAATTTTGACAAACAAATTCTAACCTTACTTTTTCCACGCTGTTTTCTGTCAACTGCTTCAGCAGTTCAAGACCACTTTTCACGACCAGTTTTTCTTGTCCTTTCGATAATTTGGCAAAATTGTCGAGAATCGAAGGCTCGAATTTTCTTTTTACGGGTTTTTCGGAGTTTTCGCCGTTTTCCACACGTTCTTCCGCCATTTTTAAACAGGCGCCAAGCAATTATACAACCAGCAATACACGGCACAAGGTTTTTCTATTTTATAATTCGAAAATTGCATTGATCGGTTTAAAATTCTTTCAGTGTTATGAAAGCGCCTTTTAAATTCTTACTTGTTTAAATTTTGTTTTCAACTGCGGAGCAAACAAAAATTTATTAATAGGCAGCCAAACAATCAGGCTGCTAGGCAACCCGTTTAACACCCCTGGCGCCAAATTCAAATCAGCGGCGAATTTTTTGCAATTTAGACGTTAAAAAATAAAAATAACTGACCGAATATTGTTTGGATCGGGGTAAAGCGGTCATCTTTAAAAATCGCTCTATTTATTATCGTAATTGGTGCAGAGCAAGGCCCATTCTTCATGACCCCTCATTTGGCATCGGCCCAATTCACCTGGTGACCCATTTTTCAGGTAATTAACTTTTTTCTAATTTTTTGCAGGTGTCCCCCGATTCTTGGCCGCCCAAAACGGGGTCGGTGCATTTTTCTGGAATATCTTGCATTTTTCATCACAACAGAGCAATTAAGGGACGTTTCGTCGAACTAGTAAATCTCGTCGTGAGTTGACTAAAAATAGTTCTAGTGGGAGATGAACGAACTAAGTTTTCGCGAGACACGGAGTCTAAAAATTGACGCGGTCCAAGAAATTTTCGGCCAGACCGGCATTGGATTGTCTACAGAACAAACACAAAGAATTTGAAAGTTTTTTTTCGTGCTGTGCGTGTCATGTGTCTGAGGATTTTTATTTTGTCGTTATGAAGTGGTAAGTTTTGTCAAGATCAAACAGGTCCTTTTTATTTATTTGCGACGAATTTTTTGGCATTACGTAAATTTGGAAATTTGAGTCTTGAAGCTTGAAGTTCATATAATAATAATAATAATATTTGCAGACATCGTAGTAAAAAGCTGGAGCTTATTGACTTAAGCCGTTTGTTTGTGTTTCTACACTTTCGCGTCTAAGGTATTCCCCAATAATTCTAGCTTGTTTTCGCAAAGATTTTTTCCTCTTACCTGTGTTCATGCACGCGTAGTAAAAAAAGAGTATATTTTTGTGATGTTTACAAAAAGTTGATTCTGTTAATTACTGTTTCCTGAAAATATAATGAATCTGGTTTTTACCAGCTTTTCAGGGAAAAACAAAAGTTAGGAGGGAAGGTCACAAAAATTTTGGGAGCTGGAAATTGTCGGAATCGCGGATCTAAATGAGAATCATGGGGAAAGAGAAGTAAGTTAAATGTGATAATAGTTCATTTGTTATTGTTATTAACTATACTATCTAGCGCTACCCGGTCTTTAACTATTGTCTATAATTAGCTAATGATAATTTCAAAAAGCATCTATTTAAATACCTAAATGCACGTTTGTAGAACTTCTTGTATAAGATTGAGACTAATCGTAAGTTGTTATTGTCCTATAACTCTTTTATCTGTAACTATAATGTTAATCTCATAGTACAGAATAATTAAGAAATAATGAATGCAAAGATTACTGGCCCCATCCAGGGCCAGATTAACCAACAGTGAGGCCCGGGGGCTGATCAATATGAGGGGGGCCCTTGGTTGTGGGCCAGCTTAAGGTGTGGTGCGTATTTCGTACCGTCAGGAGACTCTAAAAAGACTAACTGCCATTAATTTTTCACGTTAAAAACCGAAAATGCCAATTTCAGCAAGAGGTATACACTGGAAGGTGTTTTTTTTAAACCGTTAGCAACCTAAAGTGTGACACATCTTGCTTTCTCAAATTTGAGAGAGAATCAATTGGCGTAAACTTCGAACTTCTAAGAAAAAAAAAACTTCGAACTTCTAAGAAAGAAAAAACTTCGAGAAACGTAGATTTTCATTGGTTTAAAACTTCAAAATTCAATAAAATCAATAAATCACGGCAAGTTTTAATTAAAACCGGATTTTGTATTATAAGAGATGCTAGTAAAACCATTTCCACCAATTTTTCTAAGAAAAAAACTTAAAACGCCGAAGTTCAGTGGGAACTACACACATTTTTACATTTTCTAAAAGTTTTTTGCGACCGCAAGTGTGACCCATCTTATTTTCCTCAAAGAAGGAGAATCGATTGGTGCAAATTTCAAACTTCGAGGACTCACACACTCCGAGAAAAGGTTTTCTTTCATTTAGAATTCCAAAATAGGATAAAACTAATAAAAATTGCATTTTATATTATCTTATTTATTAAGAATTTGAAGGAGAATCGATCGGTGCAAATTTGAAACTTCTAGGACTCAGACAGTTCGAGAAAAGTAGCTTTTCTTTAATTTAAAGTTCCAAAATAAAGCAAAACTAATAAATATTTCATTGAAATTGTTTGATGGGGAGAGCTTGAATTCAGAAGTTCCTATTTTTGCAGAAATCGGAAAAAGGCTTTCACATTTCTTTTAAAATTTGAAAAGTGGCATAAGCTCGTGCGTAAAGTAACTCCAAATGGATTTCGAGGAAAGAGCGATTGGAACGTCATTATTTATTTATTTTATTTATGTTTCGTCGACGGAAGTCTTCCATTTTCAAATGGTTCACTTTCGCTAAATGTCAGTGTGGATAAAGAGGTTCCTAAATTCTTGTTTGTATATGAAAATGGTCGAATAAAACTCGAAAAACAGATTGATATTAAAAAAAACTGTTTGGTAGGTTGCAGAGCTGGGAAAGTTACTTTGAAAAAGTAACTAGATACTTTTCAAGTTACTTTTCATAAAAGTAACTTAAGTTACTGAAGTAACTAGATACTTTACTGAAAAAAGAACTTAGTTACAAGTTACTTATGAAAAGTAACTAGATATAGTATCTTAGTTACTTTTGAAGTAACTTTGTTTATTTGTGGTATCTAGATACTTTTAAAAAGTAACTAAATACTTCTGTAAGTAACTAGATACAGTATTTTAGTTACTTTTGGCGTAATTTAGTTACTTTCATTAATGTTATAGAAACGGTTGGGATTGAGTTTAAATTTAATTAAGTACCTCGACAATTTCGGAGGAGGATCATTAAAATTCTTTTGTACCAATAGGTGCATCTAGATTTATGATAAATTAGAGCAAGCCAGTTTCATTGCGTTGCGTTACTAACCAAAGAATAAAGATCATGGTCCACTAAAATTATAAATTATCATGATATGTACGTACAGCCCATACAGGGTTTTTTAAAACTTCCCACCTCTTGAATATCTTTGGATGTAATAAAGAAAGTTAAATATTGAATTGAAATAAAAGCTGGCCAATCCCGCACGGAGGGGGACACTTGCGCGTATATTAAGGGAATTTTTTCCACTTCCGGATCAACCGGAAATGATCTTAACTTTGTTTTTTCAAATAGAATGACACCTTTTTCTCAACGGATTCGGAATGTACAATTTTTTTCTGAGTTAGAAACATGTATCATACTTGACCGGAAGTGCAGTCACGGCCACCCTAGATTTTCAAAAATATCGAAGAAATCGGTGAAATGTTGAGATTTTCGAAAAACGCAAAAACACCACAAAAGTTAGTTGTTTTGATGCAAATTTACCTGAGCAATTTCATTTTTTGATTTCTCATTTCTATCAAATTTTCTCTTACCTCACAATCTGTCAAAATCTCAAAAGTAAATAAAAAGAAAATGTCAATGGGCAGATGAATTATGGCATCAAAAAATTCTGTTTTACTCAGCCTATAGAAATACAACTTTTCTGAAAATTGTTGATATTATTGTAAAAGTATCTTATTGCATAAAAAGTAACTAGTTACGTTGGAAAATAACTAAATACATGAAAAGTAACTAGATACATGAAAAGTAACTAGTTACTTTTTTATGTCTTTAGATACTTACCAAAAGTAACTAGTTACAAGTTACTTCAGTAAAGTAACTAGATATAGTTACTTTTCGCAGGGAGAAAAAAAGTAACTAGTTACTAAGTAACTTAGTTACTTTTTGTAACTAGTTACATAAAAGTAACTTTTTTCTAAAGTTACTCCCAGCTCTGGTAGGTTGTTTGAAAACCTTTTTAAATCAAGCTTTCATTCTCTTTAACACGCAAGACAAAATTTATTTGTGCAAGATTTACCAATTTTTAACACTACCATCTGCCAAAGTTGCGAAACCCGGAAGAGCAGACTGAAAGAGCTAATTGCAGGTATTAGATTTCTTAGCTTACTGCTTCTGGATTTCGCAAAACCACGCCAAAAAAACGCTGCAAAATCGAAAAAGTTTTCATTCCTAATTGGCAGCCTTGGAAACAATCCAAAGTCTTCGATTCTGAACATTTTAAATCATGTTGCTGGGCAGAGTTTTGAATCCATCGTTTTAGTAAAAAAATTAAAAATTGGAAAAGCTCCCAGGGGTCGAATCAATAATCGATCCAATCCTGATGGAAGCATCTGCTAATCCAATTATAAATCTAATTGTTTATGGACAGGAGGTTAATGCTTCCACGAATCTACATTCAGAGTTAACAAAAGAAAAGTCGACTCCGTTTAGTCCTGAAGCTTATAAATAGCGACTTCATTAAAACCAAATTGTTAATTTTTATTGAACATAACGCGGAACAGGTGGCAAGTGATAGCATCTTTATTCGTCAAAATAGCAGCTAAAAATATGCCCCGCATTAGATCCAAGATTTGTTTGCGGATGAAAATTTTTAAACACCAAACCTGTAACTGGAGCGAGGCTGCGTTTTTTCAACAACAATAAATCACCTGATTTTTCATTCTCCTGCCAATTTGTCGCTCCTAATAGCTAGTAAATATAAAATGAACAAGAAAAATTACACCGTAACCTAGATTAATGCAGAAAATGTTTATGCGGCAAAAATAGTCGCGAAAATAAATAAATACATTTAGTGAAAGGACGACGAATTTTGATCTTCTGCATTGTTCCTTGGTTTCTTGGCTCGGGCCGCATCGTAAACACAAAATTTGACGTAGGACACGTTTGCAAAATTATCCTCTATTTATAATGCGGTGCTCAATGATCTACGGGGAAAACAAAAAGTTGAAAAGTCGGATTATGTTGTTTGTTTGGTCACGCACCGTCAAATTCTGACGAGTATCAGAGACGGTGAGAGCGTGCCAAGCTGGGATAAGTTTGCTATTCAAAATAAATAATCAAGATGGGATCGTGGAAGAGTGAGTAGGTAATAAGGCTTCTAATTAAAACAAAACAGGGTCGTAAATTCTTTTGTGGAAGTGCTTCATCATAAAGTTGGATTTATGGAGGACATGCGATTATTATCCTACATGTGGCTATAAAAAGTAGGAATCGGGAAGTGTTTTATTTACCAAAATATTCTCGAAAAATGTTTAAGTTCGAAGGTTCATCAAGTGAAGAAAGGTTTTCCTATCTATGAATGGACAATTGATTTTTTTTCTTAGGTTAATTCGACCACCACATGCAAATCATTAATCAAAGATACACCGGAGGGTGGGGAGATTCAATTTTCCCTAAGGAATAATAGCTTTAGGAACTCTTACCAAAGTTTCATAACTTTTATAGCTATAATCTTATAGATTACCATTATTTTAAGAGCCATTTAAGTCACAGTTTTTAACCTCCCCACAACCATATAAAAATGGGAGGTTACTGCAATCACTCCAAAATTCGAAATTGAGATAACACCTTATCTTTACGTTTCAAGGTCTCAGGATCACAAAAAAGTGGTTTTTAAAAAATGTCTGTGTGTATGTACGTATGTACATACGTACGTACGTACCGTATGTGAGCAAGATTCCTCGAAAACTACCGAACAGATTTTCACGAAATTTGGTATGGAGGTTAGTGTTGGCCTTCTGGTGAGCCCAGTTAATTTTGTTGCCAATCTACAAACGCCAAGTGCCTTTTTGGCGTATCTACTAAGAAATTTGACTGATGAAGACCAATTTTTCTTATCAGCATGTGAAAGGTCTTCAAATTCTGTGTCTAAAAATGTATTCACACTTGGCGCCTTTTTAGCATAAAATCAAAAAATTCGAAATTTCGAAGCAACATTAGATAATACGCTACAGCCCAAACTGCTTAATCGATTTGGCGGAAATTTAGTAGGTAGGGACAGTACCCGCCTAAGAGCTGATTTAATGTTGGTGGTTATCGGCCAACGGCAAGTGCCAATTTGGCATATCAACTTTGAAATTTGACTATTAAACTCCCATTTTCTTTATCAGAACATGAAATGTCTTCAAATCTCGTTTTCCAAAAATGTCCTCAAACTTAGTGCCCTTTTGTCAAAAAATCATAAAATTTTGAAAAATACCAGTAGTAATATTTAGGTATAGCAAGTCAGAAAAACTTAATTTTGGTGGCAAACGACCAATAACAAGTGCCTTTTTGGCATGGCGTCTATGAAATTTGAAATATGACCACCATTTGTTTTATCAGCACATGAAAAGTCTTCGAATGTTATTTCAAAAATTCAATTAAATTTAGTGCCCTTATGGCAATAAGTAATAAAAAATTTTAAAAATTATTAAAAACACTTAGGTAGAGACTGAATTGAAATTTATGGGGGTTGGATTATTAAATCATTCACCAAGTGGGGAGGTTCTAGCCGCTTCCGTAGCTGCCCATTTTTTTAAGAATGTGTTGTATACTTAGCCGTTTTTAGACTTTTGGTGTTCTCAAAATTTCTATGTGGCCATCTAATATACAGGATGTCCGGAAATAACTTTGAAATATTTCGAAGGGTGATTCTACAGCTCAAAATATGAAAAAAAAGTTTTACAAACATGATTGTGTCCGGAAGTCCCTCGTAAGAGGGCTAAGTAGGGCCATCAGATTATGTTATCTACCAAAAACAGGGGTGTGGGAAATGGGGGCTTCAGTTTTCTCCACCCAAATTTTTCTTACGTGACATATTGCTATCTAATTTTCTCACCGGAATATGGTCCCCTAACTAAAATTACATGAAAAAGCCTCTCTTGTTGCAACCCTGTAGAACCAACCCTTTTCGAGAAAATAAGATTTAAAGAACCACTTGCATTCTCTCAAAACAGGACAATTTATTTTTATTAAACTACAAAATTGAACGGATTCTAAAAATTAGTCATCTGATGATGCTTCGGCCTTATTCTATAAATGTTGATAGTTGTCAACATTGAAATCAATTAAGAGAACTGGATTGGCCAATATGACTAGTGTTTACGTTGTTGTCTGGGATACATCAATCTTTTATTGAAATTTGTCAACATTTTAAGCAAGTGGTTTTGGAACTTGCTTGAATCTCAATTGACTTGTGAAAAATATTGATATAAAAATTGTTATCTCCAAGGGAACAAAGCAAACAATGGTCATTTTGGCCAATCCAGTTCTCTAAATTTATTTCAATGTTGACAAATATCAACAATTACAGAATTAGGCCGAATGATGATGTCAGATAGTCTGCGAAAACTTCCTAATTTACTAAATAACAATCAAATTTTAAGTGGTCCCCTTCAGAAGGCCGTAGCCCCCTTAGGGGCGATTTCCGGACACAATCATATTTATGGGAACTTTTTTCATATTTTATTTCGATGTAGAATTACCCAACGAAATATTTCAATGTTATTTCCGGACAGGCCTGTATAGTTAGTTAAGTGAAACCTGTTTACATTTGCCGACGTGGTAGCTTTAGTAGTTAACAAAGGCTTTTACCCACCGTTTTATTAAGAAAATCAAATTGTGACTAAGGCATGAATTCTAATTGATGCCGTAAAAATTTACGTTACCTACCATAAAATAGTTAGACGCGTAACTTTAAGATGTCTCTGGCGGTCGAAAAAAGTAGATTTCTTTTATTATGATGACAAGTAAAATTAAAGAAATCTACTTGTTTTGACCGCCAGCGACATCTTAAAGTTACGCGCCTAACTTTTTTGTGGTACCGTAAATTTTTGGGACATCAATTAAAATTCAAGGCTAAGACTAATAGGTACTGTATAGTTATGTTCATGTATCTAGAATATACGTATAACCATTATAACTACTAAGTTGTTAATTGGGAATAGGAGGCAAACAATTTTCAAGTAACTCATGGCCGTTTTTACTGCAGTTAATTAATTTTAAGCGAAACTTTAGGCTAGGAAACAATGCTTAAGTTCAATAAGTCTTCAGGATTGAAAAATCATTAAATAATCTTAAAACATTTAATATCAAGAATTAGTCATCGACTGAACGATGATCGATATTAGTGACGAGAGACTTCTATTACGAATAATGAATACTATTAACGAGTCAAAGGCTCTTTGTTGATAAAAAGTCGATAAAATAAAAAGCGTCTTTTTAGAAGTTTCAGCAAGCCCACCGCAAAAATGCAAGGCTGAGTATAGAATATCTCTAACAATATAATAATGTTTTACGGATTCTCTCAGTAATAGCTAACCGCATCATTTCGGTTGGATTTAGTAAGAATCTGGCCAAGTTGTTTGACTTTCGTAAGTTAAGAACAAAGAAATTTTAAGTACCTACTTAAGTATACATTTTCAGTGCCTTTAAGTCGTATACAGGTTTTATTCGGTGACTATAAATTCTATTGCAGAAATGCAATTGTAGAATTTCAGAATAGGGGTTCCACAGTTTACCTAAAGATTAAAAACTCATTCTACCTATTCCAAAAATAAACTAAACTTGGATAGTTTAATGAATAATCCTTAAAGGCTTTAAGCTTTAGCCAACAGTTTTTTTGAATGATTAATCTAAATTTTCCAACACTGCTAAAAAAATTCGGTTGTAGCCCTTTTTACTCACACATCCAAAACTGTTTTTGGTCGTTTTTTGTCCCTGCGTGTTAAGCGTAGTTTAAAAAAATATAAAGTCTCTCTTTGACTTTGTGTGCACGTTCACAGGATTTGCATAACCAATGTCTTCATCATTATTGTGTTTTTGGATCCTCCTCGAGAGTCAAAGATTGAATAATTTAACTCTTGGCAGCCAAAACCTCGACCTTTCTCTTCACACCAAAACAACGAACGACTTGTTTTGGTTGCGTAAACTTTCTTACTCAATTCCACCTGCAATAAATCTACTTAAATTAACGTCCGACTCGCACGTGCCCCCCAGTTTATACAAATGAGTAACAGCACCTATTTTGATAACTCCATCACATAAGAGGGAAAACTCCTTGCATCTTGCACCATGGAAATAACGTTTGTTACTTGTTTTCGACCATCATTCTAATTTTAATCCACACCCGTCCGACCTTAAATCCACATTTACTTTATATTCAATTTAAATAATAAACTAATAGTCGCAAAAATTCACACGCTCGACCTTGAGGCGTCGCGCCGTCCTTAGCGCCGTTTTTCAATTATTTTTAACTTTGGCAAGAGCCCCTTTTTTACCACATCTCTCTGGAAAATGGGAAAATCGGTGATAAATTAAAAGAATGCGGACGTTTTGTGCATCTCAAATGTTGCGACACCGGTTCGTCGACCCGCGAGAACAAAATCGGATCTGAAAAATTGTTGTTGGCTTCTGTGAGGTTTTCGCGGAAAACGAATCTGTTTTTCTGGCTGGGTTTGATTGCGATTTTGTTGTTGTGGTGTTGGCTCCACTGGTTTAGAAGTTGGAGTGCCAATCTTTCCGTCTGGAATAGCGGTTTTACGATTTCGCAGAAGGAATTAAAAGTGTTTGCCCGGCGCATCCGCCAAAATTGACGGTCGATATCGGAACAATATCGTTCCTGTATACAGTAAATGTGACGGTTTTTTTGAAAAATAATTCGCTTTTATGCAATTTTCACAGGGAAGTCGCCTATTATGAAACTTTTATTAGCGACAATTAAGTGATGTCAGTAAAACGAGGAAGCTCGGAAATAATACACGTGTCATAAACACTGTTTCTCTCGACTGTTAACCTAAATTATGAGAAGCTATGAAAGTTCGTAATAATAATCTATTTGTGGGATGGAGATGTATAAAATACAGCGCTATATTAACTGTATGGATGTTTTACATGCATCTAATTTAATAGTGATTGCTAGAAAATTAATTAATTCAGAGAATAAATGCGGCCTAGATATAGAATAAAGTGGGGAATAAAGTTGAATGTTCTAGGCGGCTTGTGAAGGTTTTTGGCGGTTGACCACTCCACACCTCATATTTCCTAGGTTATGCCGGAATTGCAAAAAAACGGATGTAAGGACATGGAGGCATTGGCTGAGTCACCAAACTATTATTAGTTGATTTCAAAAATAAATTGAATTTCTTAATTACCTGATAATTGCTAGTACGCTATATGTATAGTAGGAGAAAAAGAATCAAGATTTGCAGTTGTTTAAATAATGTTTTCAAATGATTCCTCTTTCTCCTGTAAATAGACCTTTTCCGAGAAAATGGCACTAAGATTTTTCTATCTTACCTAATCTGAAATTTTTTCTAGGAGTAATTAGACTTAGACTGGTAGAGAGGAAAAATCGTGATACTTCTAAGAATATGTATGCATTCTTGATGAAAAGTTAATTCTTGCAGATTTTGTTAGGTAAATTAGGTTCGGTATACAGGATGTCCCGTTATTATGATGCCAACGCTTAACCAGAGCTTCCTTACGTAAAAATATGTCGAAAAGTTCCTATCAACCATATTCAAAAAATTAATCGTCTCCGAGTTATTGGGCTTAGAATGTGACCCATTGAGTACATATGGTTTTTTTTTGTTAATATTGCAGAAACCCCTTTATCAACGGCTTTCATATTTTGCACATTAAATTAGCTCTTATGTTATACCTAAATGTGAAAATTTGCGATGGCTACTTGATTTTTTCTCGAAAACGGTCGTGTACACTCAAAAATCTTAAAAAACTTCTTCGTTTATGCGAAAAATTAAATTGTTGTCCTAAATTCTCACATTTAGAGTTCCATAAATGTGAAGATATTTCTGTCGAATAAAATTTTTAGGAATATTTCTTTGACAGCAGAAAAAATAGTATACCCCTAGTGATATACATACAGTTCTGGTATAAAATTAAAAAATAAGTACAGTTCGTGGTTAATCTTGAACTATACAGGGTGTAAACGTAGGCGCACTCCCCTTTTTTCTTTATTTATGAATCAAATTTGTTGAGCCCAAAATAGGTGATAAATGCACAAAGTGTGTAATTTTTATCACTTCCAGTTTTACCGGAAATGCCTTGGGGACAAAAATTTTAAACGGAACACACTCTACATTTAAATATTTTTGGAATCTAAATGAAATTTTGATTATAACGATGACACATTTTGACAAAATTGGCGACTTAAAATGTTTTTATCAAAAATTATTAATTATTTTTGTGTTCTGTGATAATTGAGATCAAGGAATTTTATAAAAATAAGATTTACAATCTAAGACGTTTAACAACAAGCATAGAAAGATTTAAAATTAATTCTTATGGTTTTATGGTTTATAAACATGTATAGGGTCTTTCATTTACAATGTTTGTTCTCAAGACATTTCCGGTAAAACTAGAAGTGATAAAAATGATTTAATTTGCATAAATAATGGCATTGATCACATATTATTGTAATTAACTACGTGCGAGAGGCTCAATGTATAATCGTGACCTTTATTCAATACGAACAATGACAATCATGTTATTTTTAGATTAACTTCAACTTCCACTGTTCTTGTTTCTTTCTTTTTTCTCGATGAGTGGTTGATCGTCAATTCCAATACATATTCTAATCGATTCATAAATAAAGAAAAAAAAGGGTGCGTCTGGTCTCGTTTACACTCGGTATACACGCAACAATATTTTGAAGCCAACAGTTAAAAGTTTTCTCCAATATTAACCCATTTTCTTAGGTTTTATTACTATATAGTGTTTATGTTTTGTCTTTTAAAACTTTATTTTAATCCTCATCAACTAAAATCAGGAAGTAAAAATGTTCAATCCCTCTTTTGTGAAAAACAGGAATTAATCATTTGTACCTAATTCCTTTTGGTTTTTGTATAATTTAAAAGTTTGTAGGTGACATAGGTACATCATCAGTGACTTTGTTCTAACTTGAAGCATAACTGCATGCATTGACATGAACATTTAAAGATGCAACATAGAAAATAGTAATTTAGTGTAAATCGGTCATTAGGTATTGGAAAAAATAATATACATATACAAGGTGTCCTGAAATATTTCGGTGGTTGATTCTGCAGCTAAAAATATGAAAAAAAATTACCTATAAATATGTGCCCGAAACTCGCTCCTGAGGAGGCTAGCCCCCCCTGAAGGGGGCGCTCAAAATACGACTTTCATTTAGTCAATTATTAAGTTTTTTCGTACTATCTGACATCAGTAGCAACGTTAGATTACTTTACTTACATACTAATGTTTAACGTTTTTAGATCCGTTTAATTTTGTTATTTAATAAAAATCGAGATGCAAATTAATCTTTAAATCTAATTTCCTCGAAAACGGTTGATTCTTCAGTGTTTATAACAAGAAAGGCTTTTTTATGTAATTTTAGTCAGGTATTCCGATGAGAAATTGACAAAAAAAATACATAAAATAATTTGGGTTGGGAAAGCTGAAACCCAGCCTATTTTCCACGCCCCGCTGGTTGAATCTGCTTTTTGTTGATACCATAATCTGATGGCCCTAGATAATATAAAAGAACTCGTCGCTGTAGCTCAAACGGTTCCTGATTTGTTTCATAAAAAATGCAGCAGAGAAGCGGCTGGAACCTCCCCATCGCGTGGATCTTTGTATTCTGTGTTGATAGTGGTCAATTCAACAGAAATTTTTTACCCTTATCGACTGTGACTAATTTTGCAATTTTCTGACAAATACCGACATCACCCATCACATTTGACAATAATGTTCCTTTTAAGGTTAATCTTTTGCTACCTTTTTGACAACAACTGCCACTTTATATCATCCACTGTCAGCTCGCTCCCTTTTAATGAGGAAGAATTTTTTCTCTATTTTCCACTGAAATGGCAGAAACTGTGAATACATTTTTAGAACGAGAATTTGATCGTCTTTCTAATGGCGACATACAAAAGGAGACCTTTGCATTTAAAATTCAAAGTTGAAATGCCTAAATGGCACTTCCCGTGGATCAATTGCTTCCAAAAGCCTTTCAGGTCTTAAACGGGTCACCCAATCTCCATGTACCAAATTTCAGCTAAATCGATTCGCTAATTTGGGCTATAATGTATTTTTAGTGTTATTATGAAATTTTGATTTTTTGACCCAAAGAGCACTAAATGCGAACGAATTTTGTCTTACTTAAAACCAGAATTTAAAGACCTTTTTGATGGTGACAATAAATCTTTCAAAAACTTGTTTTGGATGGTTAAATGAGTGAATAATTTTAAACTTACAAATTGGTGTGTCAAAACGGCAGTTTCCGCGGGCCGATTGAATCCAAAATTTGTTCAGCTCTTCGACGTGCAATACAATCCCCGTGTGCAAAATTTCAGCCAAATCGGTTCAGGGGCTTGGGCTGTACCGCGATTTTAAAGTCGGATAAAAATCATTTTTTTTAAAATTTTTGATCAAAAGGGCACTAAGAATGAATACATTTTTAGAAGCAGAATTTGAAGGCCTTTTCTATCGTGAGGTGAAAAATGGGGGTTTGCATTTAAAATTTAAAAGTTGATGTGCCAAAATGGCATTTCTAGTTGCACGATTGGCTCCAAAAGCTTTTCAGATCTAAGTTGGGTTATCACATGCACGCGTACCAAATTTCAGCTAAATCTGTCGAGTAGTTTGGGCTGTGGCGTGTTTACGAACGTACGTACGTACATACATACAGACACATTTTAAAAACCACTTTTTTGGGCTCCTGAGACCTCAAAACGTATAGATCCGGTCTTATCTCGAATTCGAAAATTTTAGTGATTGCAGTAACCTCCCTTTTTTTTAAATGGTGAAGTGGAGTGGGGAGGTTAAAAAAACTTAAATAAAACTTTTTTTCATATTTTAAGCTGCAGAATCACTCCCCGAAATTTTTCATCGTTATTTCCGGACACCCTGTATGTCAATATTTCCGGTAATTTTACATCACTAATATTAACACAGACGATATGGATTAGAATTGCAGAAATAAAAAATGTGCAAATTGTTACAAATTATTAGAATGATTCGCAAAAATGACCATTTTTTATGTATTATGTTCTTAGGGGATCGAAAATTGCAATGGGGGATGAAAAAAGAATAGGCAATTTAGTACTTAAGCATACATAACGCCACACAGGTACCTTTCCTAAAAAAACACACACAACATAATGCACGAATTTTGTAAGTAAGTAAAACTGACCTTCGAGAAGGGGGTTGAAAAATAAAACGGGAAAAAGCTAAAAATGAATACTAATTACCCTCGTAGTTACATACCTATCTATAAGAAAACAAAAATCTGCAAAATTATGAAAACTGAAGGGGTTGACAAGGGCGAAAAGTAGAAACGTGACGTTTTCAAAATTACTAATTGCAGTTGGCCGTGTCCGGGGTGATTTGCGTCGAAACTTAGTTAGCTATGTCAAGTTGACAGATTTTGATATCTGCACTAAATTGAAACATACGTCATTCCGAGCACGGCAAACTCTAATTAGAACTTTAAAAAACAACACGTTACTTCACTGATGGTATACATATTTATTATTCCTATATAGTTAAGAAGAAACTGTAGAATTACTGCAAGAAACACGGAATAAAATTTAAGGTTTATGAGGGTGAGAACTGAGAAATTAATTTAATACAAAACGAGTGCTCGACGGAGAAACATAAAAAAATAGAAATAAATTATATTTTATTTTCATTTAACTATACCTATACCTACTTAAATGACAAGATATAGGTAACAGTCATTTCTATGACACCATCATGCTTGAATTGAACGGCCTATAATAATCTTAAACATATGCAACAATGTTTTAAACACCTCCGGAGCTTAAAATTATATTTGCAGTTTATTTTGTTGTCTGATAACAAAGTATTGTATTTTGTACGGAGTTTAAGAAAAAAAATTAGATCCTCAAATTACGCCTACTGCGCCGAAATAAATAATAGTTTTGTGATAATGGCTAACCCCCGCACCAAATCGCCGCCACTGCTCCGCCCCCGCAATATTTCAAATACCGGCGCGAACCACTCGTAGCCAACTTCGTGACGGTGTCAAAGATGGCGTCGGTATCGATTGTCACATTATTGAAACGTAAGAAACGTCAAGAATAGTCCCTAAATCGGCTTGATTTATGATTTCGTTTGATGCCTTTAACAAGTCCTTGCATGCTTTCCATTTATCTAATGAGCACCGCTTGTTTAATTTGCGTTGTAGCCACTTTCCATGCCATTGTTATGAGTCTGGCCTTAGCTGTCAAGTCTCGCCAATAAACCCATTTGCTGCATGATCCCGCAGGAATAAACGGGAATTTCACCCGAAAACCGAAACTCGCAACGCTTTTCCAACGTTATCGCTGGTTGTTATTAACAATTTCCATTTCGTCCTTACGTGAGGTTAAGGATCAAGGTGGTCCTCGCCTCACCTGCCACTGCCTTGTACTATTTTCGCTCGCCGCTAAAATTATCCATATTCCGCGATAATTAATAAAATAAAGTGAAGTGCGTGATTTTAGTGGATTTCATTGAAAAATGCGCGAGTGAAAATCGATGGATCGTCCTCGAGTTGTCCCCCGTTTCATTTCGGCTTTTCCGTGTGGAAAACCTGTGGAAAATCAATAATGTCCGGGCGTGAATCCAAGAAAGCCGTGCGGCTGATTTTCATCGTGTGCGCAGGCGCAGTGCTCGATCAGCTGGTTCCCTATTATAGGCAAAACCTAGCACAAGGTTGACGTCCTGGTTGCTTTCACCTCCCGGAAAAGTCCGGAAAACTCACCGGAAATGTGTTCTATTGCAGGCCGAAAAAGCTAAGCTGGGAGGGCCAACTTGATTCGACCGACCAAAACAACAACATTACCATGACGTCCGAGGATCTCCTCCAACCCGGGCATGTGGTCAAGGAACGGTGGAAGGTAGGGCCCCACCAATTTTTTTGATTTAATTTAATTTAATTATTGTCCTTGGAAGGTTGTGAAGAAGATCGGAGGTGGAGGTTTCGGGGAGATCTACGAGGGGTTGGATTTGATCACGAGGGAACAGGTGGCGTTGAAAGTGGAGTCGGCGAGGCAACCTAAACAAGTGCTTAAAATGGAAGTGGCAGTACTGAAGAAACTTCAAGGCAAAGAACACATTTGCAGGTAAATCGCAGAATTTTTCTAACCTTGATTATTCCAGCATAATTATTCATTTGTTTCTACGTTTCTTATGCAACCAGTTAAACTTAAGTCATGTACAGCTTGATTACTTTCAGTTTTGACTTTGACCATTCAGTTTGCTTGATTTTCATTCCTAATTAATGATAATGAACCTAATTGAGTAGGCGCGTGTTACTAAAAACATTTGTTTCCGGTAGGGTTGCCAGGTGAAATATACCACATATTTTAGCTGATTTAAGGTAATTTTTGCTGTTTTTTTACTGTTTTCATATTTTACGAGTAATCTAGTGGCATTTTGAAAATTATATATATATTTTTTTTCATTAATAAGTGGTGATATTCGCTTAAAAAACTATAGTCTCGATTTTTTACTTAAATTCTGATTTTTGAAAAGTTTTTAATTGGTAGTCCCGATTTTGGATATCATGATCTAGCAATCCTAGTTTCCTTAGATTAAAACCACAAACCTTGAAAATAAAAGTTTGGTTTAGCACTTTTATAGTTCTTTTCATGCTGGAGCTGGAGATTACTAAAACGGAAGTCTGTCATAAATCTTGTGGGACAGGGGCAAATAGCGGCCATTTTAATTTTTCAAAAATTGACATCTCGAAAACGTTAACAGGTACGAAATTTTATTAAATTACAAAAAAGTTATATTTTTCAGTGTAGATTAAGAATCTGAAAGGAAATCGAAGATATCCAGATTGGTTACTGAAATATACTGAAAAGACTGAAAATTGACAACGTGCTGTAACTTGGTGACTAATCGGCAGATCATTATGAAATTTGCTTCAATTACATTACCTTGCACGAAGAATAAAATGAGGCGACGAAAACTTTACTAAGCTTTCTAGATCAAAATATGACATTTTTCAGTTTTTCAGTATATTTCATGAACCAAACCAGATATCTTCAATTTCTTTCCAGATTCTTAATCTACACTGAAAAACACAACTTTTTCTAATTAAATAAAATTTCGCATCTTTTATTCCGGTATTTGAGTTGTCAATTTTTGAGAAATTTACGGCAGACTTCTGTTTTAGTAATCTACAGCATGATAATAACTAGAAAATTGCTAAATCAAGTTCGCTGAAATGGCATACCAAAAATGTTCACTGCCTCGGGGACAATTGGTAACTTGCTTTATAAACAGGGTGGCTTTAAAAACATTATGGAGGATGTAGCATTTTGAATATTTGCCTAGCAATAGCAACATTTCAAAAGGGCTACTCCTGATTGTTTAAAATCATCTTTACAGTTAAAGAACCTTTAACTTTTATTATGAAATCGGCCCTTCATGCAAAAATTTGATTGATTTGTGAAAAATTGTCATTTTGTAATAAAATATAAGTATTTACTTATCTACACTAGAAGTTTGAGAAAAATTTGCTCAAAAAACAAAACTTAAAAAGATGGTGTAGCATGAGTCTGTTACATCCTGTACCCTCTACACCCTCTAAAGCTTCATATCAAGCGATCCAAAAAAAAGCTCATCCTCAGTGGATTTTGGAATTGAAATTCGTCTCTTAAATTATCCATTTTCCCGCCCTATAACGTGTATCAATAATTTTGAAAAGCAATGTTATTTTCAAAGAATAAATTTTCGGTTCCATTGCCCACTGTTGAGGATGAGTTTTGTTTTTGGGTCACTCGATAGTCATCTTACAGACGTCGTGCCATCATTTAAAGTTACATATACAGGGTTGTTACAAATGATTGTACAATCACAGGTGGCTTTAGTGGTTTACAATCACAGGTGGCTTTGGTGGTTTGTTTTGAAATTTAATTTCCACATAACCGTAAATGCATTATTTAAACTTCAATTCATTTGTTTTTAAAGCTACTACGATTGATTTTGGAACAATAATAAATTGTGCGGTTCCTACGTATCTAATACAGGTGAAATCATCTGGAAATTATAGAAAACCTTTACATTGGCGAGATAAGTTTTAATTTAAAAAGCTGTCTGTCAAAACTATTCAGTATTTAAAGCTGCCAATTTAAAAAAAAAATTTACATGCATAATTCAAAATGATTCCTAGTTTTTTTTGCAATGTACCATCGTGATCATAAAAAACCAGCACAGTGACGTGACTTTAGACACACGTTTTTCCATCTAAAATGTTAGACGACAGATAATTTGAGTGACGATTTATTGTAAAATCAGCTTTAGGGAATGTTAACCTCACTATTGAGACTAGTGTGAAATTACCAAAAATCGTCAGTCATAGTGACATTAATGCTTGGTTCACATCAAAAATTTTTGAATTGACATAAAAATGTCGTCCAAAATTTTTTTGCCCCCAACTGTACCAATTCTTCAATTTTCTCTATAGTAACTTCTTACCTAAGCGTGAATGTTGTCCAGTTCGAGAGAGAATATTAACAGAGGGATATTTTTTGAGGGACAGAAAACGATTTTATCGCCGAGGTTTACACCAAAGTTCGTAGATTTATTATTAAACTTCGTTACACGAGATCTTGCAGCGGCAAGAATATAGTTTTTCCATTTAATTTTATGGAGAAACAAAATTCCAAATGTGACCACCACTGCAAAGTCTTGTGTGCAAGCGCACAATTACCCCTAAAAGTTGACTCACAAAACTTCAAAATCGTATCCTCGCATGTAAAATTTTGACGTGACGCATAATCTGATTGCCTGATATTCAAATGACCCAATCAAATTGCTAAGATTAGCTGACGTGCCTCAGATAAATGTGTAAAAGGAACGCGCCTATTAGACTAGAATGAAAAGTCTGAAAAAAAAACGAATTTGAAAAATAATATTACCTCGGTTTCGAACCTGCTCCACACAACTTCCAAATCTGTTAATTGTTGGTTTTTAATTTAAAAGCCAAACGGAAGATGTTTATCAATCCGATGTGTGTACCTGTAGGTGTTTTATCATTATGCAGTGATGGTCCGGATCTGTTAGTTGTATTAATTAAGGCCCTCGCTTTCCGCACAGAAACCCCTTCGAGCATAGACATGCCAATTTTTTATATTCGGGCCTTGAAGGGGGTAAGTTTTTTTCCTCCTTAATTCTTCGTGTTTTTGGTTGAAGAGGCGGTGCAATTTTTTACGTTCAATTCGTCTCCTTCGGTTGCAGACGCTTTAAAGGTTAAATTTCCCCAAAGTCAAATTTTTATGTTTGCTGGTTTCTTCCAGTTGTCGATTGGTCAATGGACAATTTAATTTTCGAAAGGCCGATTCCGAAAAAATGGCACTAAGATTTTCGACTTTGCAGGATAAAGGCTGTGCGATCCCTGCAATAGAAAAGTGGGGTTGAATGTCCTTTTTTTGACTGTCCTGTTCAAATGTCCTTTTGACCCCTTTCGTGTGGGCCGACTATGCCCATCTACAAACTCGCCCGAGACATTCATGGTACCTACCCCGCACCCAAATTTCAAGTCGATACCTCAACGCGTTCGAAAGTTATCCTGTCCGAAAAAAAAAGTGAAAGGACGAGCGGGTCGACCTTGGGAATACAAAGCAGCGAGCCTAAAAAGTTGATAGCGCGACAGCAGTAAATCTGATCGAATGAGTAAAGACGCGGCCAACCTACACGTGAAACTCCATCACAAAGAGCTTTCAAAAATAATGCGATTGATCCCACATGTAAATGTTCGTGTAAAAGTAACCCCGTGGGTGTTTAGTTCTAAAAAGTTGGCAATATGATCAATATTGGCTTACACCTGCCCTGGGCGAAGTCTCACGCGTCCGTTTAATTAAATTTTATTCATTGATTTAACAAGTTGGGGAGTGTTCTATTTACGAATAAATCAAAGGATTCGCCGAGGAACTTAACGAACAATGTCCGAAAATTGATTCTTAAACGTAAATTCTCCCCCGGAACACATCGCTGTACAAACAAATGAACATCACCCCCACTCAGTGGAGAACAATGAAATCGTGGAGCGGAAAATGTGTCTGCTAAAAATAGCAGGACGTATTTTTAATGCCAGATTGGGTGTACCGCAGAGGATTTTGACGGAAAGCTTCTTGAAGTCCTCGTGAATAATTCACGGTCAATTCTGGTGGGTGGGCCTGATCGAGCGCAGAATAATTGAGGTTTATGATGGATGACAGTGTTCTATTGTCTGTAAATGGGTGCTCGTAATTAGCAGCACGTTTGACCTGTCTGGATTGATTCTGGAAGTATGGAGTGTCACTTACAAACAAAGCGCATTGTAAATATTTTGCTTTTTAGCCTTTTAATGATTTCTTGTTTGCAATAGCAGTAGACATTTGTGTCGGTTTGTGCTTACAAACAACTCTGTGATTGTTCAATATGGAAAATATTTAATTTCAAGCATCAGAAAAGATGTTTTGTTATGTTGGTAAAGAGACTTGCATGCCTGGGCAAGAAAATACGACGTCAAGGACAATTAAGCTTCTGGATTAAAATTGTGCTTTACTCCCATGATACATAATAATAGATTACAAGGTATATTATACAGGTGGGAATTATTTCAATGCTCACTATTACAAAAAAGTTGCTATTTTTGAAGGTGATTAAGAATCTGTAAAGAATTCTTCGACGTCTTGATTCGTTCCTGAGTTATTCCGAAGAAACGGAAAGTTGTTATTCTAAAGAAAAAATAATATCTTCCTAACAGTTGGAACTTTTATATTTTTGACAGCTGTCAAGTCAATGGCATTGGCAGAAATTTCCTAGACCTTCTAGATTTTGAGGAACGTCAGTCAACTTTTCTTTTTCAACCGGGGGTTTTTTCAAAAAAACATTTCAAAGTTTGAGTCACACGATGCCAAGACGTATTCTATTACCGCTGAATCCAATTGTTTTCGCCTGTCATAAAAAATTTTAAAAGTCGGTGTACTTTCTTCAATTGTTTACCCCCTTCCCCCCTCACTTTAGACTGATTTTACAAAATAATTCATAGCAGTTCAAATTTTGACGATCTGTCAAAAAAGTCCTGGTTGTTTACATTTTTGAAAAGCAAATTTTTTCGTGTATCCTATGGTGTTTCTTACGACTTTAGTATGTTGAACAGTACGTAGAGTACATCTCAACGCAAAAAACCATAACAATATCGAATGCCAGATGTGCCAACTTAACAAAATAACAATTGGGCAAAAGTGAAGCAGCTGAAACCTCCTCACCGGGTGAATCTTTCATATAATTTCAAAGTTGATAAAATGTCACTTTGAGTACCACGATTGGCTTCAAAAGCTTTTCTGCTCGTAAGTTCAGCCACGAAATGTCTACATATCAAATTTTAGCCAAATCGGTAAGGGGTTGGGTTTGAATTTTTAACCTTTTTCTCAAAAGGGCACTAAGAGTAAATGCATCTTTGGAAGCAGAATTTCAAGGCCTTTCGTACGGTGTTGTCAAAGTTGAGGGTTTGTAATTAAAATTTTAAAGTTGATGTGCCAAAACGGTACTTCCTATTGAACAATGTGCGTCATGAAATGCCTATATACCAATTTTCAGCCAAATCGGTCTAGTAGTTTGGGCTGTACCAATCTCAGCAGTCGTAATATGTATAACAACTGCGAGTGTTCACTAATTGCGAAGGGCCAAGAATTTAGGCCGGTCTCATCTCAAATTCGAAAATTTTGACAATTGCAGTAATCTTTCCTTTTTTACAAGATTTTCTGCCCTTAAATAAGTTTTTTTTGTGAAATAGCATTATTCACTTCCATTTATAGACCAGGCTAGTTTTGAGATTCGCGACTTGTTAGAAGCAAATCGGATAACATTTTGACGACAAGTGTTTCTAAACTAATTGGACCCTGCTGAATCCGAAAATCACTGTCGGCACTTCGAAATCTCAACCGGAAGTCCGTAATTCTAGATGGCGCTCAAGGCTGAACGTTATATCCAAAATAGCATGAAAATCACGGACTTTTCGACCAAAGACGTGGTGTACAAAACTAAAGATCGCTTCATTCTCTACAAGAAAGGCTCTAATGATTTTTTTCGTACAGATGACGGTTTACCTCTAGCGCGGGCGAGAAGTTGAGCGTGCCGCGTGGTTTCACGCGCTCAGTTATTATTGATACAGAAAACTAGCTTCTTAATTTTTATGGAGTTTTTCGATATATTTCATCAATATACACCTAAATACACAAGATTAGTAGGATATTCACATTTTATTTCGCCCTTTTCAATGTACAAACGACGTTTTCTGCCCTTGACTGTAGGTTCCTTTTGAGGTCCGCCATAGGCAAAGGCCAAATCGGATAACATTTTGACAACAAGCATTTTTTGGCTAACTGAACCCTGCTGAATCCGAAAATCACTGCTCCGATTTCGAAATATTGACCGGAAGTGCGCTATTCAAGATGGCAGTCAAGTTCGACGCCAACTTTTATTAATTTTGCATACGATGTGAAAAATGAATAAGTAAACTTAGGAATTGATATTTATTGTGAAAAACAGTTAAGCATGAGAATGAAGATTTAATAAAGCCAAAAAAATTATGAAATTTAAAAAATTGAGTTAATAATTGTCTTTATCAAGCTGCATCACTTGTATAGACAAGGCTAGAATTTCAAAAAACGCTTTCTATATTATGCTAGAAGCAAATCGGATAACATATTGACCACAAGTGTTTCTAGACTAATTGGACCCTGCTGAATCCGAAAATCACTGGCGGCAATTCGAAATCTTAAAATAAAAATTATACAGTTTTCGACCAAATACGTGGTACACAAAATTAAAGACAGCTTTATTCCCTATAAGAAAGGTTCTAATGATTTTTTTCGTACAGACGACTGTTTACCCCTAGCGCTGGCAAGAAAGTTGCGCTCGCCGCGCAGCTTACGCGCTCCGCGATTATTTAAATAAAAAACTAGTTTCTTAATTTTTATGGGGTTTTTCAATATATTTCACCAATATCCACCTAAATACATGGGATTGGTAAGATATTCTCATTTTGCTTCCACTTTTTCAATGTGCAAACGCCCTTTTCTGCCTTTCACTGTTGGTTTCTTTTGAGGTGCGCTACAACAAAGAGCAGATCGGATAACATTTTGACAACAAGCAATACTTGAATAATTGAACTCTGCTGAATCCTTAAACCACTGTTTAAATTTCAAAATCTTGAGAGGATGTACGCTAGTCAACGTGGATTTCAAGCTCAGATATAGTTTCTATTTTATTTTCAGGCCTCTGTAGCAAGAACCGTAAATACGATTGCTTTGTGTCAATGATAGCTTTTGATCAGGAAGTCGAGATCTACAACATATCAAAATTTCAGCCAAATCGACTGAAAGTCATTCCCCTTAGGATGATACTTTGGATGGTGCCATCTTGAATAAAGCACTTCCGGTCAAGATTTCGAAATCTAAACAGTGATTTTCGGACTCAGCAGGGTTCAATTAATCTAAAAATACTTGTTGTCAAAATGTTATCCGATTTGGCCTTTGCCTGTGGCGGACCTCAAAAGCAGCATACAGTCAAAGGCAGAAAACGGCGTTCGTAAATTGAAAAACGTAAAGTAAAATGTAGATATCTTACTAATCTCGGGTATTTAAGCGCATATTGGTGAAATATATTGAAAAACTCGACAAAAATTGAGAAATAAGTTTTTTGTTTGAATAATCGCTGAGCGCGTGAGAACTCGATCGTCATCTTGAATAGCGCACTTCCGGTCAATATTTAGAAATCAGAGTAGTGATTTTCGGATTCAGCAGGGTTCAGTTAGCCAAAAAATGCTTGTTGTCAAAATGTTATCCGATTTGATCTTTGCTTCTGGCGCACCTCAAAAGCAACCTACAGTCAAAGGCAGAAAACGTCGTTTGTACATTGAAAAGGCGAAATAAAATGTGAATATCCTACTAATCTTGTGTAGTTAGGTGTATATTGATGAAATATATCGAAAAACTCCATAAAAATGAAGAAGCTGGTTTTCTGTATTAATAATAACTGAGCGCGTGAAGCCGTGCGGCACGCTCAACTTCTCGCCCGCGCTAGGGGTAAACCGTCGTCTGTACGAAAAAATCATTAGGGCCTTTCTTGTAGAGAATGAAGCGATCTTTAGTTTTGTATACCACGTCTTTGATCGAAAACTGTGTAATTTTCATGCTATTTTGGATATAACGTTCAGCCTTGAGCGCCATCTAGAATTACGGACTTCCGGTTGAGATTTTGAAGTGCCGACAGTGATTTTCGGATTCAGCAGGGTCCAATTAGGGCCGGTTTATCGATGCTCAGTCAAAACTGACTGTTATCTATCTGACAGTTTATTATAGCTGACAGATAAATCCGATTCACGTTTATCGACATCGACTTTGTCTGTCAGTTACGTGCCTGACAGTTTGAGTTGTGTTGGCAACATTTGGGGTAGCGGAAGTTGAATTCTATTGGACAGATTTAAATTTCACGCTACTGTTTCTATAGCAACGCTTTACGGTCTTTGTTTATTGCGGCAGGTGCTGATGCAGTTGAAATTTGTATTGGTGACAGATAAGAAATGAGGAGTAAACTTTTCTGCCTATAATCCAGACGTGCTTTGAAAAGTAACTAGCAGGAGATGTAATTGAGAATAAGAAAACGGATGGTAGAAGCAGGAGGTCTGAAAGAAAGTTGAGGAAATCTTAAGTAGTGGCAAATTCCTCAAAATTGCTTCAGGTACATTCCTAAACTTATATATTGGCTAGATTCATGTTGAAGAAAACCAAAGATTCACCTTCTTCGTGATTTAAATGACTCTGGGCGATGCTAACATTCCTAACCGTCGGTTTTCTGCTCTAGCTGGCACTTCGAACTATCAGTCAGTTTGCCCGGCACTTTAGCAAGAACTTTGCAGTCAAATCGCTATTGATAAACAATTTAACTGCCAGATAACGCTAACTGTCAGATATTTTCATTTAACTGAGCATCGATAAACCGGCCCTAGTCTGGAAACACTTGTCGTCAAAATGTTATCCGATTTGCTTCTAGCATAATATAGAAAGCTTTTTTTGAAATTCTAGCCTAGTCTATTAGGGCCGATTTCATAATAAAAGTTAAAAGTCCTTTAAAGTTAATAGCGACCTTAAAAAAATGATTTTGACTAATCAAGAGCAGCCCTTTTTAAATGTTGCTAGGCAAATATTTAAAGGACACTTTAATTCTGATTATGAAATTGCGTAACGTAACAGTCATATACTCAACAGCTGTCAAACATGTCAGGAGCTGTCAATTGACAATTGCTGTGTTTGTCAAGTGGATGTGAGCGGGTTCTAAGTTGAAGCACTAAAGTGCAGGTATTTTGTTGTTTACCCTAGATTATGACAGCGCTAGTGGCGTGCTGTACTAAACAAAACAACAAATGGTATTGATGGATTATCTGAAATTCAATGCTTCAGCCTTTGATTTGCGTCGATTTTTCCCTTTTTAACAGAAAAAAAAATCTGTTGACAAGAATTTTAACCTAATATTTCGATCAATCAGTAGATACCAGAGTTTTTTTGCTGCATTACTATTTTGTTGCCAGCATTTCACCAGAGTTTCATGGCCTACCGGCGTGTAGAATAAGTTTGACTTTAATATAACAACTTAATATCGATCTTACAGTTTACTGACATCGTTGCGTGCAGTTAATCAAAATTGCCTTGTTTATACACGTTACATGCAATATGAAAGTTTTTCCTTTTTTTATCGGAAGATTGATTTATGGAATTTAAAGCAGGTAACGTGACAGTTTCATCCACGTAATTTCGTGAAGCCAATAGCGTGTTTCTTTCAGATTCATTGGCTGTGGTAGGAACGACAGGTTCAATTACGTAGTGATGCAACTCCAAGGTAAAAATTTGGCAGAACTGAGGCGTGCACAGCCCCGTGCCGCCTTCAGCCTTTCCACAACCCTCCGTCTAGGACTACAGATACTCAAAGCCATAGAAAGTATACACTCGGTCGGGTTTTTGCACCGAGACATCAAACCCGTAAGAATTATTTCTTTTTTCGCGCGGTTTTTCCATCGTGAAATTTCAGAGCAATTTTTCCATGGGACGACTGCAGTACAATTGTAGGCGAGTGTACATGTTGGATTTTGGCCTTGCTAGACAGTACACGACGGCCACCGGAGAAGTGCGAGCCCCCAGAGCCGCCGCAGGCTTCCGAGGTACCGTCAGGTATGCCAGCATCAACGCACACAAAAACAAAGGTAAAATATTGATGGTACCCAGAGAGGATTAGATACCGTAAATTTCGCAGAAATGGGTCGACACGACGATCTCTGGAGTTTGTTTTACATGTTGGTGGAATTTGTTAACGGACAGTTGCCGTGGAGGAAAGTCAAGGACAAGGAACAGGTGGGATTGATGAAGGAGAAGTACGATCACAGGTTGCTGTTGAAACATTTGCCGTCCGATTTGAAGCAGTTTCTCGACCACATCCAGAGTTTGGAGTATGCGGACAAGCCCGATTATCAGGTGCGTTAATAGCCTGTCTGTCTCTGTCTGTCTGTCTGTCAGTCTGTTTGTCTGTCTCTGTCTGTCTGTCTGTCTGTTTGTCTGTCTGTCTGTCTCTCTGTCTGTCTGTCTCTGTCTGTCTGACTGTCTTTGTCTGTCTGTCCGTCGATAAGAAATTAATTTTTAGATGCTCATCAATCTGTTCGAGCGTTGCATGAAACGGCGAGGGGTGAAGCACTCGGACCCCTACGACTGGGAAAAGACCCCCGGGGGTGAAATCGTGTCCCCCTTGCCCGACTTGCAGCCCCCCACCGCCCCCACGACGCTTCCAAGAAACACGAAACTCACCACGACTGACAACAATCAGGAAAATATCGAACCGACGGATAACAAGGAGGTGATTAGAAATTACTTTTCGTTCGTTTTTTTATCGTTTTTTTTTTTGTTTTAGGCCCAGGAAGCCAGGCGGAAACGCATTGAATCCGAGACGGTGGCGGTGACTGATGCGCAAACCGCAACCAGGACGGGGGTGGATAAAAATTGCAATGCCACCGCAGTCGATCAGCAACGTAAGTTTATCGATTAAAAAATAAAAAATGAAATTTCGTCAATATTTATGGCGAATGTTTGCTTTGTCTGAGTTAAAATTAGATTTTGATTATAACAATGTCGACTCGATTGCGTAATTCGTGGAGGTTTGACGGGAACTAATTGATTTTAATATTTAATAGCAAAGCCATTGAAGGGTCGAGTAAAGGTTGACTAGGGTATTTGGTGTTTGTAAAGGAAGGTCAAGGAAGCAGGTAAAGACAAAAATCTCAATGCGCAACATAAAGTTAACATAACGTATGAAACGTCAAAGTCTTGGCTATACATAATTACATTATTTATAAAAAGTTTTATAGCAACAAATTGTTAACAACAATTATTTCGTGGTACATATCGTAATGGACTTAGCGTTAAGTCCACGATTAAAGGTTTTATCACGTGACAGTTTTAAAATTTCTAATTGTAGTTGGCCGTGCCCGAGGTGACTCATGTCAAAACTTAGGTTATGTGAAACAAATAGGCAGATTGTGATATCTACATTAAATTGAAATATACGTCATCCCAGGTATGGCCAACTTCAATTAGAAATTTTAAAAATGTCGCGTTCAACCGGTCCCCAGTCTAAAGGTCGTAAGCTTTACGTAATTTAGCTCATACTTAAATAGAAGATGACGGTTATTTCAGATGGGTAAAGAATTGAATGTTAAAGCTGATTCACATCTACTTAACGAACGACGAACATAACAAATTTTAAAAATTATGGTCTAAAACGTCAGAAGCTGTCATGAATAATTGTTGACATTTGTTATGGTTTCTTATGTTACCTACGTTAAGTGGATGTGAGTATTTTAGTCATTGAAACGTAACATAAAGTTGTTTTGTTCTAAGTAACAAATAATAACAATAACCAGTTAATAAGCGCTTACAGCATCACGTGTAGCAAATTATAGTTACACAGAATTTCAACATTTTACAAGCGTCAAGTATATGACGTAACGTAAAGTTGTAAGAAGCATACACACAGATTGTGAACGCTTACATAAACTTAACGCAGATGACGTTACTGCTAAAGTAGGGTTGTTAACTCAGGCGACGTAGTATAATGATGTAAGTAGATATGTCAAAAATATATTGTAAAATGTAATAGTTCTCGTGCATAAAATAACCACGGCAAATAACGCTTTCTTTTGATGGTTTGTAAAAGAGTTTTCAGTTACGTCAAAATTCCTGTCTGTCAAAAAGTAGAAACAATGGAAGACAATTAACAACAATGATCAATGATTCTTTCCAACTTTTGCATTGATTGACACTGACAGGAACTTTGGATGGAACTGAAAACCCGTTTACAAATCAACAAAAGAGAAAGCCTGACTCACCCAACTTTTGTTAGAAAGTGTCGTGACTTTAGATGTATAATATTAAAAATTAAGCATTAAGCAACGTACTTACAACCCGAAATGTGAAATCGTTATTTTCTATAACTACATAGAGCAACAATACAGAGTTGGGCAAAAGTATGGAATAATGCAAATAATTCTTGAATCATAAATTTTTTGCAAAAATGCTCGAAGGGATATAGCGTTTTTTTATTTTCTGCTTGCGATGGCGTAACTGCCAATTTTTCTGTCATTTTTGACAATGATAGTCATCATTGTTTTTTAAATGGAAACCTACATTTTTCTCGACGAATTCGGAATCTACGAATTTTTCTAGGATAGAAACATATGTATCACACTCGGCCGAAAGAACAGTCACGGCCACCTTAGATTTTCAAAAACATCGAAGTAATCGGTGGAAATTTGAGATTTTTGAAAAAAGCAAAAAGAAAAATGTAATTGCGCAAAAAAATGTTGACGTGTTCTTGAGTTTTTCTAAAATCTCAATTTTTCACCGATTTCTTCGATGTTTTCGAAAATCTGGGGTGGCTTTGAGGATTTTTGCAGAAAATTCACGATTCAAGAATTATTGGCTTTATTCCATACTCTGCCCAACCCGGTATAATGAAAAACTTGAAGGGTTTGACGTAACGGACGATTAGAGGGCGTAAGCGTTAACTAATTTACCTCATACTTACCTTAAAAATATATCAGAATTATTCCTCAAGGTTAACGAATCGTATGTTAAAGCACATTCGCATCCACTTAGCGTACTTAACTTTATTAATCGTTAACTAACAATTATTGTTATAGGTTTATTTGACGTGTTTTTTCTATCTCACGAAATATGACATATCCTTAACGTAACCAGTTAATAGGCGCTTAAAGTGTCACACGTAATACATATAAGTATAATGTTACTTACTCACTCTTTACTTTGCCGTCCATATCCGCAACAGGTATGCAAAAAAAGAATCCAATCAGGTGCACAAGCGTAACGTAATACGTGATAGTAGATAACTAACCCATTCAACGTAATGTTTAAATTGCTAACATGTATGTACATAAGGTTAACGCAGATACTGTTACTGCTAAAACTGGCTTGTTCAAGCAAATTATGTCAAGAAAGCGTTGCATGTCAAAGTTGCTCTCGTGCGTAGAATAACGTAAACGTACAGTTTACGTGACATTTTGTAAATTTCTAATTAGAGGTGGCCGTGCCCGGAATGACGTATGTTTCAATTTTATGCAAATATCAAAGCCTGGCAAATTTTTTGACATAACCTAACTAAGTTTCGACATGAGTCACCCCAGGCACCTCCAACTGCAAGGCTTAAACCTCATTCACAACCACTTTACGTACGTTAAAGTTTGTTACGTTACGTACGTAAAGTGGTTGTGAATAAGCTCTTACTTGATCGGAAGAGTTCTTGATCACACATTATTTACAACAACATAATGGAAAACTCGAAGGATGAGATTTTGACATAAAGTGGACTATAAAAGATATGCTAAGTGATTCAACGCAAAAGTCAACAATATTCCGTATATGTTAACATATTTTTAGTATCGTATTTTTTTTAATTTTTACTGGTTTTATCAAAGATTTAGTCCTTAATATAATAAGCCTGTCATTAAATTTGTAATTCATAACCCCGGTCCTTTCTTGTAATGTTGAAAACCGATTTTTGATGTTTTCACATAATAATTCTTTCCATTTTTATCAAAATGATACATTTAAATCAGAATTAGAATCGATATTAATACTCGAACGAAGTTTCGATGCGACAATTTTGGTTTTCTGGCCGACGTCCAGGACCCCTTGTCCATTGTTGACCTATTCCAGTAGCAATTAATCTTCGATTTATTTTTTTATTTCAGAGCCACGCCGCCGCGCCACTTCCCACCTGGAGCAGGCCCCCGAACGTCTCGACAACGACGCCGTCGCCTCGGCCAAATCCAGCTCGGACGCCAATCAGAAGCCCGCTCCATTGCGAAAGAGCCAATCGGGGGTGGCCACGTTGGGGAGGTTGCGCGTAGTCACCTCGGGGCAGGGCAGCGGCAGTCTGGTGGAGTCACCGGCGACTCCCGAACAGGAGAGGCCGAGGAGGAGGCAGCAGTCGGCGGCGAGAAGTTCAAGGTCGGGGGTGAGGGATCAGAGTGTGACGCAGTTCGCTGTCATCGATGACGAAAACGTTAGCCAACAGGTGAGAAAATTTCCTATTTTTGGTATAATTAAAAAAATTATGTATTTTCTACTTCAAAACACGTTTTAACAGTGTGCTAGTAACATTAATTTAAAGTGATCTCACCTTTCTGCACTATTTCTTGGTGTATTACTACTTAAAAAGTCAAGGGATTAAATCGGCATGTAGGCTCGCACGTCGTCAGAGCTCTTTTAAAAATCCTTTCTTTCCCCATTGAACGTGACGTACCGACTGAACCGTTTTGCAGGTGACGAAGGGTGGCGCCCTCACTTTGGCCAGCCAATGGAAATCCCAGTTCGATGACAGCGAAGAGACGACTGATAACGAATGGAAGCCGGAAAGTCCCGAACACAGGGCGGCGCTGGTTCCCAGTGATGCCAACCCTCCGGGAGTTCTCCCGGTTTTAAGTAGGATAAGTGAAGACTCCAGGAATAGTCATAAGAAATGTATTAATATAGCGGGAATAGAGGAATATCCAGACTTAATGGGTGAGTGCATAAAATTCGTGAAATTGCGGAAATTAAATGCAGATGGCGTTTACGTGATAGACTGCGCCTAACTTCAGGTTCAGAACATCGGAATCTCGTGACGTTAAATATTTGTTACGCGTGGCTTTTGACCACTACGTGTTTGGCATGATTTCAGCTATTTTCACTATTAGGGTTATTTTCGGATTGGCGTGTTTTAACAGGTGGGTGGTTGATGGTATTTTAATAGATTTACTATTTTAATTGCTCCGAAAGTGTCCAAGACACTTGTTGTTTTCGAAAAGAAACTATTTTATTCATGAGAATAATAATAATTGATGATTAGGGAAAAAAACGTTATGCATTATCGCTAAGCAAACAAGTTTTTTTTCTACCCTTGTGGTGGTAAAACAGGAACATAAGTGTGAAAAGAGACGGCTTTTAGTTCGTTTCATCTATAACAATCTGTAATCATCTCTATTTTTTTTCGTATATTTGAGTTTTTTCTGCACATAACCTCAATTTTACCAAATTGGCCAAACAACATAAGAAACTGCATAGAAAATTTCTATATTTGCGCCAATAAATGGTTATTTATTAATTATTATATTATACAGGGGGAGAAGTTATAACATTTTAGGGCAAGGTTTGAAGAAATTCACGCCGGGCGCTAAAAGAGAATTGCCTCGTTTTTTTTTTCTAAGAACCGTAAAGTAAGCTGTTAGGTCATTAAATTTCTGCAAAGAATGTATTTTATTTCACAGTACACATATTTTTTTTTTTTTTTTAGATTAATCTGGCTTTTTTCCAAATTTCAGCAAACTTTTGTATAGTGATAGTTCTGACATGTCATGGCCAATCACAGATTAAAATTTTTGGGGGAGACCTGACACTATATTTCCAATCCTAGGGGGAGCAGTAGATATTTCTACCCCTAGGAGTAATATTTAGGGTTTTAGCGACTATTGGTAGATGGGAAATGTCGATTATTTCTACTTTTCTGATGTAGGGAAATCATTATTGAAGCTTGTTTCACTAAAAGAGAAATAAAATCAATGGATTCCTTTTAAACAACCCGAGCAATGCCGGGGGTTCCAGCTAGTCGTTAAATAAATTCAAGAAAAAATTGTTACACATGATATTGTTACAAAATTCTGTTATATTTTTTCCAGAAATGCCAAAAAGTGGTTGTACTTGTTGTATCTAAAATGAGCGAATATAAATGCACTGCAAATATTGTTTTGAGAAAGTGTGTTGAAAGTGTACTTTTTCTTTGGCAAATGTAAAAAATAAGTTATTTATGTAACAAGACAGAGTTAAAAATTCGTAATTATGATTTTTGTACCAAATGTGTGAAGTTCTTAATCAGTCTTATTCTGGATGACACTGAAAACTTATCAATATTGAAAACTTTTAAGATATCCGATTGGTGATCTTTTCGGTTGCTATAGCGATTCTTAATAAAGTATCGATTTCAATTGAAAACTCAAGTAACAACTTTTACCTGTTGCCATGATTTTCAATTGAATCAGACATAAGTTATCAATCTCCCATGACAACACCTGTAAAGGTTGCTAATTAACCAATCGTATGTCTTAAAAATTTTCGTACGTTGTATGATAACGGGAAGCTATGGAAACAAGTAAATAGTAATTTATCGAAATGACGCTTGTCTAAAATTAGTTCGCACAGTGCTCAAACGTTATATGAACCATCAAACAAATCCCCTGTAAATGACAGATGACATGTACTGTACGAATTAATTTTGGACAAACGTCCTTTCGGCAGATTACGATGCATTTGTTTCCATTACCACCCGTTATCACATATTTTCGGAATGGCACTGTGCTACTTTTTTTACCTCTTATATGATTGACCAAATTTAACATTTAGAAGGCTTTGAAAGTTGAGCACCACGTCGATGATTGGTATTTAATCACATAGTTACATCTCACCGACAATAATCTACACAACCTGATTTATTATCTGCGGCGCTTGAACAGTGTGATGTGATATTAGATTAATTTTTTTCGCAAAAGCTGTTTAAATATATTCCACGCTTTTGTTTTTGGAAAAGTTAGGTGTCAATTTTTTGGATTTTTTGCTAGTGAACCACCACGTGGAGAACTGACTTGTTATTATTATAATGCAACCCTAAAGCTTTGTTCACATCCATTTAAAATATGTAACAACAATTATCAAATATAAGCAATCTCCAAGGAAATGTCATGGAAACTACATCGTTACCAAGGTTGTGCCCTTAAAGCTTTGTTCACATCCACTTAAATCAACATAAATGAAGGAATTAAGGACACATAACCTTGGTAACGATGTAGTTTCCATAGAATCTATTTGTGCACCGAAAGGTAAATAAAGCTGAGTGCACAAAAACCGACTTTACTGCATCAATAAACACTATTCACAAGGTCAACCCCTCAGTGTAGCTTCAATGCAAGAAAGTAGAGCACCCAAACTGCGGTCCCCAAAAAGATAACCTAAAAGTTAGTAACAGTCAGGGAAATATGAGTTTATAGGTTGGTATTACATGGCATCGCAAAATGGCTCGCGCATGCCCATAACCGACGTTGAATCTCGTGCTGAAAGTATGTTTACCTAAAACGCATGATAACTTATTACTCCCCATTCCCCAAGTAGTTTAGATAAAGACGGCGCTTTTTTGCAAATTGATCCATTACGCATTTTTTAGTAAGAAAACGCCAATAATTGAGGCAATCTCCTTGACACATTTACCTGAAATAGGTCAACGAATCCATCAGTCACCTGTCCACTTAAAACCGAGCTGCACCACCATTCCTCCGTGCAATTTTAGCCGGCGATCGATCATTGTTAGTTTATTTAAATCCACTTTTCGCGGCAGCAGCAACGAGTGACAAGTTCGACTGTTGCGAGTAAGTTTTTTTCTGTTTGTTTTTTTTTCTTTTTTGTATCGTTGACTTGTCTTCGTTTTTGTTGCCCGAGCCTGCAGGGGGCGTTCTAAACGGGGTGCGATTTTGCAGCAGGCCTGCCTCGAGCCTGGTCGACCCCCTCCCTCGGCCCCTACCTCAGATCGGGCCTGAAGCCGCCCCTGTTGCAACAGGCGGCCTTCGACGATCTCGTCTTCAGGGTGGACGTGATGCGAAACGTCGCCTCCCGCCACCTTCAGGAACCCGAGGGGAGGCGTCTCACCGACAGATGGGGTAGTTTACCCGTCCTCAATTTGACGGAGAAGGAGAGCGAACGCGCGGAGGAAGAGGTGCAAATTGTCGACGAGGGGCTGCAGGAAGTGGCGGGAAAATTGGAAATTCGCGTCGTGCCAAAAGAAAATGTTCCTAGGCCCCAAACGTTGTCACCGACGAAGACGCAGAACGGCGTGGAGGAACAACCCAAAGTAAAACTGGAAAGGACGAAGAGCATATTGAAGCAAAGCAGCAAAGAAAGGACGGAAGAACTGCAAAGCCCGAAAAGAGAACAAATCAGCTTCGCCCCCGAAGTCGCGACTGTCAAAAAAAGAGTCAGCTTGGAGGGGGAGGATCTGAAGGAAGCTTCGGGAGTAACGGAGGAGATAAAAAAGTCTCCCAGTCCCGACAAGGTCAAGGACGATTCGGATTCCAGTGGCTCGGAGAAGGAAAAACCACGATTGAAGTCGCCGAGGCTGTCCTTGAACGGTTCCAATTCTCACATCAACTTCAAGGCCGTCGAGTCCCTGAGCAGGAGCAACTCGCAGAAGGCGATGCAAAAGCCTCTGGAGAAGATCAAGAATAATTTGGGGAGACATTCGGGGTCTGAGAGCAGCTCCAGTTCGCAGGACAAGGTGGATCAGAATTTGAGGAACGTGAGGAATGCTTTGGAGAAGAAAATGGTGGAGGTTAAACAGGAGAAGGTGCAGTGTTCGCCGTCGGTTGACTTGGCCACGAATCCGGCTGTCACTTTCGTCTCTGCCACCTGCGAGACAAGGTGAGTCCATTTTATGTTTTCTAAAAATATTTTGTATTCTTGATACATTTAATAATTTTAACTGAGTAGCACCCTAGAATATTGTGAAATTCGTAGTGCATTTCGACTTTCGAGTGATCGAGAATATTCTCGATGTGGTTCCTAACATCAGCTGTAAGCATAAAAGTATACGTTTTACGAAAAAAGCCCTATCAGAACGTTTTTGTAGAGAATTCCAATATTTTCATTTAATCTAATAGGCATATGCAATGATTTGATTTTGACAATGAAAAATTTAAAATTCTTCACTGCCAAAATCAAAACGAAAGCTCACACAACACTCTTAATAGGCATATTATAGACAATTTGACTAGCAATCCTTCAATATTTCGTTGGACGCCTATGATCCGAGAAGCAGTGACCAGTGGGTAGGTGAGATTACTTTTGCAGGGTGTTTGCCCTTGCCTGACCAAATATGACCAAGGAAATATTCGACTAGGGTCGTGTTTAATTTCTCGCTTCGGAAAAATCGTGATAGATCGCTATCACGATTTTTCCGTGTTTAGTCAATTAAATGAGAGAAAATTTTCTTAATGACTAAAAATTTGAATGATTCGTTATGAGTTATCTCAAAAAGTATGAAAATTCCGTTTTTATAGAAAAATTCATATCTTTTATCTGATGATATATTGAAAGTTGGAGCTTTTGTGTTTTGACTGATGTCGATTAAAAAATGGCATTGACAGAAATTTTATAGGCCTATAAAGTCGGCATCCGCCATATTGAACTTTAACACCATCGAATACACTAAAGAAATTGTCTTCAAAAATGTAACCAAACTGAACCTTTTCGAAAGCATGTCAAGCTTGATTCACAGATTCAATTATTTTTTACGTGAATTTGGACCAATAAATAGTTATAATGGGCTTTCTCTTGAATTTTATTCAGATTTTTCCTAACATCAGAGACGTACGTTCTTGGAGGGGACCTCTACAGTTTTTGCAGTTTTGTGCAGTTGGCAGTTGCTGACATTTTTCACACTAAATAGTAACAAGATCATCATCTTTGCTCTATTCTGCATAATAAAAGTACTCTGGTTAAATATCGCTAGGACGTATCGTTTTCCAATAAAATGACTTTGAACTCTTCAAAGTGAGAAAATAACTTGTGGCGTAAAATTTGCTCAAATGGCATAATTACAGAAAATAAAGAGAGCGAATGATTCCTTACCTCAATTTAGGAAGAAAAGTTCGCATTGGCACTGCCAAGTAAGCGGCAGGAACCTCCCCACTTGGTGAACGATCTCGGAAGTGTTTCGGGGGTTCTTCAAATTTTTTATTTTTTTTTATTGCCAAAAGGGCACTAAGTTTGATTGTATTTGAATTTGAAGACTTCAGAAAACATAATAAAACAAATGGTGGTCATCTTTCAAATTTCATAGATGATACTCCAAAAAGGCACTTGCAATCGGCCAATTGCCACCCAAATTAAGTAAATTTTCCTACTTGCTGTATCTAAATTTACTCCACCAACCTTAAAGCGTTTTCTGGGATTTTTCAAAATGTTACGATTTTTTTCCAAAAAGGCACTAATCTTAAATATATTTTTGGAAATGACATTTGTGCTAATAAAGAAAATTTCGAGTTTATTCAAATTTCAAAGATGTTTTGCCAGAATGGCACTTGCCGTTGGCCGATTGCCACCAAAATCAGCTCTTAAGGCGGGTACCTACCAAATTTCAGCCAAATCGATCCAGTAGTTTGACCTGTAGCGTTTTATCTAATATTGCTTCGAAATTTCGATTTTTTTTATACTGGGCTCACCAGAAGTCCAACACTAACCCTCATTCCAAATTTCATTAAAATCCGTTCGGCAGTTTTCGAGAAATGCTGACCACATACATTCGTACGTACATAGAGACATTTTCTAAAAACCATTCTGGGACCTCAAAACGTAAAGATATGGTGTTATCTCAATTTCAACGTAACCCATTTCAAACATATTACGTTATCGGTTTTTTTTGCATTTTGGTTAATAATTTGTATCTAATTTTTATATGGCCGAAAAGAGAATTCAATAATGTGTCAAAATCAGTCGAGAAAAGTAGTGACTCTCATTTAAGAACTTGGTATCTCAGGTACTTTTTATAAATTTTTCTCCATCAGGCTTTAAAATGTTTTCTGTTTTTTCAAAATTTTACGGTATTTTGCCAAAAAGGCACTAAGTTTGAATACATTTATGGAAACACAACTTGAAGACCTTTCATGTGCTGATAAAGAAAACGGGAGTTTGTCCTTCAAATGTTGATATGTCAAAAAGGCACTTTCCATTCGCGGATTGCCACCAAAATCAAGTCAGCTCTTTCAAGGGTTATGGAATCTGTGCCTACCAAATTTCAGCCAAGTCGGCCCAGTAGTTTGGGTTGTAGCGCGTTACTTAATGTTCCTTCGAAATTTCGAATTTTTGGATTTTGTGTCAAAAGGGCATTAAGCATGAATACATTTCTGGAAACAGAGTTTGAAGATGTGCCAACGAGGCACTTAGCGTTTGCGGATTGGCAACAAAATTAACTGGGCTCACCAGAAGGCCAACACTAACCTCCATACCAAATTTCATGAAAATCTGTAGTTTTCGAGGAATCTAGCTCATATACGTACGTACATACACAGACATTTTTTAAAAACCACTTTTTTGTGATCCTGGGACCTTGAAACGTAAAGAATTTTGGAGTGATTGCAGTAACCTCGCATTTTTATATGGTTGTGGGGAGGTTAGAAAACTAAAATTTTTTGTACCCCTGTACACCCTGTATTACAGGCTGAAATAATTATCATGAATTATATTTTCGACATACTTTTAAGCTTCCACGGCCTTCTTGACGGTGATAAAGTATGGAACAATAACTTTGCAATTTTTGAGAAAATCTATTTTTTAAGTCTCTAACGTCACTCGCGTGAAGCTATATTACGTCATCGATGTTTTTTGTTAAATGGCCGACTATACTTTTCTCGACACATTCTGGTACATAGTTGAATTGTCTTTTCAGCCATATAAAAATTTTACCAAAATCATAAAGTAAAAAAAAGTAACATCGATAACGTAATATGTTTGACGTGAGTGACAAGAATTTAAAGCAATTTGACCAACTGATTTTCTCAAAAATTACCGTTTGCAAAGTTATTCCGAATGTTCCATACTTTATCACCACCCTGTATGACGATTAGCACATGAATTGACGAATTGTTATATTCTGACGTAAGAGGTGATGTAGGTTTAGTTCCATCAGGGCTACCAACGTAAATTTTTGTTTCTTTTCCAGGGAAAAACGTGTGATGGCCAACGGCCTTAGCCCCGGCCTGGAGGAGCAATCCGAATACTTCGACGCAACCGAAAATCCCCTCTTCAAGGACAAACAGAGACACGTGGAACAGGACGACGAAGATAGCGGCGTGGACAACGCCAGCCAAATTCTCAGAGAATCTTCGGTAGCTGCACGATTTTCAATTTTTTTTTCTAAACAAACTTCTTTTAGGCGAGTCCGGGCCTGGAGGGGGGCAGAATCTCGAAGATCCCGGTTGCCGTTGGGGCCCAAAGATTGGCCAAGTGCATGTCCTGGTCTGGGGACCTGACGCCGGGACTGCGTCGGCGTCGACAGGCCGAGAAATACGTCACGGATCCCAGCCAGCTGAATCTCAGGTTCAAGAGGCACTCGACTGCCGGAGGTGAGTACTCGAGATTACGAAAATATTTTTGACTAATTAAAACTAGTTGAAACTTGAAACAAATCTCGTCTTCTCATCTCCACACATTTATAAAAAAAAATTTTTGCGATTGCCTTTCCTTTGTCTTCACTTCTTTTACGTTTATAATTTATTGTATTTCCCAGTTTTTTGGTTTCCAGTTTTCCCAACCATTTGTTTTGACCATGACAGCCCCTACACGTTATAGATGTAAATGTAAGTCGAGCATGTGTTTATTCACACTTGCTAACGGCAGAATAGGATTTTCTCCTAATAAAAGACACATTTTTAATATACTAAATCATTTTCTACTTTTAATCTATTAATTTTTTCAAAATACAACATTTTTAGCTATTCTTTACATATTTTTTCTATGAATTTAAAAACATCTTTGGTAGTTGCTAATACGTTTCGTTTTGCTCTTATACTGGTACTTTTATGTATTGTTGTCTAATTTTTCGGTTTTTGGTCCTCTTCAGGCAACTAAATTTAACAAAAATAAAATGTAATAATAGCCCAGGCGCAGGATACTTAGACATCGAAAAAAGTACGGAAGTTTTGAAATTTGGTGATCTTGTACGTTTGGGGGTGCCTTAAAACATACTCATTTTGCAACCTCGTAGGTAGTCGGCTAGGGCCCCCATACTTGCTCAATGGGGGCGCGAATCAGTTTTTTGCATTTATTTCAGTTCTGGTGCATCCTGCGACAAAAATACTTCTTATGAAAAAGAAAGAGCACCCAATTTTCAACATATTTGGTCCTATACGTTTTTCGCATAAATTGAATGGTTTCGGCCTAGCAGGTACGGTTTGTTGGTTTGAATGTGGTTGATAACAAAATTCTTTCAACACCGATTTTTCAAACTTCCCATTTCTTAATTTTTGGTTTTCGTGGCTTTTCGATTACTTCAATCACCAATCGTCAATTTGATATGCACCTGAAGACGATCGGACATCGAACATTCGAAACGTCGTGAAGACCAAACATCGAGACAATGGAGGCCCCCGCATAACCCTGGGGCCCCTTACATTCTTCAGCATCGTCCAGTCTTATCAAGAAAAGTATTATCTTGTCATTTAAAATCGTTTCGTAGTTCTTACCTTCATAGTTACAGCAGGGCGGGCAAATATCTTGAACGGTGCAAGGAAAAATTTAAGTTTTGCGGCATACCTTGGTATTAGGTATAAGTGTAATAAATAGCATAAAGCACATGCATAAATTGAAATACTCATTTCTACACCACCAAGGGTTAGAATAGGTATGTATGACGTATGTATGCACCTTATGCTAGTTATTACACTTATACCTGATACCAAGATATGCCGCAAAACTGAAATTTTTCCTTGCACCGTTCAAGATATTTGCCCGCCCCGCTGTAACTATGAAGGTAAGAACTACGAAACGATTTAAAATAACAAGATAATACTTTTCTTGATAAGACTGGACGATGCTGATCAATCTAAGGGGCCCCAATGCTATGCGGGGGCCTCCATTGTCTCGATGTTTGGTCTTCCCGACGTTTCTAATGTTCTATGTCCGATCGTCTTCAGATGCATATCAAATTGACGATTGGTGATTGAAGTAATCGAAAAGCCATGAAAACCAAAAGTTAAGAAACGGGAAGTTTGAAAAATCGGTGTTGAAAAAATTTTATTATCAACCACATTCAAACCAACTAATCGTACCCACTAGGCCGAAACCATTCAATTTACGCGAAAAACGTATAGGAGCAAATCTGTTGAGAATTGGGTGCTCTTTCTTTTTCATAGAAAGTATTTTGTCGTAGGATGCACCAGAACTGAAATAAATGCAAAAAACTGATTCGCGCCCCCATTGAGCCAGTATGGGGGCCCTAGCCGACTACCTACGAGGTTGCAAAATGAGTATGTTTTAAGGCATCCCCAAACCTACAAGATCACCAAATTTCAAAACTTCCGGACTTTTTTTTTATAATGTCCATTTTCTCGCTCTGGCTACTGGACTATAAGGAAATATTGAAGAATTAAAAAAAGAACTGAAAACCACTGCTGAGGGAAGTTGCTGGTTTCTGATAAGTGATAATCCTTAAAAGCCTTACAAAAATTACTTAAATTGTTTTAAGAGATGTTTTAGGCGCACGTTTTGTATTAATCAATCTGTATAATGACGTCATAGATTTTTTTAAAATGAGAAGATATGTCAAGTGCATTATCATTCGAAATGTATTTTTTTCCTCTTTACAACTCTTACATAATGGAAATTTCGAGAGAAAATGTCAATTGAATGTATTTCCAAAAATATGGATTTGGCCGTCTATTTCACAAACTATGCACTTTATCAAAAAAATGTTTAATAAAAGTTGAAAGCAAATTTAGGCGCATCTTTTTGATGCGATTCACTTTTTTTTGACGTCTGCTTCACTGAGCATTACGTCATACCGATTTTTCTAATGACAAAATCATGTAGAGTGAATCACATGAAAAGATGCGCCTAAGGTTGCCTTTCAACTTTGATTGGAACATCTTTTTGATAAATTGCATAGTTTGTGAAATAGACGGCTAAATCCATATTTTTGGGAACACATTCAATTGACATTTTCTCGAAATTTCCATCATGTGAGAGCATCATTTTTTCACACCGTTGTAAAGAGAACGAAATTACCTTTCTAATGATACTACACTTGGCATATCTTTTCATTAAAAAAAAATATCGATGACGTCATTACTTGGTAATGTCAATGTCAAAAAAAAAATTGATTAACCCAAAACGTGCCTCTAAATTTGTCATTCAACTCTTATTTGAACAATTTTTTGGTAAAGTGAATAGTTTGGGAAATAATCGATTGTTTCCATACATTTGACTAACCATGTATTTAATATATATACCGGGTGTTTCAGAATGGGCGTCGCGACGTGATATCTTGAAAGGCATGAAATTTAAGCCATTTGAAATTTTGCAGAAGTCAGTGACAGGTAAATAAAATACCGAGTTAGGGAAGTTAGTAGATTATGTTCCCCACTTCCGGTTCAACCGGAAATTACCCTAGTACTGTTTTTTTAAATAGAAACCTATGTTTTTCTTAACGGATTCGGAATCTACAATTTTTTCTGAGTCAGAAACATGTGTCACAACGGACATGCAGTCACGGCCAATCTAGATTTTCAAAAACATCGAGGAAATCGCTGAAAAATGGAATTTACGAAAATTGCAAAAGCACGTAAACTTTATTTTTTTGATATAAGTGCAACTGCACAATTACTTTTCATTTATTTCTTTTTCGATTTTCCATATTTCTTGATTTTCCCCAAGTTGAATTTGTAACAAAAAATTAGAGTTGACGTGTTTTTGCGTTTTTCAAAAATCTTCATTTTTCACCGATCTTTTTGATGTTTTTGACGTGACTGCACTTCCGGTCAAGTATGATACATGTTTCTGGGTCAGAAAAATTAGTACATTCCACATCGGTTTAGAAAAATTGAAGGTTCTATCTGAAAAATGTACATTAGGCTTATGTCCGGTTAAACCGGAAGGGGAAAAATATTGCTTTACCTCCCCTAAATCGGTACTTGCCTGTCATTGACGTCTGCAAAATTTCAAATCTGTAACTTCCACACTTTTCACGATATCAGGCCACGACACCCATTCTGAAACACCCTGTATACAATAGTGGACAAAGCCAATATATCATTGAAACAACAAAACTTAAGATCAAGAGAGCCGTGAAATTTTAATGGCACGTCGAGACTTTACTGATACATCTTTACTTTACATCTCACTAATACTAGTTGAAACCGTGTAGAATATAAGGTGCGTGACGTAAAGTTTTGTTAGTGAAATGTAACTATGTCAGTATCACGTGCCACTAAAATTTCACGGATTTCTTGATCTTAAGTTTTGTTGTTTAAATATAAATAGTAGTGGTTCATGTCGAAAGGTAATTAGGTTGTATCCTACTGAGTGATTGCTACAAAAAGACAAACGTTTTTAGTGATATTTTAATTTTTTTTAGATAGTTTCATTCTCACGTTTTTGATATTATTTTGGCAACTCGCCACATGGCAATTTATTACTAAACCTCATAAAATCAAACCAACTATTCAGAAAAACAATAATCAGTTTATTTCGTAATGCAGAATAGATAATGAATAAAAAAGGAAATTAGTTATTGGCAACTTGAAATCATTTTCGCTACAAAACTTCTTCATGCGATTTACAACATTACCAACTTTTCAACAAGTTCCACGAATTTAATTAATCTCCATCGACATTCCTTTTTTAATTAATTTTTCGATACAATGGGAACGATAAACCTTTCAATAATTTTCGAGAGTACTCGTTGATAAAAAATAATTAAAAATTGTTTACCTAGGCTGGAAAAAGATATTTTTCGGAGATTATCAACCTACCTGAATTAAAGGATTGGCACGCATTCTCCTCGTGTCAGATGGAAGATGAAATAATTGTAAAAAAATTGCAGGTGTAAAATCGGGAGGGAGAGGCATCCCGACGTGCCTGATCGGCGCCCCGGAGAGCTCCCCCGACACTTCGGAGGGCCCCCCTCCGCCTCCGCCCCCCAACGGCGAGCCCCCCCAGGAAAGTCAGGTCCGCTGCCGGCGATTCCGCCCCGTCACATAGTAACGCTTGTGTAAATTCTTACGTAACCATGGGGAACTGTTGCCTTTACGTAGCTTGTTGACGTCATCGGGGGGTCTCGTTCTCATTGGCTCTCTGTAGATTGGGTTCAGTGACGATTACATTGTGATTTTTATTTTAGGGAACGAGTTTTTATATATCGGTTGTGTTTGTTATCCATCTTGTTCTTTAATACCCGCGTTAAAGGGTGCGATGGAATGGTTTATTTTTATTGTCGATTTTTTGAAAATGAACAAGTTACTTAATGAAATCTAGTCATAACAAGTACTGCGATATTTTTTTAAGTACTTGAAAATTGTCTAGTCATAGATCTGAGAATACTGTAAAACACAAAAAATCTTACGCTCTGTATAAAAAATGATATTACGCCAGAAAAATAGCTAAAAACAGATTGTAATCTGTTGTTAATTTCTAGACTGCTGATATTGTTTTTATTTTTCCTGTTTTATTGTACAATTTTGTTCGATTCTAGCGCTGTATTTATAAAAATTATTATATAGTTGATAAATTAAATTAATTATGATATTGACTTTTTTTCATCTCAGACCTCCAGCTGCCCACTTAACTGATAAAATCAAGATTCGTAAAATTTTATCTTCAAAATTTGAGGACCACTTCGTATCCCTTATCACATTTACAGTTTTTTTAATTCATTATGATCTCATTCATCCAAAAACTGGCTAAAAATTAACATTTTTATTTAGATTGAAAAACCTTTTGAAATGACCTGTTTTTGCGTTTTCAAAAACAACCAATCCGAATCGAAGGCAATAAAACGATAGAATGATGTAGTGATTAACATCCCAGAGTTAGTACTATGAATTTAGTAACATCATACGTCATCAAATTTTAAAAATTGCTTGTCGAAGTTATTAAAACTGGTAAATTCCACGCTACTTTAAAACACAAACGTGACAAAACACTGTTCTCGTCTTGTGAAGTCAAGAGGTCTGACTGAGTGAGTCTGAGGCTCAAGGCCAAAAGAGGGCAAGATGTGAGGAAGTTTCGGACGTATACAGTCGTGGCAAAAAGTGACCAAAAACCAAAGTGATTTAATTTCTTTGTGATAATGGCGATAAGGTCATTAATAGGGTCGAAAAATGTAGGTTCCATTTTTTCGAAAAATGTTATTTTAATGGGGGTAAGCTTCCTTGACCTTGTAGGTTTATTCTGTTGTGATAAATTTGGCGCCTTCAATCGATAGAACCTACCTTTAGCGATAACCTGATCATATAGTTGTCTGACGATCTGTACCTACGTTTACAAATTCTGCGAAAAAGTAGAAGTTTCTACCGTCTCCCGAGACTGCCAATTTTTTTATTACCTAACGCTAAAAGAAAGAGGACACCAAAATACCTAGTTTAATTCACTGTTTTGGAGAAAATAATTAATAAAAATTCGCGATCACGTCATTTATGAGGGGCTAATGAATGCATTGGGTGGAATTAATAAACTGTTACAAGATGCTCATACTTGCAGTAATAAAGGATGCAAATATAAGTTTTTCGTGCACGAGAAAAGGATAGAGCCAGGGCCGTAGCCAGCACAGGGCCAGGCAGGGCGGAGCCCTGCCTGAACAATGCTCTTGCCCTTCCTGGGCGAAAGCCGCGGAGGGGTGCGTTACTGCCGACAGTACTCCAAACGCCCCGCAGCTGTGACTGCGCGAAGCCTTTAAAGCAACATATGAAGTATTTGCAACTGCAGCCACTTTTGGATGTAGTACGGCATGTTGCGAATCATCATTCTCTACAATAACTTCTATAAACCGTCCGCAGAGAATTTCTATGACTCACCAAAGAATGGCCGACTTAGTATATCTGGCCTTTGAGAGAAAAAGAACCCAGGAAATTGACATGAACGTATTTTTAAAAAAGTTTAACTCAAGGCGCAATAGAAAATTGCAATTATTTTAGGTAACTTTTATATACCTACTATGTATTATGTTTTTGTTATTCTAAAATTTTTATTTTTATTTGTTTTCGTTCAAATATTATAAATACCTAACAGTTGTTCAAAAAATTTATTCTTAATTTATATGCGTTGTTTTTGCTTTGCCCTTCCATGAGGATCGTTTGCCCTTCCTGTACTAGACGGCTGGCTACGGCCCTGGATAGAGCTATGGTCTCAGGTCTGTCCGGGATACACACGACCAAGATTCACCCTATTTCCATGGCGAATCATCGTTGTCAACAATGAGTCGCCATGGAAATTGGGTGAATCTTGGTCGTGTGGATCCCGGACAGAGTATATAAGCAAAAGTTTTGTTACCGTTTATTCATACCGGCCATTGAAACGCCTATGGTGACGTCACTTGTCCGATTTTTTTAAAATGCTTGTTTATTGATGAGTATCGACTTTTTTGCTCAATTTCTCTTCGTAATAGCACTTGTGAAAATATATTTAGTTCCTCTTCAGAATATCGTGTACCCCATTCAGGGCTGGGTTTCTTAAGAAAATTCAAATCTAATAATATTAGTAGTAACTTGTAAATTTCCATGACTGTACACGCAAATTACAAGTCGTTACTAATACTACTAGACTTGTAGTTTATGAATAGGGGCCATGTACATACATGCAAATAGGGCTCCGGCTTGTTGTTTGAATCGACCGCCAAAATTCTGCCAACCTCTAAAACCAAATTTAACTGCAAATTCAAATCTTAATTAAACAGGTGTACAATTTCTACATTGATGAATGGATTATCTGACACCTTGTGATCTCCAAAAACAATTATTAAATTAGAGATCACGCCACTTTTCCTTAAAAATAGATAATCAAATCAACTCAGTAGCTGCAATTTGCAATCCTTGCGTTGGCCCTACTGCGCAGAAACGTCATTAAAGCGTCAAAAGCAAACCTAACCTTGAATTCTCCTCCCACTTCAAGCCCCGATTTAAATTTATCGCAGCTTTGCTATCGCTTCCATTCAGTTCGCATAAACCAGAGCGCGTTGTAGCTTTGTATATATTTGTGTTAAATTTTCAGTGAAAAAAAAACAGCGGTGGAAACGTCATGGCGAAAAAGGTGAGTGCGCGCCTGTGGGATGATTTGGTAAGGCGTCGCGACGTCTGCGTCGCCTTATTGATCCGGCGTATTTTTTTAAAAAAGTGCAATATTATGCGAATTCTGAGGGTGCTCAACATGCATAAGCGGTTTTTTATAAACCAAACGTTTCAAGAGATGTTATGCAAACAGGTGACCCCTGATTCTGTCGAGATGAAGGAGATGGCTTCGAGGATCTGCAGGGATTACTTGTGGGGCTCGTGGAAGACTGTGACTGTCCAGGAGATTGGGTTCAAGCATATCAGGTGAGATGAAGTTTTGCAATAGACAATAATTTTAAACTCGTTACTTATTGTTGTTGACGAGGGTTTTTTAAAGAACTATTTGGCCTTGATCAAACATGGAAAAATCTATGTAAATAGTTTTTACTAGGAAACGCTAGAAAAGAATAATTAGTTTAATTAATAGGAATTGTTTTGTGGTTTATCCAGAGGTTTATCCAGTCAACAATGAAAAACGTGACGTGGTTTTGTTTTTTAAGCTTCAGTGGACTAGTGGAATAGTAGTTCAGTCAATGAATCATCAAGATACAAGATGCAACAAAACAAATTGTTAACTTTTTTAGGTCTTATCATTTGGGCCAAGGTCCAATCTTTTTTTAGTCTTATTTGAGGAAAAGAGCCACAATGTCGAGCACAATGGTGCTCTGGACTTCAAAATAATGTGCCACAGTTAATTTTTGCCCTCAAAAGAAAGTTTATGTAACTACTGCTGCATTATTTTTGTCCGGGGCTGTACTGATGCTAGAATTGCCCATTTTATTAAATTAGAAAAAAGTTGTGTTTTTCGGTGTAGATTAAGAATTTGGAAAGAAATTGAAGATATCTGGTTTAGTTCCTGAAATATACTGAAAAAACTGAAAAATGTCATATTTTAATCTAGAAGGCTTAGAAAGGTTTTCGTCGCCTCATTTTATTCTTCGTGCAAGGTAATGTAATTGAAGCAAATTTCATAGTGATCTGCCGATTAGTAACCAAGTTAACACGTTGTCAATTTTCAGTATTTTCAGTATATTTCAGTAACCAATCTAGATATCTTAGATTTCTTTTCATATTCTTAATCTACACTGAAAAATACAACTTATTTCTTATTTAATAAAATTTCGTATCTGTTACCGTTTTCGAGATGTAAATTTTTGGAAAATTAAATGGCCGCCATTAACCCTTGTCCCACAAGATTTATGGCAGACTTCCATTCTAGTAGTCTCCAGCATGAAAATAACTATAAAAGTGCTAAACCAAACTCGCTGAAATGACAGACCAAAAATATACAGGGTGTGTTGAAAATAAGTTCTGGTTAAAGTAGATCTCTATAATTTTGCGCCATCCTGTCATGCATCTTGTACGAGATCCTGTAGTTTGTAATATAATGTAGAATTATGTAGTTTTGTGAAATGCGAAATGGAGAGGTTGACCGCTGAGGATCATTATGTAAATCAATAAACTATAATTATCAACTCTATATTATAAGACTTATATCTCGACTTATATTTATGGCTTTAAGACAATTATATAAATTGCGCTTTTAACGATTAAAACCGAGTCTAAACATCATAGCGTATGCGTGACTATAGTTTCAAACGCTCATTATCGTGATCGTAATTTTTTGAAATTCGTATATTTCAGACGAGGTCATGCTTTATTATCTCAATTTACTATATTTTGCCTGTGTTAATTATTAACTGTTTGTTTATTGATTTTTTCCACGTCAACGGATTAATTCTGGGAGATAAATATTTAGGATAATGGAGATAACAGAGTAGAGATAAGAAGGCCGTTGAAAAATGTTAATTTAATTGTTCAAATCGAAGTTGAAATAATCTATCAAGCGATTTCAAACGAGATTAGTGCCATTTTGTCAAAGTCAAAGTATGTCAAAGCCCACTGCACTTGAAACTAGTTAAGAGAAGAAATAAATCTAGCAATTTTAACCTCCCCACAACCATATAAAAATGGGAGGTTACTGCAATCACTCCAAAATTCAAAATTGAGATAACACCAGATCTTTACGTTTCAAGGTCCCAGGATCACAAAAAAGTGGTTTTTAAAAAATGTCTGTGTGTATGTACGGATGTACGTATGTACGTATGTATGTACGTATGTGAGCAAGATTCCTCGAAAACTACCGGACAGATTCTTATGAAATTTGGTATGGAGGTTACTGTTGGCCTTCTGGTGAGCCCAGTTAATTTTGTTGCCAATCCGGAAACGCCAAGTGCCTTTTTGGCACATCAACTATGAAATTTGACTGATGAACATCAATTTTTCTTATCAGCACATAAAATGCCTTCAAACTCTGTTTCCAAAAATGTATTCATACTTAATGCCCTTTTGACACAAAATCCAAAAATTCTAAGTTTAGAAGGAACATTAACTAACGCGCTACAACCCAAACTACTGAGCCGACTTGGTTGAAATTTGGTAGGTATAGATTCCATAACCCTTCAAAGAGCTGACTTGATTTTGGTGGCAATCGGCGAATGGAAAGTGCCTTTTTGGCATATCAACTTTGTAATTTGAATGACAAACTCCCGTTTCCTTTATCAGCACATGACAGGTCTTCAAGTTGTGTTCCCAAAAATCTATTCTATTTTGACAAAATACCGTAAAATTTTTAAAAAACAGAAAACATTTTAAAGCCTGATGGAGAAAAATTTATAAAAAGTACCTGGGATACCAAATTCTTAAATGAGAGTCTTTACTTTGCTTGACTGATTTTGATACATGATTGAATTCTCTTTTCGGCCATATAAAAATTAGGTGGGTACTGGGTACAAATTATTAACCTACTTAAACGCAAAAAAAAACGATGACGTAATATGTTGGAAATGGGTGACGTCAGAGACTTAAAAATGACGTCAACAGTTCCGCAAAAATGTAAAATAGTTTGACCTGTTAAACGGATTTTCTCAAAAATTGCTTGTTACAAAGTTATTGTGAATACCTATTCCATTTTTTAACCTCCCCACAACCATATAAAAATGGGAGGTTACTGCAATCACTCCAAAAATCGAAATTGAGATAACACTAGATCTTTACGTTTCAAGGTCTCAGGATCACAAAAAAGTGTTTTTTAAAAAATGTCTGTGTGTATGTACGTATGTATGTATGTATGTATGTACGTATGTGAGCACGATTTCTCGGAAACTACCGAACGGATTTTAATGAAATTTGGTATGGAGGTTAGCTTTGGCCTTCCGGTGAGCCCAGTTAATTTTGTTGCGAATCCGCAGACTTCAAGTGCCTTTTTGGCACACCAACTATGAAATTTGACTGATGAACACTAATTTTTCTTATCAGTACATGAAAGGTCGTGAAATTCTGTATCTGAAGGTGTATTCACACTTAGCACCTTTGTGGCATAGAATCGAAAAATTCGAAGTTTCGAGGAAACAATAAATAACACCGCTACAGCCCAAATTGCTGGATTGATTTGGCTGAAATTTGGTAGGTAAAGATACCGTTACCCGCCGAAGAGCTTATTTAATTTTGGTGGCAATCGGCGAACGGCACGTGCCATTTTGGAATATCAACTTTGAAATTTTAAGAATGAACTCATATTTTCTTTATCAGCACATGAAAAGTCTTCAAATTTTGTTTTCAAAATTTTATTCAATCTTAGTGCCCTTTTGGCAAAGATCGTAAAATTTTGAAAAATCACAGAAAACACCTTAGTCTTGGTGGAGTAAAACTTGGATATAGTAAATAGTAAAATTTACTTGATATTGGTGATAAGATTGGATCATTCACCAAGTGGGGAGGTTCCAGCCGCTTCCGTAGCTGCCCATTTTTTTTTTGGCACTCGGAAAACCTGACGCTTTTGAGCAAGAAAGGACAAAGTGCAAAAATGTGTTAAATAAATTAACAAAGAAATCTACGCAATGTAATGAATAATGGAATACCTGCGAATCTGTGAAGGCCAACGGTGAAAATATCTATAGTAAATTTTTTGCTCTTATCGGCAAATTGGGAGTAAAGTTCAATATTGTTTTAGGTTTGGAATCACGTTGACTATGCGTATGTTGTTGTTTACGATAACTAACATCTTAGCTTGAATTATTCATGTTTTCATTCATTCAATAATATTTTTCTTTGCTGTCTCGTGTTTTTCCATTTAATTCCAGAGATGATGAGTCCACAATTTCCGAGACAATTTTTCCAATTTTCATTCAAATTCAAGCGCTCTGACAGATCTGATTCTGCCATTTAAGATTTTTAAAGTGACGGAAATCTTTTATTTTTACAGTTATTTATTTTTTTATTTTATTTTTACATTTCAACTGGAACCACCCAAATATTTCGGTTAATATTGAGCAAATTAATTCGCTTTTTTTTACATGTAGAGCTTCAAAATTTGCATCTGCGTGATGCTTCACCTTCTTTTACCCCGAAATCTTAGCCTACTGCGATTAATTAAAGAGGGAAAAAACAACGAAATCGTATTAGGCATTTTTTTATTGAAAAATTTTATTAAGAAAAGTCGCTCAGGATGACCCCAAATGGGTAAGTGCGGAGTTTCAGGCCAAAATAAAAATGTTGAATTTCTGGAGGAAAAATATCGAAAACTTCATTATTTTTACAACAAAAGGGTTGCTGTGTAATTAAAAACAATTAAAATGAGTGTTTGACAGTGGCTGTTAGCTATAGCTGGACAAAATTTAACAATCGCAGAAAAAGTTGGAATTATTAAGATTATATTAGGTTATAATTTCAACTTTTTTTGCGATTGTTAAATTTTGCCTAGCTCTATATCTAACAACAAATGTCAAACAAACCTATTTCAATATTCTTTTTTTATTACACAGCAACCCTTTTGTTGCAAAACTATTAAGTTGTCGATATTTTTGATTCTTTCCTCCAGAAATTCAACATTTTTATTTTGGCCTGAAAGTTCGGATTTGCCCATTTCGAGTCATCCTGAGCAACATTTCTTAATAAACCTTTTGCCTAATACGATTTTTGGCCTCTTTAATTAATCGCAGTGGGCTGAGATAGCGGGATATCAAAAAGCTGAAGTATTACGCAGATGCAGGTTTGGGTGGTTCCAGTTAGAATGAGACACACTGTATATAAGAAAATCGCCCAAAAGTTGACATAAATTACAAATCTTCAGGGAAGTGTACACAATAACGCTAAGTGGTTACCCCCTCGACTAAAGTTATTTTCCAGATGGAAGCGAAATAGAAATTTTATAAGCTTTGTCTCAGATTTAACGTTTACTTTTACAAGCAGCTGCTTAAAGGACGATTTACATAAATATAGATTTTGCGAGAGATTGTATTTTGTCTCTCGTTTCTTCTTTATGGATTTGTAAAAAACTTTGAAGATTTTTTATTTTTCTCTTTCTATTCAGGGTGTCTCAGAACGCTCGCACCAAATTCTAATGGAGTATTCAGGAGTAAATTCTGAGTCGATCCGTGTTTTTAAAATTTTCCAGGGACCAATAGTTCTCGAGTCATAAGAGATTTAAGAGGACCAATCATATTTCAGCTTTGAATTGCTCCATAAAGTACTTGAACGTTAGATGCACTATTTCCTAGGTAACAAGATACTATCAATGAAAATTTATATTGTTGTATCTTGTTACCTAGGAAATAGTGCATCTAACATTAAATTACCTTGTAAAGCAATTAAGAGCTGAACTCTGATTGGTCCTCTTAAACCTCTTATAACTCTGGAACTACTAAACCCTGGAAATTTTCAAAAACACGGATCGACTCAGAATTTAATCCTGAATACTCCGTTAGAATTTAGTGCGAGCGTTCTGAGACACCCTTGAGATTATGATCTTCGATTTTTGAAAAATTCTCGAAGATCCCACCTCAAAATTTTATTATCGGCAGCTGGAAAGCTGATTTCAAACCTACACCTCGACCTAGACGATTCGTCAAATTACTTGCAAATTACCATTGAAAAATATTTTATTGTAAAGAAGAGAGGTTAATCCTCGGGTGAATCGCAGCGATTTTGTTGTAGTTTTCTTCAGTTTTTCAAATTTTCAAAATTTTCTAGGGCATTTAACAATCTTTTGTCGATTTCTTAGGGCTTACATTTTTTTGTCAATTATTATTCACAATGGAAGCTGTATGAACAAGTTTTTCGATGTTTCTAGTGATAGTGAATTATTATTCAATGACCGTCAACGAATATTTTTGGCAACTTTTAGCTATTTTCCACAATCTGCATCGATTTTAGTTTTAGTGTATGTAAAAAAAAAGGCAGCAGAGAAGCGGCTGGAACCTCCCCAACGCATGGGTCTTTGATTTCCGTGACTTGTGTTTAAGATTTTAAAGTTGATATGCCTAAATGGCACTTCCCGTGGACCAATTGCTCCCAAAAGCCTTTCAGCTCTTCAATGGGTTACCTAACCTCCATGTACCAAATTTCGGACAAATCGATCCAGTAGTTTGGGCTATAACGTGGTTTCAGTGTTATTACAAAATTTCGATTTTTCTACCCAAAGGGTACTAAATGCGAATAAATTTTATCTCATTTAAAACCAGAATTTGAAGACCTTTCTGATGATAACAATAAATCTTTCAAAAAGTTGTTTTTGATGGGTGAATGAGAGAATAATTTTAAGTTTCGAAATTGGTGTGCCAAAACGGCACTTTCCGTGGGCCGATTGAATCCAAAATTTGTTCAACTCTTCGACGTGTAATACAATCCCCATGAGCAAAATTTCAGACCAATCGGTTGAGGGGCTTGGGCTCGAGGGGTGAGCCGCAGGGGAAAATTTTGTACACTAGATTTCCTTTTGGAAAGATTTCCTCAGATTTCCCCAGATTTCCTCGGATTTCCCCAGATTTCCTCAGATTTCCTCAAGATTTCCCCAGATTTCCTCGGATTTCCCCAGATTTCCTCAGATTTCCCCAAGATTTCCTCAGATTTTCCAAGATTTCCTGGGATTTCCTCGGATTTCCCTAAATTCCTGATAATGCCTATTCAACAGCTCTGCTTTGGGCTGAATTTGAGGGATGCATTGCGAAGCCTGAGGCGCAGCGCGTAAACAAGATTGTCGTATATACCGTATTCCCCCGTGTAAAAGCAACAAAGTGTGTAGATTGCTACTTTTAACTCTTCTGTCACGTCTTTGACGTTAGTTTTGCAAAATTCCGCCATGGTCAAATACAAAAATTACTCAGTCGAATTTAAACTAAGGGCAGTGAGATGGGCATTTTGATAACCGGACACGCTAGAACAGTAATAGAGTTTGGAGTGAACATACTCCCAGATCCATTACTTTTATTTATTTTTGCTTGTGTATAATTGCTTCTAGAGTTACCAAATATCAGTTTGACCGTGGTATATTTGCGAAAAGCCTAACGTCAAAGCCTGATAAAAGTCTAGAGTAGCAGCCTACTTACTTATTGTTGCTTTTACACGAGGGAATACGGTAATACAACAAGTGGTCTCAATATTGCCGGCAATTTTTGTCACTTCAATGCAACGAGCAGGCGTTAGGACGAAAATTATCACGAGCGCTTGCGCGAGTTATAATTTTCCAGAACCAACGCGTGCGAGTTGTAATCAGTGACAAAAATTACAAAGATATTGAGACCATGAGTTGTATCGGCTAGACAATTCAACGACTTGACGTTTCTCGTTTTTTACAACTGCCTGGCAATAACCACATGTTCAAATTGCCATATTAATCACGCTGTGATTGGTTGAAGTGGTTGATTCGTCACTTTTTATTAGTTTATAAAGTAGAAGTTGAATTGTCGGCGAAATTGCAAGGAGCATAAAAAGTAGGTATCTTCATGGAGGTATTTTTTAACCTCCCCACTCCACTTCACCATTAAAAAAAAAGGGAGGTTACTGCAATCTCTAAAATTTTCGAATTTGAGATAGCACCAGATCTCCACGTTTTGGAATCCAAAAAAGCGATTTTCAAAATGTGTCTCTGTGTGTGTACGTACGTACACTTGCTTTTGGAGCCAATCGTGCAACTAGAAATGCCATTTTGACACATCAACTTTTATATTTTAAATGCAAACCTCCATTTTTCACGTCACCATAGGAAAGGCCTTCAAATTCTGCTTCTAAAAATGTATTCACTCTCAGTGCCCTTATGACCAAAAATTAAAAAAATTTAAATTTTTATCGGACTTTAAAATCGCGGTACAGCCCAAGCCCCTGAACCGATTTGGCTGAAATTTTGCACATGGGGATTGTATTGCACGTCAAAGACTGATCAAATTTTGGATTCAATCGGTCTACGGAAAGTGCCGTTTTGGCACACCAATTTCTAAATTTAAAATTATTCACTCATTTAACCATCCAAAACAAGTTTCTGAAAGATTTATTGTCACCATCAGAAAGGTCTTCAAATTCTGATTTTAAATAAGATAAAATTTCGTTCGCATTTAGTGCTCTTTGAGTCAAAAAATCGAAATTTTGCAATAACACTAAAAATACATTATAGCCCAAATTAGTGAAACGATTTGGCTGAAATTTGGTACATGGAGATTGGGTGACCCGTTGAAGACCTGAAAGGCTTTTGGAAGCAATTGGCAAACGGGAAGTGCCATTTAAGCATATCAACTTAAAATTTTAAATGCAAGGCCTCCTTTTTTATGCCGCCATTAGAAAGACAAAATTTTAAATGCAAGGCCTCCTTTTTTATGCCGCCATTAGAAAGACGATCAAATTCGGGTTCTAAGAATGTATCCACAGTTTCTACCATCTCAGTGGAAAATAGAGAAAAAATTCTTTCTCATTAAAAGGGAGCGAGCTGACAGTGGATGACATAAAGTGGCAGTTGTTGTCAAAAAAGTGGCAAAAGACTAACCTTAAAAGGAATATATTGTCAAATGTGATGGGTGATGTCCGAGGTAACGTCGGTATATTTGTCAGAAAATTGCGAAATTAGTCACAGACGATAAGCATAAAAAAAATTCTGTTGAATTCACAGAATGCAAAGATCCACGCGATGGGGAGGTTCCAGCCGCTTCTCTGCAGAATTTTTTTTCTATTACTACTATTCTGTATTTAAACTTCAACTTCCAGGCATTTTGTCATTCAGGGAATAAAAAGGATAACCTTCAGGTAATGTTAGGTGGGGTGGGCTACGTCCTATAAAAAGCTCAAAAATATCGCTCCAGAATTAACAAAGAAGATACAGGGGAAATAAAAGTGACCGATTTTTTTTCTCCCCCTCGTTAGATTACCCACTCTGTATTAGTCTAACTCTATTACGAGAGGCATCGTGGTAATGATAAATCATGAAAAGTTACGAGTCTTGGTATCCAACTTATTTTATGTTGAATGCATGGTTTATTCAGGCATGATGGTTGTTAAATGGTTAACTGTAAATTTGAAAAATTGTGCAAAACATTTTTTCACGTGAAGAACGCTGTCGAGCGATTGAAGTTTCGAGGTTTATTGACATCTAACTCATCTAAGAGATAGGTACATACATACTCGGGTAGATAATTCTTTAATTGTTATGAAAAGTAGCTCTATAAACGTAAGTAATTCCTCGGATCTCCCAGATTTACTAGGGATTTTTTCGGATTTTCCCAAATGTACCAAGATTTCCCCAAATTTCCTCGGATTCCCCCAAGATTTCCCGGGATTTCTCCAAGATTTCCTCGGATTTCCCGGATTTTTTTTTCGCAAGATTTCCCTAGATTTCCTAAGATTTCCCCAAGATTTCCTAAGATTTCCTCAGATTTCCCCAAGATTTCCCCAGATTTCCTAAGATTTCCTCGGATTTCCCCAGATTTCCTCAGATTTCCCCGAGATTTCCCAAGATTTCCTCAGATTTCCCCAAGATTTCCTCGGATTTCCTCAAGATTTCCTAGCACCTGTACACCAGATTTCCCTTGCGGCTCACCCTTCGCTTGGGCTGTACCGCGATTTTAAAGTCCGATAAAAATCAATTTTTTTTTATTTTTGGTCAAAAGGGCACTAAGAATGAATACATTTTTAGACGCAGAATTTGAAGGTCTTTCTTATGGTGACGTGAAAAATGGGGGTTTACATTTAAAATTTAAAAGTTGATGTGCCAAAATGGCACTTCTGGTTGCACGATTGGCTCCAAAAGCTTTTCAGATCTAAGTTGGGTTATCACATGCACACGTACCAAATTTCAGCCAAATCGGTCGAGTAGTTTGGGCTGTGGCGTGTTTACGAACGTACGAACGTACGTACGTACGAACGTACGTACATACATACAGACACATTTTAAAAACCACTTTTTTGGGTTCCTGAGACCTCAAAACGTATAGATCCGGTCTTATCTCGAATTCGAAAATTTTAGTGATTGCAGTAACCTCCCTTTTTTTAAATGGTGAAGTGGAGTGGGGAGGTTAAAACTAGAAATTGGTGTATAAACAGGAATATCGGCAGCGCATAAAATCTGACCTATATATGACGAAACCTGCAATCCATTGATGTAACAGTCTTCTATTTATAACCCGGTCGTTACTTCACGAAATTTTCCGCTATTTTCGGACTCTGCAAGAAATTGTGATGGTCAAGTAAACGTCTCGATGAATGTACTCGTTTTTGTCGATAAAACTGGAAGGTCATGGAACTTTTATTTGTCTTGAAAATAATTGCAGGAAAATTCCACAATTCCACAATTTCGTTCTTGTTTATCCTCGTGTTTATCTTAAGTTTCCAAAGATGTTGCAACTAAGTTGCAGCTCCACTAATAATAATAGGAATAGCTCTCTAAAAATAAACCCGTATCGTCTTTCAGTGGCGGTCTATCGAACCTCCTTTTCCACATCTCCCTGCCCGAGTCTCTGGCCAAAGAGAGCGAGGACCAAACCGAACCAAAAGAAGTACTGATGCGAATTTACGGTCAGACTCACGGCGAGCACGCTTTAGAGGCTTTGATTACAGAGAGCGTCGTTTTCACTCTCCTGTCCGAAAGGGGGTTGGGGCCAAAATTGCACGGAATTTTTCCGGGGGGCCGCATCGAGCAGTACATCAACGCCAAACCCCTCAAAACGGAGGAGCTGGCCGACGAAGTCCTATCAGTTAAGATCGCCGAGAATATGGCGACCATACACAACATGGAGGTAAGGTTTGCAGTTTTTTACGAAAGCAAAAAAGAAAAAGAGGTAACCAAAATCCAAAGTCAGTTTTTTTTTGAGTTTGCGGCAACGCTGCACCCATGATGCTCGAATTTGTGGTTTGTTCACGTTAAGGTCACTGGATTTCTCTCTTTGGAGAGGTGCGGCAATCAACTGGAAGTGTGGACAAATGTAAAAAGGACAGAGAACATACCCTTACAATAAGTACGAGAGAAATGACTTGCTTCCATTGTCTTTTGACACTGGCAATGGCATTATTTGTCAGTTTGGAGTTGTCATCAACACTAAATTGTTGATTTATCGTTTATTAATAATTGTATTTTTATTAATTGGGGAATCAAAAAGAAGTGCCACTAAAGATGGGTTACGTGGTTGTCATAAGTACGTGTTTTGGGGTATTTATAGAGAAATTAAGGACTCCTGTACGCCTGATTGCCTGTGTCTTGGACGAAGGAAAACGTGCGGGTTGCAGCCCATAAAACTCAGTGGTCCTCCGAGTAGAAATGAAGTTCAGTTGTAAGCACTAAGTAGCTATTTTACAAACAACTGTCAACTTCATGTAATTTTTCTGAAATCTAACGTCATTTTCGTACAAACTTAAAAGAGAAAGAGATATGTTTCCTGTTATATCTTCATACCGTTTGCCAAAGAGAGAAATCCAGTGACCTTAGTTCACGTTTATTCCCAGCGCCAGTAGGTCGTGGAACTTTTTTCGGTAGTGGCAGTACTTATCTGTCAAGATGACAGAAGAAATGTTTTTAAATCTGTCACTGTTATGTCAGTTGTACTAAAAGATCAACAAAAAAATTTGATTTTGACAAAATATCACCATATTTCCATAACGTACCTGCGCTTACAATAAAAATGAGTGAATATTATGTGGTTTCTTCGATGCAATAACAATGAAAGTGTCTTATCTGCAAACACTCGAAGCTGAACACCAGTATTTGTTGACTAAACAAAATGACTTATTTGGGAAATTTTGAATGCGATTTCTTTGAAGATCTTATCAAATTGGGACATTCCGTTTTAGGATAGCAATAATAACACTATAATAACAGTATACGTAGTAAATAAATAGCTTCTTATCTTCGTCCTTTGCGTAAATATCGTATTGGAATCAACATATTTACAAAATATTGTTTATGTAACTTCCTTGTTTGGTGATAAATAAAACGGGAGTTCTATCACGTCTCTCATTAGCATAATGGATTTTTTTCAGGTTTCTTGTGTAAAGACTTGACTTTAAAACAGGCTTTAACCGGTTCACGTAAAATCGATGCCCTTTGAATAAATTGCGTTCTGTTATCGCACGAGCGAATTATCAGAAAATAATTGAAACCATTGAAGTTGCGGAAAGCCACGAGATGAAGGAATGGACAAATACGACATAATTTAAGGAAGCCATAAAGCTAAAAGGATATAAACGCGATATGACTGCCTTTGAAATATACATTTCGACCGCATCAGTGGTCCCAAAATGTTTTTATCTCATTGGCTAACGACAAATTTTAGTTAGGGTCAAAAACACTATAGGGTCAAAAACACTATAGGGTCAAGGCGCATTTCAAAACTATGATAAACAACAAGTGCGACCCATCATTTCATGGTAAATCGAGGTCAACAAGTGATTGTTAGAACTTTTGTGCAAATTACCCACTGAGAGAGGCAAATAATTTCACGGAAATTTTACAAATTAACAAGAAAAACAGAGATAAAATCTAATTTTTGGTCATTTTTTCTCAAATGTCGCTTTGAACAAGAGAACAAAAGCAAAATATCCGATTTTGCAGGTATTTCTAATTGGGAGTGGATACTCTACAGGGTGGGTTTCAAAACTGCGACAGATAATTAATAAGTGCGACTCATAATTTCGTAGTATATCAAGGTCGACTAAGCGATTGCTGACATTTTTGTGCAAATCTAATGATTACCAACTAAAAAAAGCTAAGATTTAAAGAGAATTTTACAATTGACACGAAAAGCAAAAAAATGTAAATGTTGCTCATTTTTACTCAAATGCAAGAGAATAAAAGCAAAATATCCAATTTTGCACTTACAAATTGACACGAAAGGCAAAGAAAAAAGGAAATTCTTTGAATTTTCACTCAAATGGGGTTTCGTGCAAGAGAATAAATGCAAAATATTCGATTTTGCACGTATTTCTAACTGGAATCAAAAACACTACAGGGCTAAGGCGTATTTCAAAATTGTCATAAGCAAGTGCGACACATCATTTCATAGTAAATCGGTGCCAACTAAGCGATTGCTGGCATTTTTGTGCAAATCTAATAATTACCGAACGAGAAAAACGACGAGTTTTAGGAAAAGTTTGTAAATTTACACAAAAAGCAAAGAAGAAATGTAAACTTTTTTCCTTATTGTTATCGTCCAGTATTATTTTTTTAAATGTTACGCTTTTTTCTGTCATGGTTCCTGATGAGGGCAGATGTGTTTTGTTATTTAAATAATTTTAATTATATTTCAAAAAAAAATTAAGTTAGCCTGTGAAGAAGACCACGTGAAGTGGTCGAAAACGTTGGCCAAAATAGCTTAAGGTTTTAAAGATTTCTCTTTTTTCTGTCCACCAACCCGATACCAGCCTAACATTTTGAAAAAATGTATATTTCTTTCATTTTGATTCAAATAGAGCTTCGTGCAAGAGAATAACCGTTAAATATTCGATTTTGCGCGTATTTTTAACTATAGAGTCAAAAACGCTACAGGGCTAAGGCGCATTTCAAAATGGTGATAAACGGCAAGTGCGGCACATCAATGCTTAGTAAATCAAAGCCAATAAACGATTGCTGGCGTTTTTGGCCAAATTTAACAACTACCGACTGAGAAAAGAGAAGTACTTCAAGAAAAATTTGCAAATTACGAAAAACAAAGAAAAAGGAAATTCCTTTAATTTTTACTCAAATGGGGTTTCGTGCAAGAGAATAAATGCAAAATATTCGATTTTGCACGTATTTCTAACTGAAATCAAAAACACTACAGGGCTAAGGCGTATTTCAAAATTGTCATAAGCAAGTGCGAGACATTATTTCATAGTAAATCGAAGCCAACTAAGCGATTGCTGGCATTTTTGTGCGTATCTAATAATTACCGAATTACCAAATAGAGCTTCGTGCAAGAGAATAACCGTTAGATATTCGATTTTGCGCGTATTTCTAACTAGAGTCAAAAACGCTACAAGGGCTAAGGCGTATTTCAAAATTGAGGCAAACAACAATATAAATTTTATAACTACTCAGGATGTACATATAATGCATATTTTCAAGCTGATGGTAGGTTTGCTCGCCCTTATCTCAACAAACGTAATCCGCATTGTTTTGGCGCCAGTCGCATTTTTTCCTTTTCCACTGATAAGGGAAACCTTCAGTCTTGCCATTTATTGCTATCGTAAAACGATTGGTCTGAGCCTTAAATCGCATAGAAACCACCGTATGGCCATCATGGGTCGGCGTCAGCCTTCTTATATCATCTCACACACATATGGGGATCTGTTGTGTTATGTTCTAGCGTATCGTGGACCGATACACCTCAATCACTCTCACGTGCCTTCCTGAGGCGCACCAAACAGGCCGTTTGTGTAAAAACGTACTGTTCACGCCCTTCGGAGACCAAGCGTAGGAATCATTCATAGAAAAAATTCAAACATGTTTTTTGTCCTCGTGCAATGTCTTTTCATTTTTTGTTTTTACTTTCATTTCTATATGGTTTTCGGTTCGTTAAAGTTGGGGCGAGTCGCTTCTGCATGCGCAACTAACGACAAACATGCTTGTTTCAATATTCCGTCAAGTAGTTGGTCATGTTTTTCGTTACGTCATTACTAAACAAATTTTAGCAAGATTTCGGTAAGTCCCGTTTTTTTTCTATAAGTAACTTGACGAACCGAAAATCCGACAGAAAACATGTCTTAGCTTAAGTGAAGTTAAGTCGGGTGGGGGTGTCTCAATATGTTGAATGTTTCAGGTGCCGCTCCATAAAGAGCCTGGTTGGTTGTGGAATACCATCGCAAGGTGGTTGAAGACCTACGAGGTGAAGTTGCAGAATAACGAATTGTCGGAATGTGTAAAAAAGGTGGTTGGTAACGTTGATATGGCCTTGGAAGTTGATTGGTTGAAAAAACGGTTGGAGGCGGAGAATTGTCCGGTGGTTTTCTGTCATAACGACATGCAGGAGGGGAATATTTTACGTAGAGTTGACGATAACGAAAATAACGATAACGAAACCGACATAACGATAATTGGTAAATTATCGCTAGTTAATAAGTTTTGAATAAGTTTTTTTTTCAGATTTCGAATACTGCTCATACAATTATAGATCGTTCGACATAGCGAATCACTTTATAGAATGGACATACGACTACACCAACTCCGAGCACCCCTTTTTCTATGAAAATCCTCGCAACTACCCCTCAAAACAGCAGAAATTGAGGTTCGTCAAAACCTACTTATCGGCACGGGACTCACCCGAATCCCCCAAAAAGGTACTTCGTGAGGTTGAGGTTTTCTCCTTAGCCTCCCACTTTTTCTGGGGACTTTGGGGGATCATCAACGCGGGTACCTCCCAAATCCCCTTCGGATACTGGGAGTACTCAGCTTCAAGACTCAATCAATACTTCACTTTAAAGACCAAACTGAGTGATTCACTTCCCTCCAAAAGGAAGAGTTGCAGTTTGGAGTGAACCCGTTTTGTACTTCCATTTTTTAAACCACGAGGGTCTGAAGGCTGAGAATTTCGGTCATGTGATACATTTTTATGAATCAAGTGGCACGCATCTACTGTTGGAAGCATCGTAACACAGCTTCTAGACGAGTATTTTACCGGTTTCTGACAAACTATTTTATTGTACTTATGCAGACTGATTTTTTAGTCTGAATTATTGCATTTCTCCTTATATTAAGTTTAAGCCGTTAATATTTTGTAAATTATTTTTATTAATAAAGTTTATTGTAGAATTTCGACTTTTGCTAGAAGAGTTTCTGTGTTTTTTGCGTTTTTATAAATTTTTACTATATTTTATTAGTTGTCAATAAGCAAAAAAGTAAGTAAAGTTGATTAGAATATTTGCAGCAGTTTCAGAATTATAGCCAAATTTAATCAGATGCCTATTAGAATGCGAGAGTGTATGTATGTAGTATGTAGGGGAGAGTCGTGTACCTTGGCACGAAATTTACAAAAAAGCCAATATTTTTTTTCTCTAATAAAAATATGGAAATCAGAACGTCATGTGAACTAGCGTTTATTAGAGTAACTTAAAAGAAAATAAAAATCAAACAATATTATTGAGAAAAAGGAACAACCGAAATCCATAAAATGAGACAAATCCTCCAGTTCGAGGCCTCCGACAGAGCAGGCGTAAATCATGCAACAACGCTTTGAGCTACAGGCATGGTATACCTATCTTTTTCCGCGTACTATTCTGAAATATATTAATTTTCCAAGTATTTTCTCATTTAGAAAAGTTCAACTTTTCTACATAGCAACACTTTTCCACATAGCAACGCTTTTCTAAATAATTCGTTTCATCTGCAGCAAACATTTTCAATAACATTTGTTAATTTTTATTTTGTTGTGTATAACTGAAGTTTCAGAAAGTATTTGACCCTGCACAAATAAATTTTCATTTTAAATGTTAACGCCATTTCAGCATAGTACACGGAAAAATAATGTGTACAACTCGTGGAAAAGATTCTTTTCCATGCTTGTTTCAATTAATACACTCCTCGCATGAAAAAGTAATACTTGTCCTTACTTGTACAAATAACTATTCCCCACTCCTGGCCGTGTTTCCACAACTCATAGAAAAGATAGGATGCTGTAAGGCACTTTCCTTTTACACATTTATCCAAGGCGCCTCAGTAATTTCAGCAATTTGATTGGTTCATTTGAATATTGACCAATCAAATTGCTGGGATTAACTGAGGCTCCTCAGATAAATGTGTAAAAAAGGAAACTGCAATTACACGTTTCTAGTAGGGTGACTAGGCGGGTTCTGCAACAAAAAAGAGCTAAAAAGCCAACTTTTGTAGTTGGTGGCGCCATCTGTCTGTAGGAGGTGTATTGTTGGTGGCTGCATGTGTAGGAACCTGGAATCACCAACTGTCACGATGACGTCTCGCAGTTTGACGACGTCTCACAGACGTGGTGGGCCCCCTTGTTTGACGACGGCGCCGTCTCACATAAACCATAAACGTCATCGTTGTCGTTGTGTCAGTTGGTGATTCCAGGTTCCTACACATGCAGCCACCAACAATAAACCTCCTACAGACAGATGGCGCCACCAACTAAAAAAGTTGACTTTTTTTGTTGCAGAAGCCTAGTCACCCTACTGTTTCTTATGGTTTCCGTTCGCTTTTGCTTTATTACTGATCTTTATCATTTCTCCTAAGCATTGGCTCTGTTATCCTACGCTCCACGGTGCTTCGTTTCAATTTTCGTTCCCTTTTCCGTTTCCGTTATAGACATTTAGTGAGTTTCATTCCGTAGAGTTGGGGTTGGCGGCCATGCCCTGCCACACCTAAATCGGACCAATCAGTTTCCAGCCGATCTCCACAAAGCAAAATGGCCTTCATTTAGATGTTTACAACACCGGCTGTTCATTTTAACCGAAATTTTAACATTTTCCGTTTATTTTTATCGCCTTAATTTACAGTTTTACCCCCCAAAACATTCCCCCTCAAAATGTCAAGTGATTCAGTGAAAAATGTGAGTATTATTGGTGATGAGACTTTCGATTGTTTTTGCTTGAAATTTAGATTTTTCTGTATTAAATGGGTGTTCTTTTGGCAGTTTTCAGGATTAGAAACGCCGGGATATGTCGGTTTTGCCAATCTACCCAACCAAGTCCACAGGAAAAGCGTGAAAAAGGGGTTCGAGTTCACCCTCATGGTGGTTGGAGAGAGCGGATTGGGCAAATCGACATTGGTCAATGCTCTGTTTTTGACTGATCTCTACCCAGAAAGACAGGTTCTGGATGCTTTGGGTAAGAAAATTGGAAAAAGTTATTTATTAAACAAACAAAGACAGTCCCCCAAGTTGCTAAATTCATCTTTTAAAAGGCGACTGGATTTTCCTTGTGTCATACATAGATGTGGCTTATCAAAGTAAATACGGAATATATCCCTGTTATTATTTTATTGCAGCAATATTTGTTTTGTTTATGTGCATATCTCAAGGTCAATCACGTCAATTAGTTTGAATTCCATTCTGTATTGTGGTTTATTTTTGGAAGTTAAACAGAATGAATAGGACCATTCCAACATCTGTAATCCAACTGTGAACCATTTCTGTTTGTTTTTCTTTAATTTTAATGTTTGCCTTATTGGCTTATTAGAATTCATGGTGTGATTTATGATCCAACCTGGTTTAGTTAGTTGCCTTAAGTTGCTACTTTCTATGCAGCTTTATTGGTAATCTGGTGTGATTGCCAGAATGTTTTATTTATATCCTAGTGGCCATTTGCAAACTTTTTTTTTGTATATCCCGTATTAACGAATTTTCGATAACGACGCCAACTTGATGCAAAGTCGTTTCATATGAAGCTGAAGCCGTTGACCCATGTCAGCAATAGTAAATTATTTTATATAAAATAGCTTAGATTAGCAGATTTTACACTTTAATCAATAGTCTTTTATTGCCAACTTAGAAATACGAAAACTGAACTATAGAGGTGACCCAAAATTATAGGGACAAAGGCTAACCACTGCTTCCTTACATGAAAATAGGACAAAAATTAAGAATAAGTTTTTGTCCTAAAATGGATTCTCTGGGAGCTATGCGCCCTCAAATGGGTACCCCAAAAAACTGTTTTTTATCGAGTTTGTTACTGGAATGATAATCTGAAAATAATCAGAATATTCAGAATTAAGCCCTTTATCCTGCTACGCTATGTATTAAATTTCAACATCCAATTAATTATACTTTTTAAGGGGGGGGGGGGCACAGACCATTTTAGGACAAAAACCTCGACAAAAACTTGTTCTTATTTTGACGTGAGGAAGCTGTATGGTTATAGCTGTTATCCCGAGGGGTTGACCACCTTGAAATTGTAGTGTACATACAGGAGAAATTGTGGAAACTATCTCGCTTTCAACTTTCACGGCCAACCTAACTAAAAGTGGAGTCACCGCCCCTAATACATATTTAAAAATAAACACATTATGTTCCAAAATCCAAATTTTAAATCCTTTCTCTCCGAGGGATTAACCGCTTGGCTTCCAGTATTGGCTATTGGCTATATTTAGCTATTTTATATAATTTTGTAGCGGTTTTGGTAATTCTTAGCAATTTTTAACAGTTTTTTTGCAATTAGTCTTTTAGTGTACACTAATTCGCCTTGTAATTAACCCCCCATTTTAACCTCCCCACTCCACTTCACCATTTAAAAAAAAAGGGAGGTTACTGCAATCACTAAAATTTTCGAATTCGAGATAAGACCGGATCTGTACGTTTTGAGGTCTCAGAAACCCAAAAAAGTGGTTTTTAAAATGTGTCTGTATGTATGTACGTACGTTCGTTCGTACGTACGTTCGTTCGTTCGTTCGTTCGTTCGTTCGTTCGTAAACACGCCACAGCCCAAACTACTCGACCGATTTGGCTGAAATTTGGTACGTGTGCATGTGATAACCCAACTTAGATCTGAAAAGCTTTTGGAGCCAATCGTGCAACCAGAAATGCCGTTTTGGCACATCAACTTTTAAATTTTAAATGTAAACCCCCATCTTTCACGTCACAATAAGAAAGGCCTTCAGATTCTGCTTCCAAAGATGTATTCACTGTCAGTGCCCTTTTGACCAAAAACTAAAAATATCGAGATTTTTATCGGACTTTAAAATCGCGGTACAGCCCAAGCCCCTGAACCGATTTGGCTAAAATTTTGCACATGGGGATTGTATTACACGTCGAAGAGCTGAACAAATGTTGGATTCAATCGACCCACGGAAAGTGCCGCTTTGGCACACCAATTTCCAAATTTAAAGTATTCTCTCATTTACCCATCCAAAACAAATTTTTGAAAGATTAATTGCCACCATTAGAAGGGTCTTCGAATTCTGGTTTTAAATGAGATAAAATTTATTCGCATTTATTACCCTTTGGGTAGAAAAATCGAAATTTTGAAGTAACACTGAAACCACGTTATAGCCCAAACTACTGGAAGGATTTGTCTGAAATTTGGTACATGGAGGTCAGGTGACCCGTTGAAGAGCTGAAAGGCTTTTGGGAGCAATTGGTTAACGGGAAGTGCCATTTAGGCATATTAACTTTAAAATCTTAAACACAAGTCACGGAAATCAAAGACCCACGCGTTGGGGAGGTTCCAGCCGCTTCTCTGCTGCCTTTTTTTCTACTTCATCAATCTTTGAGGTTTAATACTCGATTTAATGTAGTTGGACTCTGATTACTGTAAAATGTGTCATCTGAATCTGACGGCCAGCTGCTTATCTCCCTTTACCACATTTCCTAGTCATGAGAAGGAAAAGGACACCAAATGCTTTAAACCAAGACAAAATCCATTCAGAGAGTATTTTTATCCTTTTCTCTTTTACACTAAAGCAATACAAAAAACAGAGACTGAAAGATCACTGCAGTAGTCGAAGTTTTACTGATATAGTTATATCTCACTGCTAATATTTTAAGCGACGTAATATACTCTAGTAGTAGTGAGACGGAAATCTGTGGGTATCACTTACGTTTCGAAGTGATTTTCAACTTTTACGACCAACTTAATTAAAAGTGAAAAGTCACAACTGCCTATTTAAAAGAAAACTAATATTTTATCACCCAGATCTACTTTTCTCTGAGGGGTTAGCCCCTCGTGTTGTCCTGTTGTCTCTATAATTATGAGTCACCCTGTATACATGGAAGCTAGTGTTAGTGTTGCCAACTTGACTTAAAAAACTAAAGTGGCAATTTTATTCTGCTTCAGTGGGTCATATTAATAAAATATAGCATATGCTAATACTACCAATTTTATAAGCATATGCTAGTAGATATCGTTGAACCGGCCAATAAGATCTCAGGATTTGGTAGCATTTGCTTACAAACTTGTAGCATCAGCACATGCTAGCGTTTTATTAATACCACCCATTATTTTCAATCAGGGACTAGGGTAGGGACTTATCTAATAGGGAGCAATTTATTCTAACCAATTTCTAATTTTTCTTAGAAATACGAAAATTGAACCACCTGGAAGGAAGCGCAGTGGCAATGTTGCCAATATAAGTTAAGGAAGTTAAAATAGTACATTTTTCTGTTTCCGTATTCTCAATTAAATAAAACGAATCCAGAATAATTAGGGAATTACCTGATAGAGTCATTTATTCTAACTGCCTGTTGAATCGCATTTGATGTTATCTGCCACCACTGCAAGATTTTTGGTTTGTTAAGCTGGAAAATTTGATACTATACTTTATTATGTTTTAAGTCTCAAAATTTTGTGTTAGGCAGGCTGTGGAAATGAGACAATGTGTCTTTGATTAATTCAGGTTATCAATAATACGTAATGCTTCACTTTCATTAATCAGTATCAATTTGTAATCTAATCATCAGGCCTATTATAGTGGCATTCAATATTGTAACAAGATTGTAATTGAGTTGAAACCATAGCAATGCTCATTGTTGTGACAATTATATCCATAGCAAATTCAAGTCTTGGCTTGCCGTTCAACTTTTCTGGCCTACTGGACGTGAAATTCAAATGATAGTATTCATAAAGTATCAAATGAAAAAGTCAGTCTCGTAAACGTCGCTAGTTGTACTTTTTGAATTTTGCAACTAATGGCACAACCTAAATAATCGAATAATGCAAAATTAGCTTCTGAGAGGTTGAAAAGTGTAAAGGAGGATGAAAAATAAATGTTTGACACAAATGACAGTTAATGCTTGCTTTAACCGTCATAATGTCAGTTTGTTTTACAAAGCTAACTAGATCTGATGTCTTTTGTATCAGATGCTATACAGCCTGTCCCGACTCGGGACCCCCTGACATTGTTGATCGTCAGAAAATTATCTCACATCTTCTATTTTTCAGACAAAATGAAGCAAACCGTGAAATTAGAACCATCAACCGTCGAGATCGAAGAACGCGGCGTAAAACTGCGCCTCACCGTCGTCGACACCCCCGGCTACGGTGACGCGATCGACAACACCGACTCATTCTCCGAAATAATTCGCTACATCGACGAACAATTCGAACGATTCCTCCGCGACGAATCGGGCCTGAACCGAAAGAACATAATGGACAACCGAATCCACTGCTGTTTCTATTTCATTTCGCCCTTCGGCCACGGCCTGAAGCCCCTCGACTTGGAATTCATGAAACAGCTTCACAACAAAGTCAACATAGTTCCCGTCATCGCCAAAGCGGACGTACTAACGAAAAAAGAAATGCAAAGACTGAAAAAGAAGGTCATGGATGAAATCCAGGAGCATAAAATCAGGATTTACTCCCTTCCAGAGTGCGACTCTGACGAGGATGAGGATTACAAGGAACAGGTGAAGCAGTTGAAGCAGGCGGTACCGTTCGCAGTGTGCGGTGCAAATACACTGCTGGAGGTTAGGGGGAAAAAAGTTAGAGGGAGGTTGTACCCGTGGGGGGTTGTTGAGGTTGAGAATCCTGAACACTGCGATTTTATCAAGTTGAGAACAATGCTCATCACTCATATGCAGGATTTGCAGGAGATTACTCAGCAAGTGCATTATGAAAATTACAGATCTGAGAGGTTAGCGAAAGGGGTGCCACCCCCTAAACGTAACACGTAAGTAAGCTAGGAAAAAACGGTGTTTTTTGTTTATTGGTTTGTTTTAGAATTGTTGATGAAAAAACAACTCCTTCAACTGATAAGGATAGGATATTGCAAGAGAAAGACATGGAATTGAAGAAGATGCAGGAGATGATAGCTGCAATGCAAGCAAAGATGCAGCAAAAGTGAGATGACTATTTTTGTACTTAAGTCCTTCGAATTTGTATGAGTCTGGCATGACATATTTTTGCAATTAGATTACCAAATATGATGTATTACCTATGTTAGGATATTTTTACGATGTGAATTATGAATATGTTATCAATAAACATATTTTTATCAATTTCTTCAATCTGAGAAAACTATTTTTTGTTCTCAGTATAGAGACTAAATGGCACTTTATTAGTCAAGTGCGGCAGGCGGTGTAGAATACAGCTCTTTCTCATTTTTTGAGACAGTGTCTAAAGCCGGCAAAATTTTTGTTTGCTTATTTGCAGCTTTCGTCTTGTAAGACGTTATTAAATGTTAAAATGTTTTCATAATTAAAAGTAGATTTGGCTTCAATAAAGATTCTTATTTTCGAAATTGATCTACAAAGTTTTATACAGCACTCCATAGCCGGCATGGGGGCTTATATTGTTGATAAAAGTCTTTATCAAGTGTGCTCTTCTTTGTCCAGGACTAACTTTTTATAAAAATAATAGCAAATATTCGGGCTTAAACATTTTCATTGTACGAGTATTCTGAAGTGCTTGGAAAATGCGTGACCTTGAAATAATTTTTGGATAGCGTGATTGGTGCCTCCTATGCCTATCTATTTTTGTAGATTGTTGAATAACGCAACGCCAATATTGGTATGGTGCTGTCTGTTTAAAACGTGGCGGGAAATAGTTTAAAACAAGCAAGAGTTTGACAGTTGACAGACTTTTGGGGAATTTGATAAATGCCAAAACTTAACCGATTATTCCATGTCCCACTCTATTGCGATTTGGTTATATCGCACGGTAGGTATTATCTAAATACTCTTCATTCATTTTCTATTGAAGACTCTCTGATTGAAATGACAGAGCATCAAAATTTAAATTCTAGGTTGGTATGAGGAAATTCTGCAAGGAATTTTACTAACAGATGAGTTGGTAGGAGCGATTTCAATGCGATACGTCACAAAACAAGACAAATGTAAAATGCAAAGAAAAATATTCACGAAAAAGTCTTAATTACGTTTATCTGTGACACTGCTGCTAACAATGAAAATAAACCCTAGAAGATTTGGGTTATGTAATGTTTTTGCCTTCTCGTTAAATTTCGATCAAATTAGGGTTGTACAGTTCCAGAAAAATTTTAGTTCTGCTATAATAAATGAACGGACTTTACGTTGGATTTGGTGCTAATCTGAAATATTTTAAATTTGTAAACGAACTAATAATAATAACCTCAAAGTGCCACTGGATTTTGTTACGCCACTGTCTAACAGTAACCTGGCGATTTCTCTACCTTTAAGATGGACGGCAGTGTTCAGTTTTTCTGCGCCGCCACTGCATTTATAATTAAAATCCCCAGATTCGATCCCGTCATGTTGGCAACAACGTCGTTTCATTTGAAAAAGTTTGACAACGTACCGAGTGACGGTTATGATTTGAGGTTAACCGAACTTTAGTTTTAAAAATTTTCAAGTTTTGTAAGTATTCGTGTGTAATAATTTATTGAAAATGGAACAGCAACGTGAAGTCTGCGTCTTTGGCTTCAGCGGCGAAGAGTTTTCCGACGAATGTAAAAATTTCATACCATTTAGGTAACCAAATTTGTTTCATCGTTATTTATAATTCTAGTCTCTCTCCTGGCCAAGAAAATAATCAAAAATGCTTTAGACGACGTAAGGAAATTGTTGAAACTGGAATTCGAAGATTCAGCAACAGTTGATCCTCAAGTACGTAACCTCTACAAATACTACATGGTCAAAGTCGAGGAGCCTCTAGCAAGATTTAAAGTAAAGTAGTCAACAAGGATTCTCTTCCGTATTCTACAATTTCATTCCAGGCTGCCACCACTGAAATTTTTAACATTCCTAAAGAAGTTGTTGTTCCTTGCTGGATCGGTGCAGGTGATGTTACACAGGAAGAACTGAAAGATTTGCAAAAAGAAGTGGAGGAGCTTGAAAAACAGTATCTTGAGGTACGAGTTGTTTTTGTTGTAGTTTTTAAAGTTTTTCTCTTAGGAGGAGTATTTTAAAGAAGTGCTATTGAAAGAAAAGGACAATTTTGAAAAAATCAAACCTTTGTATGAGCATGTCAGTGAGGTGCTAAACAATGAATGCAATTCAAAGTATCAGAAAATATTGAAGGATTTAGAATTATTGAAGAAAAATGAACCTGTGGAAATGTGATTTGGAAATTATTGTTGTTTTATAATTAAGGTTGTGAAGAGTTGGACAGCTTTCTACAGTGACCATAAATGGAGACTTGTGCAACATTCAACCAGATTTACACCTTGGTAATTATTTAAAAATAAACCTATAATTATTAAAGTGCACAGAGGTTATAGTAACATTGTGAGTCAGGCTTTTCTTTCTGTTGTAGTGTAAATTTCGTTTTGGTGGAGCTGTCAGTTGGTGTTAATAATTGCGTAAATGTAATATCTGTATGTAAAAGTCGCTATAACAAAACAAGTAAATCAGCGTGGAAGTGCCACATTTTTCTCTTTTTTTATTTCCAAATTACCACAAAAAATGTGTAAATTTCGGAAGAAAAAACTAAATTTACACAAAATTTACACAAAAAAAACTGTCAATTTACACAAAAACTGTAAATTTACTCAAAAACTGTAAATTTACTCAAAAACTGTCAATTTACACAAAAACTGTCAATTTATACAAAAACCGTACCCACAGTCCGCTACGCGCGGTGGCCGCTGTTTGGCGGGAATTTAAATTTTTTTTGAGTAAATTGACAGTTTTTGTGTAAATTGACAGTTTTTTCTTCCGAAATTTATACATTTTTGCGGTAATTTGGAAATAAAAAAAAAGAAAAATGTGACACTTCTACGCTTCCGTATAAACCTGACTCTCACAAAACGATTCAATTTTAGAAGAGCAGAAAAACGTTTGTGTTATTGATAATAGGCAAATTGAGATGTTATTATAATTTTGTATCTAGCAAATTGGGATAATTACTGCCCCGATTTCAGCACGAGAAATAAAACGCTTGTTTAAATACAGTGAAATGTTTAATTTAGAAATTTTAAAAGGAGGATGATATGATATAAATATTTACAGTACAGAAAAAAATTATCAGATCTAAGCAAAAAACGTTTTGATAATTTATTTCTACATTTTTATAAAATACAATGTCAATATTAAAAAAATGAGAATAAAACAAACTTTCGAGGTACACAATTTCAATAATAACAGAAAAATAAAAAAACGACATACACGGAAAGTTCGTCTTATTTTTTCGAAACGATAAACTCTACAGCAGAAAAAAATCCTAGTACGATGCTATCCTACATGCAGTTATTTAAAAATGTGCATCATTTACATATTTTGCTAATAATGTCTCTCACTTAATTTTCTTAAACACTTTGTAAGAGCTGAACATTACGTATTTAACTTTTTTTACAATGTGTTTACATTGAATACAATATGGAAGAATTACACAAATTTGTATATTGCCAAAAATATACATATTTCTTATTAATAATTTTTTTGGAAACGTTAAATATTGCACTGACGCCATATTTTACGTTCTGGAAGAAAACAAGGATCAACATGGCAATTTCTTTTTTAAATTCTTCACTATTGGGTGGATTCGTATCTTAATACTTATTATAACGATATGCATTTAACTTTAACCCTAGAATTTTGGAAATTAAAGCTATGACATCATGTTTCCAATGAGATCACTGGAACAAAACTCAACAATGTTGGCCAAAAATCAAGGACTAGAGCTCCTCCGGGAATTTTAATACTTGAAATTAAACACTTATTGCAAATTTGGCCGTATCGGGGGAAAGCACACGTTTCGAAAAATAATAATAATAATAAGCAATATCACAATGTTTAAAACATTTTGCTTTGCAATAATTATAGCCGAGTTTTTTGGCTAATGGTAACAGTCTTATAATTAACTACAAGGGAAACGAAAACAGTGCCTCGTTGGCAAGAGAAAAGCCTTAACAAAACTTGGTAAATATAATCACAATAAATAGGGGATAATGATTACTTCGATCGTGATTGCACTTAATTTATTATCTTACAGAGATTCTTCTAGGCGAAGTCTTTATCACTAATAATCCCACCGTTCGTCTTCCGTTTCTTGTTTTTCTTCTTCTTTGTGTTCTTCTTGCGTTTCTTCAATCTTGTCTTTGTTTTCGTTTTGATTTTGGGGCTCGTTATCGTTGCTGATTGAAGAGGCGTCGCTTTGGTCGTCCTCGAACCTGTCCAAAACGGGGGTGGGTTCTACTCTAACAGTTTCTTCGGAATTTCTTCGGCCGTAATCCTCCGTTTGCATGACGCAAACCCCGTTAATTATCACCTCGTCTCCGACAGGTTTCTCTTTTTCCGAGTTGTCTTGCCAATCCGGGTTGACCCATTGAGGCGCAGCCGGTTTTCTCCGCGAACTCCTGTTCTGAACAGGAGTCTCTTTGGGTTCCGATTTTATCAAGCTACTGGAGGAGAGGTTGGAATCTTCTGAACCGTCGTTGCTGTCGTCATCGTCGTCATAATCACCCGGTTCTCGTTTCAGCGACGGCATCGACAAGTCCAAACCGCTCATTTGTTCTTTCATAGCATTGCTGAGGGCGGTCATGTCCACTTCGTTGGGTAGTAGGCCGCGGTTGATTAACGCCGCCAAGTTTGTGTTGGCGGCGAGGTAAGGGGGGTAGGGCAAAGGCACCCCCCCCAACCCCATCCGTTCTTTCGATAAATCTAATAGTCTTTGGTTTAACAACAGTCTGAATTGGACAGGGTCGAAGGGGCCCTGGTTGCCCGTTTGGTCCCTTGGGGGGATATCCGACGCCATACCGTGGGGCACTTGCTGTTTGAGGCGCATCCGATGGTTATGGAACCAGTTTGTTATCGTTCGACTCGAAAGCCCCAGCTCGGATGCTAAGAACTCGATGGTAGCCACGTTGGGGTAGGGGTCGAGGGCGAAGGCCAAACGGAGGGCCTCCTTCTGCTCCTCGGAGAAGAGCACTCGTTGCTTCTTCGTCGGACCTGGGCCGGGGGAGTTGGAATGGTAGAATTCGGAGGTGTCGTTGGAGGAGGTGTCGGAGCTGTTGTCGTGGGCTCCGGGGCCCCCCGACGAGCGACGCCTTTTGTTGGCCTCTCGTCGCTCGTTTTTGAGGGCTTGGAGGCGGTCGATGTTGTGGGCGTCGTTGAGCCAAAGCTGCATGCGGATGAAGGGCTCGCGGCCCTTGATGCTCAGCATGTGCCAGGGCTTGGGTTTCGAGAGGAGTTCGCTGACGGAGCCCTGAGACAACCCCAGGACTGCCTCGCCGAAGATCTGCGAAAAGATTATCCTTTAAACGTGTGTCCAGGGAAATTATAAGCTTATTGCATAAAGAAAAGCCCTAGGAGTTGTCAAATATTTTGTCAAAGCTCGAGCCATATACAAATCTGTAAATTGTGGTTGTCAATTTTGTCAAGCTCAGGCCACATCCTAACTACTATCTTATTAGGTAGTTATAGCAAAATTGGTAGTCCAGTTTGTGTAATTGGTGCGTTACGTTGTCGAATTATTGAATATCTCCGGATAACCTTATAGATACTAGCGAAAAAAACAAAATCTCCAAGATTTGTCTCAAGATAACCTCAGATTATGTCAAGACAGTCTCAAGACGCTTCAAGATAACCTCAGATTATCCCAAGACATCCCCAAATAACCTCAAAATGAACCCCAGATATTCTCAAGATAACCTGAGATATCCTCTAGATTACCTTGGATAAGTTCTAGATAACCTGGGTTTATCTAGCGAAAAAACTTATAAAACTTCAAAAATACTTCAAAATAGCCTCAGATTACCTGGGAATCAGTCCTCCCTCAGTTTAAGAAACCCCACCTCGCGTTCAGCAAACCAAGAGGAAAGAAATTTGACTTATGTTATTCGCTAGAAAATGATTCGACTTTAGATATTTTTTATTTTTTAATAGGTATCCTAAGGATTGTCAAAATGTATGAAAAAAACTTTTCAAATCAGACGAGACTTTTGTTTTTAGTTCTGTAATACAGACTCTCAACTAGCTTGAAATAAAATTTACACAAATAATGGGCTGTCCTGTTTTTGGAACAAAAAACCTGTCTCAACTTATTATTTCAAAAAATTCTTAGTGTTATCTTGAGACAAACTGTAAAGTTTCTAAAAAGTGACGAATATTGCTCGTAATTCTTGAATCGTAAATTTTATGCAAAAATCCTCGAGGGGGTATAGGGTTTTTTCCATTCTGCGTCCGATGGAGCAGAGTTGCCGATTTTTTTGGTTCAGTAGTTTTTGATATAATGACGTCGTCATCGCTTTTTTGAATGGAAACCCACATTTTTCTAAACGAAATCTACGAATTTTTTTAGGAAGAAAACATGTATCACACTTGACCGAATAAGCAATCACGTCCACCCTAGATTTTCAAAAACAGTAAATTAATCAATGAAAACCAAAGATTTTTGAAAAAACAAAAACACATCAGTTCTAGTTTTTTGATACAAACCCAGATGCTCAATTACATTTAGGTAAAGTCCCGTCGCATATTAACGAAAGCGGGGGTTGTGTGTCTCAGGCCTTTTTTCTGTTGGTGTGTAAACGGGATTTCAGTTCTGTCAAAATTCCTGTCATGGACAATAATTAACAACAAAGACCCCTTTCAACCTCCATTGTTACTGTTTATTGACACTGACAGTGAGTGACGGGAGTTTTGACGCATGTGAAATCCCGTTTACAAACCAACAGAAAAAAAGCCTGAGACACAAAACCCCCGCTTTCGTTAATATGCGACGGGACTTTAGTTAAATTCTTTTTGTAATTTTTACAAATTGTAAACGCTGAAGAAATTTTGAAAAAAGGAAAAGGCATTTCAAAAAAAGGAATTGCGCAGTTGGCTTTCCGTCAAAAAAATTAAGTTTTTGCGTTTTGAAAAATTTTGATTTTTCATGCATTATTTCTTCGATGTTTTTGAAAGTCTAAGGTGGCCGTGACTGAATTCGTAGATCCCGAAATCGTTAGGAAAAATGTGGGTTTCCATTTAAAAAAACGATGATGACGTCATTATGCCAAAAAAATCGGCAATTGCTTCATCGGACGCAGAATGCAAAAACCCTATTTAGACACTCTGTATAAAATTTCTTAATTTGCTCTTTAGGTACCTAAAGTGGCCCTAAGATATTTTTGAATGAGGTAATCTGCGATTATCATAGAGTAATATGAGGTTAAACCTTGAGGTAACATGAAGTTATCCTACGGCACTCTTGAGATCATCTTGATTCAGAGTTAAAAATGTTAGCGTGCCGTTAAATGGGTAATATGAGAACTGTGACTAATTTTGTATTTTCGCTGTTATGGCAACGTCAAAGCAAAGGCGTTAAAATCGTACATTTTCAGCGACTCCACTAGAGATACCTTGAATTGAGGCGTGTTTGAGAAAAACCTCATTAGTCCAAAAGTGTTAATTTGCAGTAATAAAAAAAACGACCCATAGAAGTTAGTTATTATATGGTGATATCTGTTTTGAGCTAATCAAAATACAAGCCAAATTGTAACTGAAAATTGTTTGTTAAATACCTATCTAAAATTTTCTTTGGACGACCTCAGATATTCTCTGGACCACCTCAGAGATGCTGAGACTGAAATCTAAGTACGTTTTGAGAAAAATGAAGCCATTTGACACCTAGGTATATGTTATTGCCTAAAATGCATATTTTAACATTATATGACCTAAACGACTATTTTCGGGCAAATCGATCAATTTTAGGTGCTTAGAATAGGTTTTTTGCGTCTAGTGACACTAACCTCGCTCAAAAAGAAATCACCGTCAACATTGGAGGTAATCTGAGGTTATCTTGAGACAAACCATGGAGATTTTCTAATTTCTAATCCGAGGATATCTGAGGTTTTATTGCCAAAAAAGGTTATCTGTCACCCCAAAATTGGACCGTGCATGAGGCAATGGTATCAAAAAATGTGAAAATCATAAAGGCGTTGTGAATTCTATTCATCACGATTTATTGTTAAATTCTCAAGAACCTCAAGTTATTGAAATTGGTTTTTCTCACCTTTTGTCCGATGTTGTTGGCCAGCAACGCCTCCTTGATCTTCGTCGTGATGACCTGAGTATCGAGATCCTGCGTGAGCGCCGCCATTTCATAAACGCTGGGCGACATATGCTGGTGCATGTTCCTCAAGGCTGCGTGGTGCGGCCCCAACGGCGAATGAGGTATTCCGTGAGGACTTGGGTTTGATTTCTTCATATGGTCTGGATTTGGAAGGCTAATCACGTGATGTGGAGGCACCCCGGGAGGTGTCAGCAGCATCGGAGGTTGTTGCGGATTTTGATTAAGATGAGGAGGAGGAGGTCCCAGTTGTAACGAGGGCGGAAGCAAACTCTGCGTCTCCTGCATTTTGTTGATGAGACCTGCAGCTTCGCTCAGCATTTTTTGCGTGGGGGGCATCGGTTTGGATATCGGAACTGCCCCCCCGTAACCCCCCGTCCTCATTAGTTTCTCGGGGGCGATTTTGTACTGACTGGCTACTAATTTATGAACGGCGTTATCGTCCTCTAGAAACATTTTCATGCGGATGAAGGGCTCCCGCCCTTTTTGGGTTAACATATGCCAAGGCTTAGGGCGTGCTAGGAGATCACTGACCGAGCCTTGGCTCAACCCCAAGACTGATTCTCCGAATAGCCTTTGACTTATCGAGTATTGACTGAGTTGTTCCTTGACTTTCTTCACGATGTCTTCGGTGTTGAGGTTGTTGTACTGGTCGAATTGCTGCTGGGTTATTGGGGGGAGAACTGCTTTAAGTGGTCTTTGACTGCTCGTGTGATGTGGTTGTGAAGGGGGTTGGGAAATTAGAGAATTTGTGATTGATGCCATCCTTTGAAGGGGGCTGGCTACGGCCGAGCTTGGGAAATCGTCACTCGGTGGTAAAATTGTGTTGCTCAAAGGACTGGAAGCTGTCGAACCGCCGGATGGTTGTAATCCTGGCTCTATTTTTGGTCGAACCAAACTGAAGGCGCTGCCCGAATGTCGAAGAGCTTCTTCGTCTTTGGCGTCTTTGTCTTCGCCGTTGACTAATTTCTTGTCTTTTGGCAAAGATAAGTCTTGTACCCCTCCGTTTTGTTGGTGGGCTAGCGCCTGCTGTTGCAGGGCTAACAACCCCAAATTTGGAATCTGCCCAGGATTGCCATGGCTCAACTTCATAATTTCTCTATGGTAGGCGTCCAAAGCGATCCTGATCTCCTCCTGCGTCCTATCCATTTGACCACCGCTAAACAGTTGAGGGAAAAACATACTAAAATTAGTGTTTAGCATAACTACTCCTTCAGTTTTAACTACTAACCTTGGAAAGCCGCCTTCACGAGGATTCCTGAAATCTTCAATCCTCTTTCCCATAAGTTTCGCTAGTTCTTCCTGGTAGATCCTCATCACCTTCTCCTGTGGAATGTCGTCGTTTTCGTATTTCTTCAGTCGTCGATTCTGGGATGAATCTTTAGAGAAGGGGCTCAAGCACTGGTTGTGGGGTGATTTCGAGTCGTCGTTGCTGCGACTGTCCTCGGTGCTCTGCCCCTTGATTTGCTGGAACTGGCTGGCTTCGCTTAGAATGTGCGCTATTCGTTCTTCAGTCATATCGTTTTCGGCACGTCCAAAGGTGGGCATTCCCGTGTCTTTGCCTGAGGAAAAATGGTCTGTAAGAAGCGGAATAAAACAGTCTCATTATTCAGCTAAGATATTGGCCCATTCCGCCTTATTATAACGTCATTTGATCAACAATAGATCTAACAATTAGGTTAACTGTATTAAAATTGATACGTTGACGAATGCAATTGCTCACATCTCCCCGTTATTGTCCGTTGACAATATTTTCTCCAAGTTCACATTCCCATGAAGAACAGACGAAATAATTATCGTTGCGACTCTCTCATTTTTTTATTATTATATAAATACAGATGTACATCGTAAATACTGATATTAAGATGTCGCTGTGTGTCACACGATCTCGACTAGCGTCCGTTATGTTTGTACAAATATTAGAAATCCCGAAGCTGCCGTCGAAGGGGGACGTAATTGCCGCGTAATTGTCGGCCCGAAAAAATTCAATCACGCAACTGCTATTATCTTTGATTTCCTCGGATCGACAAATAATAATTAAGAAAAAACTACGTTCGATTGCAGGCTTGATTTTATTTTAATTCGAGGTGTTTTGGTTCAGGATGCTTGGATCATTTCTCAACATTCTACCGCAATAGATTTTGAAAGGTTCGTTTATCGTTTTATCTATCAGCTAAACAATTTCTCATATTTTCTGTGCATCCTTTCTAGAAAAGCCGTTGCTAATTCCAAATGGTCAATTAACTTAATTTTTTCCATCCGTTGCACTTGATCGTGGCCAAGAAACATTTCAATCGAAACGTAGCAGGAAAGGAGATTGTACCAAAATTCTGGTAGAATCAAAATTATTTATTAGACGAGAGAAATATACTTATTCGCCGGTAGTCAATAAAAGTGCATTTTTACTGCCTCTTTTGCGGCAGTAACAGTCGATTTTTTAATGACAATCGGCGAAAAAATATGTGTTCAACACGGCAAAAAAGCAGATTTACTGTCTCTTGTTGGCTGGATTCCTAGCCTCGGCTATGAAACTTTACCCCGGCAGTAAATCTGCGATTTTTTTGCCTTGTTAAACAAATAACTATTATCGACGAGTGAAAGGTGTTAGCCCACGAGCAACGGAGGAGCGAATAAACTATCGCGGGTCTTCAAATCGGCGTTATTTTATTTAAAGGCAGATGTTACATATAAATTAATAAAAATGGAATCAAAACAATTTGTAATCACTATTGTCATACGTGTTCTAGTCCATTGTATGGGTTTGTTGACATAAATTACTTCATCTTTTAGGTACTCATCGTAAAGTCATACTATTTGCACTCAGACCTATAAAACCTTTTTTCTACAAACACTATTCAAAACGGGTATTTTAACGTTTGTTGATAATTGTTAAAAATGACATTTTATGACACCAGCATCAATCTGCTTTTTTGCCGTGTTGAACACATAATTTTTTCGCCGGTTGTCATTAAAAAAGTGCATTTTTTTTACTGCCGCAAAAAAAGAGGCAGTAAAAATGCACTTTTAATGACTACCGGCGAAAATAGTTATTTGTTTAACAATGCAAAAAAATTGCAGACTTACTGCCGCGGCTGAAGTTTCATAGCCGAGGCTAGGGATCCAGTCAAGGCAGTAAATCTGTTTTTTGCCGTGTTGAACTCATAATTTTTTTGCCGATTGTCATCAAAAAAGTGCATTTTTAAAGTAAAAGTCGATTTTTACTGCCCACGGCATTTCCAGTTGCACGATTGGCTCCAAAAGCTTTTCAGATCTAAGTTAGGTTATCAGATGCCCACGTACCAAATTTCAGCCAAATCGATCTGGTAGTTTTGGCTGCGGCGTGTTTACGAACTAGAATTATCGCTATAACAACGCACAGACACATTTTGAAAACCACTTTTTTGGGTTCCTGAGACCTCAATACGTGAATAATTATGGCTGAAGAAAAATCTTCTTTGATTTGCAATACCTACTCTATTAAACAAAAACCAGTCACAACTCACACTGCCGTTAAAAAATGGCCGGTATGAAGAAATGGTAACAAAGCCTTTGCTCATAGTTTTATCCTTTTCTCGTGCACGAAAATCTTATATTTGGATCCTGTATTAATGCAAGTATATGAGCATCTTGGAACACTTTATTCATACCAGCCAATGATTCGACTTTAGTCCTACTTTATTTTTAGACTGATATCTTTCCCTTTTTGACTTTTCGCGTCGACGAAAAGTTTCTGAAATTGTTCGGATATCCAATTGCTAAAATAAATTTTTTTGTGGTGGGGACGTAAATAACTGACCGGGCTAGTTGGTTGGCAATTGCAACCCAAATCCATGGAATTGCACTTCCAAAAATATGTTAAAATTAGATGAACAGATAACGGAACCTGAAAGTATAAAATCAAGTGCATATCAGCATAATTGATTGCGATTAGAAATGAATACGTTCACGGTGTGGTTCCCACAGTGAAGGTTTATGAAATATTTAAGAATTTCTACAGACCTCTCAATCACACGAAATGGTTAATTATTTATTGCCGCATAATAGTTTTCTCGTCTATTTATATTCCAGCTATAAAAGTCGAAATTTAGAGACCAATAAAAAATCTTAAAGTCCAACCCTGCCATAGATATCACATCCGATTAATATAGAGATAAATATGTAATTGCCGCGTCTGAGCGGATGTATAGCCCGATGGTTGACCGCAAACAAAGAAAAAAAATTGCCTCATTTCCAAATTTAGCGTGGTAGAGGAAGGAAGTTATGTTATTGTAAAATAAATCAAATTCGATAATTTTTGATGGGAAATCGCTGGTTTTCGTGGCGACTTCGATTTCTATCACGTTCCAGAATTGTAAAAAAGTTTTTACGGCGTTTTTACACATGCAACGGGAGCACGCGACGCGTTTTAATTTGAATCAGGGCCGACATCCATCAGTGTTCGATTTTCGGTTTTGATGCCGGAGAAAATCTTGATAAAGGGGCAGCGGAATCACGCCACCGCGATTATCTGTGAAAATTCGAAAATTTAAAGGGCTCGCTGTCTGGACGCCCGAAAGATATTTCATACGGTTTCGAAACAAAAGCCACGGAAGTCGATGCGAATAATTTACCTCTATCGGGGCTAAAAAAAGAGGGTGCAATGCTACGACGTCTGCAGCGAAACGAATAACAAAAGATTAATAAATCTCCTGTAAAATAGTCGTCTAAATTGCTAATTTACACTTTTATTTCGCACTGTGAATCCATAAAAGACGAGGCTCGTCAAAATTATCAAAAACATCGTTTCGACGGACAATTCGTATGGATTTTTGTGCAACTGTCATGTACAATGTGTGCGTTTTTTTCGAGCCACAATGGGTGTGCGCTCATGCCCGCAATGCCACACTAAAACTGCCACTTCCGATTTTCTCGAAAAATTATTATTTATCAATTATGAGGGGGGTATAAATTTACACGCAGATCAACGTACGATAAAAGCGTTGTTAGGTCGTTTTGTTAGGAATTCGCGGAACTATTAGATGGCTATTTGGATGATGTTGTGTCATGCCAGGTATTTTTGATGGCATCCCAAGGCATGTGCCGACGACAAATGTGCTAGTGTTTTTGTCACGACTAGAATTATTGCTATAACAATGATAGAACACGGTAACATCCACCGAGATCTCACGATTCAAAATCTATAAAATGCCAAAAATATCGGAATTTGTGCAAAGCACAACGCGTATTTTGGACCGTTCGTTGCCTGGATACTATACAGTATTACATCGATAACATTGCACAATAATGCAATTATGGCCGATTATTGCACTTATGCAATGTTATCAGACAGTGGTATATGCAAATAAAATCCGATTTTTCTCTTGGTTCATCTTGAAAATGATAAAATGTACAAAAATACGAGCAATTTTGACAACCAACAACGTCTTTACGATTCCTTTTATTTTTCAATAATGTTGACTCGCGCATTCATAGCTCATGCATTCCAATTACGTGATTAGCCCTCGTGTTCCACTCGGCCTAATTATTACATTATTGAAATGCGTTCGAAAAAATTACCGATAAGAATCAATGCACTAAGGAGATCATTTTTAATAATTTTTGACGTTTCTCCATCGTGCTATGATGCGATTGTTGAGAAGGTTATTATGTAAAAATTAATTAGTAGGTATAACCATCATAATATGGTAAGTAACCACTTTTACTGCCTAGGCAGTAAAAATGCACTTTTAATGACAATGGACGAAAAAAATTTAACTTCTTATTAATCGTTAACAGTGACTCGTTACAATTTCAACAGTTAAATTTTAGTACTTAAGTACTTTTAAAAATTATGCAAATGGTGCTTCAATTTATTGAAATTAACTTTTACCAAATTCTATTAACATCATAATAATGTATAAATACCTAATTCAAAAAGTTAAATTTTTTCGATTCTCATCAAGTTTACCTTTATATTTGTCAGATTTTAGTTAATAATCGCATTGAAAGTTAGATCTGCTCATATGTTCTCAACTTATATTTAATTTTTAAAGTCAACACGATTACCTTAAGTTAAAAAAAATATTTAAGATAAGTCAGTTAATCATTAACTAATAAGACAAAATAACGAAAAGCTTTAGTTAATCTCGAGAAACTGTATGAGCTTTCAAGCAATGTCGTTGTTGCTATGTTGGGACCAATCAGAAAAGTCGCACCCTAGTATTAACTTGTCAAATCAAATTTCAATCTTTGTTGTAAATATACAAGGCGGGTAATGGAGAGTAGTTTAAATCGGAGAAAAATTGCGCTATTTCTTGGTGATTAAGATTCTGAAGAGAATTCCCCGATATTTTGATTCGTTCCTGAGTTATCACAAAAAATCTGAAAATTGCCAATTTCAAGAAAAATTAATATCTTCCTAACGTTTTATGTTATTTAAATGAAACTGGGAATTTTTATATTTCTGACAGCTGGCAACTGAATGGCATTGACAGAAGTTTTCACGACAGTCAACTTTTGATTCTTTCATGGCCGCCATATTGAATTTTGACACCATCAAATACACAAGAAAATGGCTTTTCAAAAATGTAGTCAACATGAACTTTTTTGACAGATGTCAAATTTAAAGAAGAATTATTAGTAGGGTAGCTAGGGCGGTTCAGCGCCATAAAAATGAGTAAATGAGTAGTGTGACGTCACACGTCGTCGTGGTGTATAATGTGTTGCCTAGTAGCTCAGCTGTTTGCAGGATATTTATATTTATCGCACATCCACCCAAACTACCATACCATTTTACCACCCTTAACGCCGCTACAGCGCCATCTTGACCTCTGCCACGCCATCTTAGATCCCATCCCACCGACATCTTGAATCACCCCCACATCATTATACACCACGACGACGTGTGACGTCACACTACTCATTTACTCATTTTATGGCGCTGAACCCCCCTAGCTACCCTACTATTATTATTTTTAACCCTTTTGGCAACATTCGTTCGCTCCGTTACTAATTTCCAGAGCGATATTTTGAGTTTCATTTAGGTTTTTAGTGCAGTGCCAGTTGGTACAGAAATTAAGACAAATTTTCCTTATTTTAAGTTGGGTTGGTAGAAGTGGAAATACACCTATAAGATATTTTTACGGTAAGCCTTCCCGAGTCTATTTTAGAGAGGCTTAAGATATAGTTTAGCCTTAGGCTGCAATTATTGGTATCACAATGCAGGGTTGATTTTTCTTGACCCAACTGTATATTCAAATAAATGGCCATTTATCCGGTTTACACGGAAAAAACACGTTCCGTTGGAAAGATTAACTGATGGTGTAAACGGCAAATGTAAGGCGAAAAGACAGTCAAAATTAAAAAAGTTTTAATTGTTTGCGAAAATAAACTTCATGCATCAGTAGGTACAAGTATGAGATTTTTGTAGCTATCAAACCGTCAGTCAATAAGTAGTTCTTATATCGTATTCAAAGTTATTCTACACGCCAGTAGGCCATGAAAGTTTTTTCCTGTAGTGGTGGTACTAATTTGTGAAACTGACAGAAGAAAATTTTCTGAATCTGGTATGTAAGTTGTAAACCTTCCGCTGCGCTAGAAGATCTATGTTGTTCCAGTTACTTTAAAAAAAGTCCGCCTTTGATTTGCGTCGATTTGTTGTCTCGCTCTTTTTGACAAAAGTGTTAACCCAAAATTCAAATGAATCAATAGATAGGAATATTTTGCAACTGTCTTGTTGCCAATTTATCACCAGATTTCCATGGCCTACCGGCGTGTAGAAAAGTTTGAATTCAATATAGGTATTTAATCCCATTGTATTTTTTTAGACCCATAAACTCGCGCCTGGTCGCAATTTAAAGCCCATACATAGTTATACGCAATCGAGCCTGTGAATCAGAATCGTAACGATTTTCACTCACAATAAGCAATAAAAATGCGCACACAATTAAAACCCAAGTCAAGTAAAAGTAGAACATACAAGCTCAAAAATCGAACAAAGTGTGTTCCATGACGTTATTTTTTATGTGATTGTATATAGATAATTTTTCGAAGCTAGAACGAGTTTAATTGTGCATTGTTAAGTTATGCCTATTCCGGGATTGAAATTAAAGAATATTCAGAGCGCAACAGCACTGAGATTTATACGGTTTTAAAAAGATTATAAACTGCGATGTTTTGTAACGCGTGGGATAAACTGAAACAATAATAAATGATGGTTTTGTAATTAAATATTTGGGTTATTAAATGTTGAAATTTTCTAACGATCGCATGTAAATCGTGTTGTGACACTACAACAATAAAATTGCCCATGAATGGATTTATTTATGATTTTTATACTTTTTTCAACATAATTGATGAAATATAATTTATTTATTGAATGGCAGGAAGCGATTTTCTGAATTATTTTTAACACGTAATGTGTGGCCTAGAATCAGGCTTAATTGTTTGCAATTAAAATTTACCTTTCTTTGGTATCAGGGATTTCAAGAGGAGGACTGCTTGTTCGTCGCAGGCCCAGGCGTGCATCTTCCTGTAACTGTCTCTCCCTTTCTCCGTTAATTTGTCCCAAGGTTTAGGTTTGGAGAGTAGTTCCGAAACTGTCCCCTGGGATAAGCCTAGGATGTACTTGGCGAACAGTCTTTGACCGATGTTGTGGATCGAAAGCAGCTCTCGAACTCTTCTCGATATGTGCAAGGTATCCAGGTTTTGCGAAGCGTATTTGTCCATGTTGTAGCGCAGCATTTCCTGCAGTTTGGCTTCCATGGGGTCGCCTTTGGGGATGAGGCTTTCCCCCAGGCGGCTTACCATAGAACCAGGTGCCATTCCCAGCTCTTCCGCGAACCGGAACGGCGATCTGAAATAGAAACGACTTTTTGGAATTCTTCTGGGTTTGACTGACGCCGTGACTTTGACTTAACATAAAAAGGTTGGGAGTCGTGGAAAGCTGTCTATTTTGCATTGCTCTGATGGATAAATTACTGGAATTAATAAATAAGGGAGTGTAAATACTGGTATTGTGTGTGTCATCATGATTACGTGCTGTTAGCGTGTCATCTGGATATATGCGAAGGGATATTATTCGCTTTTTCTGCCCGAGATGATCGCTGAAATGTTAAGGTATAAAAGTGAAGAACGGAAATTATGAGAGTCGGCGATGGTCTCTTGTTGATGCCAAAAAGGTTAGCTTTTTATTCGGAATACTGTTGGTATCATCAGGTGAAATACAGTTCAGATATTGCAATTTTTTATTTTATAGTTGAAAAAAACAGAAAAGCCAATTAATTCCTACTATATTAATAATAATATAGGCAAAAAAACTAACATCTTATACTGTTTGTCTTCAACCTGTCTATTATTAAGATATAAAATCATTTTGCATATTTATAATCTATGCTATAAAACACTAGTGTTTTATTTTTCATAAAACACTCGTCAGGTTGCTACGGTAGCAAATCGGTATCTCATGATGACCGCCTAGTTCTGCGATATCGACATTATGCAATAAATTGTCACTGTCATGTATAATTTCTAATCTATTTATGCCAAAAAGGCACTTGGCGTTTGTGGATCGGCAACAAAATTAACTGAGCTCACCAGACGGCCAACACTAAGCCCCATTCCAAATTTTATTAAAATCCGTTCGGCAGTTTTCCAGAAATATCAGGTGTGTCAAAAAAACCGAACAAAATATTTTTAGGAATAAGTCAGCGATTTCTCAACCGATTTAGATGAACCTCATCTTAAATTAAAGCTAAAGAACTAAGCTTTCGAATCGTAAGAAACTATGATAGGCTTTTTTAGGTGCTTGAGGATTCGTCAGACAACAACCAATTATGCGACTCAAATGGCCTTGAAGATCGTTCTCTTTTCTGCAAAACTCTTTTTTCAGAGGTCTATTTGGTTTTCGCATTTATTTTCTGCGATTTTAAAAAAATATGTCTTTACGCCCTAATGACTGATGAGTAAAGTTAGTGACGCACAAACAGCATAATCTTTAGTTATAAATTATCGAATTTGATGAAAACAGAGTTGACTGCCAATGAGGGACAAATTGGAGAGCTATTACTGAAAATGAAGCTGTTCTTGCATCGTTGTTAGTTTATTTAGTTTTATCATAAAAGCGCTTAAACTAAATCAACTTCTGAAAGAAGGGTTTTGAAGACAAAAGAACGATATTCAAGGATATCTGCGTCTCATAACGATTGGTTGTTGTTTCACCAAATCCCCGCGCACTTAAAATAAGCCTTAAAAACGATTATTAATAGGAATACTGCGACAGCGCCATCTGTCGTAGTTTCTTAAAGAGTTCGAGAGCCTGATTCCTTAACTTTAATCTAAGACCACGTTAATCCAAGCCTGTTAAGAAATGACTGACTTAACCCCAAAAATATTTTGTCCGGTTTTTTGGGACACCCGATACATACGTACGCATCACACACCATTTTTTAAAAACCACTTTTTCGTAATCCTTAGAGCTTGCAACGTAAAGATCTGGTGTTATCTCAATTTCGAATTTTGGAGTGATTGCAGTAACCTCCCATTTTTTATTGGTTATGGGGAGGTTTTTGACAAAAATGAATACAATTTTTTTTAATGTTAAATTTTTTTAAATGTAATTGACGGATTCTGACGAATTCATTTGACTAATTCTGAAATACAATTGTACATTTGACGCTTTCTGAATTTCAACTGATTAATCTGAACTACATTTGTCCGATTCTGAAATTGAATTGACGCTTTCTGAACTATCTATGTTATGTACATCTGGAAAAGGTATAAATAGTGTAAAGGATTTCGTACAATCTTGACAACTTTCTTCAGTCAATTTGACGAAATGCTGAAAACCGGTACCTATAAAGCATAAAGTACCTATTACTAGCTCAAACTTGTACTGTAAAAGTCACTCTAAATTTAATATTGCCATCACCTAGGTATAAATTCTTCTGGTTAATAAGGAACTTAAAAGCTTTGCCAATCTGGATCTAGAAATCGTGATGAAAATTACCTGTGATCGTCGAACCTGTAGGGGCTTTTGAGTGTCTCCTCCCCCCTCAGGAAGTTGTTGACAGAGCACATGGTGGGCATAGGGATGTTGTTGTTGCTGAGGTGATGGTTGTTGTTGTCCTCTGGACTCTTGGGATTCCCGTTGAGGATCGGCTCGATTGGGGAGGATTGGGGTGGTTGTGATTCTTGTGGTTGGGGCGTCGACGCCGTCGATTTTTCGTTATTGTTTGAGAGGGTGTCGGGGGCCACCATGATGGGCGTCGTCGGCGGTTTCACATCTATACAGGGTGATCGGGATATTAGACGGTTATTGTGTTCTATGGTACGTCGCCAATTGGCCACGATTTCTTCACCTAACACACTACCGAATGCTTCAACGTTCTGGAAGGGTCGCGGCAGGGATGGCGGGGGGGACAATGGGGACAGTGCTTCACCCGATTGGCAAGACATCGGATTTAAGGCTACCCCTGGAAAAGAGGAAACAAAGTCAGGGGTAGTCGTACAAAGGCGTAGGGGCCACATATTTAACATTTGCTTTTAATCCAAAATCGTCGACCCGCACTCGACAATTGTCAATCGGGTCGACAATTATTGTCGAGTGGTCAATTGACGACCCGATCGACAATTGATGACCCGCTCAGCCATTGACGACCCGATCGACAATTGTCGAGTGGTCAATTGTCGATCGGGTCGACAATCGACGAGTGCGAGTCGACAATTGTCGATCCGGTCAACAATTGTCGAGCGCAAGTCGACAATTTTGGATTGAAAAGCAAATGTTAAAAATGTCGCCCCTCTACGCCTTCGCATAGTCGTACTCAGGTTTTCGGTTAAAGATTTTCGAACAAAGAACAATTCGGGCGAAATAATAAATAACCCATTATCATTTCAAGTCATCAATGACTCTGATAAATGACTTCCTTTTTTTCATGGTTCACCGATCTTAATTTATAATCGCGCCGGACTAATTAAAAATCTGCTTAATTCACGAATAATTACGTGCACCTAGATTATGTTAATACAATTTTTTGGGAATCCTATTGTATTTGATTTTATCGAACCACCGTAACCTGGCAATTAAACAAATAACGGTGAAAATGGCAATTTTCTACGACCGGATTTCGTCAACGAATTCCCACCGTTTCAAAACAATAGGAATATTTTTATCGGCGATTTTACAAAATGTAAAGTGTCGTAAAGCCGACTCGAAAGTTACCTTCGACCTCTTGTTGTGTTGGCGTTTTGACCCTGTTCTCGTTTTTCGATTTTTCCAAGTCGAGGGATTTCGTGTCGGTGATGTTGTTTGACAATTCCGGCCTCAGTATGCTGGAAATAAATTATTGTTATTATTAAAAGCTTACCTATCTCTGACAATGAATAAGTATGGAATCATCAGTAAACAGTTTTGAAATTCAGGTACGGATCGTAAATTAAATGACAGATAAGTCCGTTTGTTTTCCGCAGACGGGAAATTGCTTAAATGGAATTTTTAGATTTGACGAATATGGGGCTTACAACCTTTTCTTCTGTTTACAACCGTTGTGCAATTGGACAGAGATTTTATGATATGCTAACATCAGCATTTTTAATGAGAATTTTCAGATTCAGTTGTTGACAGATTAAGCAAAGATTTGTTCAGAGATTAATTATCATTGAAGACAGTAGTGAAGCTACCCAAAATAGCTGATGACATAGGAATCGTCTCTTAAAAAGATATTTTAGAATTCTTTGTGGTATAAGTAGGTTGTACATGAAATAAAGAATCTTCATTATGAGAATAAGTTCAATGAGATTTTATAATCTTTATTCTATTTGATAAGTTAGAGGTTATAGAGGCTCTATATCTAGATTTCTTTTAAAATATAGAAGAAAAGGGTTATAATATAATACTGTCGCCGCTATAAAAAGTTCCTACCTAATAGAGTAATAGAGATTATGGTATTTTCTAGATTTATACTGATAATAACTGATTTACACCTATTATAGATCTAGATGAACATTCAGAAGTTGTAGATGACACATCTTTTCCAAACGCTAGATCTAGTCTTCTAGATTTAAGTGTGGAAGTAAGTAGTGAAAACTTTCCAGTTTAGACAAACCCATAGATGCTCCTTAGAAGAAAAACGAGCGAGATTCTTTGACGGAAGCTCCGGAGGGAGTGAATGAACTAATTGACTTTTTAGACAGATTTGAATTAGAGTAATTAAAATTAGGGCGTTTACCTTGGAAAGTCGAGGGAAATATCACCATTTGCAGCATCTTCGTCTTTAAAGTGAGAAGTTCTAGGAAATCTGAAAATCAGGAACGTCAATGGAAGCGCATTTTTGACCTGACTTAGTTTAAGTCAATTCAGGACATATTGACGCCTATACTTGAGTCTCAAAGTCAATTTGTCGTTAAGTAAAAATAGTAACAAACCTGAGTTCGCGTTTGAGATCGTCGTAGTCCCTCTGCAAGTCGAGTTTTGCCTCCAGTCTTACGATGTGCTGCCTCTTTTGTTCCAGTTGGTCCTCCAGCCTGGATATCTGCGTGAAAGAGGTCTCCTTGAGTTTGGTTAGCGTGCTCTGTAGTCTTTGTACTTCTTCTAATAATTGATTGATCTAAAACAACAGAGAGGCGTTATTTAAATAATTGCCTATAGGATTTGAATAATTTTAATGAAATTAGCATGAAAATAGTGTCGAGAAATTCTATTAGCTAACAAGCTTTGGGGGGAAAGAGACGGCTATGTTTAACGTGGTTTAGGAATCAATCAATCGTCCTCCGTATGAAGACATTAATCTGTTCAACCCCTTTTATGCATAAGGTGATATAGATCGATTGATTAAATTCCAGGGGGTGGGGGGACGAATCTCACCCTCATCGACGTAATTGGGCCGCCCCTTAAAACAAACTGAAGAAGCATAGGGAATAATTAATTCCCCCATACACTCCAAACATAAGAATTATGGCGTACAAGCGCGATGGTATGCAAAAAATCACCCCCTATCTGAAATATTGGCTTGTATTTATCATCGGGGTTTCCGTTTCCGGATTTCCAAGCTGCTGGAGGATTAAAATCGCGGTTTTTTCTATACACTGTTAAGCTGCGTTTACGAAAATTAGGTGGCGCCCGAGTTACCAGATCTAAAGGTGCACTTACGCGCTGCTCGTGCTTCATCTCCGCCACTTCAGTGTTCCACCCATCAGCAACAAAAGATAACTGAACAAAATGTATAATTAACATCATTTCTGATTATTGTGTAATAAATAAATTAAGGTATAAATTTAATTTATTAAAATGTCAACAATATTAAATGATGAACGGAGTGCAAACAAAATCAGATAAATTATCTTTCCTTTATACTGAGATTTGTAAATATTGAGGTAACCTGAAAATCACAGTACAATAAATCTACCGAATCAAATTTTTACGATTTCGAATTAATATAGATAACGTGGTGTTAAATCTGTTGATAGTGTTAACAATATCACATGATAAGGTTGGTAAAATGGCGCCTTGCGACTGTAAATACTTTCTTATGTAAATAAGCGATACGACAATAATGAGTGTTTAATCTCGATGAGACGCAATGCGCAAAAGAGTTACTTAACACAATCATCATCATCATTTCCGAAATTAACGATTTGTTTGGATAGGGATCGTGTTTGCAAAAACAAGTCATTGTTACGCGCTCTAGTATCCTTTTATTTATTGAGAGTTGGAAGATATTCTTCACTAGGTATAATATACTTAAGCGTAGAAGTGCCACATTTTTCTCTTTTTTTATTTTCAAATTACCACAAAAAATGTGTAAATTTTGGAATAAAAAACTGTAAATTTACACAAAAACTGTAACACAAAAATTGTCAACTTACACAAAAACTGTAAATTTACTCAAAAACTGTCAGTTTACACAAAAACTGTAAATTGACACAAGAACTGTCAATTTTTCAAAAATTTTTAAAATTCCCGCCAAACAGTGGCCACCGCACGGAGCGGACTATGGAGTACGGTACGTGACGTGACGGGACTAGTCGACTAATCGGACGGGAGGTGAATGTGAGTGGGTGCTGCAAGTGTAAATTGACAGTTTTTGTGTAAATTTACAGTTTTTGTGCAAATTTACAGTTTTTTCTTCCGAAATTTATACACATTTTTTGGGGTAATTTGGAAATAAAAAAAGAGAAAAATGTGGCACTTCCGTAATAATAGATACAGATATTTTATTCAAAATCTTTCTTCTATGCCTAAGGCTTCTTCTAAAACTTAAAAGTTCTTGAATTTATTCCTTACTTTTGAAAAGCACTGTAATACTGTATAACCACTTGAAGTCGATATATGAAAGCTTAGAAGGTACCTATTTACAGCGTACGTACATGTTTATCTATACTGCTATGATTTTGACAACATCTTTAGTTCTATACTCCCGTGACCCGTCAAAATAGCCTGCAACAAAACAGCCCCAACAAAATAACCCCCGACAAAATAGCCCCCGGCAAAATAGCAACTTGAATAAGTTAAATTTGACCTGTTCTCAAAATACACTTATAGCGTTATTCTATTTATTCTAAGGTAGTGTTACCTACTACCGTTACAGTTCAGTTCAGTTTTTGACCTTTCGATCAATGGTTATTTTACTACCGCAAACTGATGAAATATATTGTTTTCTTTGTATTGGACGCTAAAAAAAAAAAAAGGCAGCAGAGAAGCGGCTGGAACCTCCCCATCGCGTGGATCTTTGTATTCTGTGTAGATAGTAGTCAATTCAACAGAATTTTTTTATACTTATCGACTGTGACTAATTTCGCAATTTTCTGACAAATACCGACATCACCCATCACATTTGACAATATGTTCCTTTTAAGGTTAATAGTTTGCCACCCTTTTGACAATTAATAACTGATACTTTATGTCATCCACTGTCAGCCCGCTCCCTTTTAATGAAAAATATTTTTTTCTCTATTTTCCACTGAGATGGCAGAAACTGTGAATACATTTTTAGAACTAGAATTTGATCGTCTTTCTAATGGCGACATAAAAAAGGAGGCCTTGTATTTAAAATTTAAAGTTGATATGCTTAAATGGCACTTCCCGTGCACCAATTGCTTCCAAAAGCCTTTCAGGTCTTCAACGGGTCACCCAATCTCCATTTACCAAATTTCAGCCATATCGATTCACTAATTTGGGCTATAATGTATTAACCTCCCCACTCCACTTCACCATTTAAAAAAAAGGGAGGTTACTGCAATCACTAAAATTTTCGAATTCGAGATAAGACCGGATCTATACGTTTTGAGGTCTCAGGAACCCAAAAAAGTGGTTTTTAAAATGTGTCTGTATGTATGTACGTACGTTCGTACGTACGTTCGTACGTTCGTAAACACGCCACAGCCCAAACTACTCGACCGATTTGGCTGAAATTTGGTACGTGTGCATGTGATAACCCAACTTAGATCTGAAAAGCTTTTGGAGCCAATCGTGCAACCAGAAGTGCCATTTTGGCACATCAACTTTTAAATTTTAAATGTAAACCCCCATTTTTCACGTCACCATAAGAAAGACCTTCAAATTCTGCGTCTAAAAATGTATTCATTCTTAGTGCCCTTTTGACCAAAAATTAAAAAAAAATTGATTTTTTTCGGACTTTAAAATCGCGGTACAGCCCAAGCCCCTCAACCGATTGGTCTGAAATTTTGCACATGGGGATTGTATTACACGTCGAAGAGTTGAACAAATTTTGGATTCAATCGGCCCACGGAAAGTGCCGTTTTGGCACACCAATTTCGAAACTTAAAATTATTCTCTCATTCACCCATCAAAAACAACTTTTTGAAAGATTTATTGTTATCATCAGAAAGGTCTTCAAATTCTGGTTTTGAATGAGATAAAATTTATTCGCATTTAGTACCCTTTGGGTAGAAAAATCGAAATTTTGTAATAACACTGAAACCACGTTATAGCCCAAACTACTGGATCGATTTGTCCGAAATTTGGTACATGGAGGTTAGGTAACCCATTAAAGAGCTAAAAGGCTTTTGGGAGCAATTGGTCCACGGGAAGTGCCATTTAGGCATATCAACTTTAAAATCTTAAACACAAGTCACGGAAATCAAAGACCCATGCGTTGGGGAGGTTCCAGCCGCTTCTCTGCTGCCTTTTTTTTAGTGTTATTAAAAAATTTCGATTTCTTGACCCAAAGAGCACTAAATGCGAACGAATTTTGCCTTATTTAAAACCAGAATTTGAAGACGTTTCTGATGGTGACAATAAATCTTTCAAAAACTTGTTTTGGATGGTTAAATGAGTGAATAATTTTATAGTTAGAAATTGGTGTGCCAAAACGGCACTTTCCGTGGGCCGATTGAATCCAAAATTTGTTCAGCTCTTCGACGTGTAATACAATCCCCATGTGCAAAATTTCAGCCAAATCGGTTCAGGGGCTTGGGCTGTACCGAGATTTTAAAGTCCGATAAAAATCATTTTTTTTTTATTTTTGGTCAAAAGGGCACTAAGAATGAATGCATTTTTAGAAGCAGAATTTGAAGGCCTTTCCTATCGTGACGTGAAAAATGGGGGTTTGCATTTAAAATTTAAAAGTTGATGTTCCAAAATGGCATTTCTAGTTGCACGATTGGCTCCAAAAGCTTTTCAGATCTAAGTTGGGTTATCACATGCACACGTACCAAATTTCAACCAAATCGGTCAAGTAGTTTTGGCTGTGGCGTGTTTACAAACGTACGCACGTACGTACGTACGCACATACACACAGACACATTTTTAAAACCACTTTTTTGGGTTCCTGAGACCTCGAAACGTGAAGATCTGGTGCTATCTCAAATTCGAAAATTTTAGTGATTGCAGTAACCTCCCTTTTTTTATAAGTGGTGAAGTGGATTGGGGAGGTTAATAACCCGCAAACGAGCCCGCAAATGTGTCAGGCTTAAATACGTTTTATTCTGAATTCCTCATTTGTGAAGTTTCAAGAACAAATAGTACACCATAAAAATATCCATGAATTGTCATTAACTTAAAAAAAAACAAATTAGTTAAATAAACCGATTATTTCGGGGGCTATTTTGTCGGGGCTGTTTTGTCGCGGGCTATTTTGTCGGTGCGCCCTATACTCCCTCGCATAATACGGAATTCCAGATTTTCTCCCGATAAGAGAAGAGAAATGAATAATGCTTTGATCACATCCAATTAAATTAAGAAAGATTACGGGATTAAAGGTAAAATACTTTGAGAAAAGGCATTTTTCCATGGAATTTTCTTTTAAAGAGTCAAATCTTTAAACTAAATTAACGTATTGGAGGCAAAGTAGATATGGTGTATGAATCCTGATTGCTAATACTGAATTGACGTGGGTATAACCTTAACTTTGCTTTTAAATTGTAAGTTTCTAGTTGATCACAAAATTGGTGCCAAAGAAATCTTCAAATAAAGTAGGAAATAAAATTGGCAGTACCAGTAAGGCTGTGAGAAAATATCCATTCTCTTTTATTTTAAGTACTAGAAGGCTATGATGGAAGCCTAGTGATAAATGGGTAGGGAGAAAAATACCTAATTCACTTTGATGCTGTCGATCAAAACAAAAGTGAATGAATCAAGCTTGAATTCCCTATTTTGAATTAGGTTAAGAAAGACATTTCTAGAGATTCTTTACACATTTATTTCTATTGAACTTTTGGTCATTTTGAAATAACTCAGCCACCAAGTTTATGTTAAAGGGCGATGTCATTAAAGTCAGAAAAGCGTGCGTTCAGCTTCCTCCGCAAACTATCTATTAGCAGCAATAAATCGGCCGTTCTCTTCTTCAGTTTTATTGAGGATATAGTAGTAACTTGTAATGCGCCTCTAATGGGGCAAACGGAGTTCCAGACGATAGCGAAACAATTAAATTCGGCAATGAAAGTTTTTGAAAGAAACATGCAGGTTGCTCATTTGCAATGACTGATTGTCCATGTTATTAGTACGGTCCGTTGCGCTCCACTGCCCCCTTATGTGATTCTAGTTTCATCTATTGTTAACGCGTCTCGAAGAAAAAAAATCACCGGAGCATCACCGACATTTATTCAAAATGGGCAAACGGCCTCTTCGTATGTGCAAAACAAAGAGGCGAAAATGTCAATCAGTCGTTGAAAAGAGATGGGAAATAATCAATCGATATTGCTCAGACTTAGTTGGTATCACTCTAATTGTCAGACCAAGGGGTGAAGGGGGTGCTCAAATTGAGAACCGAAACCGAAATATAGAATGTGGTTGAGATGCCAGATATGCATTCCTTGTTTAAAGCCCGCCAATCAATTGAGATTTTTCCGGGGGTGGTTTGAATAATACGTTTATCGCATGATTCATTCGATATAAAGTTCGATGCCAGATCAAAATACGTAATAATAACTGATGGCTACAATGCAAAGCAAGCAAGAATAAGTCGAAACAACGTCGGTCCATCTCTTTTCGCTCCTATCGTTGCTCCTTTTCGCTCTCATTAGCGCGCTGCCACCATCACGACCAAATCGGCATTCGCCCGGCTCTTTTCTCTTTATATTTCAGTATAATTATTGATTATCGGGAGCTTAGACGTACGTAAGGGGGAGGGGGACTTGAGTGATTAAGCTATATGGAAACTCACCCCTTTCGCTGGGGATCTCTGACTGATTGGGATAAAATACGAGATATAATATTTAAATTAGATACGTGCGCGTCTGATAACTCCTCGGAGGAAACGCGCACCGTCAGGAGTTAATTAGCTATACATTCTCGAAAAAATTCTCTAATCCCCTAGGGCTTTATTTTTTTGCGCAAATAAACGTTTAGCCAACTACTCATTTTCCGGTGATAAAAATCATGCTCTCTTCACCAGAGGGTGCATCATTAGGATGAGTCACGGAACGCGAGTATTTTTTCACATTATCAAAACGGAAATTACTGGATTTGGGGCAAATAAAATAGGATGGTTTCATGGAAATGTTCAAGTCTCGTAAATTATCTATTAATATAGAATATGGGTCGTAAATTTTTATGTTTTTGATTTTGTTGATCAAGATAACTTTTATGGCCATTAATAACGCTTTAAATGGTTGCGCGGAACTGACTCAACTTTAAATTCATTTTCACGATCAGTACCTATACAAAGCGAAAATACCAAATCGTCTCAAGGAATTTGGAGCATACTAGAACTGCTACAAAAATATGAATAAATTTTTTTTCGCCGGTAGTCATTAAAAGTGCATTTTTACTGCCTCTTTTGCGGCAGTAAAATGCGATTTTTACTGCCTAGGCGGCGGCGACAGTAAAAATGCACTTTTTTCATGACAATCGACGAAAAAATTATGTGTTCAACACGGCAAAAAAACAGATTTACTGACGTCTTGGCTGGATTCCTAGCCTCGGCTATGAAACTTCAGCCGCGGCAGTAAATCTGCGTGGCAGTAAATCTGCAATGTTTTTGCCTTGTTAAACAAATAACTATTTTCGGTCTTTGCTAACTCTTATCCTAGTTTAAAAACAAAATAAAACCGTCCCAAGCAATAAAGATTATGCCCTCATCGGGACTGAACTATACAGTGAGGTTCAAAAGTTGTTTCCCCCCTTTCGAACTCTATAGTGGAGGAGCACTTCGGAAAAATCTCTGGGGTACAACACTTATTTATTTAATGCAGTCTGAGAGTGCTGTCAAATATTTTTTACACTTTCGGTTTAGCCGGAAATATCCCTAAAATTGTTTTTTAAAATTGAAATCCACATTTTCCTCAACTAATTCGAAATCTACGAATTTTTCTAAGTTAAAAACACGTATCACACTTGACCGGAGATTAGTCACGGCCACCCTAGATTTTCAAAAACATCCAGCAAATCGGTGAAATAATTATTATCATCTCTCCCGAATATAATGGCCGGTATGAATAAACGGTAACAAAGCTTTAGCTTCTAGTCCTATCCTTTTCTCGTACACGAAAAACTTGTATTTGCATCCTTTGTTAATGTGAGCATGAGCATCTTGCAACACTTTATTCATACCAGCCATTATCTTGCTTTATTCACTTGTCAAATAAATGACTATTTAGTTGATTGTAAAGCTAACTCTCGCCCTGTTTTCAAGTCAAAGATAAAATTTGTCAAAACAGTTGACAACAAAATTTTGGTTAATTGTAAGTAGTTGTTAACACTTGGTAGCCAGGGAAGCGGTTGAAACTTCCCCCCACAGGTGGATCTGTGATTTGACATCTTTTCCTGATGTTTCTTTTTAAAGTTAACGTCATTGCTATTTTATGCATCGTTGATTTCTAAATTAAATGTAATCTACGTTTAATATTTCGATTTGTTTGGACTTTTTACCAAAAGGTTCAGTTTCTTTCATTCCAAAATTATTTTCACATTTTCAAATCAGTCGCAATGGGATGATCCCTATAATGGCCGGTATGAATAAACGGTAACAAAGCTTTTACTTATACTTCTGTCCTTTTCTCGTACACGAAGAACTTATATTTGCATCCTTTGTTAATGGGAGTATGAGCATCTTGTAACACTTTATTCATACCAGCCATTGTCTATATGAAATAATTTACTCGTGTCAAGTAACTTTAATTTAATTTTGCAAATTTCGCATTAAAGATAATAACGAAACATATCCCCAGTTTTCCAACTCGCCTAAATTAGTAGATAATAAAACCTTTGCAACCTTCTAAATTTCATAGCCGCAAATAATTAATTTTCACGTATCGAATATTCATATAATGAAGAGAGAAAATTACAGACGATGAACGGTCGTGTGGCCTGTGTCATCACCGACCAAAAAATCGTCCCGAATTAGAATAAAATCGAACAAAAATCCAGTCATTATACATGTATATTTACTATTATAAAAAATCGGTAAACCATGACTTCAGGTAGCCGTCGAGAAGAAAATTACACGTAATTAGTAAAGGATGGAAGGGCCGCGATCTGAAGAGCGAGCGAGACACGACAAGAAGAATATTCTGATGGGAGCCTCTCGTGTACCTAATAGAAATTTTTATATTGGACCATTAAATTTATAATAAAAACCGGATTCACAGGAACGTCCTCTTCTGACCTTGTGATTATAAATAATATTTAAGTGATGTATGAGAAATATAAAAACTTAATGAACTATTTCCTCTCTTTAAGCCATCATTCGAAAACATCAATGAAGACAATCAGCATTAATGCGATGGTGCTGAAAAAAATTCCCAGCCATAAATTATTGTCTCTGATGATGACGGTTTTTATTTTCTAAATTGATTTTTAATTTTGACCTTCGGATGGTTCTGCGGGGGTGAAACGGATGAATTAATGACGATAATTACCGCCTCATCCTCGTCTGGACAATTCCTAATAAATTCATGCAAGTATAACGCTTTCGGCGCATTAGACTAGCCCCTGACGTCGTTATGTGACTTTTGCGGCGCATTTTACTAAGAGCCGAATCGTTATGTCCCATTCTTCAGAGATTTTTGGTGTTGTGAACCCACGAAATGATTCATTTCCAAGTGAAAATTCACCCGATTTTAATAGTCAGAGGATGATTAATTGGCGGGGGCGCGAACAGAGCAACATCGGTCGAAACATTCTTTAGTCGCGCATTAAAACGAATTAAGATCTGGTGAACAATCCATAGGCAAATCCCTGGGGTGTCATCCCAATAGATTGAATCAAAATGGCGGCCATTGCACGCATAATTGCTCCATCTCGCATACTCAATCCGAAGTTCTGTCTTAAATCTAGCATTAGACATCACTTCGGGGATTCCCCCTTTGTTTCCGCCGCCATCACCTGAAATACGTGATTTGCTTTCGGTTAATGTTTATAATTTCGACCCCACGGTGAAATCGTCGAGGCAGATCGCAATCAGATTAATTTTTTCAAAGTGGATGGATTGATCAAGATTGGGAAAGTTAAAGTGACCTCAAAATGATGATGCCCGGGGGATTTCGCTGATTGGGTCTGGTTCGATCTGACAATTAGATATTCGATTTTCATTTCAATTGGATTTAAGCATTTTTAACTTTCTGACTCAAAGCTTTCCGTTAATCACGGGTTCTAATAATATGCACACTTCAAAGTAATCTTTGCTTTGTATTTTTGGAGGTGTCACGAGAAAATAAACAAACAGATGAAGTATTGCAGGGGCTAACAATAGGTAAGTCTGTATTGGAGTTGAAGAATCGCCAATAATTTATAATTCTTCTTATAGAAATAGCAAAAGCTCTATTAGCATTTTAGCATTAGCGACTCACAAAAATTGTATATACATATTTAAAAAAAGTTACATTGCATCATTTTGCATGGGGAACTAAGTACCTACCTACGAAAGCGCTACTAATTTGGTATAGGTACGTATATTGTATTATTTAAGGAAGAACAGAACTGGTTACACTTTGGGCCAAATCTGCCCACGGAAAGTGCCATTTTGGCACATCAACTTCAAATTTTTAAATGCAAACCGTGATTTCTCACATCAGAATAGGATAGCTCTCCAAATTCTGCTTTCAAAAATTTATTAGCACTTGCGCCCTTTGTCAAAAAAATCATCAAACGTTTAGTGAGCACTTTGTAGGTGATGATGGAATTTTGTGCCAAATCGGTCGATTACATTATATCCAGATGTATACGTTTATGGCGTCTCCCATATACGTGTACATGGAGCGCCTCTAATAAATCGGGAGAAAAACTGCGCTTCTTTTGCGAACGCTGCCTAAACGTTTGGAGATGGAACAAAATTGTTGCCAACAATTAGATCTACGAAAACCTGGATCACTATGGAAATTTTCTAAAATTTGTAAAAAAAGCGCCCACTTCTAATATCATCCCTAGATAAGAATTTGAACAGATTCATAATAATTTTTGTATATTTCTCACATTTTCGCGTATATTTTCAGAATATTTGCATATTTTCAGTATATTTTCATATTTTCAGTATTATTTTCATATTTCCAGAAAATTTTCTTATTTTCACATTTTTAATATATTTCCATATTTTCTGGCCCTCGTACACCATATTTTCGCCGTTATTAACCCCTCGAATATAATGTAGCGTAGTGCCACCAACATGAAATTTTCTGTTTTCACGCAAGAAATTTTTGGCAAATTATACTGCTGTGATAAATTGAAAGTCAGTTGGTAACAACCGCTTTAAAAGTTCATTGAGCTATAATTATTATATTATCTTGATTGATTCTTTTAGTTTTGTTAACATCTTGGGACTTATAGTCACATCCGCTTTTTTTTTCAGTTTTTTTTTGTTGACAGTGGCCAAGGGTAGGTACCTAAAATTATAAGTTGGACTATAGTAAATTGCGCCGATTCAAGAGGAGAGCATGATTTTTTTTGTAAACGGAACTCCCATCTTTATCTCTGTGGTATGCAACCAGTTTTGGCAAACATGATAAACTTTTGAAACATTTCACATTTACTTCCATCTCCACTCAAACCTTTCCAAATTAGCGGAAAATTCAATAACACAAATATTCGATTCATATACAGCCAATTAATGATTTTCCCATCGCGCACTGCCCCCCCACAATCGAGACATTCGCATGCGACGTGTATGATTGGATTCGGCATTAAGGGACGCTGCTTAGAAGAGAATAGGGAATGTCATTTTACTAATTACAATCTCTCCCTCATGTGTCGTTATTGCTGAACGCCTTACGATTCGATTTCAAGATTAAAAAACGCACCCCACTGGTAATTATAAACAAAATATAGCGGACTTACCCCGGATCGATCTTGGCATCACTATGATTGTTTGGACGTTAATAAATTTTTATATTTATCGAGACGAATTACCGAATTGAATTTCGATAACCTTTTGATTTTTTATAACGCTGGAAGATATAAAAATCCGTCGTTTCTAATATCGACGGTCTAAATTTAGGTTTTATTTCTTTTTTGAGCAATAGTTTATTGATTGATTTTTCCGGAAGTTTTGATTCGAACGTAGAAATTGCGAATTTTTAGTATTGAGGAAATAATGTCGAGATAATGTTTATAATAATTGGCAAAATTGCGATAAAAATTATCGGGTGTCGATGAACTGTGTTTCGTAGATAAGTCAACAGAGGACGCCAACCTGCACTTTTTTATCTGAAGGTATAGGAAAATTCAACTAACCTACACATTTTTTCTTTAAAAGATAGTTCACCAAAGAAAGATAAACGTTGAGACCATAACACATTTTATCCACGAGTGTTGCAGAATGGACTCATTATACAATGGGTGAGAGATTTTTTCGCTTTAAAACCCGCGGATAAAGCATATAGTATTCTATTCCTGTGTAATGATTATTGCTATTAATATATACTATTAAGTTGACGCTATTATTCACTACTCACTAGTCAGTCAGAGTGTTGATTTTTCTATGCATAACACATTAACACAGGTAAAACGAAACATAGTAGAATTGTGTTGAACTGAATTCGCAGCTGGATCAACAGAGGCCACCAACCCATTTTTCTTTAATTATTCGAAATGAGAGTAAAAGAGCAATTGAAAGGGTTCCTCTTATTAGTAAGGTGAAATAAAAGCGAGGCTCTTGTAGCTCCGAGCAGAAATTTCAATACCCCTTTGTTTTCATATATGTAAGATAATATATAAAACCTTTTTCGCTGTAATCATTACGCGAGAGCTTTTTCGGGCTCTCTCAGGTTTCTTTTAAATCTCCTATTAGTATAATTCCCCGTTTATTTTTTCGCCGATGATGGATATACCGTGCGTTATATTGAATATCGTGCCGCATTGTATAATTTCGCTAATTTATTACTTGGTTTTAGGTTCCCTATTCTCAACCCTTTCATCTGGCCATCCCCTTTTCGTATTCACCCCTTTCTCGCGCTCATAACTTAGTAGCGTTTTGAGGACGTTTGACGTACGAACACTCTTTTGCATTCGGCGAGGTTTGGCAACGTCGCCGATTAATTACGTTTTTACTTGCCCTCAGGATGTTGTGATCAATCGATGGATATGGATGGAGGCAGGTGTCACCGCAATTTAATGCGGCAAGTGTTCGAACGCTCGAAACGTTTGTAAAACCGATAAGTATCGTTAAACGGCGTGGGGGGTTTGCCTACACTGTCAGAAATTGGCCCGTCTGTTCAGGAATTGTCGATAGGTAACCTAATTTGTTATTGTTTTCTATAAAAAAGAGCTAAGGGGTTGGAAACGCTTCATGATGTTTTTAAATTTTGAAAAAGCATGTTGAATTTCTATATTTTTCTCCATATCGTGTCTTCTCCTGTTTTACGAGGCTTCTGTCTTTAATTTTCTTATTTTTTTTCAAGTAGGAATATATCTACGTTTTTATTGTGTCCTGTTGAAAACCTTGTATTGTTGGATAAAATGTTCTTCATTTTAGTATACTTAGGTAGTGTTCTTTTCTCTCATCAGTAGAGATCGGATTTTTAGGTCGTTAAAAATTCGAAATAGGTGCCTAAAATAGGTCGTTAAAACATGTCAAATGGTTAGGTACAAAAAAATTAGGGTGATTAATGTTGAATTTAGGTCATCAATTAAGAACTTATTGTATTACACTCTATTGAAAAATAAAATAAGAATTTTTTTCAAATACAGGGTGTCCGGAAATAATGATGAAATATTTCCGGAGGTGATTTTGCAGCTCAAAATATGAAAAAAAAATAAAAATATGTCCGGAAATCGCTCAAAAGTCAATTTACTCAATTATTAAGTTTTTGCATAGGTACTATCTGACATCAATAAACAACATTAGATTACTTTCCGTTCAGTTTTCAAATTTAATAAAAATGAATTGATAATATAATAGCCTAGGAAATGCAAATGGACTTTTAAATCTAATTTTCTCGAAAACGGTTGATCCTACGTTGTTATGAGAGGCTTTTTTTATGTAATTTTATAGTCAGGGAATCATCAATTGTCAAAAAAATATCATAAAAATTTTTTTGTGGGGAAAGCTGTAGCCCCCTCTATTTTCCACACCCCTGGTTGAATCTGCTTCTGGGAGATAACATAATCTGATAATGTGCAAAAACTCGTCGCTGTTGCTCAAACGGCTTCTGATTTATTCAATAAAAATCAAATTTTAGGCGCCCCCTTAAGAGGGCCCCATACCCCCATAAGGTGCGATTTCCGGACACATGTTTATAGGAACTTTTTTTTAATATTTTGAGCTGTAGAATAACCCCCAAAATATTTCGTCGTTATTTCCGAACACCCTGTATAATCCAAAAAATATAATATAAATTATGCCGTTTTGAAACATATTGGAGCAAAAGTTACAGCTGTTAAGACAAGTGTTTTATATGCAGTTTAAAAATCGAGGCCGTATTTAAGCTATAAATCAAGTGTTGTCTTCATGATTTTTTCTAATACTATAACCATCTTTTGAATTTTATTGTCAATTCAACAGATAAATGTAAAAATTTTTTGATTTATTAGCCTTAAAACACGTTGTGTCATGGTGGACGTGCTTTTACAGGGTGTTCCTAAACCTTGTACAGATATTTCAGGATGTTATTGCCCTATTGATTTTATGTCAAAAAGTTCCTCTGGGCATATGTCCTTCAATGCTTCGTCAGGGAGTTCAAAGGGGTACCCAGAATTAAAGTTTTCTATTTTAAATGTTTTCTACTTAAATTAGAATTTTCATCAAGTTGTCTTCGATTAAAGTTTTCAGTTAAACTTTCATTATCTGTCTTAATTTTAACTATGTGCGATTAAATACAATTTGACGTCAGACATTTTCTCGCGCTGAAGTCTGAATTCTGAACTCATTTTATTTATCTGAAATCATTTTATTCGAAAACCGTGCGTCCTGGCGACATTTAACAAGAGCACCTTTATTATGCAGAATAGACTAAAGATGACGAATCTTGTTACTATTTAGTGTGGAAAGTGCCCGCAACTGCAAAAAATTTCAAAAAATGTGAAGGCCCCCTCAAAGACCGTACGCCTCTGATGTTAGGTAAAATCTAAAAAAAAATCAAAAGAAAGCTCAATAGTCCAAATTTCAAAGTCATTCGTACTTTTCGAGTGATTTAAAGAAAACTGAAATTTTGGGTACCCCTTTGAAGGGGCGTAACTCCTTTACGAAAGATTTCCGGACATATGTCTATAGGAACTTTTTGACTTCAAATCAATAGGGCAACACCTTGAAATATCTGTACGAGGTTTAGGAACACCCTGTACAGAATGGCCCAGTGTTTTATAGCAAACATAAACTAATTGAAATGCACCATAAATGCAGTATAAGATATAAGATGTTAGTATTAGAAAAATTTTATTAAAGGGTGCTTTTTGATTTTTTTCCAAATTTTTCTGTTGTCGGTGGTAAAAGGGACTTTAATTTTTGTCCGAGGTATGCGTCAATAAAGTCAAAAAATGCAAAGAACCTATTTCTGACACCTAAAATTGATCGATTGAAACTTGGAGCATGCAAATGTTAATGTTTAAACGGCACTTTTTGATTTCTTTCCTCAAATTTTTCTGTTATTGTATGTGATAAAAGGGCCTTTAATTTTGTTTGTTCCAGGTATGCATCAATAAAGGCAAAAAATGCAAAAATTGATCGATTAGTCGATCCGAAAATAGTCGTTTAGGTCGTAATGTTAAAATCGGCATTTTAGCCAATAAGAAATAGGTGTCAAATGGCTTTATTTTTCTCAAAACGTACTGTAATGCCCATAAATCGCCAAAAATCTTAAAATCCGATCTCAACACATCAGGGATGATAGGTAGGTAGGTACAAAGAGAAATCAAGTATACGAATGGAAAATGAAACCTTTCATAATCCCAAGTTAAACGATAACACTTTATAAGTATTTCTTGCCCAAAAATATTGACAGAAAAAATAGAACTCCTAGGATTTTATAATACAATTTTTTTGTTTCTAAGCCAAGCTTAGACAGAAAAGTAAAAATGCAAAAATAGAATCATAGTGCAATATTAGAACTGTCATAAGAACTGGAGACTACCCGATTATTTTATAACTTATTTGATTTGAAATGATTTTGTTGAGCCCAAGGTGTGGTATGTAATGGAGATGTTTATAGGCTTATCATCAATTAGTGGTCGCTCACACTGAGCCAGCTACCTACATCTCCTTGTTATTGTTAATTAAAAACGACGATAAAGCTAGTTACAAACTAGTTTTGCAAATAACTATTTGTAAAAGTCACCGCGGTTATATTCACATTCTGCAACTTACGACCGACATTTTTCTTCAGCTGCCGCATCACCTGCCGTGAAAATTTGTTGGCGAAAAATGACGCATGGCCCTTTGCCGCGCTAGTGCCATAAAAACAACAATAACGTCTCCTTGAATTGATCGCGCCGTTTATAATTCGGAAGTGATAAAACATTTTAATCTCACAAAACAGAATTCGGCCGCAAAAAAGAATAATTGAAAATCGGAGGGTAATTAATAACGGTGTTTTCTTTGTGAATCGGGTTTTTACCCTTGACGTAAATTCGATACACCAACCCCGTTATCTTACGCGATAAAACACGAGTAAGGACTTGGCGTGATTTTTCCTCCCCCATTGTTATTCCGGCGTGTTTTCGATCTATTTCTGAATAAAAGGTGACGATTTAAAAATATTCTTAAATCCTGTCTATTCCCGTCCCGTTTATTATTAGAAAAGTTTGACAACCGCTGTTTTGAAATCACTTTTATCCACTCATCAACGATCGCATATTCATGAGGTGTGCGAAGGTATTTTTTTTAAGTGCACCATAAAAATGTAAATTGTACCATCGATACCTGTACACTAGAATAGTCCATTAAACACATCCGTTTGCAACTCATTTGTTAATGCAGAATTTTCATTTGTTTCACGCATGTGTGATCAGACATTTGTCAAAAATACATTGAAACAATGACAAACGATAAGCCTTTTCGATAAGTACACTGTTTCCGTTTCCTCCTACGTAATTCTTCAACGAATCGACGATAATTGCAACTAATCTAAGTTCAATGGCATCCCCCTATCGATTACGATTGATACAGGGTTGCTGCAATGTCACACATTCTACGCTGAAATTATTTTCATTCGTCAACAGAAATTTCATAGACACTGCACAATCCTTTGTTTATTGTAAATCGTGATAGAACAAAAGTATTATTGTAACATCATACTTTGGAATGCCATCAGAAGAATCTACTGTAATCGTGTTAATTGTTTGTAAATAAATTCCAAGTATTATTGATGGCTGCTGGATGTTATATTATAACGTGAGATAAATCTTATTTTTTGTAGCGCCACCTAGTATGTATTATAGTTTATTGTTATCATTCTTCAATTACCCCCCCTCCTTGTTCTTCTTGTAGGATTCAAAAATCCCTGGTGCCTGTTGGAGAGAAAACCAAATCAACAATTCCGGTAGAGGCCAAGAGATGACGCTGTGTCATCTTGATAACTTGTGCTGTTACTTGCTGTTTCCGCCATAAACATGGCATATGCTCCTGCAGTTTCTGTTGGTTTGGTTACCAATCTCCTCGAAAATTTACCATATTTTGGTAATCCTGGCAAAGGGAAATCACAATAAAAAAGGGGTTTTAAATTGGCTGTTCCATAGCTAACACTGCTTCATACAACACACAATAATAAGTTTTTGAGGCTTACCCATAATCTCCTCAATGTGATCAGAAAAGCATAAAGTACCCTCGTTCTCTCTTATAACCTCATTTCATAAAAAACCCGACAGTTTTTTTGTATGTCTTCGTTTAGTTTTGGGCAATGTTTTTTAGTTTTATACTCGACGTAGCTGAAGGTTGAGGTAGTCGATATCACTCTTTGGATCTGAATTCGCACCATAAGTGTCCTTCCTAAAGACTTTAATTTAATACCATTATTTAGGCCAATAGGGTTTCGTCATTGACATATGACAGTTGCGTTTAGACAGGATTGAAGGTCTTTCTTTCCTCATTCCAAAATGTCCTTCAAAATGAAAATTAACCCATCCCTAAATTTGTTGTGAATTTTCTTCCAAGGCTCTAAATCACATAATTTGCAACAAAAAGTACAGATTCGATGAAAACTCGGCAGCCATTTTTGTTTAAGTGGTGCGAATTCAAATCCAATGAGTGGTATCGACGACCTCAACCTTCAGTTGCGGCGAGTATAAAACTAAAAAATATCGCACAAAAACTAACAAAGATATACAAAAAAGAAAACTGTCCGGTTATTTATGGGCCACGCTTTAGATAAATACTGTAACCTGCCTGGAATATTTTGGTATTGCCATTCCTCTTCCTCACAGATTGAAGTTCACCCATGAGATTTCTCCGAGTCTTTATCATAGAAGAAGAAAATTTAACAGCTTACACCTTCTTAGAAGAAGTAAGTATCTTCATCTTTGTTTCTCTACTTTCATGAGTCTCATGGCTCAGAAAACACAAACTTTCCCTCTTAGCCGGATAAACTACAAATGTTTACCTATATACTATAATGTAGAAGAAGCGACCAATATTGCCGGGAGAGGCTGAGGACTGCTGACGAACGAAGCGAGGATTTAAGAATTTCATTCGTCAAACTATAAAGAAATCGATGTTGAGGTTTTGGCTGATTCTAGTGAGGGAAGGAGCTTCTGAGTCCAATTGTGTTGTCAGAAGTTAAAAATTCTTTACCGTTTCGAAGATATTCAGAAAAAACAGCGGAAAGATGACGTCATCTTTCCACGATTTCTTGCCCATCTTGACGATATTTCGAGACATCGGCTGTCCTAACTCAATAGGAAACACTCGTAGGAGTTAGGGCAAACCAATACTCAGCCGGCGCCTGGAAATATCCTCAAGATGGGCAAGAAATCGTGGAAAGATGACGTCATCTTTCTTGTTGTTTTTTCTGAATATCTTCAAAACGGTAAAGAATTTTTAAATTCTGATAACACCATTGGACTCAGACGCTCCTTTCTCATTAGAATCAGCCGTAACCTCAACATCGATTTCTTGAGTTGAATCCTCCATCTCCACAGATAACTAACCAAAATACCTAACCCAAAAAATGTAATATTAGTCATTTTTCAGTTCGAGGCAAATTTTGATGTTACTACTGATAGGATAAAATGCCATTTCCAGGTATTCAGGTGTAACGACTAGGATTCTCGATCAGCTTAATTATCCGGATTTTGGTGTAAAAAAAACAAACTCTCAATAACCCTAGGAAAATCGGTGCTTTTTATGAAAGGGGATCGGCATAATATTTATCTTCCATTGTAGCTGCCCCCATCGGGTTGTCCGGTTAAAGATCCGCGATAAAATCGTCAAAAATCCAGCTAAAGTGATTTATTTCCCGCTTTACGTTGTAATCGGTTTATACAGAGAACAAGTGTATCTATAACGCATTTGATCTCGCATCGCGCCCAGATCACGACCTCTTTCTCGCACTTTCCCATCGCGGAAAAGCGTCGTCTAACGTGCCGGAAAAACCCCTCGAAAAACCTCCTAATCCTACTTAAGATGTTCGCCAAAAGAAAAAACACCAAGCAAGAATCTATAAACGATGAATTCAAGTTTTAAGCCGTAATTGAATTCTACTGTATTGAATTCACTTGACGAGTTATCAATATTTATTTCCCCACGGTATCACATCGCAGCTGTTAATTTCTCATCTATTAATTATGAGTTGCAGTATTTATTAAGCTCCTGCTTGATTCTTATTATGTTTCGTGTAAACATTTGCGAAAATTTTCCTAACGGGGCGATTTATAACGATCTGGCTGGAATCTCGCGTATTCGTTATGGATATCCCTTATCTGCGATCGTTGCATGTGCACTCGAAATAAATAATATACACAAGAGTTATGAATTTTTCCCGAAATTTTCTCGATATTTATAAATTGTTGAGTCAGAATTTTTGTCTGATTAAATTGTTTTTTTCTCGAGACGAAGACCGTCTTGGCATCCATACAAATATAAATTTTCGTGTGGTGTCGCAGATGTCGAGGCTCTCTTTTGCTCCCGTGTTAATTTTCAGATCGAAAAGAGATGGGGAGGTGGTCGTGATAGGGTCGGGAATAAATAAAACTTAGAGAATGTCTCTGACACTATAGGTATTTACCGAGGTATTTGTTTATTTTCGTTTTCGATAAATGATCTTCGCCTTTACGGCGGTTTTGTTCGATTCCGTGCTATTTTCGGTCCTGCCAAGCTAATTAGTTACTGCTTTGACCTCGCGGATTCTCTGAGTAAGTACTTTTGCTTTCTTTAAGCGCCGCTTATTCAAGGAACTTAGCGCCGAGCGTACAATGCAATCCCCAAACAAGTGGCCTACATTCTTACACTTGCAACAAAGTGACCTGACACGACTGATTTTAAAGAAAAAACTCACTTCTTTGTCTTTGGCAGCGATTTCGTTCTCAAAATTCTGTCTGTCCATATTGCTCCCGTCCTTGTTCTCACAGTTATTCGTTGTATTGTTTGCGATTTGTTCTTTCAGCGTCGTCACCTCCTTCTCCGCCAATGCCGCCCTCTGCAACAAAAAAAAAATTAACATGTTATCGACATTCAATTTGTTTTTTCTAATTAACATCTGGAAGTGCTCTCCAAACGAATGATTTCGGAAGAAATTTCACATCTCAAATTCTCGTTAATTCGATTAAGAGCGGAGGAACGTCGGAATCGGAAAATCTAATAATAAACTATCTCAAGTTGCAATTAATGAAGTAATACTGGGAATATTTCAATATAAATTCCACTCGATTATTTGTCACGGTTCGAAAATTATTCAAGATTCCCTTTTATGCCATCTCCCCCTTTATTTTACAAAATCATTCCACTTAGATTTTTTCAAGATAATGTCGAAATCGTCCGTCAATATCGGGAGGGGCGAGATAAAGAGAATCAACAGAGAGCGAGAGGAAGGGACAGTCACTTAGTTAATTAGAAGATGTAATTACTAATAAAGTTATCGGTTTCTTTAAGCGGATTGGCTTTCAAAAAGTTTGCTGTAATTAAACAGTGAGAGGTCCGGAAAAATCCGGTGCGCTATTTATTTTTTCCTCTCGTCATTAAAATGGGAATAAGGGATTACTTTGTAATACCGCAAATACTAAAAAGTTCGAAACGTCCAATCAAACGTACTTTATCTTAATTAGCGCGCGGATTCGCCACGGATTCATTCAAGGTTTGGCAGCACTGAACTCACAAACTCGGTTTATTTACAATCACGCCGGGGCGCCTAATTATATTGGAGAATTTAATTTTTGCACCGGTGGACAGTTTTGGGGGAGTTTCGGGTTTCTAAGTTGGCGGAATCGTCATCGCTCGGCTTAATTGGAGGAATTTTTGACGAAAGGCTTTGGAAGTTCGGCGAGAATCGTCCACGCTCGTTCAGAATCGGGTGGTTTGCCAAAGCGGCACTGTTATTGGTCATAATTGAAATTAATTCGTTTAAAAAAAACTTTATTAGATAATTAATTTTGATGATGAGATCAATAATTGTGCAAAAATCGAATGAATATAACCTTTTTTGGTAAGAAAACCTCAGATATCCTCCAAAGGACCTCACATATCATCACATTACCTCTTGGATATCTTCTGGATAACCGAACTAACGAGAAACTAGCTAGGAAAATTAAGAAAATTTACCAGGTTTATCTGAAGAACCTCAAATTACTTCAAGGCAACCTCAAATTACCTCAAGATAACCCGTATTCGAGGATTGCCTCAAGATAAGTTCATATACTACAGGAAAAAAATCAATAGTTTGCTTCAAGATAACCTAACAAGTGCCTCAAGATAATCTCACGAGTGCCTCAAGATAACTTCATGAATGTCTCAAGATAACCTCACGAGTGCCTCAACATAACCTCACGAGTGCCTCAAGATAACGTCATGAATGCCTCAAGATAACCTCACGAATGCCTCAAGATAACCGCAGATTATCTCAAGATACCCGCAGATTATATCAAGATACATCCTTAGATAGCCTCTGATATCTTCGAGAAATAAAAATATAATCTCAGTGAGAAAAAATAATACGAGCTTGTAAGTTGAGGTGCCTCTAAATCTCCTCCATCCTCCATTTCACAAACCGTTCTCTCGTGCAAATTGAAGCAAACCAAAATTCGTAGCAAATCTCCCACCCCCGAGTTGCAGATCCTAACACAATTAGAGATGTCGCGCAACCCGGCCCTGTCTTTTTAAGGGCGACCCCCGAGTATAACTCGATTAACGCGGTAATAGAATAAACGTGGATTCAGAGTCGAACTTGTTATAGTTTTATGCCCCATCCAATTTTCAATCGGATTTTAAACTATTAACTCCATTATCTCCAGTAATGGAGCATTTTCAATTGTTTAATGGACATTCGCCACATCTCTAAGTTGGCAGCAAAAATCGCGAGAAGAGAAAGACGCGATAATAAGCCGCGTTATTCAACTGTTACCTATTCAGAATTCCACGACCATCTTATTATTCAAGATGTTCAATTTTTCGCGCCCCAGCCTTCTTATTACGTGAAATATGTTCATAGCCACCTTTCTATACCGCATAGAGTAATATCTCAATGTTATTATAAAAACAATAGCTTCGCCTCATCCCTCGGGGTGCAGTGGCGGGGGTGTTTTTCGCGCCAACCCCCAATAACCGACCGGCATCAATTCCACCACGATCTCACTCGACACAGTATTTTAATAATAAATGTAGCGTTGTGATTTTTTCGTTAATGACTTCCCGTGGTGTAATAAAAACTTGAGTGATGATTTTTAGGGGTCGCCGCCACTGGAGCCCGTACCTTATTAAACTCGGTAGGGATATATGCAAGGCAATATATTTTGATTTTTAATTCAAACTCAGACACTGTTTTATGGTATCAGAACGGGGCTGCTGATACCGAGTAATAATCATTCTTATATATAGGCTCGCATAAGCCCGGAAATGGAAAATCGTAATCAGCGTTTTTGGGGTTCAACCCCCACCCCCGTTTATTAAAAGAAAAACAATCAGGAGTGGATTGGAGCCTTCGAAAGTAAAGATAATATGACTGCTCCCACGTCTACCATTATCGACATCAGTTTCGTCTTTCCATCGTTGAAGAAATGCAAATAATAACAGATATCTACCCACATATGTTATGGCTCTGTATAGTGTATATGATAATTTGGCTGGTGTTTGTACAACTGCTTTCAACGATTTTTAACGAACTTAATGAAATTCGTTTAACCTTCAAATAGTGCGTAAAAATTTATTTAAAAACTAGGATTCCTGGATTTGTCCTCGACAGACATTAATTGATGATGCATTTTGCGCGAACGAACACTCTTAGAAACGAACTTTATCGAAATTTACTGAATTAATTTTTTTCTTTCAGTGACTTGACTTACTTTACCAACCTATACACGCACTTACGTTATATCTGAAATAAAAGACATTGAGTTAAAAATAATACGAAAAAATCTTATAAACAGTTTTAGTAAGCTCACACAATTTATCGAAGTTTTACTTTGGTATAAGTAATCGTATAGAAAAAATGTTGTTGTGAGAGTTTAAAAACAGGTGCCATAGTAATTAAGCTGTCAATAGTGAGAAGTACTGAATTCACATCTAAAGCACCGAATTATTAACTAAACTGCAAAGTCAATAAACGTGCTTAAGTTGAGTATATCAGTGTTAAATCATTACCCACGTAAGTAGTAAAGTAGTTATTTTCCTCATAACACAAATATTTTAGTTAAACATATTAGCAGTAGTCGCTATACAGGGTGTCCCGAAACTAGTTTTCAAAACTGTACCAGTAGATTGAATAATATGAAAAAAGTCCCTATGAACATATGTCGAAAAATAAGTCCTAAGGGAGCTAAGGCCTCGTAAAGGGGCCATACTTTGAAAGAGTTTTTTTCTAAAGATCTTCAAAACGGTTAAAGATAGCAACGTGAAATTTGGTATCTGCTAAGTCTTTGATGCTGAATTTACTACTGTGGAGAAAATTTTAAAATTTTGATCATATGCGTCTCGTACAGAAGGGGCTACATTTACTCAAACATTTTTGTAAGCAGTTTTTTCTCAAATTTGATTCCAGAATCTGAAAATTTGAGGTTTTTTAATGGTACTCTTTGACATCGATAGAATGCGCCCTTTTCGAAAAAAAATGGCTTTTCATTGGTTTAGGGCTCCAAAATTTGTGACAGAAGACATCAAAATACCGTAAACAGGGTTTATGGGACGGTTCCTTACTTCATTCTAGAAAGAAAACTCCTCATGGGTATGGGTCGAAAAATGCTTCCTAAGAGTCCTTCAAACAACATGCTTTCCAAAACCCCATTTGAACGACCATAGCTCCCTTACGAAGCATTTTTCGACTCATGTCCATAAGAAGTTTTCTTTCTAGAATGAAGTAAGGAACCGCCCCATGAACTTGTTTACGATATTTTGATGTCTTCTGGCACAAATTTTGGAGCCCTGAACCAATGAAAAGCCATTTTTCTCAAAAAGGGCGCATTCTATCGATGTCAAACAAGAGTACCATTTTTACTTAAAAAACCTCAAATTTTCAGATTCTGGAATCAAATTTGAGAAAAAACTCTTTACAAAAACGTTTGAGTAAATTTAGTCCTAACTCCTGTACGAGACGCCTATGATAAAAATTTTAAAATTTTCTTCACAGTAGTAAATTCAGCATCAAAGACTTAGTAAAGATACCAAATTTCACGTTGCTATCTTTGTTCATAGGGAGTTTTTTCAAATTTTCCCAAGGCTAACTGCCACTCGTCGTGAAACACGCTGTATAGTGCACGTAATCAAAAGCACGTAACGATACAGAGTGCTTCAAAAGTACACTTACATTACCATTATATTTTCTTTTTTGGACATAAAGTACAAGTCAAAAAATTACTGGTTTCTAATTTCTAATTTTTGAATCAGCGCCTCTTCAGGAACAAATAAAAGCAAAATGTCGAATGTAAAACGGGGTGATTTCTGTCGGTCAGCGTGTCGATGAGGGATGACGCATGTCTTGGATAATCCCGCAAAAACTCGAGCACGCCGCAACACTCCATATAGTTGCGTAGAGGGTTCGATTGAAATCAGATACCCTTATGCGCGGTCAATATGCAAAATAACCGAACGATATAAATCTAGCCATACATGTTAGGGGTGCCGTTAGCGAAACCCACCCTTATAACAAAGACAAAACAGGCTTCTTAACGGTCGTATTGTTTGAATTTTTGATCAGAATTTATGGGTTCAACGTCACGATATAAATCCACGTAGTAATATTTTTAAATATAGTCGGGGAGGGTGATGTAATATTCATCATGAAGTTGTCATGCTATTTTTTGTCCCAAAATAATCACCTAAAGACGGGTAATAACAACCCTCATCTCTGCAAAATTTTGTCACTAGCCAAACTCTTTGATAACTAATTAGCGATACTGGGGGTCTGTCTCCCTTATTTTACTATTGCTAACCCTTTTATATCATCCACCCCTTTCGGTTGTGCTCGCGTCAGGTTCGAAAAGTGTGCCAAATTTGAAATAGGAATAATGAAGGCCGGGGGTGGGAAGGCAACGGAAAACCGGTTGGGGAGCTATCGAAATATATTTGAAATATTCCTTTTGAAAGGAAAACACTTCAGCTTTGCGTTCGAGATAATCAGAGAAGTTGAAACCTACCCCTTTGAATATTTCTTATTGATCTCATATATAAAATTAACGTAAAAGCCAAAATTCCGCAAAATCACTACTGAATATGCCTATTCAAAGCTTTCGAATTATTCAAACGTAACAAATGTATATTGAATTCGCCTTTGTCTTATTATTCCCGAAGAGCTGTCAAATATTATTAATATACGGAATGCAACTCGGCAGAAAATACAAGTGCCTTCGCCGCTTCTCGAGAGAGAAGAAATCGCTATTGATTAATTAATTACTGAAATGTCAATAACTGTATTAAAGTCTGCCGCTTTAAATCCAGTTGGCCGTGATTTCAACCCCCATCCCCTTCTTTTGCGATCAATCGCAAACCCACATGCACGCTAACACTTTTCTCCGATAATGTCTTTGTCAATAATACGAACCCCATTTCAATGGCACACGACTTTTTAATATACCTACTTCGATGACGTATTGTTCATTCTGGTATACTTAATGGGCTCCAAGATGGACGGTCAAGGGAACAGCTATCCCAAAACGTGCAAGAAAAAAATATTGAGTAAGTACCTACTACTTTTGTTAGTACACTCATTGGGATCCAAAATGGTGTCGAAAATGATACAACCACAGATAACTTTAAATTTTTTAGTTTTCAAACAGGACAAGTCAAAAAAATATTTTCAAGGCCATGCAAAAGCAAATAGACATCAAAGTCCCGGTAACGGATGTTTTATTAAAAATCGTATTGTTCTATTCTAGAATTTTTTTTAAATTGCGGCTTTAGTTTTGTCTGAGCGGCGAAAAGGCTGATGGGTTATCAGGGGCGTAGCGCGAATTTTTAATCCGGATAGTTTTATTTCAGAAAAATTCTTCGGAGAATAAACTTTTTTGAACTTTCTGAACGATTCTGAAATCAAAGGACAAAGCAGTCAATCAACTGTTAATTGTGGCTCAGTTTTCATTGAATGTAATCAATTTAGGTGAATACAGAAAGATCAGGTTTGAACGTTGTTACCAAATATTGGTCCGGGCCCTATACAGGGTGGTTTCTTTTTTACTGCTCACCATTGGCATCTCCTAAATGGTAGGAGCTACGGAGTTGGTTAAATTAGAAAAAAGTTGCGCTATTTTTTGATGATTAAGAATCTGAAGACAACTCCACGAATCTTGATTCGTTCTTGAGTTCTTCCGAAAAATCTGAAAATTGCAATTTTAAATTAAAATTAATATCTCTCTAACGATTGATACTACCTATCTAAATGAAACTTGAAACTTTTATATTTCTATCAACTGTCAATTAGTTTTGGCACCATCCGACATACAAAAAAATTAGCTTTTCAAAAATGTAACTAGGAAGAACTTTTTTGAAAAAACATGTTAAACTTTATTGAATTTTCAATTTAATTGTATGAAACGTCAAAAGGGATTAAAAAAGTTGGTGTACTATTTCAAAAAGTTTTATACTAATTTTATAAATTAATCACACAAATTCTAAAATTTTGACAATTTTCCGAAAAAGTCCATATTGATTAGGTACATTTATGAAAAGCAAATTTTTTTCTGTATCCCCAGATTCTTAATGGCAATAAAATAGCGCAATTTTTCTCAATTTGACCAACTCCGTATCTCTAACAGTTTAGGAGATGCCAATGGTAAGCAGTGAAAAAGGAACCACCCTGTACACATAGAACTGGCCCATAATAATGACAGTAATAATAATTATATAGGGGAAATTCATTTGGCAGCTCAGACTAGATCTTACTACCTATCTGATTGCAACATGTGTTTTGACACCGGCTGTACTGCTTCAAATATTATTGAAAATTGGACATAAGATTAAAATTCCAACAAATTGAGGAAAGATTTGAGTACACAGTGGTGATTCTAGTACACAATAAGAACGGGCGTTGGTCCTATAGAATGCAAAACATACCAAACACGTGATTTCTAAATCAACAAAATAAAGAACTTTCGTACTCGCGACATTCAGTTATTATTTATGATTTACGACGACGTATCCGCGTGGGTAAAAATTAGGCAGGAGAAGAGAGCGAGCGCATATGGTTTTTGGCCATATAAATCGTACATCTCGAAGGCGTTTTCTACGGACATCATTAATTGCGATCCTCCACATCATTGACAGGTAAAAAGCTACTTGTGGCTCGTCCATCCATCAAAGCTGACAATGCTGTTGGTTTTTACGTGCAATTGGAAACATCGCAGCTTTTGTTAACATCGAAGTACTTATGAACCTTATACCACGCCTAAAACTGAATCATAACATAATTTCCATTCATAACACCTACGGATCGTCTGTATTACAACCCTCGTCCGTAACTTGGTCCTTTTCTCACTCGTTGGATTTATAGGTGTTACGTGCAGGCAAATCACGTGGCTCTCCTACGCTTTATTAATAGCAGACGACAATAGGATCTTTTTGTATAGACTGATGTATTTTTTAATGTAGGCAGCTTTAAACTGCTTTGTGTTTAAATTATAATATATAATGGACTTGTATATTGAGCGAAGTTCTCTTTTTAAAAAACGTGAAAAAACTACCCCTGGAGTAGACGAAACAGCTATAAACGTTTCAATTCCGAACTTAATAAATACCATATGGCTCCCAATCGTATCGGTTCCCGTAAGCCCTAATGACAGTGTTTTAAGACTTATCGAAGATAGGATATGCATAAAAAAACACCCTCTTCAACCACAACACAAACCATATGGTAAACAAATATGGATGGGAAAACGATACCACGGCGCGACATACTTTCGACCGTTCATCCGTGAAATATTAGAATATTCCAAGCTTTGTTGTTATTATGGAGATGACCGATGCAAAAATTATTAATAACGTCACCATCGGCCGATTACCAAGAAAAAATATTAACACGTAAGCTTATTCTTGTGAGAAAATCGAGATAAAAGTGTCGCATATGAAAGGCACGTGATGAGGACGCCGAACCGACTTTTTCCAATAATCTGCTGTGGTCTAGGAATTTCTATAAACTCGCGAGATTCGGTTCTGATTTCACAAATTGATAGCACAATATCCATTTACTCTCTTAGAAACGATAACTAGGCACCTACCTACTCGAATCTGAAATTTTTTCACCTATATAAGCCATCTGACACCATCACCAGCTAGCCATAAGAAGCATAAACAAAATAATACCTGTACATTTTCAAAAACAATAATCTATCTGTCTCGACGTGTCAATCTGACAACAAAGTTCAAAATTTCGTGACTCTATCATAAGGCGTTCTTCAGAAATTTAAGAAAAGACAATTTTTTGTTATACCCTTTGAGGGCTCACTTGGGAGGCATTTTTCGACCTGTTTATTAAAATTTTCTTCATATTTTTGATCATAAGATATTATTCTTTACTTTCGGGACAGCCTGTATATACCTATACCAAACTTATGTAATTCTATCCGTAAAGTGGGTACCCCTAGACCTGGCAATCCTGCAGAAACGACTTGTTGCCTTTACTCCGCCCATACTACTCCCAAACTTAGTGTCCTTTTAGCAAAACTCGTAAAATTTTGAAAGACCCCTTTAAAGACATTTGGATTCAATATACGTATTATATTAGGAAGTAGGTACTTTATTTATCGGGTCGGTTCACGGAAAGTGCCTTTTTGGCACATGAACTTTAAAAAATTAAATGCAAACCCTCATTTTTCGCGTTACTATATGAATGCTCTTCGAATTTTACTTCCAAAAATGTATCAACACTTAGTGCCCTTTGGCAAAAAAATCATCAAAGACACGCTGCAGCCGAAACTACGTTTACATAGGGAGCGCCTCCGATAAATCCGGGGAAAAAGTGCGCTTCTTTTGCGAACGCTGCCTAAACGTTTGGAGATGGAACAAAATCTTATATAGAAGAATTGTTGGCAACAAATAGATCTACAAAAAAAGTCCGCGACAGCATGTAAGTATCTGTGATAGGTAGCCTACAATAATAATTGTTTATGTGTTTTAATTTTTTGTAAAAATCGGTTTGACTGTTCGTTGTGGGCTATTCTTCATAGATACCTATAAGCTGTCGCGGACTTTTTGGTAGATCTTTTCGTAGCTAACAATTCTTCTATTTATGATTTTGTTATATCTTCAACCGTTTACTCAGCGTTCACGTTTTAAATTGTTAAAGCTGGGTTTTTTCGCGGACTTGCACGCAACGAATAACTGAAACGTTTTAAATAGGGGCATTGGTTGACTTTTATTCTGTTTTTATTTAAATTTAACATTGTGGTTAAAATCCAGCGAGTAGTAGTAAATTCGGGTAAATTTCGGTAAATTCCATGCTACTTTAAACTTTAAAACACAAACGTGACAAAACACTGTTCTCGTCTTGTGTAGTCAAGAGGTCTGACTGAGTGAGTCTGAGGCTCAAGGCCAAAAGAGAGGGCAAGACGTGAGGAAGTTTCGGACGTATACAACAAAAAGTGACTTAAAACGAAAGCGATTTAATTTCTTTGTAATAATGGCGATAAGGTCAATAATAGGGTCGAAAACCTTAGATGTAATACCTGCCTAATGAGAAACTTGTTATATAGAAAATTTTGGCGAATCTCACCACATTAAAGTATAAGTATCAAGTTGTAAATTGGGGCTGTAAACCAAATCCAATTTTTTTCCAGATCTGTAAAGTAGATTGACTGGATTTTTTTTTCCATTCTAATCTGATCCGGACTGACAGAAAAAAATATCCGGATCCGTTACTCATGCAGACAGTTTCTAAATGGACGTAGAAGTTCTAAATTTCAGAGTAGGTACTTTTTGTTAGCAAAAATGCAAAAGTATTAATTTATAGAATTATAGAACTGTAAAATAGAGGTGGGTGCATGCTGATGCATTTACTGTAAACTCACATCGGCAAGTCTTGACCAATGACCACATACCTACAGCATCGCTTCTGCCAAGAGATAGTTCGCATTTTTCTGCAAAACCCGCTGACCCGATCCGACTTAGCCCTTTCACTCCAAATCTGAATAATACCGAAACGTCTTGAAGCAAACTAGCAGTGATTTATGTGTCCGGATTAACAGGCAAAATACTCGACGAGATTCCACCTATACAGGGTGGCTTAAAAATGTCTTTTTTCGCCATTACCGAACGAGTCGTGATAAATCAACCGCCTTAACGCTACAAAGACGGAATTTTTCAAAACCACCATTACGGTGCCTATATAGAGATGTTAAAAATCATTAACTCCGTTCCGTTAAGTGAATTCGAGATTACAACTGTTGTTGTTTTTTCCCTTGTCCTAATCATCCAATTGCACGCCAAATTGTTCTTTAAACATCGCATGCATAAAAGCCCTAACCGATTCATGATGCATATGTGAATTTAATAGCACTGCAAGCAGCCAGTCATTTATTCAGGACGATCGGAAGAACAAACTGGGCGGTAAACATCCGACCGGCTGGTTTTAACGCCTGTAGTACCTGTTAGTAATAATTTACTGTTGAATAATTATCAATTACCGAGTATTTTAAATCGTTGAAGTTATTACTATTCGGGACGATAAATCTCGCCCGTTTTTACCCAAACCGATTTTTGTCATTTGTTTGCATTATTCCGAATCCGATATCTAATCGTTCACACATCCTTTTCCGTTTCGTTAAACTCGACAATGGTTTAGGGATTAAATGACAATCATTTAAATTAGAACAAATGGCCGTACTCCCTCGTTTTTTGTCTTTTGTTCGTGATGGAGGAACTGCCATTCAAATTGGTCCTTAAACGGGCGCGAAAAACGTTTGTTTGACTTCCGGTCTTTTTTACCAATTTTTGACGTGTCACACCGCGATTGACACGAGGAAAACACCTGTTTTTGCACGCTGCGGCGAAATGTATGCAATAACTTTATTTTCTCTGCTGACAGTTGCTGACGTCGAAATTGAAATGTAAATTAAGAATTATCATTTTGTTATTGACACCTATGATGGGGCGGCGAAAGGTTTGAAATACATATTTAGACTCGCAAAAGTGAACTTTTAAAATAAAAATTAGTAGATACTTCCACAAATTCAGGAAATGTCTCTTGAATGTATAAATAAGCAGAAAAAAATCTACAGAAAAGCAACAAAGTAACTGTATAGTCTCGAGAAAATACGTCAAAAACTATGTTTAGCAATAGAGTGGAAAGCAGTAGTATAATGGAAAAGCTTATGATTTCATTTTACTTTAGATTTGACCAAAGGCGGTCCTAGGAGTGATAGAGGGGGTAATTACCCCCCAAGACCAGGGCAATGCCTAGAAGAAAAGTGTATGTATAAAGATGTACGACTTCTTTGTCTTTGTTATATGACTTCGATAAAAAATTCAAGTTTTAAGCATATAATTTCACCCTCTCATACATTAACATTCTGAAGTGCTTAGAAAAAGCGTGACCTTGAAAATTTTCAAAATTTTCGCCTGCGGTGCAATGTCAATCTCCCTTCCATACCCCCCCCCCTCCAAATTTAAAATTTGACACAGTAGGATTAACCTTCCCATAACCAATTTAAAAATGGGAGGTTACTGCACAATCACTCCAAAGTTCGAAATTGAGATAACACCAGATCTTTACATTTCAAGGTCAAGACAAACCAAAGCCTGGAAACGCATTTAAAAAAATGTTCGTAGAAAAATACAAACAATTAATGAATTAAAAATACCTAATTACTGACAAATGAGTAAATTGCAATACTGACACGATAAGTACTAGCTGCTGTTATTTAAAAATGTAATAAAATAATATATTCATTTACTATGCTTAATTATAGAAGTAGGTAAAGCTTTTTTCCTGAATAAGATACACATGCATGATAAGTACGGCAAACCCTGGTAAGTTGCAACTAACAGCCCCTTATACAGTGTGTCCTACTTTAACTGGAACCGTAGAAATATGTTGTTTAAATAATATTCACCGAATTAATCTGTTCTTTTTTTCTGATGCATTTATAGGTTAAAACCCCAGTCTGATGCTGCGATTAAATAAAGAGGACAAAAACAAAAATCACGCCGAAATCATATCTTAAGCATTTTTTTTGCATCGCGAAGTAACGTTGTTCCTACTGACTATGAGTCACAAGAAATTTTCCACTACTTATATTTTGTTGCAACCTACCCCGGTTTCCCCTACCTATAGGCATTTCTTTGAAATTTATAATTAGGTGTAAATGTTTTCCTAATCCTAACTAAACACAATATTGCAATATATAGACACCTAGTTTAGTTTAAGACACTATCACTAGAACCTAGTTTAGAATTTATCGTTGTTTTATAATTACTTTGAACCAAAAAAAAGTAAAACGGCGTTTTTGGTAGGTGGATACCGAGGTTATTGCATACATCATACCTATACCTATTTAGGTAGATTTAAATTTCTGCATTTAGAAGGACCCTAAACCCAAATTTTAATTTTCGTAAGCATAAGGGGTAGATGAATGTTCGGTGGAAAAATTAAAGTGGTGGTACCTATCTACTAGTTTTTGAGAAAAAAATTCGTGAAAATTGCCATTTTTCGGGTCCAAATTTGTTTAGAACCACTGAGCCACATAAAAAGGTGGCCGCCTGGAAAAATTTCTATATTTTTTTTGTGTTTAAAGCTGTAACAACACTTTATTATAATACCTTCGCGCGAAAAATCAAAGTGTGGTATCGTCCAGATCTTGATTATCAATTTTTTTCCTGGGCCACTATATCGTATAGGGTCCATTTAATTAAGCGAGTTTAAAAGTAAAAAAATAATTAAAGAATATAGGTAGGTTTATATGTATAGGTAGGTATGGTATAGGATTAACTCCATGATTAATGAGCTCTATATCTTACGAAAGCCTCGAAGAAAGCGTATAGAGCTGTCAGGATATCTGCTGCGGCAGCGACTTTTTATTTTATACGTAATTTACAGAAAAAATGGCAGCAGAGAAGCGGCTGGAACCTCCCCATCGAGAGAGGGTCTTATTGTGTTTAAAATTTAAAATTTGATATGCCTAAATGGCACTTCCCGTGGACTAATTGCTCCCAAAAGACTTTCAGTTCTTCAACGGGCCACCTAATCTCCAAGTACCAAATTTCAGCAAAATCGCTTAAGTAGTTTAGGCAATAACGTGTGGTTTTAGTGTTATTACAAAATTTCGATTTTTCTACCCAACGGGTACTAAATGCGAATAAATTTTGTCTTATTTAAAATCAGAATTTGAAGACCTTTCTCAAAGTTTCAAAAACTTGTTTTGGATGGTTAAATGAGAGAACAATTTTAAATTTGGAGAGAACAATTTTAAATTTGGAATTTGGTTTGCCAAAACGGCACATTCCTTGGGTCAATTGAATCCAAAATTTTTTCAGCTCTTCCAAATGTGCAAAATTTCAGCTAAACTGGTTCAGGGGCTTGGGCTGTACCGCGATTTTAAAGTCCGATAAAAATTTCGAATTTTTTAGTTTTTGGTTAAAAGGTCGCTGAGGGTGAATACATCATCTTTGGAAGCAGAATATGAAGGCCTTTCTTATTATATTAGCATCATTTAAAATTTAAAAGCTGATGTGCCAAAATGGTATTTCTGGTGGCACCACTGACTCCATAGATCTAAGTTGGGCTATGAGATGCCTACGTACCAAATTTCAGCCAAATCGGTCTTGTAGTTTTGGCTGTGGCGGACATACTTTATATAGGTGCTGATTATAGGTTTGTTGAATGTGTGCCAAACCAAATTTCATCTCGATATCTTCAGAAAGTTGGGCGCAGCGTGAACATGCCTAGATACATCAGGCACAGACATTTTCTAAAAACCAGATTTTTGTATGTTGAGTGATTTTAGTATATATGGAGGCGGGGGGGCTAATGTGAAGCACTCATTATTGCATTGACAATATTTTACACTTTTTCTATAGAAACAGTCTTACCTTTTTTCTGTAAATTATATAATCTTTGACAATTTTGGTCAACATACATAATCTACTTACTTATTTATGTTAATGATAACGATAGTGCTGTTCTGTAAAGCTTTTTTATATTTTTATATCCTTTCACCCCCCAAGGTGGTCAAATTTTAACAGTGCAAAAAATTCTGAAATCCCATCCATCATCACTCTTTCAAAAAAATACTACATACCTATGTATAAGTATGTAATTATTTATTGTTTTTTGGGATGCATGTGAAAATTTTATAAGTATATAAGGTACCTATTGATTTACAATTTAAAAATGCAGAAATGCAGAAATGCAAGAAAGTTATATCTATGAGGACGTGTAAAAGTAACAAGAAATGTTTCTAAAATATCCCTGATTGGCAGACTTGTCACTCAGACATGTTCATGAGTCCTGGATGTTCTCTCCTTGGACATGATCCAAGTCCTCCTTCGCCACTCACAGCCAGCAGCAAAGTGCTTTGTCCTTATCTTATTTTGACACCCGATTAACAGAAACTTAAGTTCTTAAGTAGCAATTAAAGTCGCAAATTAATAGAAAACTTACAATTAATATTACGCTCGCACCACACAAAGAACTTATTCATTCCATATAAATCGCGTGGACGCAAATGATAATGAATAATGATAATTTGCCTTTGATGGAAGATCACCTTTATTACATCGACCTTCGGATAACAAAATAATTCCATTAGGCGGCAAATTATTGCAAAAATTTTTTATTGGGAATTAACGCGAGCGTCATTCGGTAATAATATTGTTAATGAATGTATTAATGATCGCGGCAGGCTCGGTGCAAAGGAGAACAAAGGGGGGTGAGAGCGCGCGGCCGACTTCGATCGCAGCGCGTCCGCCGTGCAAAAAACATCGCAAAAGGTACGAGGTAATATAAAAGTCAGAGGAGGCTGTGCATCTATCTGCTATCAGATATAGAGGAGGGAGGAGTGATAGGTGGGACTCGGTATCGGAGCCTCCCACTTCGATAACCCTTTTTCTGTAGCTGCCCCCCACTCCTCTACAATCATCGAATTTTATTATAGTTTTGTCATGTAGTTGCGCAGCACATTGTCCGGTTTTTCTGTTATTCCGAGCCCGGCGACATCGATTCTTCTCGGGACCGACGGACTCGGGTTTTTTGATCTCCATCGCACATGTTTTCAATATCTCAAATTGTACCCCTTAAGCTTTTAACATGTGTTCTGGAGACGTTAAATTATCTCCACAGTCGACGAACGAACCTGACATTGAATTTTTTTCATGTCCGTTATTAAATCGTCTACCACCAGAGGGCCCGTCGTTAATACGGGAATGCTCGTAAAATCTCTACATTTTGTTGTTGGAGAAACAAACGATGGACGGCCAAGTGTCGAAATTATTTCTACTTGTCACGACATAACCGCACAAAGAGCGCGGCAATTTGTCGCTCCATGCAAATGAAGTGGTATCGATTATGCCTTTCTTATTTTTATTGTTAGTAAAAATGTAGTTTCGCAGACCTCTTCAATTGAATTTATACAAGAATTGGAGGCCTGGTGGGGCTCCCTGCTGTTTCTGCAAAATTTCGAGTAATTTCCTTTGAAATCCAAGGATTAACATGAGAATACTACCTATTGCATGTATCATAAATGTCACAGATTTAGTGTATTCTCATGAATCATCATATCATAAGTTTTCAGATAGGTACAATATACCTACCATATTATAATTTGTCATTGCTATAGCTTCATATAAAGCTGAGAATACTCTTACTCTATATCTATAAGCATGATGGTGATTCTCAATATAGTATAAGATAGTATTTTCGATGAAAAGCACGAACACAAAATAATTCCAAGGTAGTACAGTCAGGAGATAAAATATTGGCCCTCGACCGCGAACAATGTCGACAGATTCCTAGAAAAGACACACAAAATAGGTTTGCGAATGCTGGTATCCCACTCGAGTCGTTTTAATAAAGAGGATTTCACGTTCAATTTTAATTTAATAAAGCTTGCGAGAATCTATCCACATTGTGAGCGGTCTAGGGCCATTATTTTATCTCCTGAGTGTACCTAGGAATCCTAGGATAGTATATGCAGAGCATCCCATATACCTATTTTGCGTCATCTCTCCTTTTTTTCCGCGCCCTAAGTGTCAGTAAGTGTAAGTGTATTCTCAAGCTTCCCAAGAGAATACTAAAATATAGTTTTTATAAATATTGCATTTTATTAAAGTACCCATACCAAAATGTGGTGGTCAGTCATCACATACTTCAGCTTGTTTAAAAACCACCAAAACAATTATAATTGTTTTGAGATATTTTAGCAGGTATTCTTAACTATAAATAGGCAACTTAGGGACCAATTTCAAGTTGGACTGCGTCGGTGCAAAATTGTGGCTCTCCTCAAATTGCCTGTTTTGATTGGCCATTACCATAGCAACAGCGTAAATAGTCATGACAATAACCGCACTGCTTCCCCAACGCAATCCAACTTGAAATTAGCCCCTTATAGAAACTTTCAATTGTTCTAAAATAATTTTTGACAAAAAACTGTAGCAACGAAGTACATAGTTGAAACGAATATAGAACACAACACACAACAAAACAGAGGCAAATCATACCTAAAAGAATCAATAGGTAGGTATATTAAATTTCGTTGGCAAAATTGAAGTATTGTATAAATGAGTACCCGGTCAAGAATGCTAATGTACCTGCAATAGATTTTTCCTTTACTTAGCTTACCTAATTATTGTCAATAACTCATGGCTAATTATTATTTATGATGATAGAGAAATTGTAATAACGAATAGGAGAAAAGTACTGGTTTAGATACCTGATGAGAATAGATTGGATAAGTTTGTGTTTTAACAGTATTTTTACTCCACGAGAATATAGGTATTGATAGCTATAAATGGATAGATAGAGGCTTTAGTGTGTTCCTACATATAGTGCTTACACTCGTCTGGCTCGTCAAATAAAAATATACACATAATTGTATAACAACATCACAATATACAAATGCACGTATAACTTTTAAATCACTTCACTTGTTATTGCAAAAGATGTATTTAGAAATTCTTCTACACTGTATAAGGAGCCTGCTACAGCAGGAAATATTTAACAACCTCAAGTAATTTTGCAACTTCTTCGCATATGATGATGGAAAATTTAAGTCCTATGAAAATTTGTGATTGTTCCACTTGTTCTAAACAATTTAGTTTTCATATAATGATCAAGAATTTCGTCTGATGCTTATAGATGTTATATGTATTAATGTATTCTCATTCATGGTTTTTTTAGGTTCCTAGTTCCTACTCCCGTTGGTTGAAAAATGCACCAATAATATTTTCAATGAACTCACATTAATTTAGGTATAATTTACTATTGAGAATACTACATATGTATGTATAAGGAACCGCATTTAATTTTTATCAATTCACTGTGAGAATACTATATATACCACATAGGGTACACTCGGGAGGTTAAGTTTTGACTGGAGGCTCCTTACCACAGCAAAACACTCAAAATAGATTGTGTTTGTGAAAGGTTGTTCCAGTTGATTCTTTTTAACAAGGAGCTTTTCGCGTTTAATTTTAATTTCTTTTGATGACATATAACGGGTGTCCCAAAAAAAACGAATGATTTATTTTTGGTTATAACTTTATTATTCAATAAAAAATTCTTGGAGTTTCGTTCGAAGTCAATCCGCAAAAGTTTGTTTGTGTTAATTAAGAGTGAACATAAACTAACTTTTGTGGATTGACTTCGAAACTCCAAGAATTTTTTATTGAACTTACCCTCATCCACTTTGAGAATTATGGATCATTTTACTTCAAGAATGTTACTATTATTTTGCCGAGTTTCCCAAATTTTGCACAGGACGTAGCCAAAAAATGCGAGGCTTTTAAAATTGATAATCATTTTCCAGATGGCGCCACTAATAATTTTTATTTTGCGGTTTTTACAAAGCCATTTTTTGATTGGCTGGAGCTCAATCATTTGTGTACCGATCAAAATGAAATTTGTTGTTGGATGAAAGCTAATGTTCCTCTTCCAAAAGAACTTTATGAAATCTTATTCTGAGCGTTCTTTAATTTTTTACAATCTTTTTTGCGATACAGTTAAACACGGATTTTTTAAGGTCTATTTTTTTTGTGGCTACCCAACCTTGAAAAAAAATTATTTTTAAAACTTCGTAACTGCAGCGCTTGAGTTAAATACCTATAAAGCCACGTTATTTTGTGAAAGATTTATATACCTAGTATCACTAAAGATCCGGAAAATTTTACCAAGATCGGTAGAGAAATAAACAATAAATCTTAAAAATCCATGTTTTAGAATATCACAAAAAAAATTTAAATTAATCAAGAACGTTCAGAATCAAATTTCGTAACGTTGCTTGAAGAGAAAAGCATCAGGTTTAACCTTACACTAAAATTTTTATTTTGAACAGATGCTTCAACTCCAACCAATCAAAAAATGGCCTTGTAATAAATACCAATAAAAAATTTGTTGGTGGCGCCATCTGAAAAATGGTGGTCGACTCTAAAACCCTCATCTTTTGACTACGTCCGGTACAAAATTGGGCAAAATCGGTCCAATAATAACAAAATTATAGCCAAAAATAAATCGTTCGGTTTTTTCTGGGACAGCTTTTAGTATAATGTAAAATAAGTAAAAAGTTAAATTCTTCAACTTTAACCTATCGTCTACTTTGAGAATCCATCCGCAACTCGGAAATCATAATAGATGGATAGTTTGATTCGCTCCTGAGTTATCACAAAATATCTGAAAATTGATGCTAATTTAAAGAAAAATTTATATCTTCCTAAGGATTAAAATTATTTAAATGAAACTTGCCAAACCTGGCACTTGGCTATTGAATGGAATTGACAGACATTTTCTAGGCCTTATTCTAGATTTTGAATAATGACAGTCAACTTTCGATTGTCTTATGTCCGCCATATTGAATTTTCACACCATCAAATACACAAAAAAATTGGCTTTTCAAAAATGTAGTCAACACGAACTTTTTTGACAGATGTCAGATTTTGAAAATTGGTATGAAAAAAAAGTATGCCGACTTCTTCATTCTCTTATATTTTTAATAGTAATAAAATACGTCTTGCAGTCATGTGACTCAGGCTTTCACATATTTTTTCAAAGCTTTGAGAAGCTAATTTTTTGTGTATCTAGGAGTGTTAAAATCCAATATGGCGGCTATAAGAAAAAGAAAAGTTGACTGCCGTTGCTCAAAATTTAGAAGGCCTAGAAAATTTCTGACAATGCCATTTAATTGACCAGCTGTCCAAAATATAAAAGTTTCAAGTTTCATTTAAATAACATAAATCCGAGCATCAATTGTTGGGAAAATTAAATTTTTCTCTAAATTGTCAATTTAACCGACACCGTACATCTTTTACCCAACGGTGAGCATCGAAAATTAAGTTAAGCTATAACTTAAGACCGATGATAATATTATTATTAGGTATTACCGTATTCCTAAAGCTCCAGTTACGAATACCTACTAAAGGGTAGTCTCACCGCAGGTGAGGTAAGCCCTGGCATGAGAATACCTTGTTTGCATTTTTGTTGGGCAAGTATTTTCACTTTTACATATAATTTCCTTTTTTCAAATGGGGTGTATTATTTATAAACTCGACATACCTAGGTTAGTAATTCTCACCTCATACTTGACGCTTTGTTTTGCTTCCGTTAATTTTAACCTCCCCACAACCATATAAAAATGGGAGGTTATTGCAATCACTCCAAAATTCGAAATTGAGATAACACCAGATCTTTACGTTTCAAGGTTCCAGGATCACAAAAAAGTGGTTTTTAAAAAATGTCTGTGTGTATGTACGTACGTATGTACGTATGTACGTATGTATGTACGTATGTACGTATGTGAGCACGATTTCTCGGAAACTACCGAACGGATTTTAATGAAATTTGGTATGGAGGTTAGCGTTGGCCTTCTGGTGAGCCCAGTTAATTTTGTTGCGAATCCGCAGACGCTAAGTGCCTTTTTGGCATGTAGATTATGAAATTTGACTAATGAACGCTAGTTTTTCTTATCAGCACATGAAAGGTCTTGAAATTCTGTATCTGAAACTGTATTCCCACTTAGCGCCTTTTTGGCATAAAATCGAAAAATTCGAAATTTCGAGGAAACATTAAATAACACGCTACAGCCCAAACTGCTAGATCGATTTGACTGAAATTTGGTAGGTAGAGATGCCGTTACCCGTCGAAGAGCTGAGTTAATTTTGGTGGCAATCAGCGAATGGCAAGTGCCATTTTGGCATATCAACTTTGAAATTTGAATAATGAACTCCCGTTTTCTCTATCAGCACATGAAAAGCCTTCAAATTCTGTTTTCAAAATTGTATTCAAACTTAGTGCCCTTTTGGCAAAAGATCATTCACCAAGTGGGGAGGTTCCAGCCGCTTCCGTAGCTGCCCATTTTTTGAATGAGTAATTTTCGACTGATCCGAATTTTGAGAAAAAAGTTGCGCATAACATGATGTTGGAAGAAATCATTTGAGGTTGAGAAAAAATCAGTGAAAATTGGCAACAGGTGAAATGAGTATTCTCACCGCGAATGGTTGCTTTTCGTCAGCGATCGCGGACAAAATTCAATTAAGCTGATTGATGATTAATTTAAATGTCAGTCGCGTTAACCTTTTGCGGTTTTACGGAGTTAGAAACGGATTAGACAGGCCTGTTTATATTTTTCTCTGGTGGGATATAATGTCAGTGGCAATGATGTGAATGTAGCTAAGTGTGCAAAATCGAACAATCGGCACATTGAGAGTTCGCGTCCTCGCTTTTGATAATTCCTAATACAACACGAAGCCACCACCGAAAACAAACAACTAATTAATCAAAACATATCCCACATATGCTCAGAAATAGTGGATGGAGCAATTCTTCGTCGAGTTTCTGCCGAGGAAGTGTCGACGAGTGAAAGCGGCCGACTGGAAGTTATAAAATAAATTTGATATTTAAAAGCGGGACAAAAAAGAGGCGATTCATATGGGACTTAAATATAAGGACTCCTGTTGTGGTCGACGTGTACCCCATACCAAGATAAGTGCCTTTCAGAAAACATACTGCAATGATCCACATAAACAAGTGTTCGTAATGGCATTTATTGTAATTTTTATTTTGCAGGGAACGTTTAAATTGATAAATCCGTTCGTTGCCCAGAAAAATGCGCTTTGTCGTTTTCCAATTAAACAAATTGTCATCGGAGCAAGGAAAAACAATTAAAGTTGTTGTTCTTAAATTATCATCGCGTTTCATGGAGTCGCATTCCTTCAAATGTCAAAAATAAATCGAATCGACGCGTCGGGTTTTTCTGTCTGCGATTTTTATAGACGCGGCAACCTGAGTTATCCACCCTGTATAACGCACCGATTTCGATGCAGATGCTTTTCTGTTGTCTCATTTGCTTTTATGACTGACATTAAATTTTATTAGTTTATTACATCCGACTTTTTAAGACTGTTCTAATGAATTTCGATGGAGTGACCGTTCGAGGCGCCCTCTGCAACTGCATGCGAAGTGGATATAAGTGAAAACATGCGTGCTAATGTGACCCGATAATTGCTTTTAATAATTCAAATGTATCGATGAAGTAATGCTTGGGGCTTAATTGACACCAAACATGACTCATCCGATTAAGCGCACTTCGCGCGAAAAGGCAGCGTTCGATGATTGTTTTTCGATTTCGCGATGAGGTCATTGTAGATCATAAATCTTCCTACTTTCAATCAAGTTTAAACTGTTCCTTAACTATTGCGAATTATTAAAATGTTTTTTCACCTACTTAGGTCCCCAAGAATTATCATTTGTCATCATCAGTTACAGAAATAAGAAGTTATTGCTGATATCTAAGTATTCTCACCTTATTCATTCAATGGCAAATGAAGGATTCTCAACACCTTTGCTAACTATACAATAGGTATTATACCTATAGGGATATCTATAACTAACTACAAATGCTATGAGTAGGTACTATAGGCACTTACAAGTATAAATTTTCCAGAATATGAATATATGACTAAATATAGCTAAAGCAATAGTTATACCGGATATACCGGCTGTTTCAAATTTCAGAATTTTTCTTAATTTGTCAAAATCCCAAAAAGAAGTAAGAAAAATGTAGGACCTAAAAAGGGCACGTATATGGAAAAGAATATTGGCAGGTATCTGTCTTGATTCAGATTTTTTTGAAATCAGGTGGCTCATAAAAACCAAACGTTTTCTTTTTTGTATATCTTCGTTAGTTTTTGTGCGATATTTTTAAGTTTTATACTCGACGTAGCTGAAGGTTGAACTCGTCGATGCCACTCATTGGATTTGAATTCGCACCATCAGTGTTGTTCCTAAGGACTTTCATTTAACACCATTATTTAGGTCAATGGGGTTTCGTTACCCTTTGACACATGACAGTGGCGTTTAGACAGGATTGAAAGTCGTTCTTTCCTCTTTCCAAAATGTCCTTCAAAATGAAAATTAATCCATCCCTAAATTTTTTGTGAATTTTCTTCCAAAGCTCTAAATCGCATAATTTGCATGATTTTATGGGCAACCCTTTAGTATTTTTCTCAAATTGCTAAAATATTTCATTTGAATATTGTATCCAACCATCCTGTTTTCAAACAGAAATCAAATTTATTATATTATATTATTTGCTTTGAGTATGTTTATTGCATTACATAGTTTTTCAAACTTCCTATAATTTCAAATATATATATATATTTCATGTAGATATAATATTCAGTATAAGTACTTACAGAAGGATTTGAAGCGTATAAGTATGATGAGACATACATACAAAACTTTGATGATGTCTGAAGTATTTTTCTATGTTATGTTCACCATAGTTTGTTATTTTTATGGCTACATTTTCGATAGATTTTGTCCTACGAAATCGGAAAAAATAGTGCGTGAGTAATTTTTTTAATGTGGTTCGAATAAGGGCCCATAATTGGTCACTTTCCGGTATGTTTTTAATTGAGTCGATGAAATTATCGCTTGCACCTGCTATTAAAGGACCAAATAATGTCATTAACAGCGTTCCCAAAATATTTTGCATTTTCATAGCATCCGACCTGCTTTGTTCATCTGGCGATTAAATCTTTATTTTGTGCTTGTAATTGGGCACCTGGTTCTTCCGTAAGGATTAAAAATTCCTGCACGCACTCCCAGTTTCGGGCATTTAACACATGTTGGCTGGCAAAAGAATACCAGCGTGGCATCACGCGCTGCCGTTGCGTTAACAATCAATTATAGAAAAGGAGAAGCAGCCAAGCTGAAAGACTCAACCAAAGCGGAAATCAAACATTTTAATACGTAATTTTCGAAGGGGTGGGCTCTTAGCTTTAATTCTTTGTTCTGTATTCTTTACTAATTCAGTCATCGGATTTTGAACGGTTAAAGAGTTTGAAACTTTCGGTTTACAGAACGATTTATCTGTCTTAATTCGCCTTATCGAGCTAATATTTGTCGAGGGAGAGATTTACCTAAAACTTAAGTATTGATCAGACGTGAAATTGAAACACCAAGTCCCCGAAGAATGAGAAGAAACAGGATAGTGTGGTGCGTGAGGGATGTATGATTCCGGGTTTCCCACTTTTAACTTACCCTAAATCGGTTATTTAGCAGAACAGACCCGGGCTCGTGCAATTTGTCCGCGGTACCTATGGTTAAAAAAAATTGTTTACTATTAGGGTATTCACTGGTAGATGTTTTGGTCGGATGAAGCCCGGGATAATTATATCTAATATTGAGAGAGGATGTCACCAATATATCGATGTTACCCGTCAAGTACTTCCTGCGTGCTCTTTGTCGCTCGGAGAGGAACGTGACAGAGCCGGCTTTTAACTCCCCTCATACCCAGTCTCAATGCTAAAAATCTTTTTTAATGTTTTTGAGATATATTAATGGTCATATTTTATCTCGTTTTCCTGGGAAGTTTAAAAAAATTCTCACGAACCAGTTTTCTACGTTACTAAGGAGTATAAATAGGCTGACGTTAATAGCCTCGTGCTTCTACTATTATAGTATTCTCACTTTTTTACATATATTTTATTTCGTTCGTTATCCTTGGACGTTTCAGAAAATCCATTTTGTTAGTATTCTCATGCACCTTACTATCTCATACTACAGAGTATAAATAGGTTAAAGAAGGTATTTCCGTGCTCCCACTATTATAGTATCCTCACTTTTTGACCTCCCCACAACCATATAAAAATGGGAGGTTATTGCAATCACTCCAAAATTCGAAATTGAGATAACACCAGATCTTTACGTTTCAAGGTCCCAGGATCACGAAAAAGTGGTTTTTAAAAAATGTCTGTGTGTATGTACGTATGTACGTATAAATATTTTATTTCATTTTCCTACGACGTTTAGAAAATATCTGTTTTGTTAGTATTCTCACGATCCACCTTTCTACCTCATTAAAAAGTAGCAATAGGCTGTTTCTACTATTATAGTATTCTCACTTTTTGTACAATCATTATTTTATTAGCTTTCCTAGGATGTTTTAAAAAAGATACGTTTTGTTAGTATTCTCACGATCCACCTTATACTACTGCACTAAAGAGTATAAATAGGTTGAAGTAGGTATTCTCGTGCTTCTACTATTATAGAATTCTCACTTTTTAACCACAGCCTACTAAGACCAAAAACAAATACCAGAAATCCGAAAAACCTATTAGGCATTTTTTTATCAAAAAATTTTATTAAGAAAAGTTGCTCAGAATAACCCCAAATGGGTAAATCCGCAGTTTCAGGCCAAAATAAAAATGTTGAATTTCTGTAGGAAAAAATGAAAAATATCGAAAACGTCAATATTTTAATAACAAAAGGGTTGCTACCTAATAGAATACAATTGAAATGAGTTTATTTGACAGTTGCTCTTAGCTATGGCTCGGCAAAATTTAACAGTCGCAGAAAAAGTCGAAATTATTAAGATTTTAACCTCCCCACTCCACTTCACCATTTAAAAAAAAAGGGAGGTTACTGCAATCACTAAAATTTTCGAATTCGAGATAAGACCGGATCTGTACGTTTTGAGGTCTCAGGAACCCAAAAAAGTGGTTTTTAAAATGTGTCTGTATGTATGTACGTACGTACGTACGTTCGTTCGTTCGTTCGTTCGTAAACACGCCACAGCCCAAACTACTCGACCGATTTGGCTGAAATTTGGTACGTGTGCATGTGATAACCCAACTTAGATCTGAAAAGCTTTTGGAGCCAATCGTGCAACCAGAAATGCCGTTTTGGCACATCAACTTTTAAATTTTAAATGTAAACCCCCATTTTTCACGTCACAATAAGAAAGGCCTTCAGATTCTGCTTCCAAAGATGTATCCACTGTCAGTGCCCTTTTGACCAAAAACTAAAAATATCGAGATTTTTATCGGACTTTAAAATCGCGGTACAGCCCAAGCCCCTGAACCGATTTGGCTAAAATTTTGCACATGGGGATTGTATTACACGTCGAAGAGCTGAACAAATGTTGGATTCAATCGACCCACGGAAAGTGCCGTTTTGGCACACCAATTTCCAAATTTAAAGTATTCTCTCATTTACCCATCCAAAACAAATTTTTGAAAGATTTATTGCCACCATTAGAAGGGTCTTCGAATTCTGGTTTTAAATGAGATAAAATTTATTCGCATTTATTACCCTTTGGGTAGAAAAATCGAAATTTTGAAATAACACTGAAACCACGTTATAGCCCAAACTACTGGAAGGATTTGTCTGAAATTTGGTACATGGAGGTCAGTTGAAGATCTGAAAGGCTTTTGGGAGCAATTGGTTAACGGGAAGTGCCATTTAGGCATATTAACTTCAAAATCTTAAACACAAGTCACGGAAATCAAAGACCCACGCGTTGGGGAGGTTCCAGCCGCTTCTCTGCTGCCTTTTTTTTAGAAAGCAAATTAAATTCTGAAGAGAAAATGTCCTATTGACCTTTCCCGAAAAACTTATTTGGTGATAGCTTATAATTTCAACTTTTTCTGTGATTGTTAAATCTTGCCCAGCTATAGCTATAACAACAGATCTCAAATAAACTTATTTTAATTATTGTCTTTTATCACACAGCAACCCTTTTGTTGCAAAATTATTGAAGTTTTCGATATTTTTGCCTTTTTCCTCCAGAAATTCAACATTTTTATTTTGGCCTGAAACTCCGAATTTACCCATTTGAGGTTAATCCTGAGCAACTTTTCTTAATAAAATTTTTCGATAAAAAAATGCCTAATAGCTTTTCGGATTTTTGGTATTTGTCTTTGGTCTTAGTAGGCTGTGGTTATATTTTCGAAAAAATGTTAACTACTCCAAAAAACAACTTTCTAAGGTCTACATCCAAGAATTTAAGAAACGATACGATATTCCATAAAACAACAAAGATACAGGGGTGTTGCCGTCTAAAGTGAGACACACTGTAGATAAGCTAAAGTAGGTATTCTCGTGCTTCTCTGTTATAATATTCTCACTTTTTTATATAAACAGTTTTTTTTCTTTTTCCTAGGACCCTTAAAAAATCTGTTTTGTTATCATTCTCACAATCCACCTTACAACTTCACTAGAGAGTATAAATAGGTTGAAGTAGGTATTCTCGTGTTTCTACTATTATAGTATTCTCACTTTTTATACTTTTTATTTCGTTTCACTAGAACGTTTGTCTCACGATCCACCTTACTAATTCACTAAACAGTACAAATAAGCTGAAGTAGGAGTATCCTCGTACTTTTACTAATCTTCTATTATAGCATTCTCACGATCCACCTTACAACTTAACTAAAGAGTATAAATAGGTTGAAGTAGGTATTCTCGTGCTTCTACTATTATAGTACTCCCATTTTTTATACATTTTATTTCGTTTTACTAGAACGTTTGTCTCACGACCCACCTTACTACCTTACTAAAAAGTATAAATAAGCTGAAGTAGGTATTCTCATTATTATAATATTCTCACGGTCCAACTTACTACCTCACTAAAGAGTATAAATAGGCTGAGGTATTCTCCTGCTTCTAGTATTGTAGTATTCTCACTTTCATATATGTATGTATTTTATCTCGTTTTAAAAAAAGATCTGTTTTGTTAGTATTCTCACGGTCCATCTTACTACCTCATGCTACTACCTCGTGCTTCTACTATCATAGAATTATCACTTTTTATAGAATAGTAGATAAGATTCGAGGTGAGAATAAACCGTCAAGTTGTAGGGCTGGTTCTTAGAGCTCGCCGAAGCAGAGTTCAAGGTTAATGCACTAATGAACACTTTGATAGATCGGTCAGTCAATTATCCATCCGTCCTCGTCTGCACCGTTGTGATTGTATAGATCCGGCCCTGTCCGAAGCAACAATCAATTGAAACCATTACTTTGTTCCAATAAACGCATTATTCACTTCAGTCATAAATATATGATTGATGATTAGAAAATTGTGATTACGTCACGTCCGGTACTCTTGTGTTATTGTTGAACACAGTAGCCCCAGAGCATCGAAGTTGCGTGCGACTGAAAAAAGGATTGTCCTCGCGCGATTGTCCTTTTCCAGACGCGAATATCGCGTCAAAGAAGCTAAGAACAATAAATCTGCAGTATTGTAAGACTCATCAGAGCATAAGTAAGCCAGTAATAGCTAGAAAGGGTAAAACGTTAAACATTCGGAAACGTTTAGGCGACAAGAGAAGTTAATTCAGCCGGAATTCTTACATTACGTTACTAAATTAAATTATATCCCGATGTGAAGCGTACTGTATTTACGCGGCGAACGGATTTCGCATCCTCCTCATCATCCTTTATCATTTTGTTAAGTTTAGCGGTGGCAAAAGACAAATTGCATTACGACACGAATTGCAACAGACTTATAACTCCGAGTATTATTGATTCACTCTGGACCAACCGCTCCGCAATACAGCACGAGCGTTTGTTTCTTACATTAACTCTTTTATGCCCCGCTATATTCCCAACTCAACAACACCTCTCCCTTATTTCAAGTCTTCACGGAACAATCACCCGCGTTAAAACGTAAACTTTGCTTTTTAAAACAACAATTGACCCCCTTTATTCTGTTCTCTCATTCAATACTGTATAGTGTACATAACAACAAGATTTTATTTCTGATGGGTATTCTCAACTGCTGAAAATGAGGATGCACTGTGCCATTTAAGGTACAGTATTCTCATGGTTTAACCGTCAAATTGTTCACTATTCATTTTTTAAAAAAGCAGATTCACACAAAACGCGGAATTAATATTAATAATAACCTAAAGTTGAGAATATTAAAGGATAATACTAATTTTTGTCTTTTTTAAACCAGAGAATAAATTTTTCAAAAATTTGTTTTGGATGCTTTGGATGGTTGATGTGCCAAAAAGGCACTTGCCGTGGATCGATTGTCATGCACCAAAAAGTTATCGGCTCTTCAGCCAAATCGGTTCTTCAGCCAAATCGGTTCAGGCGTTTGGGATATACAGTGATTTTAAAGTAGGTACGTCAAACATTTCGAATTTTTGAAATTTTTGTCAAAAGGGTACCCACTAAGAGTGAATACATCTTTGAAAACAGAGTTTGAAGGCCTTTCTTATGATGACGTCAAAAATGGGAGTTTGTATTTTGCTTTTCCAGCTGTACGTTTGGCTCCAAAAGCCTTTCAGATCTAAGCTAGGCTATGAGATGGCTATATGTACCAAATTTCAGCCAAAGCGGCCTAGTTTGGGTTGTGGCGTGTTTACAAACGCTCGCACATTTTTGTTTACATACGCACGTAGGCATGAAGGCACCTATACGTAGGTACCTACATACAAACAGATTTTAAAAACCTCTTTTTTGAGTCTCTGAAGCCTGAAAATGTTATCTCGAATTCGTAAATTTTAGTGACCATTTTGTTTAGTTGTGATGGGGTTGAGGAAGTTATAAAGAATTTTTTGCACTCCCGGGAATGAAGTGGAACTTTTAGGCACTCTTTTGGGGGACTGAAGTGGGTCATTTACTCCCAACGGACTGAAGTGTTGCTCGATAATTTTATAAATAATCCATTGATTCTTGCATTGACGGATTAAACCCCGTCAAAGTGACATTTTAACATTTTTCCACTATTTTGGGTTCAAATTGAAAGGAATGCAAAAAATTGCATATATACCACAGGATTGAAGTGACATTTAATCCCTTTCGTGATTAAATGATGCACTTCAGTTCCTTTGGTATATAATATACTATTTTGATTAGGTAAGTATGAGCAATAAGACCAAATAGGTATAGCAATAAGACCAAATACGTACTTATAGATTTTTTCTAATGTATGCATCAGGATGAAGTGAAATTTCGAATAATGGTCACTTGACTTCCGTGCCATACAATTTTTTTGACTTTTTAGTCATACATAACAAAACTTTGACATATCAAGGCCACGATGTATTAAGTAAATAAACGGCGATCATCACCCTTTACATATTCATATTTCATATATGTAACTACATTTTTCAAAGTTCTGGTCAAAGCGATTCCATCAGAGTGGTGGACTTTAAGGACCGCAATGTTTGTTCAATTTTCAATGATTGGGGTTAAAATGAGTTAATATAAAAATCCTCGAAAGGGAATGAAAGAGAAGAAAAATAAGTTAAGTTAAGAAACCTATATAAAGCGATGCAGGTCAGGTCATATGCTCATATATTGCTTCCTTATTGTAAAAGTACTGCGCCAATCCCCCGCCACGAGTTTTGTGTGAAGAGAATATATGTATAATTTTCATCAAAGTCTATCAATCAAACGATATAAAACAAATTCATCCTTCAAATTGAAAGTCATGTCTTGATCTTAATCAAAAAATCACTGTTGGTATAGATATACAAAATTATTGCCATGATCGCGTGGTCAAAGACTAGACAAGGCGTAGGTCCCAACACTACAACGCAAATTGTACATACATAAAGAAAATCGATGAAAATAGAAAATTGTTGAAAGTCGTCAAAAATTGACGTTGCCGAAAATCGCTGAAAAGTTGTTTAAAAAGTTTCTCAAAACTGGTAAAAATCATTCAAAATGGATGGACATAGAATAATTGTCTAAAAAGCGTAAGCTATGTTATGTTGCTTGCCTGGATAATTTTATAAAACTGCTAAAATTTATTTCTAAAAATTTTCAACTTTCAAATATTCCACTTGCAAAATCGCCAAGTTGTTAACATCAGATCTCAGAGTGAAACTGTTTGAATTTTTTTTGACAGTATTTTATCATGCAAACACGGAAAGGTAGTTTGTGTAATAAGCGAATTTTTTCGTTGTCTATACTTTATTCGGACCAAAAAAATCAGTGGAATGGGGGTACACTGAAATTGAAAATAAAGGTCAAAAGCAATGTCAAAAAATCGTTGTTGAAACGTTGCTGAGAAAAGAGGGCATGAAAAACTTTCTCGTGCACCAGCGGGGGGAATGGATTTTTGAAAGAACACAAATTTTTCTGCTGTGAGTTTTGCAAATCAATTTTTTGATACAAATTATGTCAAAAACTGATGACAGATGGCTGCGATGAACTCATAGTTAAATATGTAGGAAGATAAAGTAATTATTTATACACTTCAGTAAACCCAACTCTCAAATGAACCATTCACCAAAAAAAAAGGTGAAAAAAAACAATTATGATTAAATATATAGAATGTATGGAACCCGAAATGTTTTGATAAGTTAGGAATATTTTACATTTGATGAAGGGGTGTGTGGTTTCAGCATCAAATTTTAAAATTCTACTTCATCAAGTGATGCCATGGGTCTCCAAAATTTTATCACGAACGATCTCCTTGAATCACCCTGTATATATCTATATTATTTCGACCTAGGTGTGCTACCTTCTGTTAGGTCATACTTAGGCTAGAATAATGAATTATTATGATCTCTTTGACTACACGTAAAGGTAGATAAAGTTATCTAAGTCTATACTGGAGATTTGCTACTCTAAGGCCTGAGGGCAAATTAGCGTAGGTTGTATAAAGATAACGCCGAATGGTTGGCCCCAACCGCTTTTTACGATGGGTCAGTACGTAGTAAGGTAAACAAATGATGATAAGACCCGGTTGAAAATCGACAGCGCGTTTCCATATTCGCAGTTTTCCAGACAGAGAAATTTTCCGTCCTTTATTAGACCGACTGACTGCGGCTGTAAAAACTTCAGCGGTCATTCTGAAGGCTTTTCACTCGGCTTTCCATTCTAAAATCTCCATCTGTATATTATGAAGGGCCGTCTGTCGGGGGAGGGCAGAGAGACGCAGTGGAAAAAGGGTTTAACTTATTGGGGATATCTGAATTTCTCATATATGCCGATTTAATATTTCAGATAACGTGGTGGAAATTTCAGGGAGCGCACCGCCTCGATGACTAATTTCACCCTTTTATTTTTTACTCCAACGGATTTATCGAACTCCGAATATTCCGGGGGGAAGTTTTTCCGCGTCAAGAACCAAATTAATTGAGACATAATTTTTTACGACAGTATATCTAACGCTAATTGGCAGGGATTTAATTGTAACCCGGGTGAAATTTTTACACGAATTTCGAATTTGAAAAACACGTGTGATGATGGTCGTACAAAAGCCTCCGATAAGTGACCTAAAGTGATTCAATGAAGAGCTTGATTTAATAAATTGATTAAATCATCCCATCAATAGATGAAACTGTTCAGTCAATCTGCAACCTACAACAATGAAAAAAAAAACGAGTGAAAAAGACTGTTTGCAGACACTCGAGGGAAAGTGCCGGAATTTCCACCCCAATTCTCGATCACTTACCGATCACTGAATGAGAGACGACGGATAAAAAACACCCCCGTGAAACGTCTATATCGGTTCACTTCACCCCCACTTTATCGGAAGACACCGGATATCCTGTTCAAGAAACTTTTTTCCGATTGGGGTAGGTTACGGCGCCCCATTCTTAAGACGACCATTCAACTTTTTCTACGTTAATTTCGCGCCCACTTTGTTAATTAATTATGCGAAATTAATTGTCGGCTTTCAAATAAATTCAGCAGATTATTGGATCTGGAGACTCATTGCAACGGACTCGTGAGCTTAATTGGTAATTAATACCTGTTGGATGGGTTAAATTGTATTTAATTAACCGATATGCAGTTCAATTTTCGACGAATTTATCGCTTATAACCGGCCCAAATTTATTTTACCGGTTTATTATCGAAGGATTAATTATTAAGTGATTTCAGAATAACGGTTACCGTATCAATAAAAGTTTAACTTGAGTACCTATATACCCGTTACAGTAATACCTATAGACCTAATAAGTGGTATAGGTATACACAAAAAGAAATGCTTATGTCCCAAAAAAAAACGAACGATTTATTTTTGGTTCGTCCTTTATTATTATTTTACCGATTTTCCCAAATTTTGCACAGGGCGTAGCCAAAAGATGAGGCTTTTAGAATTGAGAATAATTTCCCAGATATGGCGAAACAAATAAACTTTTTTTTGCGGTTTCTTATACAAAGTTGGAGTTCAATCATTTGTGTACCGATCAAAATGAAATTTGTGTAGGATGAAAGCTAATGCTTTCCTTTTCCAAAAGAAATCTATTAAATCTTATTCTGTACTGTTAAACACGGATTTTTTTAAGGTCTGTTTTTTATGTTGCTGCCAATCTTGGTAAAACGTTATTTTTAATACTTCGTAACTATCAGCACACCTGTTAAGCAAAGTTATTTTGTTGAAGATTTATAGTATTACTAAAGATCCGGAAAATTTTGCCAAAATCGGTACAGAAATAAATAATAAATTGTAAAAATCCATGTTTTAGAGCATCACAAAAAATTGTAAATTAATCAAGAACGTTCAGAATAAAATTTTGTAAAGTTGCTTTGGAAGAGAAAAGCATCAGCTTTAACCTTACACTATTTTTATTTTGAACGGTTCACAGATGCTTCAATCAAAAAATGGCCTTGTAGTAAATATACCAACAAAAAATTTGTTGGTGGCGCCATCTGGAAAATGATGGTTGACTCTAAAAGCTTCATCTTTTGACTACGTCCGGTACAAAATTCGGCAAAATCGGTTCAATAATAACAAAGCTATAGCCAAAAATAAATCGTTCGGTTTTTTCTGGGACACCCTTTAGATCACTACTCACTAGTCGGTTAGAGTCAATATGGTTGATGTCTGGTTTTATTTCTTTCGGCCACTTTCACTCTTGCCATCAGTTTTATTGAAAACAATATTAAGTAGACTTCACTTAGTTGGTAGGGGAGAGTGGGTACAAATGGAACACGACAAATTGGTACAAATTTAAATTGGGTCAACTCAAAACGTATACTTATATGTATTTTATGAGAGTTTTACATTACTGTTCAGCTCCCCTTTTGAGGTATGGAGTTCCTTAATAATTCGAGCACATATTTGTATATTATAGACATACAATGCAAACTGATTAAGTTTTAGTACAAGTGTGCATGAATACTTCAGATTAGACACAGATAGGTAAATTCCCGTGGACACAGATACATTTCTGCACTTATCTTTTGTTCCTTGCACAAGCGGTTAATTAGTTTGCAAAGTCATTGAGGATAAATTAGCCGGCAACAGAGTAATCAATTGCAAACAATAACATCTATTTGCAAAATTCATTCCGCCAACAAGACAAATTAAAACACCATTATCCAATTAATATTTGTTCAGTTTATTGAACTGTAATACAAATATCGTAAACTTTAATAGTCCGAGTTAGCTCAACATTAATTTTTCGGCCACATTTTATGTGAAAAGATGCCCTCCGAGTGTCCGAATGAAGGCCGGGGATGATACTGCACGGTGCTGCCACCACCGCTGCGTGCGGGAATCCTTCAAAACAAAGCAGAACGGGCGCGCACCCCACCGCGTCGCGACGTCTTTCATCGCTTCCCTCAAAAATCAAGGCAATAAAAATAAGACGCGGTAATTTAAATTTCGTTATTTACGGGCCATATAATCAATAATAGCGTTTATTTAAGCACGTCTAAGCTCACTTTTATTAACACTAAAAACGATAAATATCACAACGATAACTATATACACAATAAGTGTTGATGTTGAGGATTCTCATAATAATCGTTAATTCGCCGGGTGTGTAGGACGGGAATCCAGCAATAAATAAAAGGTTAAAACAACAATAAATATAAATTTCAGATTTTAAATATTTAAATTAAATAATCACCGTTATAAATTTTAACTTTTTTACTAAGCGCAGGAATGCTATGGTAGCCAAGTTTCGGATGTTTAACATCTTAAGTGTCGGGTTACTAGCGCGGACTCGAGAATGTTTCACCCCGAATCGATGCCAGAATAAAATTTTACGATTTTTTATGACATAATTTTTGTCACTTCAAAGGATGGTAATATGATACTTATGCGCTCGTGAATTAATAGATGGAAGATGGGCACCTACAATAAAAAATGCTAATTTCGATAAAATCTCGTGGAAATGTAAACACAGCATTAAAAACGAAATTTTATTTTGTGCCGAACGGTTTTATGGGTTTATCAATTTTCTATCTCGCGCCGTTAATGCTGCATATTTTTCAATTTTTAGGTGACCTCTTCGCCACGCTTTCATCAGGGGCTTTATGGTGCGCGACGATACGTACCAAAGTCGCAGTCGACGATTCAAGCTTGTTTTTATAGTGTAGGTAAAGTAATAGAGAAGTATACATATACAAAGTATTCGGGAAAGTTCGTTTTCGTTCGAGTAATGGGGTTCACCCAGCAGTTCACCTGGAAATCGGAAAGGTTCGTTTTAATTCGGTTAGATTAGAGGTTATATTACAGATACAGATTCATTAAAAGGGCTTCTTTAGGACATTGAACGCCGAAAATTGTTTGCGCGCGTTATTTTAAATATTATTGTTCATATCATCTAGACAGACATCTGCTTGGAAGCATAAAAAGTGTAGGTATGTAGATAATTAACTAATAATGCAATAAAAATATCTGGCAATGAAGATTAAGTTAAGTATAAATGATGGATACCTACTTATTTACTTAAACGTTATATTATAGCTATAGGTAGGTACCTACCAATATATGCAGATGATTGTTTTCTTATACTTACCTATACCTACATAGATATTTTATTTAGTCTTTGGTTAGTACAGGACTCGGTAGGTATAGGAGTATGTACCTATGATATCTGACCTACACTTATACAGGGTGTTTCAGAAAACTCGCATGTGTTTAACAGTTCTTAAGTTAAGCGATTTAAGGTAATTAAGTACTTATTCTTAAGCAAATGCTATAATGTTATATTAATTATTTCCTATAGGTATATCCTAACAATGTACAACAATCCATCAAATTTTACGTTGACTGTATAACGTTACCTATAACTTCAAATTACCTTGAAGGGATATACTATAACGAGATACTATAGGTAGATATACGTCAAAATTTGTGCGCTCTGCGTTAAGGTCAAAAGTAATATAATTGGAAAGCTCATTCATGACTTTCTTAATCATAAAACAGGATCACATTTTCGGTTTTACTTGCCTTTTTTAGAGACCAAAATAAAATTGCAGCACTCTGACAGCATTTTGTCGAAAATAGCCACTTACGACTTTGTTTTGTCGACAAATTAATGTCAATAAACATCGATCGGCAACTTACTGTCAAAATCGATTGATAATTCTAAAGTTTGATGCAACTTTCTTGTTTATTTTTGTTTGTTTTGTTTATTTATTGTTGACATACTCTCCATTAATTTTCTATTGAAGTCAAAATTTGAATTTTAGGTTGGTATGAGGAAATTTTGCAAGGAATGTTACTAACAGGTGAGTTGGTAGCGCGATTTCAATGCGATACGTCAGAAAACAAAACAAATGTCAAAATTATGCAATTGCTCTGAATTGGTCCAAAATTGTCTTTGTGTGCGTGCCGTTTTGAGTAAAGTGCAAGGAAAAATATTCACGAAAAAGCCCCAGGTACGTTTATCTGTGACACTGCTGCTAACAATAAAAATAAACCCTGGTAGATTTGGGCTATGTGATGTTTTTGCTTTCCCGCTAAATTTCGATCAAATTGTCAAAAGTACAGGCTCTTACAGATTAGGGTTGTACAGTTCCAGACAAATTTTAGTTCTGCTATAGAAAATGAACGGACTTTATGTCGGAACTATTCCTATACCAAAGATTATAAATAAAATTCGTCAACAGCTAAATCAGATTCGGACTGGAGGTGGAACTTATTGCTCGAATTTGTTTGTTTCTCTTTAAAATTAATATTAATACTCTTTTAAGAAGAATTCAGAACTGAAATCTAATTGGTTCACGTAAATCTATTTTTGTATCTTAAGAACCATTGATCCTCGAAATTTTGGAAAAGGCGTGTTCTATAATTTGAATGCGCATCATGCTCCAGATTTAAATCAGGTGCGCGACCGTTCTGATGAGCCACTCTGTATAGGCCTATATGTTTTATTGTTTTGTTTATAACTTTTGACAAAGTATCCCTTCAACTTATTGATGGTGTAGCTTGATATTATAGATGTAAAAGTTAAGAAACTTATAAACTGAACTTATCTTCCTCATTGTAATTTTCATTGATCACTTAAGAGTATTCAGAGTTAGCTACAAGCTCATCAGTTACAAAGCTATTAAATTTTTAGGACTTTATAATTTTATTTTTAATAACAAATAAATATTAACTGTAGGTACTTATTCCGGGTAATGGGGGGGGGGTAAATGTACTTAATTAATTAAGGTCGATATTATAGCTACATACCTTATAGGTACCTATTATTATATTTTGTACGAGACTTTGTAGGTACAGATTTAAAATTTTCTTTAATTTCCAGTTTTCATCATCAAAACATCATGCACCTTCAGGAACAACGAATTCAAAGAAATGGTCAATAAAGGAAAGCCATATGGAATCCCGACGGTATATTTGATTAGTTTAGAAGAAAAGTTAGTGTCTGTGCATAAGTTTTTTATTTTTCCCGGTATATTTGATATTTCGTATTTTTAAGTCATTAGGCATTAGGCCATTATATCTAGTTAAGTAAATTTCGGGAGAAAATAGATATTTATTTTATTATAGGAATATAAGTAGGACATTTATGTGACGGAGTATGGAAGTGTAAACGCCGAGGGGAGTGAGGTGAATTAAATCCACGAGTCACATAATGTCCCTACACTCCGAATAAAATACGTTTTACTTATAAAAATTTAAAATACAAAATTTTCTTCTAAAAAAATAGACTTTAACATTTATTTAAAAAGGTCGCTCAAAATGGTGTTATAGATATTACGGTTATACGCGGTTCTCAACACATCAGTCATTTGAGTAATTATTGTGATATGAAGTTTGAAAACAAAAATAATTTTGTCAATATAATTTTACGCGAATTTGGTAATTTTACCGGGCTCGGTATAGGCGTCTTTTTCAAAAAGATTTTTTTGGTAGCTATATTATATCTATACTTTCTTCTAGATTAAACAAGATGTATTCAGTTTCTTTGTTATTTTTCGTTGATGTGATAATAAAGTAGCTGTGAGTAATGAAATTTTGTATTATCAAAGGTTGCGGTAATTGTTTATCGCACCCCGAAAGCCCCCAGCTGTGGGATCACATCACTCGTTTAACCTTGAAGTGGTATCAATAGGATACAAATAGTTTTAGGAAAATGTATTCAATTCAGATAATTTTCTAATTTCGAATTCTTCAAGAATAAAATTGAAATTCTAAAGAGGTACTTTGTGTTTAGTTGTTTTAAATCTAAATTCACGGATTCTAGACATAAGTGAACGCCGCTTTTCGGTGATTAATAGCAACCGCATAGATCAAGAGATTAGGCCTCAAGGCCCGTCATAATACAAGATCAAAAATCGAGAAATTTTATGTCCAGACGACTGACCTGCTGCCAGAATTGCACAAGAAGATAGAATTTTTCCTTCTTGAAGAGCCAGTCCATGGATTGAACAGTCTGCAGGTCCATGTCCGCGGAGGGCGGAATGGAAGCCGTGGCCGAAGGCTGCATGCGGATTCGGTCCTCGAGTTCAGCCACGGCCGGTGATTCAGCTAAGAACGCCGTTTTGGAAGTCACTCCACTTCACACATCATAACACCAACAGAGTTAAGCACTGAACTGAAAACATCAAAAATAATATTCGACGTGTTCGAGTTGCTCTTTTTTCTATAGCGTCTAAGAAAATTCGATTTGAGTTGCGTGATCGAAATAAATCGAAGAGTAACACGCGAGCACAATTTTTGATCGAAATGTCTTTCACACACACAGCACGATCAAATTCCCTATAATTATATTTTACGAATTCGAAATTACATGTCACATGTTGAGGAAGCACAACTTCGGAAGTTTATCGCGCGCCGTCTGAGATCATCGGCTCTGACGCAAAACTGTCAAATTCTACCCCACGTGTGCACGTCGGGATTGTTATCCCAACACTGAGTCACGGAGTAAGGCATGCATGGTGCATCAGAGTAGTCCGCGGTTCTGTCCTTCTTCCGCCGTCTTCTGTTTCGGGCTAGACTCCGCCTACTGTGTTGATCGTTGGCGCCCTCTGCCGGCGCTTCTTGTTTTATCCGCCTCTTCGTCGCTCTTAATCAAACCTATATCTCGATCTCACCCCCACTCTCGCGAGGTATACCAGGACCAATGCTGAAGCCCAAGTAAAAGGCAGATATATTCTTTTTAGTTAAAAATCGAAGTATAGTCTATGTGCGCATTTCGTACCCCTTCCACGCCTGTAAGGGTTTTTCTAGTGAGTGATGTTTTAGAGGGATGACAGCATGGGCGCATGTGCCGACAATTTGCCGTTTTCTTCTTCTCAAAGCGCTTTTCTTAGCCGACTTTGATACAACTACTGTTGGGGTAAATCACCACCGCCACTTTGTACATTCTTTTTAAAGGAGTGTTCACGCGAAGTAGCTACAGCGAATTTCAAAAATTCTCTGACTTGATATTAATTTTACGCGCGTTATTAAAAATAAACAGAAATGTGATTTGAGAAATTCTTTCAGATTTTCCGTCATCGGGTTAATTTAAGTTAGTAGTCCCTTTATGAGGCAATCTCGAGTTAGATTAAAAGTCGCTAAATTGTGTAGAGCGAAAGAGTTTTCAACTTCTGGAAAATTATATTTTTATTTCACTGGAATTGGAGATTCTCTGTCGGTTGATCCGGGGTAGGTAAAAGGATCAGATTTAAAAGATATGTTCAATACCTACTTGAATTAATTAATTTAAAATTTTACGTTTATTTCACTTTTAAGTTTTTGTAGGTATGCCACAGTTCAGTGGGGCCTCCATCATTGAGCTCTAAAGCCTATACCATATAGTTTCAGTCGTGTTGATGGCAATTTATAGAGAGAAAAGACATTAATTGAAAATTGATATACAGGATGGTAAATTTTTCATAGTGCATCATGTATTGGTACTCCTAAACCATAAGAGATACAGATACGGTTTTCACAATGTCATTAGATGCACCATATCAAACAATGTAAAAATGACAAGTTTCGTAAAGCTATCTGAGTTAATAACGGCGTGAGAATTTTTTGTTTTTAAATCGACTGTTTTCGTTTTTTCTCTGTAACTTTTGAACGAGCAAAACAATTGCCAAGTTTCTTTACAGATTCTTGATCGGCATAAAATTGCACAGCTTTTGCTTAATTTAACCGTGTCTGTATCTCTTATGGTTTAGGAGTTACCAATACTTCTTTGTGCATGGGTCATGTTCATGTTGAGCATCAGTTTCCAAGTAGGCTGTGAGGCCCTGATGGCCTAAACTTGGTCCTCACCTTTTTTCCTTAAAAGTTATCGTTGGCAGATTGGCACAAGGCACAAAGCAATCGCACAGGAGCTTTTGCTACAGAGCTTGTTGGAAGAATTTTTCTAAACCTTAGAATATACAGGGGTGTTTAATTTTTCGTGATCTCAGAAAACTAGATAATGAGTATAGTTTAAATTAGAGAAAACTTGCGCTATTTCTTGGAGATTCTGAAGAGAATTTGCTGATAATTTGATTGATTCCCGAGTTATCCCGAAAAATATGAAAATTGACATTTTAAAGAAAAATTAATGTCTTCCTAATAATTGATGCTATATATTTAAATGGAACTTGGCCGTGGGACCTTAATATTTTTGACATATTAATATTAATAATAATAATGTTAATACTGTTTATTTCCAACAGGTAAAACTACCCAATAACAGGAAATGTATAGGTAATAAAAAACATAAATAATGAACACAAGTATTATGCATGAGTGGCGTAAATTTAATAACAAAATTAATTTTCTTCAAACATAGCAAATAACAGCATTTCTTCTTATGCGGAAGCTATCACAGTGCAAGTCACAATCGTGACTTAGGTCATTGAAAAAAGTGCACATTAACACAATTGGTGAGCGCACTAGAGCATTAGTTCTAAATGGCTGACAATAAAATATTGTGTTTTTTTAGAGGAAAGACGAGGAACGAGGAATATTTTGTCAATTGAGTGGCATTGGGTAATAGAAATTTTCTAGGTCTTCTGGATTATGAGCAACGACAGTCAATTTTTCTTTTCCTTTTGAATATATATTGAATTAGATACATAAAAAAAATATATAAGCTTTTCAAAAATCTAACGGTGATCTTTTTAAATTTCTATGTATCAAATTAACCAAAACGTGTGGAAAAAATGACAATAGAATAGGTCTTCTAGACGTGACTCGAACATGTTTTTTCAACGTCATATAGAAACATGACATTTTTCAACTGTCCATGCTTTGTAGAAGTTTATCTTTTTCATATTTGGGATAATAAATAAGTGGTGAAGTGTAGTGGGGAGGTTAAAACGTTATCTTAGTAACAGATAAATAGCTGGGCGGAGTAAAAAGATTTTGTGATCCCCTGACGGGAGGAGTTAAAAATCGTTTTGCTCCGTCGATGAGTTAGATCATCAAAATTGAAAGTTGAAAACTATAAAACGGTATTTTCTACGTGTAGATTTAATTTACCATTTCACCTTTTTAATTCTCATCATAATAGCAACATTTTGCTTCTTTTCCAGAACATTCAACGTTTGTACACACAAATTTGTAACCCGACGTTTTTGGATGTTATTTTGTCATTGAGAAACGTCAGTGAAAATTAGATGTCAAGTTTGCTTTCAAGTAATTTTAATTCTTTTTTTATTTTTCTACGTTCGAAAAAAAAAACATGCTTATTCGGAGTAAAACGCACTTTTTGTGTGTCCGCTTTACTCCTAATAAAACAATAATATGCAATTTTTATGGCGGCTATAAGAAAAAGAAAAGTTAATTGTGGTTGCTCAAAATCTAGAAGGCCTATAAATTTTCTGTCAATATCATTCAATTGGCAGATGTCAAAAATATGAAAGTTCCAAGTTTCATTTAAATGGCATCAATCGTTAAGAAGATATAAATTTTTGTTCAAAATCGCAATTTCCAGATTTTTCGGCATAACTCCGGAACGAACTAAGATATAGGGAAATTCTTTTCAGATTCTTAATTGCACCTTGAAAAAGCAAAACTTTTCTCTAATTTAACTGAGGGGTCAACCGCTCCAAAAATTCTGTACAAAAAATTACCCTTTTCGACAAAAGTTCCTCAAATATAGGTCGTCTGGAATATTGCCTATTTTTTTATAGAAACATTTACATTAACAAATAAATTAAAAAATATGACGGAAATAAATCTAAATAATCCGCCCCGGAGGCGAAATGTTCGGGGGCGAAAAATCCCGGGGGCCAAAAGTCCGGGGGGGGGGCGTGAAATCCGGGGTTGGGACGAGAACTCCCGGGGGGGGGGGCAAACTTAGTTATTTCAAATATGGAAGCGTACCTCTTTCTCATCGAATTTGTAATCTATGATGAATTTTTCTAATTAAAAAAATGAGCACCTACGGAAGCGGCTAGAACCTCCCCACTTGGTGAATGATCCAATCCTAGAAGTCCGAGAAGTCCGGGAGGACCGAAATTCTGTTTTTTCAAATATGGAAGCATACTCCTTTCTCATCGAATTCGGAATCTATGAATTTTTCTAATTAAAAAAAATTTGCGGCTACGGAAGCACGGAACCTCCCCACTTGGTGAATGAAACAATCTATCACCAATAAATTTCAATCCAGTAGTAGGTACCTAAATGTTTTGGTAGTTTTTCAAAATTTTTTTTACTTATTCCCAAAAGGGCACTAAATTTAATTGAATTTTTGAAAACAAGATTCCAAGACTTTTTATGTGCTGATAAAACAAATGGTGAGCATGTTACAAATTTCATAGACGACATGCGCCAAAAAGGCACTTGTCATTGGTCGTTTGCTACCAAAATTAAGTACATTTCCATAAAAAAATTGACGTTTTTTTTTCGTTTTTGAAAATCTCAAATTTTCAACGATTCCTTCGATGATTTTGAAAATCTAGGGGCCCGTGACTAAGGCTGTGCGATATTGAGATTTGAATATCGATTATCGATATTACAAATCGTATCGATATCTCGATAGATCGATACATCGATGCCTATATCGATATACCAATTTATCCATATCCCGATATATCGAAATATTAATGTAGATATCGATATATCGACATTTTTGTATTCATATTTCTCGAACTTATCGACAATTATCGGTGAATTTGTGTAACGATAACCATGACGATACATCATATCGATCAACTAACTGGTATATCCGTATATCGATTAATTATCGGTATATCGATAACTTATCGATATATCGATATGGCGATAGATCGATAACAAATTTTTATCGATATATCGATATAAGCATCAGTAAAAAGTGGCGAGCCTCCCCGTGACTCCACCCAGGTGTCAACACTATAGTATATTATTTAATTTTTTATTTGTTGTCGTTTTTTATTGTTTATGATTGTATATGTATACCTAAACAGTCCTTTTATGAAAATTCGATTTGTAGGTATACTGGCCATTTACGTGTAGGCCATGGCGGGAACCTTTCGTACTTGACACATCCATTACACGAATTAATTTAACTCCAACTTAATTAATTCTATTTAAAATTAAAATTTTCCGGACCCCCACAGAGTGCGATGTTAATCTGCGTCGTCCAGCTACAACCGAAGACATGAGCTTCCTCTGCATAAAACCATCGATTGCATGTGTTTTTAAAAGAGAAGGAATTAAAATATTAGGTGCTGATAAAGCATCGCCGTGATAAAGCGAGTAATTAATAACGTTTTAGCATTTCCAGAGTGAAAAAATAGGTCAATTACCGGGGGGTAACAACACGTTGCGTGCAAACACGACTAATAACAATATTTTTTCGATAATCGATCACAGGGGCTTGTCGAATTATTTTTCCCATCCTCATTTAGAGAGCGTTTAAGGCCGCATAATAACAAAATCCTTTACCCTCTCAAACCGATATGACCCAATAAAATCCATCAAGTGTCTCCGAAATTTTTGTTACTGTGCGTTTCCTGTCCCTGTTTAGATTATTACACGCCATCAGGGTGAACAGATTTCACCCTTTTATAATGTAAACAAGACCTTTTTGTCGATTTTTCAGCTACCTGTGTCGAGACGAGACGTTTAGGGGTGAAAAATAACGCACTCCGAGATTTGCGTCACAATGAACAATTAATTATTACAATACAAATCAGGATGTTTAAGTAACGCGAATTAAAAATAGATAAACGCAAGACACAAACTTCAATTGTTTTAACTTAAGTAATAATCGCATTTATCGCGGTAATCTCTGGAAATAATAACAATTGAAAAACGCAAGAACTACTTTTTCACGTAGTTTTGCGAAACTATGACAATGACTGTTTTTTTTCGATTAATTATTAGGAGCCCCACTTAAGACTCGTGGTCGTTTGAATGTTTGAGTGGCTGCACGGGGCGTTTCGATACGGTGTTATCGCCGTCTTTGTTGCAAGAGCGTCGCGACGCCGGTCCGAGTGAGAGAACGGAGCTTCGTTATCGTCTAGTCGGCTGTGTAGTTTGTAAACGATTTCGTGGCCACAAACTGATGCTTTCAAAGTGTGAAGTACTGATTGTTATACTTGTGGTTAATTTTCAGTCGTTTTTTCCCGTTATATTACCGACACGCGTCACGTTCGGTTATTTTTATAAACGACTTCCGATTTTTACGCGATTGAGATTTTTCGACGTGAGTCACTTTTAGGACCGCGGCCAAACACAGATTTCGCCGGTTTTTCTACAATGATTTATTTTGACGTGCCAAAGATATGTACAACTAATGAATCATAAGATACCTACACGTAATTCTACTCACTAGTCGGACACATCGTCTGCTTGGTTTTGCTTCCTTCGTTCTTTTTTACAGTTTTCTTTAAAACAAAAACTTTTGGCACTTTTGAGATTAACGTAAACATGAAAATTTTTTTTTTAATTTGAAATCCCAAGAAACCTCGGTCACCTATTGTTCAATTTCCAAGAATGTAAACAACATTAACAACAATACATCAATCATGCATGCATGCATAAACTGGTTTATGTAAATCGGGTTTATATACGTCAATTTGATTAGTAGGGATAGTAATAATTGATAGTAATAAATATTCTAAGGTGCAGTACCGATGAATTTTTAACAAATAGATCTAATTATGATGCGGCAGCGTATATTCAACTGATAGTCATGTATCGGTAATTTGCGTCAGACATGCCGCATTAGAATTGCAGATTATGTTTATTCTAAATCTATATGAATGATATGAAGGTAAGTGTAACAAATTAAAAAAGATTACCTATTCTAAGGTAAATATCGCCTTGAGTTTTTTTTCGAATTTAATAATTAGGTAGGTACCTGTATTATACCCCTTAATAAATTCGAAAAAAAAACTGAGCGAAGCTTATTTGGTGGTATGGTTCTCAAAAAATCTGAAAATATTTCAATAGAAAGTTCTTATGTAGGTATGTATACCATTAACTGATCCAAATTTCAAAAATGTAATCAACATGGACTTTTTTGAAAAAAAAAGGATGTCAAAGCTTGAGTCACACGATGCCAAGATGCTATTGAGTTGACACCTGTGGAAAATACATATAAAAGTTCCAAGTTTCATTTAATTACCAGCAATCGTCAGAAAGGTGAATTTTTCTTTAAAATCGCTATTTTTAATTTTTTCGGGATAACTCAGGAACGAATCAAGATAATGGAGAATTTCTTTACTGATTCTTAATTAGCTTCAAAAAGAGAAACTTTTCTCAAATTTAACCAACTGTCCACCTCTTATAGTTTCCGAGATCCCAATAGTAGGACAACACCCTGTATATCCAGAGGAACTGTTCTTTCTAAGTGTCAGGAATCACCCCTTGAATTTTGTGACACTATTTAAAACTAGAGGAAACTTTAACTAGGTATAACTTCCAAAAATGTCTGTTCATGCTTCGGTTATAAAAATTGACAATTTTCTAGTACTGCTTTCCAATTTGTAATAATAATAATAATAATTTGTAAAAAAGAAATGAAAATCCATCTCAACTGAATTCAACGGTAATAAAATACGTCTGGATGCCTGTCGTGTGACTCTAGCTTTAACATATTTTTTCAAAAGGGCCCATTTTTGAAAAACCATTTTTTTGTGTAAATATGCTATGGGGTGCTACAATTCAATATGTCGACCGCAAAAAATAAATAACAGTTAACTTTCGTTGCTCAAAACCTCGCTCAAGTCCTAAACGCCTTAATAAAGGATAGGTGAAAGTGAATTTTAGTTCAGATGTTTTGTTGGACAAATAACTATTTTTGCAATGACCAATGAGGATTGTCTTTTTTAATGAAAAATCGTGTTTAATTTAATGGTTATTTTTTTAACAAGGCAGAAAATGATAGATTTACTGCCTCGGCAGTTAGGTATTTATTCGCTAGCCGAGGCGATGGAAACCTGGCAAGGTAGTAAATCTACTGTTTTTGCCGTATTGGACACACTTTTTTTTTTTTTACTAGCTTACTTACTATGTAGAAGTCAATTAGTACTGGCCTAGGCACTATACATATATAGGCAGCTGCAAAAGTGTGAGTAAAAATGCACTTTTAATAACAGCGACAAAAAGTTACTTTTTTGACTGAAAATACTGCGTAGGTAACCATTAACTATTTTTAAAGATTTTTGACAAAATTTCATTTCATCTTGCAGTTTATCCATCAATACATCAAGTAATGTTGCCAATTAATGCAAATATAGATACTGAAAAATCCTATTTTCGCTTAACTTTTTGATAAAGCATCTCGCTATGTGCCCCATTGGGGAGGCTCATTATTATTATCTTTGTTAAATATACAGCATCATATAATATTATAACATGTGCAAAAGTGGTAGAAAAAATCACGTGACAGTCTTATGGCTGAGGCTTTTGGGACATACAGAGTGCGGAACCAGAAATTTTCATATACCGGGGTGTCAACGAAACCAGGCTCAGCCCTCTCTTTTTCGTATTTATTAAAACATTCGAATGAAATTTGACATTTAGAAAGATTTTGTATTAAATTCTGAGTATGACAGAATATATTTTTTTGAATTTCCTATTTCATGTTTCTGAAAAACTTGATTTCTATTTCTTTATCTAGAGTGCCATGACCTCAAACAATTTCCAAATCACTAATTTTTTTCTAATGGATCAATAAGGACCTGTGGATTAAAACAAAGTCAAATTAGATGGCAATTGTTTTAATTTTACAACGGCCTTAACTATAAAATTTTATCCCTAACAAAATCTACCTTTTATAAAACTGTATTAGCCACCCTTGATCCATCTGAAAAAAATTTGCAATTTGGAAAAAACTGCTTTGCATTAATTTTATTGCTCCCGAGAATGACGTTTATAGTACGAGCCGTAGGCGAGTGCCACAAATCATCCGAGGGAGCTATAATCATTACATACGAATAGAATATTATGCTTTATCCACGGGTTTTAAAGCGATAATGAGTCCATTCTGCAACACCTGCAGATAAAGATTTTTAAGTAAAAAAAATGAGCATACTTTTGAGCTAAGTCTCTGGCTGAGGTACATAATTAAATAGCTGAAACCAAAATAATGTGTAAATGTAGATATTTACATTTATTATTTATAATATGGTAATTATGGGATAAGGACTGTGAATTAATTTGGTGCCATTTATAGCATTCTATGGTTTTCCAGATAAGAGAAATGGCCATGCGAATGCAATAAAGCTTGACTAACGAAGATTCTTTCTTACAAGACAACGATATAAAAATGGGTATTGTTTCGGATGGGTGATCGAGCAGTCTAAGTGGAAATGCATTGAACTTATGTGAATCCTCATCATCAAAACACAAAGAACAACAAAACTAATTACAGAAATTCTTATAAAAAGCGTTATCTCGTCCGTTATCGGCAATTTTAACGCTCGGTTCGAAACAATATCTGAATAAATTAATAAATTACGCATTAATTACATTTTAAACAACTGACATGTACTTCGAATCAATTGTATCGTAATTAAAGCGAGACTGGTCGCAGACTGGCCGCGGCGTTGTCCGTCTCGTTCCCACGTGGAGAAAGGGTAGGCGAGGAAAACTCGTGAGGAAGTCGCCGACGCATTCAAGCATTACCGGATATGACTAGCGCAGTCATAAGGACATGGTACAGTGGTCGCACAACGAGATAGACCATTAATGATGGACAAAAAAAATTCAACACTTGAAGGTTTCTTCCCCGGAAAATTTATATCAAGAAAAGATCCCAGATCCCACAAGGATTAGATATTTTAGGGTATTAATAAATCAAGTATCAATAGTTCTAACCCTTTTAGAATATTTGAATAGTTAAATAAACAAATTATGATTCGGAATGATGGTGCAGATGGGTAAAAGAGTCCCTCGGATTCGGTCCCACACTTTGCATATTGCCAGAGCCACTGATGGTATTCAAATTAGGGCTTAGTGGGTCTCAATACATTCGATGATATATTATGAATGGTTTATGTCCTTGAGGCTATATGAAAAAAGAAGATTTTGGTCGGAATTTGACCCCGATTCAAAGGACTCATTCAGATGCGCTTCATAATGATAGGACATCCGATAGGGTTGCAGGTAGGGTCGCGCAGGGGTCGTCCTACGACTTCGATGCACGTTCGCTTTCTCATTTATTTGAATAATCCGTCGATATATTTTTTTACAGGCATTTGGTAAAAAAGGGTTTGGGTATAAAGCATTTTGGCTGCCAGCAGCTGCTGAAGAGTTCAACGGAATAAGAAAAGTGATGGACAACAGAACAAACATTTTTTCAATTATTTTGCTTCTTCCTGATGGCGAAAAGTATGTGCTTCAGAAGGGTTGATGACGTTAAGCACATGAACTTTTCTTTAATTTTTTATTATAAGGTCGGCCGTTACCTAATTAGAACTTTAAGGCTTTTTCTGTTTTCTTCCAAAATAGTTGCAAGTTCCAAGTTGACATTGATGCCATCAACATTAATGTCATATGTGGATAAACAAAATGGGAAATGGCAAACGTAAAAAATTAACAACTGGAACCTTCTAACTTTCGTGAATCATCCAATCCTATCACTTATAAATTTTAATCCACCAGTCTGTGTTTCTGTAATTTTTCAAAATTTTGAATTTTTTTGCTAAAAGAACACTAAGTTTTATTGCATTCTTGGACACATAGTTTGAAGACTTTCTTCATGTGCTGCTAAAAACAAATGGGAGTCATCTTTCAAATTCCTCAGATGGCGTGCACTTGTCGTTGGCCGATTACCACCAAAATCAAGTAAATTTTCCTACTTTCTATAAGTACCTAAATTTTACTCCACCAACCTTAAGGCGTTTTCTGGAATTTCTCAAAATTTCCCGATCTATTGAAAAAAGGGCATCAAGTTTGAATATATTCTTGGAAACAAAATTTGAAGACTTTTCATGTGCTGACAAAGAAAGTGGAAACTTTTTAATCAAATCTAGAAGTCGATGTGTCAAAATGGCACTTGGCGTTCACCGAATGCCACCAAAATTAAATCGATTCTTCGCCGGGTTAGGGTATCTCTACTTATCAAACTTCGGCCAAATCGAAAAGTAGTTTTGGGACATAATGAAATATTATGAAATTTTGAATTTTCTGATTTTATGCGGAAAAGGCACCACGTGTGAATATATTTTTAGATAAAGGATTTCTGTATTGGTTGTGGGGGGTTAAAATTAACCAAATTTTCATTATACCTAATGGATTATTAGTTTAAGGGGAAGTTTTACCTGTGGAATGTGTTGAGGTTGGACCTTATAGTCTTTTCATCGGAAGTTTTACCGCTGGCAAGTAGTTTAAAATATATGAGAGCACTTTTTCGAACGACATTTCATTAAAATGTAGGTACCAAAATAAATGATATATAAAATTTAATCCATTCGTTTCATATTGTATTCAAAGTTGTTCTACACATCAGTAATCCATGAAACTTTTTTCCTGTATTAGCATAATACTAATTTGTCAAACTGACAGGAGAAAAATTTCTAAATCTTTTATGTCAGTGCTGTCATTTATGAATACATTACGCTGTGCTAGAAAATCTATGTTGTTCCAATTACTTTAATAAAATCCAATTTAGGTGAGTCCGCCTTTGATTTGCGTCGATTTGGTGTCTCCGAGGGCTTTTTCCTTTTTTAACAGAAAAACAAATCTTCTTTTAACAAAAACGTTAACATAAAATTCAAATTAATCAATGATGGGGATAATTTTGCTGCAACTGTCTTGTTGCCAATTTATCACCAGATTTCCATGGCCTGCCGGCGTGTAGAATAAGTTTGAATTCATTATAAGTATAGTTATTCAATAGTCAGCAACAAAAGTTTCACAGCAAAAAAAGCTATACAATCAACTGCTATACAAAGTTTTTGAGACAATTCACTGATGCTTCATAGGAATATTTATTCGGAAACTATAGCGATGCTACCAACCTTTTAGAACTATGGGCTGAGATCCTCAGCTATAACACAACAATGAGTCATTCCGCAGTACCAACGCGCAAAAAATCTGAGTTGTCTTATATTGGAATAGAAAACTGTCAATACTAATAATAACTAGAGCCCGGATTTCTAGCTATAACGCTATTTGTTAGTATTAAATAGCAGATCAAAATATCCTTTAGGGAGTCCGAATTATAACGAAAGCATTAATTGAGTCAAATTTTTGTGCTTATTTTGCTTTTTTCCGAGTTTTGTGCTTATTACATTTTTTGTGCTTTTTTGACCTTTTTCTGCTTTTTAAGGACCTATTTTACAATTTCTCTAGCACAATAAGAGCATTTGCCCACTCTACCATATGGGGTAAAATTTTCGAATCTCTCGAACTGTTTTGCATGCGGTGTTACTAGGCAACCGCCAATGAGATTGCATCTACTTTACTGATTCCACATACGAAACTGTTAATATTCTCTTCAGACCGATGAAAACTAAATTTAACACATAGTTAATGACAATCACTTTGAGGTGACTTGTTATAAAAATGGATATGTGTATAATAATAATAATAATTGTGGCGGCCAAGTCGTTTTCTGTAGAAATCGCAGGAATCATCAACGTTTGACAAAAAAGTGCTGAAAATTAAATTAGAGTTATCAGTGCTGAAATAAACGCAGGTGATCTTTCGGGTTCAAGCAACTCTGCTCATGTGAGTATGTAATCGTGCTGTCAATTAAGGACGAAGACACAAAATTACAATTCCAGTTACACCTTACGGAAAATTCCGCCTTTTTTCACGAGGAAATTTCCGACAGGCTCTAAAAATTGAACGCACGTCAAGCAAAGGTGGAAGATGTGATTTCTGTGAAAATTTCAAGTTTAAAAACCGCGAAGACGATGCGGAGATGATGAATGGCCGGTTAACGTTGTAATTAAATTAACCAACAATTCGTGTCACCATTGAAACGGTTGTAAAATAATTCCTAACGATCGGCGGCGATGCACCTGTTCGATATCTATTGATGAGTACTGACGTTTCCGGTGCCGGTTAAAGACAGTTTAATTCCTTTTAAAAATACATCTGTTAGAACTTATAAATTGATTATAGACAGTTGTTGGGGCGGAAATAGAAACGAAAATATTGCGCGATCTCGTAATTGATAAAAAACACGCTATGTCGATGGAATAAAATAAATAAACTTTTATACGGAAAAAAATCCTCCGGGAATTATATTATTGTGATGTTCGTAATTAATTTTACAGTAACCCTAACCTATAGATGTCCGTTAGATTATCTAAGCACGAGATCTCCAAATGTTAAAAATTGGACAACTGGCGTACATTAACACTGATATCAGACCCCGATAACGCATGTTTTATATTCCAATAATTATTAGCCGCGTATTTTTCGCCTTGTTATAAACACAACCCCCATCATGAATATTTATTTGGGGGTTCGATGGCAACAAAAATCAATGATTGCGTGGAATATTCCTGCTTTATTAGTGCCTACGTTACTCATGGATTAGGGTAGTTGTCGGTGACCAAAAAATCTGCGACCAGTTGTCCATGGCCTATTCTATACAGGGTTCGTAATTTTTCGATGCTCACCATTGGGATCTCCTAAACGGTAAAAGATACAGGGTCGGTTAAATTACAGAAAAGTTGCGCTATTTGTTGATGATTAAGATTCTAAAGAGAATTCCCCGATATTTTGATTCGTTCCCGAGTTATCACAAAAAATATGAAAATTGCTTATTTAAAGAAAAATTAATATCTTCCTAACGATTGATGTTGTTCAAATGAAACTTGGAAATTTTATATCTTTGACAGCTGTCAATTGAATACCATTGACAGCTGTCAATTGAATACCATTGACAGCTGTCAATTGAATACCATTGACAGCTGTCAATTGAATACCATTGACAGAAATTTTCTAGGCCCTGTAGATTTTGAATAACGACAGTCAACTTTTGATTCTTTTATGGCCGCCATATTAAATTTTAACACCATCAAATGCACAAAAAAATTGGCTTTTCAAAAATGTACTCAACATGAACTTTTTTGACAGATGTCAGAATTTTAAAATTGGTAGGAATAATTTACAAAATTAGCCTAAACTTAGATGACAAATGTTTCCAAAAAAAGTACGCAGACTTCTTCAATCTCTTATAGCATGTGAAAACAATTGAACTCAACAGTAATAAAATACGTCTTGCGGTCGTGTAACTCGGACTTCCACATATTTTTTGAAAAACGTCCATGTTGGTTATATTTTTGAGAAGCTAATTTTTCCGTGTATCCGGCGGTGTTAAAATTCAATATGGCGCCCATAAGAAAAAGAAAAGTTGACTGTCTTTATTCAAAATCTAGAAGGCCTAGAAAATTTCTGTCAATGCCATTCAATTGACAGCTGTCCAAAATATGAAAGTTCCAAGTTTCATTTAAATAACAGCAATCGTTAGGCAGATATTAATTTTTCTTTAAATTGACAATTTTCAGATTTTTTGTGATAACTCAAGAACGAATCAAAATATCGGCGAATTCTCGTCAGATTCTTAATCGCCATGGAATAGCGCAACTTTTCTGTAATTTAACCGACCCCGTATCTTTTACCGTTTAGGAGATCCCAATGGTGAGCATCGAAAAATTATCCACCCTGTATATAAATTAATTAATGTTTTATTAAACTAGATATTTATAAATTTCTGTACAGTTCCATGTCGGTTTATTGTCATGAACATATTTTATATTATAGACGGCAATATCCAGCTTTTGTATCTATTATACGTGAAAAATGCATAATTATTTAAGAAATTATGGTAGAACCTTATTTGCGAGGATGGTTCCTTCCACGAATATGTTAGTTCGCTCCTGAGTTATTCGGAAAAATGTGAAAATCGCAATTTCAAATAAAAATTAATATCTCCCTAACGATTGATGCCATTTAAATGAAACTTGTAGCTTTTGTATTTTTGACAGCTGTCAATGGAATGATATCAACAAAAAATTTCTAGGCCTTCTAGATTTTGAATAATGACAGTCAACTTTTGATTCTATTTATGGCCGCCATATTGAATTTTGACACCAGTGATACAGAAAAAAATTGACTTTGCAAAAATATAATCAATATGGACTTTTTTGAAAAATCCTCAAAATTATAAAAGTGGTATGAATAATTTGAAAAAAAGTAAAAATAGTAAACTAACTTTCTTAATCCCTTTTGACGTTTAAAATAATTAAATTGAAAATTCAATAAAATAGGTTTTGATGTCGGGGAATTCTCTTCAAATTCTTAATCACAAGAAATAGCGTAACTTTTCCCTAATTTAACCGACTCCGCATTTTAAAGGGTTTAGGAGATGCCAATGGTGAGCAGTGAAAAAAGAACCATCCCTATATGAACCCACAAAAATTTTAAGTTGATATTCCAAAAAAATTAAGAAATGGCGAAGTGTTACATGATGAGTTGCTTAACACTCGGTATACGTATCCCACTACTTACCCATTATGACGGGTGTCCAAAAAAAACCGAACGAAATATTTTTGTAAATAACTCAGTAATTTTTTAACCGATTTGAATTAGCGTGGTCTTAAATTAAAGCTAAAGAATCAGACTATCGATTTGTGCAAGAAACGATGCTTGTTTTAAGGGCTTACTTTAGATGCATGGGGATTGATTTTATATGATTTTTAAAAAATCTCGTGTCTTGGGGCCATTGTTATTCATTGTTACTTTTATCATTGTCATTCTAAATATGAAAACACATATTTTTGAAATAATCGCAGAGAATTAATGCTTAAACCAAATTTACTTCTGAAAAGATATTCTTAAAGAAAAATTAACGTACTTCAAGATTATGCGAGTCTCATAACGATTAGTTCTTAACTGACCAATCCCGACGCACCTAAAATGAAACTTTTTAACAAGTATAACTAAGGCCACTACTGCAGCGCCATGTGTGATAATTTCCTAGTCAGTTTGAAAGCGTGATTCTTTAACTTCAATTTAAGGGCACGTTATTCAAAAAATATTTCGTTCGGTTTTTTTATGACACCCGTTATATTTATTTGTACCTCACCTTCGTTTTCGGGGTTTACAGTTTCCTAGCTTGCGATTTCACAAGGTGAGCAATATCAAGAGAGGTTAACGTCTTGTCTAAATTTCCGACTAGAACCCATCACGAAAGAGTAAAAGTGAATCGTTTGCTGGAAATTCGCTCTCGCCCTGAAAATAGAGAGGCGAACCCCGCAGCAGAGAGGACAGGACAATAGACAGAAGTGGCGACTTTTGAAATTTACGGTCTTAATGCAATTCTCAATTAGTGGGGTAATAGCTCGGGTGTACACTGTACTAAATGAACTATTGCCTGGTGGAATTTAGTTTTGTGACCGGAGACTGTGTCACTTGTGGATTTATCGTCGTGAGCCCAGTCGTTTATTTACCACCACCACGCCACCCCCACGATCAATTAATCGCAAGCGTAAAAATTACGGAAACAGAGGGAATAAGAGACGTCGATGTTTTAATTAAGGCTGACGATCAATTTGCATTCAACCCTCATAGATAATTCGGCAGCTGTTTGAAAGAACTTACCTCTAAGAAATTTAAAGGGTTTACCATCTGTTACTTGATATTTCCCTTCGCCTTTTTAATCAAACGGGGACGATCGGTCTTCAATTACAATGGTAGAATTAACTATGCATGATATTTAGTGTTATAATCAGACTTGGAAGATGATTTAGGTTCGTTTTTCCACAACTGGTTTATTTGCATACGTGCATACATTAATAACAAATACAATAACAAGGGTGGTGTGAGAGAATCGGAAATTATTTGGATCACGATCATGAGAAAGTCCGTTGAAGAATTAATTTCGCAGGATTTTAAATATCTACCATAAATCTGTCAAGAAAGAAGTGTTATTTTTAAGGCTTGATATATCTCCCCTAAAAATCGGTGGAAAAATTAAATTCCACCAAAAAATATTTATGTTTCGTGTTATCCTGATCCTTAAAGGTGGGTGCGGCAAAAAATCGGATCAGCCCGAGAAATTAACTAACAGACTTCGAGATCGCTGGGGAAGCTCCCCGGTTTCTACAAATCATCCACTTTTTTCGATCCAACCCTTCCTCTCTAGTTTTAATTGTTTTAAAGCACATTGCCAATTCCTGAATTCCGAACCCCGTTCACACAGAACGCAATTAAACCCAATAATCTTGCCAGCAATTCTTCTTCCCTTTCTCCCCATGAAATTTTTTGCGTCTGAGTTGTGTAAAAGCAGCTTTAGCCAATAACAGTAATAAGGGCATATGGAACAATAATTATCTTCGCAATTATATATACGTTATCGCCCTTTCTATTTCTCCGTTAATTTCCGAAACACTCAAAATATTGGATTCATCAAGCAGTAATTACCAAAACGTTCACAGTTTTTAGTACAGTCTTCCACGTAACGTGCACTTATCGGGAAAGTAAAAAGTGCAAATAAAAATACCGTAAAACATTAGTTATTACCTTATTAATACTGATTTGACCATATTTCAAAAATAGATAAAAAACCTTCATAAAATATTTATGGGGAATTTTGAGTGTTAGTTACTTTTCGAAAATTTATGGTTTGAAATAAAAACACAATATAAAAAGGTTATAGAAAGCATGCACGTGAAGGATGATACAAAGTGGTTTAGTTCCATGTATTAGGTACTACTGTCAAAACCGAAGCTGTGAGAGGTGAAATTATGACAATGAAAACTATGAAATAATGACTTTTGTTAGTTTATTGATGATTATTTACAAACTGCCTTTTAAACCAATGAATGAGACTCATTTTAAATCTTCTATTCAATCAAATTCATTTAAGAGTGGTTAATGCATTTTGTTGCAGTTTGCACGAGTCATTTAATCGTTTCGTCGACGACTTGATCTTATTTCCTAATCTCAAACGTCAATGAACTATAAAGGCTATTAGGAACTCGGAAACCAAAAGAGATCGGTTAGATAGGTTAGATTAGAGAAAAGTTGCGTTTCTTAGGGTAATTAAGAATCTGTAAAGAATTCTTCAATATCTTGATTCGTTCTTGAGTCATCGGGAAAAAACTGAAAATGGCGATTTTAAAGAAAAATTTACATCTTTCTTTGATTGGTGGTATTCAAATGAAACTTGGAACTTTTATATTTTTGACTACTGTCAATTCAATGGCATTTGCAGAAATTTTCTAGGCCATCCAGATTTTGAGCAACGATAGTCAACTTTTCTTTTTCTTATGGCTTCATATTAGGTTTTAACGCGATTGACCACAACAAAAAGAAAGAATAAAGAAAAAAGAAAAAAGTAGTTGCCCAAAAATGTAGCCAACATGAATTTTTTTGGCAGATCGTCAAATTTTGAAAATTGCTATGAATAGTTTGTAAAATCAGCCTAAACTTAGATGAAAAACGATCGCCAAAACACTACACCGATTTTTTCAATTTTTCAATCTCTTATGACATGTGAAAATAATTGAATCCAACGGTAATACAATAAGCCTTGGCATGGTGTGACTCAAACTTTGACATATTTTTTCAAAGAATTCAATATTGATTACATTTTTTAAAAGGTAATTTCTTTGTGCATCCTGTGGTGTTAAAATCCAATATGGCCGCCATAAGAAAAACCCGATTTAAAAAATCATACTTTTATCAGAATCAAGCGTTTAATTTGCGGAATAATCTTACGGAATACCACTTGTGCATCGCTATTGCAATCGGCTGAATTTTTGAAATAATTACTAAATTTTTGTTGACGTATAGGTAAAACAATTCGAACTAAAGTTATTTATTATCGAAGATTAAAGCCCTTGAGCGAAAGCTTTCGACCTTTCATCGGATTAATAAATGACAATTTAGTTCTCATTATTTTAGTACCGGCAACAAGCTTTCGTAATCATTTTCAAAATTTAACCGACTAAATAGCATGCACTTGTGGTATTATAAGCGATTATATTTTTAGCCATAAATTGTCAATTACAGTTGGACTGATCACTTATTTAATTTTATTTCAATCACATATTCCTCATCAAGAAAAAAATTAAAAACAAGACGAATAATTCACGCGCGAGCAAGTTTTTTAAAAATTAATACATGTTTTTTTGGCTAAACAATTATTTTAGGTATTATCAGACATTATACGGTGAATAGTGGGTAGCAGGTTTAATCGGATTAAGTTTCAACTTCCATAACCTTCACCCTTTCCTTATACATGATGAAGACATTTTCCAGTTTCGGGGTGTACAAACTGGTCCTTAAAAGCATCAGGAGCCAACTTCACGATATAACGCTAAATGAATGACCATGTTTTAAAATATAATATAAAATATTATCACTTGTAATAAACACACCTACCAACCTACCCATGCCTCAATGAAATAAAACCAGATACGAACCACTCATACTTGTTTATTTTTGTCGTATATTTTTCAATGACTTGTAGCTAGATATTATCACCGTACAATGCGTGCCAAGAAAAATGATGATGATTATTAGTTGGCAACACGCATAAAGCACACACAAGATGCAATTTTACACTGATAGCCATACATTCAAATGGGGCAGTTAATTTTTAGGGATTTGGTTGTACAGTGTAACGTAATAAAGATCAGCGGTCCTAAAGCACCGCACCATATTGTCATTTATCCAGATAGTGACCGAAGTACAACATTTTTGCAATAAAACCAACTCAACTGGAAAATTAAATTTCGCAAATGTTCCACGCACATTAGTTTTTGTTCCTGTTTACTGCTGTGTGTTTGTCGCCATTTAACGTTCGGATGCCAAATTATAAGAGAGTAGGAAAAAACATCTTGATCCTTGAAAGGACTATAAATTTCGCTATATTCAGTTAATCCAGAAATTACGGGAATTTATCGCGTTGGCTGCGTCGGAGAGGGATTTGCGGTCTCAATAATGAATTAATTTATTTTCTGCAATCGGTTTAATAAACTTTAGTTACTTATACCTGGATGGAGCCGTGCCAAGCTTCGCTCGTTTTTAATATTTATCGAAAAAATCGCCGATTCTTAGTCACAACAAATAATAATAGAAGTTCTAAAATATGAATCTTGGAACAAAATCGGGTTGATTATAAAAATACATATTTATAGATTTTTATGTTTTTATCAAGGTTGAGTCAGGTATATTTCGTTTAAGTGGTGGATCACCGATTTTAATTGAGACGTCCATTTTGGAGATTGGCAACAATTTTCTTGTCGACATAATAATTCAAGTTTAATTTGCATACTTCTTGCTGATGTTAATTTATTTGGTGAGATTTATTAAAGAAGCTGTGTTTAAGTGCTATTTTTGGAATTACCTATTTTGATATGCCTACGGCTGGACAGGAGGAGAAACATCGGGAGAAACCATAACGGGGATTATTGGAAGAAAGAGGAATAAATTGCTATTTCAGGAGTGCTAAATTTGTTGTATGAAGCACTATGGAGGTTGATATCTATTCCCAAGATATAAGTTTTTTCAAAAGTAAATTGTGAGGCCATGAAAATGTTCATGACGTTAAGTAGTTATTGTAAGAAAAATCCTCTTTCTAAAATTGTCCTACATTACCATGACTAGAAAAGAAGGATCGTAAATTGTAAATAGTTATGTATAGTTTTTAAAAACGGTGCTCAGGAAATCGATTACCAAAATGCGAATAACAAAATCTTGACTTTTTCTCTGCCCGTGATACGTATACAATGTATCTGGTGCTACAGCTAAAACTACAGGAGATACAGAGATGAAATTTGGCATTAAACATATTTTGTGACTATAAGGGATCTCTGATGATGGCTCTTTTACTCAAGGGATTCTGGTTCGATTCCTGTTAAGGGAATATATATTTTTTAATTTCGACTTAACAAGTTAATAAGTGGTTGTCCAAGCAGTGAATGTAACTAAATTCATGACATATCTACAACTCCTATTCTCATTGATCAAATGCGCCGAGCTCACTAAAACAGTAGGTACACACACAATATAACCTGAGAATTTATAAAAAAATGAAAATTGTGCCAAAAGTGAGCAAAAATTTTGATCTTTTAACTTAACAAAAAATTACTTTTTTAAATTATAGTGTTCATTTTCAGCTTACTTTTATTTAATTCCAACAAAAGTTTTTTTCCCATTTTCCCAAAAAAAATGCGACTGTTGTAACCTCACCATACCACATTTTTTTACCTGCCTTAAATAGAAAATCAAGCTGCCCTTATCCTGTTAAGATGTAATGTGCATATTCCTATTTAGTCCGCGAAACTTCCCGAATATTTGGCTCAAAACATAATGGGCACCTACAAAGTGCCCACTGAATATGTAGGTATGCCAAATTTCATTTCAAAAAAATACAGCAGAGAAGCGGCTGGAACCTCCCCATCGCTTGTGGATCTTTGATTTCTCTGTAGATGTCAATTCAACAGAAAAATGTTTTTGCTTCTCGTCTGTGACTAATTTCGCAATTGTCTGAGAAATAACATCACCTCGGACATCACCCATCACATTTGACAATATGTTCCTTTTAAGGTTAATATTTTGCCACTTTTCTGACAATAACTGCCAGTTTACGTCATCCATTGTCAGCCCGCTCCCTTTTAATGAGAAAGATTTTTTCTCTATTTTCCACTGAAATGGCAGAAACTGTGAATACATTTTTCGAACCAGAATTTGATCGGTTTTCTAGTGGCGACATAAAAAAGGAAACGGGTCACCAATCCCCATGTACCAAACTTCAGTAAAATCGATCCAATAGTTTAGGCTATAATGTGCTTTTAGTGTTATTACAAAAATTTTAATTTTTTTCCCAAATGGTGCTAAAACGGTACTTGCCGTGGGTCGATTTCCTCCAAAAAAATTTCAGCTCTTCGACGTGTACATGTGCAAAGTTTCAGGCAAATGGGTCCAGAGGTTTGGGCTGTACCGTGTTTTCAAAGTTCGTAAAAAATTTTGAATGTTTCAAATTTTGTCAAAAAGGCACTAAGCTTGAATACATCTTTAAAAGCAGAATTTGAAGGCCTTTCTTATGGTGATGTGAAAAATGGGGGTTTGCATTTAAAATTTAAAAGTTGATGTTCCAAAATGGCATTTCCGGTTGCACGATTGGCTCCAAAAGCTTTTGAGATCTAAGTTAGATTGTCAGATGCCCACGTACCAAATTTCAGCCAAATCGGTCTGGTAGTTTTGGCTGTGGCGTGTTTGCAAACGAATGTACGGTCGACACATCTTTAAAACCACTTTTTTGGGTTCCCGAGACTTCTGGTGTTATCTCAAATACGAAAATTTAGTGATTGCAGTCTTTTTTAAGTGGTGGAGTGGAGTAGGGAGGTTATAAATGAACTGAAAGACAGCTCAAAAGAAATAACGAAAATCCTCTGAAAACGAACATTACACTTTCTTAGAAATTGTCCATTCGAAGGACAGATGTTTCGAAGAGCTGCCCTTTCCAATTAGATTTACAAGAATTGTCCGGATGCCGACAAATCTATGAGACAAATAAATAGAAATTTCTACTCTTTAATGGAAATACTGCCTTTGAGTTGAAAATAACAGTATTGAGCGTTATTCAGGATTTAAAAAATAAGCGCCCGAAGGGGAATTGAACTCGGCATGGTAGGTGTTATACGCTATACATACACGTTGAGCTAAGCAAGAGACGTTATTGGCAGATTATTTTCCAATAATTTCTTCTTCTTGTTAAACAATTAATAATGACAAACCCCACACCAAAAATATGGTTTCAAAATCTGATGTTATTTGCCTTCTCTTACAGCTATCCGTCCATTCGAGGCGTGTAATTTCCCGAACAGGGTCCTCCTCCTCCAGTGTTTATTAACCCCAAAGTGTTGTCTGAGGTAAGACGGAAACATGTTTCATTCGAACTGTATTGTCTCATAGATTTATAAGGTAATTAGCGTTCTGTACAGGTAGGGACCGCAGTAAAATTGGCCGCTGCAGGAATCGATGTGGAAACGCACGTGAAGCGCGCCAAAGACGGGACAAGTGGCGTGCGGCCTCGAGGAGATCTCTCGTCAGACAATTGTGAAGAGTCTTGTGTTGGTCCCTCCATCACTATCAGATGAAGTGTGTCCTAATGAGCAGCGCTCGAGGCTTTTCCCCTTTTCGCAATAATAAAAACAATACCGGTCATATGAGTTTTCGAATATTTCCATCATGCATCAAGCGGCCGCAATCTTCAAACACCCACTTTATTTGTGTCCCCCCGATGCAGTTTCAGATAGCTCCACGACATTCTTGGCAGACATCGCCGAGAAGCTATTATCGAAGACAATAACATACAGACTGCACCTCCACATACATTAATAACTCGACGGTATTTCTGGACGCATCAAAACACGGCTAATTATTTTATGTGTGCGAAACATTGTTCATTTGCTCGGTGCCGGCCATGTTAACGATTTTCCACTTTAAACTAGAAACAATTATAGGTGGATGAGTTTCCTAAGTTGCAGGCTGGCTAACGTTTGTGTACTTTCTGCATAACCGAGTAATTGTTATGAAACTGTTTAATCAGAGCTGTCCTGCTTGAATAATTTACACGTGTTTTATTTTTCAAGCTGGGATTGCCTCATGTAAATGGGTGTCTCCCTGTACTCCACCCATCAAGAAACGTCTTTCATCACATCCTTTAAAAGGATTTCAGTAAATTCTTCATTAAAGAAAATATCGTTTAAAGGTGATCCAGGTTGAAGCTTCTTCATACCCAGAGTAAGGTAAAGTTGGGAGTGTTGGCCCTCTTAAAAAATGTAGGGTTTCATTTTCAAGAGAGAATGTTATCCAACTCAACATACCTAGCAGTCACCTGTTCCTGTTTCCTAACATGAATATGTAGCGTTATCGACTGCTACTGTCAGTTTATATCAAAAGTTCTGAATTTTTGGCATTTGCTAGAGTACCGTGTAAAAGCGATAAATTTCATTTTGCAACCTCCCACGAACTCCACCAACATTACCAAAAATGCAGAAAATGTGTCTTATATAGTTTGCAGAAAAAAATTGGGATTGGGATTTATTTTCCATTGGGCCTTGACAAACAAATAACTATTTCTTGTGTTATTTATCAAAACTTTATTCAAATAAAAATCGTATACTAAAGGGTTGTATCCGGCTGTCTTTCTTCCATAAAAAATTAGATTACAATAAGCACCCATTTTGATTTTCAACTATTCCCTTAGAGGAATCATTTTGCACCACTTTCCCCTATGTTAACAAACAAAAAGTTTGAAAACCATCATAGTTCAGTTGTATTAGAATTTTTTCTATGCAAATGTGGAAATAATTAGAAGACAATGGTTTTTTTGCTTTAAGAGCTCTACTTTATGTGCCGTTTAACATACTAAAAGTTCTGATGACAAATCCTATGTGTGGGTTAGTCGCAATCTTCAAAAAATGGTAAGAAGTAACGATATTCTCTTATATTGTTCAATGGCAGATAATGCATTGTTATTTATCTATCTGCCAATTTTGATATACCATACAACAGTGATACTCTACCTTAATATTAATAGTCACAGAATTAGAAGAATGAGTAACATCTCGAAAAATATGTATAAAAGACTGTAAATGAATGAGCCATTTTGTCTGTATTTTTCTGTGCACATTCCAGAGTGCACTCATATGTTAATTCATTAATGCAATACATGCAACTCGATTGAATAAAGCAGCAAGTAAGTATTCCTACAATTATCATTAATTCGTTTAATTACGCAATTTTTCTTAAATAAACCATCCTGGGAAACAGCAAACAATAAAAATACCTGCACACTTGATTAAATATTAGTCGAATAGTATTAATCCTAGGTATGCGGAAACGCCGGCTAAATAATAATCCCAGCTTCCTCAGAATATCAATAATTAGAAGAGGCCCCACTCAAAAGCTGCATGCATACAAGATTTTCCTAAGCACACACAGCTTGCAACAATGCCATTTCTAATGAGTAGATTTTTAATTGGACAACAACTGTCAAACGGAATACGCGATGCGACTCCACCTGACGCCGGGGTTAATTAAAACAATCCCAATTGTGTTGAAAAACGAAGTCAAGTAGCCTTCCTCAATTGCCCTGGCGAACGCCTTGGCAGAAGGTGATCGGAGGTGCGCCCAATTAATATAGCAGTCACATGCTTCACCCGCACTTGTATCCCGATTTCTATCGCACGCAAATGAAGGAGAATGGGATTATTCAGTCTCGATTATGTTGGAAGGAGATGGATTCATCCAAGTGGTGGTGGAGTGATCGAGGTGTTTGTCATGAATCTCGAAATAGCTTTGTGTGTGTCACGGATTGGACTAAATTAGAATTAGGCTCAGATAATCGGAAATCTTGTATTTATGGTGTCCATGTCTTATTTATACCTTGATCTGGACACCTACGGTTTGTTTCGCCTCCTGTGGCTCTTTGGCGGAAATTATTTTTTTATTTGCCCTATCACTATTGTGTTTATTCATGACGGTACGCATTTTGGTGTAAAATCAGTATTAAAATCGACAAAACGAATAGAATTAACCTCAGTGGGCACACGGACCTTATTTGATTTGAATCAAAACGAAAGTCAACGACGAATTATTAACGTTAAAATGACGATACATCTAATATACAGTATACAGTAATAATCGACTAATATAATGTTTCTCTTCCTTCCAATTCCATCTATTCTCCCTTTCTGTCTTCTCTTTCCTCTTCTCTTTTTTCCTTCGCCTTTTCTACTTCCTTCATCCATTCTAGTCCTGTTTCCCTTTCGTTCAATATGCAATTTCTCTCCCTTTCCTCTTCTCTCATTCCCACGCACTCTTTCAGCATATGTTCTATCGTCTCTCTTGCTTCCCCACATACTCTACACACTCTCCTTTCCTCCTCCATCCAGAACTTGTTTTCTTTTCCTCATTTCCACATCTACTGTAAATTCACGCTTCATTCCTTATTCCGTCCCTTCCAGGTGCTTTCTCTTCTTTCAGTTTTTTTGTCTGCCTCTTCACTTTCTCTTTTGTTATTTCTGTACTTTCTATTTCCTGCTCATTCTCTCCATCTTCTTCTCCCTGTTCTTTTTCTTCTTCTCCCTCTAGTAACTCTACAAAATGCCTTCTCCTATCTCTCTCTTTCCCATTCCATGTTCTCTTCCTTTTTTCCTCCCTTGGTTTATGTACTTCCACGCTTCTCTTTCTGCTCTTATACTTCTTATCCTTTGTTCGTCTTCTACCTTCACTTGTCTTTTCTTTTTCCTACATTTCTTCTTGTAATTTTCTTTGGCCATTAGGTATACTCTTCCCTTTTAGTTTTCCTTTTTTCCATTTCCTCTCCTCTGTTTGTTCGTCTTATTAAAAAATCTAAGCTTTTTTACTCAAAAATAAAATTCAAATTAACTAAAAATGAGACAGAGACCCTCTCATCAAACCTTTCATTCCAGCTTCCAATTAAGAAACTAATGATTATGCCTTTTCTTCAACCAGTTCCTCTAGGATTCTTCCTTCTTTATTTTCTGCTTTGTCTTTTGTCCTTTATTTCTCTCCTTGCTTTCCCATTGCATGCAAGGTTATGTGAGAAGGGGGAAGAACCTGGACCGAAAAGTCCAGGTTCTTTCCCCTTCTCACATAACCTTGCATTAAAGTCCCCTCCTCCCAATATATACTCTATTCTGTTTCCCTTCTTTTATTCTTTCTTCTAGTTTTTTTTTCATCACTTTCATGTCCCTGCTATACACTGTCATTATTTGCCATTTCCTATTATCTATTATCACGTTCTTTTCCATTACACGTTCTTCTTTCCTCTTTGAGTTTACTTTTATTTCTTTGATCCCTTTTTTTAAATTCCCACTTTTGCCGCCGCCTTTGTTTTTTTGTCTTATCGCTTCTTGCCAATTCCAACTGAAGTCTTTCGGTAATCTCTTTTGAGTAATTTTCCAACCTTCTTCCACCCATGTTTATGTTTATGTCTGTGTCGAATTCCTTAATATATTCTCATACTCTTCATCTTTGTTCCTTATTCCCGCTAGATTGATTGGTCCTTTTTCTAGCATTTTCTGAGTGGATGGTAAAGAATACTATGTAGTATTATGGTAGTATTATTTTTGCGAGTTATTGGTTCCTTTATTAGAGTTGTATTTTTGTTACTCTTATAAGTTAAGATTTAATATTGTTTATTATGTTTGTCATGGTTTTCAATGCAGAATCAGGATCATCCAGTGACTGTTTTCTGCCCTTTTGTTTGCGACCATTCGGTATTGAATTTACATTCTCGTTTTTCCACATTTCCTTCTGTTTCCTTTTTCCCCCTATAATTTTCTCCTTTCCTTTGCCCGCGTGTTTGTATCTTTTCCTTCCTCTTTTTCGTATATTGCGCTTATTATTTTCCTTTTCCTTTGCCTTTTCGTTTTTCCCATTTTCTCGCCAGTCCGTCTCTCATATATGCCGCATTCTTTTTTGGTTTACAAGTTTTTTGATTTTAGCACTTTAGTATTTCATCGTTAAAAAGTTAAAATATTCAACTAATAGTTGACGTCTAATTAGCAAATCAACGAAAATTTTACGTTTTAGAATTCCACCGGGTGAAATTTGGGCCCATCACTGTTTTGTCGGAATTATCAATGTTACTTGTTATATTTCTAAAATAAACGAAGATAAAATCAGACAAGATGAATCTCATTCTTTCGTTTATTTCCAGCAAAATAACTGATGAAATTCAAGGATGATGGCTCTCAGATAATAGAAGCGACTCCGATCCAAGCATGACAAAACGTGATGAGCATTTGATTCGCAATAGTCAACGTAAAAAAATATGGAAAACCTTGTCACGATTCCTACCTGGCCGTAATAATTAGCCGGAAATTATGCCGGTTTTAATTGTTTTCGCAATTTAAACGGCACGACGTCGTTTTTTTTTCCTGAGACATTGCCGTCCCGACGAGGAACAAACAACATAACGTTCATCCGATGTAATTAAATAATGCCCAACATAAAGGTAGAGGTAGCAACATACGGAATGAAAATATAATAACGTCTCGCCTAAATTCATTAGTAAAAATTTTAAAATAGGAATAGCAAACAAGAATTCCTTTTCCTCTATGCAAATTGCTTCTGTGTGGCCAGTGCCCACTCATTAGATTGGACATTACTAATTGTGGAGCGAAGGCGGCTGGGCATTTTCCACGTCGATGCTCACTTGTCGAACGACCGTCTTTGTGACGGTGCATCTAAAAAAAAACAATTTTCCTGTGCATTTTAATATCAGAGTCCACATTAATATTACGCCACACGCGTCCATTACTAAAACAAATGAGGGTTCGGCCGAGATTAATAATTTAATAATAAACCCCGGATTGACCTGTGGTCATTGTATTTTGAGGAATTGAACAAAGCTGTGTCAACAAAGGTAGAAACAAAAGTGGATGAATGTTTAATGGCAGCCAAGTTGTGTCCGAGGTTGATTTTGTTAATTAAAGTTTAGCTGCGAGAGCAAGAGATATTTGTTTACTTGCCTTAATTATTAATTTTTTTATGACAGGAACGTGATGCTTCGGTTAACGTGCGAAAAACGAAAATTCGAAATTATTAATGTCCTTAAAAGAAAACGTTCCTACTTTATCTAATTATATACAGGGTGTACGCGCGAAAACTTCGATCTCAAACGAGATGAAATATAAAAATTCGCTCGAATAGGTCGCCTTCCTTGGTCCCATTTTAAATTACATTAGGGCTCTTTGTGGTACATAATTAATTCTCTGTAAACTGAATTTTGGAGATCCATCCACTCGTTCTAAAGTTACAGCATAAACTTGAAGGATTTCTAGCAGGCCAAGAACCAGCGCATATTTTTCAATGTAACTATTGAACGAGTGGATGAATTTCAAAAATTCTATAATCAGTTTGCAGAGAATTTCAAACCCTTTCAAATGATGTATCACTAAGGGCCCTAATGTAAATTAAAATTTGACCCTGGAGGGCGCTGGAGGTGAACAAATATCAAAAATTGTCACAGCGTTGGATTGGCAATGAGATTAGCTTTCAAGTAGGGAGTTGCCTTTAAAATTTTGAAATGGGGGTAGGTGGGGGTTAGGGAATGAGTTGTGAATTCCGTCAAGCACGGATTTAAGTGAGGACCTGTATACCGATACACATAATTAAAAATTGACAATCTCGGTTCTCGGAAAGGGGAGACTACAGAAACTTGTACTTTTCACAGAATTTGTAAGTATTGCAATGAAGTGAAAAGTAAGCTTAAAAATAAAGTAGTGGTATAGGATTTTACAAAAAATACACGCGCGGAAATTTGAACCCGAGATACATGGGATGAAAGTCTGTTTCACATAAAGGAAGGTTGAATTTTATTTTTTTGGCCTTGAATCACTAGTACTATAATTTGTAAAACGAGATGTACCTACGGCCCGTTTTCAAGCTGTTTCCCGAAGGACCCTTGAGCATAGAAAGTGTCCAGTATCCACTGAATATGATTCCTACCAAATTTTGTCTCGATATCCTCAGTAGATAGTTTGAAATATACCTTGACCATAGACAAAGAAATATTTTTCTAAAACTGCTTGTTGAGATTTCTAGGACCCGAGTTTAATGTTTTGACAATAATAATAATAATAACAATAATATACAGAGTTGGTTGTATACCACTGAAATTAATCACACTTTCTTCATCATGCATGACTGTCATTTGTATTTGTATATTTTATTTAGTGCACTTTCAGTAAAATATTTTTTTCTGATGCCAAATTAGTAGGTACTCATGGTGATGGTTTTGAAAAAGTCTTTTAAGAGAACTGCCTATAGAACATAATTCTGTACCTTATGTTATGTATTTTATTGTATAGTTTCGTGAGTATAGGTACCCGTTTGAGGAAAATAGAAATCAGATGTGAGTAGGTGCAGTTGCAATGCAAATTCCCGTGAAAAACCCCAAAGAAGGGGTAGTAGCCGTTTCTCTGCTTTGGTTTCGAATATTTGACTATCATTATTCAAGGAAATTATAAGAATAGTTAGTACCCATTAGAAGAAGAAAAGTCAAACTAACTTTGTGGCAAAGTACCAATGTATAAACTGATAATACCAGAGTATTACCAGGTGTTCTATAGTTCAAACAGGTATAGGTATAACTTTAACCTGACGTTAAGTTTTGTATTACCAGTGTTATGCAGAGCGACAGATTGATTGATTGGTCCACCTGCGGTAGTAGAAAATTAAAACCTGCCGTCCAAATATAGATTAATATCAGTTGGAGTTTGCTAGCAGTTCGAATTCCAAAAATAGAAAACCGAAGAAACGATTTCGCAGGCCGGCAGTAAAACCGTCCCCCATCCCCAGCAGTAATTAAGAAATGTATTTAAAAAATGGGCAGATACGAGAAAAGTTGCAGCCATATATATTCTTTATACTTTATAGGAAATTGCCTGGTGTTCCGTTTCGTTTCGTCGTCTCCGCATTTTTCTTCTCTATTCGAACGGACGGTGGGAATAAAGAGCCTCGATCGAACGTGTTCGAAGAATCCCTCAGACAAAGTCCTTATGTTCGCTTCTCTCTGATAATCCATACTTATTACGTGTTCTTATTCTTTTCCTTGCGTTCAGCCGATGATAAACGATAATTGGTTGAGGTAAACGATAGAAAGAGACTAATTGGGGAATTTTATCCAATATTTACGTGTTTAGATTGGATTTGAATAATGCAGATTTGCGACTGGAAATGAAACGAACGACTTGAAAACATCTCGTGTCCTCTAAACGTTACAATTTTTGATTAAATTGCTCTAAAATTTATAGTCTTCGCGCCACTACACCCCGACTGAAAAACTAGAAGCGGCGAGCGCCCAAATAGAAATCTCGAACAGTCGGATTGCTTTATTAATTTATTTATCGCCGACCGTATAAATTAACGAGTGCAGTTATTATTATGATGTTTGTTAAGTGTAAGTGAAATATTGTCACCTGCGTCTGCGAAATGCACTCGAGATTAAATATAGCTCGGTGCTTTGATTAGAACGGAGATGATTGGACAAGACACCGGCATAGATTGGGTTATGTATTGCTACAGATGATACACTGTTTGGCAGGTGCAACCCGTCGGTCTGTTTTCTAACTAAATATCTAAATCGAAGCACAAAGACGGGCCAGGGACGGATTCGTCACGTTTTGCCGAGGTTCGCGCTCCATTTAGCACGCGGTTAAGGGAATGGTGGAGGCGCCGCTTGGGAATAATCTCAAATACTTTTTTCCTGCTATATTATCTAGTAGAGAACCATGGAAAATGGGCCGAAATCATTTTATGCGAACGACTAGGTGCAAGCATCGGATTGGAAATGCGATTCTAGTGTTAAAATTGGTGGAGGCGCCTTCAGAATTGACTTTGCTGATGCGCAATAATTATTGAGAACCGATGCTTCTCGTTTTTTTAGACTTAAGAGTTTCAAATTGGATCCTATTTTCACGATGAATAAAATAAAATCTCCAAAGGCTTAGCCTCATCACCAAATAAATGTCAAAATGAGCAAGAAAATAGCAGATCTAATATACTGCCGCGGCTGTAAATGGAGTAAATATCAAATTTTTTGGCAATCTGGACAGCTAATTTTTTAGCTGATTTGGACAGGTACTTTTTTAGCTGATTGTTTCACCTCATAATTTAAAAAAAAGTTTGCTTCTTTTCTTGTCAATAGTAATACGATTGATTGCCGCGGGTTTTGACGTCCGAATGGTTGTCAACTACGAGTCAAAATGGTAGATTTTTTTAGGCTTTGGTCGAAAAAAATGTACCATTTGACAAGTAGTGCATTCATGAGGACTCAACAAGGCAACCAAGAGACTACGAATCGTATTTTGCAGATTATTTTATAAATTAAAGTATTGAGTAAGTAATGTCAAGTGATTTTAAAATTTCCGGAAATTTTCGAGTTGCAGACACGATGTTGATTCAAATTTTTGAATTTAACAAGCATGAGCGAGAAAAATTTCCTGAAATTGTAAAATCAAGAGTTGAATTTGGCTGGACAATTCCAACGCGAACGACGTTGTCACTCTGACAAGTGGTCTTTCCGTTTAGAAAATACCCACCACTAGTGAAATTTCTAGTTGAATTGCTATTCAAATACTATAATATGATAATTTCGTTCCAAGTACCAATATTGCACCTTCAAAAATGAATTCTGTACCTAGTCCATTATTGTTCATTCTTTCGTCGTTTGCCAAATTCGAACTGAGCAAGTAAAAAATTGCACTTATAATACTCTTTCCCAGAATTTATAGGATATATAAGTATACAGTTATTTTATCTTGCAACATATCTTATATTTGCTTGCAAATTAATATGTATAAATGTTAGCCTACAATTTAATTTTTTATACTTGAAAAATTGTAGGCTCCTATATTTAGTATATTTTGAATACAGAAATATTAAAACGGAAGTGCAGGTTTGACTTTTTAATATTGCACTTCGGTAGGTACTTAATTTTTTTGGAAAATAAACTGAATTGAATTGAATTGAAATTGAATTGAATTAAATTGAATTAATTGCTGCTAAATAAAATTATTTCAGTCATTTTTTCATTCATCCTTTTTTAGTAGGAAAACTTCATTAATAAGGCAACCTAAACTATCCAAAATTACAATACTCCAACTTCTTTTTGTCAAAAAATCTTAACATTTTTTCATCAATGACAGTGAACCGCGTGATTTTTTTGCTGTGCGCGCAGTGTTTTTGCAGTGCGCTAAGTAATCATTTTGCGCACTAGTGCGCGCGAGAAATGACCAATGACCATACTTCGCGCAGTGCAGTATTACCTATTTTCTCCTATTTTTGATTTGTTTCTTTGCCGAAATTTTGTTGTAGAAAAAATATTGTATGCAAATCGGGTGTGAAATGTCTTTAGCGCTCTCGAATAATTTTTGTCATTAAAGTCACATTTCACACCCTAACTACCTAAATAACTATTTTTTCGGAAACTATCACCTTTGCTATAGGGTAATGTTACATCAAAATTTTCGTAATTCAATGTAGAATCGGAAAACCGGGTGATTCAGTTTGGTATTTGTCCCCCTGTAACTTTTTTATTTAAAGTGAAAAATATACAGGGTGTTTCAGAACTCCCGTTTAAGCCGGCAATGCTAGATTCCTGGACTCAATCTAAGACGAATTTACTTTTGCAGTTGATGTGCTCCAAGTGTGATACGTTTTTGAAAAAAGAATTTGAAGATCCTTCATTTGCTGATAGATGGAATTATATATGGCATTCATCTTTAAAATTTCATATTTTAAATGCTAAAAAGGCATTTGTTTGGGACCTCGAAAAGGAAGTGTCTGATGGTGTTATTTCATTTTCGAATCTTGGACTGATTGCAGTAACCTCCCATTTTTATGTTGGTTGTGGGGAGGTTAAAATATTTTCCTTAAGTTTGAATTTGACTCCCATCAGAGTTACCAATTTAAAAATGCAAAAATTCTTCTCATCAGACTTTGAAATTACACAAACAGGTATAGGTACTACCAACATGATGGTTACTTGGTTATAAGTTTACTAAATTCAGTCAAAACTGCCTAAGGGGTATTTCTGCACTATACTGTGCTGTTGTACTTATTGAAATAAAAAAAACAAATAAACATGTCTAGGACCTATAATATTGATCTAATCTAACGATATAGGTTTATACTATTTTCGAGCGATCTTTGAAATCACGTGAAAAAGATTACACTCGGGCCGTTATACTATGTATATGATGCATTTCACCAACCATATACCTAACAGAATATAAATATCAAAATATCAGAGCTTTGTTACTAATGATAATATCGTTTCATTAAATGGTTAGGTAAATGTTACAAAGCGTAGCTTTCGCATAAGAATTGAATTGTAAGCTTACTGTAATTTGGAAGACGTGGATGTGACGTAATTTGCGTCATTATAACCGCGCGAATTACGTATAGTGATACGGCATAAGGTGAGAATGCAGCTTTATGCAGCTGATGACACGGGGGAGCATCTTTGAAAGTCCTTAGAGGGATGTTACACGATTAGTGGATGCAGATTGTCTTCTTAGGGCTATACTCTCTGCAAACAGCTCGGGCGCCAAAGACAGCTAAAAGGCCGATACAATCTGTTAGCCTCTCCGAATCCATTACGAGAACGTCGTAAAAAAGCGCAATCAGTTATTATAAAATTGGAGAATGGTGGTGTTCCGGGGGTGTGTGAAAAAGACGGTCTAAAATAGCTGTGCGTGATTTGTGTCCTAGCGAAGAAAACATTCCGCACCTCGTGTACGTATTTGTTGTCGAGGCGTTTTCCATCCTATTTCACAGGGTGTCGTTTGAGCTTAACAAGTCCTAAATTACTGTTAGAGTTATTCGTGTATTAGTACGACACGCAATATTTTTAGCGAGAGCGCGAGGCCGCCGTTTTCTGCGCGATCTCTTCCCCTAATGCCGTGATATGAAATATATCCGTACTTAGGATGATAGCTTTTCTTAAATTCGTCGCTCGTTGTCGCCCCGCACAAACTTAAAAAAATTATGTGTGTGTATTTTTATTTTCCGTGTATACCGGCGACGATGATTTACCGGCGTCGTCGCTGCGACGCTCCAGATAACTCGCGGCTGGAAATAACGGAATTTATTGGACGATCGGTTTTATTGAAAATATCGAGTGGGCCGGCGTCGGTCTTATGTAAAGCGTCGCGGCGGCGGCGTCGCTATTACATAGAGAGAGGAGAGGGCATCAGATATCGAACAGGGTTGGATATCGTAAAAAATCTCATCAGCGGACGGCCCCGCGCCCGTGTGATCGGAGGTGACCCCCCTGCCATCCCCCGTGACCTGTGACCTCTCGACCCCAGATCGACTTCTTGCGCACACTACTCTACAAGTATAGATGTTCGATTTTTGCAGACGCCGACGCTGTAGCGTCTATACCGGACCGGTTGGGAGACGCCCAGTGTCCTTAAACTGATGTCGATGCCAGTAAAAAGTCAAGCGTTTTCCTTTTTTCCCGCGGCCCTATTAATTCAAACCCATGGCCCACACTCTTTTTGCGGTCGATGTCTTCATGCCCACTCGCGGAAAGGACAAAGAACTAATGGCGCGTGGACAATGAATTGAGTTTGTTTCATTTCAGCTTCATTATAATTGGGCCTTTTTTGAATTAAATATCTGCTAATTAGCTCTTTCTTGGTTTTAATGCGGCATTAGTTAAGTAATTCACGAAGTTACAACACGCCATCAATCAGCAGAAACGGATAGAGCCATAGCGTGAGTAAACGGTGGTCAACAACCCAGTCCTTAACTGTTAAATAGCTCAGTTGGTTTTATCTTGTTCTTATTTATCGTTTTGTCAAATCACCATCGTCTAATCATCCACGATTACGAACTAAAAAACAATGTAATACAAACCTCTTTGATGTTAAAAAGGCTTAAGGAAAGGTGCCTACCTATACAGGGTATTTCAGAATTCAGAGCTAATCACAGCTTATTCCTTACGTGAAAATAAGACACAAAGTAAGATTAAGTTTTTGTCCTAAAATGCATTATGTGGAAGCTATGCCCCCCTAAAAGGGTTATTTTTAAGATGTTTATTACCTAACATCAAAGGCGAGCGTTCTTTGGGGGGCCTGCGTTTTTTTTTGACAAAGTAATAAGAAGACTATCATCGGCAATCCAAAATTCACCAAAAAGTACCCTTGTTGCATGTGGTTAAGATGATGCACCGTTTTCGAGTCAAATGCTTCTCATTAATTTACTGCAGGAGAATTACAAAATAAATCCAACTGAAAAATTTAATTGTTCTACGCGGAATCAACTTTAGCTTTAGATAATGTAGCATCCTCTTAAATCTTATAATAAAGCCCTGAGAATGCATCATTACATCTTTTTGAATTCCAATTTTTGAATTTGGGGATAATTCGGTTTTAGCTTTATCTTGTGAAACCTAAATGCAATCAAACGTAAGAGACTAGAGTATGCCGTCATAAATTCCGACCGAGTGTTTGTTGTATCTAAGAGTTGGATATGCCATTTAAATTTGATTCCAAGCAAAAAAAATGAAAATTGCAAAAAAATTATTCTATAACTTTTTTGCCCCAAATCTGTGAGGACCAGTACGTGCCAAGTTATGTTCCAAGTTTCAAACTGATATTAGTTAGGTATACTTTTTGAGGAACTTATTATTTTATACCTCCAGTAAGCAGATATAATGAACTCCGGAAACAACTAATTACCTACGTGTACATAAATTTTAGAAAAATCATTTTCTGAAAGCTGCAAGTAAAGCTGAAAAATCCAGAAAATGAGAAATATATGCATACTTATACATGCTCAGTCTTAAAACACGTCTTGTTAAAAAAATATGCTCTACTAATTAAAAACATGCAAAATTCCAATTCCAATTCCAAACTCATGCAGAATTTAAGTATCAATTGATTATCCCCAATAAGTAAGTATTAAACAATATGCAAATATGGATTTGCCCAGCCCTACTGGTTTCATTCTGTTTCGATTAAAAGATTATGCTGCCCACCTAATTGCATAATTTTTTTGGCTCTTACTTTCAAAAGGGCAATTTTACATTTTATAAGTAACAAAGCAACAAACGATTTCGGAATATGGTTATATAGTTGCGTATTGAAGAAGGTTAGGTACCTATACAGATTTTACATTTAGACGAAGGGGGTCTATTTTTGGAGAGCTTTTGAAAATGCCCCAAATTTTTATTATACAAAATTACAATTTTTTTATTTGCTCCATCATAACAGCCATGGCTGGAGTCGAGGAAAACGTATATAGTACCTAAGTCTGATAGAAAAAACATGAATTACAATAATTTTCCCTTCACAAAAGATTTTAGCACAAATTGAGGGCTTTTTTTCGTTATAAAAATGGTCGCCTATTTTCGGGCAGGAGGTTTTCTATAATTTCGGCTTAATTTACAACTTAAATTAAAAATGCAGATTAGTCTGCTCAATTTACAACTTAAATCAAAAATGCCTACAGTGTTCATCGTCGTCTCTGATGTACTTTTTCTTGCAAATTATGCGATTTAGAATTTTGGAAGAAAATTCACAAAAAATTTAGGGATGGATTAATTTTCATTCTGAAGGACATTTTGGAAAGAGGAAAGAACGACTTTCAATTCTGTCCAAACGCGACTGTCATGTGTCGAAGGGTAACGAAACCCCATTGGCCTAAATAATGATGTTAAATGAAAGTCCTTAAGAACGACACTGATGGTGCGAATTCAAATCTAATGAGTGGTATCGACAAGCTCAACCGTCAGTTACGTCGAGTATAAAACTAAAAAATATCGCACAAAAACTAACGAAAATATACAAAAGAGAAAACTGCCCAGCTTTTTATGGGTCACCTTTTAGATACACTTAGGTATACTACTTATGATGGATATGGTAACATTATTTTACTGTAACGTAAATGTAAACTTCTGTTCGCCTTCTCATCTTGCTGAGGCTTTTGCTGGTTACAATGTTATATCTACCATATATTTAAAGACCAACAAATTATCGCCATAATGAACTTAGATGATGCCTAATGCCTGATGTACTTACGATAGGTTTATGTAGAATACATCATGTGTCATGTAGGTGTGTTTTGTTCTTATAATTAATTAGCTTAGGGTAAATGCCCTTGTCCACTAATAAATCTTGGCTTTATTGAACAAATATATTTTTAACGACATTCGTGAAGCTGCTATAACAACATAGCTCCAGTGGTGTACTATAAATTATTTATAATGGCACACACCTTCGCAATTTGCTCTGATCCTATGGTACTATACCCATTCATTCGTTAAAAAAGTTTGAGTAGATACCTAAAAGAATATTTTATTATTATAATGCAACAATATAGAGCTATAATTTCATTCCTACGGATCTGTGATAACGAAGAATGCCTATAGGTCTGTGGTGGTGACTATACCGGGTGATTCAGTCTATGGTATATATTCGCCCCACTTTAACTTTTTTATTTGAATAGAAAAAAAGATATATAAAACCATATATATTTCTAGATCGTATGACAAGCTCTCTTAAATGGCGATGTCAAATCGTCTCTATGATGACATATATGTCAAAATGACGATATTCAACTTTTTTTTCACAAGCTGTACATTTCTTAGCGGATTCTTGTATTATGTAAAATTATGTAAAAAAAAGTTGACACTTTCACTAGAAAAGTTTCGAGAAAAAAAATTATTTTAATGAATCATTTTGGTATAGTTTTGTTGTTAATAAACGCAGTTGCCATGAAAAAAGTTGGTTTATGGTGATGTTGACTAATGTCGCCCTCACTTCAAGGGTTGTGTTTTTTAAAAATTGTAATTCATTTAACTTTAAAAATGTCGATAAGGAATAATGCTATTGTTATCAAAAAGTATAAGCAAGTGGGGTATTATTGTTATTAATGAATAAAAGGGCAAATAATAATTATTTTTTGTGAAATTTTATGCGATTTACAAATATATTATATGGTTTTATATATTTGTCTCTTCAGATTCAGAAGGCGAATACGAAACTGAATCACTGATGGGTATACTTATAAAAAGATACTTGGTTGCTCTAAGGGTCTGTTATAATAACAACGGTACCTTATTCGCTATATACCTACCTATACACTATCACTATAGATACACTGAGAAAAATGATTTTATAAGAAAATTTGTTGGACCACTTATTATTACCGTAATAAACTTTCTACATACTCCAATAGCGCAGAATATTGGTATTTATAAAAAGGGTTATAAAGATAATAGTCACAGAATTGCTGAAACTAAATTATAAAGGCAGTCAGAGAATGTTATTACAGCAGAAGAACGCCATACGACCCGTATAAGAATGATATTTGATAAAGACAGCCCTATTACCACTATAAACAGTACAATATCGGTTATAAGAAATTCTTATAAGCCCTAAAATCTGCTCTGTTACTTGTTACAAGCCGGTCATCTCCCACTCCTACTCGTACCACAGGCATCCAAATCGACGACGCGCGACGCACGTGAACAGCGATTCCATGTGAATATTGTGGGTTATTGTGTGTGTTTACAGGTAATTGATATGTAATGAGAAGGATGATATTCTGTTTTTTTACAAAAGGCTGCGCACTTCATTTGACTGTCATTTCCAGGCATATAAGGTGGAAAGAGAAACTGAGGGAAGAAAACCTGCGGAAGGTTATATATTACATTCGAATTTACACCATTATGCTCCTTTGTTAAAAACGACTTTAGGTTTAGGGGAAGCATTTACTGAGTATGTTTCTGTGGCATGTTTGAATTAATTTTTTGTGTTTAAATAAATATTTTCTACAAAATTATTCGTTCTTCTTTTAATAACACTGTTTAATTAAAACAACAAGATTTGTTTTATTGGGGTTATAAGATTTCTAATACACATTATGAATCCAGGTGTTATAGTCGGTATATGAAGTTATAATAAAAGGTGCAGAAGGGTCTTATAATTATTATTAGACAAATTAATACAAGCAACCATAACTATTTTATAAAGCCTATTAGAACCGGTTTGTACTGTTTACAATAATGTGCTAGCAAACTGTATGTCATAGTTGCAATAATACGATTTATGGTCCATATACGTATCGAGATTTCTTATACCATATACAATTTTTTTTGTAGCCAGTATTATAATTTTTTCTCAGTGTACCTACCTCGGTACCTAAATATCGAAAAATTTCGTGAAAGTTTCATGTTCGTTGACTTGCAAATCGTTTCGAGGTCCGTATAACGTATAGCAAAAGTCGTTGGCTTGGCGTTTACCTGATGGCGAACAATTTCCCGAGAAAATCGTCCGCTCTCTCACGTTTAATAAAACGTAACGTAATACCCCATCCCTGCGCTTCACCTGATCCGGCCATTAATTAAAAACTTAAAATCGAATTAGTGCGAGTGTGTCAGTCGTATTCAATCAGAATTCCGGCTTTCGACCGACGCAGAGATGTAGATTAAGTGGGTCACGTCCCCAGAACTTCAGCCGTGTTCGAGGGTTAAAACGTGTTAATTTTAATAAACAAATTAGAGTGATTTCCGGTCGAGGTTGTTTTGTGCGTGCGGCTCAGAAAACCGGAGAGTCTGTAACCGATGTCATCTCCAGTTTCGCTTTTTATAAGACCGCGACCCGAGCATATCGATTTTATACATGTCTGCTGCGCTTTTCTAGCTCTTATTAATCCTGCGAATGGCACTCCGTGGACTTCGATTCTGCACGAATTTATGTGACATTTTCGATCGATGATGTGTGCGAAACGCCTCGATTACATAATCCCGGTAAATGCCCTATATACTGAGGTCTCGGTATTGGTCGAATATCGTCGATAGGTAGTCATCTATAGCAATAGAATTGCCAAGTATCGATTCTGCGCTTCGCCCCGACCAATCGGATGGTAGATGAAACGAGTGGGGAATTCTGATCGGACCGATCGGTTCGAGGCCCACAACCAATGCATCTATATTTCCCAGGGTATTGGAAACTCATACTTATAGGAAGGGCGGTTAGAGGCCAGCGAGGGCAGGTAGCCGCTTGCAGGGCACTTTTTTCCGACGACGCCTCGTTCCTGCTACGCTCAATAATGCATTATTACTGTCACATAATGTAAAAAAACGCCATTAAATGGTGGCTTTATAAATCCATATTTAAATACGTCCACTAACGTTATGCGAAATGCTAATCAGACGTCTGCTGACATTGATCAAATACTTGCGAATATTTATTCTAGAAACGTATTAATTCACCTATTATTACGCATTGTTACATGCAATGGGAAGGTAGGGTAGGGTGGGGTACCTATAAGATGCGTCGGTGGAACTGAGCATTTACCTATACATACCTATATACCTTAACCTACTACATAACACACAAGTCGATTCGTACTGGCATAAACTTTTAGCTTACCTTGATTTGCGTGGAGTCATTATAAATGATGATTATACAACTTTCAGAAGACATTTTAATCATACAGTGTGTCTCATTTTAACTGGAACCACCCAAATATTTCGGTTAATTTTAACCGAATCAATGCGTTCTTTTTTTCTGCATGTAGAGCTTCAAAATCTGCACCTGCGTGATACTTCACTTTTTTTATAGACCTAAATCCCAGCCTACTGCGATTTAATAAAAAGGCCAAAAATGACGAAATCGTATTAGGCATTTTTTTATCGAAAAATTTTATAAGGAGAAATTGCTCAGGATGGCTCCAAATGGTTAAATCCGAAATTTCAGGAAAAAATAAAAATGTTGAATTTCTTGAGGAAGAATCACAAAATAACGAAAAGTTCAATATTTTTGCAACATAATGGGTGCTGTGAAATAGAAAAACAATTGAAATGAATTGATTTGACATTTGCTATCAGTTATGGATGAATAAAACTTAACAATCGCAGAAAAAGTTGAAATTATTAAGGTAGTGTAAGATTTTCGTTTTTCTTAACAATTTCAAGGGACACCCCAACTAATCTGTTGCAATGTGCCACAAATAGCAACCATATGCGCTTCCATTGTTTTTTTATTTCACCTCATCCGTTATGTTGCAAAAATATTGACGTTTTCGTTATTTTATGATTCTTCCTCAAGAAATTCAACATTTTTATTTCTTCCTGAAACTTCGGATTTAGCGATTTGGAGCGATCCTGAGCCACTCTTCTTTATAAAATTTTTCGATAAAAAAATGCCTAATACTATTTCGTCATTTTTGGCCTCTTTATTAAATCGCAGTAGGCTGGGGTTTCGGTTTATAAAAAAAGTTGAGTATTACACAGGTGCAGATTTTGGAGCTCTACATACAGAAAAAAAAAACGCATTGATTCGGTTAAAATTAACCGAAATATTTGTGTGGTTCCAGTTAAAATGAGACACACTGTATATACAGGATATTTCAAAAAATGATGCCAGATGCCAGTATTTAATCATACAGGCCCCTGAACTTTTAGGGGAATATAAGAGGAAAAGTAAGTACTTTTTGCCCCAAACCGTATTCTCTGAGAACTATACGCCCCCACGAAAGGGTACGCTATCAAGAATCAGTTAGTTAGAATTTTCCCAAAAACTACCACATCACAAGTGCGACTTTGAAATTTATTGAAACATAGTTTACCGTAACCGTCTCTATTTTGTATTTTTTCTGATTTTTTTCTCACTACTCACTGTTACTTTGTGAAAAAACGGGCTTACAGAAAAAAATATGCAGAGAATGTTACCCCCCCAACGAACGCACGCCTCTGATTAAATGAAAAACCTGAGAAAAAAGACAATAAAACCGGTTATGATAGGAAGCTACGTTGCAAATTTGAAAATCAAATCTGATGCTAATTTGCAATAGTTTTTGAGTAAACTTATCAAGAAACAGATTTTTGGAGCGCTCTTTTAGGGGGGCCCAACTCCAAGAGAATCAATTTGTGGACAAAAAGTTTTTTCTACTTTTCACCTTATTTTCACCTAAGGAACCGGTGGTGTTGGCACCATGTTTTTGAAACACCCTGTATATAAACTTGGGAGGTACCTACTTATTTTAGTTAAGTAAAGTAGCACCTAACCTAAAATACGCATGGTGATGATGCCTTTTCGATACTTCTATACTTTTAGTTTGCGGGGTCGTTGCCTCTCCAACCTACCTATATGGTCGCGGTCGGCCGAAAAATCGATAGAGAAATGGAAAAAATTATTCAGAGAAGTTTTTCTGTTGGAATAATGGTTAGATGAAAAATATCGAAAACTTCATTATTTTTACCTACAACAAAAGGGTTGCCGTGTAATTAAAAAAAATTGGAATGAATGTTTGACAGTTGCTGTTAGTTATGGCTGGGCAAAATTTAACAATCACAGAAAAAGTTGGAATTATTAAGGTTATTATTTATTACCGGTTTCAGGCGATTAAAGCGTTCTTAACATGCACAAAAATAGGCTGGTAAGCAGATCATAACGTTATCTAATGGTTTCTAGACAACAAGCCCATTAACCATTCATGACAACAATGACCCCATTCAAATGCTGTCATCTCGATTGTCAAAATGACGCGAATTCACGCAACATTTTTTAACCTCTCCACTCCACTTCACGATTTAAAAAAAAGGGAGGTTACTGCAATCACTAAAATTTTCGAATTCGAGATAAGACCGGATCTATACGTTTTGAGCTCTCAGGAACCCAAAATAGTATATTACGATATTAGGTTGGTAAGTACAGTATAACAGAATCGAGGAAAGGTTTGCAAAAACGAGTCGAAGACGAGTTTTTGCAATTTCCGAGATTATGTTAGATGTACTTAACAACCGTGTATCGTATATGATTTTTCGCACAATCGAAATTAACTTATTGAACATTTTTCGTCAGCCATTAAACAAATCCTGTTTGACAGATCGCCGAATTTTCCTAATGCTCTCGCTACCTTTGCCAGTTCAATTGTTTTACTTACCATGCCTGTGTCAGATATGCGTGCTGTTATGAATTCATAACAGCACTGTTATTTTTCGTTGCCTGGGAAACCAAACCGCGCTTGGTAAGTTGAACTTACACCTTATGTTAACTACGTCGGTAAGAGAGTTATAACATACGATTGCGCGAAAAAGTGGTTTTTACAATGTGTCTGTATGTATGTACGTACGTACGTACGTTCGTAAACACGCCACAGCCCAAACTACTCGACCGATTTGGCTGAAATTTGGTACGTGTGCATGTGATTACCCAACTTAGATCTGAAAAGCTTTTGGAGCCAATCGTGCAACCAGAAATGCCATTTTGGCACATCAACTTTTAGATTTTAAATGTAAACCCCCATTTTTCACGTCACCATAAGGAAGGCCTTCAGATTCTGCTTCCAAAGATGTATTCACTGTCAGTGCCCTTTTGACCAAAAACTAAAAATAACGAGATTTTTATCGGACATTAAAATCGCGGTGCAGTCCAAGCCCCTGAACCGATTTGGCTGAAATTTTGCACAAGGGGATTGTATTACACGTCGAAGAGCTCAACAAATTTTGGATTCAATCGCCCCACGGGAAGTGCCGTTTTGGCACACCAATTTCCAAATTTAAAATTATTCACTCATTTACCCATCCATTGTCACCATCAGAAAGGTCTTCAAATTCTGGTTTTAAATGATATAAAGTTTATTCGCATTTAGTACCGTTTGAGTAGAAAAATCGAAATTTTGTAATAACACTGAAACCACGTTATAGCCCAAACGACTGGATCGATTTGTCGGAAATCTGGTACATGGAGGTGAGGTGACCCGTTGAAGAGCTGAAAGGCTTTTGGGAGCAATTGGTCCACGGGAAGTGCCATTTAGGCATATTAACTTTAAAATCTTAAACACAATAAGTCACGGAAATCAAAGACCCACGCGTTGGGGAGGTTCCAGCCGCTTCTCTGCTGCATTTTTTTAATTTTGGCTTTAATCGCTTTAAACCGATAAACTATTGAACAAACCTCGGATGTTATGAATCATAACAGACTTAGATGTCTTAAAATCCTCGCTCTCCGAGCTCGGATTTCAATTGACATCTGCGTCTGTTATGATAGACATAACATTCCTAGGTATGTTAATAGCTATTAACTTATAATTTCAACTTTTTCTGCGATTGTAAAATTTTGCCCAGCTATAGCTAACAACAAATGTCAAACAAACCTATTTCAATTGTTTTTTTATTACACAGCAACCTTTTTGTTACACAAATATTGAAGTTTTCGATATTTTTGATTCTTTCAACGAGAAATTAAACATTTTTATTTTGGCCTGAAAGTTCGGATTTACCCATTTGGAGTCATCCTGAGTAACTTTTCTTAATAAACTTTTTCGTTAAAAAAATGCCTAATATACGATTTCGCTATTTTTGGCCTCTTTAATTAATCGTAGTGGGCCGAGATTTCGGGATAACAAAAAGGTGAAGTATTACGCAGATGCAAATTCTGGAGCTCTACATGTGCAAAAAAAGAGCGAGTTGATTTGCTCAATATTAACAGAAATATTTGGGTGGTTCCAGTTAAAATTAGAATGGCGTGTTTTATATAGCAAACGTAAGAAGCTAATTCGAATAAAGCACCATATTATAGAAACAGTATAAGATATTATAGTACTAGAAAAAACATTTTTTAGAGAATGTAAATTGCAGTTCTTAAATTTTATTGAAACTTTTCAATTACTACAAAAAAATTGGTTTTAAGTTATCGGCACATTTCCTATCTTATGTGCATTTTTAAGCATAAATTTTGTTTATTTTTGATGCATATACAGGGTGAGTCAACAAGGCGACGGCGGTCCATAACTTCTGAACCCTTCCAGATAGGAAATCAATTCAAACGCCATTATGTTCAACACCGCCAATTCTACATCCTAAAAATACTTTCAACTATACAGGGTGTCCCAAAACACTTGCAACGCATGGCAATTAAATTTTTTAAAATGGAACACCACCGTTTTGATGCCATGTTCTGGATCACCTATAACATAGCTTTACATCGACGTAAGACATTCGATGTTTTAAGGCTCTGTTCTAAAGTAATTAATTCTTTTTGAAAAATTTTGATCATTGCGGGTGCTTCTTAAAAAAATTCCTGAGAACTCAATTTTGTATCTAGAGAGCTGAGATTCGGTGCGATAATGAAGGAAGGTCTATTCTATCTATCTAACATGATAACTATCATTATCACTATACAGGGTATTAAAAATTCTGTGTCAAGTTTGGAAATTTTCAAATATGCAAAACTCCATTTTTTCAAATGGCACCCCCTGTTATTATAGTGCCATGGGGCTCGGCTGTTGAATTACTTTATTTTTTATTAAGTATGTTCTATACCTAAAGTCAATACTTCAAAAGATATTCTTTGTCTTATTTATTTTATTGAATATTATTACGATCTCAATTAAAGAATGCCATGGACTTTATGATATTTATGATTAACATTGTTTATTTACATAGTTACCAGACAGTTTGTCACATTTATTGACATACACAACCAGAAAGAATTCATTGACATGGTTTACTGCTGATGGTTGAAATTCATTGCGTATGTCAGTAAATATGACAAACTGTCTGGTAACCATGTAAATAAACAATGTTAATCATAACTGTCATACAGTCCATGGCATTCTTTAATTGAGATCGTAATAATCTTCAATAAAATAAACAAGACAAAGAATATCTTTTGAAGTACTGACTTTAGGTATAGGACATACTTAATAAAAAATTAAGTAATTCAACAGCCGAACCCCATGGCACAATAATAACAGGTGGTGTCATTTGAAAAAATGGAGTTTTGCATATTTGAAATTTTCCAAACTTGACACAGAATTTTTAACACCCTGTATAGTGATAATGATAGTTATCATGTTAGATAGATAGAATAGACCTTCCTTCATTATCGTACCGAATCTCAGCTCTCTAGATACAAAATTGAGTTCACGGGATTTTTTTTAAGAAGCACCCGCAATGATCAAAATTTTTCAAAAAGAATTAATTACTTTAGAACAGAGCCTTAAAACATCGAAAGTCTTATGTCGATGTAAAGCTATGTTATAGGTGATCCAGAATATGGCATCAAAATGGTGGTGTTCCATTTAAAAAAATTAAGTTGATATGCGCTGCAAGTGTTTTGGGACACCCTGTATAGTTGAAAGTATATTTAGGATGTAGAATTGGTGGTGTTGTACATAATGGCGTTTGAATTGATTTCCTATCTGGAAGGGTTCAGAAGTTATGGACCGCCGTCGCCTTGTTGACTCACCCTGTACTATATGCACATATTTTGTCAGTGTTCTGTGTATATACGAGTCTGCGCCGTAATATAATCATTCTAGAGATGTGAGTTTTCATGAAAAGTATATTTGTTGAAACTTTTCGTGAAATTTTGAAAAGTTTTAAAAAAATGAAAAGTTGTCCTAAGGTAGTATAAAGTATTCTGGAGAATTAAATAAATCTACAACAGCTGAATAGGGAACATAATATAATATTAAATGACAATAATATAGTAAGTGTTAGGTAAACAAGTTAATAAGTCAAAATAAAAGCATTAAACATTAAAATTCATCGTTGTTTCCATCTTTTAAGTAGTATTTCAGTTCATTTCACTGTTTCCAGTGCTCAATGGGTACTGATAGGTACTATACTTAGGACGACTAGAATTAGCGGCGCTGTCGGTGGAAGTTTATTATTACCCCATTGATACTTTCAACAACTTTTCAAGAAAAAGTGAAAAGTTTCAACATAGGCTGAAACCTTTCAATGAAATGGAAAGTTTTTGAAACTTTTTCAGTGAAACTTTTCAAGCTCACATCTCTAAATTCATTACACACGAGTACAATACTGTGCTATTTCCACGCCGGGTTTTAAAGCGAATTGTGTAATGAGTCCATTATGCAACACCCGTGGATAAAATAATTTTATACCTAAGCATAAGGTATGATTGGCCCATCACTTAAATCTCTCAACTTAAGAACCATAATTACATAGAAAATTTAAAGTTTGGGAAAGAATTTCCTACAAAAGGCCTAAAAACTTTTGTTGATTGGTAAATCTTTGCCTTTTATTTTGACGTGGGCGATTAAAGCTGTTAGGACCGTACACGAGCGCTGCGAATTCCAAACCAGACCACAAATTCCACGATAAAGCCCGTAACTCCTGCAAGTGCTGCAAGTACCTACCCTGAAAATTATGCTAACCACTCCTGTTCGTTGTTGTGCGTGGCATAAAAAATTCCTCAGTATTTTGTCTATGTTTTAGATTTCCAATCTAGATATTGTGCGCGATAAACGTCGAGGAGGCACTTCGAGACAAACAAGAAGCAGTAGCGTTCGATACAAGAACATCTTAGCGTAGGCCATAACTTAAGGCGTTCCAGCACAAACCGCTATATATGTTTCGGTTACCGAACGCCTTGAAAAAACCGACAAGATATATCGTTTCAGTTAGGAATCGCGTTTTGCATCCTTGTCCACTGTTACAGCATCCACCATGGGGTTATCCTTTACTCGGACGCGAGCACTCAATGATTTACGTCGTTATCCTTTCGATATCCTTACAGTAGGAGTGCATTGGGGCCGATTTGGCCTGCCCTCAACGTTGTGTGGTCTCGAACGGATCCTCGTGAGGATCATCCAAACTCCGATCTATCAAACTCGCCATCGTCGACTGTAAACGAATCCTGGCGGAAATTCCGGTTTTTACAAGGACTGCGTTTTACTATTTATAGTACGTGTAAGGTGTAAGTATGAATTACGTTTTTGTTTGTTATTTCAGCCTTCTGGATCTTAAAGGATTATCAAGAGTGATGTATGAAGGCGATTGAGTTGAGGGTTCCACCCATTTCACAATCGGGATTAATTAAAGCCGGCAAGAAATAAAAATAATATATTTCCGTTATTATGCCAGTACGGGGAGACCCGGAGGCCGTGACATACGGAAATGTCAATCCGTGGATAACTTCACGCGATGAGGTCGTAAAGCACGACTGCCAACCGTGGCATCAGCGACGATTAAAACGCACTCAACTTTTTACCAGCCTCATGGTACGCATACTGATCACATAATGTCTGAAATGAATTCTGATATTATATTTTTATTCCGTTTTAAGGCCTTAATCGCTAGGAATTATGGTGGAACTGCAACGCTATATTATGCGGTACGAAAGCAAAAATTTTACACTTACTCCAACTGTATAATGGGCAGAATGTTTAATGTTTCGGATGGGAACAGATTATTCTGTTTTCTTTCCCGTTCCGAACCGGCCGTTCTTCGTTGGTATCATCTTTGTTCAACGAGGAATCAGCGATTTTTATGGGCCGACTTCAACTGCGGTTAGTTTTTCTACTAAATTTTTCTGTGAAAGTAGTTTTCCAGTTTAAAGCTAGATTTGGAATCGCAAATATTGGTACAGGAGTTTTAGGTACCTATAAGGAATCCCTACCATAGAAAGCGATTTCTCAAATCTATTTAGATAAGTGATACGTCGAAATTTTGTCAAAATACGTCAAAATATTTTTCATTTTGCCTAAACTCCATTCATTTTCTATTGAAGATGTAAAATTTTTCTGGAACTGTACAACCCTAATTTGCAAGGGCCTGTACTCTTGACAATTTGATAGAAAAGCGGGAAAGCAAAAACATTGCATAACCCAAATCTTCTAGGGTTTATTTTTATTGTTAGAAGCAATGTCACAGATAAACGTACCTGGGGCTTTTTCGTGAATATTTTTCTTTGCACTTTACTCAGAACACTGCACGCACACAAAGGCCATTTTTGGGCCAATTCAGAGCAATTGCAAAATTTTGACTTTTGTCATGTCACCTGTTAGTAAAATTCCTTGCAAAATTTCCTCATATAAATTCAAATTTTGACGTTCTGTCACTTCAATAGAAAATGAATGGAGAGTACTGATATTGTTTACATATCTATTTCATATACGATGTATACTTAGTGATCTATACCACGGAGTAAGTCTATACCTACTATCACTAAACAGTTGTGAGAAAATTTGAAAGAAACCTTTTTGTCAAAAATTCTTTTCTAATTTCTAGGCGGCAGTAGATTTAGTAGATTTATTCTGTGTAACCGAAACCGTGTATATACTATAGTGGATTTAACACCGCTCGTCATTGTAACTAATTTGACATTTTTTTTTGACAAATTGCGACTCTTAGCACATTATTTTGAGAATTTAATATCCTGTGACAATTATACTGTCACTAACACCAACTGTAATTCTTGCATGATTCACTATTTTGAATGAGAATGAAATTTTTAATTTTTCTTCCTAAATAATCGAAAGAATAAATTTTTAAAAACCAGAATTTACAAAATTTCGGTTTTTCTTTGCCTAAAAGACAATGATTTTTTTTATGCAAATGTGAAAATACTTAGAAGAGAAAGGTTTTTTACTCTGAGATGCTCTCCTTTATGTGCGTTTAACATACTAAAAGTCCTGACAAATCCTGTGTGTGGGTTAGCCGTAATCTTCAAAAAATATTGGAGGATGTGGGCGCTTCCGAAGTTTTTCCTTTATATCTCGAAAACCGTTGATCCTACGTGAATTTCTCATGTGACTAAACTGAAAGAGAGTAAAATTTGCAACCCAATGGGTATATACTTGCAGACATGGCTTATTCTGTTTTCGAGATATAGAGGAAAAACTTCGGAAAGACCCCTGTCCTCCATCATTTTTTGAAGATTGCGGCTAACGCACACACAGGATTTGTCAGGACTTTTAGTATGTTAAACAGTACATAAAGTAGAGCATCTCAACGCAAAAACCATTGTCTTCTCATTATTTCCACATTTTTTTTTCTAATACGACTGGACTAATAGGTACAGATACCTATATTTGATATAGGTATTATTATTTTTATCCGCGGCCCGTCTAGGAACTTAAGTACCAAACCCGTTTTTTAGTTCTTATTCAAACACTTTTTACAGATTACGAAACATAATGTGAAAATCGTAATCAAGCAATAAACAAATTCTACATACTTTTTTGAAAGCAACAAAATTTTGACCAGAAGGAAAAAAATCCAAAATCAAGTTTACAAGCAACTTTAAATCGTAGGTTATACCTATCTATGGTATGTACCTAGGTATTTGGCATTGGACTAAGAATTTTTTTTTGTCAGAAGCAATGTCATATGAAGAACCGCTGTTGGTATCTAGAGCAACTTGAAAATACGATAATGGCTGAAACGTACAAAACAATAACGTCTGGTGATGAAGGAATATCAGAAGTATGAGATGTGATAGCATCTTGTCTGCATTCCCTCTCTGTGTTATTGGGTATTTAAGCTCGGCACTGGCAATTCCAAACATCTAGGTACATACAACATGAAAGTTTCATCTCGCGTCAGATTATTTAAAAGAGTGGTCGGCGGACATAATTGCATTTAAAATCTTGTCCAGACAACACAATGCAGACCAGCATAAACTTAAGTGTAAGAATTTTCCCATTACATAGGGAATGTGGCATATTCGTATTTGCACAACGTTCCTGTATGTATTCTATTAAAGGGGTGTTCGACCATCTGATCCGAACAACCCCCAACAAAACGACAATTTCGGTCAGAAGACCCATTTCCTTCCGTCTGGACAATGTTATTATGGAGCCCGACCTTTTACCAAATAACGCAGATTTTATCATCCAGAAGAATTAGATGTGGCTCGGCTTTCAAAAAGAAAAAAAAGTGGGTCATGTGGGGGCGGCGTAGCTGCGGTGAGGGTGGGCTCTCGCAGATCAGATGGACGATCCCGGTCTGATCAAACAGTAGCTCTTCGATCAATACTCGCGGAGAAAACCTAAACAACGCGACCACATCGGTCGTCGTCCTGAGGGTGGCGTATTACCTACCCCCTGTGTATGTGCAAAGGGGGAAACGTGGTGCACTTGACCCAGTCATGGTGATGAGAGGGTGTTATGTAGGCCAACTTGCATCACCCTCCATAAAAATTCGGTTACCTAGGGTAAACGGCCTGGTGGAAATCTGCAACAAAACAATAAATGCAACAGATTTGTGTGGGAGGAATTTTAATTAAGCGTACGGCGTTATACACTAATTTACTATAATAGCCAAGCAAAAATCAACAAAGTAACTGTAATGCCACGTTATGTCTAACAATAATTAATATCGATTTTAATCTACATGGTTTATCCTGATTTATTACAAATTTATTCAGAATAAATCGCACCTCCTGTTTTTAATTTAATCTAATGACTATGTTTCGCGTAGAGGGAGGATTTAAGTAGGAAAAACGAAGAGCAATTATATAAAATGTAACTACTGAATCTCCTAAATATTGTTTGGGTTACAAATAGTCCAGTAGTATTAGGAAAACATGTGGAAATAATTAGGGAGATGTAATTTACATACTAGTGTTTCGGAAAATAGCGAGTCAGCACAAGTTTTTGAAATATGATTTTTTTCCTTCAAACCTATTTTTTGTGAAAACAAGCTTATGGTCATTGTGTTGCAAATTTTATGCTCTTTCAGTTTGGTCACGTGAACAATTTCAAGACGATCAATTGTTTTCAAGATAACGGCGAAAAACACCCGAGAGACCCACACGTTCTGTCTCATTTTTTCGAGATAGCTGGTAACGCATATGCCGGATATGTCGAGACTTTTAGTATGTTAAACAGTCAATAAAGTACAACCTCTCATGACAAAAATCCATTGGCTTCTAATTATTTTCACATTCGCCAAATTTTTTTTTTAAACAGTGCAGTCATATTGTTGCAAATTGTATGCTCTTTCAATTTAGTCATGTGAAAAATTTCCATAGGATCAACCGTTTTCAAGATAAAAGCGAAGAACATCGGAGAGACCTTCGATGGCCACCATTTTTTTAAGATAGCGGCTAACGCCCACGCCGGATTTATCAGGACTTTTAGTATGTACGTATAAAGTATACAACATCTCAACGCAAAAAACCATTGGGTCCCTAATTATTTCCGAGGGGCTGGTCACGGGGGATATCTTGTGCAATATGTCTAGGATATACCGGGGAGATCCGGGGAGATACTGGGGAGATTCGGAGAGATACTGGGGAGATCCGGGAGATACTGTGGAGATCCTGGGGAGATACTGGGAAGATATTGCTTTTTCTGTTTCGGAGCTGCTTCGGGCTTAGTCGTCAATGTTCGTCTTATGCTAAAAATAGCTAGAGACCACGCAATAACGACATAAAGGGTAACAGCGATTGTGAAGTCAGCTTAAGGGGAGGTTTTACCTTTGCAAGTAAAACTGATCGTCCCATAAGGTTTCCTTAGGAACTCGTCGTATTATTAAAACTAAATTTTTGATTTTCAGTTTTTTGCTATAAAATTTTTCCCACATTTGGCCAAGACATGCGTGATTCTGCGCTAATGCGATTTTTTGGTAAATATGCTATGGTTTCTTAGAGATTAGCAGGTAAACATTGCCTATTTTTGGTGAAGTTTGTGATTTGTTTTGACCTACCCAAAGGTTTTTTTTTAATTGCTATTTACACATTTTATCTGCCATCTTTTGCCTACATGTGGGTAAAAATTTTGTGTCAAAAAACTACTAAGTAAGCCCGTAGTTTTAAAAATACGAGAGCGCTGTTTCGACGTTTCTCGCAGAAATAAAATCCCCCACCAACCGATTCCACCATTACCAAATAATTTTCGGAGGATGAAAGCTAAGGATGAAACGAATAAAATTTCAGCTAGATCGGTCCAGTAGTTTAGGCTGTAGGTCGCACTATTCTTTTACTAGGTACTCCCTTCGGCTGCGCCTCAGGTCGCATTGTTTTTTTACTACTTTCTTCGGCTACGCCAGAAATCAACGGTAAAAAATTTATGATATTTATTCCATACCTTACACTCACGGTATTTTTTTTTGGCTCAAAAAGTAAGACAGGCAAGCCCAGTGATTTGATTTAAAGGGGAGGCTTGATGGGAAAACTTGGGAAATACGGGAGATATACATGGGAGATAACGGGAGATATCCAAGGAGATCCGGGGAGATACGTGAAATATCCCGGGGGGAGATATGAGGGATATCCAGGGAGACCCAGGGAGATACGCTGTATATCCGGGGAGATCCAGGGAGGTACGTGGGATATCCAGGGAGATCCAGCAGTAAGGATATATTTTGCATCCGAAAGGGGCTCGTGACTAGCCCCTCGATTATTTCCACATTCGCCTAAAAAAATTTCTGATAGTACTGGACTAAAAAACTATGACTAAAGAAAAATCGGCTTTGTACCGCCAATGATATGCCCAGCGGCCATTTGACCGCGCGTTCGACATGTGCCACAATCGAGTGAAATTGCTGGGCCGCCGCATCACATAAAAAATTAAAATAGCACAACAACCGCGCTCATCAGGGGTCCAGAAAATTACAAAATGATAGAAAATTGCACAATTTTCCGGTGCTTAAAAAATTAAGCGCCAGATATTATTTATAAGTGCGCACGAAATTTCGCTATTGTTTATTTGCATTAAAAGTTCGCATAAATCGTTCCATCAACGTTAGTAAAAATGCAATTCCGCGTCAATTCAAACTTCGGATGCTCGCAGTGTAACTTTTTAAGAGCTGACAATAAAAACTATTCCATATTCATCAGACAATTTAACGAACTATAGCCAGTTTCGTCTACTGAAGTAATCACTAATTAGGCAGCAAGATGCGGGCAAAAGTCATTTGTCGCAATCGAAATGCAGTTTCTGTCACGTTATTGCGTCGCTCGCTTTCGTGGTCCATGAGCGAGCAGGATGCACTTGATGCGTGCAGGAAGAACACCGGTGGCTGGAGTTCTAATTAACAGTTTTAATAATGATATCCTAATAAAGTTTAAGTTTGTTCACACGAAGTGACTCAGATATTTTGAATTATTATTATTACAAGTGTAAATTCATTGTCTACCGAGAAAAATTTTACGACCGATACGTGATCATTATTTCTGGTGCTTTTGCCGAGATTTACGGTTGGATTTTTGACCATCTTCCGTGGGAATCATGGCACACAATAACACCGTAATTAATACGGCGTTGTTCTTTGCGATAATTACCTAGAGACGGTTCTTCCTATGTTTTTCGAGGAAAATCTCATTTTTTCCTGATACCATCGCCCGGAATGGTTTTACGATTTTAAATCCTTTCGAGCGCGCGTAAAGTAATTTCTCAACCCTTTGTACGAGATTTTTGATTTTATCATCTTTTGTGCTTTGACTTTGTATCATAATTTTATTAGCCGTGTTGTTTGATGCATCCGAATTTCGTTTGAACGAAACAATCGGTGATGGGACAGATGGATGCAGGCTTTGATGAGATTGCAACTTATTCATGGGGGTTAACGGCAATCTAGACTAAGTGGCTTTTAAAATACGTAACAGTAGCTATTTATTGATTAAGTCTGCAAGAAATATTGGTTATACAGATTAATTCAGGCCACTTTTATTCACCAATCGCAAAAATTTGTTTATTGAAAATCCACCAGTGACATCATTCATGTGTTTTTATAAATGACAAAAAGTCATTTACTCTTTATAATTGATTATTTCCAAATTACCTTTTAAACCAATCAGTGAGACTCATTTTAAATCTTCTATCCAATCAAATTCGTTTAATGGCGGTTAATGCATTTTATCGCAGTTTGCACGAGTCATTTAATCGTTTCGTCGACGACTCGATCTTGAACACCAGACAGATCCTACACGCACGTAATGTCTTCCTTCAACAAAATAAAATTTGATTGGGATCCTTTCGTTTTTATTTTGGATTTTATTAAGTATTTCGCTTTAAAAATCAAATTTTTAAAAAAATTGATGACGCATGGTGCTAGCGATCTCACCTTTCTGTACAATTTCTTGGTGTAAGAACACAATCATGTGACAAATAGATGACAGCTGTGTCACTGGTTTCCATTAGAAAATTAGATTTGACATTACCGAAATTAAACAGGAATAAAATGGACAGGTTGGCTCGTACTTTTCCTGAGAACGTAGATCAACGTCGTCAAAATTTTAGTTCAATCTACAATTTGTAAAATTTACTTGTTCAGCTAAAAGAACTTAAATCTTCATGACGATCCGTCGTGATACCAACAGTAACTCCATAAGATGTAGATAAAAACACGACAGCGGAGCTCCAGTGTCGTGTTTTTATGTCTTAGTTTAATTTAAAAAGTCAACCTTTTATGTATTTACCCTCGATAAATAATCTTTTCTCCCAACTTCTTTAAAAAATATACTCAGGTCAGATGTGTGAAACATAACTAGCTTTAACATTTAAGCTGTATATCAAAATGGGCATTATTTTTAGACACTCTGTAGCTCTCTACCTACACTAATTGATCATAGGTATAGGTAAGATTAAAAACCTTGTAACTAAAGAAGAAATTAAGGAACAGAGCTAAACTTGATGTCTGAACTAAATTGTTTTTGTTTACCAAATTCGATTTTGGACCCTCGCCCAACTAAAAATGAGATATTGCGTCGGAATCGACGAGTAAGGGTGGCGTGATGTAGCGGCGATATTTAATTTTATTAGATAATGGGAAAAGGGCATCATTAGTAAGGCAAAAACATAATGCAGAAGTGAAATATTGCAGCTTGATATTGGTTCATTTATCCTTTCAAAAAATCCATTCTTGGGGGTGATGTAAATTTTTGTTCCATTTTTGCGGCTCTCCCAGTTTTATTATCCGTTCGAGATTAATTATTACCATTTCGCCATCACTTTATTTAAAAGCAACCCTTTCAAAGCGCGGATCCACTAATAACAATAATTGAACCGGAGGAGAGAAAAAAATCTCCCTCCGAATGTATTAGAATTTACGTTCCTCCTAAGGGTGATTCTATCGTTAATGTGTCTCTTTAAACAGGGCAGTTAAAACAAAACGAAAGGGGTTGGGAATACCCGCATCTTTCGATGATCGGCTTATAAGGGTGGGAGTGAGATGGGAAGGGTTGTTTGGTGTTTTAGGTCGTCGGTTTTCTTCAGGGGCACATGTGCCACGAAAAAGGGACTAAGCGTCAATGATCTGGGGAATTATTTCCAGGGAAGCATAAGGGAAGTGGTATCGGCAAAAGCAGATAAAAGGGGTGCCGACAAAAAAGGGTTGAATTTATAGACGCTTTCTCGACTCTTAATTAACACCCCCTCGATAAGTTATTGCGAAATTTTTTTACCACAAGACAATCGCACTAAAGTGCGATTCTTTATTCGATCCGACCATATGTGTTCAGCTATTTGTGGATCTTCTTCGACGTGGAACACGTCGAAACCGTCTTTTTCTCTCGAACTGATGGAGAAGACTCCCACCGATCTCATTTGAATAGTTTGGAGAGAATTGTATGGAAGTTGTGTGCAGCTCGAATATATGCAAACCCCTTTCTTGTAATTTAGCGAAATAAACATTAACGCTACTAAAAGCAATAAAATAAATCAACCCGCCGAACGTCGCACACTGTTAATGGGAAAATCGAGGGAGGCTGGGGAAAACAACAGACTGTCGCATCCATACACACTAAGATGCTTTTGCCTTGATCCCGAGACAGACAAATTTAAACCGACGCGACGTAAAAAAATCCAATACGATTAATTTTTTCAAAGTCTGCGCCAATAAAAGAAAAACATGGATAATACGTTGATAATGGAGAAATATTGGAATTTTGCAGCGTCGCGGCGAAATCCTCTCCATATGCTGGTATAGCATCCCGAGTGGTAATTTAAAGAACGGGTGGAAAAGAGATGGAATGAATATTTAGCATTTTTAGGAGCATCGCAAATGGGGCGTAACTCTCTGTATCCAAGTCTATAAGTCTTGATACACTGTTCAAATGTTTTTGCCTCAAGAGATCTATGACTCTGTTAATTTCTCAGGCAAGAAATATAACTTTACTACCCCTTTACTCGGCAAAAACCATTTACTCCACTCATCCCCTACTTATCGAAGAACAAATTTATTGCCGCCAATGCCTTCGATTCTGTTTCCTAAGGAAGGGATATTTATTAGCCGGTTTCCGGAACTTAAGACGATTACCAGCTGTTCACCCGTGGTGCCTCTGAATTTCAATCTTTGTTTTAATGGAGAATCCTCTTTTAATATCGGTGACAAGGGATTTATTTTGTTGTGTCAACCAGTTGTTGGCCTCATTTTTTTAAAGGTCTAGGCACACACATTTTTTGTGGCTTTTGTGGTAACTATGATTTTTGGATTTCACCTATTCGCAGTCATAAACTGTACACCAACCCTTGATAAAGTATTATTACTAATATTATTTTCACTTTTTGCTTTTTTTATGGTTCATCCAAATCCAATTGACATGCTCATATGCGGCCGTTTTCACTGATGGGTACCGGTTTTGGGGATCCATTAGCTTCAAATCCAGAGCCAATTTATCAAATCCCAAAGTAATATTTTGATTCGGCGTAGCCCTAGAGTACCGTTGAAACATATTTCGCAACGAAAAAAAATTTTTTTGTTCGTCAGAGAAAAGTTTTAAATGGGACGTCCTGTTATATTTTTGGAATTTAAATAAAATTGTGCATCTAATGATACCACATCTTGATTCTTGAGTTTTTTCGAAAACAATTAAAAATTATAATTGTGTCCTGCGAACCCCCCTAATTCATTTCATTGAAATCAGGGAATTTTAAAAGTAAGATTTACAATTGAATACTTTTAGCAACAAACGTAGCAAAATTGAAATTAATCCTTATGGTTTTGGAGCAATAACTCAATATTTTCAAATACATCAACCATAAGTGGCGCACTGCTCAAAATAAATAACAAGTTTTCTTGTGGTTGCATTGACATAATCAGATTTATGATTTTAGTTCGTAATTAACGTGATAACGGGAAAAGAGGATACGACAATTAAAACAAAAAAATTTGAAGTTCATATAAAAATAGTCAAAATGTGCTATCATTAGATTCAGAATTTTATTTGTATTCAAAAAACATAAACATACATTGGCATCTCTTAAATAAGACGAAAGTTGCGCTATTTTTTGGTGATTAAAAATCTGAAGAGAATTCCCCGACATCTTGATTGGTTCCTTATTCCTTATTCCGCATCAAAATTAGAAAATTGCAATTTTAAACCAAAATTTATATTTTATATTTTTGACAACTGTCAATCAAATAACAACGACAGAAATTTTCTTCGCAAAATCTAGATTTTGAGCAATGACTGTCACCTTTTTATTTTCTTTTGACGGACACACAAAAAAATAGCTTTTCAAAAATGTCACCAGGAAAAACTTTTTTGAAAAAACATGTTAAAGTTTGAGTCAGACGACTTCAAAATCTATTTTATTGAATTTTCGTATACAGCGTGTTGCCAATTTCAATGTCGCACTATTGATGGGATCTCGGAAACTATAAGAGTTAGAAGATCAGTTAAATTAGATAAAAGTTGCCCCTTTTTAAGGTGATTAAGAATCTGTAAAGAATTCTTCGATATCTTGATTTGTTCCTGAGTTATTCCTTATTTCGGAAAAACTGAACATTGACATTCTAAAAAAAAGTTCATACCTCCGTAACAGTTGATGCTATTCAAATGAAGCTTCTAACCTTTACATTTTTGATAGCTGTCAATTCAATGGCATTGACAGAAATTTTCTACGCCTTCTAGATTTTGAGTAATGACAGTCAACTTTTGATTCTCTTATAGCCGCCATATTGGATTTTAACATCATTAGATACACAAAAAAAATAGATTTTCAAAAATATAACCAACCTGGACTTTTTTGACAGATCGTCAAAATTTGCAATTTGGCGTAAATAATTTTTATAATCCAGCCCAAATATTACTCGGGGATGAATCAAGATAACCTTTTCTCTAATTTTAGGAGATGCCAATGGTGAGCAGTGAAAAAGGAACCACCCTGTATACAGGGTGTTGAAAAAAAAGGTCTCGTTTACGCCCGGTATTCATAATCAAAAATCATAAATTTTTGTTTTCAATTACAGTAACATTCCAAGGCAAAATTTAATTCTGAGGTTCAGTTCTACCAAACTAAAAAAAACATCGGCATTCAAAAAAGACTGCTTGATATACACGGAAAACGCTCCAAGTCAAACTTTTTTTTGAATAAATCAACAAGCAAATGACACTGTTCAACTTTGGTAAATCTTAGTTTGTTGTAAATTGTTAAAAACTAATACTAAAACTGCTTCTATCAGAAAAAAATTGTAATTTTATTCCCCCGCGACACACTCACGTGAATTCCTATATCGAATAGAGATAAAATTGCCCTACTTCACTACCCTTCGTCCCCAATGCCACACAGCTAGCAGCGTCGAAATGTGGACAAATTTGCTCTTTTTACACCGTTTAACCTTTTATCGGATGATTTTTATGTTTGGACGCACGATCTCGGTCACATCGAAGGGAAGCTTTTACTATCCCGGAGGGTAGTTTGGGGCATGTTCAGTATATTGTTACTTTATCCTCAAACTCGAATGTTCAATGACCAATAACAAGGGTTTTTTATCGTGATTTTATACCGCCGAATAAAAGGGATCAAGTCCCGAAGCTTTTGTGGCCCATTGTTTGGAGCTTTTTTATTTGGTAATTGATTCCAGTGTTTCAAAAATTGTTTTTGTAGTCTTGGATTATTCCGGGGAAATGTTGTAACGATTTCGGCTGCCATTTCGATACAATGAAAGGACTAATTTAATAAATTATCCCTGCGCGCACATGTATAAGACAAAAACCGAAAATCCATCACCGGTCGAATGTATTGTGCGACGTTCTGTCCACCCACCACACTTTCGCCTCTCCTCATTCAACGGGCAAAACATCAAATCCTTTATGCCTCTGTCTCTCCCGTGCAGAAAGACACTCCACAGAGGAATTCCTACGGTCGAATTAGCTGAATATTGTTTGATATATGATTCGATTCATATATCACTGGACTCTTGACAGATCCGTATTACAATAAGGCCTCTGACTAATCACCGAGACTGAAGACAGTTCGACCACGCGCGATTCCAAATTCTCCCGCTGAATTATTGCTGGATATTGAACCATTATTATTAAACACCATCGTCATAACGAGGGGACTGCAAGGAGAAAGGGTTACTTCTGTGATTGATAACGGAAAATGAAAGGCTCAGTCTTGGCCGACAGGGGAATTGCCAATATATACTCTCTGCCTACATGACGTTTCCTGCGACGCCAACATTTACATCAATCACCATTACTTCTTTGTGATGAAGTCCACCAAGTTGTCAACCAACTTTTTTAGAGAATGTCACTTGCCCAATAACTGCTGTGAATTGATGTTCTCTCAAAAAATTGACAGTCTCGGAGACGGTAGAAACTTCTACTTTTTCACAGAATTTGCATCGCTTCTTTTTAGTCACTTCTTGCCACGACTGTATACCTCCGAAACTTCCTCACGTCTTGCCCTCTTTTTTTGTCCTTGAGCCTCAGACTCACTCAGTCAGACCTATTGACTACACAAGACGAGAACAGTGTTTTGTCACGTTTGTGTTCTAAAGTTTCAAGTAGCATGGAATTTACCCGAATTAACCAGCTGGATTTTAACCACAATGTTAAATTTAAATAAAAATAGAATAAAAGTCAACCTCTGACCCTATTTAAAACGTTTCAGTTATTAGTTGCGTGCAAGTCTGCGATAAAACCCCGCTTTCACAATTTAAAACGTGGACGCTGAGTAAACGGTTGAAGATATAACAAAATAATAAATAGAAGAATTGTTGGCTATGAAAAGATCTACCAAAAAGTCCGCTACAGCATATAGTTATCTATGAAGAATAGCCCACAACAAACAGTCAAACCTGTTTTTACGAAAAATTGAAACACAAAAACTATTATTGTAGGCTACCTACATACTTATATGCTGTTGCGGACTTTTTTGTAGATCTATTTGTTGCCAACAATTCTTCTATATAAGATTTTGTTCCATTTCCAAACGTTTAGGCAGCGTTCGCAAAAGAAGCGCACTTTTTCCCCGAATGTATCGGACGCGCTCCCATGTAAACGTAGGCGAGGCGCCATATAGACGAATAAATCTAGACATAATGTAATCAATCGATTTCTCCCTAAATCGCATCATCATCTACGGTGCCCACTGAACGTGCACGTAAAATTTCATCTCGATGTCCTCAGTATAGTTTCGGTTGCAGCGCGTCTTCGATGATTTTTTTGCCAAAGGGCACTAAGTAGTGTTGATACATTTTCGGAAACAGAATTCGAAGAGCATTCATATGGTAACGCGAAAAATGGGGGTTTGTGTTTAAATTTTTAAAGTTCATGTGCCAAAAAGGAACTTTCCGTGATCCGATGTAGCCCAAAGTCTAATCAGCACCTAAAAGTTGCCCACTAAGTATGAGTGCCAAATTTCATCTCGAGACGTTCAGTAGTTTGAGCTGCAGCTGGTTTACAGACAGACGGACACCCAAACGGACATTTTTTCACAAACCACTTTTTTCGGTTCCCAGGACCCTAAAACGTAAAGATTTAATGTTTTTGGGGATTCAATTTTTTTGAATTTTCCCATTGCTGCTTCACACTGCGTAGAAATGAAAAAGGTAAAAAGATAATCTGAAGCTCTTTGCAGTGCGGTTGATGCCAAGATTCCGTGGCGCCTCCGCCATTTTTAACTAAGAGTTGTAACCTCTTCTCGGTTAAGGGCAGGTATTTTCATTTTCTTCCTTGTAATCTTCTGAGAACATCATTTTCTTCAAAAAAAGACCGTCATCGGCTTAGAAAAAGCTCTGCTTACCAAAAGCTTTATTTATTACTGGGCCTGCAACTGCTATTGCTAGTAGTTAATAAACTTTAAAAGTAATATTTTTTAGCTTGCTTCCTATACTTACTTCAGTGCACATCAATTCAGGTTAGTTAGTTTTCTTTTTTATAGTTGCGTTTCTGGTGTCGTCAAAAGTTTGATTAATGGTCAGTTTTTCCAAAAGATGTATAGTTAAATAATGTTTTGCATTCTCTTCTCTGATCTCGTTTACCCATCAAACCAGCGGTAAATTGTGGACAATAGCGTGACAATCCAACATCCCAAATTCCGTGTGCCAAATTGATAATTATTATTTAGAAACGAGGGACGTGTTTCCTGTCGATTGTTGATGAGGCGCTCTCGAATTTTTTCGTGGCACGTAACGCCACAAATTAAATTAGTGAGTCACATAAAATAAACGTATTTACATTAATGTCCATCGGACAGCTCCACAAACGAATATAATTTTAAACAAATTAACAAACTAGTAACGAATACCCACACACATTATTAAATACCGGATATATCCAATTAAATATATGGAGACATCACTTTAACACTCAGAATATGCATCATGGATTAATTGATCTCGTAATTATAGCACCATGTCCATTAATTGGTTTGAATTTGTCCACGCACATGCAGGAATAATGCGCTCGATTTATTGATAATAAGTGACTTCCTGATTATTGCAACAATTGCCGCGAAATTCGTTAATTTCCTCACGTTTCACAGAAATGACGGAGGGGTTAAAGAACTGTTTAAGCCGCAATTTCCTATAAACGATAATTAGAAAAATTCGCTTGGTTCTCATCAGAAAGGTTTTAAAAGGAAATCGTGTCTAAAAACGGTCATTAATAAAAAAAGGCGAGCTTCCGTGTATTATTCGTGAGATGGGAATTGATGTCCACCACCCAAAATTAAAGGAACGGACGTTTAGATTCCCACAAAATCGCATAATCCTAATTATCAAAGGAAGTGTATAATTCACCACTTATTATAATCCGCCATAAACATTCACATCGCAAAACCGACCTAATAAATAGTTTAATGATGGTCGAGTGTGAGTCACGGGCTCTAAATTGATGATTGTTGCTCGGATCCAGTTCACCTATGGTGTCGATCTAATCATGAATTTATTAACGAGTTTAAGAGCTTTTTGGTCCCCTGTCACAGGAGATTTCTAACGTCATAGATGGATCATATTTATTTCCGGATCGGTGCGTTTGAAATATTTATTTTGCCCATCAAAATGCTTTTAACCACTGAGTATTATTTCAAGGGATCTTCAAATATTTATAGATACTTCTATTCCAAAATCTACTCTATTCGATTTTACTTGATTCTATTCTCTCTTATTCTATTTATTCCATAGTCTTAAAAACTGAGATGGTCAAATAAGATTTTGTCTATGTTTTTCTTTCTAAATGAGAAAATTTTGCGTCCCTGTTATCGTGGAAGCTGATGCTAGACCTAAGTAGGTAAGTAACTAAGTAAGTAAATAGTATCGTAAAGGGTGGCCCATAAAAAGCCGGACAGTTTTCTTTTTTGTATATCTTCGTTAGTTTTTGTGCGATTTTTTTTAGCTTTATACTCGGCGTAGCTGAAGGTAGAGGTCGTCGATGCTACTCATTGGATTTGAATTCGCACCATCAGTGTCGTTCCTCAGGACTTTCATTTAATAATATTATTTAGGCCAATGGGGTTTCGTTACCCTTTGACACATGACAGTGGCGTTTAGACAGGATTGAAAGTCGTTCTTTCCTCTTTCCAAATTGTCCTTCAAAATGAAAATTAATCCATCCCTAAATCTTTTGTGAATTTTCTTCCAAGCTAATAATCTGCATAATTTACAACTTAAACAAAAATGGCTATCGAGTTTTCATCGTCTCTGTACTTTTTGTTCCAAATTATGCGATTTAGAGGATTGGAAGAAAATTCACAAAAAATTTAGGCATATATTAATTTTCATTTTGAAGGACATTTTGGAAAGAGGAAAGAACGACCTTCAATCCTGTGTAAATAATGGTGTTAAATTAAAGTCCTTAAGAAGGACCCTGATGGTGCGAATTCAAATCCAATGAGTGGTATCGACGACCTCAACCTTCAGCTACGTCGAGTATAAAACTAAAAAACATTGCACAAAACCTAACGAAGATATACAAAAAAGAAAACTGTCCGGTTTTTTATGGGCCCCCTTTTATAATAGTGTCAGTTTTTCTTTTAAAAATTACCAGAAAAAATTTCAAAGTTCAATTCTCAGTATATTTATTGTCAAAATTGAATTGTATAAGTTTTTGACAGTCCACTTTGTTATTTTCTCAACTGAAAATAACATTTTGCATTGCAGGTACCTACCCAAAAAACATATCTCATAACCCTTTCATCCTCTCTCTAAAGTAAAATATTTCGGAAGCTTACTGCTTGCAAAGTGGGGCAAAACTCTCCCTCGATTTAAAAAACACACTTCCCAGGATCCGTCCAGCGATATTTAACGCGAACACCGAGTTATCTGTGTACTTTTGAATATTTTCGTCCTTTGTGAAGCTTTCCCCTCGAGTATCGAGGGTTTCAAGCGTTATCGCCGTACACTTCTTTGATGCACCTTTTCGGTAATACAGGAAATAATCAAATATGAACGTCGAAACATTTAAAAACGGGTTCTCGGCTTGCGACATTAGAATTAACGACGTAACCGTGTCGATTCCTAGAAATTACATTAATATAAAATACACAAAGTGTGTTATGATTAACGCTGAAGAATGGCCATGGGAAAATATTTAATCCTAACATGTACAATTATTGTTCTTGTTGTGCATGGAAATATTAATAGTAATCATAATAATAAAAGTTGCTCAAGATTTCGAGAAATACGTAATTGCGGCTGTTTTAGTGCGGAAGTGGAAACATTGTACAATGTTGTTTGATTAATTGCTCTGTCGCTCGCTCGCTGGCCTACTCAATTCGATTCGCAATAACGAAAGTCTCTTTCTTTAGCCAACTTAGTAAAAAAACTGTATAGTATTTATACCTGATGAGGAAAGCTCGATCATAAAGATGTCCTGGGGATATAAATAAATAGTGTACCTATGTGTGACATCCCAGAATCCGACCAAAGTCAAATCCGTCGATAAATAATGCGGCAATTAATTTGAAAACCCGTAGGAAGATGTTAGATTAATAAGGAAAGTCACCGATTTAACTGGTTCTTATCAATAATAAGCATCTGTGTATGACATGGGATTCGAAGAATCGGAATATCACCGGATTCTGATAAATATTAAAACCAGATGCTTGGTACTAATTTTCGTCGAGATTCTTGAGACCGGCTGGGTAATGAACATCTTGAGGTCACAACCAAATGACCAAGACAATATTTTATGGGCAAAGTCGTGAGAAATAATTATTTTCTCACATGGAAGTGTCCCTTAAAATCGTTCCGACTTAATAGGAATTGTCTTTCCCAGACAATCGCAAGAATAGCGGAACAACCGGAAAAATCGTGATTATTGCCCCGGCACATTAACTCGAAAAAATCTAAAATCGCACTTTTTAGATAGTTCCTTTGATAGAGCGAGTACGCCATACGTGAAGAGGTGTACGGTCTATAATTCTATGGCGTTGTTTTTACGCCTGCATGCCCATAGCGAACCTGAACAATAATAAATATGATTATAATGACATTCGGAGGTGCTCGCCCATGAAACAATCAACTGGTTCGGAGGAAACTTGGGATTTTTTTCGAGCTCCGATTTCGACATTTCTGCATTGTTACGTGTGGAAATCGCTGATTACCATCGCGATGGGCAATAGTCATCAATTGGGACATTATGTCCATTGTTTTAATGGCTGTGATGGTTTTATAGATCTGTTAGTTTGCATAACAAACGCGTTTACCTATATTGCAACAGTTTATTTTGGTTTATGTTGAAATTGTTTATATTATAAGCAAACGTCAGTCAAACGAGAAAAGTGATTATAATTATTTGAAGTTACCCGAGAATGATGCTAATCGGTGTTGAAGGATGAAGAATGGTTTACATCAATTGACAATTGATCAAAATCATTAAACACCCTCTTACCTATATATTAAAAAGAAGTTTTATTTTGATTTTTTTTGTAAACGCGCCTCTTCCGAATTTCAATTAAAGCAAGGAAATCAAAAACCCTTAAGTCCCTGACACCAAATTGTTTAGGAAATAGAACAAACTTTTTAACTGTAAAATTTGAACGCCTCAGAAATAACAAAATTTTTTGCATATGGAAAAGTTAAAATTTCATTATAAGGAGAAGGTGCAGTTAAAGATGATAAGGCGTTTTACTTTTGGAGTATTTGGAACCCAAAAAAGCAGTATTGACAGATCTGATAGATGATTTTTTTTCTGGTCGAAAACCTTAGTGCCAGTTTTTAGGAAGAAATCGTAAAAGAAGTTACCGAAGATCTAGGTGAAATTTGGACTTTCTAGGTGCTCATTAAATTTTGAGCCAAATCGGGAACGTAATTTGAAGGCCTTTCCTCGGGTTGTGATTATTGGATTCGATAGCTGTTATCTTTCAAGGTCAAAAACCTACAGTAACATTTATTCGAAAAATGTCATTTTATTGGTGAAAACCTCCTTTGATCTTAGGTTCTGTTGCAATTTGAATTTATTCTAACGAGCCTTAACTTATAAGGTTAGGTTGCTGTACAATTACAAATTATGTGAAAATGTTGAAGTTTCTGTCGCCTCCGAAATTGCCATTTTTTTAATTTCCAACAAATTTTCTTTATATTTTCAAAAAAAGAAGCGTTATTTACAAATATTCGGTTTCTAAGTCAGTCTCGGAAACATCTATTTTTAAGGCGAAATTTCCTAAATCTGGGCTACAGAACCATACGGTATTAAGTCACAATTAGATTTTCTTAATAAGACTGCAGTTAAAGCTTATTGCCAGCCTTTATTAACCACTATGATCATTATATGACAATGGTTGGATTTCAGGTAACTATGGTTTTTAGGCGTCATGACCGAGTCTGTTCTTGCGTAACAAACGATCGAGCAAAATATCTGTCGCATACGGTACCATTTAAAATTTTGAAGTTGGGGTTAGTTGGGACCAGGAAGTGCGTTGTGAGATTTCATCAAGTATGAATTTAAGTGCCCCCTTTAAAATAAAATTCGACCTCCTGTTTGAGCGATTTTTGCTCAAACCATCACCATTGAGGAATTTGTAAAAAGTACAAATAATTCCCCCATTTACCGTTAAGTGAATCGACAAGAAATATGACAAAAAAATGCAGCAGAGAAGCGGCTGGAACCTCCCCATCGCGTGGATCTTTGATTTCTGTGTATAGATAGTAGTCAATTCAACAGAAAAATTTGTATGCTTCTCGTCTGTGACAAATAACATCACCTCGGACATCACCCATCACATTTGACAACGTGTTCCTTCTAAGGTTAATATTTTGACACTTTTTTGACAATAACTGCCACTTTACAACATTCACTGCCAGCCCGCTTCCTTTTAATGAGAAAGATTTTTTTCTCTGTTTTTCACTGAAATGCCAAAAACTGAGAATATACTTTTATAACCAAAATTTCATCGTCTTTTTAATGGCGACATAAAAAAGGAGGCCTTGTATTTAAAATTTTAAATTGATGTGCCAAAAGTGTACTTCTTGTGGACCAATTGCTTCCAAAAACCTTTCAGCTCTTCAACGGGTCACCCAATCCCCATGTACCAAATTTCAGCAAAATCGATCCAAGATTTTGGGCTATAAAGTGCTTTTACTGTTTTTAAAAAATTTTAATGTTGTTTCCAAAGGGCACTAAACGCAGCCAATTTTCGCCTTATTTACAACCAGAATTTGAAGACCTTTCTAATGGTATGACATTATTTTTTCAAAAACTTGTTTTGGATAGTTTAATGAGAGTATATTTAATTTTGAAAATTGCTGGTGCCAAAACGGCACTTGCCGTGGGTCGATTATCTCAAAACATATTTCGGCTCTTCGACGTGTAATGCAATCTCCATGCATGTGCAAAAGAATTTTGATAAAGACGTGTCATTACAGAATACAGATTTAGAAAATACTGTTAAAAAGAATTATAAAGTTTGTGAGTTTATGTATTATAGGAATTTAATGCCAAAGACATGAAGCCCGAAGAGCATGACAATTTTTTTCATTACTTAATAGATGGTATCCGGGAGAAAAATCGAAGGAAAAATCGCCAAACAATCCGTTCCCAGGACCCGGGGTTACAGGTGACTTGTTGACCTCTAACGACCATAATTAATAGTCGAAATGAGTGACGGTTGGCAGCGCTGACATGTCGAACAATTAGACCGGAAGTCAGTACCTGCTTGTAAGAATCACTGTCCCGTTTAGCCGTCATGTCGCAACGATATATAAATTTTTCTATATTTTTTACACCTATAATTTCGTAAAATACCCAGAGGTCCTCCCTTAATTTAAGGATATTCGTATTCAGTGTACGTCTCCTGTCATATCGTGACACTCGAGCGGCAACATCGGTTCGGCGGGGGATAAGGAGCTGGGGGAGAATCACCGGAAGGGTTGAAAGGGATAGATTTGTCACTGACTGGTGCTGTCTTAACTTGACCGTGCGTACATTCCATTTTTCATGTATGCGCGGAAATAGCGCAAAATAATTAAAAGCGGAAGACCCGAAAACGACTGTTTCGGGTGTGTATAGAGTGCCGACTTTCGTTCAAATCAAGTTAGTAGGTAAACTCGTAAATCTAATATAAATTTTACGAAACCGAGAAATGCTGAGGCGAATAACGAGAGCGCCGAGAGCGCCCTCTAGTAATAATTCATAAATTGAATGTTTCACAATTGCTAATTCAACATCATTCGCACAGTAGGCTTGTTCTTAACTGGCAAACGTATGTAATTAAGTTTGTTTTCTATTATGTTCCGTATAGGTACCGGTTGACCAAAAGCATAAATAATTTAATTGTTCAAACAGCGGTCCAATTGTGGGTTGACCTTAAGCATCCGGTGAACTCTCAACCACTACACGTCCGACCCCCTGTAGGGGGTTAGTTAAATTAAGTTTTGCTTTAGAGAGTGGCGTATTGCGGCTCTGCTTTGGCTACTACAATGTATAATTCCTCTAGGGCAACTAAAAGTCACTCAAAATGTGTGTTTGACGGTGGCGGTGGTGGCGGGCCTATACTTTGATGTCGGCACGTGGAAAACAATTGGGATTACGCGTGTTAACCACGGGTTCGTTCTTCGCGGCAAGCTCTACTACCCCCCGTCAAGACCAAGATTTCACCCGTAATTATGCACTAATTTGACTTCCAATTTCACGTCTCAAACGGAAAATGCAAAGGGTTTTAATAATGATGGCGAAATGCAGTCTAAGAGGAAACTACATAGAATAAAGAACGTTTTATTGAATTATTTTCACTATACCTCATTCACACTACTTACCGTTTGCCCCCAGGATTATTGATGCCCAATCGTCACCGATATTCCTCTGGTAGTATGTACATAACGTCAAGAAAGTCTTAGTCTCGTCTAGGTTTTGGTATTGGTCTCGAATCTCAATATTAGTACCATATTAACCAATCTTATTAATATGTCAAGACCAATACTATAAGGCCCTCCTAGGCCAAGAGTCTTGGTGCAAAAGTCTTCAGAAGTCTTGGTCTTTGACTTTGTCTTTTCTTTGTAATGAAATGTCCTATTATCACAGTTTTAAGCGTTAATATGTTTAAGAAAATACAAACAAAAGATCCACAAAAGCGTATACATATAGCTCAGTCAAAGAAGTGAAAATATAAACAAAAATTACTGCAGTTCTGAAAATTGGCCGAAGTTGTATAGCTTAACCATTCTATTGAAGATACTAAAAGTCCCCAAGAATGGGGTGTGAGCTCGAGCCACCATCATGGCGAAGAGGTGCAGTTTTTGTTAACTTTGCAAATATCTTATGAAATATTGAAGATTATTTTCAAATCTCCTTTTAAACCAATCAATTAGACTCATTTTTAAATTTCTATCCAATCAACTTCATTTAAGAGTGATTAATGCATTTTATCGGTGTTTGCACGAGTCATTTAATCGTTTCCGATGACCACTTGATTTTAAACATAATTTGTTCACTGCTGAAAATCACCTCTTAAACAAAGTTATGGGAAATAAAGGTCCACAAATACGACCACCAAACACAAGTCTTTCCAAAAACCATATTTTAGGTGTTTTTGGACATAAAGAACGCTGATTTCTTCTGGATATATCCTAAAAACTCAATAACATTTTGTTTGCACGGTTCCTAACCTCAAACGTCATTAATGTCAATGAGCTATAAAGGCTCGTTCGCAACATCATATTGGGCTTTTGAGTATAGGCAACCCCGGTTTAAAAAATCATAATTTTATCAAAACAAGAGTTTAATTTGTGAAATAATCTTACCGAATACCACTATTGCAATCGGTTAAATTTTAGAAATAATTACTCAAGCTTTGTTGCCGGATAGGTAAAACAATTCGAACTAAATTGCCATTTATTATCAAAGATTAAAGCCCTCGAGCTAAAGCTCTCGGGGTTTAATCAGATAATAAATGACAATTTAGTTCTCATTATTTTACCACCGCACCGGCAACAAGCTTTCGTAATCATTTTCAAAATTTAACCGATTAAATAGCATGCACTTGTGGTATTATAAGCGATTAAACAACTCAAGAATTTTAAACCAATCAAACGTGAGAATTTATAGACAGTCGACCAATCACCATGGTTTTGAACTGAAAAACACCACGAGTGAAAAGCAGGACGGTTTTCCAGCGAAAAAATTTCTGTCAAATGCAATGTCATGGCAACGAGCATGGCAACCTTATTGTTTCCATTGAAGTTTCTTTTGTTGTTTAATCATCCGAATATAATTCGTGGTCTGATTTTTTCTGCAAAATTTGCGCTAAAGCGCTCGTGACGATTTTTGTTGCAAAAACTACTCATTTATTTGTTTCGCTGTCGGAAAAAATAAGTACCACTCGTTATATTATACAGGATGTTTCAGGTATGCAGTCATTAATTTTCAGGGGTGATTCTACATCAAAAAAGATGAAGAAAAGTTCCTATAAACATGTGTCCGAAAATCGCTCCTAAGGGGGGCTACGGTCCTCTGAAGGGGGCGCCCAAACTTCGGTATTTATTGAATAAATCTGGAACCGTTTGGACTACAGCGACAACTTTTTGCACACTGTCTGATATCAATAAGCTCCATCAGATTATGTTATCAGCAAAAAGCGGATTTTACCAGGGGCGTTCGAAACAGGGGGGGCCTGTGGATTTTTTCACCCAAATTTCTTGATGAGCCATCTTTTGACATTTCCTCACCGGAATATGGTTGTCTGAATAAAACTACATAAAAAAGCTCCTCTTACTGTTACTTCGTAGGATTAACCGTTTTCGAGAAAAGTGGAATCAAAAATTTATCTGCATTGACCGGGCTGATCAAGAAGGGACAATTTATTTTTATTAAATTACAAAACTGAACGGATTCTAAAAATTAGTAACCAAAGTAATCTGGTGATGCTTAATAATGTCAGATAGTATGCAAAAACGTAATGCGTGACTAAATAAAAATCGAAGTTTAGACGCCCCCTTCAGGGGGCCTTAGCACCCTTAGAAGCGATTTTCGGACACTTGTTTATAGGAACTTTTCTTCATCTTTTTTGATGTTGAATCACCCCTAAAAATTAATGACTGCATACCTGAAACACCCTGTATACGAGAAAAAAAGGTGATATTAATTTTTTTCTGACACCAAAATTTAATCGCTAAATCGGCGGCTAAAGCAGTCTATTGAATTTGAGCAGGTTTATGCCAAAATCGAAATAAAAAATATATTAATATTTAGTCAAGTAGTGACTAATTAATTACACCCGGTATATAAATAAATAAATAAAATTGGTTGAAACTTTTTTATAAAGAATCTTATACTTATACTTATACTCTTCAATTCATTACTTAATGGGTTTTTCGATAGTCATTATTTCACGAAATATATGCAAAAAAAAGTTATCAGTTAAAAAAATCTCCAGCATTTTTACGCATCATAAAGAGAAAAAAATTCCCCTTTTCAATGATACCAAACTCGAACTATTTCGTTGTTAAGAAAAATGTCGATGAAAACTAAAAAAAATCATTACATCAAAAAATGCGCCTGACAGTATCGTGTTCAAGTTTAATAGGAACCGTTTTTCGGTAATTTCAATAGTTTGTCAAATAAACTACACGTTCCCTACTTTTGGTTAACACGACTGACCGACTGTATAGTTTTGTCGTAAAAAGTTTTGTTTCAAAATTTTTTGAATTTAATTATTCATTACATGACTAAATTTTAATATAGGTATTTTTGATTTCGGTTTTGGCATAAACCTGCCCAAATTCAGGGAGATGACATCGTTGGACCAATTGACTCCTTTAGCAGCCGATTTAGCGATTGAATTTTAGGTTCAGCAAAAAGGGTAGGTATATAAAGTTTTTTTATAGAAAATTTTACGCTTTTTAACACAAAATGTACCTCTTCGCCTTGATGTTGGCTCGAGCTCCACACCCCATCTTATAGAATGGTTTCAAGCTACAACTTCGGCCAATTTGCAGCACTGCAGTAATTTTTCTTTCTATTTGCCAAATTCAGGTCTTTATATAATTATAATTTATTAAAATTAAAATAAAGAATGAAAAAAATTGCAACTACCCAGCCATGGATATCACTTATTTGATTATTCTATTAACAATGAGAAAAATGTAAAAGAAAATCTCAACATTTGTTTACCATAAACGGTAATATTAGAACTATGAAATTAAAACACCCTACTCGTATGTTACGTGGTGATATGGAAAATTGCCTATAGACCACGAAATAAGAGAAATATTGTTGTCCAGGACTCGAGGAGCTCATAACAAATTGACGTAACTCACAATGCATCTCTTCGACCCCCTGAATTACTTAAAAATTGACATGCAGGAAATTGGAGCCTTGAAACACAACCTGAAGACGCTATTGGTAGCAGCAAATTTTTTCCGATCTACAAAAACATAAACCTGCAAATTAATTAAAAATGGTAGAGACATGTTTCTTCACCAATTTTAATATAGGTAGTAGGTTGTACCTAATACCTATAGGTACGTATTTAATTATTTAATAAGACCGATTAATGTCCAGAGAAGTCTGATTATTTAACAGACGCTTCGGAATCGACTTTTTATTAAACTTATAGTTACTTGAAAATAAAGACATTGACGAACGTATCTAATTTGATGATTAATTTTTTTCTTAAGGATATTCTTTATACTCTATGAAAGTTAGCCCCCAACCCTCAAGGTGTCGCGTGTGCCACCACATTCTCAATACCAATCTGTAGGTTTCCTAAACAGTTTTAAGAAATTTTGGTTGGGCGTTTCAATCGTCACAGTCGAACTACACGTCTGACGTCTGATGTCTTTTAAATAATGTATAGGAAACAGCAATTATCGTCTCCAGAAAATGAGAAACAGATCATCAACCCGTGGGATCACGCGAGAAAAAAGAAACACACACGTCGAACTCGAACAGACATAATATTAAAAGGCAACATGTTCTAATTATAGAAATTCCGAAATACGCCATTAATTACCGTGTTTCGATATAGTGAGATTCCTGAAATGTAGGTATCGAAGACATATGTTCCTGGCCTCATTAGACGATGCCGACAAAGAGTCATTTTGGCGATCAAACCGGCCGAGTTTTTGTCGGCTCTCCCCGACCAATCAATCTATTACCTCTGTTTTACTCTTAATGCATACTTCCAACTCTAATAACTAATTTGTTTAATAGTCGACCACATCATCTCGTTAAGGCCGACCCATCAATCGACCTTGAATCGAACGGGAAAAAATTAAAACTTTTACCTTACGAGCGGACCTACGATTTTTGACGTATGAGGGTTCGGCTCCCGCCGAGATTTATCGTATTTATAAATACGGTTTTGGATAACTCTAGGTAGGAGAACCTATTGTTCTTTGACGTTTTATGTCATTTGGATGTGATTGAAACGGGAACCCTAGAATTGATAATTGACTATAAAGTAGACAAGAATGGAGAGCCAGGTGAAAGGCTCGCCCTGTACCCACAATTAAAACTTGAGGCGAGGCAATCGATTCAGTGTTCAGGTTTGAGAATTTAATACAATTTTGGCTACATTTGCTGATTCAATAAAAATATATTTTATTTGCGATAAGGGTCTTTCAGAAAAGCTACTTATACACTTATAGTCCAGGCGGTGGGTAATTTTGAATGGAAAAAATTCAACTAAGAATTTTTTGTTGGACTGGTCAGATTTCAGGGCCACGAAAATCATACTAAAAACTCGCCCTTCGCCTTAGCCTGCAACCCCCCTAAAATCTGCAAATTATGAAGTTTTTGCCCCATAACTTGCTTTTTCCTTCGTACAATGAAATCTAACCATTCCAACAAAAAAGGTTTTTCGTTGAATTTTTTCCATGCAAAATTACCCACCGCTTGGACTAGAAAGGTAATTGTTCGAAAGGTAAATTATCGAAAATCAAAAATTAAAAATATATACCTGACCTGACATAGATCTTGAACTGTTCTAGCTTCTTGCACTGCAAGACCGATATTTTGACGAGTTCTCGGTTTCGGCTCTGCAAAAAACTTGCACCACACTTTCAACGGGCAGAATTTGAGAAAAAGTGTAAAATCAAAAAACCTAACCTAACATAGACCTAAACTGCCCTAGCTTCTCGCACTGCAAGACCGACATTTTGACGAGTTCTCGCTTTCGGCTGCATTGCACTTTCAATGGGCAAGATTTGACTGTGTGTACTGGCGAAGAATGCACATTAATGTTATTTTCGAACAATTGTCTTTCGAACAATTTTCCGGATACGATGCATGACAAGCATCAAAAAGTGTGCACGTTTCATCGCTAAAAATAAGAGGAATCGTGGCGATTCCTACCCGAAATAATTAGAAGATTGGAATCAGGCCGAACACAAGTCTATTACGCTGATTGCGTGGTTATTTTTGTCCAGGGTATGTATGTATATGAAATTAATTAAACGGCGGAAACTGCACTCCGTTGCCAATTCTGTACTGTCAGAGTCTGCCATAAAGCCACCCAGGGGAAGATCGTCCTGCCGTTATACCCACTCCATTAGAGCGGGGAATATAACGAAAGAAAAGAAACGAAAAGCACAAAGGTATCAACATCATTTCCCATCAGCTCGAAAATTATAAGGCACGATAGGAAGGAAACCATCGCAATATTTCCACATTACACCATATCACCGATAATCTTAATGATATTTCGAGAGATGATGGCAGCAGAAGAAACCTAGAAACGGCCGCATTAATAAATTTATTGCAACAATACGTTCAGAAGGGCGAGCGAGGCGTTATTGCGGCGTTATTTTTATTATTTATCGTCACCATCAATATTGAATACGAAATGAGAATGGCGGAAAAAATTATGAGATTATTATGCACTGTTTCGATTCCCGATTATAACGTGTATCTGATAATATGCAAAGCAGCCAAGCTATACACAAATATCGTATTTAATTACCTATAAGTACGGTCTTTTTAGGAAACTTGTATCCCTTATATAAGCGATTATTAGGGATTATATTCCGAAGGCGACCCGAGCAATACTAACCAATCATCTGTAGCACATAAACAATCATAAAAACGGACGTTATATCCATGAAATACCATCATTCCTGAATTAATATCCATTGGTGTGTTCATTATCATATCATTATGGGATACACTGGAAAAATCACGGCTAGTATTCCTAAAAACACTCGCAAAGAATGACTAATTAACACATCCTGCATCATCTGCCAACACAAAGTACAGTGCTCTTATGAAATCATAACAGTCTGTTAGGCATAAGGATCTATTCTCTAATTTTAACGTTTTCAGCTGAAATTCGACAGGACCATTGGCCAATTTTTTCTTTTCCTTGGTAGCACTACCTTTAAATCTTATTTAAGACGATTATTTTAAACCTTGATTAATTAAAGGCGTATCTAAAGTAGGAGGCGCTAAAAATATACTGTTTTAACGCATTTGCTTTGACGTTGCCATAACAGCAAAAATACAAAATCAATCACAGCTGGCATATATGGCCCATTTAACAGCACGCGCAAATTTGAGAATAGAACCTACAGTCTGTAAGAGAAACAAATGAACTGTGTTTGTCGAATGGAGGTAGGTAGGTCGTAATTTGCAATCTTTGGAACAAAATATATACAGGGTGTCACACAAAAACTCCTCAAGACATAATTTGTTTATTTATTGTCCGATCTGAATGTATCAAAATCCAGATGAAACTGTTACAAAAATACCTACTACAAAATAGTTTTGATGGTCTCAAATTTTTTAGCATCGACTTTAACCCCAAATTAGTCCCATCTGGTAGAATTTTTGTGTCAGTTCAATAATCTCTAACAAGTTGGTTTTGCAGTAAACAAAATTTCAAAATTTTTACCAACTCCATTTTTCCATTTTTCTTGCAATTTTACCGAAATAAAAAAGTTGAGGCAATTTTACTAATTATGTTCAATTTGAAAAAATCAAAAACCAAATGAAACTGCTATTCACGGAACACTTGAAAAATACAATTGCAAGATTAAAGTGCATTTTCGTACTTAAAGAATTTTGCAAAACCAACTTGATACATTGATGAATTCAGAAAAAAATCTTATACCTTATGCGACAAAAAAAATATAGATTGCTATTTCAAATAAAAAGTACAATATTATTTGAAGTTAAAGTCGATATTAAAAAAATCGGGACCAAATCCATTTTATAGTATTTTTGTAACAGTTTCATCTGGTTTCAGATTAATTTTAATCGGACAATAAATAAAGCGTTTTTCGCGTGACACTCATATACGATACAGATTCTCGGATTCTGTTATAAGAACTGCATTAATCGTGATATACTGATATAGTATTAGCATTTTGAACCATTGCTTACGGTCTGTAATGGTTATGGTTAAAGTGGTCGTTTCCAGCTGAACCGAAAAATTTTTGAATTTTTTGTGTATCAACATCAACTGTGCTGTTCTAAGCTCGGATGAAGCGTTTTTCTTTATAGTTATGAAATAATTAAGGGAGCCCAACTTCCTTTTTCTCTGCTCACCTTTGGCATGTCCTGAATGGTACAACATGGGATCGGTTAAATTAGAGAAAAGTTGCGCTATTCCTTGGTGGTTAAAAATCTAAGAAGGAGATTTCCCCGATATCTTGATTCGTACCTGAGTTATCCTGAAAAATCTGAAAATTGCGGTTTTAAAGAAAAATAGTATGTCTCTAGCGATGCTATTTAAATAAAACTCGATTTTTTTATATTTTTGACAACTGTCAATTAAATGGCATTGACAGAAACTACGCTTTCAAGATTTTGAGCAATGGCAGACAAATTTTGATTCTCTTATGACCGCCATATTGAATTTTAACACCATTGGAATACTGGAAACAATCAGCTTTAGAAAACTGTAATCAGCGTGGATTTTTTTGAAAAAAGCGTCGAAATTCTAAAGGTATGAATAATGTATAAAATCAGCATAAGCTTTATTAACAAAAAAGTACATATCAACTTTTTAAATCTCGTGTGAAGTGAAAAACAATTGAATTCTAATCGATAATAAAATAGGTTTTAAAGTCGTGTGACTCAAACTTTGACTTTTTTTTTCAAAAAGTTGGTGTTGGTTACATTTTTGAAAAACTATTTATTTTATGTGTCTTATGAAAGGCTAATTGTTCGAAAACCGATTGTTCCAGGCCAAAAATCTTGCATAACTGGTTGATCTGCAATTCCTATATTGTAGGATTCCTAGCTGCAAAGTGTCCTGGTTCTGCCTTTTCTAATAGATTCGGTCTGAAGAATTTTAAAATGGAAGTATTTTCTTACTTTTTTTTACTGTGCCAAGTTCAGCCTAAATTGGTTATTCAGATATACCTAAGGTAAGTGTAGGTACATTCCTAAAATAACTATAGTCAATAAATTTTTAATAGTACCTCTAATGGGGAACATGAATGTTTTTTTAATTACACATAAAAAAAGAGGGCACCAAAATATCTATAGGTATTCATGACATTGCGATCTTCTTCACGGTTTTCGAGAAAATAATTAATAAAAATCGGCGATGACGTCATTGATACGCGTCAAATACATTATTAAATGGCCTATGGTGACGTGACCTTTCCGACTTTTTTAAAATTTATTGTTAGTTCCTCATTTCAAAATTCGTTCATGTTCCCCATTGTGACATTGTGACTGATGGGTACCTACGTCCAGAAACAGAGAGAGGTATTTTCTTTTCTGCTTTCTCTAGCTTGCTAAGCAATAACGGGGTTTGTCAACCTAATCTTTCGGAAAAAAATGTGTGAAACATTTATGCTCAAGAATGCACTCATATCTGGCCAAAATAAAAATCGGAAAAAAATCCGAGGAACGTCCTATACTTTGCTGGCAATTTTAGGGTCGTATCTACATTTTTTGTAAGTTGTAGGTATAAGTTGTTTAAATATAGAAAATCTGATTTTTTGAGGGGACGTAGCTTCTTTAGGAGACATCAGACCGGTACCCAGGCAACAGGAACTTTTTGACGTATTTTCAAGTATAGGTATGAGGAATACACAAGATAACAAAATTGAAAAGATCGTCAACTACCACATTTTATTTGAAATGTACATAAGAAATATATAGATGAATCAATCGCTCCAGTCGTTTCAGGCTTACCGGGCTTTATACCTCTTCGTTCATCAGTTTGGTATTGTGGTGTGATGACTTTGGCTCTCCTTTAAATCTTCTAACTCTGGACCGACCATCGGTCCCCTGCATAACAAAAGCTATTTTAATTAGTTTAAGTATTTGTTAAAAGCGGCTTTAAAAGAATGTGTTCAGTCAAAGAGTATTCAGGTATTAGAGGAACGGAAAAGCACTAAATTCGAGGCTCTGAAAAACCCCGGTGATTAGTAGATGGAGCCAGCATAGGCCCCCTGGTATTGAACATTGGTACTAAATTATACGATTAAAGAAATGCCGCAGTGGCGCCATCTAGTAGAGACCGCTTCGTAACGGGAAGCTCGACCTCCCTTGTAGTCATGGTAAAAAAAACTCAGTGTAATCTGAGACGTTTATGGTTGTTTATCGGTTTTACGACCCCTTTGGCGGCACTAGAAAAGTTTCGCCGTAGAATTCTTGGAAAAAATTCACGGACAATGTCGCACAATCTTAATGACCGGCCAAATTATTTATTAATATAAATACGAACCCGGTTAACAAAATGTGATATTATCAAGACCTTCTGATTGAAGGTACATAAATTATGTTCTGTAATTTTACATAAACGTAATAATGGCAATAATTCTTTTTATGATTTCAAATAAACAGTTTCGGGTACCTTAGCACGTGACGGGTCGAATTGTCTTTCTCTCCAATGTTTTCGCGAATTAATTATATTTCTCGGAAACTCAATTCTAAAGGCTTCAAGGTCACGTTTGGCGGAAATCTGCTCCCTGTCTTAGTCGTACGATCTTGTTCAGTCCGAAAAAAATGGGCAGCTACGGAAGCGGCTGGAACCTCCCCACTTTGTATGAAAGATCCAATATCGTATCACCAAAATCGAGTAAATTTTCCTGTTTCCTATACTCCACCAACATTAATAAGGCGTCTCCTGAGATTTTTCAAAATTTTACGATTCCTTACTTGTATGCTTACAGACAGTTACGGAACTCGGCTTCGCCTCGAAAATCTCTGATTTTCGAGAAATGATTTTATTTCTTGAAAATCAGTGGCTTTATTTAAAATGCAACTCTGTCGCGGCATAGAGGTTATCAGTAATTTTTTCATCTTCACATAATAAATGTAAGAATATTGAAACAAAAAAATTACACAGTGTGTCTGTTTATGTTCTCTAACGCTACAAACTGAGAATTAAAATTAGGACTTTCATTTCCGAGAAATAAAATCGTTTCTCGAAAATCAGAGAGAGAAAGACAACCTGACTGGATAGACCTCATAAAGAGGACGCCGCGCTCTAGTATGTGACGTCACACGTGGGAACTGTGTGAAGGGAACCAATGAGGAGCGCTGAAATATAAGGACAGACATTTGATGGACGCTTCCAACAAACTATTTGTATGAGTGACGCACAAAATTAATTTGAATCGCGAATTTTGTGGTTTCTCTAATGGATCATAGTTACGCTGGGAAAATTTAAGTCGCATGAAAAACATTCTTTTTGTAAAAACGATTTTTCAATCAAAACTTTATTTTTTTACCTTCTACGCAGCGCGAAGTAGTTACTGTGGAATCGATCGAAAAATTCAAAAAAATCTAATCGCCAAAAACATGAAATCTTTACGTTTTAGGGTCCTGGGAACCCAAAAAAGTGGTTTTTGAAAAAATGTCTGTCTGAAAAAAAACCTACGCCTAACAGTATACAGGGTGGGTAATTTTTCGATGCTCACCATTGGGATCTCCTAAACGGTAAAAGATACGGTGTCGGTTAAATTAGAGAAAAGTTGCGCAATTTCTTGGCGATTGAGAATCTGAAAAGAATTCGGCGATATTTTGATTCGTTATCACAAAAAATCTGAAAATTGCCAATTTAAAGAAAATTAATATCTTCCTAACGATTGACGTTATTTAAATAAAACTTGGAACTTTTATATTTTTGACAGCTGTCAATTGAATGCCATTGTCAGAAATTTTCTAGGCTTTCTAGATTTTGAATAAAGATAGTCAACTTTTCTTTTTCTTATGGGCGCCATATTGAATTTTAACCGGATACACAACAAAATTAACTTTTCAGAAATGTAACCAACATGGACGTTTTTGAAAAAATATGCGAAAGCCTGAGTCACACGACCGCAAGACGTATTTTATTACAGTTGAATTCAATTGTTTTCACATGTTATAAGAAATTGAAGAGGTCAGCGTACTTTTTTGCAATTGTTTTCATCTAAGTTTAGGCTGATTTTACAAATAATTTATATCAATTTTCAAATTCTGACATCTGTCAAAAAAGTTCAAGTTAACTACATTTTTGAAAAGCCAATTTTTTTGTGTATTTGTTAATGTCAAAATTCAATATGGCGACCACAAAAGAATCAAAAGTTGACTGTCGTTATTCAAAATCTAGAAGGCCTAGAAAATTTCTGTAAATGACATTCAGTTGACAGCTGTCAGAAATATAAAATTTCCAAGTTTCATTCAAATAACATAAAACGTTAGGAAGATATTAATTTTTCTTTAAATTGGCAATTTTCAGATTTTTTGTGATAATTTAGGAACGAATCGAAATATCGGCGAATTCTTTTCAGATTCTCAATCGCCAAGAAATCGCGCAACTTTTCTCTAATTTAACCGACACCGTATCTTTTACCGTTTAAGAGATCCCAATGGTGAGCATCGAAAAATTGCCCACCCGGTATATTATATTTTTATTACCGGATTTGAAAGCTGATTTTTTTTTTCACGCCGAAAACCTTAGTGCCAAAAGGGCCCTTGTTTCAATTTATTTTACAAAAAAGTAGTGTTGTGAATGATTATATTTAGCAAAATGATATATATCACATTTTGATATTTATCTGTTATATATTTATCATTTATAGCAGATATTTAGCATTTCAGTTAGTTTCATTGAGTTGGAGCAACATAACCTAACAAGTGAAGAGGCAAAAAAGAAATCTTTCTATGATAATCCAAAACAAATGGAAAAATATAACATTTAACGGAATGCAAACGCAGTCCAAAATAATTCAGAACACTGTTTGATGTTGTCTTCCAACGACTTCTACCGAAAAGTTGTAAAATAAAGTGAAAATGACTAAAAAACTTAAATAAAAAATATAGAATTAATATAGACGTATTTGGTATCAAATTGCTCGGAAAGTGACAAAAGTGTCGTTGATGGTGCTTAAATCTAAATATTTTTTTAGCAATTTCCTGCTGATATATAGCAGGGTATATATCTTGCTATATGTATATCACCGGAAAATAAATAGCACGCTATTTTACATCACTACAAAAAAGCATATTCTTGCTATCGGATTCGACAGCTGTTGTATTGCCGGATCAAAAGCTCAGTTCAATTTTTTAGAAAAGGACCCCGCACCATCCTTATGGCAAAATGGCTTTCTGTCGGATTGGCTGAAATTTTAGTATGTTGTAGATTTTGACCTCCTGATCAAAAGTTTTCATTGCCACAAAGCAATCGTACGGACAGTTTTTGCTCCAGAGGGTGCCGAAGATAAAATTTTCCCATAAGAATTACATGCAGCGAAAATTAATTTGCATTTTTGCCATGATAAGTCCAGGGGCACTTTTCTTACGTGTATTATTAACATACTTTTAAACAGGAGTTCTTATGGGTGTGTTTGCTTATTATGCTGAAAAAAGTATTTTTACGACGGTCCGAAAAATGTGTATGTCCTGTATGGCGAAAAGTTTATCTTCGGCAGACTCTATATCAAAAACTGTCCGTACAATTTCTTTGGGGCAATGACAACATTTGATCAGGAGGTCAAAATCTACAGCATACTAAAATTTCAGCCAATCCGACAGAAAGCCATTTTCCATAAGGATGGTGCGGGGTCCTTTCCATTTTAGGGACAAACAGGCCCCTTCTGGAATTTTTCTTAGCAAAAGGTCATATTATCATTAACGAATTCCGATAGCTGTTGCATTGGCATATCGAAAACCTTAGTGCCATTTTTTCGAAGCCCGTCCGCCCGCCCGACCTTGGTTAAATAAAGTTAAATGCTACATTATTACAAATTCTATGAAAAAGTAGAAGTTCATATGATTGATGGTAAAATGATGGATGGATTCTTTATTAAGTGCGCTTTCAAATGGTACATCGGTACCATTATGGTACCGTTTGAAAAAATAAAGTTTCGATGTTTTTCATGTGACTTCAAATTTTCCTGCGTTACCTTTTATTTTTATATATACAGGGTGGTATTTTTAAAACTTCCCCCCTGAAAATCTTTGGACGTATTAAATATATTTAATTGAAATGAACGTTGACCCATCCCGCACGGATGGCACACTTGCGCATTAAAGAGGGAATTTTTTCCACTTCCGGTTTAACCGGAAATGACCTTAACTTTCATTTTTCAAATTGAATGACACTTTTTTCTCAACACATTCGGAATCTATGTTTTTTTCTGAGTTAAAAACATGTATCATACTTGACCGGAAGTGCATTCACGGACACCCTAGATTTTCAAAAACATCGAAGAAATCGGCAAAAAATTGAGATTTTTGAAAAACGCAAAAACACGTCTACTTTAATTTTTTGATGCAAATTCATCTGCCCATCATTGACATTTTCTTTTTATTTACTTGAGATTTTGACAGATTGTGAGGTTAAGAGAAAATTTGATAGAAATAAGAGAAATCAAAAAATAAAATTGCTCAGGTAAATTTGCATCAAAAAAACCAAATTGACGTGTTTTTACGTTTTTGAAAATCTAGGGTGGCCGTGACAGTACTTCCGGTCAAGTATGATACATGTTTCTAACTCAGAAAAAATCGTAGATTCCCAATCCGCTGAGAAAAAGGTGTCATTCCATTTGAAAAATCAAACATAGTCATTTCCGGTTAAACCGGAAACGGAAAAAATTCCCTCAATATACGCGCAAGTGTCCCCCTCCTTGCGGGATTGGCCAGCTTTCATTTCAATTCAATATCTTTATTACATCCAAAGATATTCAAGGTGGGAAGTTTTAAAAATAACACCCTGTATGTATAAAAATTATTATTATATCCTAACCACAACGTCAACGAGCTAACAAATAGCATTGACAAGTTTTGTCACAGTGACTTCTAGGAAGCTGGCTGGGCGATACCGCAGTATTAGTAGCGACCGACGGCATAATTATTTACGGCGTGACATTTTTATGACTTCTCTATTTATCCCATATCTCGATACGCTGAAAAATTTGCGTCCACTATTTGAAGTCCCTTTGAATTTAATCGGATTTAATTGAAGGCAGTAAGGCACAGTTCGAAAAATGCGTTTACAGAACTATATTTATTTAGCCAGTGCCCACTTTATTAAACTTTTTATTTCAACGAATACATCAACAACTAGGTAGCTACTTATTTTTTATCTCGTTTTTTATTAATATTAATTAAGAGACGAAAAACAAAGTCGGGGGAATTATTGTGCCTTTGGGTAGATATGGGTGGTGTTCGCCAATTTCATTTCTTGAAAAATAAACACGAGCGGCTAATCACCAATAAATTTCAGCCGCTGACGGTTTAGTATAAACAAGGTCACCCTTTTTTCCTTTGTCCCATTGTCCCATTGTCCCGATGCGCCTTATCAGGGTATTATGTTTCATTATCTGAGAAACAAACCTACTGTTCTGAAATGTTAACTGTAAGATTTTTGCAGGGTTTGTTTCTTGCTGTGTAGTTCGGTTATTACAACTTTTCACCGCCAGATACCAGCATTTCTCGGGCAATTTTATTTCGAAAAAAGGTGGGACACGGATTATGCCCTTTCCGTTCCTCTAATACCTGGATACTCTTTGGTTCAGTCCATGATATCAGTGTAGGAAAGGCAATATGACATAAACAAAAGCTGAGACCTATAAGCAGGTAGATGAGGTAAATAGTAAATTTCGAAAAGAAGAAATCATAAATATATAATATGTGCGTTCGTTCGGTTTCTTCGGATTTCTTATTGTTAAGTGGATGTCTTAAGAGGGGCGTTATTACACAGCGGCAGAGGGAATCCGACAGTTATGACAATTTACAACCGTATGCTGAATTCCAATACCCATTTCAGGTATTCAACAGTTCGATATCGTCGAGAAATATTTCCTCGCTGGAATTGAAATTTTTAAAGCCCCCGCCCGGATTGAAACATCATAACAGGGTGTAGCAGCACACAAAAAGCATATCAATCAAAGAACAAAAACGAACCGAAGGCAATGTTTCAATCAGCAAATGAAACAAACAAATCAAACAGTGTTTTCTCCCATTCATTTTCCATCATCCATCAATCTCGACTCTGCCGTGTTATTCACGGAGAGCTCATTGACGTTAACAAAGCGCCAGAGAGCACCGAAAAACAATCGACGGCTACGTCCAATAGCCGTGAACAATGCACGATTAATCGGGAAACACGCCAAATGAATGACAACTGACATGAGAAAATACATTGCATCCCTCTTCGGCTGAAAAGCCGTCGACAACGGCCAAGCGGGTCGTAAAAAGTCGGAAGCCGCTGTGAAATACCCTCATTTTCCAATAAACTGATATCAATAGCTACCTGTTGAATATTGCGAAGGGGATGAAAAAATCGAGTGAAAATCCCCGGTGATGGCCCGTCGCACGCTCGTTCGCACCCTGCTACCCGGTTCACGTGACGGGACGATAGCGATGGGATGGGCGCCCCTGATTTATTTGCACGAATGTGTCTTTGAAATCTTAATGTTTTTTCATTCGAGTGTAGTTTATATTTTGAGATTGTAGATACGCTCTAAGTGATCCTATTTGTATACTTCATTCGCGATGTTTTGGAACGGCAGTAGGCTGTGATATGTTTTTTTCAAGTTGATGGTCACTATTTAGTAACCCAGACTGTCCGCCAGAAACTTTTAGCCGGGTTGCCACATCTTCATTTAATTGTTGATTTTGACACAAACACGTGATTGTAATTATTATTAATACCTACCCAAAAATGCAAAAATTAATTAGGGTTGAGCAAGAAGAAACAGATAATTAGGTGTTTTCGCCAAATCAAAGATGGGGACGTACTCGTACACCGACGCGTTTCAAATATACCGGGTGTCAACAACCCCTTTTACCCCTCGAAACTTTTTATTTTTTTTTGAATATGAACTTGAAATATTTATGGGTTCATACACCTATAAAAGCGCTAATCTTGACACTTTTACAAACTTTTGGTTACTTCCGCTTTCATCGGAAGTGACGTTAACTTTGTTATTTTAAATAGCAAGGTGACGGTTTCTTTACGCAATTCGAAAGACATTTTAATTCTCTTTACAATCGTATCATATGCGGCGATTAATTACCTACAGGATATATACTTAACGAAATGTATTGGAGATACAATCGGAGCGAAAAGCACCCAGAATTTGCACTTATCTAACCATCAACAGCAAGACATTTTTCGAATAAATAATTGTTGTTTCGCTAAATTAGACGATATTATCATTTTGGATTATAAAACTTTTGCGTGTGAATGTACCCATAATTCCAACCTTACGAAACAAAATTTTTTGAGTGACAGTGAAATGAACGATTAGTGTTAAGCGATTAAAATGGGCAGATATATTAAAATAGTAAGTAAATGCAGTAATAATGAGATTTATAGACTCCTATTATAATTAGATAAAAGCCCGTTATTCACCACTGTAACGTCTTTTAAGTTGGCCATTCTGTCAACTATACTGTCACGTTAATGCAAAAAAATCATTGAATTTACGGCAAGATTGAATCGTTACTATGGTTTTCTCAAGACTAATGATGCACCGTTTTCGCAATGAATAATGAGAAAACGAAACATTTATTGACTAATAAATTAATATCTGGTATTACCTTTTATAAAAATCATACCAAATTGCTCCTAATATTCATTCTATATACACATAAAAATTAACAAAGCAATGGTACCATTTTTTCTAAACTTTTTTGGCAATATAATCGAAGTTGTGGTTGCTTGCCTCCAATACATCCTTAATAGGGCTCCAGGTAAAGAACTCCGGAGATCAAAAAAATGTTTTTCGTCGATCCTACTGGAAACGTCACATTCTTGACATGCAATTATCATCCGAAAGCTTACGTTTCCAGGACTGCGTCATTTGCTAGGCAACACGCACTAGCTGTACAGGAATAACGCTTTCTCCGGCCTAGTCCGGAAAAATATTCCTGTACTCTCACAAAATCGTTCCAAATTTCATTATTTCTGTATAGTTGCGCGACCGACGAAAAAATAGTATGTGCAACACGAAGGAAAATATATATATATATAATATTTTTCCTACTAGTTACACAATATACTATTTACTCCTCTTCAAAGGGGGTTTTCCTACTACTCGAGAAGAACGGACTTGTAACATCGATGCATGATGGTTCGATTTGACATTTTTAATGCATTCGTTAAAAGCTTTGAAATTTATATATTTAAAATCCCCCAGTATCATAATTCCATATTTTTTCCTGACGTCAAAAATTTCAAGCTGTAACCCAGCCGGGCATATTACATTATTCCCGTTCCATTACCGCGCACATGCAATAAGTCCAGTTGCATGATAGGATAACGTTTTTGGCGTAGAAAGAAATTGGGGAAAATGTTATTTATTTCGAATGTATTTGCAGAGAGAGAGGGCTCCCGGTTTCAATTATAAATATGTCGGAATGGACGTTTCAATTAGGAAAGTATTGCGTGTTGGAAATAAATCCGGCCAATTCTCGAAAATTTACTATCGCGCCGATAATCGTGCGAAAAGGCGCCTTTTGATGACCCACTGAAAAATTTAGGAGATTATCGCAAGGGGCTGCCAGGGATGATTTGTGGGCGTTTCGTGACCCCCGAGCAAAACTAACGATTGTAGGCATTAATGAGTCGTAGTAAAATCTAAAAACGGTTTCCAAATAATTTATGCGATAGACCATGAAATATGGGGTTGCGTTTACTGTTTTAATTCGTTAAGTTGGTATCGGCGAAAGTCAGGCACAAATATAAATTAAAAGGGGAGATTTTAAACTAAATCATTAATATAGTTTCTGGTTTTATAATATTTACCCGGAGCGCTGTGTGTGTGCTACGTTTTGTTCTTTTACGGATTCATATATTTAATTGAAATGAATTTCCGGATATTTCATTAAATATTCAAATCATCTTTTGATCTTCTACCACTAACCATTCCATCGAGGAATTATTAAACCGATGCATAAAGTCTCTCAGGCGAAACCAGCAGACCAAATAATTACCGCATGCACATTTATTTCACTTTATTTCTTGCCTTTCAAATGTTATTATTGGTAAAATCAGCTGCGGAGGATTATCAGAAACGCAAGTGCGGCGAGGGGTTGAAAAAATTCTTCAAATCGAAAAAACGGGGTGAGAAATTGCAATGTACAGGGTCTTTTTTTATTATTGTCCCACTTTTAAATTGGAATATCTCCTTTATTACTTGAGACTTTCGCCTGAACTGAAAACAGGATAGTAGACCGTACTCTCAAGTTTTCGAAAAAAAATCCTATTCCGCGAGAAATGTCTGAATAAAAATGGCAATCATGTTGAAATGTTTAATTTGTAATGTTTTAAGGTGAACAAATGAGTTAAAACTAGCAATAGTAACAAAGTAAGTAACTTATTTATTCACTCTAAAACATTATAAATAAAGAAATTCAACATGATTGCCATTTTCATTCAGACATTTCACGTAGTTCAGGACTTTTTTTCTCCAAAACTATAAACTCCAGATATCAACTGCTCTATATCAATGAAATCAGAACAAAATTCTCTATCGATCCGTGCAAAAATATACCCGGTGTCCCATTTAAAAAAAGCAAGTTGCATTCACAGCGCTTAAGATCCAACGGTGATCGCTGAGAGTAAGGTCTAGAACAAAACTTGGGAGTACGGTCTACTATCCTGTTTTTAGTTCAGGCGAATATCTCAAGTAATAAAGGCGATATTTCAATTTAAAAATGGGACAATAATAAAAAAAGGCAATAATTTTCCTTTGCTTTTTTTGTATTACGATTCTATATAAAATTCTATTTCATATTTGATGATTAGTTGCTTAATAACAAATAAAAATAGCAAATTGAAGCAAAAAGGTTGTAGTGATCGAGTATGACATTATGGATCCCGGCGCATCTACCATTATAGTCTATCACTCATCGATAACAATCAACGTTCGTGATTTTAAAATAAAATAATTTTTGATATAGACGAGCCCATTGAGTTTGTTCTCCGTGGCGCCTCCACCATTTTTGTGACCTCGTGAATTCTAGAATAATTAGACGGTCGTCGGCAAATAAACATTTCCATTTGTTTTAAAACGAAAACACAGGAAGCATTAAATCGATCGTGATATGAAACTCCGCATAATGGAAAAAAATATAAAAAAACCCGCACCAATTAAGCATTTACATATCCACTTACCTAGCGAAAGCCGATCGTTAGGTTCAAATGAACCTGGAAAGACGAATTGAGCTCCGATAAAATATTTCCAGAGCACCATCAGCTCGATTTCAAGGGTGGGAAAATTTTTCGCCGCTATGCAACTCGACTGCATATTTCTGCAAGTATTCAGAGACGGCTCAAGATCAAAAGCGTTTTTTAATGAGAAATATTTGGCGAATCCGTATGATTGGCATTATTGACGTTTAGTGTAACACAGACTCTGATTTGTTTTTTTGTTAGCGAAATTGGCGACAATTAGCGAATCATCAACTGGTTCCCGGGCAAAATTCGAGGATAAAACATCGAGCGTCTGTGAGAGACATTCAATGATACATCGGAAACCGTAGTTCGCTAATTAACTCTTCTAAATTAATTGAATCTGTGTTACCTTAGATACAGACGGGAATGCAACGGAAAAAGGTCGGGAATATGCACCGTTTAATTGTAGGATAAGAGACGGACGTTGACCACATGGCAAAAAATCCGGCAGCGAAATGCAGGATATTACTCTTGCTGGAATAAATTTCGTTTGTAACCTACGGCAAATATTTATTTAATAATTTATTATGAAACGAAAATAGTTTGTCGCGGACCGACGGCATAAGTTATTCGAAATAACATGTCTATGTTTATCTAGGTTTGTTGGAAATTTTAATTAATATCGTTAATTGGGATCGTCTGGTTGGACGAAATAATAACGGTTTCCCTGGCGTATTTCACATATGTACAAGCTATAAGTGTTCGCAGCGCCATTAACACCAAGGAGACGGGATAAAACTTCCGGTTTCCGGGATGGGCACCGCTTTTTTCTTGGGGACGCTTTTGTTCGAGGATCCTCCAATTTATCATCGATAACAAATCGAAAGGCGTTCTACTGGACTAATGACGTTCTCTGAGCCATTAATACCACGTCCAGTGGAATAAAGAAATTTCGATTCTTAATGTTTTGATGTAGGAGGACAAGGACATGTCGCCGTCGAAGGGGAAAAGTCGGACAATGGGTGTTTCTGTTTCTACTTTTTGCTCCAAGAAGGTCAAAGGCCCCTATACTAAAGTTTAATTAAGAAAACGATCTATAGTTTAATGCTAGAATCAGATGATTTTGTCGTGGTTAGAATTTTCATGATCCGTGTCGAAGGTATAATATAGATATCTGATGCCCCGAACATTAACCAAAGCTAAGATTCAAATGACTACCTCAAAATGTGACGTAAGGTTAGAATTTTCGGAGGTATGCATGTTAAGGTAAAATAAGTTTTTGCACTTTTGCCCCTAAAATGTCAATTTTCGAAAAAATTGTACTAAGGTTCCTCATCCATGAATACAATAGCCATTAAATTCCGTAGTCCAAAAATACAATTTGCTAAGAGAAATTTAAAAAAGAGCCCTTTTGCCACTAAAATGACATTTTTAGAAAAAATGGAACTAAGGTTTTCGACTTAAAAAAAAATCAGCCATTCTGTCCTGTAATAAAAATATACAGCTATACATAAACTTTTTCTACGGCACCGATTTTTGGCCAAAAGGGCACCAAGTGTGAATACATTTTTAGAAGCATAATTTGAAGAGGTAATGCGAAAAATGGGGGTTTGCATTTAATTTTTTAAAGCTGATGTGCCAAAAAGGCACTTTGCATGAACCGTTGTGACCCAAAATCTAACCAGCACGTACAAATTGCCCGCAGAATATGTGTGCCAAATTTCATCTCCATACGTTCAGTAGTTTGAGCCGTAGCGTGATCACAGACAGACAGACAGACAGACAGACAGACACACAGACAGACATTTTTCAAAAACCACTTTTTCCTTTTGTTTTTCGGTACCATTTGAAAGGGAGGGATCACTACACAACCTTCTAGATTGAAAGATAAAAATTTCACAACTTTTAATTGTTAAAATTTTCAGTCTTTCCAGAACTTAATCAATTTTAATTCTCATAATCTGAAAATGTAACAAGTAGTACTAAATTTTCAAGTAAGGGACTTTATGACCGCAATTTTCCTTTAAATTGTTATTAGTTTATGTAACCTGAAGATGGCGATAAGCCGAAACATGTTGTAACTAGGTTTAATAATGTTTATTTGGTGGCAAGACTTCGAGATTAAATTCCCACATAATGTTGTTAATGTTTATCTCTTCTTATCCCGCACCCTAGCTACACCCTTCTAGACATCAATTTAACAACCAGGTAGGTATGTACATTGTACAGTTGGGAACTTTGAAAACGACCAAGCGAATCGTCGGGGGGAGGTAGGCATTTCCAAAGTACGTTCATCAATATTTCAAAATTTTTTTCATTGCTAAGAAATTTTATGTTTTTGTTTGTGGCCTTAATTTTGACTGCACTTTTCAGTTTCTGTTTGTAGGTCTATACAATTCACTAAAATTTTAATGGTAATTTCTGGTTCACCTGCGTCGGATATACACCGACAAATCATCCCATTGAACAAGTCTCATACCTACTAAATATACTATCTAAATAATAAATTATGAGCTGAAGACGAAGAGATGTAGAAACCCGATAAAAATAAGAAGTAAATGAGGTGGAAGTGAGCATATTGCGCTTGTTTGCATTTCAATTGTAAGTCCGCATGATTTTTCAAACTTATTTATTGCAACGTGCGTAAGAATATAAAATGTGTATCAGACAATGATCTGTTTCCGGCGGATACAATAAGCTATAGCCTGTCATTATCAACGAACTCTTCTTCCTCTTATCCCATTCAACCTTGTCGAATGCATGTAAATAATAGTAATAATAATGTGAGTAATTAAGACGAAAAATGTCATCGCCACTTCCTCTGATAATCTAGAATTTGTATCTTTCCAATGGACGAATCGGATCTGGAAATTCCACGGGCTTATGCCCATCGTAATTTCCCATACGGCGTCTTATAGACAATTAAGGTGACGTCACGCAAGTATGAATCCATCACGACTTTTCTAATTACTTTTCCTATAGTGAGCGAACCGTGGTCGCGATGGTGTCCTCGTGGGGTATACAATGACACCTCGACCGTTGCCTAGAAGTCGTTATTATTGTATATTAAAAAGTCGCGCTATCTGTATCGCCCGACCGAAACAAATTACCAGGGATCCACCTGAAAGTATTTCAGGATCAAAGCATTCCCGAGTGTTTAATCTGTAATTTCGAGATAACAATAATCGTGGGTTAAATATTAATTTTTCACATAGTTCGAGCTCCTTTGAGCCCTTTGATCCTGTGGGATTTAACCCTCAGGTATCGGGAATAGTTGATGAATTCCTTTCGTTATGACGTTTTCCTTCAGAACCCTTTCTAACGGTCAGGCGACCGGTCTTCGTTGATAAATCGTTCCACATCACATGTGCTGTGTTTATGTCGTTGCTCCATTGTTGCACAATTGATGAGCTCGGCCGCCTTGATTTTAATGTGCTCTTTCAATGGATAAGTGATTTATTCGCGGTCCAGGGTGAGCTACTTGACGATAAGGGGACTTTCTCATTTTTTCTCTACTCACGTCGTCCAGGGAGTTATTGATGGTTGATTTCAAAAATTACGCAATTTCGAAAACTTTTACTTTCCCACGAACTAAAATAAATTTTAACAATGGGTTAAATATCAAGGTCCAACTATTAATTGTCTTGCAAAAATCATCGTAAACTTGTCGAGTTGTCGTCCAAATAAATTATTGAATGGGAGAGGACACAGGAATCTTAGCCTACGTTGTCTATTATTGCATTAAGCTATCTTTTTATAATTTCAACAAAAGTTAAGTTATGAATGAATTGTGAAAGGTGGCAACTGCCAGTCAGAACGTTTCCACCCCTTTTTTGGGGAAGAATGTAGCCATTTCCCTCCGTAGGGTGGAAAGCGGTCACTTTCCTCCTTCTCTAAGAAGGCGCGTGATCCGGACAGGAAGAGAGGAGACTGGTCCCTCTCCTCCTCCACCTCCTCCTCCACCTCTGGCACCAGGACCTTTGGGAAGACAAATGGACATCCTGCAAGGTTTGACCGAAACCGAAATGACAATTTTCCACCTATCCTGACTTAATGCATAGGTCCTTCCCTTAGTATCTCAACTTGTTACCGACCTTCAGACGAAAATTCAAAGGAACCACCTTCTAAAATACCAAAATCCTTGAAGCACGTCCTTCAGGAAGCATGTTCAAGTGTCTCAGTCTAGACATGAAAAGAAATGAATCAGTAATAAGGTCCTATAGTTTGAAAAAAGACCTGAATTTTTTCAACTTTTTCGTAACTACTTACAGCTTATACAACAGTCTTGAAATTACTCTAGATTAAGCCTGAAGCTTCTACTGTATTAATTGTAATTGAAAAATTTAGATTGAATTTAATTACCATTTTACATGTGATCCTTATCCAGTCACTATTAGATTTATTTCGTCTCCGCGTATAAACCTGCCATAAATTACAGGAAGCTCATCAAAGCCAACAACTCAATAGTTATGGAGATAAATCGCCGAAGGAGCAGACAGAGGCAAAAGTCGTTACCGTAATGTCCGATAATCAATCAATGATTTGATAAGTCCCGTCAAGACCCTCGATTATGAGCCACCTCCAGTTCTTGATCCATTGATCCCATCAAGCACCGAAAAAATTCCTCTTCTCCCAAACCAAGCGAGTGTATTAAACTTTCAAACAGTATCAGAAATTTATTACGCGATACCCCTTTTTAATTTAGGGTTCTGTAAGAGTCGCCCCTTTATCTACCCGAAAAAACCACTTCATTTGTGATTTATACTTTTTCCCTGGCGCAACTTTCTTTTCATGCAAAGACCCTCAACCCTTTGTTTGAGTCTGAAATTACAGCAATAACTCAATTTGTATTCGATCTTATATTTTTTAATTACTCGTTTCAACACTTTTAAACTTCTCGGGGGTTGGATTTCTGATAATTTGATTTGTTACTCGAAGGGTTTCGTCAACTAATTGGACGGAAACTTTATTTATCCTGCATTTTTATTAACTCTTGCACCCTCTAGAATAATGAGAACTGCGAATTCTTACGGTCACGGTGGATATTCTTCGAGTAGAGTCGAGGCGAGGACTACTAATATAGGGTGTCAGGATCATAACGACCCTTCTAAATTGGTAAGTGTGAGATCGTGTTGTAGTTAATAGTTGAAATGTTATACATCCTGGTGAATCTGTGTTATTTAATGCTTCTGTCAAATTTAGCAGATGATACGACTAATTCACACCACATCTTTATTTACTAATCAACATGCCCGTGAATAAACATAGGAATCCATACGTTATACTATACACATTACTATAATTATAACAAATATTCCTGATATCTGGTGAATGATATAAGAAGGGTATGGTATTGCCATCACGATTGTCTTCTCATTGTTTTCAAAGATATTGACAACGGGATAAGACTGGGTCTTTGAATTTACTGAGACATATCAAAGACGTAAAGGAACGATCTGGGCCCGAGGAGTATTTTAATGCCTTACATCTGAGGGGTTGGACTTTTTGCAAGAGTGGAAATGTATATACGCAGGTACTAAATAAAATTTTTTGCACTCCCGACATAAAAGTACTATACTTTATTAACATTTTTTAGGGATTGAAGTATAAAATTTAATCCCCGGGGGACTAATTTTTTTCAAAAATCCCAAGGGATTAATTGTTACGTGAATTTATTTATTATTAAAATACATATTTATTGAAATACATTTGTCGGTACATAGTATCTCAGGATCGGCAGGGGCAGGGTTCATTTTCTATTAGATTTGCACGCATTGATACTCAAAAAGACGCTCACCCCATCTCGTCTGATTTAGCTCTCGGCTCAGTTCTTTGGCAAACTTTCCAATAAAAGTTTATGTTCCTAACAACCTCAACCTGCAAAAATAGTTTTGAAAACGAATCAAAAACGATCGATTAACATTGGTACCTACTTACATTATCGTATCTAAATTTGCGTTTTAAATAAAAGTCTTTGTTCCGCTTTTATCAAATTCCACCTTTTAACAACCTCAGTTATTGTGAGAGATTCCAGTATTCGAACTATCAACTCAGAGCATTTTATTTTGACCTGGTTGATGGGAAAACAGCAACCTGCGGCCAAAACCTATCCATATTTTATTAATTTAAAGGCAAAAAATAAGTAAACCAAATCTTTTTGTAGCCGCGATTGACGCTTCCTTGTCAATTTTTAAATGCCTTTAATCCTTTATTGTCGTTGACACAACATAACAATCTGACCTTCGCGTGTACTATCTATGTTTTGCTAATTTAAAGGTGTGCAAAAAATAGCGTATACTACGGGACTGAAGTATCATTTAATCCCTCTCATGAGTATTGCCCTCGCTTCGCTCGTGTAATAAACTTTCACGCGCGGGACCTCAGTCCCTTAATATACAGGGCGTAACAGAAACATACGCCAATATTTAAACCACGTATTATCCGCAAAAATACAAGACAAAAATTCCCGAGAGTAACTTTTTCCTAAGTCCAGGTCATTAATAACGGAGGTAGGGCTGGCCAAAATAGAGGGATATGGATAACGGTTTTTTTAGAATAACTCCGGAAATGATTTTAATTAATAAATTATTTTTTGGCTATAACGTTTATCTTATTATTAGACACAACTTGTAAAAATTTCACTAAAAACGACAAAGAAGAAAATGGTTTTTCATCTGCAGCTACTGTTAAATTCAATTAGAAAAGATACAGCCTTCGAATTATCATTAAATTTGCTCTTTGTGTCATGGTTCCTGATGAGGGCAGATGTGTCTTATTATATTATTTAAATAATTTTAATTATATTTAAAAAAAAAATTAAGTTAGATGAGTTGATTATGCCTTGTGTAAAAAATAATTGCCTAAAGGATCCAACAAATTGTTGTCTTTAGCCTATGAAGAAGACCACGTGAAGTGGTCGAAACGTTGGCAAAATAGCTTAAGGTTTTAAAGATTTCTCTTCTTTGTGTCCACCAACCCGATACCAGCGTAAAATTTAAAAATAATACTGGACGATAACAATAAGGAAAAAAGTGTGAATTAAATTTGCCAGCGTTTTCAGGTATCACATTTCATTTGGAAACTTTCCTCTCTTAAATTTTTTTCATTTGGGCACTCCTTTCCTTTCAAATCGCCTTCAATTTGATAAGTGCGAGGCCCTAAAACCGTTATCCATATCTCCCACTTTGGCCATCCCTACCTCCGTTATTAATGACCTTAGGAAAAACTTTCTCGGGAATTTTCGTTTGTATTTTTGCGGATAATGCGTGGTTACAATATTGCCGTATTTTTCTGTTACACCCTGTACTGCGATATTGAAATTTTGGTGGATACCCATATCATCTTCAATAATACCTTGTAAAACTATCAAAGCTTCTACAAAACATACCTGTTCTTTTGTACCGCGCTCCAGAAACGTTATTATTATTGTTAATTTTGCACATTTTTCCAATATCGATCCATTTTCTTTGATTTTAATACTTGATTTTCTTATGCTAAAATTTGATTTTAATCCACCACTATCGAAATCAGGGAGTAAAATTTTCTAATAAATTTATAATTCTTATGGTTTTGAAGGATAAAAAATTGTTATCTCTGATTTTGAGAGAATACAAATTTTGATTTCCCTGTTTTTTTATGGCATTAAACTAAGATTACCATCACAATAAACGGCTGCATTTTGGTTATTGTATAAATATAATGTTGTAGGTGACATTATCTCAGAATTGAATTTAGTGTAATAAGTCTGTCGATATTGGAAAAATAGTATAAGTAACACAGGACTAAACTGTTTTTTAGTCCCTTGTTACTTACTATACTATTTTACGAATTTTTTTATTAACATACGCCGAATAAAGCAACGTCGATAGATGTTTCTGATTTTGAAAAATGTCAAGAATTGAATAGTTTTCTAATTAAGCCGGAAAAAATATTTCAAACACCGTTAGGCGTCTGTACTATGAGCCCTGAGCCACTTAAAACTTAGTGCGAAATGTCAGATTAAAATGTATAGATAGATACTTTTAAAAACCTAGGTGCCAGTGCCTTGAGGATTTCTCTTGCCATTTTATCGACATTGAAGTTAGTTAATATTCCTAAGCATTTATGTATTAATAAAGTCTAATACTTAAATAATCATTTGTCAATAATTTCGCGCTCTGTAACCACCAAGTCGTGAAATATCACTTCACCATAGGCAAACAATTATTAAGATATCTACAACATAATTATCGCCTGGATCGATTGCACCCAATATTTTATCGATATTAGTCCATCATTAACTCCACCGGAGATAATCGATAATCACCGGTTGAAGGAAAAGTCAATCCTATCATTTTTCCAATCCTCCACCACGTAGGTGGTGGTATAATTATATCGGCTGGGATTGATTTTACCACGAGATTTCGAAAAGGTGTTCGCTGAAACATCGCTCTCTAGGTAATTCCCTTCTCTAATGACTAAATTAAATTATTATGATGAGGAACGTTGTAATTTTTCTTTGAGAAACCAGTAATTAATATCGTATTACGAAATATCTTTGTTTGGATCGGATAATGCCCCGAAATTTAAAGTCGTTTCTGTAACTGTAAGCATAAATTGTTTTTAAATTTTGACCGTGAGATTCTGTTTAATAAATTGGGCACCTGTTTTAATCACTATCCGCGATGCTTATCGCCTGGTACCTGTCATAATTGCGCGCTTTCGCTAAAAAATCGTCGCCTCGTCCATTAGTGGTAATAAGTAAGAATTTCGAATAATGACAAGAATTATTGTAGATCGGTGTTCGAACCGATCAAGAATCGAGCAGGTATGAATAGCTAAATCCGCCGCCGCCTTTGATGTCGGTGCCGACACAAACACGCCTAGAACTACTAATATTGGCATTTGATTCCGACAAAGACGCGATATAATGCAGGCTTCGAATCAGACGATTTTACACCTGTAGTTTATTCGATGCGCACACAAAAAGTTTATTGTTGGGTTATTTGGTCCGGTGGAAGGGAAATCCTAACACGGAATGTGACACAGATTTCCTTCGGCTGTGCAGGTGATTTCTTATTTAAACGCGGGTTTATTGTTATTTATTGACCTCTGATAACGTTATGCGCTGGGAAATTTCCGTTTTATGCTCTTCTTCCGTAATTGCGACTTATCTCTGGATTCTGTGAGCGCTTTCTTCATACTTACCTATATTTGTTTTAAAAGATGAACTAAGGCAGTACCTTCCAATTTTTGAATGATGGTTACCTAATACGTAAATACGTAAATACCTAAATTTTTGGTATTTTTCGATAACTAATAAGTATTTTCTTTTTCTGATTGCCTGTGCAATGTATATTGTATTCTTTTGTCTTCTGTATCCATCATGGACTTTTTGTTCGTTAGAATAAACTTTATTATTTTTAATACAACCAGGTGGGTCAGTTTCAGGGAATCACAAGACAACCCAAAGAAGGGATTTCTCTCGCACATTTTCCTGTTTTCTTAAAGTCCTGGTTGATTTTAACAATTCTGGGCTAAGGAAACTGTACACAACTATTGGACTAGAATTTTAAAATTCCCCCAGTACTTAAAAAAAAATGTATTTGTTAAAAATGTGCGGAAAAGAATTTAGCTTTAGTACAGCCTTAAATAGGAATAATCCCGCATACCTTAACGATGAAAAGAAAAACATTTTTTGCACCCTTTTTGAGCCCTTTAGAACCTTTTTATGGCAGGCGCTCAAAATTTCGGCCTTCAAGATGGTGGTCATTATTTTTCAACTGCGTTGCAGCAGAATTGTGTGCAAAAAAGGTGATTTGGAAGACTTAAAATAAGAGAAACGTTTTCAGTTTAAATGACACCGAACGGAGCACTGGAGCATCCCTTAAAGGCGTGGTTCAAAATTTAGTCTTTCTCAACTTATTGGTAAAGTAGGTACCAAATATGGATCTGAAAGGAACAGAGACTGCTTTGTTAAAGAGCTTTCTTTTGAAGTTTCTACTTTCACCAGGGGCGTGCATTTGGGGGTGAGGCTCGTCTTTTTCACATAATTTTTGTCCTTAGCCTGAGGGAAAAAAAAGTGCACTAGAGAGTTGGACGCTGAACTTCTCCCGTAGCGCCAAAACCATTGATCGTACGAAAAAAATTATATTAACTTTTTTGTAGAGAATTAAATATCCCACCCCCAACATTGCATAAAAATATTTTGGCTTAAATCCAATAACAACTGAGATATTTGCAACTCAAGGTTTTTGACATTTCTGCATTTTCCAGTACTTGCAGCATTCCATTCGGCCTCCAAAATAATAGGCATCAATCCCAGATGAACCTGCGTGGACGTAGAAAGTTTTATCAAAATCGGTCAAGTATCTGAAAAGTTATAGTGAAGAATCTATTCGATTGGTCGGTCACTCAGGCGCATCCCGCGTCGGTTTTTTTTGCCAAAGCTAAATGAAGTATGTCTGAAAATATTCCTAAAAAGCTAACTGCAAAAGTATAGCAAGATTAAAAAACAATTGGGGGGATAAATAGCCTAAGTTTAACAATTTTCACTGTTGAACCAGTTCTTCGGCCATTACATTACAACCAAACCCGAAGCTGGATTCTTTGTGGCTTTTTATGACATGTTAAATGGAGTGTCCCGATCATTTTAGAAGATTTCATCTTTTTTTATGCTGGGGTCAAACGCTAATTTCACTGTACTAGTACGTAGGTACAGGGTGTCCCATGGGTAGATGGGTAGCTGGAAGATTGCTCCACTACTAACAAAGATATTGAAGTGGGGTTTTCGTTGTATGGTATATATGGGTTATATTATAAATCTGCATAATCTAGTGGCATACCAGGTGTTCCACTACTTAGTAACCATGAACCAAACTTGCATTTTTTTAAATGGAACACAAGGTACATTTTGAATTCTTTGGTTAGATTTAATCATTCTAAACACGTTTTGGCGGGACTTTTGAAATTTCGAGCGCGAACGTTGCCATTTTGGTACGGGTTAACTACTTGAGATCTCAAAATAAAATTTGCGCCATAAATTATCTAATATCTTCTTCTTTAACAACGCATCATCAATTTTTGATAAATAATATACAGGGTCCAAGCGTTTTACGAAGTTTTTTTCCGACCTCCTGATTTCCATATACTCACCACAAGATGGCGATGACATTGATTCATGGTTACGAAGTGGGACACCCTGTATACACGCAACTTTTTAAAAATTATGTCCACTTATAACCTCTACCATACTTCGAAAACCTCACTTCAATATCTTTATTGTTAGTAGTGGAGAAATCTTCCGTGCACGCGCACTCGTGGGGTGTGACACCCTGTATGTATGTGAGCAAGACTTCTCGAAAACTACCGTTGGCCTTCGGATATTCTAGATAGCAGTCACTAACTTTTTGTCAAAAATTCTCAAAAATTCCAGATAATCCTCAAGAGTCCTGAAAACAGGAAAAAAATGGATTGGTAAGATTTCTGCTATGTTTGATTCATGATGATCAAAGCTGAGTGACCTAACCTTAATTCCAGGTGATGACTGAAAATAGGCATAAAGGTATCTAGAAGTTGCTTCTGATCTTTCCCAAACTTACATTGCTTCTTAAGAAATTTTTGAGAAAATCTCGAGTAAGCTTCTGACATTCCTGCAAGGTCCGTCCAAATGCTGGATGGATCTAAGTGTCCGTGGTGTTGGTATGTGAATTTGTGCAAATTTATCACTTAATTTGTCCGACAGATCCTGGAGTGCCAGCATGGCACAATTTATTGGAACAAGTTCCGCAAAACTGCACTCGAGTACAAATATGCCGGAGATAATATCAGCATCAGGTAATTCGTTTATGATTGAACGCGTTTGAGTGGTTTATTGTGATTCAAAGTAAATAGTTTGCATGTTTGCGTCCTCAGTCCGCTAATTAATTATCAAGTTTTATGCGTGTATGGGTGCTCATCTGACCTGTCCGTTGCTACCGCCTTTATCACCGCAACATATAATATTTCGAATAAAACATGTCTCAGGAGCGGATCGTAAAAGTGGCCTGAGTCGGTTTCTTGTAAAAACAAAGAATAATAATCATAACTATAACATAACACCGTCAACAGACGATAAACCAAATCAAATCGTGCTACTCCATCTCCATAGCTGCACGTAAACCCCAAGATCGCCGTATTTATTTTACAAATTTATGAGTGAAGATTTCGATCTCGGGTTCTGCAATTATACTCGTGATGTATAGGCCGGTCTCTGACGCGGCCAGAATGCTACCTGAATATGTTATTATGTGTACCTGTAGCTCACGATCTTGCGGAGTGCATTCGCGCACACAATCAAGATGTCAACTTGGAGCTCATCGAACCGCTGTTGAAGAAGGCTAATCGAATTATCGTACCTCAAAGTGCAATTATTTACCCATTATCGGGTATTAATGATTTGAGTCAGGAAGCAGGTGGAAAAATAACTTTATCTTTGTCGATTACTACATTTCTTATAATACCTGCGAACACCTGCTATTCGATATATATGTATACAGGCGAGCTTCGGTCTTAATGCATAAATATCGTTGCTTTTACATTTGCTCTTTATTGGTAACGACTGCTTAAAATTATAATCGCACTTTTACGCCGCGCTTAATGGACGACATTAATTTTCACGGAATTATTTTCAGCTCTTACCACCGAACGAGTCTATCGGAAAGTTGTTTTATTGAAAACGCTCCAAGTGTATGTTTTTAGCAGCTTGAACCGTCAGGTTCGTTCTAGAAGAACTTTGACATATGACAACTGTCATAGTGCTAAACATGGCGGAGATGACGTAACGAACTGTCAAATGCCACCTTCTGTTCTGTTGTATTTGTACCTAGTTGTTTTGATATTTTATATTTCTGCTACCTGTCAGACTGCCAAATGATACAAAACTTGTCCTTCCTTGTGTAGTGCAATATCCTGGGGTTCTATCAATGTCCGTTTTTAAAGTTGGTAGAAAAACAAGTCATAAACGTAAAATAACTGGGTCTATTTATCGTTTATAAAACGTTGGATTTCAACGACTAGTATTTATTTATAAATTATAAGTATATTATAAATGATTCTGAGACAATAATTATACGCATCAAGAAGAAGTTTTTTAGTAGGTCATATCAAGTTTAAGCGGACGTTTAAGCATAAACGTATAATAAATGGGGCCATTTATCGTTTCAACGATTACAATTTATTTATAGGTAGGTATATTTATTACAAATGATACTGAGACGTTGATTACATTCATGGAAAAAACCTTTTTTAATAGGTTATATCACGTTTAAACGGACTTAAAATATTTCCAGAATAATAAGAGCAAGAACAATAAGAGAAAAAGCAAAAAGGCAAATAAGTAAAAATAAGGTTACAGAAAGTCGAAATAGATGGTAAGGTGATGAAATGGTGCCAAGAAAAGCAAAAGCTGGTCGAAATGGGTAAGACTTCACACAGCAGGTCAAAAAATGAATGAAGGGAGCACCCAAAGTCGAACCGATGGAGACCACGCAACGCTTAAGGACAATGAATTATAGGCAGACAGGGGAATACAAAAGAAAAAAAAAAGAAAAGACAAGAAGAAGATAGCGAGGAAGGTTATATGGATCCATGGAAAGCGATAAGCAAGGTTAATGAAAATGACGGCAAAGAAAGGACTAGGGTAAAGAAGTGGGACAAAAAAGAAAACAAAAACTGTGAAAAAGATAACGAAGAAATAGACAATGAAAAAGCGAATAATATAGCAGAAACGGAAAAGAAAAGGGCTCAGGAGGAGAAATGGAGAAAAAAGGATGGAAGACGGAATAGAAGAAGGGAAAGGGGAATTCATACATATAGGGGGGGACTTCAATGCGAGACTGGGGGAGAAGGGAGCAAAAACCCTGACAGAACACAAAGGAAAGGCAAGGAGAGAAACAAAAGACAAAATAGAGAATAAAGAGGGAAGAATCCTAGAGAAATAGAAGAAAAGGGGTGGGATATATTGAATGGAAACAAAGAAGGAGATGGAAGGGGCGAGTTTACGTATGTGGGAGCATATGGAGAATCGGTAATAGATTACGCTATAGTAAATGAAGAGGCCTGGGAAGAAATAGAGAGGTTCAGAATAGGGGAAAGGGTAGAATCAGACACATACCACTAGAGGGGGAATTAAAAAGAGAGGAGAAAGTGAAAGGAAATAAGAGGGACACAACAAAGAAAGTAATAAGAAAAGAAACGTGGGATGAAGAGACAATCAAGGAATACAGGCAGTGTTTCAATGGGTAATAATAATAAACGTTGAAACGGGCGGACATTTGGCGTTGAAATATTCCGTATATAGACGAATATGTCTGACATTTAAAAAACGTTTTATAAATCATCCTGTGTTACTTGGGCGGTATTAGAAAAAACCTGTTCTTGACATTTGACAAGGGTCAGAACGCTAAATCTAACAGAGATGACGTAACGCTAATCCTGTTTTTGAAATTAGTCATTCATCTATAAAATTGTCGAGATGTGGCAATGGTTGTAGGTAGTCTGATTCTGCAGGTGTATATAGGGTTGCCTAAATTCGCCAGAACTAGGCAACCCTATATACACAGCTACATAATCAGACTGTGAAAATAGAGTTGCCTAAATTCACCAGATCTAAGTAACCCCTTGGTTTAGTATAGACATGGTTTGTCATTCCCGTGGACCAGCTTTCGTCATGCTGTGCCAAAACATATTCAGGACTGCTGACACCTCGGCTGACACGCACGCGTCAATGTCAGCCAAACAACAAATTCAAATCAAAATTCAAATACAAGCGGGAATTCAAGTCCAAGAACTAAATAAACTGGTAATTTGGTGTCTATCTCGTGAATCTTGAGTAGAAAATTTCGTTTATGGATTGGGTTTGGTAATTTTTATTAAAACTATTTCGTGAAATATATGAAATAGTAACATGAGGTGTTCTGTAGTAGGTTGCAAAAGTTCCAACGCTAAAAGCAAGGCTTTAGGAGTGAAATTCTTCAGTTTTCCAAAATCTGGCGAAATGTTATTCAAGTGGATTAAAGCATGTGGACTCTGTGCTTGAAGTGAAGTAAGCCTGTTGTGTGTAGGTACCTCTAGGTGGTTCGATAATAAATTCTCCTTTAGCAGTGTATTTATTACGTGCGTATGCTTGTATTGTAAATAAATAATTATAATAGGTAGTTGTTTTAATTATATTATCCGATTCAGCACAGGGTGTGCCACCGTGGCCTAAGAATGCATTTTGTAATCTTATCATTATGAAAACGGCCTTGTGGTTCATCAGGGTGATTCAAAACGGTATTGTTAATAGCTAATTAATTACTACTTACGTTAATAATTATGTAATATATCGAGCAAACGCCTCTTGCACAATTGATTCTCTAATTATACCTATACAAAGAAAAATTTTTACCGTGAATTTTCCGAGCACAGCGATTTAAATTTCGCGCCAAATATTGGGCACAGCGTGACGTCACATGACATATCGAGTGGCTACCAAAATGTGCGGAGTGACTAACCATGTCTATACTAAACCAAGAGTAACCCTATATCCACAGCTGCAGAATCACACTGTCTCAAGCTTATTGTCGGTGAATAGGTCCCACTTCTCAAGGCATCATACACCCAACAGGGTAAAGCTTTTTGTGGATCGCTCGGTACCTTAAGGCATTCTTTCGTGTTTGTCAAAGTTAGGGAGTCGAGTTCTTGAAGCGGATGGCAAATCAAACGTAATCAAATCAGTTAGTGGTGCAGTATGGCAGGCAGAAATAAGGCACGTCGTCTGAAAGGTAAACAAAACAACGGGCGCTTAACTCCATTCAGTCGGTATTTATTGATGAATATTGTCTAGAGGAACAGACTGCTCTGTCTGCCTATCCACACATCGCTTTCTGTGTCTCCACATATTCAGAGACAATATTAATTGTGGATTCCTGTACGAGATTCGATTGTTGACACATGAAGCAGCGAAAGCAATTACTTGATAGAAATGGGCGCGTGTTCCTCGGCGATATATGAGGACAAAACGGGGATTTAGCCCGAAAATCGACGACGAAAAATGTAATTATAGGCAATAAAGGAAGTAAAAAGACAATAACGAAAAACAAATAAGGACATGTAAGTACGTCCACAATTCACATAAACAATAGTAAACGTCACCTCCTACAGTCGAATGCATCTTTATCTTTAGCATTTTACGCGACAAACGGAACAAGAAGTATTGATTCACGCCCGCTAACACAGCCAGTAAATTACGTCCCTGGCGAAAGGGACGAAAAAAAATCGTTACCGTACTGGCACGCAGGAGATGATTTACGTTGTATTGAAGTGAAATAAATGGACGGCGGTCGCTTACAAATGACAAGGAGGGAGGTGGCGGTCGTGCAGGACATCGGAAGGACATTAAACAATATCTAGAAAAGCTGTATCTCAGGTTTCTGTGTTCAGAATCGAATGCATCCAATAAATCTCGCGGTTAAGAATATTTTATCGTCGTAAACACGTACTAAATCAAATCCGAACGGCTATTGATCAGTTCCCGTGTGGGCTTCAAGGTGGATTTTTGCGTTTCTTCGAGGCCCCCTCAACCCTTCCAATGATTAAATATCGTGATTAATGGCGCGCCCGCCGAGTTGTGTAACCGTTTTTATTATTGAGGAGGGCGGGAAGGGATTTTTCCGTCTTTCTGAAAAATTAATTAAACCTCTCGAATTGAGTTTTGTTTTATAATTTGTCGGAATTGAAAAGCGCGCTTATTGTGATTCAATGAATTTGATTAAAATTTTAATATTGTTGATTTGTTTTCGCTCATAACCGCGTCGGTTCCTTTGACGAATTAATGAATTTTTTATTATTTTCGGATCGACGATTGGATGATGTGTTTGCTTTTCGAGCCTCATCGCTCTGCAATTAAAATCAAGTATCAACATTTAACATTTGGACAGCAGGCCCGGACCGGAAGCCTATGGGCTCGAGCTCGACATTGACCCAGCAGGCGCTGGCAAATTACTATACCTACTATAATACTACTATACTACAAAAACTATAAGCTGGTACTTCTATTCTATTCTATTTATTAGCTACTCACTACTTCATACCGATATAATAATAATTGAAAAAAATTATTGCAGAATTTGGATTTTAAATGAGGGTGAACCAAAGAATATTATAATGCATTGCAATGTACAGTGTGATTCAAAAGTTTTGTAATTACTTAATTAGTGTTGGCAATATGGAAACAGAAGATTCGAAAAACGCTTGTCCATAATTATTTCGCACAGTCCCTAAAGAAATCCATTAACTTAAAATGACAGATGTCAATTATTTTATAGCTATTAAGAGTGTTTTATAGGCAGTTTTAAAATACGTGTTGTCTTCATGATTTTTTCTAATACTAACACGATCTTCTAAAGTTTCTTTTGAATTTTCATCTCAATTCAAATGATAAATGTCAGTAATTTTTGTTCAGTGTGTTAAAATCGGAACACCTTTTTCTTATGTCTGAAGTTTTGTTCTCGTATGTGCTGGTTTGTTTGTGATTGAAAATAAAACCATAATCAAGTTGTTTTAGTCAATTTACTAGTCGATTCCTAAAATAGAAATTAGATGACAATTTTAAAATTCAAGTAGATAAAACTTGGCACTGTTAATTCGGTGCTTTTAATTTTACGATCGCAGCCCCGCCCCGGGTTGAAGATGACTGGACTGTTTACTGAATGTTGAAAGCAGAATACTTCCCCCTCAAGGAATTAAGATCCAAATTTACTGTCCATTATTGTTTTGCTTCTGAAACGCTTTCCAAAATGTGCTGGTTGATTTAAGAAGGAAAAAAATGCAGCAGAGAAGCGGCTGGAACCTCCCCATCGCGTGGATCTTTGTATTCTGTGTAGATAGTAGTCAATTCAACAGAATTTTTTTAATCCTTGAATAATATGGTCTGTCAGTGATCCACACGACCAAGATTCACCCTATTTCCATGGCGAATCATTGTTGTCAACAATGAGTCGCCATGGAAATTGGGTGAATCTTGGTCGTGTGGATCCCGGACAGAGTATAATTTCGCAATTTTCTGACAAATACCGACGTGACCTCGGACATCACCCATCACGTTTGACAATATGTTCTTTTTAAAGGTTAATCTTTCGCCACCTTTTTGACAATAACTGCCACTTTATGTCATCCACTGTCAGCCCGCTCCCTTTTAATGAGAAAGAATTTTTTCTCTATTTTCCACTGAAATGGCAGAAACTGTGAACACATTTTTAGAACCAGAATTTGATCGCCTTTCTAATGGCGACATAAAAAAGGAGGTCTTGTATTTAAAATTTTAAGTTGATGTGCTTAAATGGGACTTCCCGTGGGCCAATTGCTTTCAAAAGCCTTTCAGGTCTTCAACGGGTCACCCAATTTCCATGTACCAAATTTCAGCCAAATCGATTCAATAATTTGGGCTATAATGTATTTTTACTGTTATTGTAAAATTTCGATTTTTTGAACCAAACAGCGCTAAATGCGAATTAATCTTGTCCTATTTAAAACCAAAATTTGAAGACCTTTCTGATGGTGACAATAAATCTTTCAAAAACTTGTTTTTAATGGTCAAATGAGAGAATAATTTTAAATTTGGAAATTGGTGTGCCAAAACGGCACTTTCCGTGAGTCGATTGAATTCAAAATTTGTTCAGCTCTTCGACGTGTAATACAATCCCCATGTGCAAAATTTCAGCCAAATCGGTTCAGGGGCTTGGGCTGTACCGCGATTTTAAAGTCCGATAAAAATCACTTTTTTTTAATTTTTGGTCAAAAGGGCACTAAGAATGAATACACTTTTAGAAGCAGAATTTGAAGGTCTTGCTAATGGTGACGTGAAAAATGGGGGTTTGCATTTAAAATTTAAAAGTTGATGTGCCAAAATGGCATTTCCGGTTGCACGATTGGCTCCAAAAGCTTTTCAGATCTAAGTTAGGTTACGAGATGCCTATTTTCCTAATTTCAGCCAAATCGGTCTAGTAGTTTTGGCTGTGGCGTGATTACAAACGAACGTACGTACGTACGAACGTACGTACGTACAAACGTACAAACGTACGTACGTACATACACACAGACACATTTTAAAAACCCCTTTTTTGGGTTCCTGAGACCTCAAAACGTAAAGATCTGGTGGTATCTCAAATTCGAAAATTTGCAGTAGCCTCCCATTTTATTTAAATTGTGATGGGGTTGGGGAGGTTAAAATTACCTTTCTATCGCGGATCGACCATCACAGGGGTTAAGATTTTGTTTTTAATTGATCACAAAAAAGCTGGCTGCATTCTATTTTATGACGACTTCGCCAAGATGCTTGCTCAAAAATTCAAGAAAATAACAGCTTTTTCACTTTGGGGACCTGCGATGATGGAGATAACCTAACTTTTGACAGGGATAATTCTGACTTCACTGGTGATTGTACTGCGCTAGGTGATGACGGAACGCGCCAAATTTAGTGCTGCAAGTGGAAATGAATTTAAAAAATTGACATCTGTCATTTTAATTTAGTGGATTTCTTTGGGGACCGTGCGAAATAATTTTGGACGAGTGTTTTTCGAATCTTTTGTTCCCAACCCTAGTAACAAAACTTTTGAATCACACTGTATTGCAGGACTATAGGTAGGTACAGGGCGATTCACGAAGACCGTTCATTAGAAACTTTTGAGGGTCCACTTTGTAGTAGAATTCTGAAATTAGGTACTATACCATCTCGTATTCCTTAATCACTCACGCACACGAAAAATAAAATATTCCCAACCCCCAGTACTTCCGGTCTTGCCCCCATATTTGTCATTTTAAGTAGTTCTTGTTGACGTAGCAATATGGCGAAAATTAATTTTCAAAGATGGCGGAAAGAAATTGTCTACAACTCAATTCTTGCAAATACCACAATTTTATGCAGCCAAAAGATTCCTTTAGACTGTAATTAGCATATTCCCTATACATATTTTTAATATTTTCAAAGATATTAAAAATTAACACGTTTTAACTTTTAAGGATTAGACAATGTAATTTTAGGAGCTCTAGAAAAGAAGAAATATTCAAAAAAGACTTTCCCATCTTTCAGAAATTAATTTTTCTTCACCCCTAGCAATTTTTAGAAAAGGTGAGCCCCCCTTGGACACCTAATTCTTTCACAGTTGTTGAACGCATGTACAAATAGAAAAACAAATTAGGTATAGGTTATGTTATCGATCTGTGATTTTCGACGCTCATAAATGATTCAACGAATTTAATTTTTCAAAATAAATTATTGAAGGTGTAGAACGAATTGCTACTAATTTTTTATCCAAAACCTGCTAGGACTATTATTTTTCAAATAGTACAAATAAATGTATTCCAAATATTTTCAAAAATATTGAAAATAGGTATAGGGAATGCTAATACTAGTCTAAAGAAAATTGAATTTTGCATCTTTTAGCCACATAAAATTATGATATTTTTAACTAAAAAAAAAATTGCGAAAAATTTCTCTTTACCATTAACAAATTATTTTGAGCTACGCTGTTAAATCAACATGATCGAGTGTGACATTAAAAGAAAGCTCAAAGCTTCTAGTTTCAACTTTCCAAGTTTGGTTCCTTAATCTTCATTTGTTTGGAAGATACAAGTTCTTCTATTACGGACTACAAATGAATTTTTGGACAAAAATGTTGACATTATCAAGAATAGTGACAGGTAGGCAAAACGTGGGTGCGATAAACTCACAATTAAGAGGCGAATCCGAATCTAAAATCAAAACGAGGGCTTTCCATTTAAAACGGTAAAACCGGAAGTAGTTTTATTGTTGGTGTGCCTGGGCGATTATGGTACTTACAGTATCAAATTTCAAAATTCTACTACAAGTGGATCCCCAAAAAGTTTCTAATGAACGGTATTCGTAAATCACCCTGTATGTATTGCATAATAATTGGAATAAGTAAGCAGATGCTCATCCCCGAATCTTCAATATCATATAAAAATGCCACCTAATGAAGTCACTTTTTAAGAATAGGTACAGATAATGCCAAGGATTGGAAATAAACGCCCACCGCACAAGTTTAAGAAACTTATTAAAGTTGCAACGTCCCTGTACGATAAAATTACGTGTTAAAACAAGAAAAAATTACATAAACGACACAAAAAACAACGAAACCTGAAAATAAAATATCCTATTAAGACATTAATCCTGTGTCCATTCAGATGTGAGATAAAAGGAGAATACACATACGCCTATTTACTTTTGATGTTTACATCCAAGCTCCATCACAAAAATTTAAAAGTACATAGTCTGGTAAAGCGCTTATTAAACAAACAAGTAAATATATAGCTATAGTATAAGCAGCATTCGCGCATGGATTCCTAAAAAAACTTAATTGAACGTCGCGTAGTACCCAGGATTCGTGAATTATTATCGGTTTAAATTTCCCTGGAACGACTTATAGCAGGATCGAATAATTCAGACGCGGCACTCCCATTCGCTATTTTTCCAATCATAAAAAGGCATTATCGAGAAACACATAATGGCAGTCAGCCTGCAGTAGCTGGAAAGTTTTTATTGAACTTGAGTGAAAAGGAATCGCAGCAGGTCACTTCCTTGGCGGCTTCGGCATTAAAGGATTCGATGACCGGCTGCCATAGATTGGAGTTATTAGTCAATTTTAGCCGTGATAAATCGTAATCATTCGAATGTGTTACAATCATCGACTTAAATTAAAATTACTGAGAGGGATCATTCAATGCGATTCTGCAAGTAATAATGCCCACCAACAAAGATGGGATTGATTTACACCAACCATCAGTTGATCATTTTTCCCAATTTTACCGATAAACAAGGAAACCCATAACGAGCTAATGCGGCTCGGTAAATTAACGCAAATATACTGGAAAGTCAAAGACATTACTCGTTGAGTTAAAACTGTATCAATTTATAACCTGAAAATGGTGCCAAATCGCCCGTATGTCGTGCAATACTTGGATTTTGAGAATGTGAGAATGAATCTTTCGCCAATTTCTAACGATTTATTGCTTCGATGATTCACTTAACGGTGATTATGCATCTAGGCTCGATAAACATATTTCATTCATTATTTTCGCTGATGACTATTCTTGGGGAGCCCATTTTGCTTTCTTTGCTTGCTTTTTCCTGTTGTCAGTGGGGCTACAAGAATCAAAAACTTTGTTCACATCTATACTTAAATTAACATAAATTCAGGAATTAAGGGCACATAACCTTGGTAACGATACATCAGTTTCCATGGCATTTCCTCGGAGATTGCCCTTAATTTCTTAATTTATGTTAATTTAAGTGGATGTGAACAAACCTTAAAGACTATTTCAGGATTATCTTTTGTTAGTCCAAGAAAAAATGGCTCCGGAAATAATTTTATTGAATATAACATCACCATCCATGAGTTTCTTTAATTTTTTTGAAAACATGAAGTATACCTACTTAATCTAAAGGGTATGAAAAAACCGAACGATGTACTTTTGGCTATAGCTTTGTTATTATTGAACCGATTTTGCTCCATTTTGTACCGAATGTAGTCAAAAGATGAAGCTTTTAGAGTCAACTATCATTTTCCAGATGGCGCTACCAACAAATTTTTTGTTGGTATTTATTGCAAGGCCATTTTTTGATTGGCTGGAGTTGAAGCATCTGTGAACCGTGCAAAATAAAAATAGTGTAAGGTAGCTGATGCTTTTCTCTTCCAAAGCAACTTTACAAAATATTCTGAACGTTCTGGATTAATTTTCAATTTTTTTGTGATGCTCTAAAACATGAATTTTAAAAATTTATTATTTATTTCTCTACAGATCTTGGCAAAATTTTCCGGATTTTTCGTGATATTACAAATATTTCACAAAATAACGTTGCTTTACAGGTATTTAACTCAAGTGCTGTAGTTACGAAGTATTAATAGTATATTACGATATTAGGTTGGTAAATACAGTATAACAGAATCGAGGAAAGGTTTGCAAAAACGAGTCGAAGACGAGTTTTTGCAATTTCCGAGATTATGTTAGATGTACTTAACAACCGTGTATCGAATATGATTTTTCGCACAATCGAAATTAAATTATTGAACATTTTTCGTCAGCCATTAAACAAATCCTGTTTGACAGTAGCCGAATTTTCCAAATGCTCTCGCTACCTTTGCCAGTTCAATTGTTTTACTTACCATGCCTGTGTCAGATATGCGTGCTGTTATGAATTCATAACAGCACTGTTATTTTTCGTTGCTTGGGAAACCAAACCGCGCTTGGTAAGTTGAACTTACACCTTATGTTAACTACGTCGGTAAGAGAGTTATAACATACGATTCCAAGATTGGTACCAATATAAAAAATAGACCTTAAAAAATCCGTGTTTAACAGTACCGCAAAAAAATTGTAAAAAAAACAAACAATGCCCAGAATAAGATTTTATAAAGATCTTTTGGAAAAGGAAAGCATTAGCTTTCATCCTACATAAATTTCATTTTGATCGATACACAAATGATTGAACTCCAGCCAATCAAAAAATTGCTTTGTATAAAAACACGCAATTAAAAAATTATTAGTGGCTCCATTTGTAACATGATTGTCAATTATAAAAGCCTCATCTTTTGGATACGTCCTGATGTGCAAAATTTGGGAAAATCGATAAAATAATAATAAAGTTATAACCAAAAATAAATCCTTCGGTTTTTTTGGGATACCCGTTATAATTCATAAAGTAGGAATAGGTTGATATGTCCCTGATTTTTCTTGCCTGATGGAAAGTTTTGTGAGGAAAGAGCAATGTTGCGGACCATGCCCATGCCATCAATTTCAGTTCGTTAGTGGCAATAAAGTGAAAACAAAAAACGTGCTAATTTTAACTTGATGTGATTATCATAATTAAGACGTTCTTCGCACGTATTCTCAGCAACTAAAATGTCATCTGCATCAGCGATATTTCTTTTAGTCTTTATAATTGTATCTAATTTTCTCTTTCTTATTGTTGTAGGAAATTTAACTGGCGACATCCTAATAAATATTTTTTATGTACGAATTAACTCCATTCATCAGGTTCCAGTTTCCCATAGAAACGGCGTAAAAACAGAATATCACAGCTATCATCATCGCAGATGATCATTGTAAATTCATCATGTTTCCCGTCACATTCTTCATACCCATTAAGATCCTTTTCGGCCTCATCAATATTCTCTATGGATTCCTGTAAAATGTAAAGTGAATACCTTCCAGGAAAGGTGACACATTTTTCCATGGTCGATGTAAATCAGAGGACGCTACCTTACAGGTGTTCAGATAAGAGAGATTTGATAACAATAAATAAAGTTGGGGGGGCGAAACACCTAATAAATCGGAGAAGGCCGTGGAAGACAATGACGTATGAGTCAATAAGGCGGCGATGTTCGAGTGGGCCATGACCGATCGTCAGCTGTTCCCCGCAGCGAGCCCATGCAGAGCCAACTCTAATCGAAGATCTGCTATCTGACAACCTCCGATAGCGCGAGTTTTGATAGAGACACATGGCCTATAGGATCGCGTTGATTTATCACTGGTATTGGCTGCCATTGCGCCCCCGCAAAAAATTCAGGAATTTTCCCCCCACAGGAATTAGTCCACTCGAGCTAATGGACGTGCTATAATTCAGTGAGCGTCACGGTTTATATATCAAATTTGAACACCCACCTTAAGATATAAATAAAAGGAATAATGGATCAAATTTCTGAGTTATGGAGTGGTGTTTTGCACCCCAGTCGAGTCGTATCGCATTTGAATCTGTTGTGGTATTGCTATCGATCCTTGTTTGGATCGGAGACAAATTGGTGAGAGAGAAGAAGAGTTGAACTTTGACAATGGAATGCATGCAGGGTTACACAAGGAAACCTTTGAAAGAATTTCGAATCTCCATGAAATAAAATAAATTATCCGTTTCCCTATATATCTTTCGATGTATGGGTTCCTCTTTTCTTCAAAATTTTGCTCATCATACTAACGTAGTATTCTGAAGGTCTTCATCACCTCTTTCGCTTTGCTTCTTTGGCTCCCATACTTTCTTTACTAATCTAGTACTTATCTCTCAATCTCTCATGTTTAGTTCCTCTCTCACTTGCTGGTTTCTTGGTTTCCTATTCTGCCCCTTCTTGTTTTGTTTTTCACTTTTCTTCGGTATTTCATTTTCATCGCATGTATCCTGCTTTTCACCTGTGACATCAGTATTGACGGTTGGTCAGTATACGGAACGGAAAACTTTAATTTTTGTCTTGCGTGAAATTTTCTTCTTGCTTATGAACTTTATAAAACGTTCTATTCGCTTTTCCTCTTCTTGGTCCCCCTCATGACTCCTTAATATTTGAAGTTTCTTACTTGTTCTATTACAATTCTTTCCGTCTGGATGATATGTACCAATATTTTCTGATCGCCATGATTTTCATTTTCTTCTCATTTTAATTTCGTTCCGGGGTTGATATACTTAGCACTTCATTCCATGTTTTCAGATTTTCTCTCAATTTTTTTTCGTTTTTTGCTATTATGACTACGTCTGTCGTCTGCAAAAGCACATTCAGTTGTTTCTACGGGTTTGTAGCTTCCTATTTCCAATGTGGTCTTAGGTTTTAAAATCTCGTTCATAATCAAAGTGAGCAACACTGGACTAAGCACTCCTCCTTGAGTTGAGTCCTTCTGTGATTTCAAATTATGTGTTTTTCTCTTTCTCTTAAACCCCCCCATACCTTAGGTGTTCTATCGTACGTGTTTTCCAGATATACCGGATGATGAAAAAGTATGGAATATTAGCAATTACTAATACCAATTTTTGAGAAAATCTGTTGGACAGGTGAAATTGATTTAAGTTCTGGAGCAACTGTTGAGGTCTCTCACGCTTGCTTATATCCTTGTCTAAATCCACTTTGAGATTCAGAGAGTGTCGTTTCTACAGTTGTTCGTAGTTTTTCTGCAGTTTACCCTCATTGATCTTCAATTACGCTTAATATTATAATTCTTCGCTAGTTATTGTTATTGCAGCCCTTATTACCTTATTTTTAACTTCTACGCTCGCGAAGCAGTTACTGGAATCGATCGGAAAATTCAAAAAAATCGAATCGCCAAAAACATGAAATCTTTACGTTTCAGGGTCCTGGGAACCCAAAAACGTGTTTTTGAAAAAATGTCTGTGTGTCTGTCTGTCTGTCTGTCTGTCTGTCTGTCTGTGTGTCTGTCTGTCTGTCTGTCTGTGATCACGCTGCAGCTCAAACTACTGAACGTATCGAGATGAAATTTGGCACACATATTCAGTGGGAGATTTGTAGGTGCTGATTAGAATCTGGGCCACATCGGTTAACGGAAAGTGCCTTTTTGGCACATCAACTTTAAAAATTTAAATGCAAACCACCATTTTTCGCGTTATGAATGCTCTTCGAATTGTGCTTCTAAAAATGTATTCACACTTGTGCCCTCTTGGCCAAAAAATGGTGCCGTGAAAAAAACCTATGCATAACTGTATATTTTTATTACCGAATTTGATAGCTGATTTTTTTTCAAGCCGCAAACCTTAGTGCCATTTTTTCGAAAAATGTCATTTTAGTGGCAAAATGGCCCTTGTTCCAATTGCTTTTACAAAAAAAAATATTCTTACTATCGAATTCGATTGCAATTTTTTAGAAAATTTCCACTTTAGGGACAAAAAGGGCCCTTTTTGAATTTTTCTTAGCAAAAGAGCATATTATCATTATCGCATTCGATAGCTGTTGCATTGCAGGATCGAAAACCTTAGTGCCATTTTTTCGAAAAATGTCCATTTTAGGAGTCAAAAACATTTGTATTTTAGATTTTAGTATAAATGAACGCCGGGTGCATCAGCCATCCAACTACTCCGCACGCCCGACCTTGGTTAAATAAACTTAAATGCTACATTTACAAATTGTGTGCAAAAGTAGAAGTTTCTACCGTCTCCGAGACTGCCAATTTTTTAAATACTGATACTATTTATAATTCCTATTTCCCAGTCTGTCGGTGTTCTTATTCTTCCCAGTAACATTTATTTTCCTTCTTCTCTCATGTATTTGTCTACCCTGTTCTGCTGCTTTCCCATTCTCCATTTTCGCTATAACTTCTTCCATTTTTTCCAGTTACTATCTTTAATCTGTACGTCCTATTGTTTCGCTTCCTTCTATATTTTGTTGTTCTTTTGGTTCTGCTTACGCCGACATTTTTAATAGTTTTTGAAAACACTTTTCCCATTTTTCCATTATTCTTGTTTCGCCTGTCACTATCTCTCCTTGCTTTGTTTTAATTGCTATGGTTTTCTCTTGTATTCCACTTCTGAGGCTTTTTTATGAGGCGTCGATAGTGTCAGGATATAAGAAAAAAATCGGAAAAAGAAAAGTAAGTTTTTCTTAAAAAAATTAAAATAGATAAGTAAAAATAGTATATTATTGACCAAGGTAGATAAGAACTATTTTAGCCCAAGCGGCAAGATTGTAACCCCAAAATGCGAAGCACCGAGGTTTACAAGACGCGAGGGCTAAAATAGTTTTCTCTACCGTGGTGAATATAGTACTTTTTCACTTACTAGCAAAAAAAAGCGAATTCTCAGTTCAAAGATAAGTCAATAATGGTACGTTTTAAAGCCTAGTAGTGAAAAAAATACTTTTTCCATAAGTAATCGGTTTTTCTTCAAAATTTATCAGCAAAACGGAAAATTTTTGCGTGTAAAATAAATAAAGTTCGTTAAAACAAATATGAAAACGTTGATAAATCTACCTGAAAAAAATTATCCGTCAACGAAAGAAATATTCTCCTCGTCAAAGAATAATATATTATATGAGTGTATAATGTGGACTATATTACACGAGGATTTGAAGCCGTGTAATATAGTGTAATATAGTCATTATATTCAAATCAAATACAACTAATAGTTTTTCTATAATCAAAACGTGAATTATTTCATTTAAAGGTTAAGTATACAAAACAGTGCGAATCGGACAAGAAACCTTCGTTTTCGGTAACTTAGACTATTTTCCACCATTTACCATGACAATGGTGCCCCCGAGGGCGAAGCCCTAACATGGGGGTCCTAGTGGGGATGGAATCCTAACAAGGAGAGCTCCATGGGGGCGAGGCCCTAACAAAGGCGGACTTACATATAAAAAGCTCCATTTTACTCCCTCGAAAAGGGGGACTAAAGCGTTACTTTTACTCCCTCGAATTTTAGGAAGGAAAGTTGACTTATTTTTATTTACAAATTGTCTAGGTACACTTTAGTCCCTTGATATATAATATACTATTTTTCAGGAGTTTCGAGTCATTTTTCAACGGATAGATAAATAGCAACATTATGTATTTAGTGTTGCATACATTATGCGTATATCATGCATTGTTGTAGATAAAAATAGTTATTTATGATATAAGTGTTAAAATTGGAATTTTATTTTGTGAGAGGGGAAGTTCCCTTCTAACAAAATAAAATCACTTTTAACACGCATATCATACACTATTAACTTCTACGCTCAAGGCGGAGCAGTACCTATATAATCGATCAAAAATTCGAAATTGAACTGACATCAAATCTTTACGTTTCGGGGTCCCAGGAACCCAAAAAACCTATTTTTGAAAAATGTGTGTCTGTGTGTCTGTGGGTGTGTCTGTCCGTGTGTCTGTGGACACGCTACAGCCGAAACTACTGAACTGATTTTGATGAAACTTGGCACACATATTCAGTGGGAGATTTGTAGGTGCTGATTAGAATCTGGGCTACACCGGCTCACGGAAAATGCCTTTTTGGCACATCAACTTTAAAAATTTAAATGCAAACCCCCATTTTTCGCATTACCATATGAATGCTCTTCAAATTCTGCTTCTAAAAATGTATTCACACTTGGGCCCTTTTGACCAAAAAATGGTGCCGTGAAAAAAAAACTATGCATAAATGTATATTTTTATTACCGGATTTGATAACTGATTTTTTTTCAAGCCGAAAACCTTAGTGCTATTTTTTCGAAAAATGTCATTTTAGTGGCAATTTATTTTATTGTCTGTGCGGGAGAGGAGCTGATTAGATTTTGAAGCCGATCAGTCAACCCGAAGTGCCCTTTTGGCATAGCAACTTTCTTATTTTAAATATTTAAAAATTTAATAAATGCTGCTGTTATTAATCCAATGCAGTGCGGCGTAGAAGTTCCTGCCGTCTCCGAGACCGCCTTTTTTTTTTCTACAAACACGATTAAAAGCAGAAGTTTTTAAATTATTAATTGAAAATGTCCATGAAATTCGCCGTAACTAAGGTATAGTGATGACAATTTGTTGACGCGGCTTCTTCAATTGTTGTTGCATTGTCACTTTTAACACCGAGTGTTAAAAGTAAATGTCTTTTAATACTGGTATCATAAAATGTCATTTTTAACAATTGTCAACAAACGTTAAAACAACTGTTTTTAATAGTGTTTGTAGAAAAACTTTATTTTTACACTCGTAGAATATAGTATATTAAGTAACTAATAATTGTTAGTAACGATGTTTCTTATTCCTAAACTCATTGACATTTTTGGCTCGTATACATAATTACTAATATTAATGAGAGGCTTACGTTACTCTCGTTAACTTTACAATTTTAAAAAAAATTAATGAGAATGTTAGTTCGCGATAACATTTTTTTAGTTTTCTTGACCTTAAACAGTCTAACTTGTTAATGGGCATTTGTTGACTCAAACGAAGAGGTGGAACAAAATACTCAAATAGGAAGACCTATTAGAATATAATATAAACCTCACAAGACTGTTAACTAAAATTGAAAAAACGAATATATAAGTGCCATAATTTTTTGAAATGGTGAAGATATTTCTGTTACTGTCCTTGGTAGTTTCCGTTTATTCCCAGGCTCTGAATTTGGGGTCTCTCTTACCACTTGGTGATAATGTAAGTCAAGCTAAAAACTAGCAATCTTCCATTTTTGTGTAGGGTTTAGATTTGAGCTCCTTGCTACCATCAGTTAATTCAAGCCTCCTTTTAGCAGCTGACACTGGTCTAAGTATCGTAAGTATCATAATTCTGTTCCAATAAGACAATCTTTTTACCCAGGATCAACTTTGTGCAAAATATGGGTATTCCCTTGAAACCCACGATAATGTTACCACAGAGGATAGCTACATCTTATCCATGCACAGAATACAAAAAAGTAACGTTCCAACCTCTTTACGCCCAGTTTTATTAGCCCACGGGTTAATTTCTAGCTCCCCTGATTGGGTGAGAGTAGGTGAAAAAAGTCTTCCGTTTCTTCTAGCCAATGCTGGCTTCGATGTTTGGCTCAGCAACGCCAGAGGCAATACCTTCTCCAGAAGACATTTAACGATAAATCCAAACACTGATCCCATTGCCTTCTTTAACTTTACCTTTGACCAAATCGGAAGATACGATAGACCAGCAGAAATTGACTATATTTTAAAGACAACCGGAGAGGACAAAATAAATTACGTGGGGCATTCACAGGGAGTCACCACTTTTTTCGTCCTGCTTTCAGAAAAACCTAAATATAACGATAAAATCAAGTCAATGGCAGGCCTTGCTCCAGGTGTCTTTTTCACAAATGCACCTCACCCGCTAGCAAAATTCAAAGGCGTGCATAAACTGGTCTTTTATGTACGTGCTTGACTGTAAAATTAACGCTAAACAGAAATTATAGGTTTTGATCTACGTGCTTAACGTGCAAGATTTTCTTCCTTACAACAAGATGTATTTAGTGCTCTCAGAACTCCTCTGCAACAAGATCTCGCCTATTAAAGTAGTTTGTCCACTACTCCTGAAAGCTGCTGGAGGTTTTAGCAACGAAATTGGGCCAGTAAGTACATTTGAGAAAAAATATGCTAATTGATTACATAGTATAGTTTCAAAGTCGTACAAAATGTATTTACTGTTTAGGACGCGTTTCGGAGTGTTACTCCATCTTCAGCTAGAAAAGAAATTAATACAAAATACAAAACAGTTGCCTGGAAAAGGAAGTTTTGTGTTAATTTCTTTTCTAGCTGAGGATGGAGTAACGTAACACTCCGAAACGCGTCCTAAATAGTCAGTAAATTTTGTGGAACAAGACTTGAAAATTGAAACTACCTTGTGTAATCAAACATCAATTTCTTTTTGAAAACGGACCAAGCTTTCAACAAACTTAAAAAATGCTAATTTTTGCAGGATTCTATTCCAGTCATATTCACGAGTTTTCCGGGAGGTTCTGCAACTAAACAGTTTCTACATTTTGCTCAGTTGATAGGCGAGCCTAGATTTAGTCAGTTTGATTATGGTGCCGAAAGAAATCAAGTAGCTTATGGGCAAAGCACTCCTCCTTCTTATAACTTGAAGAACGTGAATGTACCCGTGGTTTTGTATTGTGGTGGAAAGGATTTTGTGGTAGGGATTGAGGACACCAACAGGTTGAAAGCCGAAGTGCCAAGCGCAAGTGGTCCTAAAGTGATTGAAAATTTTGAACACTTGGACTTCCTTTTCGGCAGGGATGTTAAAGAGGAGCTCTATGATGATTTGATAGATCTATTCCTAAACGATCTATAAATATTATTAATATATAAATTAAGTGTTAATTCTGAAAACCTTTTGTATCCTCGTAGTATTATACTAATAATCTGTCTGTCGAAATGAGACAAGGAAAAATAGTAGTTTCGGGTCAGAAATTCAATTTCCGTGAGCCAATTGTCAATGTCCACAAGTCATAACATAAGAGCTTCCAGAAAATGTCATTGTCAGTGAAATTGGATTATCCACATTTCCTGGCGTTATTCCCTTATATTAGAGAAGCATGTTTGAATCAAGAACACGCCAGGTTTGACTTAACAAATTGGTAATCCTGTCGGAGGATATTACGTAGATATGTTACAGGCGAGTCCGGCATCGTAAGAGTCCAGGATCGAAAGTCCCAAATTCCCATAACAAGATTTATCATATCGGTGCGAGAAGGAATTTTAAAATACACAAACCGAAGCCGGTAAATCAAATCGGGCTGATATTATGTACGACGGTTGACAAAAAAATAAGGTGCACCTCTGTGGTTTGGTCACAAAAGAACCCGATTTGAGACTGGGTAAAATTAATAATTAATGTTCTATAAAACGGCAGTATTTTACCGAATGACGGCCGACATATTTTATTAGTTGTTGAATATGACCGCGGGATGGGCCGTGGAAGATTTGTGAATGTTTAATACATTGTATTTTATTTTTTGACGGTTTTATCCTTGTCTTGCTTGTTCGATCGCGTGTAATAAAATTCAATTTCCAACGTACATGCAGAATTTTGTTCTTCACGCTTCTTCGATTGAGTTTTTTTAGAAAATGCTGTTGATTTCACTCTTTTTTGATTTTTTAACTTCTGCTCTTTATTTCGAGAAATATGAGGCTCACGAGCAAATTGAAATTTTTTTAATATACAGGGTGTCGCAGGCTTATTATTTTCTAGATTAAAATTGGAACAGTTAGGGCTATTTTTGTCATGTCCGAGTTATTAAAACTCATAGGGTTGCTTTCATTACATTGGCGGTCACATTGGCCGTGGCATCATAGCAACATATCCAGAACCCGGACTTGGTAAAACTGGCTATTAAAAGCCACTTTCTGGCTTTCCCCATTTTCAGACAGAAGAAAAATCTGTTTTATTGTAATTTAGTAATTGGCTGATAAAATGGGCCTCAAATTCGAGCAAAATTTGTTTCATCGGAATTTTTTTTCATAATATTATACTTTACTTCATACATATCGGGTGACTTTTTAAAAAGTTGCAGCTTTACTTTTCTCTGGAATTGCAAAAAATATAAAAAATCGCTCGAACAGGTCGATTTTTATTTCGAGATGGACACCTAAATTTTTTAGTGCACCCCGCACTTGTGATACATCAGTGCAACTTTTCAATGAGTGGTTGGATTTCAAAAATTTTTGCATCAGTTTACAGAGAATTTCATACCCTTTCAAATGACGTACTACAAAGGGCCCTCATGTAATTTAAAATTTGACTATGCAGGGCGCTGAAGTTGAACAAATACTAAAAATTCTTACAGTGTTGGATTGGCAATGAAATGTGCTTCCAAATGATGCATCACAAGTGGGGGTTACAATTTGACCCAAAGGGTACTAATCACGAATGAGTTTTGCCTTATTTAAAACCAGAAATGAAAACCTTTCTGATGGTGACAATAAATCTTTCAAAAACTTGCTTTGGATGGTTAAATGAGAGAATAATTTTAAATTTGGAAATTGGTGTGCCAAAACGGCACTTTCCGTCAGCCGATTGAATCCAAAATTTAGTCAGCTCTTCGACATGTAGTACAATCATGTGCAAAATTTCAGCCAAATGGCTTCAGGGGCTTGGGCTGTACCGCGATTTTAAAGTCCGATAAATATCTCAATGTTTTTAATTTTTGGTCAACAGGGCACTGAGAGTGAATACATTTTTAGAAGAAGAATTTGAAGTCCTTTCCTATGGTGACGTGAAAAATGGGTGTTCGCATTCAAAATTTAGAAGTTGATGTGCCAAAATGGCATTTCTAGTTGCACAATTCGCTCTACCACACACACGTACCAAATTTCAGCCAAATCGGTCTGGTAGTTATTTACAAACGTACGTGCGTACGTACGAAAGTACCGATACTCACACAGACACATTTATAAAACCACTTTTTTGGGTTCCTGAGACCTCAAAACGTGAAGATCTGGTGTTATCTCAAATTCGAAAATCTTAGTAATTGCAGTAACCTCCTTTTTTCTAAGTGGTGATGAAGTGGAGTGGGGAGGTTAAAACTATATACATAGCTCAGGAGGAAAGGGCTTTAATCGGGCTTCAAATTATCCGCAGGAGGAAAAGCTACATTTTCTTCCCATGTTACGTAAACAGCTATTACCTACAACGGTTTCAAAATGTCTTTACAGATTTCTTTCATTTCAAGAGTTGCATATTGTCTGATTTTTTATTTTTCTAGTTGATAGTTCTGGTAATCGCTACTTTGTACACAACGTTAAGCTAAGCTGAACAATTTAGGTCTTTTCATCAGGGCTCCCGGTTCGGAACTATGTAAATCCGGTCCTGGCAACAGAGGCGCGATTGGTAGCACAGCATAGCCGATTGTTCGGCATTGCTCTGTAATCTGGCGAGTTCTAATGGCATCATTACAGTACCTGACCAACGTTGGTGGCCTTACCTTACACACCCCTCAATATAGCAATCAACCGGATCGATGTGTATTGCTGGCACACAATTTCCAAGACAACTTCAAAGACTTCGACGACAGACGCGAATTAATCTCCATCCCGATGACAAATCGACCAAGAAATTGTAGCTATGTATAAATCGAACTGTTAATTAACGCGACTCAAAAACACCCCTCTTTGATAAATATAAATCTATCAACCCTCACGAGATTGGGTTATTTTGATTGATTGTAATTAGTTATAGGAAGTTTGCTTCTGATTCATGTCTAAAATCTACATGTTTTGCGGCCATATCTAAGAATGTATGGTCTTACTCTTCTACATCCGTCTCGGTTCGAAGCGAATAAAACTCGGGGCGAAAAGCGAGACGGAGGGGTTGTAATGTTTAGCAGAGTTGAGCAAGACGCATTTTGTTGGTAAGTTTTGTTTTGCCTTAATACTTCGCAAGTTTAGTCATGCAGTGAATAACAAATTTGCGATTATGGAAAATGTATTTTCTTACATCATTTTCGATGATGGGAGGCGTTAATTAGTTATCAAGATTTCCGGTTGGGGAGATTGAAGGTGATTTTTTGTGCCACGAAGGGTTGGAATGCATAAAAATAGGCGCCGATTTTTATGGCCGTTGAATTTGTAGTTATAAAACGTGACGGCATCGTAAAGATCATTATCGGCCAATTATTGATCAATAAAATCAGATTATTATAGGATGCAGACGATCTTTTATTAGTCTTTGTCTTTTCGGTTCACCTTGCTGATTGGAATGGTGCTCAAAAAATTTTATTTTATTCAGGATCGGTGAACACTGGTTTTTCGATCGATTCCGAAAATCAATCAAACGATAATTAACTATTTTCTCTAAAAAATTAATACAGAAAGTCTGCATACCGGCGGACCGAGGAAGCGTGGAGTTTGGAGTCTGAAACCTTTTTGCCATTGACCTAGTTCTACAGGGTGTCCGCGCGGAAACGAGATGAAATATAAAAATTCGCTCGGATAGGTCGCTTTTTATTTTGAAGGGGGACACTCAAATCCGTGCTTGGCGAAATTTTAAAACTATCCCCCTAACCCCCGCCTACCTCTTCTTCAACATTTTAAATGCCAACCCCGCATTTGTGATACATCATTTGAAAGCTAATTTAATTGTCAATTCAACGCTGTAACAATTTTTGATATTTGTTCAACTCCAGCGCTCTCTTTGGTTTGATCAAATTTTAAATTACATCATTTGAAAGGGTGTGAAATTCTCTGTAAACTGATGCAAGAATTTTTGAAATCCATCCACTCGTTCAAAAGTTGAAGGATTTCTAGGCCAATGTAACTTTTGAACGAGTGGATGGATTTCAAAAATACTTGAATCAGCTTACAGAGAACTTCAAACCCTTTCAAATAGTGTATCACAAAGGGCCCTAATGTAATTTAAAATTTGACCACAGAGGGCGCTGGAGTTGAACAAATATCAAAAATTGTTACAGCGTTGGATTGACAATGAGATTAGCTTTCAAATGATGTATCACAAATAGGGGGTGGCTATTTAAAATTTTGAAGTCGCGGTAGGTGGGGGTTAGGCGGTAAGTTGTGAAGTTCCGTCAAGCACGGATTAAGTGTCCTTATCGAAATAAAGATCGACCTATCCGAGCGAATTTTTGTATTTCATCACGTTGACGAGACATTTGAGGTCGAAGTTTTCGCACGGACACCCTGTATAAAGGTTCTATTTAGCATCTCTCGAAATAGGGGGTGCTGCATATGTTGTTATTAAACTGAGCGATAGTCTATCCAAAACTAATCAAGGTAAAGGTAAAGTTTTTTCAATCACCAAGGTGACTCGAGTGTTAGAGGTATAATCATGGAATAAACTGTTTTGTCATGGAAGATTAAAATCGCCAACATGAGGTAAGAATGAAAATAAAGACCAACAGACTCTTTTAAATACCAGTTTTATGAAATTTTACTTGGTAGGTATGTGCTATTGTAGCTACATACATATTATATTATTTATTTATTTATGCTTACTTTCTAATGCTTAACCACTTAGTAATACTTTAAGACTCACCTTGTACCTATGCACTTTGGAGTAATAATGTATAACATTAAATCAAAGATCGCCCATCGTTCTTGAAGAAACTGCCAATAAAATTTTGTCCTCTCCATGTAAAAACTCCTCGATTTTATCTCGAAGAACTCGAAAGTCATGAATTTTTATTGAGGTAAAACAACCGAAATGACCCGCGTTTTTTGTCCACGCCATCATCAACCCAACTTGTACCAAATTACAGCGCCCATTAGTCGTCGATACGATTGTTTTATCGGTCCTGTTGGTAATAATCATTAGCGCGCGGCGCATGGACATCTCTTAAATTTCTCACACAACACCGAGTGGATGCAGTGGGGGCGGTTTCGCCGCTCCAACAATAATTACATACAATCAGAAGGCGCTAATCTGCCGACGGGGTGAAGTGAATTGGACTACAAAGGAAACACTGGTCCAGCAAAGGCCAGGAAATTTGACAGGAGGGTCAAAGGTTGGACTGCTGCGTTCGTTGCCGGCCCGGGGCGTATTCATTTACTGGTCCGCTTCATCTCTCTGCTTGAATTTACTAAATTCCTTTGATTACGTATTGAAGAAGATGCATGCGAAACAAACCGGTGCACACCCTCGAATCAACCCTTTTTCTGAGAGGAAACCTATACAACACACACAATGTATTTATTTTGCAAGAATTTTATGATCTGACCACTAATTTTCAAAATCTTGTATTCTATTTGCTTCTTACAAAAAGCGAAAAGAGAAAAATGTTTAGGCCAAGAAAACAAAAGCTATTTTCGAACTGAAAAAGGATCTGTGAAATATGAATACCTAACTTATACCGGGTGTCAACGAACCCATGTAACACCTCGCCATTTCTTTATTTTTTGGAATATCAACTTGAAATTTTTATGGGGTCATGACATACAGGCTGTCCCGTAATTAGGCTGCAATATTTTACCAGTGCGTTCTACGATCAAAATTAGGACTAAAAGTTTAGTAAACATTTTTCGAAAAATCCATCCTAAGGGAGCTAGGGCCCCTCAAAGGGGGTAAAAAAAATTGTTATATCTTAAATTTCTGAGGAACGGCTTACGATAGGGTCACGAAATTTTGAACTTTGCCGTAGATTTTTGTGCTAAACAAGACTAATGTAATGGTTTTTGGCAAAAGCTTCAGGGACGTGCGTGAGCGGACATTTTTGTATTGAACTTTTTTGTATGACACCTTGGGTCAATTGCGAGTACAAATCTGAATTATCCGTACATTTTTACGTAAAAAAGATGCTCTAGTTGAAACTCGATAGCTCAAGTCGTTTTCGGGGAAAATCGATTTGAAAGTTCAATTTCGTGATATAAAAGTGGGTAACTGTGGCACTCAAAATACCTAAAATTGTCAGATGCTGCGTGATCAGCAAAAAACAAATAAGTTTAACCTACCTGCATCCCAAATGCTTGAAATTCCAAAGAAAATCACAAGAAAATGGATTTTCCATACTCTATCCCATCAATTTTGCACATTTTCGGTGTGGAAAAGGAACTTCAAATCGATTTTCCTCAAAAACGGCCTGAGCTATCGAGTTTCAACTAGAGCACCTTTTTTACGTAAAAATGTACGAGGAATTCAAATTTGTGTTCATAATTGGCCCTGAGGTCGTACAAAAAAGTTCGATAAAAAAATGTCCGCGGCCCCTCCACTCACGCACGTCCCTGAAGCTTTTGCCAAAAACCGTTACATCACAAACCGTTCAGCACAAAAATCTACGACAAAGTTCAAAATTTCATGACCTTATCGTAAGCTGTTCCGCAGAAATTGAAGAAATAACAATTTTTTTTACCCCATTTAAGGGGCCCTAGCTCCCTTAGGATGGATTTTTCGAAAAATGTTTACATAAACTTTTAGTCCTAATTTTGATCGTAGAACGCACTGGTAAAATATTCCAGCCTAATTACGGGACACCCTGTATATTTATAATAACAAAATAATCTTGTTACTTTCGGGTTCACCGGAATTTGTTATTTTAAATAGCAAGGTTACAATTTTTTTACGTTCTTTGAAAGACGTTCTAATTCTCTTTACAATCATATCAAAAATGTCACCATAAATTTCAAAGATGTCCGCCAGAGGGCCTAAATATTTTTAGTTAAGTTGGCTGTAATTTCTGCCATTTTAAGTTAAAGAAAGTTACTATTCAAATTAGTACAAAAGTTCTTTAAAATGCGTATACTGTTTAAATAATAAACATTTTTATTTTTCTAATTAATGCAAAGTTGTACGTTTTATGGAAAAAGTATAAAAATTTCGGATTTTCAGAGGTTCTTCAAACTTTCTATTAAGCCGCGAATTCACCAACGTTTCTTAACTTTAAGAAGCCCTTAAAATGACAAGAATGATGTTTTTCCAATAAAATAAATGTCAGTCTTAATTTTTAAGCCAGGCGTAAGTGTTAAGTAACGTCAGTGCAAACGGCCCTAAACGAGGTAAAAAAGAATTCTTGTCTTATGTAAAAGTCTTAAGAAACTAAGTAGCAAGAAATACTATATTTCAAATCAAGGTAAGAAAGTGCTCTCTTTAAGGCCGCGGGCAAAGTTTATAAACCGAGCCGAAGACGAGCCAGCGTCATAACTTAATACTTTTCAAAATAATTACAAATCATTAAAAATAAAGATTTGTCGGTGTCATATTTGTGATTTATTTTTAAATATTCACTCGGCAGCACAGTTTTCACCACAAAAATCACTCCTCATTTACTTTACCTATATACCTAGGGGAAAATAACGCATACTTTGCTACCTCAAATGAAATGATCAACGCCCACTTTTTTAACCGACTGCGCCTGGGAAAAAAAAATTCCCCCCTTCCCTCCCCTTCCCCCCTCCCTGGGAGGAAAAGAGCCATTTTCCTCCCACATTTTAGGGGCGAAAATGACATTTTCTAATAAGGTAGTAGAAAAAAGAAAAAACTGTTTTTGCAAGCAATTCTTGCGGAAATATTAGGGCACTCAACGCGATAATTTATCAGTGTTAAGGAAAGAAAGAAAGAATGAAGAAAAAAAAATTTTTGTATTCAACATGTTCTTTTATCTCAAAAAGCACATAATGATTGTACCTACTATGAAGGCGTAGAAAAGTCGTGATCCCGAATGATTAGCATTGCTAAGAAGAAGTAAGCCTAACTCTTCACCTTAGCGTGCAAATGCTGATAAACCCTTATCTTATAACTCAATTATACCTATACATATTACACGTTTTGTTGCTTTTCAACCTTAGACAGCTTCCTGTACTCCAAGGCTCATCTCAATAAAGACATCGAACAACTGAACAACAAATTGTAAAATAATATTACACATTACTGCAACGCCCTCTGGCGATTGTTACCAACAAATTCCCCTCCAGGATAAATCAAGCCGAATTTTCTCACTTTTCCACACATGAAGCTCTTCTATTGTTGAGCTCTCCGCCTTTGCGCATCCAAATAATTGAACAAAAAGATATCTGCCCAGGTGTCTTCGGCGGTTCGACTGGTTATTCCTTTATTACCCGTCGGTTCGATATCAGATTCGGGTCGCATAAAAGTAGGTTTTACATGACGACAACGCATACGACTTAATTCATTTTTTAATTTAAATAATATGCAAACATGTTAAACGACATGGCTCGCATGATCGAGAGTTGTTATTATATTTAAGCGCCCTAGTGAAGGGTTATAAATTATTATAATAATAATGCTCGATTTTCCTACCGATTATGGGATTAATTACAGTATATGGATGTAAATTTACAGCGATACACTTAGACGCACCTTTTTCTTATCTAGACTGTAAATTAATAAAATGGACCTAATGTTTATCCGAGATAAAGGGATTTTTATGGGGTTAAACCAGATTGAGAAAATCTCTACATTTACCCAAAGATTAAGCTATAGAAAAATTAATTAACACTATTTCATCGCGCTGACACGAAAATTAAAAATCTCACGAAGGCGCCAAGTAATTATTGCATCAAAATGAAAGAAGTGCAGTTTTATATTAAAAACTTAGGTAGTATTGGCGTCAATTTAGGCGAGATTCGGTGGTGATTTGTGCGAGAAATCAGACCCGCACCGTGCTGATGAAAACACGGAGTAGATGCATCTATAACGAATTGCATATTACAATTTTAAATTGTGGTATTTACATCAGAATGGGAGAGGATATTGGGACGACGGATGGGAGGACTCACGTTCTGAACCGAATCAACCTACATCATAAAGTAATATTTCTGATTTTTAATACCGTTGGAGATTTCTTGTGTGGTCTGATACAGCTAATCGATTAATGACAGGTTGATGATTTTAATGTTTCTTGTTATTAAATGTTATGTCCACTACAGTGCCATAATCATTTACATGGGACCATGAATCATCTCGAAGGTATAATAATAAGTAGGGTGAGGTTTGCGTGCTGGTGTAGTAGATAACGGATTTAAAAACACAAACTTTGGTAACGAAATTAGTGATCAAAACTTTACTAGTGGATTCTTCTATGAAAAATATGAAAAAAAGTCCTTATGAACATATGTCGAAAAATAAGTGCTATAAGGAGCTTGAAGGGGCCACTTTGAAAGTGTTTTTTTTCTAAATGTCTACAAAACGGTTAAAGATAACAGCGAGAAATTTTGGTATCTTTACTAAGTCTTTGAAGCTGAATTTACTACTGTGCAGAATTTTTTTTTAAATTTTGATCATAAGCGTCTCGTACAGGAGGGGCTTAGGACTAAATTTACTCAAACATTTTTGTAAGAAGTTTTTTCTCAAGAGCTTTTCTTTCTAGAATGAAATAAGAAACCGTCCCATGAACTTGTTTACGATATTTTCATGTCTTTTGTCACAAATTTAGGAGCCCTCAATAAATAAAAAGCCATTTTTTTCGAAAAGGGCGCATTCTATCGATGTCAAACAAGAGTGCCATTTTTACTTAAAAAACCTCAAATTTTCAGATTCTGGAATCAAATTTGAGTTTGAGGAAATTTAGTCCTAAGCCCCTCCTGTACGAAACGCTTATGATAAAAATTTTATAATTTTCTCCACAGTAGTAAATTCAGCATCAAAAACTTAGCAAAGATACCAAATTTCACGTTGCTGTCTTTAACCGTTTTGAAGATATGTTCACTTTTTTTCAGATTTTTCATAGAAGAATCTACTGGTAAAGTTTTGTCCACTAATTTCGGGACAGCCTGTATGTAAAGGCAAAACATTTTTATCACCACTGGAATGGTGCTTTATCAAGTTCGTAAAGTATGATATATTACAGATTTATGACTGATTGATCCGAAGTTCCGGCGCGACGCGAAGCGGGAAAAAATTCTTTGAATCACATCAGGCCGAATTCGGACATCCTCCTGATAATCCAGGGTCGACTCGTGCATACATCATAGACGCGTCATAGCCAAGTCCTGGCAGAATCCCACCTTGTCTATCTAATCCTGCGACTTAAGTGCTCAACGTCATTTCTTGATTTGCTCGTTACAGAAAGGCTTAGAAATTATGTCGTACGGTGATCTCTACATTAATTTCCCATATTTCTTGCAAAAAACAATCGTTGACTTAACGGCCGGTTCTATCCGACTGAACACTGAAATTTAATAGGCCTCAGTTCAGGTATAATATGTTTACGATTTTATTGGCCCTAGTGGTCATAATTTTCTTAAGGATATTGACATCTTCAAGGCGAAACTTTTTCACCAAAACTCGTTATCGGAATGCAATAAATTTTTTCAACAAAAGCCACTACGGTAATTATTTATTTTAAAAGTAGCCATTAAATAGACAGGCCCGGATTCCAAGACGTTTAAAATAATTAACAGTTTGAAATTGTAAAAACGTTCGGTCAATAAAGTTTGATAGAGACGTACCTTTAACACGCAGGTTTTTTAATCGGATATTATTTTTAAAAGCTTTCCGTGAGTTTTGTCTATTTGCCCGTTTTATCAAACGATAAACAGGTTAAAAACCTAAGTGAACGTACAATAAAGACTTATAAATAAACTATTAATAAATTTCTAAGTAAGTAAATTATGATAACTCCCAGGTACGCTGCATATAAACCCCCATAAACCTTTCTTATCAGCTTGGAAGGCTGTAAATACCAAATAATGTTGGCCGCACGTCGTTAAAATACAGTTTTATTAATAAATAGTAAAAGTAATTTATGGTTTTTAACAATGCAACCTGAAACAAGGTGTGTGCAGTCGTGCCCGTCTGAAAAATCGGGCTCCTATTTTAACCTAATCAAGTTTTATTAAATCTACCTGCCAGACTGATATATTTATAATTAATATTGGAGAAAAAAAATTGTGACGGTTCCAGGATGCATCGCTGGATTTCACGTATTAGAGTGTTTATTACTTGAATTTTATACCTTCAGGATATATTTTTCAAGTGGCAACAAAAATGCGCTTTGAATTTTATTGGAAAATATATTTATACGCGACGCTCTGATATTTATACAAAATTTATGCTAAGCTATGCGGCTTTTATATTTATTGTGGAATTGTGATGAAATGTTCGGTGGTGGCTGGAAACGAGATGTTCGCAAGTTATTGCAGCAGTAAGACCGATAAGTGGGTCGTTGGGGTTGAATAAGGCTTGGAAAGTACTTATAGACTACAGTAATTTTTTTAGTTGACAAAACTGTCTCTAAATAAAATCATTGAGACAAAACTTTACAATATACATATACGTGCCCAGATGTCGACTATTAAACTTAGATTACCTGTCAAAAGTCTTCAGTTTAGAAGGCCTTAAAGACAATTTTTCACTGCGGAAATAGAAGAACGAAAAGCAGATTTACAGTGGAGTGAAGTTAGTAGTATAATAATAGATTTATGGCAAAAATGAACTTAGACCACCTTGCCAGAAGTTTTTAATTTGGAGAGCCTCAAGGGCAGTTTTTCACCTGCAAAGGTCTTAAAATTTGGAAAGCCTTAGAGGAAGTTTTCGCTGTGGAAATAGAAGAACGAAGTGCAAATTTAAAGTGGACGAGAAATGAAGGTAGTAGAAGAATAATACAAAATGAATTTAGATCACCTGTCAAAAGTCTTTAGTTTGGAAAGTCTGAGGCAGTTTTTCACTGTGGAAATAGAAAAGTTAGCAAAACAATAATAGATTTATGGCAAAAATGAACTTAGATCACCTGCCACAAGTGTTTAGTTTGGAAAGTCTCAAAGACAGTTTTTCACTGTGGAAATAGAAGAAAGAGCAGCAGAACTACAGTGGCCGAAAAATGAAGTTAGTAGAACAATAAAAGATTTATGGCCAAAAAGAAAATTGGGTTCGTTGAGTACCGCAAGGGTGAAAGATTGAAAATAGAAGTTTATATAACAGAATCTGAGCCTGAGAAGTTGGTTTGGCCTTCATTGGTATAAGTTACCAAAACTGTTATTATTCTTTCTTAATTTGATAATTAATTATTACTTTCCTAGTTTGAGGAAAATAATTAGTCTTTAAAAAAAGATTCATGAGGGTCAGAAGCGACACTCATTAATCAAACAAAACTGGTATTTTATAAATACCTATAAGGTATAGAATTACCAATAAGTATTTAAAAACTTAATTAGTAATAAATTTGAATAATTTATAGTTGTATGGATTGCTTAACACCAAAAGTAGGTACAGCTTACAAATTTGAAAATGCTCACTCACGTATGGACCAGGCGATAACGGACACCATGCAAAATGCAATTACCTCTGCTATTCGAACGCTAGGCGACCAGCAAAATATTGTGCTCTGGGTGAACATTTTCAGATTTCTTAGCTGTACGTGCATCATGGCCATTTTGGCACCTTATGCAAGTAACTTTTTTTGTATGAACAATGAAAGCACAGTATGAAAGTATGGATCTACTTTTCCAACTTCACGATAATGCCAATCAAAACGTAAATTTGATGTTAATCCCGCCAAATTACGAGCCATCCCAATTTCCTGTATCTCTGACATGACGCGACCTTCCGCTAATCCTTATTTTTATTTATTCCGAGCCATCTCCGCTCTCCCAATTCGACGGGGATCAGGAATTAAATTTAAATTAAATATCGCACAGAATGTAAAAGTTGTTTCCAATTATTGCAGCGTCAATGCCAGTGACATTTCGAGTAATTGTTAGACGACTAACGAGACGTCGCTGTCCCGGACAGAGAGAGGACGTCTTAGATTATTGCTCCGCGTCCGGATTTGGATTAATCGCCTCTTCGAGGTACAATAATAATTATTACAAGATGACCCACCCACCGGCGAGCATTAAGAACGAATATAAAACGGTTTTGCGACAGAGGGCGCGACTGTCGTCGCCGACCATCGAGAAAACCATAACAATCCATCATGCCCGGTTTAATAGCACACATAAGGGGCCCTAACGATTCAAGTATTGATAGTGGTGGGACATTAAAGAGTTAAAGACCGGGCACGCAACCCTTTAGTCTAAATTTCCCCACTCCACCTTATTTTAAAATATTATTCCAAACTGGTCTGGACATGCAATCGAATTGAAAACTTGCAACCCTTCGACCCAGAAACTGGACAGACTGGACGTAATTGATGGGACAATTTTTCCTTCTCGTATGATCGTGTGACAAGCCATAATTAAAAGTATTAGTGTTGATATTGGTTAAAAATTGCATGTTCTGGGTTTATAATAAGGGCTATAAAACCTAATGGATTTTTTATGCTACCCTTAGTGCATATTAAAGACAATTTAAAATATGTCCACTCAATAGGATAAGGACCATAAATAATCACGGAAATAAAAATAATGACGCAATCAGAAAATTTTACACTCCTGCTTGTTTGTATAAGACAGCCTCGAAGACAGTAATTTAGATATCAACGCGATTTTTTCGTGGACTTGACTTCACATGTTTCGTTATTCGCCATAATGTTATACCCACTTCAATTTTCAAGACGTGTTATTATGGCATGTCGAGGGGTTAGAGTCCATCAGGAACGCCAAGTGTGATAAAACCGTTTATACAACTTTGTTACTAGTACTACACCGGCGATTAAAAAATAATTCACACGTTAAATTTTTAACAGAATCTAACCTTTTCCAACTGTATTTCGGAAGACGTCAACTGAATTTCAGAAAGATCAGTCGTAATTCAAATTAGTAAATTGAATTTCAGAAGTAGCCAGTTGTACTTCAGAAATCATCAACTCAATTTCAGAAAGCCTCAATCGCAAGTAAGATTAATAAATTGAACTTCAGACTCAGAAGTTTTCAATTGTATTTCAGTCGCTTCTTATCATTGTAATTCAGGCTAAACATCTACGATAACATTGCACAAATTTGTAATTAGAAGCCCCCTAAATTATTGCAATTGACACTTTCTCAAATACACTTGACTATAACCTTAATTACAACTGATGCTTTCTGAAATTAATTTGGGTAAACTGAATTACATTTTATCACTTCTAAAATTATACTGACTAAATGCACTTTACGTTTTCAAAAATACAGTTGGAAAAGGTGTAGTTTCTTGTCTACCAAATGTCAACATAGCAATACCTATATAGGTACAGGCGCCTACTTACATAAGAATAGTTATTATTATTCCTGCATCTACAAAAAATGCAAAGGATTATTTTATACATTAAGTATTGAACCAATCCAAAGCAGTATTTAGTATACTAGTAACCAATCAAATCCTGATTACAGTGATTATTTTATACATTAAATATTGAACCAATCCAAAGTAGCATTTAGTATACCAGTAACCAATCAAATCCTGATTACAGTGATAATACTACAACGTCAACTTGACACTACTTACTCAATACTTTAATTGATAAAATAATCTGCAAAATACGATTCGTAGTCTCTTGGTTGCTTTGTTGAGTCCTCATGGATGCACTACTTGTCAAATGGTAGATTTTTTCGGCCTAAAAAAATCTACCATTTTGACTCGTAGTTGACAGCCATTCGGACGTAAAAACCCGTGGCAATCAAGAGACTACTCGTCGTATTACATATTACATTAAGTATTGTACCAATCCAAAGGAGCATTTAGCATACCAGTAATCCTGATTACAGTGATAAGACTACAACGTCAACTTGACACTACTTACTCAATACTTTAATTTATAAAATAATCTGCAAAATACGATTCGTAGTCTCTTGGTTGCCTTGTTTGAGTCCTCATGGGTGCACTACTTGTCAAATGGTAGATTTTTTTCGGCCAAAGAGGACTCGAGCGAGCTCTCGTCCTCTTTTTAGCCTAAAAAGATCTACCATTTTGACTCGTAGTTGACAGCCATTCGGACGTCAAAACCCGCGGCAATCAAGAGACTACTCGTCGTATTACTATTGATAATACTACAACGTCAGCTTCACACTACTTACTTAATACTTTAATTTATAAAATAAGCTGCAAAATACGATTCGTAGCCTCTTGGTCCCCTTATGAGTCCTCATGGATGCACTACTTGTCAAATGATAGCTTTTTTTTGACCAAAGAGGACTCCTCTTTTTAGCCTCAAATTTTTTTAGACTCAAACGAGAGCTTGCTCGAGTCTTCTTTGGCCGAAAAAAATCTACCATTTTGACTCGTAGTTAACAACCATTCGGACGTCAAAACCCGCGGCAATCAAGACATGCAAGAGACTACTCGTCGTATTACTATTGAAAAAAGTACAATCATACTAGGGGTAACACTAATTCTGAACGAAGAGTTAAAACACTAAAGCCAGGCACTATTTTGGACTCCTGAAAATCTTGGAATAGATTAGGTCATACTTAGAGCAAAATATGCATTAATTTGAAATTCCTGCTTAAAAGAAAGCAGCAGAGGCAGCTGTCCCATGCAGACGGGAATCGTCCTTATCCCATCACATCCCCGAAACATGTTTACGTTAATTCCCTCGAACAGTACAGAATTTAAGCCTTACAATATCAACCTATACGTGATGCATTGTGGATGATTAATTAATATCGTAGACTGAGAGAAGAGAGCCGAGGAGGGGTGGAAAAGGGTGGACCAGTAGCTTGCCTAAAGGATAACTAATGATTTGTAAAGACGATGTTCGTGTCTAAAGCCCTAACGTCCCTGTTATGTTCTTTATTATTATGTTTATTAATAATCCTGAGCAGACTTTCGTTTAATACATGTTTAAAACCCGGATTAAATTATGGCCGGGCTAATGGTACAAGCACGCACGTCCATGTAATAATTCGTGTGCTATTGAAAGAAACAATTAAAAACGCTCCATCACCAATAATTTCATTACTACACAAAAGCAATTAATGGACCTAATCAGCGTTTGTGGAGTTTGCTCGATACGGGCTGTTAATAAAATATCTGTTGGTCCATCGGATAATCTATAATTAACACTAATTGGTATTGATGGGATTTCAATTAGCTACCAATTCCAATATTCCCCTTTGTTTCATCCGACTAATTTTCCAACCACAATATTTCTCTCAAAACTACAAAACAATGCAAGGATAACAAACCAAAGAATTATTTTCTCATTTGAGAGTATCCGGAGGCATCGCAGATCTTCAAAAGCAGATATTCGCATTTTGCATATATTAATATTTCCACGGGTTTGCTAGCAAAGTGTCTTATAGTTTGATAGATGCACGAAATTGTTTAACGTCTGCTTTGATAAGCTGCAGGGATGACGAATATTATACTCGTCCGCCTCTACAAGTTTTAAGGATTCATACTGTAGATGTAACCATAATCCAAACGGTAGACTAACTCAAGTTAAAGATAATATAAGTTTGATAAACACGTTATGAATATGCAACAGGACGAGTGCCGCAGGATATTCTTTCGATTATTGCTCCGCTATCGTTATGATGTTGACAAATCACTGAAACGATCTCGTTATGCTTTCATAACTGTTTGTTTGCCTAGCTTAGAAAAGACGATTTTGTTGAGTGAGCATGTAATTGCAAGGGAAGTGAGACTTTGCAGGAAGAGTTGTTGCTCTTAGAAACGAACTCAAAGTACTCTGCCATATAGCAGTATACCTGCGTAAAGCAATCCACGACAATGATGGGATTAAAGAGAGTCCCTCAAGGCTTAGCTTTGGATCCCTGCTTGCTTGGTGTTATATATGAGCAACCCCGTGGGATTCCCGGAGTTTATTGAGGCAAATTCTATCATTTTCTGATAAATTTCATAATTAATAGTCGAACGTGTTCTGATTAATCCTCGGAATAGCATTCACAGCAAGTATTAATAAAAAAGAAGTAATTTGCTGGCATCGACAAAACCAGCAGCGGCCGATATTCTTCACCGATCCGTACCTGTCTCTCGAGGAATGGTAGAGCCCTTACCCATGTATAATTGCCATAAATACCAATCTTTAAATAAATTAGTCCATATGGAAAACACATTTAATATCCAGCAAAGATAGAACGTCGTTTATTCCACAATTAAAAATGGACGATGCCTCATCTCTTTTGCTCTCGTTGCGGAGCCGGTGTGAAAATAGCGAGGGAAACAGTGGCGTAACGTCGGTACGACCACCTGCAGTGACGCACGTCATAGGGGGCCCCGTATAAATCAAAACTACCGATCACATTAAAGTTGTGCTCGCAATTATAGATGCGTCAAAGTGTTATTTATGCCGGTCAGTGCTCGTACCACCCGCTGGACACGGATCTGGAATCCGTGCTCTACAGGTGGACGATTATCAGATGTTTTTCTGTACACATGCCTGCTGGATCTAGAAAGATTCGTATCGGTTCCGAATTATAAATTGCCGGAACTAATATTGAAATATTATTGGCGGCGATGGGTATGGGACTCCGACAGTTTTTCCAATTGGGAATGTTGAGACTGTTTCTTTTTGTGTTTAGGGGTATTGGGTGTGACTGATTCAAATAAGACTAATTTTTTGTTGATGATATGCTCATTAATTTTGAAACAGTCCTGATATGATTCTTTATGCAATTTTTGTCACCATCATAGTCCAGGCGCAAGTTTTTGCCCCATAACTCGCTTTGCCTTCATCGTACAAAAAATATATACGTATACCGGGTGGCCCATTCAAGACGATCCAGTCGTAATAACTTTTGAACGGAATAAAATATCGACTTGCGGTCTTCGACAGATTCCTTGGCATTGTGGGGGACATGTTTCGTCATAGCTTTGACCTTGCTCAGTTTGCGCATTTCACCCCCACCCCAACCAACGTCAAAATCTTAAATGTCAACACACCCCGTGTCGTATATCAAATGAAAGCCCTTGGAAAATGCTATTCACTGTTCTAAGTAGTTTGAGAATTTAGCGAACCGTTTCCGTGAAAAGTTTTGAAAAACTCGATAAAAAATCTGTTGATATGTGGACTAAAAATGTGATTGATTAGATGTCTAGTGACTTTTATTTGTTATTAGCTTTTTTGGAGCATTAATTTTAGCATTCCCACACGGATCAACGAGAGAACCAATAGTGACCTATCCAAACAAAGCTAATAACGATTAAACTCGCTAGACATCTAATCAGTCACATTTTTAGTCCACATATCAACAGATTTTTCATCGAGTTTTTCAAAACTTTCCACGGAATTTCAATTTCAGTAAATTCGAATACAGTACATTTTTGTCTCTAACATGAAAACGGTTCGCTAAATTCTCAAACTACTTAGAACAATGAATAGCATTGTTCAAGAGCTTTCATTTGATGTATGACTCGAGGTATGTTGCCATTTAAAATTTTGATGTTGATTGGGGTGGGGGTGAAATGCGCAAACTGAACAAGGTCAAAGCTATGGTGAAACATGTCCCCCTCAATGCCAAGGAACCTATCGAAAACCGCAAGTCGATATCTTATTCCGTTCAAAAGTTATTACGACTGGATCGTCTTGAATGGGCCTCCCGGTATAATATTGAAGACCAATAAATTCTCTACAAGAAACTTTCTATGCACTTTTCACCTGAGAGTAACAGTTTGGTCGCAGGAGTCGCTTAAAATTGAGCGAATGTTTCGGAACGCGACCATAATCCAAGAGGATACCAAAACAATAATACAAATTTTGATCCCGGATTATCGCTTTGCACGATGATAGTGTGAACCATAGAGAACTATTTGAGACGGGGACCGACTAGAAATTTCGCTAGGGTTTAAAGATAGCCCTTTCACTGAGACCCATCAGGAAAACATTTCTTTGAGGTGCCGATGCCGGTGCCACAGTTCCCTTAGAAAGCATTTTTCGCCACATGTCCATATTAACTTTTCTCCTTAGAATGATGCAAGGAATCGTTTTGTATACTTATTTTCAATAATATAAGTGGACAAAATAAAATCTTTCGTTAAAAATTTTCGCTCTCCAAATCAGAGACGTTTTATTCAAAAACGGTGAGTTGTAGCGACTTTGACCAAGAGCACCTTCTTTGTGTACCATGGCCAGATAATAATGATTTTCATATAGCGGGTACATCAGATCTTATCCAGAAGCGCGTAAACCGCGCAAAAGGCGTCGCTTAAAATAAGATTATTTTAATACAATAAGCGGCTTTGTATTTTTTTAATTTTCCAATGAAACCTTATGTTTTCCACAAGAACGTGTTCTTCTACCTTAAAATTGACTTTCGGGGTGTATTTTATATCATAAAACGCCGCTTTGCAAAATGATAGTGTCACAAATAAAGAACATAATTTGAGATCGAGACTCACTCGAAAGGACCCCGCACGTTTTATATGGAAAAGTGGCTTTCGGTGAAATGGTCTGAATTTTTGATAATGTTGTAGTTTTCATGATTCTGAACAAAAGTTATCATTGCGCCAACCTCCTGACACGGACAGTTTTTGGTACAAAAAATCCCGAAGATAGAATTTTCCCATCATAAGGTTTATACACATTTTTGGGCCCGCCGTTTCCTACTCTTCACGAATAACATTCAAATACGCTCAAAAGGCTTCCATATAGACGCATGTTAGCAATATGGGTTAGAAAGGTACCTCTGGAGAATTATGATGGCAAAACGGCCGATTCCATTTTCGCTACATATGTAGTTCTTATGGGAAAAGTTCTATCTTCGGGATTTTTTGCAGCAAAAACTGTCCATGTCAGGAGGTTGGCGCAATGATAACTTTTGTTCAGAATCATGAAAACTACAACATATCAAAAATTCAGACAATTTCACCGAAAGCCACTTTCCATAAGAATCGTGCGGGGTCCTTTCTGCTAGGATCGAAGATGGGGGGAGCTAATTTTGTAATTCTTTTTTCTTTCAATCTATTCAAAAAGTCCAATTGATCCGAATCTGCAATTATCTATACTGTGCGTGCACCTCTATTTTTTGTACGATGAAGTGGAAGCAAGTTACAGGACATAAACGTAAGCGTTGCCGCATAATGTGCAAAATTTGAGGGTATTCCAAGTTGGGGCGGAGGGCGAGTTTTTAGTATGTTTATCATTCTAACAAAAAAAACTTCTATGTTGCATTTTTTCTATTCAAAAATATCCACCCCCCGATAATTCATTAGTTTTTTCCAATTTATTCACAAAATACAATTCATAGGAACCTGCAATTTACAACATAGTGTCGTAATGTAAAGGGCTTTCTTCTAATTTTTTTTCAAATTTTTATTTTCACCAGAGGCGTGCATTCTTGGGAGGGCTTTGCATGTTTTCCACCTGACTTTTTCTTTAATGGTTTTCCTCGGAAAATAATATGAAAATCATAATTATCTGGCCATGGTACACAAAAAAGGTGCTCTTGGTCAAAGTCGCTAGAGCTCACCGTTTTCGAATAAAACGTCTCTGATTTGTTTGGAGCGCAAACATTTTTGACGAATGATTTTATTTTATCCGCTTAATTATTGTAAATAAGTGTATAAAACGATTCCTTGCATCACTCTAAGAAGAAAAATTCATGTGGACATGTGGCGAAAAATGCTTCCTAACGGAACTGTGGCACCTTAAATAAAAAAAGTTTTCCTTGACCCCAGTGACAGTGCTATCTTTAAACCCAAGGGAAATTTCTAGCCAGTCCCCGTCGCAAATTGTTATCTATGGTTCAGACTATCATCGTGCAAAGCGATAATCCGGGATCAAAATTTGTACTATTGTTTTGGTAACCTCTTGGATTATGGTCGCGTTTCGAAAAATTCGCTCAATTTTGAGCGACTCCTGCGGCCAAACCGTTGCTGTCAGATGAAGTGAAGATGAAGTGCATAGAAATTTTCTTGTAGAGAATTTATTAGTCTTCAATATTGCGTACATTTATATTTTTTGTACGATGAAGGAAAAGCGAGTTATGGGGCAAAAACTTGCGCCTAGCGCATAATTTGCAGATTTTAAGGGGGTTACAGGCTCGGGCGGAGGGCGTGTTTTTGGTATGTTTTCTGTGGCCCTGAAATCGAACCATTCCAAGAAAAAAGTTCTTGGTTGAATTTTTTCCATTAAAAATTACCCACTGCCTGGACTACCAATGAAAACTTTCAAAGAATTATTTATTGATCACTGAAAAACTACCAAGAAAAAACAGAATTTTATAGTTTTGATGAACTTTTACGCTCTAAGGCATAGGATACAGGGTGGGTAATTTTTCGATACTCACCATTAGTATCTCGGAAACCATAATAAATGGAGAGTAGTTTAAATTGGAGAAAAGTTGGGCTATTTCTTGGTGATTAAGATTCTGAAGAGAATTTCCTCATATTTTAATTCGTTCCCGAGTTATCAGAAAAAATCTGAAAATTGCCAATTTAAAGAAAAGTTAATAACTTCCTAACGTTTGATGTTATGTAAATGAAACTTGGAACTCTTATATTTTTGACAGCTGTCAATTGAATGGCATTAACAGAAATTTTCTAGGCCTTCTAGATTTTGAATAACGACAGTCAACTTTTGATTCTTTTATGGCCGCCATATTGAATTGTGGCACCATCAAATACACAAAAAAAATTTGCTTTTCAAAAATGTAGTCAACATGAACTTTTTTGACAGATGTCAGAATTTGAAAATTTGTATGAATAATTTGTAAAATCAGGCTAAACTTAGATGAAAAACAATTGCAAAAAAGTACGCCGACTTTTTCAATCTCTTATAGTATGTGAAAACAATTGAATTCAACAGTAATAAATTACGTCTTGTGGTCGTGTGACTCAGGCTTTTACATATTTTTTCAAAAACGTCCATGTTGGTTACATTTTTGAGAAGCTTATTTTTCTGTGTATCCGGCGGTGTTAAAATTCAATATGGCGCCCATAAGAAAAAGAAAAGTTGACTGTCTTTATTCAAAATCTGGAAGGCCTAGAAAATTTTTGTCAATACTATTCAATTGACAGCTATCAAAAATATAAAAGTGCCAAGTTTCATTTAAATAGCATCAATCGTTAGGAAGATATTAATTTTTCTTTAAATTGTCAATTTTCAGATTTTTTGTGATAACTCAGGAACGAATAACAATATCGGGGAATTTTCTGCAGATTCTTAATCGCCAAGAAATAGCGCAACTTTTCTCTAATTTAACCGACCCTGTATCTTTTACCGTTTAGGAGATCCCAATGGTGAGCATCGAAAAATTACCCACCTGTATATAGCCGAATTCTAAATAATTAAGGACGAGTTATAGAAACTGGGGCTAGTCCGACCCTGATGCACAGCCTTTAATTCATCTGGCTTAAGTCAAATTAATGCAAATGGAATAAAGTTCTGATGCCACTGTGTAAAACCAAATCAAGAGTGCACGAAGCCGCTTCCAAGGCAGAGTATTTATGTGCTGTTAGACACCTCGCTGCATCTGCACGGGGAGTCCGTAACGACAACAATTTATTAGCGGCCTCACACTCGCCTTAAAGAACCTTGATGTCGATTTATATACTAATAATTCCGATTGAAGAATATCCCCGGATCATACATCATTTCCGTCTATAGATATCAACGGTAGCCGCTGATGATGTCCGACAGAGGTGAGCAACCATTAGTCATAGAAGGCTGTGAGACTTACATGCGGTCCTGTGACTGACAGGACGATCCGCTACCGCAAACAACACAAAAAACAACCGCTTCAATGATAAATGATCCATTGATCATGATTTTTACATAAAACTCGTACGTCTTACTGTACAAATCATAATTGCGTCCAGCACGTCTGACCTCTTGACTCGCTTCCCAGAAACTCGAATGTCGTCAAGTTTGTTCGGCTTGATCTTCACGTGTGATATTTACCTGATTTGGGAAAATCATAAATTTTACCGCTTCATATTCTTGTTAATCGTCCGTGATGATATATTGTTGTCGCTGGGACGTCTAATTGGTGTTTGGATTGGACAAAGTCGAGTGGACAAAAATTTACATGGTTTGTTACTGGAAAAACAACAATGGCCGCTCTTTATTTATGATGGGTGACCAAGATAACTGATTTAAATAATGTCTAGGCTGTTTACGAGCCTTTGTCTTAAAATTACTCAGTCCACTTTCCAAAAAGTTTGTTTTAGGTATTTACGCAAAAACGAGTTCAATCTTTCGAATTATTAGTATGGGGCTGCATGATGATGCTTTAATTAACTTTTCCGTAAATTGTTCATTTATGGGTTTCGTTAATGTATACAAAATCGTGCATTAATAGGCTCTGTTAATGCACGATTTTCTATTAATCAACGATTTTAGTATAGGCAATCAACTATACATGTCCTGACAATAAACAAGAATTTAAGTGACATCTGTCAAATTTCAAAATCTACAAATTTAAATAAAAGTCCCATCAATGGATACTCAGAATCTTAACTTAACACCACCTGAAGTGCTAGTAAGTGCAAATCTTGCGAGCTTAAGTTTGTTTCCAGAAAAAAGCTGTAAAATTTATGAAAAAACTTATGCCAATTTCATTTCATGGTGCGAGAAGAAAAATGCACTGCGACACTCAGAATCTGTGCTTTTGGCAAGGCAAAGGCAATTGACATTTAATTTCTCACGTTTTGTTCATCGAGCTTCGGCACTTTTTAAATTGGATGCATGTTTGGTTGCATAACCGTTTATCAAACGCAATTTTGAAAAACAAATTTCGCCAATTTAATGATAATACAATCCACGGAAAAATATTGTAACTAACTCGAGTGTTAATAGGCGATTAATAATCTCTATCATTAACGCGTTCGCTGCGCTCACGCGTTAAAATCTCTCGATTATTAATCGCACTCATTAACACTCTTGTTCGTTAAATAACTATTTTACAATAATATGATAAACATTTTTTAACTTGTACGCTCGCTACTAAAATTGATTGAAAAATCGAGTCGCAAGGAACATACATTTTTTAGGTTTTAGGGTTCCGGTAGGTAATCCAAAAGTTTTTTTGAAAAATATCTCTCCGTTACTGTGGCCACGCTATAGACTTGGTTGAAATTTGGTGTGTGCCCGGAAGAGCAGATTAGATTTTTGGCTAAATCGGTTCACGGAAAGTGCCTTTTTGGCACCTCAACTTTAGAATAATTTTTAATTTTCTGCTTCTAAAAATGAGTTCACACTCCACGCCCTTTTGACAAAAAATTGGTGCCGTGAAAAAAATATGCAGGGTTCAGAATTGAATTCCTAGTCGATTCGTGTTTTTGAAAATTTCCAGGGTCAAATAGTTCTCGAGTTATAAGAGATTTAAGAGAACAAATCAGATTTCAGCTTCATGAGGTAATTTAATGTTAGATGCACTATTTCCCTTGGTTTAGTATAGACACGGTTAGACATTCCCAGGGCAAAAATATTTTGAAGACTTCTAACATGTCAAAAAAGGATCATATAATTTTGCACACTTTGACGTCATTTTGACGTATACAGTGACTGCCAAAATGTGCGGAGTGACTAACCATGTCTATACGCAACCAATAGCGCATCTAACATTATTACCTTACGAAGCTATTCAAAGCTGAAATCTGATAGGTCCTTTTAAATCTCTTATAACTTGAGAACAATTACTGGACCCTGGACATTTTCAAAAACACTGGATCGACTCAGAATTTAATCCTAAATACTCAATTAGAAGGTGATGCGGGTCGTTCTGAGACACCCTTAAATGGAAAAGTGGTCTCGGTGATTTTGGCTGAATTTTTAATATGTTGTAGCCCATTCAATTCTGAGCAAAAAATGTTAAGGCCAAACCATATCTTATGGTCGTTTTTCCGTTAAAGTTTGCTTAAATCACGATTTCTCGATATTTTTTGTTAGATGCAATCTTTAAAGTGTGTACCAGCTTGTCTTCGATTCTAAAGAGTTAGTTTAAGATATTTTGATGACCCGTAGGTGACTAGTGTGGGGGCGCCGAAATTATTTTTTTAAATACCTATAAGTAGTCTGTTTTCCGGACTGAAATAGTCGCGTCGACATATAGGGTGTCTTTTTAACTAAAAAATTCAATATCAAAACGATTGAGTTCGAAGTTTAAAAATAAATGAGAAACAATTCTGTGGTCTAGAATTTTAAAATCTAAAGCTTCCTAATTCACAGATTTCTATTAAAAGATTGCGGTTGCTTCTCTTTCTGCTCTCCAAATACCGGGTGATTCAGTTTGATATTCGCACCCCTGTAACTTTTCTATTTGACGAGAAAAATATATTAAACCATATATATTTGTAAATCGCATGACAAACTCTATTAAATGACGTCATTAAATCGTCTATATGATCAGACACATGTCAAAATTATGATAGCCAACTTTTGACATCCAGTAGATTTCTGAGCGGATTCTTGTAGACATTTCTTTTCTACATTCAAATTTGTAAAATAAGTTAATACTTTCATTATGAAAATTCCGAGAAAAGAAATAAATTTCGTAAAAGAATTTGTTGCCAATCAAGGAATTAGCCATGGAAAAGTAATAAATTATTGTGTTTGACTAACGTCACTCATTGTACGGACCATATAATTTCTCAAAAAATTATAACTCATTTACACTTTATGCCTTAAAACAGTAATACCCCTTTTGCCCATTAACTCCTTAATAAGAATAACGTTAATACTATTAACGATAGAAAAGTCAAATGAACTGTAATTTAAAAAAAACCGGCGTCCCTCCCAGACGAGTCACCTATGAGTCATCAAATATCTTAAACTGACTCTTTAGAATCGAAGACAAGCTGGTATACACTTTAAAGATTGCATCTAACAAAAAGTGTAACTGAATGTTGAGGAGAAAAATAACGAAAAATCGCGATTTCGGCGACCTCTAACGGAAAAACTGGTCATAAGATAAAGTCTGGCCTTAACATTCTTTGTTCAGAATTGAATGGGCTACAACATATCAAAATTTAGCCAAATCCACTGAGACCACTTTCCATTTACATCGTCCTTTGAAGGTGTCCATTCAATTTTGAGCCAAATCGGGCCTGTAATCCAAAGGCAATATGAGTAACTGTACATTTTTATTATTGAATTCGATAGCCGTTATCTTTCAGAGTCCAAAATCTTAGTACCATTTTTTCCAAAAATGTCATTTTAATGGTGTGGAAAGCCCCCTTCTTGACTTTGTCGGTTCCTTTGTGTATTGATTTTATACTTTGCGCCTTTAACCTCAGAATCTGATCATCATGGTTACTTAAATGTTCACAACGACGAGTATATACTTAGTAAAGAAGCCAAGGACGGACATAGAGGGGGGATAGAGGGCGTAATTACCTCCTCAAGACTAGAGTAGCATGTAGAAAAAAGTGTATAAAAAACTCACAAAGCTTGTGGAGCCAATACGATGCTTGATTCACTTTTTTTTGTAAGTATGGTAGTTAAGTTTTACACATAATTTCAGCTTTACAACATTCTAAAGTGCTGCACCAAATCTTCAGTTTTCAAGTGTTCTGCCTTTATTTCTCTTTATTATCAGAGACAATCAAAAAATTAATAAGGGTAGTTAATAAGATTATGTTAGACATAAAATCTGCATCGGTCTGCATGGAGGATTAAAAGGCCGGAGGCGAATTGGCCGAAGATCATTTCTCAACACATCATTCTAACACCTGTCCTAATTTAATAACAAAATTTGTCACAATTCCGCTGATTGATTAGAGTAGAACAATTACAACGCTCCAAGAACTTTATCTTATAACCCTTTAACTTAATATAAGCTAATCCAGTTTCCCGCAAAAATCCCGATAGAAAAGCTAATCAACATCGAAGGGTGGTAATTAATTTCCTAATTTAATATTAGTTACGTGTTCGCCGTCTCTGATGTCTATCCGAAAAGTTGCTCCCATCAATTTATTATTTGAAATTTTCAGCTCCTCCCTAATATCAATCAGTGGTTATGTCATTAACAAAAACAAAGCCCTCGGCCACAAATTGATGATCTAAAGACTGAGGAAGGCAATTTTGAGACAGAATTACCCCGAAAATTGTAATAAGTGTTATTTCCAGGACGTTCACTCCTTGTTCTCGCGGTTCGTTCAAAAATTCTCGCAGATGGGTCAAAATCTGGTTTTTAATTTGCCTCGTTAGAGGTGACAACTCGTGTTTAACACCGACTCAAAACTGTTTTCCCCCCATAATGTGATTATAATTACAAAGGCTGATAAGTCAGATTGAAGTCGAGCCGCCCACAAAAATCAAAAATCCTATCCACTGATGATGCCCTTAGGCCTTATAAGATACAAATTGACAAAGCACAGAATTACTTGCCTTAATGCACTGTAAGAACCACACGTTTGATCGAAGGTTGATGAAGGTTTGCTCTTTTTCCTCGCACCAAAGACGTCGTTTTTTATTCCTCCATAAACGTGTGAAAAATCTCGTTCTCATGTCATGTCGCTCCACTTGGGGGTATTTTTATTCCACCGCTGATGATCATCGCTTGCTAATACAGAAATAATCGAGTAACTGTTGAAAAATCGAGAAAGTTCATGAAACGAAGGTTCAGTTGATTGATTATAAGCGCCGAGGCTCGTCTGATCACGGCAGTTATCAATAACCGCTGACATAACTTATCATTATAATCATATTAAGCTTTGGCAACGGTCGAACACTCTCACAATATTGATTACGGACCCTCCTTTAGCCCAAAAATGAACTAAATTACTTTTCGGTTCCTGATAATTAAGATTTTTTAACTATGCTTCAGCGGAAGGATTATATCGCGCTTCTAGGAATTATCGTCAAAATGAAGTTCAATTTGCTTTTTGATTGAGTGTTTCATATTTTTGCATGCGGCCCTTAAGCTACAATTATTTTCGAAAAAACAGCTTTTTAAACTTTAATTTAAGTCCTGAAATGATTTCAATTGAACACAGTTATGAGAGAAAGCACGAAACAGTTTTTTATACAAGATTGGTAACACTTGCGGTCGCAAAAAACTTTTACAAAATTATGCTTTCTAGTGAATTTCGCGTTTTAAAGTTTTTGATCAGGAAAATTGCTGGAAATTGGTTTCACTAGAGCCTTTGATAATACAAAATGAAATTTTTATTAGTTTTATTCTATTTTGAAATTTTAAATGAAAGAAAACCTCCTTTTCTCGAAGTGTGTAAGTCCTAGAAGTTTGAAATTTGCACCAATCGATTCTCCTTCAAATTTGAGGAAATAAGATGGGTCACACTTGCGGTCGCAAAAAACTTTTAGAAAATGTAAAAATGTGTAGTTTCTACTGAATTTCGGCGTTTTAAGGTTTTTTCTTAGAAAAACTGGTGGCAATGGTTTTACTGGCATCTCTTATAATAATACAAAATCTGGTTTTAATTAAAACTTGATTCTATTGAATTTTAAAATTTTAAACCAATGAAAATCTACTTTTCTCGAAGTGAGTGTCTCTTAGAAGTTTGAAGTTTACGCCAATTGATTCTCCCTCAAATTTGAGGAAGCACACTTTAGGTCGCTAGAGGTTTAAAAAAAATCACCTTCCAGTGTATATCTCTTGCTGAAATTGACATTTTCGGTTTTTAACGTGAAAAATTAATGGCAGTTAGTCTTTTTAGAGCTTTCTGACAGTACGAAATACGCACCACACCCTAGCTGGCCCACAACCAAGGGGCCCCCTCATATTGATCAGCCCATGAGCCTCACTATTGTTTAATCCGGCACTGCTTGCAAGTTTGATATTGTTAACCTTCTCTTGTGTGTTTTTCAATATTATTGATTTTTATGTACCTACCTACGTCAAGTGAAATGTGAAAAAGAGAAAGTATTAAAAAGCCCCCGATTTGAATTTTTCAACAAGTTCCCATCAACGCCTCCCAGTAATATTGACGGCCATCAAGAGCCCGAATGACGCGACGTGTCAATTCCGGCATTCCGTTTGGAGCATAACAGTGTTTATGGGGGTCAAATATTCCAATTTACAGACTCTGTGTGAATTTATTGTCTTATTTTCAGCACTAAATATTCAGCCGATATGAACTTCCGGCTCGATTAACTTTTCTGTATAATTTTATTGCCAATTTTTAGGTTATTCATATCTCCCTCCATGCATTCGTATATCTATCTCCCCGCCGTTGTTCACATGCACGTGAATTTTTATTAAAAGACATTCAATAAACACACGCCCTTATTGAAATTAAATTTTTCAAAAACAAAGGGGGAATTTTCCAAAGGAAAAATCGCCAAATTAATCACGGACGTGGCGCAATTATCAATATCGTCGCTGGCTTTGATCTACAACGAATTTGTATTCAGCGGAGGCCCTGTACGGTTTCAGAATGTTTTACTAAAATCTTGTAAACAGCATTATTCGTCATGCATCAAAGCGGGCTTGCGAATTTTGATCGCGCTCTCTTGATCGGAAAGTAATTCAAAGTGTAATTAGAGCTTGTGGTTCTCAAGAAAATTATTCATTTAGTATTTTTTGCACTTTCATCATTATATTTTCTTAGTTTTACTTTAGCTAAAACTTAACTTACTACTAGATATACATATCAATATCATATAGAATATCTACTGCTAGTTTAGGCAACCAACAATGATCCGTATTCTAAGAAATTCTTATAGAAAAAATAAGGATGATTTTTTTTACATTCATTCCATTATTCAGCATTCTTGCATGTCTTCTCTTATATGGATTACTGCAGTTCTCGTCATGAAGAAATGATTTAAATTACAGGTGGTTGCTTTTTCACTGCTCACCAATAGCATCACCTATGGCTAAACAGTAAAAGATACGGAGTCGGTTAAATTAGAGAAAAGTTGGACTCTTTCTAGGTGTTTATAAATCTGAAGAGAATTTTCCGATATCTTGATTTGTTCCCAAGTTATACCGAAAAAAAAAAAATATATATTATTATTATTATTTTAGTTTTCTGGCAGGTAGGGTTGTTTAACTTCGGCTTTGATAATGAGCACATTGTGTTCCGTTGATTCAAAGTGAAAATGAAGTGTTTAGGTGTTTCTAGTAATAGTGTTAGAGCGAAAAATCTGAAAATTTCGATTTTAAAGAAAAAATCATATCTTTCTGACGACTGTTTTTAGCAGCTGTCAATAGAATGACATTGACAGAAATTTTCTATGCCTTCCAGATTTTGAGCAATGACAGTCAACTTTTGATTTTCTTATGGCTGTTATACCTTTGAATTTTCCCTTGCGTAACCGTTCCTCTCGTAATATCTTTGTCTCTCCTTCCCTCTTTCTTTCTCTCTCATTTTCTCTTTCCAGCATTCTTGTAAGTAATAGGTATCTTACGATCTCCCAATTTTTTTCTACATTCAGTTTTTGATAAAAGTGTTTAACAATCTGTAGGTCCATACGATTGATTCTCCTAGTCATCATATTTTCCGAGGTATTTTCCTTCGTAGTTTCCCGGTTACTTTTCTTCAAGGAAGAAGTTGAAAGAGGAAAACTTTAGCATTCAAAAAAATGCGATGATGATTTTATCATCTTATCTTGTCAGGCCCTTGAGCTATCGCCATTCTTCGATGCTTTAATACAACATCTTTCATCCCACGTTGCCTTAGCGGCAGAATTAAGGAAATAATCCCAGCAAATATCATCAGACGTGGTGATTCGGCAATGAAAAACATTCCGTTTAATCCCCGTTAAAACCGAACTTGTCGAAATCGGAATAATTGGATTAAAAACAAACGGGAATGAATTTGTTGAGATGAATAAGCACAAATCGCCGAACAGTTTGTCAACCATTACAGTGACATCTATGAACGTGGTCATTATACACTTTACTCCTTCCATTGTTGTTCGAATTCACTTGATCATCCTGCATGGGAAAAAAGCGACAAGCGTGTACAAAATCTTAATCCAACACCAGACTTCATGGTTAAAAATCCATTGTAGATAATTTCTGATTTTACGCCCAATTTTTCCCCCATTTTTTCAACGAATTCATGCATAAATTCACACTCGCTGGTTGAAAATAGCGGAAAAAACATTTCTGAGCCTTAAATTAAGTTTGGCCGACCCTGTCCTGTAAATACTAATCCTTGCTTGTCATTCTGTCTGATTGAGACGTCTCTGAAGATCACTAAATGCAGATAACGCTGATTTGGTCAATTTTCCACTTATATAAATTTTTAGTCGCAGCGTACCACGGTGGTCCGTTTAATGTCCGTAATTTTTCGAGGGTTAAAAATTGCAATAAAACGACGAGACGGGGCAAATAAATAGAAGTCTTTGGAGAACACGATTTTAAACTTAAGGAACTAGTCGATTTGAACGAGACATATTAGCTTGTTCTTTCGAGCATCGTTATTTATGACCACTGCGTTTTGCAGATAGCACAAATACGCCGTGTGTTATGCGCGAACAAATAAGTGATTTTATTATCGGGACGATTTGTTTCTCGGTCTAGAACGTGCTAATGGGTGGAGATATGTTGCAGTCCTTTTTATTAAATTAAATCGCCATTCCTTTAGTATTTGTGGTTTTCAGGGCTAAACTCCTTCGGGGCTTCCGTTTCTATGCTGAACGAGGGGGCAACCACTGCGTTATTCCGCGGTACACCCTTGGATTTAGTCCGCTTTCAGTCTGTTAGTCCGATTCAGTCCTATTTAGTCTAGTTTAGTCCGACTTAGGGGCCAATTCCAAGTCAGGGTTGCGACCGATGCAAATTACCGGAGCAGCGCAAAGTTGCGTCGGTGATTTGCGACCGCACTGCTCCGCTAGTTGCCACGGAATTCCAAGTCTTATCACGCTGCATCACCGTAGCAAAGCAGGCCGGTCGCAACGTCTACACAAACTTGACATTTGAATTTGTTTGTTGGCGCCCCAGTTCGTGAAAATGAGTAAAACGTAAGTATTTTTACCAGAATTCGTCTTATTTTTCCTTCAATAATAAATGGCACGATGAAAATTGAAGAAACCAAGATCCAAAAATTTCACTTCTACTGAAGTAGAAATTCTTGTCGATGAAATTACAAAGAAGTGGGGGTTGCTTTATGGGTCATTAAAAGGGCCCAAACTAACCCAATTCCATCGAGATTGTGCGTGGGAGCAGGTCTTGGGGGCGGTCTATACGGTTGCTCCTACAAGAAGAACGGTGCCAGATATAAAGAAAAAATTTAAGGATTTTAAGAATCGGGGAACAAATCATATGCAAAACGCGCAAACAACGGTGTGGCGGCCGCCATACTTGAATTTTGTGATGGTCGCAAACACTTGCACCACCTTTCTAGTAGGTGCAAAATATCGAAGCAACGCCGTGCGTCAACTTTGACTTGCAACACACTTGGATTGGAATTGGTCGCATCTGAGTTACGCCGCTTTCATATTTGCGTCGGTCGCAACCGTGACTTGGAATTGGCCCCTTAGTGCAGTTTACCCCGATTTAGTCAAAAGCTTAGTGAATTTAGTCTAGTTTAGTCCGATTTATTTTGCCTTAGTCCGACACAGTTTAGTGCTATTACAAGATTATGTAAAATTGCTGGAAATTGAAAAAATGATTTGAAGTAGTAGGCAACTCTTGATAATTTGAATAAATAATAAGACTTCGAGAAAATGTTGGAATTTTACTTCTTTGTAAAATCTTGATAATTTGTTTATTAGCGTCTACATTTTGTAAGGAGAAACAATATTATGAAATTAGGAAAACCTTTTAGAACCTGTAAAGTGGAAGTAGGATGACTTTGGCCTTCGGTGTGAGATTGGTCACTCTCTAGAATTTGTTAGTGGCGCTCTGTAAAATTTTGAATTTCATTGACGGTTTCTTCTGAGGATTCACCTCACAAGGACGATCGAGAAGTTGATTATCGTACCAAAACCAAATCTGCAAAAATAATAAATTCAGTTTTAAAATTGAGAATAATAATTTTCTGATTTTATGCAGACCGATTCTTTGTTTTTGTAAAAATTATATTCTTATTTCTGTCTGGTAGGGCTGTTTATGTTATTGCAGTTAATTTTTTCGATTACATATGTAGAATGATTTGGACTAGGTGTGATTAAACGTGTCTCTGAACATTTTCAACTGCCAATTTTTATTTTAACGATACAACAGAGGTGTCGTTTGTCAGTACGCAAATACATAGAGAATCCCCTGCGAATTTCAATCCATAAAAGTTGTCAGTTTATTCCCATAAACCGACACGTAATTTATAAAATGTAAGCTTTACTGTTCACTCGAGCATTTTTCGAAATAATCTCGTTAAAACCGATGATCTTGAATTTCGAAAACAGCTGTAAAATTAACTTCTTTGTGGAATAACCACGTCTGGGACAATTTTCTTTTCATAATTCGCTCGAGATCATCAATCAATTCGTTTGACATCGTGTCAATTTAGCGAGTTGGCGGCACATTTTCTTGTTCGATGGTTAATGATCAGTCAAACATTAAATCTTGCCATTAAAACGCGGGATAATTAAAATTATCGGAACAAAAACTCGGCATCGGTTTATGAGAGACATCAACGCGGCAGCCCAGGGCTACCAACTTGACACATAATGACAGTTTAATAACTGGCAATAACATCACATCAGACGGGTCCGTCTCGAGCTAATTTCACCTGCAAGGTAAGCTCTTCGCGGCCATAAAATCACAATCGACTCTTCGATTCTGACGTAGATTATCAAAACTGCTTTTCCGAGACGTACACCTGCGTTAATCATCAATAAGATTTGAAGTTATTCATATTCAGATGCAAAGTTTGGGTTTCAATTGAGAGTCTTTGATTTGAATATCTGAATGCTCAGATAAGCCTTTGAAATAATGGGGCGCGTATGCTCGGTTGCTATAGATCGAAGATAAATGGGGAAAAAAGTTTTCTACGACTGAGAACTTGTTTTTGTGTTTTGAGAATCTTCAATAGATCCCGGTTTAATTCAATACAAAGGGCGGGTCGTCGCATCAACTTTTGGATATGTGCGAAAATTGCCGTTGATTCGATTTTGATTGCGCGCCTCGAGTTTATTCTAAATCGCCTCCAGCTTTAAAAAACGAATGATTGAAACGCATTATCAGACCAATCAAAACGGACATCAATCATTGGACAAAATAAAATCTGACATGAAAAGCTGGTTAGATTCGTAAAAATAAATCGGGATAATTTGACGCAAAACTGCCTGTCAGAATTGTTACAATATGGGACTAATGCGTTTAATTTGACGTCTTATCGAATGTACGATCAATTAGGACCCAAATTAGGCAACGGTATTGTTCGGGGCATGGAGCAAAAAGTAGCTGAACTTTGATGGGCATAAGATTAAGAAATAAGGCAAGGTTTTGATAAATTTCTATTTTGTTTTGTTTTTATCGAGGTTTTTATGGAGTAATTTTCCGCCTTACGAAAACTTATATGGACATTGGAAAGTACTTAGTTTACATTTTTCAAGATTATAAATTTTGGTCCCTTTTTTGGTAACTAGTTAAGGTTTCAGCGTATATGTCAGTCAGCTCATCATAAAGGAAACATTAAGTAACATTCAATTTTCTATAGTTTTAACTACTAAATATTAAGTATGACTCATTTCTGTGCACCCTGTATACAAGGTAGTGCGGCGACCTGACGACCCATTTTTTAAAGTTATTTCTCTACAGATTTGAATCTCAAACTTAAAAAGAAGATGTTGGAAAATACTTGTGTTGCCCAACCGATGGAAGCTATTTTGAAATTAAAATGTTCAAGGTTCCATAAACATAAGTTTTGTAGCAATATTCGTTGTAGAGTTATTACTTTTTGAAAAGATTTTGTTTTCAAGTTATGTATAGGTAGGTATGTACGTTAAATTGAAATTATTTTGAACATTCTTCAAGTTTATAGGCATACATACCTTACCTATACAGGGTGATGAATTTTTCGTTGCCCACCAGTAGTTTAAATTAGAGAAAAGTTGCATTTTGTCATGGTAATTAATAATCTGTAAACAATTCTCCTTTATCTTGATTCATTTTTGAGTTTTATCGAAAAAATTAAAAATCGCTATTTTAAAGAAAAAATCATACCTTCCTAACTATTGGTGGTCTGGTAAGTAAATGAAACTTGAAATTTTTATATTTTTGTCAACAGCATTGACAGAAATTTTCTACGCCTTGTATATTTTGAGCAACGGCAGTCAACTTTTGTTTTTCTTATGGCCGCCATACTAGCTTTTAACACCATTAAACGCACAAAAAAAATAGTTTTTCAAAAATGTAGCCAACATGGACTTTTTTGACAGATCGTCAAATTTTGAAAATTGCTATGAATAGTTTGTAAAATTCGCCTAAACCTAAAAGAAAAAATTTGTAAAAGAGTATACACCGATTTTAATTAATTACCTACCTTAAGAAATCACAACTTTTCTCTAATTTAACCTACTCCAATACCTACTCTCGATCTCATGGTTTCCAAATTCCTAATGTGGGCAACGAAAAATTCACCACCCTGTATACCTAATCAACAGATTCAGAGTTACCTATGACAACAATTTCAAGATTCTAAAACAACAATTTGAAATTTTTCTTACAAATAACGACATTCTGACATTTTCAAATCTGGTAGTAGGTACACCATTTTCAGTTGTAATTCGGAAAGTATACCTAATATTTATTTCAGAAACAGTCAAATGAAATTCAGAATAATAAATTGAAATTCAGAAAACGTAAAATGTAATTCGGAATTTTAGCGAGTTGATATTCAGAAGACGTAAATTGTAAATTAGAATCGTAAGTTGAATTTCAGAAATCGTTGCTTGTAATTCGGAATAATAAATTGTTAATCAGAAACGGTCAAATGTAGGTAATTCAGAAAGCGTATTTTGATTTTCGGAAATCGTAAATTGTAATTCATGTAATGTTTTCTAAATTTCAAATGATGCTCATGTTATTTTTCTGAATTACAAATTACGCTTTCTGAAATACACTTTACTAATATTAGGTACTGAATTACAATAAATAACGATTAGTAATAATAATAATAATACTACAATGACACTACAATACTCCTGCGTTCCAAAATTATAGGAATGTACCGGGTGTCCCATTTAAAAATTCAAAACTAAAGCCATTTCCGGCGTAACCGAAAGTGCCAGAAAGTTCTAATGTATATATGTCAAAAGATGACATTTGGTGGATATTATAACTGTGAATTTTTTCAGATTTTTATCGTAATAATTAAAAAAGTTATTGGAGCGTACATGGTCTCGTTGGTACCCGATCAAATCGGTGCAGAAATTTGGGCCGTAGCGTGTTTATAACAGTATACGTACCAATTTAAATACACAGATAGACTTTAAAAACTCCTTTTTTGGATTCCTGAACCTCGAAAGGTAGAGTTCTGGTGTTACCTCAATTTCGAAAATTTTAATGATAGCAGTAACTAACGTCTCAGGGTGTGTGGTATGGAGAAATTAACATAGAAAGGAATTTTAATAAAATCTAATTTTAGAGTTTTCTTTTTTGTTGCATATTCAAGGAAGTTATGTATATGTTATATTTGTGGTTCTTTTGTTCCTTTAACTCTTTTGTAAAATATAGTATCTATATTAAAATTTTGCTGAATCGTATAAGTATTACTTTTTGAAAGCTAATTCGGTTGTAAAGAGTTCTTATAAAGCCACTTTTCACTGCAAACCAGATAAGTATCTCTACTATTTCGAGTTCAATAGGAAAGAGTATCGCCACCAAGATAAATTATGGTTTTCTTGAGAGATCCAAACGCAATGAAAAGTAATACCCTCGAAAAGCACAGAACGGCAATATCCTATTGTGCCTGCGTTTTTTTACGACCCAATTTATAACTTCTTGACGATGAAATCGTCGCCCTCAATTGATCGTTTCCGTCTTATCCTTTGAGCCTTAAGAAATTTTCAAAGGGGATTCTTTAAATCGATCGTCCAGTATTTGATTGTGTCTATACATAGATCGGTGCACACCTGGCCTCGTGTGACACGTAAAACCGGGTCCCATTTTTTATCATAATCCCCGTTTCATCGGTTTTCAAACTCGATTAGTAAGGGTCTGACCACCCGTTGCAAAACAGGATTCTTCGAACTACACGACTTATCAAACTATACCGAGAAATCATAGCGAAATAATTTTCCATAGAAAACATATTGAGTTTCCACGGTGGCGATAATAACTCGCCTACTAGTGCGGAAAATGGGTCAATAACTCTTGCCTGAAAAATAATATGGTGTGTTCGTGATTAAGATGGGAACAATGGACCCGGATTCAGGAATCATACACGTGGAATAGACATGTATTATACGATTCAATACGGAATAGCACTAAATCTAAACTTGCATCAAGTATAGCTTTGAAGATGACAATTCAATTGTTCTAAGATTTCCACGTACACCGCCTCTGCACATGAACGGAAATCGTCCGGATTTTTCCGAGTCAGCCGTCTTGATTGATTTCAATTAACGTCCTAATTGAATCTCGCACAAGACCGTGGAAATAGGAAGAGACACATCGAAGCGAGCTAAGATTGACATGTGACACTCGGGATGTAGCCAACTTAAATTGGATTTGTTCCAATGGCGCTTTTTTTCGAATTAAATCGAGCGAAATCCTGGGAGATGCGGAGGTGAGGTGGTAATATCTGGGCTGATTAACAATAATAACCGTGGGGGGCAATTTATAGAACACCTGTCTGTAATTAACTGGCCATAATTATCCTTCGTCGACCTTACTTGTTGATTTTGCCAATATTCACAGCACTATATTTGGTTATGGAGCTTCTACGTCTAAGATAACATCATCGAACAACATTTTTGGGAAATTCCTCACCGATCACGGCTGCCTGTTGTTTGGATTGTAAACTGTCGCGATTTTTTCGGTAGTTATCCAAAAAATTGCGTACCACGAGAATTTGCAGCGGTAGTCACCTTTGGAGTTCTCTTTCTCCATGTAAATTAAATGATGGGAAAACTATCGGGTGTCCCAAAAAAAACCGGACAAAATATTCTTTGAAATAAGTCAGCCATTTCTTAACCGATTTGGATAGACTTGCTCTTAAATTAAAGCTAAAGAATCAGGCTTTCGAACTTTGTAAGAAACGTCGACAGATGGCGCTGCTGTAGTAGCCTTATTGCTACTTGTCTTTAAGGCTTATTTTAGGTGCGTGGGGATTGGTCGGGCAACATTCAATGGTTGTGAGACCCAAATACCCTTGAAGATCTTTCTTTTTTCTTCAAAAATCTTTTTACAGAAGTCCATTTGACGTAAGCATTAATTTTCTGTGATTTTTCTAAAAAAAGTGTTTTTGCGTATTTTCATGCTTCCATAACCATGACTAAAGTAACATTGATGCACATAGGGCTTAATTTTCAATGATAACTGTTCAGTTGCCCCCCACTGGCATCCGCGCCACTGTTTTCACCATATTCGTTCATTTATAACTGAAAATTAAGATTTATTTGCATTACTGTTCTTTGGCCATGGCCATTAATGCATGAAAATACTCAAAAACACATTTTTTTTTTAAATTACAGAAAATTAATGCTTAGGCCAAATCGACTTCGGAAAAAGGATTTTTGAACAAGAAAGAAAGATCTTCAAGGCTATTCGAGTGTCATACCGATTGGTCGTTGACTGACCAATCCCCATGCAGCTAAAATAAACCTTTAAAGCAAGTATCAATAGGACTACTACGGCAGCGCCATCTGCCGTAGTTTCTCATACAATCGAAAGCCTGATTCTTCGGCTTTAATTTAAGACCACGCTCATCCAAATCGGTTAAGAAATGGCAAACTTATTCCCAAAAATATTTTGTCCGGTTTTTTTTGGGACACCCGATATATTCCAAAGATGACTACCACTGCAAAGCCTCGTATAACGAAGTGTGCCGATAAAACTGCAGGGACATTGCTTCTCTGTGTCCAATTACAGGGCTTCAAGAACATTTCGACCCCTAAATTCCAACCCCCTATTCCACCGCCCCCACATGCTCTAAAGAAAGTTGTGTTTTCAACACCCTAATCTAATGCGTTGAGAAATTGCGACTTTTATTTAGAGATTCATGTTTTTAACCCTTTATGATTTCACCCCTTTATTATTTGCAGGGGTGAGTTTATTTCTGCGGTGTTACATAACTCCTTGCATATTTACTGACTTCGGTTGTTCATAAATAAATCAACAGAATTTCAGAAAAAATATATAATAATAATAATAATACCTATAATGCCTTTATGGTATTACATACAAAGATGGAGGAGGGAGTGCCATGGATAGCGATAGAGAGAGATGTCTTGTTCTTGTAAATACAAAGTTCAGATAAATGGCAAGGGCTCACCATTTCCTGCTCTTCCACTTAACCCAGAATGAAACTTATTTAACCGATTGCAAAGCGTTAGGGGTTGTTAGTAGACTATGGGTTGGCTTGAAGTTGGAAACTCATAAGACCTTTTTTCAATGGTTGACCAAAATCTATCGACCCACCATTTACTTGAAGATATTTCTATTTTCCACTCTTAAATTTCATCCCCCTTGTGGGAAGTTAGTGAAAATTTGTTCAACAGTGTCATTGAAAATTACCGCACCAAATTCTGCCTTGATACGCTGAGAGGTTTTTGAGTTCTCGTATTTTTCAGTTCCTGCATGTTAGGGGTTGTAGCGTCTTTAAGTGTGGTTTTTCACAAAATGTGAATAACACGTTTTTTGAATCATTAACGGAAAGCTATCGAATGACGCCAATTTCGACTAATACTTATTAAACGGAATTTTCAGTTACAACCCCTAATTTTCAGCTCCTCTGTCCGATTTTGCGAAAAATGCATCCCCCGCAAGATTTCATCGACATATGTGTGTACGTTGAGTTTCAAATAGTTGCGTGCAAGCCTTGCGGATTTATCATATTTTTTGTGGTTTTCATCCCCTAAATTTCATTCCCCGAATTTGGCACCCCTTCACCTTCAGCAGACTTGAAGGTGGAACGTCCATACCAACTTTCAGCAAGGTACCTCCACGAGCTCTCAAGTTATTGCAATTAATCGTTTTTCGATTTTTCACCCCTAACTCCCATCCCCTTGGTCCGATATCGCTCAAAAGCAATCCTCGCCGAGTATTTCAAGATACGCAACTGTACACCAAGTTTCAGCTCGATATCTCAATGCGTTTTCAAGTTATCGCTCGGACAGAGTAGACGACCCAGCGAATAAACTAAAACAAGAGTGCCTCGCATTCTGCTCCGGCACTAAAATTATTATTGCTGAAATAAATTCAATTTTTTTTATCAATAAAATTATAACTGAAACTGACATCAACTGATGGACAATTTTGTGAAAATGAGTTGGTACTTACTTCAACTCATCTTCCCTTATACTTAAGTGACAACCCCTCATTTGTGATAGAACATTTAAACGCTAGTTTCATTAATAATTCAATGCTGGAAGATTTTTTGATATTTGTTCAACTCTAACCCACTCTATGGACAATTTCTAAATGACATTAGGACCCTTGGTGATACGTCATTTGAAAGGGCTCAAAATTATCTGCAAACAAATACAACAATTTTTAAAATCCATCCACTCGTTGAAAAGTTACACTGAAGAACATGGACTGGCTCTTGGTCTCGAAAATTCTTTAAAGTTAATGCTGCAACTTTTAAACGAGTGGATATGGATTTGAAAAATGTTTGCATCGGTTTACAGAGAATTTGAAACCCTTTCAAATGATGTATCACAAAAGGCCGTAATGTAATTGCAAATTTGACCATAGAGGGCGCTGGAGTTAGACAAATATCAAAAATTTTTGCTGTGTTGGATTGGCAATAAAATAAGCTATCACATGATGTATCACAAGTGCGAGGTTGTCATTTGAGATTTTGAAGTTGGGGTTGGCGGGGGTTAGGGGTTTGAAAAATTTCACCATGCATTTAGGTGTCCCCCCTCGAAATAAAAATCTACCTGTTCAAGCGATTTTTTATATCTTTTGTAGTTTTAGAGAAAAATCAAATTGTAACTATTAAAAAAGTCACCCTGTATATTATTTAAGTATACCTACCTACTTGAGTGGCCTTAGTGTTTACAACTTCAGAAAAATTTAGGTCCCTCATTTAAGGCTGTGATCGAAATCGAAAGCCTGCTTTAATGAATGTTTGGTTGCCTACATAAGAACATTAGTCATTATTTTAGTGTACACCAACGCAGCGAAGACATTTCTTATAGTCAAGCTGTATTTTTTATCGAGATGCGTAGCATCTGCTCAGGGCCGTACCGTGGCATTTTGCAGCCCGGATCAGAGTTTCAAAAACGGTGCCAAAAAAGTGAACTACAGGGCCGGATTACCCATTAGGTCAAGTAGGCTAAGGCCTAGGGCGTCGAAGTTCGAGATGGCGCTTTCTACGTATACAGGCTGTCACGAAATTAGTCGCCAAAACTTTACCAGTAAATTTTTTTAATCTTTGATACTAAGGAGAAAATGTAAAAATTTTGATCATAAGCGTCTCGTACAGGAGGGGTTTAGGATAAAATTTACTCCAACAATTGTGTAAAAAGTTTTTTCTCAAATTTGATTCCGGAATCTGAAAATTTTAGGTTTTTTAAGTAAAAATGGTACTCTTGTTTGACATCGATAGAATGCGCCGTTTTCGAAGAAAATGGTTTTTCATTGGTTCAGGGCTCCAAAATTTGTGGCAGCAGACATCAAAATATCATAAGCAAGTTCATGGGATGGTTCCTTATTGCATTCTAGAAAGAAAAGTTCTTATGGACATGGGTCGAAAATGTTTCCTAAGGGAGCTATGGTCTTTCAAATGGGGTCTTGCATGAAAAGCATGTTGTTTGAAGGACTCTAGCTACTTTAGGAAGCATTTTTCGACCTATATCCATAAGATTTCTTTCTAGCATAAATTGAGGATACGATACTTATTTTGATGACTTCCATCACAAATTTTGGAACCCTGAACCAATGAAAACCCACTTTTGTCGAAAAGGGCGCATCCTATCTATGTTAAACAAGAGTACTTACCTTTTTTACTTAGAAAACTTCAAACTTTCAGGTTCTGGAATCAAATTTGAGAAAAAACTACTTACAAAAATGCCCCTTTAAGAGACCTTAGCTTCCTTAGGACTTATTTGTCGACATATGTTCATAGGGACTTCTTTCGTATTATTCAGATAAGAATCTACTGGTAATGTTTTGTCCAATAATTTTGGGACACCCTGTATACCTATAAATTACTAAAACACAGAACTATGCGCAAAAAATTTCGCGAGGTAATTCAAAAGCAGTTTTATTCTTGGGGGTGTTAGGATTGAAAACTTGACAAATTCAACGAAAAAACGAAGGAGGTAAAACTGGTGGACAAGAATTGTTATTTTTTCTGAAGCTTCAACCGCTAATGGTCGTCCCTCAATTCATTTCAAAATAAGATTGCCTTGCATCATGAAACCCCGAAACGTTCATTTCTAATCTGAGCCATTAATAACAGGATTTGGAACCTATTTTTCATAAACCTCCGCGCGTCATTAGTCGTAACAGTTGTCCGAGGGAAATAAATCATCCCAAGTCGATCGTGACGATCGCCTGAAACAGAAGTGGGATCGGAGATAGTATCGGAGTTTAGATTTTGACACGAGCCGACCACCCGGACACACCGGGTCTTTAACGCTTCACAACAAGAGACAAGAGAACGAAACGACATGCTAGTACTAGATTTCCCACTCTAGATATGACAAACTGATCATCAATTAGACAAGTCCGGGTCATTTGTCTCACGTCATTGGCGAATTCTGATAGTCAGACTTCGTACCACGCGCTCTCTAACCCTTCCTCGTCGTGTCCCTACAATGGACCAGTTGTGCAGAACTCTTCTCTTACGCAGGGCCGGGTTAGGAAAATTTTTCAAGTGAGGCGAGCATGCCAAAGAATTTAAAACGAAAATAGAAAACTAAACTTAATCGAATTCAACGGCAAAAAGCTCAATGCTTAAACCGCGTTTCCTGGCTACGAAAGGCACAATTTGACAACACCGCATTTCTTGGCTACGTTTAGTTACGTAGTTAAATTTAACATTGGACAAACATCTTAAATTTCCCACTATTCGATTTGCATAAAACGCGATTTCTTATAGATTTCGATTGAATAATGATTAATGACAAAAAAATTCTAATAGTAAAGCAGTAATTTTTAACGATTTGTAAACTGTAACCGTAAGTCTCTCAGAAATTTAAATTTTGTTGAATCATGTGACTATTGTGGAAAAAGTGGCTCGCGGGTGGGAATCGAACCCGGACCTTCCGCTATTCAAGCGGCTGCTCTGAATTCTACTAACTCGTGAATAATAATTATAATAATATCTGATAAATGTCGTTCAAACAGCCCTTCGCAAAAATTTTTGCCCAGTATTTTCACATTTTCAATTAATTCGTGCAAGAATTACCTCGAAGTAGTTGGCAATACTTGGAGTTACTTACAAATTCCTAATTTTTGCAATACATTTAGCCTTAACACGGCCCTGCCCTTAAAATTGCAAGATCATTTCCCTTTTGAAAAAACATAATTTCCGTTTTGGTGGAAGATTAGACGAATGATCTTCGAGAGGCAGCAGTGATGGGTGATGTCCCATGTCAATGTTTCTTGGTGTGAGAAGAAAGCAGAATTTGTCTGGTCCGACAGAATCACTGCCTGAAATTAATGGGTTATAATAAACACTGTGTAGTGTTGTAGGAGGAAACATGGCTCAGAATATGATTATGAGGCGAGAAAAAATCAATGATTCTGGGTTCCTGGTTCGATCGTCTAAAATGTCACCAAACACAAAAGACAGTGATTCACCTGGGAGAAAAATTAAAATTTATATTATTTCGAGACACAATGGTTGCACCCTTGTATTGTATTCCAACTAACCTGGTACATTTGGCCCATGGTCATCATCGTAGGAAGGAGACGATGGTAATGGCGTTTTCTTATGAATCGGTTTATGTTATTATTTTAATGTACCTTAACAAAACAGAGATATTCAACGGAAGGGAACAACAATCGGGCTTTAAATATAACTACGTCCGGTTTTCAGAAAGAAACCAAACCAATTTCAGAGTGGCTTTGTGTTTCATTACTAGAGGACTCCCACACGTCGTCGCTGCACCGATTGTATGCAATCGGTCGCTTAATTGACAGGTCACTGACGGGACGCCCCCTTTCAGGCACTTTCACCTCGTCTGCTGCAGACGGTTTGCCCCTTTCCTCTAAAATATATGTTTCATAATTTTTGTACGTGCTGTAAATTAATCAGGAAAAGAAAACATTGCAAAGTTATAAAATTAGTTTGCTAATAATAGTTATTTTCGCAATTAGTGGGATATACACATTAACGCGCGCATGTGAGGGTTGCAAGACGAGGCCGTAGGCCGAGTCGTGTAAATCACATGAGTGCGTTAATAATGTAATATAATGTAATGTAATGTAATAATAATGTGTTGCGTATACATCATTTTATCTACAACTGTGAATCGCATTTCATTATTGGCGTATAAGATACCTATGACCATTTTTGAATTGTTCACCTAATAAATTGTTTACTTTGAGCCTAGCTTTATTTTCACACAATCGTTTCGATATTTCAACTTACCATATAGTTACTATAATGAGCGGAATAAGTTGACCTTACTACAAACTGTTTAGTTTCCATAAGAACAAAAATTAACAGTGCCGTTGTGAACCATAACGACATACATGCGCGGTAAGTAAGACAAATGAAAATCGTAAATAGTGCGTGAGATGTCAAATAGGTATCACAAACTTTTTATAATTTAATAAAGCTTAGGTTTCCTGTAATTGCCTACTGCCATTTTGCTTCAAATTTCTCTTCGGGCCGGCTTCAAAAAGTTTGTCCAAGTTTGTCATTACCTAATGGTAAAATTCGATGGTGCGAAAAATTATCTACGATTGTTAAGTGCGTTTTAGCAGAATCAGGAATAGTTTGCAAAAACGAGGCGGAGCCACAGAGGTAACAAAGCTTTCCTATAGATATGACTAATTGCCGTTAATCGTGAAACACCGTGTAGGTAAGTATGTATAGCGTGTTTTGTTAGATATACAGGATGTTCCTAAATTCATAGTCCTAACTCCGGTACGTTATTCCCTACATCATTCTATGAAGAAAAGTTCCTATGGACATATGTCCGGAAATGCTTTATAATTATAAGATAGTTTGCCCCCTTTAAAGGGTTACTTAAAAAATCAGTTTTCTGAAAATTTTTCGAAAATTTTGAACAATATGATGTTGAAATTCAGAGCAACGGTTAGTGCTATAAAGAGCTTTCTCTTCAATTTTTTTCAGATTTTTAATATCATCAGAGGTGTGCGTTCTTGGGGGGCCTTACATATTTTTTTACATTTTCATTTGTTGTTTTTTTTGCCAAATAATAACAAAATCGTAATCTCTGGTCTATTTCACATAAAAAAGGTGCTCTTGTTGAATGTAGCTAGGGCACACCATTTTCGAATAAAATGATTCCAGTTAGTTTAGGGGGCGAAAATTTGTGATTAGCACTTTGTTTTATCTACTTAATTAGTGAAAATAACGATGGAAGATGATTACTTACATCATTTTAGGAAGAAAAGTTCATATTAAGATATGGCAGAAAATGTTTCCTAAAAAAGCTATGGTCCTTCGAATGGAGTCTCGGAAAACATATTATTCGAAGGACCATAGCCCCCTTAGGAATTATTTACCACCACATGTCCATATGAACTTTTCTTTCTAAAATGATGCAAGAAGTCATATTCTGGGTTTATTTTCACTAATCAGGTAAATAAAATAAATTCTACAACAGAAATTTTCGCGCTCTAAACCAATCAAAATCACTTTAATCGAAAAGGGTGGGTTTTAGCGACATTCAACAAGAGCCTCTTTTCTGGGTAGAATCGACCACCAATTAAGATTTTATTATTATTTGTTGACAAAAATGACTACAACAAAAAAAAAAAAAGAAAATGTGTAAGGCCCTCCAAGAACGCACGCCTGTGATGTTATTAAAAATCTGAAAAAAAAATGAGGAGAAAGCTCTTTATAATGCTAACGAGTGTTCCAAATTTCAAAATTGTATTCTTAATATTTTTCGAGAAATTTAAAAAAAAGTTACTTTTTGAGTACCTCTTTGAAGGGGCGTAACTCCCCTATAAAGCATTTCCGGACATATGTCCATAGGAACTTTTCTCCCTAGAATGATGTAAGGAATAACGTCCCGGAGTTAGGACTATGAATATAGGAACACCCTGTATAGCGTGGATACCATCTTTAGAATTTTTGAAGTTTCCGGAATTCAATTTACAGCACAGCCACTTCCTTCTAAGTCATTGGGTCATATTAATAAAAATAAGGTGGTGCTTATTTTCACAATTTTCTAAGCAAATCCGTAAACACATATTAATAAAAATTCATCAAATGCTTATTGGACAAGCTTTTGCTAAACCTGGTTCAGTATAAGCATTCCCTTGTCTTCGTATTAATAAAGTTAGCCATTTACTGATTTGTTTCAGTAAATCCTTGTGAAAATATAAGTCTGCTATTTTAGATACTGATTGTACGTCCACTTAATATTCCTACCATATTTAATGGGATTCGTATAGCGAAAAACTATAAAGAAAGACATCCTGAACCAAACGAGTTCAAAATTATTCAGATTTTCTCCAGAAAGTGTTGAGTGACTTTCTTTCTTTTTTTTTTCGTACCGAAAAAACACGGGGGGGAGCATTAGATATCAAAGCGAAAATTATTTTTTCTCTTATAAATATAAAAGAAGTAGTAGTTTATGTACCTCTACCTAAGCATGAAAGTGAATGTTTTCCGGGTCGAAAGAAAATATGGCCATTTCTTCAGACCCGAAAAACTAGTTTCACGCTCTGCTGTGGTGCATACAACATTTTTCTTCATTCACCAGAAAAAAATATATTCGAGCTAAAAAACCAATTATTAAGTGTTTTCACAACACAAGTGAGACATCATGGCAACTGCCGACTAATTTTCTTAGCTATTTACGAAAATAAAGTAAAATTTTCGCGGCTAGCCGAAAAAAAATTTATCCATCGCTTACTCATTTCAGCGGCTAGCCGTGCAAAATCATTTTACACGGCTAGCCGTGAGAGATTGTACTTTCATAGCCCTCGTGAGGCCCGAAAATCTCATTTTTAGTTAATGTACGAAGAAGAAGCTTTTTCTGAAGTGAAGTAGGTTACATGACAATTCTACGAAGGCGAGCATATTGATTGTTCTTACGAAAATAATCCGAAACGTACCTAGTCGAGGATTTTTTTCCAAAACAAACACAGTAGGCAATATGCTCGAAGGAACAGACTGGGTGGTAACAATTCCTTATTTCATGAAAAAGATTTTTTTCGAGTGCTTTTCGCAAGATAATTTTTTTTTCAAAAATATTATTGGACCTTTTTTTCTTGCATTAATGTACCATTGGTCGGTAGACTAATATTAAACGTTTAATGGAAAAATATTCTGCAGTGAAATGTACCTAATCAGACTAGCAAACCCTGACGCATATCAGCATATCCTATTAAGTATAAGCATTTCATTATTAATACAGAAGTAAGGATTACCTTTTGCTGAAACCTTTTACTAATTAGCAAAACCTTTTCCTTGTAAGCATTTGCTTATAAGCATTACCTTATTTTTATTAATATGACCCATTACCAAAAAATCAAACAATAGTTATATCTCAGTAACATCTACAGCGAACGTAAACGCAGTATACATGTGCGAAATGAATAAAGTCCGTTAGCATGACTCAGGTGGGATTAAAGTTGGTTCCTAAACTATATGGCTGCATTTCTAGAGAGCGGTTATTGTAGAACTGCTTGGTTGCACAAAATCTGAACAAAGGGGTGTTTTCGCAGCTTATTACAAGCCGACTCGTAAATATTCTGCACTATTTTATCTCGAAGAACTAGAAAACTACCTAGTTTCCTTTCAGACAAACAAAAATGTAAAGCCATCAGGTGCGCTTGTACTAGCAGGTTGAATTATATCGAAGTTGAGTTGCCATTGTCGTAAAGTGCGTTTTCTAACACCCTCCAGATAACAATATCATCAGGAATGACTTTACGCCTGTTACTGAAACTGTCAAATGACTGTCAAATGTTGTTTTTTAAAATTCAAATTGAAGTGGAGTTCTCAGTAGAATAGTAGGTAGGTACTGGTAAATACAAAAGAAATATTTTAAAGCCTGAAATAATAAATAAGGAAGTTTGGGCTAGTATAAACCGTCGGAAAATGCCGGTTTATGTATAAGGTTTTTGAAGTGAGCGCTGGCGGGCGGGTTTTGTTTCCGGCCATCCGGATCGTCTCAATTAAATAGCCCGTACATTTCCCCACAAAGATAACAATAAGTTAATGCAGGTAGAGGATGTGGAATACGTAAAAACTGTTAGAGTAAAACGTAGCCCATTTACCGGTGGCGGAATTCAAATGCGGCGGTTAAAGTGAATTTATCTTCGAGTTTATGGCAGCTACAAGAAAAATCGACTGCGTATGAATAAAACAAAACGATTTTAAGCGTCGGAGGCGGTATATGCTTTAGAATTATTCAATACTTTTAAGGATATGGAGTCACGTATAGGGAAATGTCGGAATATTTAAGCTCCAAAATGGAGCCACCACCGCACATATATCGAAGGAAATAATATGGCGGAACTGGCATCTCTAAATTATTCAACTTTCGGGGGTCTATTGGATAGCGAAATTATTATTTCTGCTGGTTCTTTGCAAAACAAATAAAATAATGTCGGCAGGAATGAAATATTCAGAGAGTATTTTTCTTTAATTTTAACTAGAGAGAACACACTCGGATTGTTAATTAACATTTTGATTTTGTTATCTCTACGAAGGCAATTAAAAATTTCGCGATATCTAAGCACGTCTGGACTGAATGGGTGAACAATAAAATGACAAATTAAATAAAAAAGAGAAAAGGGTTTCTTCAAACAAGCGAAAAGCTAAATTAAAAGAATTTCAATCGAGATGTTTTAACCCCAACACAACACGGCCTATCTTCATCCTCATCAAGACGGGACGGTATTCTTTTTGCTGGTGGTGTGTAGATAAATTCAGCACAATTATCGTTGCTCATTATTCGAGCGAGTTTAAATAAAAATCAAGTCAAACGGTTAATTACGTTTGTTTGGGACGACGACGTCTGTTGGAAATCTCATTCCCATCAACGGCCATTCTTTGCCGTTTGCACCGCTGCAACTTTGATAAATCTGATATGAAGGGGTTATCACGTGTCAGAAGCCACGTCAAAATGTTGGGAGTCAGCAGGATGCCGATCTAACGTATGCACTAGCGTTTCTTATATGTGGAACGGTAGGTCAGCCGGTTTACCTATATCATGATAACGACCCCTGCTGGGATACATGGCAGATCAACAAGTACACTACTGTCCACCCTGAATCCAACCCGTGGACGGCATCAACGTGAAGGAAGGAAATCTCCTCGGGAGAGGGAGAAAACTAAATAACGATACACAATTTTAACAAAATTACATTTTATAGAAACGACCTTCGTCTTATTCGCCATACGAAATGTATAGTAACATTTCTATTTCTATTTAAACAAATTTAAATACCTGAATCTTTCGAGCCACCATTCAAAAACTTCGGACCGGTTTCATCAGCGAAGTGCATTGAATGGTGGCTCGAGAGATTCAGCTTCAAAGACGGCGATGTTTAAGAAGCGATAGAGAGTTTTGACGCCCTCTACCGGAAGAATGGTGAAATGAGCACAAGAAAAGAGAGGGCACTTTCAAGCTCGGGACCTTCAAATGCCAACCGCGGCAAACGAATGGTATTTAAACAAATTTAAATACCTGAATCTTTCGAGCCACCATTCAAAAACTTCGGACCGGTTTCGGGTTATTTGACCCTCATCAGAGAAGTGAATTGTGGCTCGAGAGATTCAGTTTCAAAGTCTTTATTATTATTCTAATAAATAAAGTATACAAAATAATGGCAATTAAATAACTTATCTTGGTTGATTCATAAATCAAAATTAAAAGCCATTTTCAAATTTCCCGCCAATCGGTATGATTCATCGCATTCGAGGGAGATTTGAAAAGACCAACTTTCGATTTTGCTCCTTGATCTATTTGTCCACTAATAGCTACAGATAAAGACTATCGGTTTGATTGCTTTTCTATTAAATTAATTAGAGAGGCAGGAAAAAATAAAATAAAATTCCCCTCTGTGAGTACTATTACAATTTTTTAACGAAAAAATAAAGCTCGTTTCGTGATGGCAATAATTATTGTCCATCTCCTCGATTATAATAAGTATACCTAACCATAAAATGTGAAGATTTAAAAATTAACATAGCGTTAATTGGAAAAATAGAGACCTGACACAGTCAGCCTGGTTCGAAATGTTACATGCCCCAAGCTCTGCTTCCACCTAATAAATATGTATTAAATATTAATTCTAGATGGCTAATAATACGTTTTGTGTGATGTTTCTCAATATAAAACGTGTCAGTCAAAGTTATATTGATACACAGCACAAAACACCATTATACGATTCCCGGCGAGTTTCGTCGACGTTCAAATAAAAAAGTTAAAGTTGGTATGAAATGAAGCGAAAAAGCGCCGGTAGACGTTTGATGTGGGATCGAAATGACTGACTGACAGTTTACCAACCCACGATGTCAAAGATATCCATACACTGACGGCTTACGGATTGGATTTTGATTGGACGGGGTCAACGCGGAAGGGAATGTTCAATCTCTCGGCTTCGATATGCTCTTCAACAATTTTAATTACTTGTTGTACGTGATTTTCAACAATGAAGGAATGGCAAGCCGGCGTTGGGTTTACATTCGAGTTATATCTCAATTAAAGTTGAACTTATCGAAAACACATTTATTTGTTTTTTAAAAAAAATCACAAATATTCATGTTTTATAGTATACCTATATGAGATCCGTCCAACCATAACAATCTTTTTCAAAATTTTTGCTCAATTTCGTGTGCACTGTTCCAATTCCAATAATTTCAAAACTAGATCTGATTCGTTCAATCATTTTTGCAACATCTTCACATACAGGGTGTTAGTTAATGGTACCGCATAAATTTAGGGAGTGATTGCTCGGCTCATTTTAAGACGAAAACTTCATATCGACATATGGCCGAAAATGCTTCACAAGGGAGTTATGCCCCCTCAAAGAGGTCCTCGAAAATTGTTTTTTTTTTAAATTATCCAAAAAAGATCAATTATACGGTTTTGAAATTTGGAGCAATGGTTAGTGTTATAAAGGGTCTCCTATTGATTTTTTTTTCAGATTTTTAGTAACATCATAGGCGTACGTTTTTAGGGGAGCTTCGTATTAATTTTTTAATTAATAATAAAATCCCAATCTGTGATCTATTCTACATAAAAAACATGCTCTTGTTGATTGTCGCTTGAACGCACCGTTTTCGAATTAAATGGTCCTAAATGGAAGAAATCGTTAAAATTTGTGAGAGAAGCTTTTGTTTCATCTGCACAATAATTGTTAGAAATAAGTACAGAGGATGATTCCTTGCATCATTTTAGGAAGAACACTTCATATGAACATATTACAAAAAATCCTTCCGAAGGGAGTTATGGTTCTTCAAAGATCATATGTTTTCCTAGAAGACAATCGCAAGGCTATAGGCTCTCTTAAGAAAAATTTTCCGCCATATGTCCATATGAACTCTTCTTCTTCCCTTGTACTTATTCCCAACAATTAAGCAGATTACACAATATCCTCTCACAAATTTTCGGGCTTTCATCCAATTAGAACTATTTTATTTGAAAACGGTGTCTTTTATGTAGAATAGATCACATATTGAAATTTTATTATAAATTCGTGAGAAAAATGCCCTTAATAAAAAAAAATATATATAATTTCAAGCCTCTGGATATCATTTTTTTGCCAAATTCCTAATAGAGTCAATACTTGTAGGACATTAATAGCTGATGAAATTAACCCTAGCACTGTACTTTAAGTTATTTCTCACAAAAAACACCCCAAGAGCTTATTTATCCTTTGACACAAAAGCTTTAGTGGGATTTTTAAGATTATTTTCTTTCTTCGACGAGATCCATACTTCTAATACTTGAACATTGAATGTTATTTGAGCATCATTCGATGAATTTACTGTGCGATTCAAAGCTGCTATTTTTTTTTACCCAAAACGTTTTTTTTTTAATTGTCGGGCAACTATTTGTATTTTTTGTATTTTTTTTTCTAGTTGAAGTTGGAGAAACACTCCGAAACGCGTCCTAAACAGTAAGTAATTTTTGGTGGCACAAGACTTGAATCCACTAGGTATAATCAGATATCAATTGTTCTTTGAAAATGGACCCTTTCAATAAAAATCTATTCTGTAATGTTATGCATGTTGGACGTGTACAAGGCTTTAATTTTTTTAGTTATTTTTTGCTAAAAATTGAGAAAAAGATGGAAAAGCAGAAGGTAACATGAGTTCAGAAATCCGCCTCAAATTCATGCAAAAAGTTGAACAATTCGTTTCTTTACTTCTCTTTGGATGTAAAATGTCTATTTTAACCAGCTCACCATGGCAATAATTAAAAAAGAAATGGGAGGAACCTCAGTCACTAAAATCTTGGAATATTTCTCTACTATATATATACCTTACATTTAAATACGAATCGAATAATTTAAAAAAAGATTTTCAATTCATAGAATTAATACTATTTTAATTTTTGTTTTGTTTTTGCGCTAACACAAATTCACAAACGATAATTGCTGACAAGCCTTTGGCGCAAATTGTGTAACCGAAAAGGCAATTTTGGCATATCAACATTGAAATTTTAAATACGACCCCCATTATTGTGATCAAAATAAGAGAGGCCTTGAAATTCGTTCTCTAAGGATGTATTCAGTTTTACAGCTTTTTTGATCAAAAGCCCAAAAATTCGAGGTTTTTAACGCACTTTAAAAACATACTACAGAGTACAGGGCAAACTTGGTACGAGGGAGATTATTTACCACCAATTTTGAAATTTCAAAAATAAACACTCATAAAGATTTAAGCATCCAAAACTAGCTTTTCAAAGATTCATGGTCCCCATTAAAAATGTAGATTGTAGAAGTAAAGCAAGCGTCGTTAAAATTCATTATTTCTTTAAGGCAAAACTATCTATACATTTTCAACCATTACTAAAATGAGTGAAATGATTTGTTTATGTTTCTTCATTAATCTTGGTCGCCCAAACACCTTCTAAGGGCTCAATGTTAAATAATAATGTTACGAAAATGAAATATAATATTAGTGATTGATTCGGTGATTTATATTTATAAATTCGGATATACTTCCTCCTAACGATAAGAGTATCCCGGCGCCTCCACCATTTTTCATCGATCAGCTCGGCAATTTGCGACCAAAGATAACGCGTTTAAAATCAAACGAACAATAGATTTCCGCATAAGAAACCAGTGTCGCCAACTCCATAGGCTCGATCAATTTCAGATGGTGTTTTGAGCGAGCGAACAGAGCGGAAAAGATTTGAGGCGGCATTAAAATTACATAAAGCCGAACGACATCTGGAACAATGGATAAAAGAAACGATTAGGCGATATTCGGATATTGATTTAGCAATCTGGATACAAAGAGCATCTCCGGTGGATTGAATCAAGGCGAAAAACCTTAAAAAACAAATAACGCGAAATTAAAATTGATAGACCTTTGACATGACAGGCACAGGGGGAGGAAAAGAACGAGTAAATAATAGAAACGTAAAGGAACCAATTTATGAAGACATCCTTTAATTGGAGTATCTACAAATTAAGAAAAAAACTCGTGGAGCGTGGCGACCGAACGTCACAACAAGAAAAAAGTAATTAACTCCAGTGAATAATTAAAGAAGCGGGATATTTATTTGATGCTCGCTAGGTGAGATTGCTATTTGAGTTGGTTTGGATTTTTCAATTAGTCGATGATTAAGATCCAGGTGTAAATCATGGGATTTTAGTGGGAAACCTGTGATATGTTCGGCTTATCGGGTTGCGTGAGATTCGGCTATTATAACATCAACTGCAACGTTTATCTCTTGTATATCGCTCTTAAACTGCAATGTATATTAGTTATTGCTAGATGAAATCGTTCGGCCATCAGTTCTGCCAGTTATCTCACTTATTCTGACAGTTGTGTAGTACACCACCTTGTTTATGACTTTTCAACAATTTACTTATCTAACAAGTTGGATTTAATTGAAGTTAGTTTGAATGGGGATCCCACAATAAAATTTCCTGGAGAATTGAGAGCATTCCTGCAAAAGGCAAAAATATGCGGTTGAAATTCTCGAGTGCATTTTTATTGAAAAGAAAAATAAATCGGATATAGAGTTATTTCAATAACTCAGATGTGAAGCTACACACAAGTGTTCTTCAAATGTATATCCCAATTCGGAACTGGAAAAGATCATAATGAGGACGGCACGAATCGATATTTTTGCATGGTGGAAACCATTAGCCAAATGGCGTCGGAATTAATAACAGAAAACTTTCGAGATATTCATAAGAGACACAGCGAGACAATTGCTGGGGGTGGGGATATAACAAATATCAAATATACAAGTTTCGGAGATATGGATTTCATCCTACCAAGTAGTTCGTTATATTCATAAGTTGCCTGATACAAACTTTATATTACAGTCTCGGATGTACATGCCGCCAGTCGAACTTCAAAAGATAGAAGCGTTCGTGTTCTTCTGACAAATATCTGTCTCTCATCCACTGGGGTATCATCCCGAAGGGTGGGATCAGACTCCGATTGCCACCCATCCGACTCGCTCTCTCTTATATCACTTTAATCTACTCGTACTTGAAAGTTTACTGTTTTACGAATTATGACTGACATTATTAGGCATCGCGACGCACAAGCTCCTATTTTTACCCCTTCGCCTCTTCACTTTCCTCTTCAACGGCGGACATGTTCGTTTAATTATCATCAAACAGGGTTTTCTTTCACTAATTGCGTATTTGATATAGGTATCGGCTCTTAAAAGTATAAATCAAGTTAGTTGTATCATACGATTCTTTTAACTGATTTTTTCTACGACCACTATTGTAAATAGCCAATTTTGTACAATGATGTACAAAACAAACTAAGTAAACTAAAAGTAAAACTATGCGCAAAGAGTGAAAATCGTATTCAATTGTCATTTGTCAAACGTCATTTTTCATTCATTTTTGTTAAATTCATCATTCTCTACCCCTCTTCCAGGATAAAATTTGTAGTTCAGCCGCAAAGTAATATCCTAGGTAAAAATAATGAAAATCTTCTGTGCAAAAGTTAGGTTACCTATATCGCAGGACCTTTTTGTCCGAGCAGGTATTTAAAAGGTTTATTGAAAACCAGAATTTGAAGACCTTTCTGATGGTGATAATAAATCTATGAAAAACTTGTTTTGGATGGTTAAATGAGAGAATAATTTTGAATTTGAAAATTAGTGTGCCAAAACGGCACTTTCCGTGGGTCGATTGAATCCAAACATTTTTCAGCTCTTCCACGTGTAATACAATCTCCAAATTTCAGCCAAATTGGTTCAGGGGTTTGGGCTGTACCGTGATTTTAAAGTCTGATAAAAATTTCAATTTCAATTTCTTATGTTGACGTGAAAAATGGGGGTTTGCATTTAAAATTTAAAAGTTGATGTGCCAAAATGATTTTCAGATCTAAGTTCAGCCAAAATGATTTTCAGATCTAAGTTCAGCCAAACTGGTCTAGTAGTTTGGGCTGTGGCGTATTTACAAACATACGAACGTACTTACATACACACAGACACATTTTTAAAACCACCTTTTTGGATTCCTGAGACTCCAAGACGTGAAGGTCTGGTTTTATCTCGTATTTGAAAATTTTAGTAATTGCAGTAACCTCCCTTTTTTAAAGTGGTGAAGTGGAGTGGCGAAGTTAAAAATCGTAAATTCCGAATCCGTTGAGAAAAAATAAGATTCCATTTAAAAAATAAAAATTATGGTAATTTCCGGTTGAACCGGAAATGCTAAAAAATATCTGACTATATCACTGGATTCACATCAAAAAATAAGGTTGAGCTGTCCCAGGATATTTCCGAAATATTCCTCTCGAAAAAATTCTTGAATTTATTACCGACTTTTCTTCCACGCGTGCGTAATATGTTTCTTACAACTCTCGTTACGTGATATACTATTACTTGTTATACCTACATTTTACTTCAGCAAGCGTTTTTTGTAATTTTTAAAAATTTTACAACTTTTTACCAAAGGGGCACTAAGCTGAGGACATTTTTACAAATGTTAGTTTGTTACGCAGATTTCAAAATTAACATGCTAAAATGCCGTCTACCTACCAAATTTCAGCCAAATCGATCCAGTAATTTTGGGTTGTAGAATGTAGAGTGTTATTTCATGTTTCTTCGAAATTTCAAATTTTTTGATATTGTGCCAAAAAGGCGCTAAGTGTGAATACATTTCTAGATACACAATTTGAAGACCTTTGATGAGCTGATAGGAAAAATTGGTGTTCACGGTTAAATTTTATAGTTGATGTGCCAAAAAGGCACTTGGCACTGGGCTCACCAAAAAGCTAACACTAACTCCCATTTCAAATGTCATTAAAATCCGTTCGCATCATCTTTAGTGGAGTAATCAGAATTAAATTCTGAGTCGATTCGTGTTTTTGAAAATTTACATGGTCCAATAGTTCTCGAAGGGGACCAGTCAGATTTCAGCTCTGAATTGCTTCATAAGATAATTTATTGTTAAATGTATTATTTCCTAGGTAGCAAAATACTATCAATGAAAATTTATTATAGTTGCATCGTTGTTACCTAGGAAATAGTGCATCTAACATTAAATTACCTTATGAAGCAATTCAGAGCTGAAATTTGATTGGTCCTTTTAAATCTCTTATGACTCGAGAACTATTGGACCTTTTAAATTTTCAAAAACACGAATCTACTCGGAATTTAATTGTGAATACTCCATTAAAAGGTGGTTCGAGCGTTCTGAGACACCCTGTATATACAACAAACAGATTTTTTTTTAAAACCACTTTTTCGTGATCCTGGGACCTCGAAACGTAAAGATCTGGTGTTTTCTCAAATTTCAAATTTTGGAGTGATTGCAGCAACCTCCCTCCCATTGGTTGTGATAATTGAAATGGGTTGTAAATATTTTGTTATTTACAATTTTTCACAGGTTTCCACCGTGTATCAATGTTCAATGTACGTACATCGATTACCATTCCCGCCCTTTGTTTGAGAATACGGAAAACCATCGCGAGGGTGGATATTATTAGGCCCGACATTAAGAGAATCGTGTTTTTCCCGCCGCCATAAAATCGACATCTGCAACAGATCAGATACAAAGGAAAAAGGAATCGATTAAAGACCACCCCAATGTTCTTTTAAATCGTCCGTATACCACCCCACAAAATGCCATCTCAATAACACCCACCCTCTCCCTTTTCCATCATGCTATCAACCGATCACCAAAACGCGAGCATCGACAACAATCGATGTAGCGTGCCGATCGTCCATCCTGTCAATCCCTGCAAGAGGGGGTAACAAACTGCCCCATATACATGTTTCATGGCCTACTTATCGATTACGCCACCTCCGAAATAAACGGCGGTAAATGGATCGTGAAATTCGCGACTTTGTCTTCATTTCGACACTCATCTGTTATTCATTGTATTGGTCCTTCCATTCAATTCCATTAGAATCCAGCGAATTAATTATCAAGGTTGTATAATTCAACTGTTAGTTATTCTTGGAATAATCGATGGGTTGAGATATATGGGGGATCTTGACCCCGGCCACTTGACTCGGGGTTATGGGTTAAGCCTGGGTTAAATGGCCGCATTCATCCCGACTTGCTTTAAATATAGGAAAACCTAAATCACACAGGTATAATAAATACTAAAACCGACATAATTTTTTTTAAACCTTTTAAAAAAGTCGTTAACTCATAACAGTGTCATTGCATCCCTGGTAATTAGCTCTGATTAGCTAGTTAAGTGTACGAGACGACAGCTGTCAATGATGACGTCATATCCTGTCAATGATCGCTTATTGACGCCCAGCAGAACGCCGCAGTATCGGTGCATTATCTAGTTGCTTGGTGCTCATTATGTTTCATTTGTCGCTTAGCATGTTTCACTATATTGTCACTAATTCATGAGGTAGGCGTTGAAATCCACGGACGACTTGACTGACAGTTCAATTGTGTTGTTGCACCATGTATCATTATTAATTTTTCCCCCGCCACCTCACCGCACGAGGCGCTAATTTGAATAACACGACAATAAATTAATCCCAGATTGTACCTACTATCCGGAATTTATTTTTTTTTCCGAGCAAAAGCCGGGCGTTATATTGTTGGCTGGTATCAAATAACAAGTTGACAACCAATTAAAAATCGTTTAACCATCTCGATCTCCATTTATAATTAAGTGTATCGGAGTAGGCCGCGTAATTACTGGCCAACCGCGATCAAAGGCTTGCCCGGAGTTTGACAGCCGGATAGACAAGTGACCATCGAGACGTTTTCTTGTTTTTCGAAATGGGATTCAAGACCACCTGCCTGAGCGCACGTTCTTATTGTTAAGTTCAGTGGCGTACATCTGGGACTGGAAATCTGTTATGAAGTCTGGGGTAAGGGAAAATGGGACTTGCACAAAAATCGCACAGGGAAAACCCGTTTCTTTTATTGCACTGCTAAATTTTTGCATTGAAACCTTATGCTCAATAGTTATTTTTATTTATTTATACACCTAGTGAGTTTATGTTAATATGCTTAATTAAATTTTTCCAAAATAACCTTATTTGAAATATTTGGTTTTTATGAAACAAAAAAAATGAGTCTGGCGCAGTAGTTTTTGGTTTGTTGACATAATAGTCAACAATAATAATCATGTACAGGGTATGTACAGGTATGCCGTCATTAATTTTCAGGGGTGATTCTAAATTAAACGATTCCTGATTTCCGAACCTTTGTTTATATGAGTTTTTTAATACTTTTCGATATAGAATCACTCTGAAAATCAATAACTAATATATGTCCGGGATCCACACGACCGAGATTCACCCGATTTCCATGGCGATTCATTGTTGACAACAATGATTCACCATGGAAATAGGGTGAATCCCGGTCGTGTGGATCCCGGACAGACTATACATATTTGAAACACTGTATAATTTATAAAATGCAGTTATTTGTTAGACAAAGTAAATTCAAATGTTGAATGAGTTTAGAAAAAAAAACAAGAAGTTTTTGTGGCTGTTCCTATATAATGAGTTAATGACGCAAAGTTTCTAAAACGCCAAAACCGAATAAAAATATTTTTAACTTTCATTTTACTTTAAGCAATCATAAATATCTAAAATTGAGGTGTTATCGCATCCCATACCAGCCTTCTGTTAACTAAGACTTGAATTCTAATTGATGCTGTAAAAATTTACGGTACCATAAAATAGTTAGGCGCGCAAATTTAAGATGTCGCTAGCGGTCAAAAAAATAGATTTCTTTAATTACTGCAAGTAAAATTAAAGAAATCTACTTGTTTTTTTTTCATGCTGGATAATACTAAAGCGGATAAGTATAGAAAAAAGTTGTATTTTTCAGCGTAGATTAAGAATCGGAAGAGGAATCTAAGATATCTAGATTATTGTTACTGAAATACCTACACTGAAATGACTGAAAATTGATAACGTGCTGTAACTTGGTTACTAATCAACAGATCATTACGAAATTTGGTACAATTATATTGCCTTGCACAGAGGACAAAGTCAGAAGACGAAAACTTCTAGTTTAAAATATGACATTGTTTAGTTTTTTCGGAGTATTTTTGGAATTAAGCCAGATATCACGAATCTCTTTTCAGATTCTTGATCTACACTGACTAGCACAACTTTTTTTTAATTTCATAAAATTCTGAATCTTTTACCATTTGAGAGATGTGAATTTTTGAAAAATTAAAATGACCGCCATTAGCCCTCTGTCCACAAGATTTATGGCAGACTTCCGTTTTAGTAAGCTCCAGCTTGAAAATAACTATAAAATTGCTAAACTAACTTTGTTGAAATGACATACCAAAAATGTTCACTGCCTCCCGGACTATAATTTAAAAGCTGAATGTATCACAAGTGGGGCATCGCCATTTAAAACTTTGAAGTGGGGGTAGGTGGGGGTTAGGGGGTAAGTTTTGAAATTTCGCCAAGAACGGATTTAAGTGTCCCCTCGAAATAAAAATCGACCTATCCGAGCAAATCTTTATATTTCATCTCGTCGAGGACACCCTGTATTTAACGCATGCTGTACCTCATCTGCTTCCACAAGGTTGAATGTAAGTATAAAATATAAAAAACAAACATTTTGCACTCGTATGTTGTACTTACGTCTTAATTGAGTTTAAATGTAAAATTTGCTTGTAGAGAGAGTACATGTTGTACTAAATGCGAGGCGTCTCAGATAAATCGATCCTAACCAAATTATTTTATTTCTCATTCGTAGCGAATCGCTTTGTACACAAAGATAATTCAAGCCGAAAATGAGTATACAAGAAGAGTGAATCCAATGAATATTCAATAGTTCCAACACAAGAGACTAAACGAACATTGGAAAATAGTTTAGAGTCGCACTAAAACCTTAAAAGCATCCTGCCCTCAAGCGTGCATTTTCAGGAGGTGATTGAGTTAATATAAAACATTCCTGTGTAAATCCATCGCTACATGAAAAAATCCGCAATAGGGACCGCGCTTTCGTGATGAAACATGCAGCAATTATCGGTTCATCAAAATTAATTTTCGAGAACTTTATTGAAGACGAGCTCAATATTTGCGTTTTCAATTAATTAGTATTTCTTGTTTTCAATTTCAATTCTCGTTTGTCTGATATAATTGATTCCATTATTATTCCAATTGTGTTCTCAGAAAATATTCATCGGAATAATAATTATCAATTCTGAACATCGTGGTGGCTAATTAACAAGTTTGCTCCAGATAGGATCTGAACACAAAAATACGATAATAAATTTCCGTTTCTCAAGTTGGTATTATATCATGTTGGTATTGCTGTGACAGTGTTTTTATTCGGCTTGCTGCCAAAGAAGCCCGATACATCTTTGTCACTATCTACTTCAAACTCTCTTTGGCTGTCACATAAAACTTACGGCCTCCTGCGATGACACTCGTGATCCACCCCCCGACACAATCGATTCGTTTTTGTTCCAGAATTAGATCCTGCGAGGAGAGTGCATTTCAAGGCTCCCTTAATCCGATGTGTCAAATCAAAGATCACTGGGTGATTCGATTTTGGCGGTTGTGTGATGTGTTTTTGTTTGGGGGTTATCAACGCCACTGTTTTGGGTAAATATTGAGGAACGTATTCACAATTGAACTGTGCATCAGCAAAATAGAATTCCGTTTGAGCACCTTAACGTATGCAAATGTCGAAAACGCAGGAAGCAGCCCCTAAATTATCTTAGACGCTTCTACAAACAGAAACTCCTCAAACATTGTTTAGATTAGATTACTTGTCGTGTTTAGGATCGATTCTAAAAATCGCTTGTAATTCCTGATGTTATTGCCATAAATGGAGGCAGAGGCGTAGCAGCCAGGGAACCAGTAGGTTACATTACGGTAGATAAAAAATTCTGAATCAAACTTAACTCCAAAATAAATCAAGTGTAAATTCTTTACTCAGCCAAAAAAATTGGAATTGAAGCAGTGTAATAAATTCCCAGAACAGAAGACCGTTATAATAAAAGCTTAAATTGACGACGAGAATTTCCAACATGTGCCTTAAGCCTACTGACAAGTAGTAGGCTATGTTTAATATAATATGTAAAAAAACAATTATTGACAATAAAAGTCTGATAAACTCTACCAAGCTAACATAGTCAAGAATATCCATCAACATAAGAAGCTGTAGTTTGAGTATTTTTTCTTTTAAATGAAAATTGGGGGCTGTTTTTCCATTTTTTAGAAAACTCATCATCGATTTCATCTTTTTCATGAAAAATCGGACCAGAATAAGCTTCAGCGATGTTTTGCGGGTCACGTGATTATTTGGATATGCAACCCAACATTTATGTCGCTCTTTGGCGGGCTGCCGACTCACCTCGCTTTATGTATTCTTCTTTAAAATCAATAAAATCCACTTTCTGGTCATAAAACGTCATACAAACGATTTTCGTGAAGTTTTTCCAAAGATCCACGGCGGCGGTTTTGAGAATTGTGGGGTTTTTAAGTGAAAATTGGAGGCTGTCTTTCAATTTTCCGGAAAATTCAGCATCGATTTCGTCGATTTTCGTAAAAAATCGGACCAGAACAAGCTTGGTTTTGCATTTTTTCCAGTAATATTTTGGTTGATGAATCACGTTACCTGAGCCGATTCAGTTGGCGGGAAATTTAAACCTTCCCTACTCATTTTATTAGCATTTTTATTTTGGTACAGTCGGCGACTTTGAAAATGCCCACCTCACCGCAACAACTCATTTGGTCGACTGTATTGCAACGTGTAATTCCTGATACCTACTAGTGCCATAAATGGAGGCAGAGGCGTATCAGTCAGGGAGTCAATAAAACACTTGTGCCTTGTACTCCGCAGATAGGGAGTCAAATTTAACTCAAAATTTAATCAAAATCGTGCCAATTTTTTACACAGGCTAAAAGAAATAGGTACATAATAAAAATCGTTGAAAAAAATGGGCAGCTACGGGAGCGACTAGAACCTCCCCACTTGGTGAATGATCCAATCCTATCACCTTTAAACCTCCCGACTCTGTAAATCACTTAGGTACCGCCCAATGAATTCAGGTTTCTTTTTGAAATTAGCGTTAACAAAAACTATTATATCAATAATAAAATATTTATTATGGCATCATAAGTAGGTACATAACAATAAATTGCAGATCTTAACACTTGTAATCAACCATCAAATCCGACTTTCAAGGCTGAAGAATGTTCCAGTCATACAAGGATTTCTGCAAAGAGTAAAAGCATTTCTGGTTACTCTGGAAGCTACTAAAACTCGTTGAGGTTTAAAAATATAGAATTTTTTCTAAATTATTATTTGATGCTCAGTTAACGTGCTAGTTGCTAGGTTGTTTGTGTCAACTAAACGTTAAAGGAGAATGAGTACTTACAGTGATAGACTAAAATTTCATAGTTATCAATCAAAATTTCTTTCTTCTGAGGGGAGTCAGCTATATAAAGCCTATTGTCCGAACCCCTTGTATTATACCCCGGGACTTTTCCAACTCTATAGGCACCATCAACTAAGCCTCTTCCAATATAAGTTGTACCATAATCCAAATTCAATCCTGAAAAGGCTTCGTAAGCCACATCCACTTTATCTGCGATAGACTTTAAAGTTGTGTAATTGGCTGGCTCCCAATCAAACGAAGCGATTTTGGCACCGCATAAAATCTAAAAGAAAATAATTTTAATAAATAAGAACTAGCGTTTTGCAAGGCACTAACAAAAATATATTCATCCACTTCTTTAACAGAACCTGTAGAGAGTCCTATCAAAATAGAAGTATCACCATCGAAAATTTCACCAACGTGATTGCCTTCTCCAGCGTAAGGTCCAACTCCTATGTACAGTTCGTGATCTGAAGTAGCATTGACAGCATCTTCTGGAACTTTACCGAGGTAACGTTTCAAATAGTAACCTACGAAAAAAGAATGTAACTATAGTGTTACTCAAAAAGTAATCACTCACCTTCTTGGCAGAAAACGAAGCCCTCCAGTAGGAGAGTTAAAAAGATTGTAGTAACATTTAGGATCATCATTACACCTTATTCAATCTAACTTATTTCTAAAGAATTAGTTCTTGTACTGAGGTTTATATACTTTATTTTTGAATGCGATAAATCATTCAATTATATCTAACACAATGTGATTTTTTACTTAAGATTAAATTTCTATTGTTTAACATTTTTTAATATTAAATTAATTAACAATAGAAATTTACTCTGAACTTTATCTACTCCAGATATTAGGTTTGAAATACAAAATTAATTATGACTTCACCTATTCTTTCCTAATTATATCTGATTTAGGTAGGTACTTCAATAATTTCAAAAATTAATGATTGAATAATTATAGAATGTTGCCCATTACGCAATAGTGGGTAATTTCAAGTATTTTCCTGAAAAACATTGGCAGCAGAGAAGCGGCTGGAACCTCCCATCGTGTGGGTCCTTGATTTCCGTGTCTTGTGTTTCAAATTTTAAAGTTTATATGCCTAAATATTACTTCTCGTCTACCAATTACTCCCAATAGCTTTTCAGCACGTCAACCTAATCTCCATGTACCAAATTTCAGCCAAATCGATCCAGTAGTTTGGGCTATAACGTGGTCTAAATATTATTACAAAATTCCGATTTTTCTACCCAAATGCGAATGAATTTTGTCTTATTTAAACCAGAACTTGAAGACCTTTCTGATGGTGAGAATAAATCTTTCAAAAACTTGTTTTGGATGGTTAAATGAGAGAATAATCTTAAATTTGCAAATTGGTGTGCCAAAACCGCACCTTCCGATTGAATCCAAAATTTGTCCAGTTCTTCGACGTGCAATACAATCCCCAAGTGCAAAGTTTCAGCCAAATCGGTTCAGGGACTTGGGCTGTACCGCGATTTTAAAGCCCCGTAAAAATCTAAAATTTTTTAATTTTTGAAAAAAGGCACTGAGTGAATACATTTTTAGAAGCAGAATTTGAAGGCCTTTCCTATGGTGACGTGAAAAATGGTTGTTTACTAAGAGTAAATATTGGGTAAATATTGAGGGGCGAACTCACAATAATTGAGCACCTTAACGTATGCAAATGTCACAAATGCAAGAAGCAACCTCTAAATTATCTTAAGACGTTTGTACAATCAAACTCCTCAACCATTGTTTAGAACAGATTACTTATCGTGTTTAGGATTCAGTCACGTGATTATTTGGATATGCAACCCAACATTTATGTCGCCCTTTGGCGGGCGGCCGACCCACCTCGCTTTATGTATTCTTCTTTAAAATCAATAAAATCCACATTCTGGTCATAAAACGTCATACAAACGATTTTCGTGAAGTTTTTCCAGAGATCCACGGCGGCTATTTTGACAATTGTGGGTTTTTTAAGTGAAAATTGGAGGCTGTCTTTCAATTTTCCGGAAAATTCAGCATCGATTTCGTCGGTTTTCGTGAAAAATGGGACCAGAACAAGTTTGGTTTTGTAATTTTTCCAGTAATATTTTGGTTGATGAATCACGTTACCTGAGCCGATTCAGTTGGCGGGAAATTTAAACATTCTCTACTCATTTTATTAGCATTTTTGTTTTGGTACAGTAGGCGACTTTGAAAATGCCCTCCTCACCGCGACAACTCATTTGGTCGACTGCATTGCAACGTGTAATTCCTGATATTAGTGCCACAAATGGAGGCAGAGGCGTATCAGCCAGGGAACCAATAAAATATTTGTACCTTGTACCCTGTAGATAGGTAGTTAAATTTAACTCAAAATTTAATTAAAATCGTGCCAATTTTTTGATTGGCATATTGTGTAAATTATAACTAAATACTGGTTAATTTATACTACTACTTGCTTTATTTCTATTCTGCTATTGATTGAATTACCATTGTAATCAATTTTGATTTAATTTTTACAGTCTTACTCAATATTGGGTCAATATTTTTTTAATTATTATTAGGTTAACAAGAAATAAGTACATAATAAAAATCGTTGAAAAAAATGGGCAGCTACGGGAGCGGCTAGAACTTCCCCACTTGGTGAATTATGTAATCCATCACCTATAAACCTCCCGACTCTGTAAATCACTTAGGTACTGCCCAATGAATTCAGGTTTCTTTTTGAAATTAGCGTTAACAAAAACTATTATATTAGTAATAAAATATTTATTATGGCATCATAAGTAGGTACATAACAATAAATTGCGGATCTTCACACTTGTAATCAACCAAATTCGACTTTCAAGGCTGAGGAATGTCCCAGTCATACAAGGATTTCTGTAAAGAGTAAAAACATTTCTGGTTACTCTGGAAGCTACTAAAACTCGTTGAGGTTTAAAAATATAGAATTTTTTCTAAATTATTATTTGATGCTCAGTTAACGTGCTAGTTGCTAGATTGTTTATGTCAACTAAACGTTAAAGGAGAATGAGTACTTACAGTGATAGACTAAAATTTCATAGTTATCAATCAAAATTTCTTTCTTCTGAGGGGAGTCAGCTATATAAAGCCTATTGTCTGAACCCCTTGTATTATACCCCGGGACTTTTCCAACTCTATAGGCACCATCAACTAAGCCTCTTCCAATATAAGTCGTACCATAATCCAAATTCAATCCTGGAAAGGCTTCGTATGCCACGTCCACTTTACCTGCGATAGAGTTTAAAGTTGTGTAATTGGCTGGTTCCCAATCAAACGAAGCGATTTTGGCACCGCATAAAATCTAAAAGAAAATAATTTTAATAAATAAGAACTAGCGTTTGGCAAGGCACTAACAAAAATATATTCATCCACTTCTTTAACAGAACCTGAAGAGAGTCCTACCAAAATAGAAGTTTCACCATCGTAAATTTCACCAACGTTATTGCCTGCCCCAGCGTAAGGTCCAATTCCTATGTACAGTTCGTGATCTGAAGTAGCGTTGACAGCATCTTCTGGAACTTCACCGAGGTAGTGTTTCAAATAGTAACCTACGAAAAAGGGATGTCACTATAGTCTTACTCAAAAAGTAATCACTCACCTTCTTGGCAGAAAACGAAGCCCTCCAGTAGGAGAGTTAAAAAGATTGTAGTCAAATTTAAGATCATCATTACACCTTCAATCTAACTTATTTCTAAAGAATTAGTTGTTGTAGTGAGGTTTATATACCGGGTGGACCAACACTATTGCCCACCTCAAAAATTGCCCTTTATTTTAAAGCTGGGACTTCGAAATTTTTACAGTGTATATGGCTACCAAGGACCCTTCAAATGAGGGCAAAAGTTTATCTGTCATTCAAAAACTGTGACGTCACGAAATTTTGAAATGTCGTTTTTCCAAGAAAAAAAAAATTTTTACCCATAAAATCGTTTTTTGGGCTAATACCTTTATGTTAAGCCCATTTTTTTAAATTTCCGTCATCAGATTAGCCAACTGTAGCAAGCTAAAAATGGTCCATTTTAATTCACAAGTCGGCCACGTAAACAATTGACTACTATGCGAGGGCTTTCTTGGATAACAGCGTACGCTTTTTTCATCTGTCACCAGTTGACAGCGACACGGCGCGGCCATTGAACTGCGAAATTGTTTTTAATTTTAATAAACGTGGATGTTTGTAACGAATAATGTTGAAATATGGGTTTAAACTGGGCATCCACCATTTAATTCGCCCACCCAAGGTGCCAGGAGAGGTTACGAACACGGACATTTAATCAGATGGCGGCGCGGCGTGAAGAGGGGCTCCAGTTTGTGTGAAGGGCTCCGGTTTGTGTGAGGGGGTTTTTTCAAATAGCCATTTCCCTAATTCGCATTATTCCATACTTATGTAATTCCACAGGTAATTATTTTGTTGTTATGGCCTGTTTTTTAGTTGGCATTTTTAGGTTAAGTGAGTCGACTTAGTTTGCCCCGTTGAGACTAATATCGAGGACTAAGATATTCACAGCCCAGAATTTAACAGCAACTCGTGTCAAATAAGGACCAAGGAATCGTTTTGCATAACAAAATTGATATTTACAGCCTCTAAATTTAACATCATCTGATCTAAATAAGGGCAAAGGAATTGTTAAACTATCGTTTCAACTAACATAATTAAAATTCAGAGATAAACTGTAGCCGAAGGTAGAAGAATTATAGCCCGATGCCATTTCTTAACTAGTTGGGTTAAATTGTTTGGTAAATTGTAGGGTGATGTAAAACCAAGTGTTTTTAGCTGGCGAAAGTGTGTTGCTGTAAAGTTGAAGTTGCAATCACAATAATTATAATTTTTCAAGGATATAAATTGAAACTTAAATCCTGTATGATCAAACTAACAACAATAAATTGAATTTGATTGACTGATTGTGTTACATAAACTATGGTCTTTTAGCTGTTTTGGATGTCTCAGAATTGTGGATCCTTCAAATATTGTGAAAGAGCTCTACTAATCATCATAGACAAAATTGTGTACAAGGAACTTACGGCTTGTACTTACCTAAAGTGATGCATTACTCACTACCACAACCCATCACTACACAATCATCACCAAATTCACTGCACTGCAACCACTATAGCACAGATCACTTCACAAAAAGTACTTACCTGATTACAGGTACTGCTCAAAGTGGTGGCCTTCTCTTTCGATGCACATCTGAGCACGTCGCTGAAATGAATTTTGGACTGTAGCTGCTGTATTTCGTTCATTGATTGTCTGGAAGGCATCTACGAGTCGTTGCTGCATGTCTTGTCTCGTGGTTGGCTGTGTTCTGTACACAATTTCTTGCACAACTCCCCATGTGAAAAAATCCATAGGTGTGAGATCGGGAGATCTAGCTGGCCAAGCAATTGGACCACCACGACCAATCCATTTATCTGGAAACTTTTCATCTGCCACACCACGAGCTTCTCGACTGAAATGTGGAGGCGCACCATCTTGCTGAAACCACAAATTTTGGATCACATTTAATGGCACATCTTCTAGTAAGTCATCTAATGAATTTCTTAAGAACTCTGCATACATCGCACCAGTCAGATGGCCTTCAAAAAAGAATGGACCAACTAATCGGTTGTCAATAATTCCTCCCCACACGTTCAGTGACCATATGTCTTGTGTTTTTTCTTCTCTCATCCAATGTGGGTTAACCACCGACCAATAGTGCATATTATGCCTGTTTACGTGCCCATTAGATTTGAATGTGCATTCATCGGTGAAAAGCACAAACTTGAAGAAGTCCTGATTTTCCTGCAGTTTCTCTTGGGCCCACGTGCAAAATCTCACCCTGTTCATAAAATCCTCTCCATGTAGTTCCTGATGCAGTTCGATGTGATATGCATGGAATTTGTGCCTTTTTAATATTCTTAGAATCGATGACTTACTTATGCCGCTTGATTGCTTCATTTCTCGACTGCTGACTTGGGGATTATTTTCAGCTATGTTCAAAACAATAGCTTGATTGATTTCATGAGTCACAGCGGGATTTATCACTGTCTTTTTCTTGGGCTTCAAACTGCCTGTCTCTCTAAGTTTCTCTACAATTCTTTTAAATGTTCGTCTATCTGGTTGAAGTCTGTCTGGGTAACGTTGGGCATACAATTCTGCTGCTTGCATTGCATTTTGCTGGCATTCTCCAAAAATCAAGATCATGTCGACCTTGTCTGAAAAGGAAAGATGTTGCATCGGCATGATAAAAATTAAATGCACTCCACTAAAATAGAATAAAACTATTAATTAACACTAGGTATAGGAAATTCACCAAGATTCACTTCTACACGTAATTATAATTAACACTCACAACACAGAAAAACGCGTGAAAGCTTCCCTGGAGGGAAACCAGGATAAGAGCTGTGAAAACAGCTAACAAGAAGGTATGTAAAACTAAGTTGGAAAACACTTCTCTTCAAGAGGTTGAAGATTTCACAAAATAGCAATTTTTCTCAAAATTAGCAACCTAAACACTGCAACACTATTGTAATTCACACACTAATCACACTAGTGGGTGACTAATGATTAGCTAAAAGGGGTTGGAAGAGTTTGAGCGGGAAATTAACGCGCGTAATGAAATAAATGCGCGAAATTCAAGTAAAAATATGAAAGCCTGATTTATTAAATTTACTTAATAGGCAATTATTGTTTAATAAACGAAAGAATAATCTCAGTATTCTTAGTTCATTCTAATGACAAAAATTGAAACTAAGGCACACACACACGTCTTGTTTATGCACTGGATGGCTTGTCGTGTGATCAATGATTAATTAGTCCTTATTTGCCCACCATGATGATGATTATTAAATTCCACATTGCACCTTTTTGCTTCTGCTGTTCAAATAATAACTTGAGCTTCACCAACTTCAAAGCATCAATTATTAACGTCTTGATTTTGTTTAGGAGGTACCTACGAGGTATTTGCCAATCGAAAACTGACACTTGCACCACCTTCGATTACAGTTTATCTTTGAATATGAATTATGTTATGCAAAACGATTCCTTGGTGCTTATTTGACACGAGTTGCTGTTAAATTCTGGGCTGTGAATATCTTAGTCCTCGATATTAATCTCAACGGGGCAAACTAAGTCGACTCACTTAACCTAAAAATGCCAACTACAAAACAGGCCATAACAACAAAATAATTACCTGTGGAATTACATAAGTATGGAATAATGCGAATTATGGAAATGGCTATTTGAAAAAACCCCCTCACACAAACCGGAGCCCTTCACACAAACTGGAGCCCCTCTTCACGCCGCGCCGCCATCTGATTAAATGTCCGTGTTCGTAACCTCTCCTGGCACCTTGGGTGGGCGAATTAAATGGTGGATGCCCAGTTTAAACCCATATTTCAACATTATTCGTTACAAAAATCCACGTTTATTAAAATTAAAAACAATTTCGCAGTTCAATGGCCACGTCGTGTCGCTGTCAACTGGTGACAGATGAAAAAAGCGTACGCTGTTATCCAAGAAAGCCCTCGCATAGTAGTCAATTGTTTACGTGGCCGACTTGTGAATTAAAATGGACCATTTTTAGCTTGCTACAGTTGGCTAATCTGATGACGGAAATTTAAAAAAATGGGCTTAACATAAAGGTATTAGCCCAAAAAACGATTTTATGGGTAAAAATTTTTTTTTTCTTGGAAAAACGATATTTCAAAATTTCGTGACGTCACAGTTTTTGCATGACAGATAAACTTTTGCCCTCATTTGAAGGGTCCTTGGTAGCCATATACACTGTAAAAATTTCGAAGTCCCAGCTTTAAAATAAAGGGCAATTTTTGAGGTGGGCAATAGTGTTGGTCCACCCGGTACTTTATTTATGAATGCGATTAATCATTCAATTATAATTAACATGATTTTTTATCTAATATATTGAATTTCTATTGTTTAATATTAACAATAAAAATGTACTCGGAAGTTTGCTTATCTACAAATATAAACTTTGAATACAAAATTAATTATGAATGAAGTACATAAGTGTACCTACCTATAAGTACCTATTCTTTTTCTTTACTAAGTACTTATAATATCTGATTTAGGTAGTTCAATAATTTTAGCTAGGTGATTAATTGAATATTATAATGTTTTTCTAAAAAAAAATGGGCAGCCAAGAAAGCGGCTCGAACCTTCGAGTCACGTGACTAACACACTTATAACGACATCACCTACCACATTTGACAAAACATCTTCTTTTCAAGGCTAATATCCCTTCAATAGGATCAATTGCTTCCAAAAGTCTTTTACCTCTTCAGCAGGTCACACAACCTCAATGTACCAAATTGGAGTGTATGGGATAAGCCACTATTTTGGGCCAAATATTAGGTTAAATGAAATATATCTCTTTTACACCGGCAGTCATATTAACAAAAAAAAATGAAAAGAGGCTACAATGAAGAAGAAAACCTATAGAGGGTATTGAAGTTTAGGGTTACTGCACTTGCGTCAAGTTGAAAATAAAGTTCAATTAAGAATAAATGTTCAATTTTGTCTCATTTCCAACAGTGTTTTCAAAATACCGCACACGTGATTTTTTGTGCATCGTTTCCTTATGTGTTCTAGAGTATCATATGCCAAAATGGCATGTGCGGTATTTTGAGCACTGGGTGGCCCATATCCAAGTGCTAATCCATACACCCCTTTCAGCAAAATCAATCAATATCATTACATAATTTCGATTTTTTTGCCTTAATGACCTAACCCCCATCGTTTAAAGCAGGGGCAAATCTATGGGTGAAATCAGTGTACAAGCTAGAGGTGAAATCATGGTGAAATCAGATGGAATCGGACAAAATCAAGAAAAACCAGGTGAGATCAAGTGAAATAAGGTGAAATCATGGTGAAATCAGATGAAATCACACAGGAAGGTGAAATCAGTGTACATTGGTTTGCCCTTCGGTTTAAAGTTGACAGACAGTTATTTTTAGAGGGCGGATTTATATGCGAAAATTTTTCGCCGAATAGGGGCATATTTATGCGCCAAGAATTGCGAAATAATCACTAAATAAGCACGTAAAATTCTAAATAAACACGCGAATTATTCTAGAAAAAAAACATCTGCAAAAATTTACTCAGAATGATGGCTTTTGATCCATGTGGAAATGATGGCTACTCTATCCTTAGGCATGACTGATAAGAACTGAGAGTTAAAATAACTGCAAAAATCAACCCCCACTATAGCACCTTCCCCCTTTACATATACCTGCAAGTAGGAAAAACCCTGGCATTAGCAATTAATACAGGTTGGCCGTCTACTTGACCCGAGTTGTCTCAAGCAGAAAAGGGATGCAGGTAATAAATGGAAAGGTAATCCATGAAATCAGTTTTTGTAAGAACCGCATTTTTGGAATAATAAAAGGTACTACTTGTTGACCGATTACCGCATCAAAATCAAGTAAATTCTACTTCCTTTATACCGTTCATCGTAAGTGAAGGTACATTTTTGATTCCTTTATAGTTTATACCTTTATTTTTTCTCCACTAACTTTAAAGCATTTTCTAGGATTTTTCAAAATTTTACGATCTTTTGCCAAAGCGCACTGTTTGAAAAAAAATTTGTAAACAAAATTTGAAGACTTTTCATGCGCTGCTAATGAAATTGAAAGTTAATTATGTATATAAAAATTTCATAGTTGATACCGCAGAATGGCATTTGCGATTCGCCTAATGGCACCAAAATCAAACCAACTCTTTGTTGGGTTATAGTCTCTATCTGCCAAACTTCAGCTAAATCGAACCAATAATTTGGACTGTAGCGTGTTATTTAATGTTCCCTCAAAATTTCGAATATTCTGATTTTACGACACAAAGACCGCGTGAATCAATTTTTGCATCAGAATGTGAAGACCTTTCATGTGCTGATAAGAAAAATTAGGTGTTCATCAGTCAAATTTCATAGTTTCGATAAATAGCAAAGCAAGTATTGCAATTTAGGATCTCTTCTTGGCATACGGTAGCGTTAGTAACAATTATAATAATAATAGGATATATATTGTGTCATTTCATACATAGATAGGTGGTACTTAATAATAATAAAATGTGGATCTTAACATTTGTAACCAACCAAATCCGACTTCCTAGGTTGAGGAATGTCCCAGTCATACAAAGATTTCTGTAAAGAGTAAAACATGTCTGGTTAGGCTTAGGCACTGTAAAAGCTACTAAAACAGAGACTTGAAAGTAGTGTGACTATCACTAGTTTGATACTCAGTTAAAGGCAAACTCAGAGATTGTACTTAATCTGAGTTGTCTAGTTGGTTCTGGTTTGTGTTAAATGAGCGTTTATAAACTAGCCCTTAGAGAATTAGTACTTACAGCGATAGACTAAAATTTCATACTCATCGATAAGCACTTCATTGCGCTGAGTAGAGTCAGGTACATAAAGCCTATTCTTTGTAAGATCTTTATTATACCCCGGGACTTTTCCAACTCTATAGGCACCATCAACTAAGCCTCTTCCAATATAAAGCGTACCAGAATCAAAACTTTCGTAAGATTCGTAACCCACGTTCACTTTACTTGGAATAGCTTCTAAAGTTCTGAAATTGGCTGGCTCCCAATCAAACGAAGCGAGATTGTCACTACATAAAATCTAAAAGTAAATAATATTTACAATAAATAAAAATTAGTGTTTTGCAAAGCACTAACAAAAATATGTTCATCCACTTGTGCAATACGACCGTTAGAGAGTCCTATAAACATACTATGGTCTGTCCGGGATCCACACGACCGAGATTCACCCTATTTCCATGGCGAATCATTGTTGTCAACAATGAATCGCCATGGAAATCGGGTGAATCTCGGTCGTGTGGATCCCGGACAGATTATAGTATCACCATCGAGAATTTCACCGACGTGATGGCCTGCCCCAGTGTAAGGTCCAACTCCTATGTATATCTTGTGATCTGAAGTAGCGTTGACAGCATCTTCTGGAACTTCACCGTAGTAAGGTTTCAAATAGTAACCTGCAAAAAAACCGCACCATCTCTAGTCTTGTCTTAAAAGTAATCACTCACCTTCTTTGCAGAAAACGAAACCCTCTAGCAGGAGAGTCAATAAGATTGTAGTCAAATTTAAGAGCATCGTTACCTTCAATCTAACTAATTTCTGAATAATTAGTTGTTGCACTGAGGTTATATACTTAATTTAAAAGTGCGATTAACCCGAACAATATATGATATTTTATTTGATATTGAATTTCTATTGTTCAAATTTTTTTAAATATTAATTAACAATAGTTTACTACGAAGTTTATCTTTTACAGATATTAAGTTTAAAATACAAAATTAATTATGATGTCACCTATTTTTTACTAAGTACTTATATCTGATTTATGTACTTCAATAATTTGAAATATTAATAATTGAATAATTATAATGTTTCCCGTTCAGTAATGGTAGGTAGTTTCCTAAAAAAAAATGGACTGAAATCTTCACATCGCGTGGATATTTTTACTTCCGTGAACAGAAAAATAAGTCAATTAGGTAAGCACAAAGATTTTTAATCAGCTCGTCCATTGTGACTGATTTCATAGTTTTCTGACAAATAACGTCATCACCAACCTATCGCATTTGATAAGATATTCCTTTCAAGGTTAACAATTAATATTTTGTTACTATAACTTTACATTACTCATCCTCAGTCCGCTCGTTTTTAATGAAAATGAAAATTTTCACTGATTTAGGTACTTCAATAATTTTAAATATTAATAATTTAATAATTATAATGTTGCCCGTTCAATAATGGTGGGTAATTTCAAGTATTTTCTTAAAAAAAAGGGCTGGAACCTTCACATCGCGTGGATCTTTCAATTTCGTGAATAAAAAAATAAGTTAGTATACAGGGTGTTTTGCAACCGCGTGTAAGTTTTTTAACATTAGATTGCCCATCAAAAATGGTGACGATTGGCACAAAATTGTTTAGGTCGAAGTCGTCTCCTAAAGAAGTTAGGGCTTTACCATAGGGAGCGGTTTTTCTTATTTGGATATCTCTAGAACCACTCATTAAATAAAAAAATATCAAGAATAGTAAAAGTAGCAGTTTAGGCTGCTCTTTACAACAGGCGCCACCATTTTTAAAATGCGTGACCTTGAAAAATTTTCCAGTTACCTCAGGTACGGATATCTCTAAAATCACGCATTAAATCAAAAAATACCATTACCATTACCATTTTCGATGGGCAATCTGAGGTTAAAAAACTTACACGCGGTTGCAAAACACCCTGTATAGACAATTAAGTAAAAAAAAATTCAAACGGATGATTTCACACTTTTCTGACAATAATAATAAGGACCTATCACCCTCAGTAAGCTCGTTTTTAATGAGAATGAAAAATTTTCACTATTTTCCGCCGAAATGGTAGAAACTGAATAACTTTTAAAACTAGAATTTAATCATCTTGCCTTGTATTTAAAATTTTGAAGATGATATGCCAAAATAACACTTCCTGTGGACCAATTGCTTCCAAAACCCTTTTATTTTTTCAGCAGTTCACACAATCTCCAGGTACCAAATTTCAGCAAAACCAATCAGTCTGGGCTACAGCAAGTTAATGTGATATGGACCGGTTGTATCCAAAATCTAGTCAGTCTTGTTTTCTCTCTTAATTCAGCTACTACATACAAATCAAAAATAAACCGGTGGGGAGATTTCAGTCGGTTCATTATTGTTTTATATCACGACGTGTGAGAATTTGGAATGTTTGAGTGGCTGCAACGGCTTGGAGGATAAATTGGTGTCGATTTGTTAGCTTTACTTACAGTTTTTAAAACATCCCCTTTTCATAATTTTAATGAGATAATTTCTATCACAATTAATTCAAAAAGACAACCCTTCACATGACATAACGACACATCCTATTAGGTACAAAAATAATGAAATAAAAAAAATGCCTTTCCCAGGCTCTCATCACCGTGAATGTGAGTTATGCCAGAGATGAATTTGTCGCTTATATTTCTAGAAATCAAAGCACAGATTAATGTTAATTAAAAGAGACTCTTCCGCGTTGGAAAAACACGCATTTAAATGCAAATATATCGTCGCAGTGAATTATATATAGCAAGTTGGAAATGTGGAATATTCGTGTATATTCGAATAGGTCTGTCAATGTGGTATTCCAATATGTTTAAAAAGGAATTCCCCGGACAGTGGTCACTGCAATAAAATACCACTACCCTCAACATATTTACATTCTTTCGAATCGTAGAAATGATATTAAATAAAAAAGGAATTGGCGGAAGCGCCGACTTAATTCAACGGCCCCCTCTCAAACAAATTAGTAAGAAAATTGTGATCAATGATTCGGAAAACGGTTCCCAGAAACTGTAAATTAAGATTGCTTCGAGTTAGTTTCTCTCCATTTGGCTTGCTCCCGAGGAAATATGTTAAAATTAACGACCCCGCGCTCGATATTGAATTTTTAGGGTTTTTTTCGTGATTTAAAGGGTGAATTTCGTCGCTGGACGGTAATGAATTAAGTCTAGCTCCCGGAAGCTGCTACTATATTACCTTCTCCTCCCGGAATGAACGCCGGAGTTGCATGAGAATATCAATATCGTTTTCTCCACTTTATTGCTTTTAATATGTACACAATATAAAGTTTGACAAGTTGCAGTGAAATTCATTTCGAATATTGAGAATTTTACGCGAAAGGCGTATCATTTCGTGTCGTCTTGATCATGGAAACGAGTCTTCACGTCATAAAAGTAGACGTGGATATTCTGTTAAATTTCTGCAATTGTGAGGCGCCTTTTATGGAATTTCACGACTCACCTGAGTATCGGAAACCGCATTTGTGAAAAAAATCTCCGGGTGAACATCAAATGGCACACGTAAAGTACTTCACTTAAAAGGAATACGGCTTTAGCAATTAATTTCTTCCGAATCAGATGATCTCAATACCTTGCACGAATTGATTTTTCACCATTTTTAATTAAAGAACTGCTGGCGGCCTTTTCTCAAAAACTTCACAGACGTATTTATCAGTTGCTGCCTTCTGTTTGGTTTTACTTCAAAGGGTTGCTCTTTTCTTTTGTCTTCTTTTAAATGAGCGGGATATTCTTAATTATCTGGCGGAGTTCTTATCCGATATTTGGTGGCGGATGGCTTACTCCCGTTGAGCAGGTGTCGCCCTTTTGCCAATCTTGAAGACGATATTTAGCAAGAATTTCTAAAAGCGTTGCTCAACAAGCGTTAACAAAATTGGCGGATGCGCTATAGTATTATTTTTGAATTGCCAAGTATTACTAAAATAAAGAGTTATGTTCGTGTTGGTTGTGATTTGTTAGAAAAAAATGTATTTTCGCTCAAATAAAGAGGCCTTACATACCGGCGACAAATGAGAAATTCGAAAGTCTCGCCCCTATTTCGAAAAAATCGCCCACATTTTGTTCCTAAATGAGTTTTTTTGGGAAATGCGGGTGAAATTATTTGTATTAGTTCCATGTATGAGTGTGCCAAAGGGCACTTTTGTAGAATGAAATGCAGTGATCCAAAATACCCATATGATGGTCGCCTGATGTGTTTTAGGCTTGCCATATAAAGAGCATAATAAAATAACAAGTTATGATAGTTAAATCTGTTATCTGTTATATCAAGAATTGTAAAACTGTCAAAAAATTTGGCGCCATTGGCATGGCAATTGCTATATTTTTTATCGCTTATAATACCACAAGTGCATGCTATCGGCTGCGCCTCAGGCCGCATTGCCTTTTTACTACTCTTTTCGGCTACGCCTCAGGTCGCATTATATTTTTACTACTCCCTTCGGCTACGCCTCATCAGGTCGCACTATTCTTTTACTACTTCCTTTGGCTGCGCCTCAGGTCGCATTGTTTTTTCACTACTCTCTTCGGCTACGCCTCAGGTCGCATTATATATTTACTACTCCCTTCGGCTACGCCTCAGGGCGCACTATTCTTTTACTACTCACTTCGGCTGCGCCTCAGGTCTTTGATAATAAATGGCGATTTAGTTCGAATTGTTTTACATTATACGGAAACAAAGCTTGAATTATTATTTCTAAAATTTAATAGATTGCAATAGCGATGCACGAGTGGTATTCAGTAAGATTATTTCTCAAATTAAACTGCTTATTTTGATAAAAGTACGATTTTTTAAACCGGAGTTGCCTATATTCAAAAGTCCAATAAGATGTTGTGAACGAGTTTTTATCGTTCATTGACGTTTGAGGTTAGGGAACATCCAAACAAAATGTCATTGAATTTTTACATTATATCAAAAAGAAATCAGCGTCCTTCATGCCCAAAAACACCTAAAAATGGTTTGTGGAAGGAAGACATTATGTACGTGTAGGATCTGTGTCTGGTGGTCATATTTATGGACCTTTTTTTCTTATAATTTTGGTTACGTGGTGTTTTCAACAGTGAAAAAATTTTGTTCAAAATAAAATCAGTAGAATTTTTTCAATTTTTGCAAGTGACTTCAGCAAAGTTAACGATAAAAGTTAAATTCCTTTTCGTCTATGACCATCAAAAAAAAATTCAACACAGTTTAAGGATCTTTGTCGCGGTCGAGAATAAAACCTTTCTCAAATAATACCTTTAGATACTTTCTGCTTTAGGTACTGTTTGTTACAGGTAAACCTGAAGCTGGCTTTTCTTTCCAAAACATTTTCAAGGCAATATTGGAAAAAAATCGTCTCGTGATCGCGACTCAATCTGCATACCAGTCGTTAGCGCCGATTGTCACGGCCGCCACAAATCTGTAAAGGCAATTATCGTCTATATTTATAGCGGAATTAATGATTTTTCTTAATTAGCATCGTGCGTGTTGGGAGATTAGGTTGATTTTAGCTCGTGTCTTCGTGCTAAATATAGGAAATCGTTCCTTAAAGACCTTCTTTTTCATAAAGTCATGCAATCCGACGATCCGTCAAAGGCTTCGTTTAATGTTTGACGATATTTCTGACAATTATCTCGGTTTGCAATCGGGAGGGTAAAACCAATCGATTTCTTTAAAGTTGCAACGCGCGTATCTGCAGGAGTGATTCCTTTATCAAGTGCGGGATTAGTGCGGCTAGCAAGGGATTGGGGACGCACACTGACCCTGCAAGATCCAATAAGACACTAATCCAGGAGGTCCTGGACGTCGAGGTATTACAAGAGGCCCGTTACTGATATATGGTCGCAGTATTAACCACCTAAAGGGTTGATACAGGATCAGATTAACTAATTAATTGGTTATCAGGGGATGCCACTAATACTACAATCTGATCAAGGATCAGAAAAAATAATAAAATAATGATTTTCGGGGTAAATCGCGTTAACACCCTGGATTTCTTGATGCTCTGCTATAAAATAGCGGTTTTATGAGATGGTGGCTTTCAGGATCCAATATTTCCTGCTCAATACTGGCGGACTCCAACATTACTTGTCATCAGTTATTGGAACTTATGATACTTTCTTGACCGCTTGGATCAATATTGGTTCTGCAACGACTAATTCCGATGGAGGTAGCGCTTTGAATCTTTCAGGAGGCTTAATGAAAGCTCCGATTATTTCCAGGTCCCATGAATAAAATATCCAAGGATGAAAGGTCGAAATATTCGTGCCTACCGATATTTACAACTTGTAAATTGACTGAATAAAATAGTTAGTGTCAGTTCACGGTCGTAAATTAGGTATAATTGGGGATGAACTTTGGTAATATTGCCACGATACAATTCCCAGATAATTACTAAAACATAACTCACCCGTATAGTATCAAACTCGCGTGATGTTTGGAGTAATTATAATTATTTCTGAATCAAAACTAGCCCAACTTTTGCCATTTTAATGTTGAAAGACAAACACATATTTCGATTTGTGGAGATAGCTGAAGGGGGAAAATGCAGAACTGCGGGGGGTGAAAGGAAATGAAGCAACAAACTTACAAATGGCTCGGAACGGCATTAAACAGCAGCCGATCTACAATGGTTTGAATGTTCACCGCGATCTGTTTTGGTTTACCGACCGAATCAGCACACGCTTCTGAACGACTTTTGCGAAAACATTAAAGAAATATAGAACCGAATCGGAGTAAGAATCGGATTTAATTGCCGCCTCGGTTTCCCCTTCGATGGAAAAAAGACGTCGACGCGAATCTTCTGGTTTTTCTTCGATTGATCTCCGTCTTTTATGCAAACATGTTACATTTTCTTTTTTATTATACCTAATTACAGTGAGGTTCAAAAATTATTTCCCTTCCTTCTAATTCTATAATGGAGGGTTATTTCGGAAAAAAGTATCGGACAAGTAACTTTATTTATTAAATTGAGCGTAGTGCTGTCAACTATTCTTTTCCGTTTCCTCATATTTAAAATCGACTTTAAGGCGGATTTTCACCTATCGAGAGCAACCGTTTTGAAATATTGCTAGGCAAATATTTAATTTTGACACACCATACGTTTCGAACAATTTGAAGAAAACTGTAGGTCACTTACTATGCATTTCCGGACATTGTATGTTTGATTTAAAACCAATGACACCCTGAAATATCTGCACGATGTTTAGGAACATGCACCCTGTATACATATGTATAATTACAAGATATTTGGAGCCTCTTCTGTTTATTATAAATAGTTGTTGATGCTGTTGGACAAAATTCTATACCTATTGGTAATACAAAATACTAAATCTTTTGGTAAAGTTGGCAACCTGGACTAGGATAAATTTCAATTTAGGTACCGATTGCGTTTGTTCTCTGTTCCTGCTGCAAGAACCCTTGCACGCATTTTCCGGTTTCCCATCATTCCCGATTGTGTAAACGAAGGCAAAGTTAATTTTTCAGCGATGATCTAGGTTGGTATTCGTGGTGCACTGATAATAATAATGAAATTAAGGCCCCAGCGGTGAAACGCGCGCTTTCGTATTCGTTATATCGCGTATAATACATATACAGAGAGAAATAAAACAAACACAACACTCGGCCACACATCCTATACCGAGTGCACCCTTTTCTTTGTAATTGTTGCACACATGGTCGGCTGCGGCTTATTCGGTTATGGGCAGCGCGACCGCCGCCTCCGCCGTTATTTCATTAAAACGTGGCCATCTTTGCGAAACGGATTTAAAATTCCGCTCATGGAGATGTGTTTTGAATATCGCCGGTTCTGCCACCGAGTATATGACTTCGCATACACTTATTTGATTTATAGAACGCAAATTCTACACTGTACCGGGCTTTATTTCGCGCCGCACGTACGTGATACTATTAAAAAACTTGCCGCTCGGAATTAGAAAAAGACGATCCAAAATTTTTGGGATTAACAATGTTGTGAATGCCTCCAACAGGATAATGCAGCATTAGTGTCAGCTGTTGCCTCTATACGCGCACTGTTGCCTTCGATATTGGTCATTGAACGCATCATATGTTCCCATCAATACCAATATTGGAGGCACTTGCCGGCATCATCAGATACGAACAATAAATTTGCAAGGATGCACCGAAATAGTTAATCAATTAGACTGCGTCTGCGATAGAAGACCGACGAGTGTGGAGACAGGAGATACATTTTATTGCGTCCAGTATCAATAAGGGTGCTGTCTGGTGATTTTAGTATCCACATGTTGGCTGCCGTCCCTCAATACCCTCGTGACTTATAAAGCTCGCCACTATTACATGTCTGAAAGCATTGACAGGCCTCTAATAGTTCCACCACGTCTCCGACTCTTTGCCAATATTCTTTGAGATAGCCATCGTACAAAGGCCAATTTATCCCATGTTTTCGACCGCTATAAAATCTTTATGGTTGCCTGTATTGGTTATCTGTGGATACACTTTGATGAAGAAAAACATTTATGAAACTCACAATGATCCGAGCGTGGTTTAATCTAACCTAAATTGATTAAACCAGTAATTTTGTGTTGCCGCTATCGAATATGCATCAACGATCAATTTGTGGAGCAGCTGATACCGCTTCCACGCTGATGGTGATCGGAAATTTTACACGTAATAGCACCCGTTCTGTTTAAAACTTGTTAAGCTGCACGTGTTGACACACATATTTTGTCCAGTATTCTCCATTTCCGAACTTTATTTAATGCGCACCTTTGTTATTAGAATAATCAGCTCATTCAAATTTTGGACCAAATTAAAATATGAGTTTTGGGAACTTTTACGTTGGAAAAGGTTATTTAGCCCTGAAGCACCTTAAGGCAAGAAATTACTTATTGCGGTTAAAGTAGGTAGATAGAAAAACTCTTTCTCTTCCTTCTATCTTCTGTTTCTATCTTCTATTCCCCCCTCTTCTACTTTTCGCCGTTTTCACTTCTTTCATATATTTTATTTCAGTTTTTCTATATGTATACTTTTTCCTCTTTTGTTGTTTTCGTACTTTCCATTTGCAGCTCCTCCTTCGTTCTCTTCATCCTTCCGCCCCTCTTCTCCCTCTAGTAGCTCTATAAACTGCCTATTCCATTCCCTCATCACTATTTTTTTCTCGGTAACTTCTTTCCCTGTTTTTCTATCTAGGTTTATATAATTCCACGCTTCCTTTTCTGTTCTGATATTCCTTATTTTTTGTTCCGTTAATCTTCTTCTTTCGTTCGTTTCTTTCTTTCCAAGCATTTGTTCTTGTATTTTTTGTTCGCCTTTATGTATTCTTCCCTTTTCGTTTTTGTTGTTTTTCTGAATTCTTCATCAAACCATCCCCTCCATTTTCCTAGGTTCTCTTCCCTCAGTATCATTCCTTGCCTGTATTCCTCCTGATTGCCCTCTCGTCCCATTTTTCCTTTATTATTACCTTCCTTGTTGTTTCTATTTTCTTTCTTTGTCCGTCCTCTCTCTTCACTACCCCCTTTAACGGCATGTGATCTGATTCTACTCTTTCTTCTAATCTGAAATTCTCTACTTCTTTCCACTTTTCCACTTTGCCACTTTTGTTATTACATACTCTATTACAGTTTCCCCATTTGTTCCTACATACAGGTGAGTCTAAAAAACACCGCATCCTCCATACCACAGAATCTAGTGTTCAAATGTTGAGGTTCGGGGCAAAAATTATTGGTCAATTGTGATTCTTGTTGATGTTATAAGACGCCAAATATCTTCATTTTGAAACATTTTCATTTAATGTCTTCCGAATTTATTTGTATTTGAAAATATTGCTGATTTGCCTATGCCGCAATTCTGAAACTTTTTAGGCTCTTAGTTTTTTTTGAAAAAACTAATAATTGACGAGGGAAATTTAAAAAACCGTAGAGATGACCATCGCAATAAAGCACTGAATTGCAATAAAAATCAAAGTATGCGCTGACAATTGTCATATTTCAGCTGTTTTTTTGTAACGGAGCTGCTGTTTGACAACTGTGGCCAGAATTCATGTTCACAATTGAAGAAAAGCCATCAGTGGTAATTACGCTTTTTGATTTTATGGTCATTACTGGAAGCATGTCTTCGGTTTTTTAAATTTTCTTCTTGAATGGTTTGCTTTCTCAAAAAAATGTAATAGCCAAAAAATGTTAAGAATTGAACGGGGAAGTAAGGCCACATACTCAAATTGGCAATATTTTCAAACCTAGAAAAGTTCAAGGACAAATAACTTAAGTCGCACTCTGTATAACAATGTTGCAATTTTTTGATAATGTCCAAAGTACCATCAGCATTTTCCTCTTGGTAGGTAACAATACTGTGCAAAAATTCAAAATCCTGCAATGCACCCTTCGGAAAAAAAATTAAAATGTTTTAAAATGAAGACACTTGGCGTCTTATAACATCAAGAGGAATCACAGTTGACCAATAATTTTTGAACCAAACTTCATCATTTGAACAGTAGGTTCTGTGGTAAAGAATGTGGTGTCTTTATTTCCGCGTTTAATACTTCCCACCCCTTTCCGTCTCCGAGTTCTTCTAGGATTCTTCGCCTCTTCATTCTTTGCTTTGTCTTTTGTTTCCCTTCTTGAGACTAGTCTGTTTTTTGTATAGGTTCTTGCCCCCCTCTCTCTCCCAGTCATGAGCCGTTTTTTAGCGTGCAGTTTCAAAATATTGTCGTCGCTAAAAAACGACTTTGCATTGAAGTCCCCTCCTATGAGTAGGCATGCTCCTGTCTTTTCCTCTCTTCTATTATCTCTTCTATTTTCTTCTTCGTTGTTTTCATGTCTGCTGTACACCGGTATTATTATCCACTCCTTATTGTCTATTATCACTTTTTTGTCAATTATATCTTCTTGCTCTCTTCTCTTTTCCTCTTTTATTTCTTTGATCCCTCTTTTGCGATTAAAGTATTTACTGAGGTAGATCTTCACAAGTTTTTCATCAATTCATTTCATGAAAATATTTTAGTTTTTTGTGCAGTAAGATACAGGGTGTCTTAGAACAGAGCGCTAGCACTTAATTTGCAAAAAAAAACAGATCACCAAATTTAATGACGGAACGGACATTTAGTTACATCAGCCTAGCCTAGAATATTCCACTGGAAAGGTGTTTACTGTTCAGGGCTCAGAAAATCTGAATGACGCCTGTAACTTTGTCCCTGAAACATATCTAAACTTAAATCTCCAGCCGAAGCAGTAGCGTGACCTACCCTCAAATAAATTTAAAAAAATGGTTTGCCTGTTTAAGAAATAATGGAAAGGTAACTAAAAATATTAGTTATATCTAATCAGAATCTAATTCAGGGTGAATAATGACGACAGCTTGAAAAATCATTGATACAATCGGAACAAGACATCACCTCATAATTGCTAAAAAAATGTGAGATAGGTATCTCCATTCTCCACACAAAATCGAGGATGTCATTTCTAGGCAGAGTGTTCGAGGGCGATTTATGCTCTCCAAACATAAAAAACACAATCAAATATTCGGCATGCCCGATACAATCAAATTCAAATAAAAGCGATAGGGGATCGGAGCCGCTTACAAGAAGTGGAAGACACCAATTTTACCTCGAGGGAATCGAACAATTCCTTTTCCCAATTTCCCTTATCAGTCGTGTTTTTTCAACGACAGGAAAATTACAGCACACGCGCCCGGAGTGTCGATCCGGAATCAACGGTCAGTTTTTTCCGGAGGGCGCGATGCAAATCCCGTTTCGATTAACGAGTAATAACCGTGGTGCTAATCGTTTCCAAACTTTTCTCTTAAAAAACGAAGAGGGTGAATTTTTATGTAAGTGGCATCGGCGGGTTTAAAGAACCGTGTAATTGATACACGATATCGTCATTTTGGTTTAAAAGTAAAATTTTTTGGGGACAAATTCAATTAGGCAGAACTGAAATTTTTTGCAGGCCCTTCGGGTGTTCCTATAAATAGGAATTAATTAAGTATCGTGAAATGGTACTAGACTTTGATGGAAACGGTGCCGGTATCAGAAATAAAGCGAGATTATGATTGGTCACTTATTTAATTACATTAATCTATCATTTGCTGTCGACAATCGCTGACTTTGACCGATTGGTCTCACACGAGCCCCTTGCAACATGCAACACCTTAAAAAAATTATTTCTGAATATTAACGAAATTCCTCCTCATCAATATTGGAACAAAAGCCCCGATATATATTAATAAGCTCACCCTTCCTTTCTAAACTTTTCCCTTCCAGTCCCTTCGGCCCTTATCGTCCACCCCGTAAACCCTAATTTATACTAATTGTTGTCAGTTTCCAAGGTGACGCCGCTGTATAATTATCAATAGATCTGATTATTATTGATGAAGGCACAACATGGCTGTCTCATCTCGGTTATTGTGACGTCAGGAAAGCCACCACCACGATCCTGAATTTTAATCGGGACATGGATTTATCCGATTGGCCCTCCAGCTTGAATTATTCATTCTGCTGATATCAAGCCATCGTTTTACCGCCTTTTCTCACAATTTACATTTTCTATTTGCTCGATCTTACCTCACCTTCCTTCCGCAAAGCCGAGGTGGAAAGAATTAACACTCGCCCCAACTGGCTGATTAAATAAAGAAGCGTTAAGGGGAACGACCAACAAGTTACACATCTTCATACTTTGAAATTAATTTCCACAAAAAGTGTATTCAAGACATTTAAACGGAGTTAGTCCCTGGACAAGATCTTAAATTATGTCAACCCATTTGAAGTGATTGATCGAGTTCATTCGAGTCAAGTCAAGTCAAGATGTGAACGACACTTTATTAGGGAGGTTGGAGATGCATTGCTACTTATTTTTACTTTTTTTAATAGACAGAACTCCAATTTACCAATAGCATAACTAAAAGCAACTGAAAAGCAATATTAAATATTATGAAATTAGAAAAACCTTTTAGGAACTGAACTGTAAAGTGGAAGTGGATGACTTTGGCCTTCGGGACGAGATTGGCCGCTTTCTAGAATTTGTTAGTGGCGCTCTATAAAATTTTGATTTTCATTACTTGGCATTTTAGAATATTGTATTAAGTACTGGAAAATTGAGGATCTAAGAACTTCTGTCTCCATTAAATATAAGAACGTAAAGAACGGACTAGGACTAGATTGAACTGAAACAATTCTAAACTGGACTAAAGCAGGCTAGGCAGGACTAAAGCAGACTAGACTGGACTAAAACGGACTAGCCTGGAACAAATTGAATTAATTAAGTTAGACTAAATCGAACTAAACTGGACTAAATCGAACTAAAACGCACCCATCTCTGAAATTTGGACGCGGTAGAGAACACATTTTGGGCGTCACATGTGGCAATTTAGTCCGATTTCGTCTAATTAAGTTCACTTTAGTCCAATTTATTTTAATATGTCCAGGCTAGTCCGGTGTAGTCCAGTCTAGCCTGTTTTAGTCCAGACTAATCAGCTTTAACTTAATTTTGTCCGATTTAGCTCAGTCTATTTCAATTTAGTCCATTTAGTCCTTCTAGTCCTTAAATAGTCCGGCCTAGTCCTAGTTCGTGGTACATTTTCTTTGTGAGTGGTTGCCCCCTCGATTTTCATTTAACCATTCAAAACAAGTATTTGAAAAATGTATTAGGTACCTAAGTGTCACCATGAAAAGGATCTTCAAATTCTGGTCTTAAATAAGACAAAATTCATTCAAAATGTGCCATTTGGTCAAACAAAAAATCGAAATTTTGTAGAAACATTAAAAACGCGCTCAAACTACTGATGGATTTGGCTGTAATTTGGTACTACATGGAGAATTCGAGAATATGTGAGCCGCTGAAGAAATTGAAATTTAGGGTTTTCTTGCTTTAGATCTCGGGAAAGCGGACTTTAAGGGTTGAGTAAAAAAATGTGTAAAATCTAACTTTTCAAAACGCAATTAGGTAAAAAATGGTCCACGTCCGGTTCCATCCATTAGGTACATCAATTAAAAAATTCTTCAAACTTTCCCTCGTATATTTTTCTTGAATCAACCAACTCTTCAATTTTGCACATTAGTTCGGGAATAGTCCAAGACTTTTTGCGTTTTAACGTCGTTTTTATAAAATACTTATTTCGGAACAATTTTCTTAAATAGCTGCCGTTGTTTAGAATTCACCTAGATACCATCAGAAAATGTGCGTTTTTAATATTTGTGCTTTATAACTAGAGCGCGGATTTCTAGCTATTATGCTATTTGGTTGTATTAATAGCAGATCAAAAATAACCTTTAGCGAGCCCGAATTAAAACGAGAGCCAATTTTTTTTGTGCTTAATTTGATTTTTTCCGAGTTTTGTGCTTATTGCATTTTTCTGTGCTTTCTTAATTTTTTTGCGCTTTTTTTGTCGTTTTTGTGCTTTTTAAGATTCTATTTTACAATTTCTTAACGTTATTTGTAAAATTCGGCAACATTTTTCTTAAACCATTTCATTTCTCTAGCACAATAAGAGCATCTGCTTATTCTACCATATGGGCTCCAATTTTCGAATCTCTCGAACTGTTTTGCTTGCAGTGTTACTAGGCAACCTCCAATGAGATTGCATCTACCGTAGTGATTCCACATACGAAACTGTTTGTATGATATTAAACTCTGCATAACGATGAAAACGAAATTTAAATTCATTTCAAAATTTCAATAAATATACTCACATGAAATTGGATTATTTAATAATTTTTTTGAGGGAGTGGATAATGGAACGATTAAAAAAAATTGGATTCTTTTATAGTTGAGTATAAGAGTGCCATGGGTGAGCGACTATCGAAAACTTTTACAGCATTGAATTCGTAATGAAATTTGTTTTAAAACAAGGTATCACAAGTGGGGATTACTGCAGAAAATGTTGTGCTATTTTTGAGCTTTTTGCTTTTTTGAGTTATACTTTAGAGCTTCTTTATGCGGTTTTTAAGCCATTTGAAGCACTTAAAACAACTTTTTGTGCTTATGAGTCCTTGCTCTATGTATAACTTATTGAATTGACACAGTATTGTCACTATTGTCATTTCAAAAGATTTAATTTAGTTATTTAATTAGAAATAAATTGTAACGGACTTCAAGAAATTGCGTATATGCTACAGGACTGAAGCGCTATTTAATCTCTCTTTCACGCTCTCGATATTAAATGATTCAGTTCATTTCCTTGATATATTATTAGTCTCCTCCCTTGCTTGGTATTTCAAGTCCTGACTCCTAAACCTATTTTTTGCTTTTTTCATGCTTTTCATTGGCTACATGCAGATGAATACAAATCAGCGGCCAAAATCTCCAACGTTGCGTTGAGCCATTTGTAAGAACACCAACTCAAAACAGTTTTGAACGGCTATTAGAAAACGAAATCTATAATCAGTTTGTAAAAAAATGTTTATAAAAAAAAGGGCAGCTACGGAAGCGGCTGGAACCTCCCCACTTGGCGAATGATCCAATCCTATCCTATCACCAATATCAAGTAAATTTTACTATTTACTTACTTAAATTTTACTTCACCAAACCTAAGAGTGTTTTCTGTGAATTTTCTAAATTTTACGATCTTTTGCCAAAAGAGCACTGAGTTTGAATACAATTTTGAAAACAAAATGTGAAGACTTTTCATGTGCTGATAGAGAAAATGGGAGTTCGTTATTCAAATTTCAAAGTTGATATGCCACAATGGCACTTGCCATTCGCCGATTGCCACCAAAATTAAATCAGCTCTTCGGCGGGTAACGGCATCTCTACTTATCAAATTTCAGTCAAATCGATACAGCAGTTTGGGCTGTAGCGTGTTATTTAATGTCTCCTCGAAATTTCGAATTTCTCGATTTTATGCCAAAAAGGCGCTAAGTGGAAATACAGTTTTAGATACAGAATTTCAAGACCTTTCATGTGCTGATAAGAAAAATTAGTGTTCATTAGTCAAATTTCATAATTTACATGCCAAAAAGGCACTTGGCGTCTGCGGATTCGCAACAAAATTAACTGGGCTCACCAGAAGGCCAACGCTAACCTCCGTACCAAATTTCGTTAAAATCCGTTCGGTAGTTTCCGAGAAATCGTGCTCACATACGTACATACGTATGTACGTACATACGTACGTACATACACACAGACATTTTTTAAAAACCACTTTTTTGTGATCCTGGGACATAGAAACGTAAAGATCTGGTGTTATCTCAATTTCGAATTTTGGAGTGATTGCAATAACCTCCCATTTTTATATGGTTGTGGGGAGGTTAAAATTAAAGAGCACAAAATCCCGATAAATTCTAACTTTTTGTGATGTTTGCCACTTTGTTTCAATGCTTCTACGCCTGGAGTCTGTTCGAAGTTATTGTTTCCGCATTTGCGCGAGAGGGCAAAGGTGGAGTGCAGCAAAGTGAAAGAGGGTAAGAGCATCAAAATATAAGGGAAAGCCTAAGGGAGGCAATACTTTAATCCACCTTAATTGTAGTTTAATCACTAATTATTAGATTTATAATTAACACATTGGCGAAGTTTCCATTCTCTTCTAATTTTCCCCCAAAATCCCCGATATTACCTACCCAAAGGCTTGATCAACTCCGCTGTGATTTATAATACTTCGGGTTGAATAAAATTGTTATTTACTATACGAAGAATATTAGGTGATGCTCTGCCTTAATTAATACCATCACCACAGCCAAAGGACCGCCGAATTTTCATCCTCCAATAAAATAATAAAATATTCAAACAAACCGAAACGTCCTAAACCCCATCATAATCTAAATCCGAAATCGTATTTCGCAAAACTAATATTAAAACTGACTGATGGGTTGAAACGACTCCACGTCGTACGTGAGGGATGGTCCACTGCTGAGGGTTGAAATGAGAGAAAAGTAGGGTTGTAAAAACAGAACCACTTCGAATCCGTCTATAAAGCATAAGAGCGTGTACGGATTTAATAACTTGTGAATATTCATCTAAACGCCGTCCTCGACGGGCCGACGAAGACGGCTAAAGCTGGCCGCCGATTGATCAGATGAAGACGACCGACGTCGCTATGACGACGCCTAAATTAAGTCATCAATGAATCATTGCCGATGCGGCATATCGGAGGAGGAAAGGACGCGCCTGAATAAATTTAAAATGTCTTTTGGTCTGTATTCGGATCACAATTATCAGGCATCGGCATCGCTCTGCAAATAACTCAATTGGACGCTTAATTCAGAAAACTACATTCGTTTACTTCTCTCAAGTCCAATTAAGGATTTTTAAATGTTTTTGATTATTTTCTGCGTTAATAAACCACATTGCATTGAGCGGTGACTTCAAAGTGGAACCCATATGCACTCGGTGGATTCGTTCCGTACGTCAATTCGTTGGTTGGGAATGGGGAATGTCGTGCTGATTTCCGGACGTGAAGATGCTTTCTGGAGACAGATTCGTATAGACTGTAATCGTCAATAGCTGTGTGTTCGCCTGTTTTTACCCTTTTTCTTTTTTTGCTTTATAATGAAATCTTTCGCACAGATGTAGGAAATTTATGGACAAAAAACGATCGCTCTGGAGATGTGCCAAAGGGGTACAAAGCGAACTTGTTTCGATTATTTTCAGGTACACGCTTCGCAGGATGCGGGAAACTATTAAAATATCTTTGAAAAATAAGTCATATATTGGGCGAGGGATAATACGCCTCAGGATGACTCGCTGAGGAAAATCAGTATGTCATTCATGCCTGTATCTTAGATAAGGTCAGGAAAGAATTATTATCTGTTCAGTTTACCCTCAGTATTGTAATTTTCCTTCCATTGGCTTATTTATTTATCAAAGGTACCCTTTGTGCGTCAGTAAAAAGTAAAAATTTAAAAAATTAATGTCACAAATTTTGAAATACGTGATTTTCTACATCTTGCCGAAAAAATCCTAGTTTTCCAAACCTGAGATACCCACCTATCAGAGTTTCAACTTTTCCGGAAAAATTGCTTTCTGGACAAAAGTTTTTTTTCAGGGAAAAATATGAAAAATTCAGAAAAATTCATTATATTGTAATATTTACCTACTAGCGCTATTTCAATGTTGTAAAATTAATCAAAAATGTGATTTTTGCATGTTTCCACATCTCATTAATTTAAACCTATAAAATTTAATTATTTTCTGTGTTCGAGCTATTCAGTCAAATTTAAAAATATATGGAAAAAATACAGTAGAGCGGCAATAGTAACCTTAGGCTATTTCCTCTAGCACTTGTTAACAGTAGGAATAACACTGGACAACCTGACTCAGAAGCAGAAGACGATTTGAACAGATTCGGAAGAAGATTTTTATGCCATTAAATATTCTGGCACACAAATAATATCAATAAATATAAATAAGTATAAAGGCTGGTCCATAAAAAACCGGATAGTTTTCTTTTTTGTATATCTTCGTTAGGTTATGTGCAATGCTTTTTAGTTTTATACTCGACGTCGCTGAAGGTTGAGGTCGTTTAGCCACTCATTGGATTTGAATTCGCAACATCAGTGTGCTTCCTAAGGACGTTAATTTAACACCATTATTTAGACCAATGGGGTTTCGTTACCCATTGAGATATGACAGTGGCGTTTAGACAGGATCAAAGGTTGTTCTCTCCTCTTTCCAAAATGTCCTTCAAAATGAAAATGAATCCGTCCTTAAATTTTTTGTGAATTTTCTTCCAAGGCTCTAAATCGCATAATTTGCAACAAAAGCTACAGAGACGATGAAAACTCGGTAGCCATTTTTGTTTAAGTTGTAAATTATGCAGATTAGTAGCTTAATTTACAACTTAAATTAAAAATGCAGATTAATCTGCTCAATTTACAACTTAAATCAAAAATGCCTTCAGAGTTGTCATCGTCTCTATACTTTTTCTTGCAAATTATGCGATTTTTCTTTTCAGTATACATCTTTGACTTATTTTAATTTTAGTATTTTTATAGTTTCATGTTCATCAGATAAATTGTAACTTTACGGACATTGCATTAGAATTCACTTTGACTCAAAAAACATATCTACATCCTTATATACAGAAACTCAAAAAAGGCAGGCGGTGGTAATTTTTTATGTCCGCAACTGTATAAAATTTCTAACAAGAACAAGATCAGATACGAATCAAATCGAAAAGCATTTAAGGGAAACGTTTGCTGTTAGTCCGATTTTTTTGGAGATCGTGGCAGGAATCTGCAGTTTCGATGTGTTTTGAATATTGCATCAAAGCATCTCGAGTTCGGCGTCCCGGAGGCGGGGGTGGAAGTCTGTCTCTGTTATCAGAAAGCCTATTGAGGCAATCCCATGGACGTGCACACAAATGTTCCAACCATATTGGCTTGAAATATAGTAAAGTGTCGTATCGCATCCTAGTCTCCAGATATAATCCATAACGCTTCTCCACAGGCGACAGCCGGAAGTATCCTTATGCTATTTCCCGTTCGGAACGTCCTTATCGAGGCGAGGATTCGTAGGCATTCTGATGATGAATTTGGATAAGGGTCCTGGAGGCCATGAAGATTTGGTTAATTATTTCGATTCGTGTGTGTTTATTTTATCAGGGTTGTAAGAGTGTAAAGTTTTTCATGAATAATATAATACCCCGATGTAATTTCGAGACTATCTCCATAATAACATTGAGGCGTAGCCAATACCTTTTATTTATTAATGAAGTCCGCGGGTCAAAACCATAATAATGTCCAAACATCCATAAGGGATTAAAAGGGTTAATTACAAAGTAAGTAAAATAAAAGGGATAAAACGGAATGGTGCTGCCGGGACGGGGGAAGCGAAAGCGAGCACACAAACGTATATATCTGAAAAATTAGTATCCCCTTAATTTGGTACATTAGGTTACCTTAAAATTCGTAATTTATTACCGGCAAGCTTAAAACGAGTTAATGGAGAAAAAGAAAGCATTTTCAATATTCGCAGCCCTGTTACCGGGTAACATAGGGACGAAAATCGCCGCGGGCTTTTTAAAATGTTTTAATCTCGTATGGAGAAACATACATTAAAGAGTCGACTACATATTAGCAAGTAAAAAGATTATAAGGATTTGGAAAAAATATGTTGCAGCAAGATGGGAGAGGTATTATTTTTATATATCTGCCATATACTCCTTTTGCATTTGCCCGAATTTACCAACCCTTTTAAACCTACTAATCTGTTTTGACTGCTTTCGAATCTTCTAATCTTATTAGCTGGCTCTTTCCATCGAATGGCTACGTCAACTATTTGCCTGTTTGTGTTCGATTTGGACGATTTGTCAGCGGAAAACGAATATTTTTACGCCTACACTATTCATATCGGACTTTCAAACTTGATATTGCTTGAAATTCTGGTTGCCTACTATTTTTCAATATAACAAAATAACTACGTATCTATCACAGTTTTTCTTTAATGTAAAGGGTGGCCCATAAAAAATCGGACAGTTTTCTTTTTTGTGTATCTTCGTTAGTTTTTGTGCGATATTTTTTAGTTTTATACTCGACGTAGCTGAAGATGATTGAGATCGTCGATGCCATTCATTGGATTTGAATTCGCACCATCAGTGTCATTCCTAAGGAATTTCATTTAACACCATTATTTATAGGCCAATGGGGTTTCGTTACCCTTTGACATATGACAGTGGCGTTTAGACAGGATTGAAATTCGTTCTTTCCTCTTTCCAAAATGTCCTTTAAAATGAAAATCAACCTATCCCTAAATTTTTTGTGAATTTTCTTCCAAAGCTCCAAATCGCATAATTTGCAAGAAAAAGTACAGAGACGATGAAAACTAGGCATTTTTGATTTAAGTTGTAAATTGAGCAGATTAATCTGCATTTTTAATTTAAGTTGTAAATTAAGCTAATAATCTGCATAATTTACAACTTAAACAAAAATGGCTACCGAGTTTTCATCGACTCTGTACTTTTTGTTGCAAATTATGTGATTTAGAGCCTTGGAGGAAAATTCACAAAAAATTTAGGGATGGATTAATTTTCCTTTTGAAGGACATTTTGGAAAGAGGAAAGAACGACCTTCAATCCTCTGCAAACGCCACCGTCATATGTCAATGGGTAACGAAACCCTATTGGTTTAAATAATGGTGTTAAATTAAAGTCATTAGGAAGGACACTGATGGTGAGAATTCAAACCCAATCAGTGGTATCGACGACCTCAACCTTCAGCTACGTCGAATATAAAACTAAAAAACATTGCACAAAACCTAACAAAGATATACAAAAAAGAAAACTGTCTGGTTTTTTATGGGCCCACCTTTTAAATGTGTACAGTCAGGAGCAAACACAAGGTCACAGTTGTCATACAAAAACTGCCTCTGGACAATGATAATAAATACAGAAAGTAATTCAGTCATATCTTATGTCTCTAGCCATAGATATACACACTAATATTTGCAATTTATTATTCTCGCTCTAAACTTTTGAAAATTCTTGTGCAAGTAAAGTGGCAGTAAAATCGAAAAGATAGGCTACGAAGACCTCCAGATTCCATATCAGCATCCGAGAAGTAATTTTTCATCGATTTCCCTCCCATCACTTTTTCACTGTCCATGAAGTGGGTGAATAATGCACAAAGCAATTTTAATTATAAATTTATGCCCGCTTTAAGCCTGGGACTTTTTTGATTAGATCGGGGCCAATTTTTCTTCCCGAATTAAGAAAGTTGCATAGTGGATGAGGCCCATTCAATTAGTTTTACTTTTTTATTACCGTCTAATAGAGATCCTTAATAAATAAAGGATCACCATTGACGTCCGGGAAAATTTTGCGCGTTTCCTGAGAATAATAACAATTAATATTCATTGTAGAAAACCGCACGTGTGCTTTTTTCATGTGTAAATTTCTGCGGTTCGTATCGTGAAATAAAATAAATTATCCAGTGAATTAATCAGTATTCCAAAGAGCAACGGGCATGGCCAACAGAACATTCCTAAAAATAATGGCCAAACTACACGTATAATATGTAGATACAGAAAGTAATTAAAAGAATTTAATGTTCCAAATATAAAATTCACCCCCTACGGCAGCGGATCCCTTTCCACTCATAATCTATCCTTTTTTATTTACATCACGTGGGATGTATTTTTCGTCTTTATTTCCCCGGTCTGTAAATAAGTGTAATTTTCGGTACCTAACTTTCCCAGCGATTTTTAATAAATATGTTTGGAAGTTTCAATTAAATCCCGACCCCCTTTGACATCGGCTTACACGCCACCGATACGATCCCAGGCGGCTATGAAATTTCTTTTTCCAATTTAATAAAGCCGCGGAACAATGTTAGCAAATAATTAATAAAACGGGGGATGTATCGCATCGATTTAATTTTTTTACGAGTCTTCAGGTTGGAAATAATATCCTCCTCAAACCGTGCATCCTTGACTCTATTAATAAGTTACCACATGTGGTGATGTCTCCCTTTTTAAGGGTCCCTCGCTTGGATTTATGGACCAATTACGATATTTGTAAAAAAGGGCAAAAAGAAGACTCAATAAGAATCCACTAACAAGGCCCTCATCAATCCCGTTCACTCGATAAACCCTTTATGCGATCGCTCTATTGAACACATCGACGACTAACAAGCTGCTTCAGGATTTTTCTTCAAATCTACAGACGAAGTTTATTATTGGTAATAACACAAGGCGGATGCCTAGATCCACTTATCGTGTGCGTGTGAATGTTGTCTCGCCACTGTTAATGCTCAAAAGGACGTCGTTATCGGTCCATGCCATTAAGGAACATCTAAGAGGGCCTGGGCCATCACCGAACGGACATTACGTGGTCCAAATTATAACTTACGGCCCTTCATATCGGCTTATTACACGAGGGGAGAACAACAAATACAGAAGCGTCATAAATTGATGAATCACAATAATTACCGACCATCAGATAGAGAGAAGACTTGGTAGCTGTGCTTCTAAGGTTTCAAACTGGGTCACGTAAAAAAATGTTTCTTCATTTTGTTTAATAAAATTGTTGAACTTGGAATAAAACTAGAAGCCGTTTTCCAAATATGAATTTCAGAAGAATCTTGTTCCACAAAAATTACTTACTGTTTAGGACTTCAGCTAGAAAATAAATTAACACAAAATATGGGTCAAAGAAAAATAACAGCTTTGGGTAGCACTGCAAATTCATCAATTAAGTACGTTCAAACATTAAAGATTCTAATCTTCGGGGTTTTTTTACGACGAAGGTCAAAAACAATTCAAAAGCCTACAAAAGAAACTGTCTAGGCTTGGACAGTTTCCTTCATTTGCTCATCAATCTAACTTGCCATCCTTTTCTTTTCATCTTGGAGTCTCCAATTTTTTATTCAGAGTTCCTAAAAAGAGAAATTAATCTGCTTTCAAAAGATCACAAATTCCATCCTACTCCTCCCACCTCAACCAACAACACCCAATTACCAGCAGCTGAAACTGAAACCATCACTCAGGTATTTCCTCCTCAAATCCAGTCCGTTATCATTTCCTTGCTTTCTTCAACCATACAAAAAATCTCACTCAAAACTGTTTAAGGAATTCTTAAAGAATGTTCGTAACAAGTGGGAAAAATATATCATTTTCTTACACACGTAAGGAAATAATGCATTCCCTCACGTGATTTTTCATAATCCCTATCGAAAAATTCAAAAACTATATTTGGCGAGGCATTGATTTATGTTGGTTCTTAACCTTAACCTGCATAAAAGCTCTAGTCATGCGGATCGTGGTATTCGAAAAAATTTAAAGGAATTTTCTTTAGGTTAATTACTTTTCCAACTAGTGCGGAAATGAATTAACTTTTCGCACTAGTGCGCAAATATGATGCATTTCCTAACTGAAAGAAACGTCTACGCTGACAAAGTCAAGAATTACATTAATTCTGATTCTCTAAACTCAAAGCTAACTCCACCAATAAGTTCCTAAATTGAGTGAAAGATGAGTTCTGTGGGTGCACTCGTTGACAGATTTGATCATCTGAAGCCCTAAAACGTTTTAAAATTTCAAAGTTCTTTCTCCTTATGAGCCCTTCAACTTCTTTCTTGTATCGCCTCCCTAAAATTGACAAACAAGATTTTTAGGCAAAAAAATCGAAATTATGTAAAGACTGATTGATTATGCTGAAATTTGATACATTGAGATTGTGTGACCTGCTGAAGAGGTAAAAGGCTTTTGAAAGCAATTGGTCCAATTGAAGGGATATTAGCCTTGAAAGGAAGATGTTTTGTCAAATGTGGTTGGCGTGTTAGTCACGTGATTGGAAGGTTCCAGCTGCCCATTTTTTTAAAGAAAACATTCTAATATTCAATTAATCACCTATCTAAAATTATTGAACTACCTAAATCAGATATTATAAGTACTTAGTAAAGAAAAAGAATAGGTACTTATAGGTAGGTATACTTAAGTACTTCATAATTAATTTTGTATTTTGTAGATAAGCAAACTTCCGAGTAAATTTTTATTGTTAATATTAAACAATAAAGAAATATATTAGATAAAGAATCATGTTAATTATAATTGAATGATTAATCGCATTGATAAATAAGGTATATAAACCTCAGTACAAGAACTAATTCTTTAGAAATAAGTTAGATTGAAGGTGTAATGATGATCCTAAATATTACTACAATCTTTTTAACTCTCCTACTGGAGAGCTTCGTTTTCTGCCAAGAAGGTGAGTGATTACTTTTTGAGTAACACTATAGTTACATTCTTTTTTCGTAGGTTACTATTTGAAACGTTACCTCGGTAAAGTTCCAGAAGATGCTGTCAATGCTACTTCAGATCACGAACTGTACATAGGAGTTGGACCTTACGCTGGGGAAGGCAATCACGTTGGTGAAATTTTCGATGGTGATTCTTCTATTTTGATAGGACTCTCTACAGGTTCTGTTAAAGAAGTGGATGAATATATTTTTGTTAGTGCCTTGTCAAACGCTAGTTCTTATTTATTAAAATTATTTTCTTTTAGATTTTATGCGGTGCCAAAACCGCTTCGTTTGATTGGGTACCAGCCAATTACACAACTTTAAAGTCTATCGCAGATAAAGTGGATGTGGCTTACGAAGCCTTTCCAGGATTGAATTTGGATTATGGTACGACTTATATTGGAAGAGGCATAGTTGATGGTGTCTATAGAGTTGGAAAAGTCCCGGGGTATAATTCAAGGCCTTCAAACAATAGGCTTTATATATGTGAATCCCCTCAGCAGAAAGAAATTAAGATTGATAACTATGAAATTCTAGTCTATCACTGTAAGTACTCATTCTCCTCTAACGTTCAGTTGACACAAACAACCTAGCAACTAGCACGTTAACTATAATTTAGAAAAAATTGTATATTTTTAAACGTCAACGAGTTTTAGTAGCTTCTAGAGTAACCAGAAATGTTTTTACTCTTTACAGAAATCCTTGTATATCTGGGACATTCCTCAGCCCTGGAAGTCGAATTTGGTTGATTGCAAGTGTTAAGATCCGCAATTTATTGTTATTGTACCTATTTATGATATAATAAATATTTTATTATTACCTATTATAATAGTTTTTCTTAACGCTAATTCCAAAAAGAAATCTGAGGGCCCAGGGCCGTTTGCACCGACGTTACCTATCACTTAAGTCCAACTTAAAAATAAGAGTGACAGTTTTCTTATATCACAAACGTCATTCTTGTCAGTTTAAGCCCGGCACAAACTTCACAATTTTAATCTATTTTGTCATTCCTCTGTGACCATTTTTTTTCAAATGGATCTGAAAAGTAGATTTTCTTAGAAATAAAATGGTATAAAATTCGAAAGGTTAAAATGAAACGTGTAAAGATTAGGGAATTAAGTTCTTTTTTTTCTATTTTTGCACTAAAACATACACATATGTATTTATGTACAGGGTCTTTTTTATTATTGTCTCACTTTTAAATTGGAATATCTACTTTATTACTTGAGATATTCGCCTGAACTAAAAACAGGGTAGTAGACTGTACTCCCAAGTTTTGTTCTGGACCTTACTCTTAAAGATCACCGTCGGATCTTAAGCGCTGTGCATGCAACTTGATTTTTTTTAAATGGGACACCCGGTATATTTTTGCAGGAATCGATAGAAAAAAAAATCTGATTTCTTTGATAGGGTAGGTAGTCTGGGGTTGAGAGTTTTCAAGAAAAAAAATCCTAATCTAAGAGAAATGCCCGAATGAAAATGGCAATCATGTTGAAATTTTTTATTTGCAGTGTTTTAAGGTGAATAATAAATTAGTTAAAACTATCAATAGTAACAAAGTAAGTAATTTATTAAGTAGTTCAGGATTTTTTTTCTCCAAAACTGTCAACCGCAGATATCAACTACTCTATATCAATGAAATCAGAACAACATTCTCTATCGATTCGTGCAAAAATATACTTAAGATCCGGTTTTTAATTCAGAAGAATATTTCATGTAGTAAAGGAGATATTCCAATTTAAAAGTGGGGCTATTATAAAAAAACTATACAACTATTGATGAAAGTATAAGTTTTTTCATGAGACTGAAGTTTGAAGCGGATCAACCACGCGCAAATAAAAAAAAATACTTTCATTACGTGTTGTGCACGTAATTTTTGTATAAATTCATCTCCCTTATTCGCAAAAAAGTGAAAAAAAATACGTATTTTAACGAGACGACATCGAATTTTTGTTTCTCTAATCTCTTTTTTAGATCACTTGGACGCAAAGGATTAGCAATCAGGACATTCTACAGTCAATATCAATAATCGAGTCTGCAGCCTGATTAAATTTACGAGATTAAGCATATTTTACGAGTCTGTGACAAAGCTTGCCACAATAATATCGAAAATTTACGACATTCCGATTGACTGGAAAGCTACTTATCTCCAATGATAAATAATTATTAAGGAAGGCGCATTGAAAGCTACCAGTGGTGAGCGTCCCAGCGAGTGGGTACACGTATGTGTATGTATATTAAGCATTTTTTTTTCTTTTTCCATCGAACGCTAATGCTTCCGAATGGCTGACTGTGTTATAATAACAAAATACTAATCTTAATAAATGATCGTGAGCGTCGTAAAATCAGGTAGCTGAGGGAGTATAATAAACATCCTGTCTTTTGTGGCAACGTCAACATTAAATATTATTATTGAAAGTCACGGTGATGGTTTTAGAATCGAACCACTTAATCGGTCAAGCCCTCGCGGTCCTTCTTCGGGGGCAGGAAACTGAACGAAGCCGATAATTATTATTCGTTTTATAAATGTTTACAAGATAGGGGTACGTTTCGTAAACAGGACGGCGTCGCAGACGCGGATTTATATCTGTTTTGAGAGATCTGTATCGGAGAGATCATAAAACGACGACCACCCAGAGTACTCGAACATTTTTACAACCAACAAAAAAACTCAATAATTAAAGGCCATGTGCGAAGCAGATCCCGCCGGTTCACATGCCGGATTTTCCGATCGATCGCGTGACTGATGATGCATCGTTAATCCGACGAAACGTTAGCGAATTAGTCGAGATTAGTACGGTCCTGTCGAAACTTTTAAGCGAATTAAACCTTGACAGGTATTGATGAAGGGGAATTCTTGCGTTGGATTCCGCGGCTGCACCCAGGAATGTTCGGCTTTTCTGTCGGTAAAGGGCCAATCTACATTGTCGACATCAATTTGCGCTTCAATTTCCCGAAAACTATATTCCTTCCATCAATCAGTCGGGGGTTTATAGCCGTGAGATTATTTCAAGACGTGATGTGCTTCGTTGTGTTTTTATTAAGCCGAAGCTAAGACGGACCTTAGTGACACCTTTGGAGTTTTAGTACATTTTAGTGGCCTCGCACTAGCTCACATTTTATTTGTTTTAGATGGGTGAAACGTATTAGCGGAATGTACATATTGCCGTTTACGGTATGATTTTTTCTTGTATTGAAGGTTTACTTCTAATAAAAAGACAGTAAAATACTTTTGTTTCCTGGCGAAATTGCTGACAAAGTATCACGGGATTTCAGGGTAGAGACAATAAAATCTTCGACCAGGAATCATCTCAGCCTCGCCTGCATTAGCGGATCACGTGATGGAACGACGTTTCTTATTTCTTTCTGGTAAAATTTTCCATATTCATCCCTAGATTAACATCCTTTTACCTTTACTTACATGCATCGGGTTGTAAAGTTCCTTGGCAAGTCAAGGAGGAAGTTATGCAACATAAAATACACCATGGAGAACTCACCTATACAATAAATACATACAGGTTTAGTACAAAGTCCCTGGACAGTCAGTTATCTCCGTTATTTCTTAAGATTTTACTTTGAAACTTGGTACTCAGGCACAATTAAATACGTGGAATTCAAAACTGTTTTTAAAATTTTTCTTGGACTTCCGGTCAAACCGGAAGTGATCCTAAAAATCGATTTTTAAATGGAATCATACTTTTTTCTTAACGAATTCGGAATCTACGATTTTTTTAACGTTAAAAACATGTATCTTACTTGACCAGAACTCAAGTCTGGATTTTCAAAAATAACGAAGAAATCGGTCAAAAAGCAAGATTTTTCAAAACCGCAAGTACACGTCAACCTCATTTTCTTAAAGCAAATTTAACCGGCCAATTACATTTTTTTAAATTCTTTTTTCTATTTTCGCTGATTGTGAACATTTAATAAATTTCAAAAAAGTAACAACAAATAAAACGAAATGTAATTGCGCAGTTGAATTTGTATTTAAAAAATAAGGTTGACGTGTACTTACGGTTTTGAAAAATCTTACTTTTTGACCGATTTCTTCGATGTTTTTAAAAATCCAGGGTGGCCGCGACTTGACTTTTGGTCAAGTATGATACATACATACATCTTTAAAAAATTCGTAGATTTCGAATCCGTTGAGAAAAAAGTATGATTCCATTTAAAAAAACAATTTTTAGGGTCACTTCCGGTTTAACCGAAAGTCCAAGAAAATTCTTAAAAACAGTTTTCAGCTCCCTGTATTTAATTGTGCCTGGGTACTATGTTTCAAAGTAGAATTTTCAGAAATGACGAAGATAACTGACCGTTCCGGGACTTTGTACTAACCCTGTATATCGATTGACGCCCAAATACTGATTGATACCGACTTTAAAAAAATCCGGCGCTCTGAAACTTATTTCACCATAAATCAAGAGTGGCAACATTAACAATTAAAATTTTTTTCCACAAAACATAAATTATTTCACCAAATCTGCCTATTTTTAAACCCTGCACAATCGCCAATTAGCATAATTATGCATACGTTAATATGCATCTTTTCTCGCTCCAAAGTCTCTCATAATTATTATTTATCACCGTAACCGCACATAAAGAACTATAATTAAATTAATAAACTCCAAGATCGGTTTGAAATAATTCTGTTGTCTGTGCCGCATGTTATCAGAATCAGCTAATATCGGTGGTCAAAGTCACTCGAGAGAAAAAGAGGGTTGCTTGCAGAAATCTAGAAGTTTTTATAAAGGTCCCCAGAAAGTTTACGATAAAAATTCAGGAGCAGTGGGGGATCCACCTCGTCGAACAACACCCTTGGCCAATCTTAAATATTTCAAAGGACGCGCTTTAAAAAAGGTGAGCTCCCTCACAAAGGACTGGCGTTCACAACTTTCGGGATAACTTTACAAGTTGTTTATAAGAACTTGGACCTAAAAATGTCCCACCTGTTGCCAGTCGGGGTGAATTTATGTCGATCGACCTCCATTCAAGCCGATATTTATCGGAATTTGATTTTGAACACTTCTTCGAAACTGACCCGCGGAGTTCTCACGACGATTTCTATTATAGATATTTTTATTGTCTGGAATTAACTCAGGCGGAGGTATTCGGATGAATTGGGATTGATTGAATTGTTCGACGTGTTTCCACTTTGAAGGACATTTTAGCAAAAAGCTACAGGTACCGACCGAAATAAATTAGCAGGTTGGATTGCTGATTTTTCACATCGGGCTGTCAAAATATTTTCTCAGCTCGCATCAGGAAACAACGGGTAATTATTTTCACACGCTTTGGAAATATTTAACTCGCGCTTGGTTGGAAAATTTGATCTTGGAGATACGGGCTGCAGTGGTTCGTTGATGAGCGTTGTTCATTCTCAGGAAGCTCTATTAAAAATTGAAACCTCTAAAAACTATGCAAATGTATCTGTGACGTATCTATTTCTTATACATCTGTATTCCATGATCAAAAATATCGCCCATCTGCTTAAAATGCAGCTCTAAATACATAAATAAAACAATGACTACGAATTAATCAACAAAGTAGACTGCTAAAAAAATAACTATCAATTTGATGAAATCTAACTAACTAATCGACGACGTATCCACAAACCGAGCGGCTATTGAAAACCCATCAAGTTTTTTCAATGCAACCTGTTGAATGCCTTCGATTGGATATCAAACGGGCCCTGGAAGCCATCCAATCGCCGCAATTTCGACAAAGCCGACGCTCTAAAAACGAGCAAACGAAATTTTCCACTATTCTATGCAAATCAATTTCGGTAAAAACAATTATTTATTGTTGGTTTAAAATGTAAACCCACTGAACCGATTATCAAATTAACATTTCTTCTTCCCTCACCTTATTAACCATTCCGGAAGTCGGGCTTGATATATATCGAATAATACGGAATAATTATACAGTGGATTTGCTTCGATGTGCATTGAGCATGAGAAAAGATTATTTAAGCAATCGTTAAGTCCCCTGTGTTTCAGCGAGGAAAATATATGGAAAGAGTTTTATTTCTTTCCTCAATTGGTTATCAGGGGAGGTCTCATCGTCTGGGGAAACACCGAATCAAATCGACAAGCTTCTGTTTGTCGAAATTATTGTACAATTTTGTGTCGTGTAATACTCGGGTTGTGCAGATCGCGAGACCGTTATAGTCGCTTGGATGTGCGCAGTATATTTTCGTACTTACCTTTTCCTTAAAAGTCTATATGTGGGCCTTTAATGTTGCTTAGCGAGGCGTTATGCTCCGATTTAAAGGAGATTTAATTTATATTTTTTGAAACAAATTTCCAAATCCTTGATATTGTTGGTACATGCAGAAAGGGGACACGTAAAAGTCATAAAATTCTATAAATTTACTGCCTATCTACTCTCCATTACTTAGTAGTAGAGAATACAGATATGATACATGATATGATAAGCATCTCTTGCAGTCTATTCAGTTAAATCCTCTCGGTACAGAAAGGACCCTATGTGTATTTTTGCAATTTTTCTCAAAGTTCTTTTGAAATTTCGAACTCGTTTTCTTTGCCTAAAAAAATGTCGACTTGAGAGGTGAGATAACAAAGCCTGTTAATTACCAAATCATATCGTCTGAAACTTTAAAAATGAATTAATTTGGTTGAGAGATCCAAAATATTGCTTTACCAATATTACAATTGGCTCATGTTACAATCATCACCGGTCTCTCCCACCTTTAGCGAAGTGGTTGTTACTTCTGCTCATTCTTCTCAAAAGTTTTTGGATTTTCTTATAATTTTATCCAGGACCGGATTAAACAATAGTGGCCGGGGGGCTGATCAATATGGGGAGGCCCTTTGGTTGTGGGCTAGCTAGCGTGTGGTGCATATTTCGTACTGTCAGGAGGCTCTGAAAAGACTAACTGCCATTAATTTTTCACGAGAAAAACCGAAAATGCCAATTTCAGCAAGAGGTATACACTGGAAGGTGATTTTCTTCTAAACCGTTAGCTACATAAAGTGTGACCCATCTTGCTTCCTCAAATTTGAGGGAGAATCAATTCGCGTAAACTTCGAACTTCTAAGAGCCACTCACTTCGAGAAAAATAGATTTTCATTGGTTTAAAACTTCAAAATTCAATAAAATCAATAAATCATGGCAAGTTTTAATTAAAACCGGATTTTGTATTATAAGAGATGCTAGTAAAACCATTGCCACCAGTTTTTCTAAGGAAAAACCTTAAAACGCCGCAATTCAGTAGAAACTACACATTTTTGCATTTTCTAAAAGTTTTTTGCGACCCATCTTATTTCCCCAAATTTGAAGGAGAATCGTGTGGTGCAAATTTCAAGCTTCTAGGACTCACACACTTCGAGAAAAATAAGCTTTCTTTCATTTAAAATTCCAAAATAAAATAAAACTAATAAAAATTGCATTTTGTATTATCAAAGGCTCTAGTAAAACCAATTTTCAGCAATTTTTTTGATAAAAACTTTAAAACGCGAAATCCACTAGAAAGTGTACATTTTGTAAAAGTTTTTGCGACCGCAAGTGTGACCTATCTTATTTCCTCAAATTTGAAGGAGAATCGGTCGGTGCAAATTTTAAACTTCTAGGGCTCAGACATTTCGAGAAAAGTAGCTTTTCTTTAATTTAAAGTTCCAAAATAGAACAAAACTAATAAATATGGGAAAGTTTTAATCAAAATGGCATTTTGTATTATCAAAGGCTCTAGTGAAACCAACTGCCAGCAATTTTCCTGATATAAACTTTAAAACACGAAATTCACTAGAGAGCATAAATTTTGTAAAGGTTTTTTGCGACCGCAAGTGTGACCAATCTTATTTCCTCTTTGAAGGAGAATCGTTTCTTGCAAATTTCAGATTTCTAGGACTCGAAACACTTTGAGTAAAGGCGGTAACGGTATAATAGTGTATAATACATCATAAAACACAACAGTAAGTACTTAGTTGTTTTGTTGTTAGGAATATTTTTTGCAATAATTACTGAATTACAAAATTGCGGGGCTCCTACTAGTCGGGGCCCCGGGCTCCAAGTTGGGGGACCGGAGGCTGCAGCCCCCCTAGCCCCCTCTTAATCCGGATACGATTTTATCAGATGCCTCTTCAGTATTGCTAAAATTGGTGGATGCGCCGAGGCAACTCTGCTGTATCGGATGTCGCAAAACTCGTGAACAATCGAGTGCATTCACCGCTCTGTGACTTCCTACAGAGCCATAAAAACGTGAAAAAATTAAAGGGGCATGAGTTCCACTACCTATAATAATCAGCATCGTGTAGATCTAATGTAGATAGTAATTTATGAGGCTGAAATATGTAACATACATGTTAGACCACGATCCTAAACCGGTGTGTAAACAAAGGAATATTATTTTGAACAGTAATTAACTGTTTTCTCAGTCGTTCTAAGCGTAATTATCCGAACTACTTAAAATTTAAAGAGCAACTACAGTAAAGAATCTGATTAAGATAATCGCCTGAACTCGATGTAAATTATGCGAGTACCCATTACAGGATTTCGTGACGGTGTCATTGACAAATAGGATGAAAAATTGCACGTGTAATTGACGCCTGGTGTCGATTTATCGCTCGAATTGACTCGTTAAAGCTGTGTTTATGAATCGGGATATAATAGTCACTTGAAAATTGAAACATGGTGGTTGAAGTTTTGATTTCGAGGGTGGTTTGGGTGCTTCACTCGCGATCTGATTCGCGCTGAAACTGTTTTCCGCGTTATTTATTGTTTGTTCAGCGGTATCGCTATCTGGAACAGATATTTGTCGTTGACTGGCAATTGATTCTAGTTTATTTTATTGCTTTCTGGTGAATATTCACTCGTATTTCAAATCGCTGAAATATGTTCACCCTTATAAGAAACTAGCGGTAAATCAGACGACAAACAAGGCGGCAGCACATTAGCGGCAAAACATTATTTCGAAGCTCGCCTAACTTTGTAATACCACATCAGAGTGGCCATAATGCAGTATTGGTCTTCATATTTCCTACTTATATAACATCCCCAGTATTTATAGCCATAACGTTTCGGTCGCATTTGGCCAATAATGGACTTCCCTTTGATTTCTGACCGATAATAAGATCAAAAATGCGATGGTTTATCTCCGGCGGAAATCACGTGTTTGTGTGTTCTTACGGCGCCCCCACAAGTAGACAGATGTTTATGGATATGGATTATTAGCATAGTATAACGGCAAACTATAAATAAAGACATTAAATGAACAGATGATCCGGCACTCGTCAAATTAACAGTTCCTACAGATTTATTGAGGAATATTGGATCGTAAAACTGCAGAAATGTAAATTTTCTTAAGTAAACAAATGTCATCTCCTTGATTCCTAAGACACGGTTTTACAACGCCGGCTTCAATTTTATTAGCGACATTACTTCCGACGAAGTAGACACATATCATGCTTAATAACAGCAGTAGTTTTATGTTGGATGCTTTTGATCGAGAAATTTCAAGAAAAACCATTGCATTGTCGCTCATGGGTCAAATTTTTCCAACGAGAGAAAATTAAAAGATTTATTTTTGAAAGTAGTTAATTGATTTATTAGCGCCTTAAACAACTGTTTTAAGTTAGAGATATTTGGTGGATGAATTTTTCACAAAAATCTGATGGCGGTATTTTAGCAGGCAGTGTTTGAAGAGTTCTATGCTCGCATCTAGGCAACCAGAAATTCACTGCTTCCAATAACATTATTTTTCGAAAGCTTGAAAATAACCTCGACGCTATCCCAATAAACACCGAAGCGTCTAAAAAGCTTTAAAGATTTAAGATTATTTTCATAAATTTATTAACATTTAGTTATAGTCCAGTCATTATAGAAAAAAATCCGTATGAAGTTCGGAAAAATTATCAGAGGGCCGAATTTTTGTACACAGTTCCTTTGATAGTCCTAAATGAAATGCTAAAAGTCCCCTAGAATCCGAGTTCGGCTTCCGATGATATGCGGCCAAGAAGTGTTAAAATGCTTTTCAACAAATATCTCCTAAAATATGGGTTTTTGGAAAAAAGAGGTGGTATACAAAATTGAAACCCGTCTCATGCTCTACAAAATAGTTGCTATTCTCATTTTTCGAAGAGTCAACGGTGTGGCCGTAACGCGAAGCAAAAGGAATGCGCGACGCAAGTCTGGGTCTGCGCGCGTTGCGTAATTTTTTAGTACAAATGTTGTTTGGTGATTTTCATTGTTTTAACCTCCCCAAACCCAACACAATTTAAAAAAAATGGGAGGTTACTGCAATCACTAAAATTTTCGAATTCGAGATGAGACCGGATCTATGCGTTTTGAGGTCTCAGGAACCCAAAAAAGTGGTTTTTAAAATGTGTCTGTGTGTATGTTCGTACGTACGTACGTTCGTACGTTCGTACGTACGTTTGTAAACACGCCACAGCCAAAACTACTAGACCGATTTGGCTGAAATTTGGTATGTGGGCATCTAACAACCTAACTTAGATCTGAAAAGCTTTTGGAGCCAATCGTGCCGCCGGAAATGCCCTTTTGGCACATCAACTTTTAAATTTTAAATGCAAACCCCCATTTTTCACTTCACCATAAGAAAGGCCTTCAAATTCTGCTTCTAAAAATGCATGCACTCTTAGTGCCTTTTTGACAAAAATTGAAATATTCGGGATTGTTAACGTACTTTAAAAACACGATACAGCCGAAACCTCTGGACCGACTTTGCTGAAATTTTGTACATGGAGACTGTATTATACATCCAAGGGCTAAAAAATGTTTGGAGGCAATCGACCCACGGAAAGTGCCGTTTTGGCACATCAATTTTCTATTTTAAATATACTCTAATTTTACCACCCTAAACATTTTTTTTTCAAATTTATGGTCAGCATCAGGAAGGTCTTCAAATACTTGTTCTAAATAAGATAAAATTCATTCGCATTTACTGTCCTTTGACTGTTTGGTACATTGTCGAACAAAACATAACAAATTTTCTGTTGAACTGACTACTATCTACCCAGAATATAAAGATCCACGCGATGGGGAGGTTCCAGCCGCTTCTCTGCTGCATTTTTTAAAATAATGTTTCATTAATATATCACCTCTTTTGTTAAAAACTCAATGCTTTAAAAGATATTTGTTGAAATGCAGTTTTTAACACTTTGTTGGCGACATATCACCTGAAGCGGCACTGGGATTTTAGGGGACCTTTAGTATTTCATTTAGAACTATAATGGGAACCTTTGTGCAAAATTTCAGCCCCCTGAGGAGTTTTCCTAAAAAAATGCGGCGCAGAAGCCTACTTTAAGGGCATTATAGACCAACTTCTCCACTTTACAGGTATATTTGTGCATGGGATATATTCAAAAATAAGCTGCTCGCTGTCTAAGATAAAACTGTGAAGTGTTTAGTACCGTGAACTGGCTTAGAAGCGCATTTGATGAAAATTTCCATGTAAAATCAAAAAGTGACAATAGTAACTAGACAAAGTGTAAAAAAATTAAAATGCCTACCCCATTTCACGTTCTTAGTTGCATATTAAAGAAATATAAAAAAACAATGAAAATCATTAAACAACATTTGTACTATACTCTGTCCGGGATCCACACGACCGACACGGACAGACCATAAAAAATAACCCGACGCGCGCAGACTTGCGCCGCGCATTCTTTTTGCTTCGCGTTTGCTTCTACGAAAAAAGTGAATAGCAACTTTTTTGTAGAGCATTAGACGGGCTTCAGTTTTGTATACCACTTCTTTTGTCCAAAAGCCAATATTTTGGGAAATATTTGTTGAAAAACATTTTTAACACTTCTTGGTGGCATATCATCGGAAGCCGAATACGGATTCTAGGGCCTTTCATTTAAGACTACATATCAAAGAACGACGTGTGTACAAAAATTCAGCCCTCTGATCATTTTTCCGAAGTAAAATTCTATAATCACTGGACTATTACCCTAAAAGGTCGAAAATAGTATGAATCATTATTTAGCAGATGTTAATTTACTTTTAAACACCATAAGTCTCTTAGAAGTTCCACAAAACCGATTTAAAGTTTCCTGGTTTCTTAAACATGAAGATATGGCGCATCCACCAATTTTAAAATTTATTTATAACTTAACCCTATACTAATCAGATATAAAGTATTGGGGATTAAAATTAGGTTGAGAGACATTTTGAATGCATTTGGCTTGAGAAACGGAAGTTTGAGTAATGCAGACGAAGAGCAACATTGAAGAATTAGGTATATCAATCCCAAAATACTTGATCTTCATCAGCGCCAGCAGTAGCTAATAACGATAGGAAAAAATCGTCCACAAACCTGTTCAAGAATATCTATTACCGTGGAATTTACGTGTCTGGAAGTTATTTTAAGAGATCGGTTATGAGCACAGCACGGACATGCTGTCTACTTGAATTTATTTTATTCCCTGGTTAAAATACGAACGATCCAAACCTCCTTTGATAATCCGCATAAATTAACCACTACGACGTGTTAAATCAACGAAAATTTGCCATCACCGGATCGAGTCTAATCATCTAATTAATTTACAGCTGAGGATGGCTTTCGTCCATCTATGGCCAGCGTCGATGTAAAGATAAAATCCTGAAATAACCAGGCGCGTTAAGAGGCGGTTGTATAAAATGAAAGAATGTTGTCGAATCAATGTCTTAAAACTTTTATCAACTATTAACACGGCCATAACTCGCCGACATTTATAGTTATGATTTCTTGAAAATTCTGATTGAATTAAACGTCTTAATGGTTTGTTTTATCATTTTTTCACAATTATGATCCAAATAAAGCAAATTGAATAAAAATTTCGGTCGATCGTATCTCAACGGCATTCTAGGAAAATAAAATAATAAAACTGCTTGTCCAGGTCAAGGAGTGGCTCTGCTACAAATTGTGGTACCACCAAGTCTTGTGTTGGACCACAACCTCTTTTACATACGCAAATCCATCTTAAACATGATGACAGTATTTGTTAGTTTTATTATTTTAGTTTAACAATTGTATTCGAAAAAAGCGCTTAATATCCCCATAAATTCTCATTATAATGTCTAAATTTATGGTGGAGCACTTTGGACCATATGGTTTTGATTTAATATGCTATAAGGAGGTATATTTATAAACGTCATGTCTATGTCTAGTTAAAGGTAGTCGCTTTGTTGTGATCGACAATGATTATCGTTAATTAAAGACTCAATGTCATCTAATTTAATGCCAAAAATATAACGTTGAATAGGACGAATTAGCGATGTCAACAAGATGCCAGTTAATTGTAAATTACCATACTCGAATGATCACTGATTGCCTATATAAGAGCGATGTATCAGAAATGACCCTATAAATAACGGTTAATCTCAAAGTCAAAGGGCCCGTGCTTTTCCTCTTCCTCTGGCGTGTCTTTTAATCTTATAATTTCTGGGATCCGACGGGATTATTTGCTCTTTACTGCAATCACTGACTCGGGAGACCTTCCATGGGTTCTCCCTGCGATGCTTTTAATACCGAGACGATTTTGTCCTTTGGCTTTGATTGAATGAAACGAATGGTTCATTTATTTTTTTCTCATCCTAGAATGTTCATCTTAGTAACAATAATTCTCGATCTATCGATATTTTTCAGTTTCCAGGCACTTTTTTCTGTTTTTTTTAACGTCGAAATCACGTTAAGGCGGTTGACGTTACTGGTTGAAAAAATCACGTTGAATTTTTGGTGATTCTTGGCGTCTTCGTAAATATGACGTTTTTTGGAAGTTGAAACTTATTCGTTAAAATAACGTCGATTTAATAAATAACATAGAAAACACGTTGAAAATGCGTTAACAACTATAGGTCAGTGTAATTTTGGACGTTGCATAAACGTAATAATGTGAACGTGTTTTAGTCGTGCCTAAAATGACGTCCAAATGACGACTTATGTATAACCAACGAAGACGTTTGCACGTCGAACAGACGTTACATTTATATCTTTATATTTGCGTTTTTACATAGACGTCTTAACGAAGTGTTGAAATGGTCATGACGTTCAACGTTAAATAAATGTGCAATTTTTGACGTTATATTTACGTTACAATATGAACGTGTTTCATTTAATGACTAAAATGACGTCCAAATCACGATTTATTATCCAACGGAGAATTTTGCACGTAGAACAAACGTTGCATTTATAACGTTATATTTGAGTTTTTACATAGACGTCTTAAAGACGTGCTGAAATGGTCATGCCATTCAACATTAAATAAATGTGTAATTTTTGACGTTATATGCACGTTACATTATGTGTTTTAGTCGTGGTTAAAATGACGTCCAAATCATGTTTTATATATAACCAACAGAGACTTTTGCACGTCAAACAAACGTTGCATTTATAACGTTCTATTTGAGTTTTTATGTTTTACGTCTTAAAGACGTGCTGAAGTGGTCATGACGTCCAACATTAAATAAATTGCAGTTTTTAACGCTATAGGCACGTTGAATAAACGTTGTATTTGTAACGTTACGTACCAGTTTCCCAGAAAACGCTTTAAGGGTGGTAGGAAGTAGGAAAATTTACTTAATTCTGGTGGCAATCGGCCAATAACAGGTTCTTTTTTGGCATGTCATGTATGAAATTTGAAAGATTACCATTTGTTTCATCAGCACTTGAAAGATCTTCAAAATTCTGCTTACAAAATGCAATTAAACTTACTGCCCTTTTATGAGTAGGAATTAATAAATTTTTTGAAAAAAATCTCGAAACACTTATAAGGCCGGTTTTTCAATCGAAGGTTAACCTACGGATCTGTTGGTTATCCAATCAGATCATCAGAAAGTTTTGAAATGGACTTATTTGATTGGATAACTAACATATCTGATGGTTAACCTTCAATTGAAAAGAAAAACCTGCCCTTAGGTAGAGACTGGATAAGTAATAGGTGATAGGATTGGATCATTCACCGAGTGGAGAAGTTCCAGCCGCTTCCGTACTTGATCTTTTTTAAGTGTGGTGTTAAACGTCAAAAATACTTTGACGTGTTCTTAAGTTAATTTTGTTGGTTATTTATTATTGCACTGCCACTTTTGCAATTTCCCTTACTGCTGATATGGAGATGAAATTTGTCTTACGTAGATTCTAGACTCGAGAAAGTTGCTTTAAAAAAATTCAGAGATAAATCTGATCACTGTATTGATTAATTCGTTCAATAAAGTAGATCCTTGAGCCTTCAAACCACATTCTGTTTCTGACAAATCGATTTAATTCCATCCCATCCTCATCGCATAAAAAATGATGAAAATCGTTGACCGGTTATGATTAGTGGGCACGGTGGACTTGTATTAACGGTATAAGCCCATAAACAGAAATCTATTAATATTGTAATTCGTGTCCCATGTTATATGCAAATGTCGCATTTCGATTTCGATCTAATAGAATCGATCTATTGTTCTTATAAAGTAATAAATATATTAATATTTTAAGTCGCGTTCGTGCATATCTGTTTTAGCCATACAATACTTCATTTGAATATCGACTATCTCGAATGGAATTATTTAAATAATAAAATCGGGGGTAATAATTTTTGGGGGAAATGCGTTGTAAGCCGCCACCTGTCTAATAAACAGACAAAAGTAAACGTCTTACGCTAAAGTCAACCCATTTAGCATACCATTATCTATAATAACACACAAAATCACGGCCAGAAGTTGGTAAATTGCTAAATTGACAATATTTAATACCTCACCTTGGCATAATCTTAATACAGTTTCCAAGTTTGATAATTAGTGTTCTTAAGCTCGAGTTAGACAAACACTACACTAACGGATTTATTTTACCCTTTATTTCAACCCTTCGCTCGAACTTTCCTCGTCTAACTCCTCCAAGCGATGTAGGGCCATCTCTTTTTGTTACTAAGCGTGTCTAGGAAAACTTGCAAGTGATTTTCCGTTAATCTGTTTGCACACCTGATCGTAATTTAGTGGAGATTTTTGCAAGATGTGGTGTTTGTGTATCAGCTCTTCGGTTAAGCTGTTCTAGCCCCCCGACAATAATCTCGATCGAGATGCTTGCCGTGAATCATTAACATATAAAACATGAACAAACAATAAATAATGGAATGTATAACTGACAAATATGAGTGTCTCGATGGTAGACAATATTACATTACTTACCATGGCACCGACTAATGGCCAGCATTGTCGCTGCTACCGTATTTCCACTTGGGCGGTGCCCCCCTACTGATCAGACTTATGACCGACTTCTTCAGATACGACCCTGCATTTTTAATATTGTCATTAGATCGCTGGAGCTGTTATTAATTAGCGTCACGACCCGAAAATTATTGGTCACGACACGAGGTATACCGGTAGAGGCCATTATGGCGCACACCGGATTTATCATTCTGTGGACAATATCTTGAGACAAGCTAACTCGTGAACCCACATGTATCAACGAAAGCATTTAGTTTTATCAAGAATCAAAATAATCAAACATAATCTTCCAGTATTTTGAGCCAGATTTGCTGTTATGGTTACTTCTCCCCGCTTGTCATTTTCAATAAAACAATCGCTGCATAATTATAATAGGTATCATTTATACCTACGTCGAAGTCGCTGAAATATGTTATTGTTTGTTTTTATTAATTCACACTCAATTTAATGCAAGAAATGCCAGTAGGCGGATTCTAGCTCAACAAGCAATAAACACTCATTATTTATAATACCTACCCGTTTGATACGATGCTAATTTTAAGACTAATTTTAGTACCAACTGAGTTTCTTGTTACAAATGTACGACAAATATATCAAAGGTATTGCTAGAAAGTTGTATTGGTAGCGTACTCATTTTATTATTCTAAACATAAAAGGACGGTCATAATCTCTCTAAAAAAAGTTCGGGAAGGAGAAGAAAAAGAGGACTACCATTTTTAAATTAATGTCAAGCATGTTAACATAGCCAATTAAAATCACCGTGACATGACATCGCAAGCGCTTGGGAAATGGGAAAATAAAACTGCGCACAATTTGGAGTTGATTTAGAGTGCTCGCAGAGATTCATTTCTGTTCCAATCCTTGTAGCCCAGTAAATAAAGACCTGAATTTGGCAAATAGAAAAAAAAAATTACCGCAGTTCTGCAAATTAGCCGAATTTGTAGCTTCAACCATTCTATTGAACATACTAGAAGTCTCCTAGGATGGGGTGTCAGTTTGAGCCCCCATCAAGGCGAACAGGTACAGTTTTTGTTTAAGGGATATTATGAAAAATGGACCATAAATAGGCCCACCAGTGTTCATGAATACATTTCGATAATACTTTGTCTATGTCACAGTCTACATCTTACCTTCTTCTTACATACGAAAGGTTATTAAAGTGTAACCATGAACACTACCATAAAATACATAAAATAAGTAATAAATTACATGACAATTTTCGAAACCGGTTAAACAAAAGAGCAGTTCGATTCGGATTTACTCTAAACGATTTAGTCCACATTCCTTGAAAAACATCAATTATACCCCACACGTATCCTTTGGTTATATTGGTGGACCACATACCACTACCGATTGGCCCAAAATGCTATCTTTATTAGATATACTCCTTTGCAAATACCTCATGAAATATTGATTCTATCGAAAAAAGAAGGCAGCAGAGAAGCGGCTGGAACCTCCCCAACGCGTGGGTCTTTGATTTCCGTGACTTGTGTTTAAGATTTTAAAGTTAATATGCCTAAATGGCACTTCCCGTTAACCAATTGCTCCCAAAAGCCTTTCAGTTCTTCAACGGGTCACCTGACCTCCATGTACCAAATTTCAGACAAATCCTTCCAGTAGTTTGGGCTATAACGTGGTTTCAGTGTTATTTCAAAATTTCGATTTTTCTACCCAAAGGGTAATAAATGCGAATACATTTTATCTCATTTAAAACCAGAATTCGAAGACCCTTCTAATGGTGGCAATAAATCTTTCAAAAATTTGTTTTGGATGGGTAAATGAGAGAATAACTTTAAATTTGGAAATTGGTGTGCCAAAACGGCACTTTCCGTGGGTCGATTGAATCCAACATTTGTTCAGCTCTTCCACGTGTACTACAATCCCCATGTGCAAAATTTTAGCCAAATCGGTTCAGGGGCTTGGGCTGTACCGCGATTTTAAAGTCCGATAAAAATCTCGATATATTTAGTTTTTGGTCAAAAGGGCACTGACAGTGAATACATCTTTGGAAGCAGAATCTGAAGGCCTTTCTTACTGTGACGTGAAAAATGGGGGTTTACATTTAAAATTTAAAAGTTGATGTGCCAAAACGGCATTTCTGGTTGCACGATTGGCTCCAAAAGCTTTTCAGATCTAAGTTGGGTTATCATATGCACACGCACCAAATTTCAGCCAAATCGGTCGAGTAGTTTGGGCTGTGGCGTGTTTACGAACGAACGAACGTACGTACGTACGTACATACATACATACAGACACATTTTAAAAACCACTTTTTTGGGTTCCTGAGACCTCAAAACGTACAGATCCGGTCTTATCTCGAATTCGAAAATTTTAGTGATTGCAGTAACCTCCCTTTTTTTTTAAATGGTGAAGTGGAGTGGGGAGGTTAAAATAGCCATATAACAAATTGAAGAGCGTAAAATTCTCTAGAAAAAATTTTATATACGTTTTTTGCTGACACAAAAAATTAATCGCTAAATCGGCGGCTAAAGCAGTCCATTTGTCCAACGATACTAACTATACCGGGTGATTCAGTTTGGTATTCGCCACCCTGTAACTTTTTTATTTGAATACTTACAAAAATATATAAAACCATATATTTGTAAATCGCATGACAAACTCTATTAAATGGCGATATTAAATCGTCTCTATGATGACATCAAAATGACGATATTCAACTCCTTTTTTTTCAAATGACAAGCTGTACATTTGTTAGCGGATTCTTGTAGAATATTTTTTCCACATTCAATTACGTAAAAAAAGTTGATACTTTCACTCCAAGCAAGGGTCGTGTTTTTTAAAAATTGTAATTCATTTACCTTTAAAAACGTTGATAAGTAATAATGTTATTGTTATTAAAAAGTATAATATATGCAAAAAAAAAGAAAAAGTTATTCACAATTAAAAAAGTCTCCAATATTTCGAGAATCATAAAGTTAACAAAAACTGTGCTTCTCCACCATGATGGTAGCTCGAGCTCACACCCCATCCTTGGGGACTTTTAGTATGTTCAATAGAATTGTTTAAGCTATAATTAGTAGAACTGCAGTAATTTTTTTTTCTTCGTTGACTGGGCTATTGGGTCAAAGAAGGGCTCGCATCTGATTGATGTATACGATGTAATAAGAAAATTAGCATAGTGTCAAAAGGGCCTTGTCCATGGAACGGACGGATGTAGATCCTTCAGACAATAACCCTGAAAGTCGTTTAGAACGATTCAAATCCGTTTTTGACAAATTCGAAAAATTAAGAATTTTGACGAAAGCAAAAATAAGAATTCAACATTCTTCCAGTAGACCCATTACCCACCAAAATGAATTTGTAGCAATTCCTGATGCAAATTATTCCTTTTGCTAGTAGAGTTAGTTACCTTGACCAGAAATCATCAACTCTCCGGAGTTTTTGCGTGACGACCCGGATTATTCCAGAGTCAAGTTAAGAATATATGTGTATTTATTCCGGCGGCCGACACATCCGGATTCAAGAGCATTTAGCTAGTTTCCGGACGGAAATACCTCCGGAGCTGTGGTCTTACCCGGATTCAAATATATGCCCCTTATACTAAAACGCTCCCGACAAGATACCTCCGTATTCGTATATAAACAGTCAGCAATTATGCTATTAAGTGCTGACCTCACGAATATTACCACTGAATAAACACTCTTATTCCTACCCAGTTAACGACATCTACACCTTACCTGCACTCGTGGTTAATTTTATTACCGCATAAACTCCTCCGCGCCTACAATTTTTTTTTCAAGAAAAATAATTTCCGGCGTCGCAAAACCTGTTGATATGGTGTATAGATTTCGACATATCGCTTACTCATTGTTCGATTTTCTTGGCGTGCAACAGTTCCTATTAAATTACGATTGAAACTGAAGACTGGAAATCATACTTGACAATCGGCAGACAATGCGGAGAGGAAGTTCTCCATTTCCCATTCAATCTTCGATGTTTTTGCGTCTCGCGAATTGAAAAGTAATCACCAATCTTGAGATCCATTAGTCAAATTAAAAGTGTAAGTTGAACATCGTCTCTGACAAAAGAAGAAAAATGACACGCAGACTTCTTTTCTTTCGTTATTGATGATTCGAGGGGATATTTCGTTTTCTCGCCAACAAATTGTTCAGGACGAATGTCTGGATCTTGAAAGTCTCAATTTGTATAAAAATTTGTCATTTTCTTTACTGGGAAAGTTATTAAAATCACTCGAGAAATCGAATTGTCTCGTAAACACGCTACCGATATTTTGGGTAAAATTTGGCGTGTAGATTGGAGAATGAAGATTGTATGTCTATCGTCCACATCCTAAAACTTTTGCAGTGAATTCTCGGGAGCAGGAAAAAATTAAATTAATTTTTCCATGTTATTACCCTTATTCGATACCACAGTGGAATACTGTAACAACTCAAAAAATGCCAATAAGGTAACAACTCCAAACAAAAACGTTTTATTAAAAAAGGGAAAACATTTTCTTCAAAACGTTTATAGTAAAAGCTCAAATGGTTACGTACCATTTCCTTAAATGTGATTTGGAATTAATATCTAAACAATAATTAGTCTTTTTATTTCGTTTAAATGTGATTATCTCAAAACTATCAATTAGGGATGTTACAGTATTGCACTGTGGTATCGTCGATATGCGTCCCAAAATCTGAAACGCAGGGTACATCTTCCGGGGGCTTTTAAGACAATGTGATCCTAAGATTTTCGAGTTCTTTCACCCATTTTTATAACTAGGTAATATTACTTTACATTTTTCAAGTTTTCTATCGAATAGGGGTTACAGTATCATTACGTGCAGCTGAAGTTGACATCCATCAGAGTTTCATCCCTGAAATTTTAAAAGAGACAGAGTCAATGTCCCTTCAACGCCCTCGTACAATACAGAACAGTATTGCAAGCCCGGTTTTCTCATTATCAGTTGTTCCAACAAGCGTAAAACTGAATGGGCCCCGGTCGGTTATAAGAGGACTTCCGGGAGGATCGACGATTGGGGCACCCCCGGATAATGTCCGGTCGTTCGACGACCTTGTCCATCCTCAAATAAATTGGAATTGTTTGCGGTTTGCCCCGTTAAACATACATTGCCTGTAAGATCATTGAGATTTTTCTTTTCGGATGATCGTGCCGAATTTCGTATGGGCTTAATTGCAGGATTAAGTAATAATCTGCTGCGAAGCTAATTGAAAAGACCATATAAAACGGTAACGACTCTATCGGTTGTGTCCATTAAACCCTCTTTCGGAAAGGATCGTAAACGGCAGTAAAACGGGGAGGTAGGCTGCTTCCGGTATGGGTTATAGACAGGAGTTGATTGCCGATTTTACCAATAGACGGTCCAATGAACGCTGCTTGTTGCAGATACGGCGAGTTTACGATACGATACCAATTAGCGTTATGGCCTCAGCCTGCGATTTCTTACGTACTCTCTTCTATACCATTAACAGTAAGGCTGCCTATCATCGTAAATTGCTCTCAAACTGCAAACGTTATTCTTGCAGATCGATTTTTCGGTGAACTACCCATGCTTTAGTGACATATGCGTTGCAATTTATGTTAATTGCAGACAGTTGGTAGCGTTGCATCGCCAACCTATTGACATGTATATTAGTGGATATATGGGAATGATTCCCGGTCCCGGTTGAACAAACGGCGCGTGTCGCCCCACACAAATCACCTATGCTAATGCACAGGTCGATGCTGATTTCAGGGAAAAGTAGGAGAATGCTAATATTCGTCGTAAATCATGACTAAATAATTATGGAACATGTTCAATAATTAACTATTTGCTGGTAATTGCAGTGTCCTGCACATAACGCACATCAGTCCTGACGGCAGATGTCGTTGTCATAAGTCATGTATTATGGTGGATGCAGGACATCATTCTGATAATATTCTAAGCTCGATTGTAGTATCTGGATTAAAATTTATATCCTACTCCTAGCAGATATACAGGTAATTATTCTGTCATTTTTTGACGTACCTCTACCAACTATAGTCTGTCCGGGATCCACACGACCGGGATTCACCCTATTTCCATGGTGAATCATTGTTGTCTACAATGAATCGCCATGGAAATCGGGTGAATCTCGGTCGTGTGGATCCCGGACAGATATTAGTTTCAAAAATTCAACAGCAGTACGCATAGGACTGGGGGGCTGATCACTCAAAAAAATTGTGTACAATTAATTCCAATCGGGAATTAATTCCAATAATTTCAGTTTAATTCCATTAATTCCATTCTAATTCTATTAATTCCATTCTAATTCCATTAATTCCATTCTAATTCCGATTTAGTTCCATTAATTCCAAACAATTCCATATTAATTCCAAATAATTCCAACTAATTCCAACTAATTCCACTTAATTCCAACTAATTCCAGATAATTCCACCTAATTCCAACTAATTCCAGCTAATTCCACCTAATTCTTTTAATTCCATTAATTACATTCTAATTCCATTAATTACATTCTAATTCCATTAATTCCATTCTAATTCCATTAATTCCATTCTAATTCTATTCTAATTCCACTAATTCCGATTTGGTTCCATTAATTCCAAACAATTCCAACCAATTCCAACTAATTCCAGCTAATTCCAACTAATTCCTTTAATTCCTTTTAAATGATGTACTTATCAATTCCAAATAATTCCTTATTAATTCCATATCAATTCCAAATAATTCCATAATAATTCCAGTTAATTCCAGCTAATTCCAACTAATTCCAACTAATTCCGGCTAATTCCAACTAATTCCATTAATTCCTTTTAAATTCCATCAATTCCAAAATAATTCCGTAATAATTCCATAATTCCGGAATTAATTCCAAGCCGGATCTACAACTAATTCCACTAGTGATCAGCCCCCCACATAGGACCATCTTATAAAATCTACGAGCAATTACAAAAAGAGTAGGAACTATTAATACTTTTATTAATATTTTAAATTTACAATTTACTGTTTTTTAACCCTCCTACAACCAACATAAAAATGGAAGGTTACGGCAGTCCGTCCAAAATTCGAAATTAAGGTCGTCTCTGAAATTTGACAGATTGACCCCAATTTTTTCAATCAGCAAGTAAAAGGCCTTCAAATTGATGGACGAAGTATAAGAGAGAAGAACCGTTTTCAAAGTGTCCTTTAAATACAGGGTGTTCCTAAATTCATAGTCCTGACTCCGGGACGTTATTCCTTACATCATTCTGGGAAGAAAAGTTTATATAAGATACGGCAGAAAATGTCTCCTAAAAGAGCTATGGTCCTTCGAATGGAGTCTCGGAAAACATATTATTCGAAGGACCATAGCCCCCTTAGGAACTATTTACCGCCACATGTCAATATAAACTTTTCTTTCTAAAATGATGTAAGAAATCTTATTCGGACTTTATTTTCACGAATTAGGTAGATAAAATAAATCTTACAACAGAAATTTTCGCGCCCTAAACCAATCAGTCACTTTAATAGAAAAGGATGCGTTTTAGCGACATTCAGCAAGACCCTTTTTTCTGGGTAGAATCGACCACCGATTAAGATTTTATTATTATTTGGTGAGAAAAATGACTAAAACAAAAGAAAATGTAAGAAAATGTGTAAGGCCCTCCAAGAACGTTTGCCTGTGATGTTATTAAAAATTTGAAAAAAAGTGAGGAGGAAGCTTCTATTCTCAATATTTTTCGAGAAATTTCAAAAAATTTGACTTTTTGAGTACCCCTTTGAAGGGGCGTAACTCCCATATAAAGCATTTCCGGACATATGTCCTCAGGAACTTTTCCTCCTAGAAAAATGTAAGGAATAATGTCCCGGAGTTAGGACTATGAATATTGGAACACCCTATATTTGCCTAGCAACGTCTCAAAACGGCTGCTTCTGATTGGCCAAATCCCCTTTAAAGTCGACAGTAACTTTAATGGACCTTTCAGTTTTATTATGAAGTCGGCCCTAAGAAGAGTGAGAAGAAATAAAATGAGTGACAGCAGATAAAAAACAATGGAGAAATATTTGGAAAGGAACAGCAAAGTCAGCTCAAATTAGCCTGCACACCGAAAGAAACAAAGGCTTATAATTTTAAGTAAGTAAATATGAAAGTAGTAAATAAATTGAATTGCCTAAAAAATTCAAATGTGCAGTAAGTACGTATAAATTTCAAATACTTAGTTTATTAATTGTTGAGAAAGAGAATAGCGAGAGATACATGCACCGCGTGAAGTGCAGTGTAAATGCAGTTCGTCGAAAGGAGCGCCAGAAATGGAAACAAGATCACAGAGTGCTCTTTAGACAATATTGAAAAATCAGCATGTATACACATAAGACCGGCAGTGGGAGAGATTCCAATTAGCGTAAAAGGTGTCTTCTCCTATTGCGCTCCACCTTGATAATACAGCACCCTACTTTATCGGCCGAGGGCGATATTAAACAAGCGAGCTGATCACAGACAAAGACATCACCCTACCACGGCCAGGTATTAGAGCAAGATGATGGTATTGTAAAATCTTGAAGCTTCTTATTACTGTTAACATGCGCGATCATTTCTCGAAAATTAAAAACGCCCCCGGCACGTATCATTTTCATTTCTGTTCTGAGATAACAAAAACGTAATTTAAAAATCGCAATTTGTGTTTTTGTCATTATCCCATTTCGCCTCCGGCGGAGCTCACTCAGCAGATGTCTTAATTACCGTTCATTTTCGACGCGCAACCGATAATCAAATTTCTGATACCATCACCAGAACCAATCTCCCGTAATGAAGAGCTTCCAGCTTACCTGCTCGATTTAACAATTTAGAACATGCGAGTTAGGGGATGAAACCTTAGAACTGAGTTTTATGTCAACAAACACCCTAATTTGGTATTTATGATTTTTCCTTTAACGCTCGATACTGCGCCCACCGAGCCACGTTTCTAATAAGAATCCTGCGACTTGTGTAAACATATTATCCTCGGGGAAAGCAAGCAAATAAATGAAGGAAACATAAAAAGCACTGATTGGAAGCGCGATGGAAGCCAATGAAAGAATTAACAGAGGCTCATCTCCAGTGTCGACTTTGATCAAAGATTAGCTTTGAGTCTGCTATGATTCCATGAAATATTAATGAATTGAAAGGTAATGGAATAAATTAATTTCTAAAAGCAATATTTCGCTACTGCAGGATTAGATGTACATCGGAACCGGCGGAAATTAAAGAGAATACCTAATCAGAACCTACGAGGATCAATATGAGTAATTGATTTCGCACATAGATTAAGTGTTCATCAGCGGGGGCTTGTTTATGCATGTTTCAGCTCTGAATTTCCGCGTCTTTGTTTTTTGCACAAAGACTCATCAATCTTTAAATAGACCGTATTTTTTATTAAAGTCGTTAAACAATTGAATTTAGCGGATGCGCGTATATATTTTAAAGCTCGGTGCTTAACTGGCAAGGGCATCTATGATAATGTGCAACATTAATTTATCCGCCAAGTGCGTTTTACCATTTATTTTTGCTTGTATCAGATCTTAATTACCGATAAAATGGGAATGGGTTCTCGAAGACAATGCGTCTACTTTTTTATGGCCTATGACGGACTACAAAGTAGAAGGTTTCCCTCTATTACGCCTGGATGACCATCGCGAAATTTTCGATACCTTCTGACGACATATCAAGGACTGTTAGGTCATTTCATAGATAGCGGATCTTTGTTTACAAGTCATTGAAAATTTTTATGTTTTATGGAGACTTGTCTTTATGTCGATGTGGACTTGTTTAGTTCGCAGTTGAGCTGATTTGGTCAAAGATTGCGCAATTATGACGTTGTTTACAATACATATTTCATCATTTAAATTTTTATTACAATGACCAGTTAGGTCTTAACCCAAATGTTTTATCATTAGAAACCTGTGTCGAAGAGTTTACACTGGCCCTCAAAAGTTTTGAACGGGCAGGTAGGTAAATGTTTCCGCACGCCCACCTCTAAATTTATCGATTTGATGAGCGTGCTCATTTTATAATTACTAAAAATTACTTAAATTTAACGTAGGTATAGTTTTCATTTTCATTTTCAGTTTATTTTTATTTTATTCAAATAAAAATGTTGTTTTAACCTCACCATACACATTTTTTAGCCGCCTAAATAAAAAATCAACCTGCCCTTATGCTCTTAAGGTATAACATACAATTCAGTCTAGTAGGTATCAGTGGACTTAAAATTAAACTGCTCAACAGTTGGAAAATGCAAAAAAAAAATTGGTGGTTCTGATTCTACATCGAAAAATATGAACATGTGAGTCAGGAAATCGCCCCTAAGGAGGCGCCCAAGCTTCGGTTTTTATTGAATAAATCAGGAACCGTCAGCAATGGGTTTTTGCATGTTATCAGCCAAAAGCGGATTTTAGTAGGGACGTTCGAAACAGGGGGGGCCTCGCCATAATATGGTTGTCTGACTAAAATCACATAAAAAGTCACTCTTGTTCTTAATCCGTAGGGCTAACCGTTTTCGAGAAAAGTGGATTCAAAAATTTTTGGGAATTTCCCAAATCTTGTTAAAAAAATTTGTTCGTCCACCTACAGTATCACTGAAAATTACCTTACCAAATTCTGTCTTGATACGCTAAGTAACTAACTAAGTAAGTAACTTTTGCGTTTTCATATTTTTGTGATTCTGCATGTTAGGGGTTGTAACGCCTTTAAGGGTAGTTTTTCGCAAAATATGTATAACAATTTTTTGAATCATTAACAGAAAGCTATTGAATGACGCTATTTTCGACCAATACTTATTAAGCGGAATTTTGAGTCACAACCTATAATTTCCACCCCATCTGTCCGATTTTATTGAAAATGCATCCACCGTAAGATTTGATCGAAATATGTTTGTATGTTGAGTTTGAAATAGCTGCGTGCAACCCTTGCGGACTTATCATATTTTTTGTGGTTTTCATCCCCCGAAATTGGCACCGCCTCACTTTCAAGAGACTGAAGGTCGCACGTGCATACCAAGTATCAGTAACATACCTTCAGTAGTTCTCGAGTTATTGCAACTAATAGTTTTTCGGTTTTTCACCCCTAGCTCCCACCCCTTGGTCCGATACGAGAGACAAAGTCGTATACCAAGTTTCAGCCGAATATCTCAATCCGTTCTCAAGTTATGCGACGGACAGACATGAGGAGCGAGCGAATAAGCTAAAACAAGAGTGCCTCGCGTTATGCTACGGCACTAAAATGTGGAGGAAGAAGCTCATAGGAGACATAGAAGCAGGAATATACTCGATGCAATGGAACTGCCATCAGCGGCAAATTGAATTCTCGAGGACGATTTTAGCGACGACATTGTTGCTCTTCGACGCCTCGACAGGATTGTCCTAATGGCCCGTTTTTAAATTCCCGCTTTGACGTTGATCTTAAATATTCAAAACATATTCGAGAAGTCGGGCATGGTGTCCTGGTAATACCTCCCCGAAGCACCATAAAACTCGCAATATTGCCCCGATAGGAACCTCTCAAACTTTCAAACTTCAGATACTTTACGATGTGATAGAATCTTCATACATTAGGTATTTATTATAAAACATATTCCCAAAACCGTCATCTTAAACTTTTGATGAATATTTCAGCGGAGCTAAGAGCATCCCTTTAAATTAATTGATCTCGGTCGTGTACACCGAGATTTTTTCAGTTCCGGTCGGTTTTGCTTGCAACTCAAGAGGCGTATCTACACGTGTCTCATATATCGGCGCAGTTCCTCTACAGTTCCACCTTTGTGCGAGGTAGTGTTTCGTTTGCAGTTAGTGTCCACTGGCCGGTTCCAGTTTGAATGGCCATTGTTCGGCCATGGTTCAGATACTTGGAACAATCACTGCTAACTTTAGTTCTGCACACTGCATACGATTATTGTCCAGAAATCGAACCGAGGAACTCACCCTCCGGTCTTAAATCTACTAGCCAAGTGGGCAAATAAAAAATAAGGAAAGAATGCCCTTTTATCCCCTAAATTCAGTCCATTTTATTCGCCCTATCTGTCACTATCGTTGTTGCGGAATATTTATCGTCCGAGAAAGTGGAGACGTCTGTTTTGCGGACGCTTCTGTCGATTTCCCCCAAACCCTTTTTACAACCGCTTGATTTATAGTGGCGGTGGATTTTTTACGATTCACTTCGATAAATTGCTTCACGTCGACAATTTACACTATCTAGGCGATTATATAATGGCATTTACGTATTCAATCATGTGTCCTTCCCCTTTAGGGCTATATACCTGTCAATGACAATATCAATCCGTATTAGACTGGATGGTGCTATAGTTATAGATGCCGTCATGTGTTATTGCACAATTACATCTCCAATTGCATGAATTGATTTATTAGTTGGACTAACAGGGACTTGATAGCATAATGCGTATTGATATGTGCCACTGACTGTATCGCAAATCGAGACGCCTATTTCACATCTCTATTATTATAAAGGTCTTTATGATCAGTTGGTCAGTTCTAATTTCTCCCGGCGGGCACACACACACACGTCGAAAAGACGTTGAAAAAATGACCGGGACCATACGTGTTATTGACGTCGAAGTATCCGCGAAATCAACCACATTTTCAACGTGTAGTTATTGATTACACGTCACTTCCTAAAGTCAATGTAGCGTGTTTAAAATTCGACGGGTTTTTAACGTGTTCCTTGGTTGGTATTGAAATTGTAGGAGTTTAGACATCAACGTCTTTTGAATGTTAATTTCCAGATCCTTTAACGTCAATTTGGAGTGCTGGAGGGCTTTTACTAATGTTACCTTGCGCTTTTATACACGGATTGTTAACTGGCAGCTGCTTAGTACATCAATCAGCGCTACCTACAATCCCACAACGTAACTATACAAGGAAGTCAGCTTTAAACCGTAATTATAATGTTATTTCAGATATGACTAGAAAGCTTTAGTATTGGAACGTTGTTATAACGTCCAAAATTAACATCTATTTAACTTCGTTAGCATTACACCTTTTCGACACGTGTTTACGACATCTATCTAAGAACTGAAATATATCTAACGTTGCAAATAGAACGTTTATTCAAACTGCAAAAATGTCTGCTAATTATAGGCATCCTACATTTGTCGTAATGCAAACGTCATTTAAGATACGACTCGTGTTGTAACGTGTCTATAACGTCCAAAATTACAAACATACTATAAACGTTCACACATTTCAAAACGTTTTTAAGTTAACTTGAAGTCGTCCTTTCAGCGTCATTTCAGCCACGACTATAAAACTTAATGTTGAGACGTTTTTATAACGTTATTTTAACGAAGAAGCTTCAACTTTCAAAAGACGTTATTTTCACTTTAATCGTTGACAAATACACAAAAACTAACGTGATTCTCCCGTTGAGAAAATGTCGTGCCCAACTGCACTACAAATTCGACGTCATTTTTTCAACCAGCAACGTGAAATCAACCACTCTAACGTGATTATGACGTTGAAAAAACGTACGTGTGCCTGTTGGGATTCCTTTATTTCTCTATTCCCTGGATAGGCCAGTCTTATTAGACAAAAAAAGGGCTTGGCCCAGAACTAAGTCCTAAACAGTCTGCAACTACGATAGATTGGCCCTAAATAGGCTCCAATATCTGGGAAAAACTTTGTGCCCCTTTGTACCTTCGGAAAGTTATTGGCAAATTCAAGAACGAAGAACATACGCTTTACTCCGTTTTTTCGCGAATATCTCAAAAACTAACCGTGATATGCTGACAAGGTATACTTACTTACCTTTTTTATGGAACATACAATTCTCTACAAGAGTGGTATAAGCCGAATAAACAGTCGTTTGGTCTCCACGAGCCATTAAAATTTGACATCGGGACATGGAAACACCAAATTTTGCTGATTTTGCAATGCCTCTTTTGCAGTTCGTTTTCAGCCTCTTATAGTAGCAGTAAGAATTTGAAAAAAATCGTTCATCTTCTAAGGACCTCGAAGAATTGTTTTCATGGCTCAATTGATGTTTCAAACATTTGTTGTAGGCAAATTTAATCAACTGCATCGGATCAATTACTCAATTTGCAATAAAAAAGGACTTTCACATTTTTGTCCTGCAACGGACATTTGCTCTCCTTATTGAGGTTTTTTGTCATTTTTTGGGCCGCACCCGCAGTTTCAATAATTTCGCACTTCAATAACAAAGTTTATGTTGCACGTACGAAAAAAGTACAAGAGTCTTTCTTTGTTGCAAATTTCGTATTTATTTGATGAAATTAGTTTCAAGTGAATTCTACAAACCTTCATAACAGCATTTAATTTTTTATTTTCCTGTTCATCTATATCTGCAAAATAAGAAAAACCCGTTTGAAATATTCATTGAGTCATGAAAAGTATTCTTGAAAGTCTTCAGTGCTACTACAAATAGCTGAAAGTGAATTGTTAAGAGGCATTGCAAAATTTGACGTTCCATGTCCCGATGTAAAATTTTAACGACTCGTAGAGGCCAAACGACTGACTTGTCGGCTATAGCTCCTTAAACCACTCTTGTAGAGAATTTAATGCTCTATAAAAAAGGTTTGTATACCTTGTCAGCATATCATGTTTAGTTTTTGAGATATTTGCGACATTAGAATTTGATTAGCACCATCAGTATCCTCTTTAAGATTGCCTCATCCAACACCATAATTTAGGCCAATGGGGCAGGGCCACAACAATGTGACGTATGGCAGAGACGTTCACAAGGAATTAAAGTCTGTTCTTTTTCCTTTACAAAATGACTTTCAGAATTAAATCAGTTCATTCTTTAATTTTTTATTAGTTTTCTTGCAACACCTTAAATCGAGGGATTTACAACTAAAACTGCAGGGACGACGGAAAATTGGCGGGATTTCTGTTTAAGTTATAAATTATGCATTTTAAAGTCTGACTTAAGTTGTAATTTACGCAAGTTAGACCACGAAAACGATGGAAAACCCATTTGGATTTCTACCTCAATAGTAAATTATGCGATGTAGAGTGCTTCAAGAAAATAAATAAAAAATTTAAAAATTGAATTCTGAAAGCCGTTTTGGAAAGGGAAAAGAACGGACTTCAATCACTTACGAACGTTTCTGTCTTATGTCAAAATTTAGTCCCACCACATTGGCTTAAATTATGGTGTCAAGTGAGAGGATACTGATTTTGCTAATGGAATTCTAATAAGTGGTATCGACGGCCTCAACTTTCAGCCACGTCGAGTATAAAATTGAGAAACATCGTACTAAAACTGACGAAGATATACAAAAAAGGAAACTGACCGGTTTTTTATGCACCATACCCTTTACTACTAAGAACCAAGAAAAGTTTTTCGACAAAGAAGCATACTTACCTAGTCGAGTCTAGAGGGCTGAGATAAATATTATTTTTCTCCTAGACACGAAAATTTTATTATTGTGGCTAGCAAAGAAAATGAGTAGGTATGAATTTCAGCGTGAAACTGATTTTCCATCGGGCATTTCCTTGATTTCCCATTAAACTAACAAAAACGAAATATATTTTCAGTTATATCCTAGGGTACCCCTGCACGAAGCTGAAATGAGATGCGTGAGTTCAGTAAGGATTCAGCCCCATATGACGCGATATTATTGGCGACGTATTTATCGATGCTGTCTAGAAAAAGAAAGACCCTAAAAATGCTATAACTCGGTAATTCGGCAATTTTATAGCCATTTATGATTGTAATAAAATACTAAGTATGGGTTCCCTATAGGGTGCAACATGATGTTGTTCGACTTGGCAAAGTCACTCAGTCACCAACGATAAGGCGCATAATCCCATCCAATAACTAATGAGTGTAATTAATGAATAATTTAATAGTCCTCTTCACTATTTTACTGTCCATAAAAATTTCAATTTGGTATTTGACCGGTACGGTGGTCGCAGTGCATCTTTCGTCGATGTCACCATAAATCCAAGACGAAAGGGTTGACCACGGATTCTTCGAAACGATAATTGAAACATTGCGTTTCAGCTCACGTCCAGCTATATTTCAGGTCCACATATTATTCATTTCTGTAGATAAGAGCGATATATTTAAAAATGAAACTCAAAAAGTGTTTTCCGTGAGCTGCCTCGCCCTCCCCCCCATCCCAGGTATCTTTGTTATAGAGACATTTCAGGTATGATAACTGACGTACCACGAATTTTAAACGTTCAGTCATAAAAATGCGCTGCAAAAGACTTTGTTTCGTTATTAGGCGGTCACGATCTGGAATTTTATGTTTTCGGGTCCGTTATCAGATCTAATTGTTGGTGGTACGCCCACGATTGGTTTTATTGCCAGTTTTATGGAAAAATCGAGATTGCCATCGCATGGCTTTGACGGGAGTTGATGAAATCTTAAAGGGAATCAAAGATACACAGTCATATTCAATTAAAAGCAAATATCTTTGAAGGCTCATTCCATCTCTAACATCTTATAATATGAATGTCGGCAATAAGGGAACCAAATGGAGATTTTACAAAGATATAGTCGTCTAAAGATTTCTGTTTTGAATGAACCCGGTGATCTCGGCATGCAAACATCATTGATTTCAATCCCAGATAAACCTTAATTAATATCTGACATAATTAGCTTCTTAGAGATGCATCACAACCCCAACCTTGATAAATCAAAAAGCAGAGTCGACCAGATGAGGCATCGACATGAGGAATCCCACCCCTGATGTATCCGCTGATCGGAAAGCTTCACACACACGGGAACGCGAACCGCAAAACCGAAACCTCGGTTAATATGTTTAACACCTAACCTGTTAGCTGTTTGCATTGATACCAGGGATTGCAAATGAGAAGGGCGGTTGGCAATACTGATAGATGTGTCTACATTGGTCATGCCTGCAATTGATATTGTGGTCTGGGGATTTTCACGCCGCTTTCGACGAAAAAACCGCCGCCGACACGTGTTGGTCGTAAATAGTTCGAGGGGTAAAAAACACGGGTTTACCGGTTAACAATTAAGATAATCATCTAACGGATTTGAGGATTGTGAGGACGTGTTGACAGTCGGTGTTGAAGACAAAAAGATTTCTTATCAGCGCCTACCATCGCGGGTCCCTGAATATTGCTGTAAAATATTTGCTGCTGTATTTCCATATTCCACATTCCGTAATGGTCGCATCGACCTCAAAAATATCCAATATGCTTTCACAATGAAACTGGCTGTAGATTTCACCATTGAACAATTCAGAATAGCTGTTTTTGTCAGATTTTTTGTGCAGCTGATGTAGTGAATAGGTGAAAATTAAATCGGATTTACTAAATTTTATTTTGTCAGAAAGGCAAAGTGCGTAATTTTCACGGCGGTATTCTCTCAGATTGTGAGGTATTTCTTCCCATAGTTTCACATTTATGCCTACTAGGTTGGCAGAATCAAAAACTTATAGTTAAAGGGCGGATTAAAAAGCATTTATTTTCCAGAAATAAGCGCCTATAAAAAGCTTCAAAAATCGAAAATTAACCTACAAAAAAGTAAAAATAAGCACCTAAAAGTTCAACTATTTCAAAATTTAAATTTTCGTTAATTGCAGGAAATGCCTAACAGAAATGAAACTTGATTTTTTAGCAAAGATTGTATTGAATAGGCTAATTAAGGAAACTTGTTTCTCCGATTGTATGCTCGCCCAGCAAACACAGAAGGTCTGGCCGTGTTATGGCAACTGTCCGGCAAGTCCGGCACTGACAATAGAATTACGGCCGTGTACTGGCCAGACGAGAATCGGCCATACGAAAGCAGCCACATCGTGGCCGTACTATGGGCATACGAACAACGGCCTAACAAAGACAGCCATGGCACGGCCGGCCTCTGGCAGCCCTAACCCGGCCGACTCCTGACAGCCTTAGCCCGGCCGGCCTCTGGCTGCCTCATTCGGGCCGTATTGAAAATGTTTCTGTAGTTAAATAATATGATGATAGTGATTAATTTGATAATGTAACCCTTACTATCATACAATTCGCAAAATTAAAGAGTATTACATATTTTTTAAATAATTGCCGGTTAGTTTATGTACAAGATACAAACAAAGTAAAGTATGAGGTGAAGCGGCCTAGTAGCAAGAAACTCGACTTTCGTCCGAAGAATCCGGGTTCGGTTCTCGGTGGTGAAGCGGTTTATCACGTTTTTTTTCGTCCCGAGGCAGTTCCGGCCTGAACGTGGCCATAAGAACGCCGTAATGTGGGCCCAAACAGAACCAGACCCGGCCCGTGCCTGGGCAACGTAGATCGGCCGTAACGAAACCAGAGGCACACATGCGGACCGCGCCAGATAAGGCACTCGCTTCTGGGCCGGTTCCGGCTTGTCCGGGCAGACTCATTCCGACCGGCAACCGGCCATAAGATTGAGGTTTGCTGGGCGGTCACCCATCTCTGTCACTCCTCGGTCGGCCTTGTTCTGTATCTACGCATCTCATCACCATGGACAAAGAAACCTGAAGTTAAGTTTCATTTCAGCGCCAGTACCTTATTTTAGTCAATTAAGGTTGCGAAATTACAATTACAGATCGGCTTTCGCCGGGAAATAAGTAAAAATCGACCAAAAACGTGGTAAGCTAACAAGAAAAAGCACTAATAAGCTAGAAAAGACTTAAAAAAAGCTCACAAAATCCGTAAATAGGCATTTACGCGAATTTTAGGCAAAAATAAGCAAAATAAGCAAAATAAAATTAGTGTCAAATGATTCGAAATTTTATGAAACGGAAAGAACCAAGAGCATTTCGTTCTGCTTACATTATTAAAAAAAAGCAAAATGCCAGAAATCCGCCCTCTACAGTTATAGTATAACTTTAGTGCATATAATTACTTCGGAAGAAAATCTCTTATAATACTTGAGAACTATATAGGGTGATTCACAAAGACGGTTAATTAGAGACTTGTAAGGATCCACTTGTAGTAGAATTTTGAAATTTGGTATACTATACATATTTTAATCTTTCTTATTTTAAATGGAACCTCGTTTTGATTTTAGATTCAGATTTGTCTCTTGATTGTGAGTTTATTGCACCCACGCTTTGCCTACCTAACTGTCACCGTTTTTGACATATGTTAAAATATGTATCAAAAGATTAATCTGCAACCTGTATTAGAAAAAAAAATTGGCAATCACGGAGACGGTAGAAACTTCTACTTTTTCACAAAATTTGTGTTACCAGCTAATTTTAAAAGTTATAAACAAAATAAAACGTATACGTTTAAATTAACGATTTAAATGGAAAAGTTGTCTCAGTGGATTCGGCTGAATTTTTGATAAAGTCCGTTCATTTTCTATTGCAGAACTAAAATTTTTCTGGAACTGTACAACCCTAATTTGTAAGGGCCTATACTTTTGACAATTTGATCGAAATTTAGCGCGAAAGCGAAAACATTACATAACCCAAGTCTTCTAGGGTTTATTTTTATTGCTAGCAGCAGTGTCACAGATAAACGCACCTGAGGCTTTTTCGTGAATATTTTTCTTTGCACTTTACTCAAAACTGTACGCACATAAAGGGCATTTTGGGCCCATTCAGAGCAATTGCAAAATTTTGACATTTGTCATGTTTTCTGACGTCTCGCATTGAAATCGCTTCTACCAACTCACCTGTCAGTAAAATTCCTTGCAAAGTTGTCTCATACCAACCTAAAGCTCAAATTTTGACGTTCTGTCACTTCTTCTTAAAACCTAGAAGGCCTAGAAAATTTTTGTCAATGTCATTAAAATGACAGATGTCAAAAATATAAAAGTTCCACTTTTCATTTAAATAGCATCAGCCGTTAGGAAGCTATGAATTTTTCTTTAAAATCGCGATTTTCAGTTTTTCCAGTATAACTCAGGAACGAACCAAGATACCGTAGAATTCTTTACAGATTCTTAATCACCCTCCAAAAGCGCAACTTTTCTCTAATTTATGGTTTGCGAGATCCCAATGGTGGGCAACGAAAAATTCACCACCCTGTATAATCTATTAAGTGCATGTTGCAATTTTCGGAATTTTTTTCAACCTGTCTCAAGCTCGAGAGAGTGGAAAAAAAATTTCCTTTAAATTGAAACATGCTCGAAATGGATTCAACCAGAAAATTGGATTTTGCAAAAGCAATAATAACTGAAATATTAGGTAGCAAGCGGTGTATACCGTAACTAGGCTAGCCGACTATGCAAAAAATTGTAGAATTAATTGTCATTCATTGAATTCGTTTCATTAAAATAAATAAAAGTATCAATTTTTTATGGGATTTTTTACGTTCTGGTTCTGCCAGAAATGTAAATAATAAATTTCAGGAAATCAATACAACTAATTTCCGGAAATCATGCGTTGTAGTTAAATTTCCAGTAAATCACTTACTCATTGGTTCAAAATGGCAAAATACTGTCTTTTCATTGGCTGCAATTGTAGAAATACAATTTTCTAAGATATTAGAAATTAACGCGTTTTTAAGGTTTAAGCAATGAAACTTTAGGAGCTCTTGAAAAGAAGAAGAAACTTTTTCCCATCTTTCAATAATTCGTTTTTCTTTTTTTCTTCACTTCTGACAAATTTTTAGGAAAATCAGGCTCCCCTTGAAAACCCAATTCTTTCACATTGCTGATGGACGCATGTACCTATGTACAAATAGAAAAACAAATTATAGCCCATGCTGGCGATTCGACGTTCGTAAATCATATTCATCGGATTTTAATTTTTCAAAATTTTTGAAGGAGTTGAACAAAGTGTTACTAATTTTTGATCCAAAGCTTGCTGGGATTATTTTTTTTAATCGCATGCACAAATAAGTTTATTCCAAATATTTTCAAAATGCTAATACTAGAGTCTAAAGGAAATTTCATTTTGCATCTTTTGGCTACATAAAATTTCTCTCTTTGCCACTTCTTTAAAAAATAATTTTCCGCCATATTGTTAAATCAACATGCATGATCAAATGAGCCATCGAAAGAAAGCTCAAAGCTTCTAATTTCAACCCTCCAAGTTTGGTTATTTATTCTTCAATTATTTGAAAGATACAAATTTTTCTATTACGGATTGCAAATCAATTTTTGGATGCAATTTTTGACATATGTCAAAAAAGCTGACAGTTAGGTTGGCAACGTTGGGTGTGTTCAACTCACAATTAGCAGGACGTTTTAATTCCAGATAATCTAGAATTAAAACCTGGGCCTTCCATTTAAAATAATAAAAATAACAAATTTAAAAATTCTACTATACAAGTGGATTCCTAAAAGTTTCTAATGAACGGTCTTCGTGAATCACCCATTATATTATTGAAACTTGAAAGTGTTGGAAAAAACGTGCTCCATTAAAATTAAGTATGGCACACCCTGTATAATACAACACATGAGAAAATGCATCGTTTTCGTTTCCCCCTGCAAAACGAGGCAAGCACTTACGCACCATAAGGAAATGGCATATTTTTCCCTACTTGTAACATAAACAGCTGTTCTGTCGTTTTGTATTTCTTTCTATGTACCACGGCCATTATACCACAAATATCTTTAGAAGGAAAAAAGCAGATGATTTTAAAACCTGAGGATGTCTCTAAATTAATGCCGAAACGTGGACCAATTCTACAGAAGGAAAAGAGCATCGATCCACAGTTTATCATCGCCATCGGGATAAAGTGTTAATAATTAGCATCATTTCTAAAATTTATAGATTTAATCCGAACGATGTACCTAAAGTGAAGGGTGCGAATTTCCACCGTCGAAAAGCCGTCAATGGCTGCGTGCATCATACAGAGCGATTATATTTTACGAGAACATCACTTTGTAGCTGAGGGATATTCCAAGGGAAACGAACAAAACTGACACTGACAGATATACAAATGAGAGTTGATATCCAGTTCTATAGATATTCCTATTTGAGATATTGCCACGCTGCACACTTTTCAATAATGTCTAATGGAAACGATGCCTTTCTTTGTTCCACCATCATCAATACCCTCTCCGTTCACACCAACAAAACCCTTCATATTTAAATGAGGAAAAGGGGTTGATAAATTTTTCGGAGGTGAGTTTATAGAAATTCGGATGAAATACGAGAGGATATTTTATCGGATAAAGCGAGTTCCGGGCCTGTCAATCGGTAATCCGTGAATTTACGACGATTTTATGCGGTTCAAATCGCCCAATTGATGGGTCTCAAATAGTTTTTCGAGTGTCTTACCTATGATCGGTTTTCGTTGTGTTTGTGTTGCACGTACGCGCATTGTAATTCTTTTCGAGTTATATTTCCGAGATTTATAGCCCCATTCGCTATTCGACAAGGTCTTAAGGATTTTAAAGCAATAGACGGCAATATTTCGTATTCAGCGCGAATCTCAATGACAACATTATAATTTATTTCAGATTTTGAATTTATCTGAATAGCATCATTCTGATTTATATCCGCAACACATTCAGGGGTAGAACATTCCTCATCTGGTTCCCACCTATACAATTTTTTGCCGACGGATCGCACAAGACGTTTTATTAACGAGGATGCAACAATTAAATCGTTTTATAGATCGATAAATAATGTCCTATATATATGACTGTGCATTTCGCGTTATTAATTAATGAGTAACCGATGGGCGTATTGATGATGTAGGATGCTTATCGGTCGAAACGTCAAGACCGCATCTGTTAACAATAATAAAATCGTGGCAACGGTTGTCGCGTGTGCAATCTGAATGTGTTATTCTTATGGCGAATCCTGGTAATATCTTTATTACTCTCCGGAGCTGGCTACAAATTGCAGGACATTACAACACATGACGATGCAGACAGAAAAATTGCAAATATGTGACTGGCTCAGCCCATATGTCAGCGAGATGACACCGCGATTGCGGAACTGAACACGTATGAGCTTAAAGACTGAATATAAGTTTTATAGATAGATGCAGGACGACATTGATATTCCGGTTTCCAGCTGCAGGGTATGATACGTGGAGAGAATTTCTCCATTCCGTTTGTTTCTGTGAGAAGTTTTTCGACGTGTATGGTCGGTATGATCAGGATTTCCAATCTTAGATTTTGCTGTTTCGGTTAATATGAAAAAATATGCAATATACACCTTATTCCTGTACCTATTGTATTAACTATACATTGCTATTCAGAAAATATGTGATAATAGGAGGCTGAGGAAACAAGTGAATCGCAATCTGTCGACAGGACGCTTGTCTAAAGCTAGTTCGCTCAGCCCCCAAATAAAATGACAGACGTCATGTCCCCAAATAAGTACGCGGTAAAATGACAGATGACATGTACTGTACCAACTAAACTTTGGACAAACGTCCTTTCGACAGATTGTCATTCATTTGTTTCCATAGCCATCCCTTATCACATATTTTCTGAACAGCACGTTATTAAGCTCATGTTCGTGATTGAAATCGTGATTGACGTCTGTCAAACTGTCAATGTTTTGCCACGTGATCTCTGCGATATTTGGTAATGGCTAGACTCCATCAAGTACCTACCTATAACTTTATCTCCTGAGTGTATCTAGGTTAGGTTTATTTGCTTTTTATTCAGGTCATCCCAATAATTTCAAAGTTTCAAAGTTTCAAAGTTTTGTTCTTGGCAGAGCATAATAAAAATACGTAATTCCTGTATTTTTTATGTCGCTTATTTAAAATATAGTCTCAATTTTTTTCTGTCACCCACCAGTTGTCTCTGCAAGTAAAACCAAAACAGCGTGATTGAATGAATTACATCTTTATATTTATTGTAATTTACTATGTAAGTTGATATTTACACTCATCAGTCTTCCTATATTTTTAACAGCTGTCAATTGAACGGCATTGTCAGAAAAATATTTCTAACAATTGAAATGACTTAACATGGACCAATGGCCTCCAGTGGATTTGCCCTAAATTTTGGTTTTATGTATTTCATTTAATGCTGATAAAAATTGTTATATTGATATTGATATTGATGTTGATGTAGACGTAGATTGTAGAGCCTGAAAATGTCAAAATAGCAGATTTTTTGATTTTTAAACCCTGATAGCGTCATTGTTTGAAGAGATACGAAAAAAGTGCCACCTGCAAAATGTGTGAAAAATGATGTAGGGGAGCCAAAATTAGCTTAAAATATGAGTTATGAGTAATGACATAACCAAACTTTTATTCCTCTGGGGTCTAGAATTACACTTTGTTTCCATCACATTTCTTATGCGAATGGACATTTCCAATGGCTTCTTTACATTTTATAGGCGTTATTTTTTTCGTATCTCTTCAAACAATGGAGCTATCAAACCGTTGAAGATAGGATCGCGCGGCCAAATCAATTTTGATCAGCATAAAATGAGCTACATGAAACAAAAATTTTATGCAAATCCACCGGAGGCCATTGACCCATGCGAGGTCCTTGGTAGGAATAATTTTGTAAAATCAGACTAAACTCAGATGAATATCAATTGCAAAAAAGTAAACCGACTTTTTCAATTTCTTATGATGACATATGAACACAATTGAATTCAACGGTAATATAATGCGTCTTGGCATGGCGTGACTCAAGTCTTGAAATATTTTTTCAAAAAAGCTCAAACTGATTAGATTTTTGAAAAACTATTTTAACCTCCCCAAACCCATCACAATTTAAAAAAAATGGGAGGTTACTGCAATCACTAAAATTTTCGAATTTGAGATAGCACCAGATCTCCACGTTTTGAGGTCTCAGGAACCCAGAAAAGTGGTTTTTAAAATGTGTCTGTGTGTATGTTCGTACGTACGTACGTACGTACGTTCGCACGTTCGTACGTACGTACGTTTGTAAACACGCCACAGCCAAAACTACTGGGCCGATTTGGCTGCAATTTGGTACGTAGGCATCTCATAACCCAACTTAGATCTGAAAAGCTTTTGGAGCCAATCGTGCAACCGGAAATGCCATTTTGGCACATCAACTTTTAAATTTTAAATGCAAACCCCCATTTTTCACGTCACCATAAGAAAGACCTTCAAATTCTGCTTCTAAAAATGTATTCATTCTTAGTGCCCTTTTGACCAAAAATTCAAAAAAAAATTGATTTTTATCAGACTTTAAAATCGCGGTACAGCCCAAGCCCCTGAATCGATTTGACTGAAATTTTGCACATAGGGATTGTATTACACCTCGAAAAGCTGAACAAATTTTGAATTCCATCGACTCACGGAAAGTGTACTTTTGACACACCAATTTCCAAATTTAAAATTACTCATTTAACCATTAAAAACAAGTTTTTGAAAGATTTATTGTCACCATCAGAAGGGTCTTCAAATTTTGGTTTTAAATAGGACAAAATTAATTCGCATTTAGCGCTGTTTGGTTCAAAAAATCGAAATTTTATAAAAACAGTAAAAACACATTATAGCCCAAATTACTGAATCGATTTGGCTGAAATTTGGTACATGGAGATTAGGTGACCCGTTGAAGACCTGAAAGGCTTTTGGGAGCAATTGGCCCACGGGAACTGCCATTTAAGCATATCAACTTAAAATTTTAAATACAAGGCCTCCTTTTTTATGTCGCCTTTAGAAAGACGATCAAATTCTGGTTCTAAAAATGTACTTACAATTTCTGCCATTTCAATGGAAAATAGAGAAAAAATTCTTTCTCATTAAAAGGGAGCAGGCTGACAGTGGATGACATAAAGTGGCAGTTATTGTCAAAAATTTGGCAAAAGATTAACCTTAAAAGGAACATATTGTCAAATGTGATGGGTGATGTACGAAGTGATGTCGGTATTTGTCAGAAAATTGCGAAATTAGTCACAGACGATAAGGATAAAAAAAATTCTGTTGAATTGACTACTATCTACACAGAATACAAAGATCCACGCGATGGGGAGGTTCCAGCCGCTTCTCTGCTGCATTTTTTTTTGTAAATCCGGTAACGATAAAATTCAATATGGCGGCCATAAGAAAAAGAAGAGTTGGCTATCGTTACCCAAAATCTCCGTCAATGCCATTGAATTAACAACTGTCAAAAATATAAAACTTACAAGTTTCATTTGAATACCACTAATCGTTAGAAAAGATATAATTTTTTGTTTAAAATCTGATTTTTCGTGATCAATCGAAGAATCAGATTTTTAATCACCTTCAGAAAGTATACAACTTTTCTCTAATTTAATGGTGGGCAACTAAAATTCACCACCCTGTAGCATGAGTTAAATATTTTCAGTAATTATTTGGTTTTTACAGGTACGTAGGGGGAATGGAACAAAATTAAATGAAATAAAACCTGAGAAAACCAAATAATTATCCAACCGTAACTGAAGGAGATGAGATCCATAACAAACATTTTCAGCAATTTGTATACCTAGTAGAATGTCACTTCCAGTGGTCCAGCAACCCCTATCAACCCTCCCCTAAATTTTCAATTCCATCTTAGATTCACCGTGAAACTGAAACGAAAAATATTGAATCTATAAATTACCCCGGAAACCACCGGAAAAAATTAGAATATTTACCCCTGCTTCGGCTGAGTGGATAAGGAAATAAAAAACTGACAAATTCATTGGTTCGGGTCCAATTTGCAAGATAAATGGCTATAGAGCGATCGCTGTAAGAAACCGCGTTCGACCGCCCCTTCGATCCTTCGGTCACCACCCGGCATGTTTTACAATCCCTTTTCAGCCGCCCCACATGTGTCCTGCGGTCAGCTGAAATCAAATCGATACTTCCCTCAAGAGACTTTTTAGAAAAACCCGGATTGAAACTAACCCCTTGCAGGACAAGGAAACTTCTGATGCAGATCGTGGACAACAATCACCCCGTGTCCGAATAATAAATCGCCGAGGAGATCTGAATGGAGTCGTTGCGCTCCGCTGAAGTTTCTATGTCAATGGGGCAAGTTAGGAACTGGTCAGACGATAATTATCCTGCGAAAAATAGTTGGGATAATCCTTGCTTTTACGCACCATTTTCACATTATCCTTTGCAGGATTTGGTTAATTTTCAGGCGACGAAACTTTCGCGATTAAATAGAAAATCAAATAGGAAGTTTCCAGGATAATGAAATGTCCATGTATCCAACATCTACGTTAAAAGCCCCTGGAAGATGTACATCAATGCGATTTGTGCCCCTGTAGACGTTTATCAGGTTAATGTGTATGTAGAGGAGGCTGATCTTACTGGTGGAATCGGTTGCTGATTTTAACAATCTGCACCTAGTAGCAGCGCCTCCCTCCGCAGACGCACAGATGTGTCAAAAAGGCGAAATGTTAAAAAATTGTTGTTACAGAACGCATCCCCCGCAAGATTTCACCGATATATGTGTGTAAGTTGAATTTCCAACAACTGCGTGCAACCCTTGCGGAGTTATCATATTTTTGTGGTTTTCATCCCATACATTTCATCCCCCGAAATTAGTACCCCCTCACCTTCAACAGACGTGCATACCAAGTTTCAGCAAGATACCTCTACTAGTTCTCGAGTTATTGCAATTAATAATTTTTCGGGTTTTCACCCCTAACTCCCACCCCCTTGGTCCGATATGACCCAAAAGCAATCCCCGCCTTGCTTTTCGTTAGACGAAGCGGCCTACCAAGTTTCAGCTCGATATCTCAATCCGTGCTCAAGTTATGCGACGGACAGACTGAGGAGCGAGCGAGCGAATAAGCTAAAACAAGAGTGCGTTGCATTTTGCTACGGCACTAAAATCCAATATAGGAAGTTTTCAGGATCATGTAATGTCCATGTATTCAACATCTACGTTAAAAGTAAGAGTAGGAATTTATAGAAAGAGAAAGTAACTGCAGAGGAGTTGTCATAAATGAGCATCGGGCGAGTGCTGAAACGGTTTCAGGATTCGCCGCCAGTTGGCGCCAGGCGACGGACATTTTCAGGACTGTTAACTTTCAGCAATTTAAATTAAAAATAGTTTATTTAAATAAAGGAGTGGAAAGGTTCTTGTAATCCTTTTTTGTCCCGAACACATGATACTAATAGGATTATTAACATACGACAGGCATTACACAAATTCGGAATTAATCCCTGAAAACAAACAGAATTTCAGTCGGCCTTAAGACGTGTAAAAACGGGCAAATCCTTGAAGGGACGTCCAGCTGCGGTCAATCCCCGATCGTTTTAATTAAACCTGTTTATCCTTGCAAAAAGTCGCGTTTTTGCAACATAATCAAAGTTTCTTGAGGATGCGGGCCGATAACGTGAATTTTATATGGATAACGGCTCCCGAGGGATCAGGAACAGATCCGTCCTGGCAAGGACCCGGGAAGACTCTGAGGACCACACACATCAGGGTAACCATAGATGTGTAAAATAACCTGTTACGCACCGGCACTCTCCTTTATAGCGGTCTGCTGGAGACCGGAGAAAACTCCCGATGACTTTATTATGGAGTCTTTGCCGAGGCGCACTGGGGAAATGATGGCGGTGTTTGATCGAATAGGATGGAGACGGACCAAAACGGGGGTTGGGGGTGGCAAAAATTGGACTGGGATTTTATGGTTTTAACCTGGCGCATCCACCAAAAGGTGTAGCAGGTGAAATGGCAAAAATTCTCAAATTCATATACAAAAAGGACACAGTTTTGTTTGTTACAAGTACACCGTAGAACATTCTAGAACTATAGAACCGTATAGACTAATACTTAAAAAGGTAGCTTATCACTAATTTTGATTCACAGAATAGCAGTTTCGTGGATTGTGAAGGTTAACAAGTTTAAAAGTTATGTAAGCGTTTAAAGTTAGGCTGAGTAAATTCTCGAATCTCGAAACCCACTCAGACTGAATTATAAGTTTGAAAGTTTACCCAAAATGTAGGGTTTAAGGATTTTATAAAGAACGAATATGAGGGTTAACCATTTATAATCATGAAAATTGGCGTGAAAGTTAACGAATTTAAGAGTTAACCAAACCATGTGAGGAATAGTTGCATTAGCTGAGTTTAACAATTTGTAAAGGTTGACTAAGAAGGTCAGATCAAATTATATCATTTTAGTACCTTACAGTACAGTTTTGAAGGTTTAGGAGAATGAGAATCGTAATATTAACCTCCCTAACCTGACGATTTCAAACAAATGGGAGGTTATTGAAATTTTCGAATTCGCTATAAGACCGGATCTATACGTTTTGAGGGACCTAGAAAAGTGATTTTAACCTCCCCAACACCATCATAATTTAAAAAAAATGGGATTAACCTCCCCAACACCATCATAATTTAAAAAAAATGGGAGGTTACTGCAATCACTAAAATTTTCGAATTTGAGATAGCACCAGATCTTCACGTTTTGAGGTCTCAGGAACCCAAAAAAGGGGTTTTTAAAATGTGTCTGTGTGTATGTACGTACGTACGTTTGTACGTTTGTACGTACGTTCGTACGTACGTTCGTACGTACGTTCGTTTGTAATCACGCCACAGCCAAAACTACTAGACCGATTTGGCTGAAATTTGGAACTTAGGCATCTCGTAACCTAACTTAGATCTGAAAAGCTTTTGGAGCCAATCGTGCAACCGGAAATGCCATTTTGGCACATCAACTTTTAAATTTTAAATGCAAACCCCAATTTTTCACGTCACCATAAGGAAGACCTTCAAATTCTGCTTCTAAAAGTGTATTCATTCTTAGTGCCCTTTTGACCAAAAATTTAAAAAAAATTGATTTTTATCGGACTTTAAAATCGCGGTACAGCCCGAGCCCCTGAACCGATTTGGCTGAAATTTTGCACATGGTGATTGTATTATACGTCGAAGAGCTGAACAAATTTTGAATTCAATCGACTCACGGAAAGTGCCGTTTTGCCACACAAATTTCCAAATTTAAAATTATTCTCTCATTTGACCATTAAAAACAAGTTGTTGAAAGATTTTCTTCAAATTCCGGTTTTAAATAGGACAAAATTAATTCGCATTTAGCGCTGTTTGGTTGAAAAAATCGAAATTTTATCATAACAGTAAAAATACATTATAGCCCAAATTACTGAATCGATTTGGCTGAAATTTGGTACCTGGAGATTAGGTGACCCGTTGAAGACCTGAAAGGCTTTTGGAAGCAATTCGTCCAAAGGAAGTGCCATTTAAGCATATCAACTTTAAATTTTGAACACAAGGCCTCCTTTTTTATGTCGCCATTAGAAAGGCGATCAAATTCTGGTTCTAAAAATGTGTTCACAGTTTCTGCCATTTTAGTGGAAAATAGAGAAAAAATTCTTTCTCATTAAAAGGGAGCGGACTGACAGTGGATGACATAAAGTGGCAGTTATTGTGAAAAAGGTGTCAAAAGATTAACCTTAAAAAGAACATATTGTCAAACGTGATGGGTGATGTCCGAGGTGACGTCGGTATTTGTCAGAAAATTGCGAAATTAGTCAAGGATTAAAAAAATTCTGTTGAATTGACTACTATCTACACAGAATACAAAGATCCACGCGATGGGGAGGTTCCAGCCGCTTCTCTGCTGCATTTTTTAAAATGAGTCCTGTAAACACGCCATAGCCCAAACTACTGGACCGATTTGGCTGTCAATTGGTACATAGGCAACTTAGATTTGGCACATCAACTTTTAAATTTTAAATCACCATAGGAAATGTCTTCAAATTCTGCTTCTAAGGATGTATTCACTCCGCTATTTTGACAAAAACTCAAATTCGAGATTTTTAACGTACTTTAAAAACACGATATAGCCCAAACCTTTGGACCGATTTGGCTGAAATTTTGCACATAGAGATTGTATTATACGTTAAAGAGCTTAACAATTTTTGGAGGCGATCATCCCACGGCAAGTGCCGTTTTGGCACATCAATTTTCATATTAAAAATTATACTCATTTACCTAACCATCCAAAACAAATTTTTGAAAAATCTATTGTCACCATCACTAAAGTCTACAAATTCTGGTTTAAATAACACAAAATTCATTCACATTTAGTGCCCTTTGGCTAAAAAAAATCTAAATTTTGTAGTTGATTTGAAAGTTAACTTCACTTCACTTCAATTGCCAAGGTTAGGTTTAATTCCTTAATTTATAGTAATTTAAATGGATGCGAAGAAAATTTAAACGTCAAAATTAGCGTGAGTTAACTGAAAATCAACTAAAAAAGTGAGGGTTTAAGGTTTGTTTTTCTCAAATTCTGCCCGTCGAAAGTATAAAAAACTTTTTCTCATATGCTGCCCGTTTAACATTAAACGCGAGCTTTCGGCTTTGTAGTCGCCACATATCAGTCTTGCAGTGCGAGAAGCAAACGCAGTTTAAGTCTACGTCAAATATTTTTTTTTACTTTAAATTAAAATTGTTTCACAAATTCTGCCCGTTAAAAGTGTCTTCCCTCGACTGCTATGTTTTCATTTTACCTTAATATATGAAATTCTATAACAATATTTACAAAAAAGAGGTAATTTAAAGGAAGGGGCTATAGGTATAGGTAATAATTGCCTAGTAATTCTTAGATATAGGCAGCTTCAATTTAAATATTTTATTTATTTATTTTTAAGGTCCAAATTGAAAAAAACTCTCTTCCGCGAGCTGGTTTGTCTTCATTTTATTGTATTTAATGAGATTCTTTTACAAGTTTTCTAAAAAAGTGGAAATTTAAAAGAAGGGGCTATCTGTAATAATTGCTGCTTAGTATTTGTTAGATATAACCCCTTCAATTTCAATTCCGTATATTTATTATTTATTTTAACGAGTAAATTAAATAAAATCGCGCTTCCGCCAGCTGGTTTGTCTTCATTTTATTATATTTAATGAGATTCTAATAGAAATTTTCTGAAAAAGTGCAAATTTACTAGAAGGGGCTATATCTAACGGTTACCAATGCTTTTATTTAAGGACATAGATGATGAAATTATGCAAAAATTGTACTGGGATCGGGGAAGGGATATTATGATTCTAACCGGGCGCATCCACCAAAATTGACAATAATTTAGTCAACTTGTGTTGGTTTTGCCACATTTTTTTAACTGAACTCTTCTAGCTAATATCAATATACTTTATTTATTAGTTACTATTACGTAAGTACCCAAAATCTGAATTTTGAAAAAAGTTGCGAGGAACCGAATACCATCAGTGAATCACTCAACCTTACCAAAATATTTTGAGTTTGCAGGAAAAGAAATAGAAACTAAACCGAAAATCATTTTTTTATGGTGGGATCGTGATGGTTAGTTCATGGAGTCAACGTTAGTCAACCAGAATTACCAACAGCTCGTTGAACGGGTCGGATCTCCCAGACGCCTCTAAGACAATACTTTGTCGACGAATCAAACAGACATCTGTTGTAGCTTAACAAACACGATTTCGTCATGTATTATTTCCGTTAATTGCGAACTTTATCTGTACTCAATTTAGTCGGAATAGATATCAGTGGAGGCGGAGGCAGAGTAGTAAACACAACAATTTCGCATCTAAGAGAGGAACTTGTAAAGTGTATGTGTTCAACACATATATAAATCCCGAGTTAATAGAATCGAAATAACGTCTAAACTGTTCCCAAACTTGCGGATATTGTTGAAATTTGGTTCGTAGCCAATTGTTTGTAAGTACATGCCTGAACTTAAATCACTATTCATTCGATTAATTAACTACGACTGGATAATTTAAGTTGTGTAATATCAACGATTAGGCGGTTAAAAATTCAAAATCCCCTGCATTGGGGTTGGGAAAAAAGCCAACTTTGCACATTTAAATTAATGAGAAGAATCGTACGCTAGATCCAAGTTGGCTATTTGTATTAATATATATTTATATGAACCATATCAATTACTCCCAGGATTATAATTTGACGAAACTGAAATCGTCCCTCTTTGTCTTACCGGTGATACACGTAGGCTTTAACACATTCATAAGCATTTTAGGGGTTTTAAAAAAACGTTTTTAAGTTATCAAACTAACGTATAAAATCTGCCCATAAAGGAGAATCTGCCAAGTGAAATTCTTAGGAATATGATTAGAGATTATGGATATTTTAAATACTGACTCTGCTACCCCAAAATGACATTTAACCGTTGAATATTCATGCGCCGATGATGGCACGAAGGGTTCTGTCGCATCTTTAATACAGGACACCCGCTCCACTCTTTCCACCCCCTAACTTTAATATCTTCCGAAATTATGCTAACTTTTCGCTGTTATTTAGTTTGAATTTATCAATACTGTATGAAGAGTGACGTTTCTAATTAGAAATTACTTTGCAACCTCTTGAAATTGTAAGTGGGAATACATTCAAGACGCTGCTGCCGGGATAAATACGAACACGACGCCCACTTTTAAACGTCCCATTTGTAATGGGATACAGCATATTAATCACTTAATCGCATGTCTTTCGGTGACGATAATGTGACATGAGTTGAGGGGTTGGGATAGGGGAAGAGAACGAAGATGTAAGCAACATGAATAAGGTAAATATTAGCAAAAAATTTAAAATTTTGTTTCTTTTAGTTCACTCTTTTTTTTATATTTTACAATTTTATTTCACATCTATCCATTATGCAATGCGAATGTAAACTTAGAACAACATTCCCTAAATTCGTACCTACTGCATGGTGATATCAACAAAAATTTTGATGCTGCTTGAACACTTTTATCTTTTTCGGCTTAATTTCTTTTCCAAATGTAAATCTACGTTTTTCTCAACTAATCCGCAATCTACGAATTTTTACCATATTTTTAAAGACATCGAAAAAATCCTCCAGGAAATCGATGGAAAATCAAGATTTTAGTTCTGAAGCATATACGCAGAGCCACTAGTTTTAGAGAACTCGGTCGTGCGCTCGTCCGTCAGATATCGAGCTGAAATTTTTAACTTTTGTACATGCGGATGTTTTTGAGCCATATCTGATCACGCAGTTGGGAATCAGGAGTGAAAAATTGAAAAACTGGTGCCGCTGAATGTGAGGGGGTAGTAAGTTTTCGAGCAATGAGATTTAGGGGTTGAAAACCACAAAAAATATGATAACTGCTCAGAGGTTGGAAACTCGATAGCAACACATTTTGATGGTATCTTATGGGGGATGTTTTTTCGGCAAAATCGAACAGATGGGGTGGAAATTAGGAGTTGCAACTAGAAATTTGCGTGAACTATATTCGATAGCTTTTTATTAATGGTTCATTTAAAAGTCTACACCCTCAAAACGCAGAAACATGAAATCGCGGAAAATTTAAAACTGTTCAACGTATCGCGGTAGATTTTGGTGTGCTCTTTTACAGTCACTTTGCAGAGAAACATTATTCAAGTAAATTATAGTAGAAAATTAAATAGATAAATTGAGTCTAAAATCAACCCTTATTGAGCTATGTGCAACAACCCCGAACATCTTCTATGGTCTGTCCGGGATCCACACGACCGAGATTCACCATAAGATGATTAGACACATCTTATTTTTTTTTGTACATCTTGCAATTTATTGCTTCGGCACTATTACTAGTAGTTGCTGATTAGAATAATCTGCACCCGAAACCATCAAGTTCGTGAGTGAATAAACATCTGCAGAGATACTTATCGCTTTGATATACATTTTCCATCGGCTTACTGTTGAAAACCACAAAAACACGTCAACATTATTTTTCAATTTGCAATCTTGACAATTTCAATCCTTTTCTTCCACTCACCGACAACTAGAAAAAGACGTCTATACAATCTTTCCCATTTCCACTCATATCAACAATAAAAGAAAGTCGAGTTTCTGCATGTCCACACTATACGCTATCGCTAACACCGTCGGATACAGTTTAATCTTTGGCAGCGTCATCGTTTTTGCGTCTAGGGTTACACTTAGCTTAGGTGCAAAGCAGTGCAAGAATTGATTCTCAGTTGCTTAGCTGTGTTTCTTTAGATTTCTAAATTTTATTGCAAATAATTAGGTGAGTTTAAGTTAATTGTTTCTGCTCATGTTCAAAAACTGAACTTTTAGACCAAAATGTGTGCATTCGTCGTCAACTTTTACGATGAAGTCGAGGAAGACGTCAATTTTAACTACGAAGTCGATGAAGAAATCAAACAGGAAATTAAGGAAGAAATTCAACCGGAGATTAAGGAAGAAATACCGTTGTGGCAATGCGGATTTTGCAGCTTTGAATCTGAGTACTATTTAGACCTAGAAAAACACACCTTCTCCACCCACGCAGACTGCAAGATCGAAGATCCAGAAGAAGTAGAAGAAATGGAAATTTTCGAATGCCATCCCTGCGGTTTTAAAACGAAATCCAAGGAAACTTTAAGAAAACACATTCATCGCCTGCACCGGACTCAAAAATTAGAACAGTGCGACAAATGTGATTTCAAATCCAAGTTCAGGGATTCGCTAAAAAGACATGCGCTAAGAAAACATGTGAATCCAAAACAGTGGTTTTTATGCCATCATTGTGATTTTAAGTTCAAAATAAAAGCCGACCTGATTCGCCACATAAATTGCCACAGGAGCAAAGAGGCAGGAGGTAATAAGTGGCATAGATGCAAGGACTGTAACTATAAGGCCAAGACGAAGTTTACCTTAACGATGCACGTAAGAAGAAAACATTTGAGTTCTGGAGATGCTGAATGGTTTCAGTGCGTCGAATGCGATCGCAGATACAGGGTAAAGAGGGATATGAAACAGCACGTGTTTAGAAAACATCGTCCAGAGAGGCTGCTGCAATGCTTTCACTGTGGCTACAGGACCGATCAGAAAATTGTACTGAGAAATCATATTTTCAAACGGCATAGGAATTTATAGAAGAAAGTTATAAGATTCTGATGAAGAATCTAATGCTAAAAAATAAGTTAAATTGTTTAGTACATGATCATGTTAAAAATGATGTAAGAAAAGTTTACCTAAAGCAAAAAAAACAATGTGCCTAGTTTAGTTAAGTTCTATATTTTCAAATACGGAAAATTTGAATAAAAGTTTAATCAAGAGAATAGTAATTTACATTATAGGTAACGTTATAAGAGTTTTCACATTGCGTTTTGAGGAACGAGCGACGCCGGAGCGAGTTCCTTAAAATTCCAGAGTAACAATAGGTAAACTCGGAAGAGTTTTTGATCACGCGATAGTACTCATTAAGGCCACGACATTCATTTCCTTCTTCAAGTGAGGTATGCCAGATCCTTTGTATATTATTAGAATATGCATAGCATAAAATAGCTTTTAAGTAACTGAGTATTACAAGAATGTGCATGGGTTATACCATGAATATAAGAAAATGCCCATCCTATGAGAATACTTGTGATATTTATATTCATCTTATGTCCCTACGTGCTTCACGGGTATATCAAATGAATATTTATATGAAAATCAGGTGGATGTATTTTGAACGTCAATACTACTCACACCAGGAACCAAAATAGCCACATTTTGGATATACAGAGAATGTTCATGGATACGTATATGTATACTACTAAGTTTTTCTTTGTGTAGTAACTTTTTTGCTTGAAATCCGATTTTAATTAACGTTTTTGTAGCAGCATCCTGACATTTCAGCCTTTCATAAAAAGTATAACAAAGAATTAATCACTTAAGAATCTGCAAAAACCAGTGCATTTTTTAACGCGTTTCTTTGAGGGGGTGGTATTTTTTGTTTTTGAGGTTGGATGCCCCTAAAATATGCCAATTAAAAGACATTTTGGTTCTTTGCCTTCGTAACAATAGTCAAGAAGATGGCAGTGAACTTAGTTTATTATTTTAAGGACTTTTATTCAACTCAGGAAATCAGACATAACTATAGAACGAAATTGAGACTTTCTTGTAAAATGTCTATGGATTAGGAGATGAAAAGCTGCGAAGAGTTGACAGACGTTTTGAATTTCACAACAAATGTAGTTGAAACGAAAGAAAACAAAAAAGTTTGAGCAAACGGCCACACAGTTCTGCTTTTACGATTAAATTTTTGTTGGTTTTGTATTTTGTGTTAATTTCTTTTATAGCTGAAGATGGAGTAACACTCCGAAACGCGTCCTAAACAGTAAGTAAATTTTGTGGAACGAGACTGTGAAACTACCTTGTGTAATAATTAAATTTTTGGTTCAAATGACGTGTTTTCCGTGTTTTATCTGACTCCGCTGGTTTAAAAAAAAGTGTTAAATCTAAAACGAAGAGCAGTCAGTCATCCTTTGGTACGAATATTGCGAACTTAAATGTTAACCTTCTTCTATTCTATTGAATAAAAACGTGCCATCGTTTTAAAGAAACACCTGAAGAAAAGGTTGGAGTTCTTGAAGATCCATAAGTGATTCACTTTTTATTACAGTTACAGCAAATATATTTAAAATCGAATCTCAAGCAAGAAAGTTACTACATTCTATTATTATTATTATTATTATTATTATAAACAAAAATATGGCAACATTCTCTGGCCCACGGTGTACATTAGTCATTCAATAGAGTATTTGTGCCATCTGAACGCTGTTAAATGTTTTTACCAGAACAGAATAAAATAAACTCTATCAGAGCAGTCTACGCCCTACGTCTCACACAGCAACGACTACTCTATCGTTTTTGATCACACGATATTTCTTTATAATTGCGCTGTTTTATTTTAATTGCAGAGAATTTAATCTATATCTTGAAGGTACGACATGTAAAGTCACAATCCCCTCCCGAGCCTCAATGGGGCTTATGAAAAACCTCTGCAGGAATTTTTCGTCCAAGGAGAATAAAATTAAATGGCGTGTAGCGATATTAAAATAGAATATAAATGCGAAGCCATTTGTATTAGCCAAATAATAAGCTTTAGGGTAATAGATATAGTTTCAAATTGTTTGGTATCTTACGCACCCCATTCGTGCTCTTTCTCGCCCCGTGACTGACGGAGCGAGATGAAGCTACGTATTAGAGCCGTTTTATAATGATAGGTTATTTTTTATTATTAAGATCCTTTGGTTTGCTGCAGCCCCGCCGAAGTACAATGCGGCCAGATAGTGCTTTGTTAATTCGATATTTTCCTATCAGAATTAATCAACGTCAGCCTCAAAAGAACGAATAAAGACAATGGTAAATGGCACAATCGATATAGATTGGACACATTTGCTTAAAATGCCGTAAAGTCGGCAACAATGCCTTCTTCTGGTTTTTCTTTTATAATAGTTTGTTTTCCTGTTTGTATTTCATACATCGTTTAATTTTTGACGGATGCGTCTTAAGAGGGGCGATCTTGGCGATAAAAAGGGAGAGACAAATAGGAAAAACTTCCAATTCGCGAGAAGGAAATGCGATATGGTAATGAAACCGGGGTGCCGTTGCGAATCAATCGATGCTTTCTGGTAATTACAGCAGTGTTTTGCGGGCACGCATTTTTAACACTTCACATTTTTCAGGAGCGAACCAGGAAAAGTCTTATCGCTCAGGGTCATAAATATTAGAAATGCCATGTAATTAAGAGAGCGAAAACCGAAATGGACTTTTTAAGAGTTAGAATGATGTCACCCCTTGCCGCAAAAACTCAACGGAAGAAAAAGGACAACGTAATTCAGATGGGGGGCGAAATTAAAAATTAGAAGAGCCCCGTTTATTTTTCATCTCGCTTGAAATAACTATAAATAATTGAAAACGGGCGATGAGATCGGCAACCGATAAGATGCGACTTTTTTACGCTCGGGGTGCAATAATTAAAATTTCCAAGCTTATCGCGAGGGATGGTTTACACGTGATTTGACCTTAAGGGATTTTTTATTATTCTGGGAAATTAAAAAACGAGCCACAATGGGATCAAAGACACCGTTAGATGCACACGTTGTTCCGATAATTGCTCTTTGATTTTGGATTTTGTTCTCTTGATTTAAGTTTAATGAGGCATTGAATTATACCAAATACAAATTCGGTTTTAATACGTTATAGATCATTACCTGCGCCGGGTTTATTTCAGTTTGATTATGGTCGGGTCGCTGTTGGCGTTTAGTAATTTGTTTTGCCGTAAAAGTGGCAGGTCCGGACTGAGGGGGGCTAGGGGGGCTGCAGCCTCCGGTCCCCCAACTTGTAGGGGCCCCCGACTAGGAGGCGCCCCGCAATTTTGTAATTCAGTAATTATTGCAAAAAATATTCATAACAACAAAACAACTAAGTACTTACTGTTGTGTATTATGATGCATTATACGCTATTATACCGCTACCGCCTTTTCTCAAAGGGTTTCGAGTCTTAGAAATCTGAAATTTGCAAGAAACGATTCTCCTTCTTTGAGGAAATAAAATGGGTCACACTTGTGGTCGGAAAAAACTTTTACAAAATTATGCTTTCTATTGAATTTCGCGTTTTGTAGTTTTTATCAGAAAAATTGCTGGAAATTGGTTTAACTAGAGCCTTATTTGATAATACAAAATGCAATTTTTATTAGTTTTATTCTATTTTGGAATTTTAAATGAAAGAAAACTTACTTTTCTCGAAGTGCGTGAGTCCCAGAAGTTTGAAATTTGCACCAATCGATTCTCCTTCAAATTGGAGGAAATAAGATGGGTCATACTTGCGGTCGCAAAAAACGTTTAGAAAATGTAAAAATGAGTAGTTTCTACTGAATTTGGGCGTTTTAAGATTTTTTCTTAGAAAAACTGGTGATAATGGTTTTACTAGCATCTCTTATAATACAAAATCCGGTTTTAATTAAAACTTGCCATGATTTATTGATTTTATTTAAGAATTTTGAAGTTTTAAACCAATGAAAATCTACTTTTCTCGAAGTGGGTGGCTCTTAGAAATTCGAAGTTTACGCCAATTGATTCTCCCTCAAATTTGAGGAAGCAGGATGGGTCACACTTTGGGTCGCTAACGGTTTTAAAAAAAATCACCTTCCAGTGTATACCTCTTGCTGAAATTGGCATTTTCGGTTTTTCACGTGAAAAATTAATGGCAGTCAGTCTTTTTAGAGTCACCTGACAGTATGAAATACGCTCCACACACCCTAGCTGGCCCACAACCAAAGGGCCCCCTCATATTGATCAGCCTCCGGGCCTCGCTATTGTTTAATCCGACCCTGAAAAGTGGTCGCTGCAATATTTGAAAGCGGTAAGCATGTCGCAGATGCAGAAAATTTCTTAACTACAATTCTTTATTATCTCTGTATTTCTATTTAAAAATTTACTAAATTTATAGAAGTTGAGACTTGAAGGTTTATCATGGAAACGTTTGTGAAGGACTTCGTTGAAAATCGCAATATAATGAATTCATATCGAACTAATTAACACCTGGCATTAGAGTCCCTAAATCAGATTTTCAGCAGCTTTCAAAGCATATTCCGCGTGGGAAATTCCACAATTCAACAGACATCCAATTATCATGACTTATTATCGATATTTTTGGCGTCTTCCACATAAATTTATTTGCAAGCAACCAAGTGCAGTCCACCTGGAATCTGTTTACTCCATGATTTAGTGCTTAATTATTCAAAAATCGAAGCCGATTCTTTCATATTTCGCAACGAACTGTGATTTATGCATGAACTTTAGCAATTTAAATGTCATTTTTCTCATTTTATCTTACACCTATAGGAGATGGTCTATAAATCAAAAACCATCAGGTTATAACGTAGAATATATAACCGCGACACATCCTCCTCTTATTAATATTTTACGCGGCCGACACGGCGATAAATTTTCATTTGAGAATTCAATTGAAGCAAGAATTTTCACGAAACATTAATTAATTACTGGTAACAGCAATCGTATAATTAGAAAACGTAACATAGCAGAATAACTCATTAACATGTTTGGAAGGAGTAAAAACAAATGTGTCGTGAATTTCCTGCTGCGCTCTTCTATTGTGGGTTAGGACACGCATGGAAATGCCATTTTCCTCCACTACGAGGCGGCTTTTAATTCTGTAATTTTATTAACAACTATTTGTAACAGGTGTTCGACTGTTGGTCATAATCTGTGATTTCAGGAGGACGGATTTGGCGGACCTGTGGGGGCAGTTTCAGGAAGGAATGCGGGTATTTGAAGTGAGGGTCAAACGGTCCGCTACGGTGGTGACCCTAAACTTGCAATTTACTACGGACTTCCTAAGATACGACTATAGTCCTGGCTGCCTCTACTAATTGTTCTCTGTTTAATGATCCGATATCTGAATATAAATAAACGCTGCTCTCTTCTGTAATTCACTCATCCCTCTGATGGTTGTCAACCTTTAAACTTCCACCCCTAAAATAGATACACATTTCGAGTTTCACTTCGTTATCTAAGTCCTTTCTCAAGTTATGTTTCACAGAAAATTTGCGACGTCTTTTATGAAAAAAGCCCCCGGAAGATGTACATCAATGCGATGTGTATCCCTGTAGATGTTTATCACGTTAATGCGTATGTAGGGGCCGCTGGTCTTACTGGTGGAATCGGGTGCAGATTTTATCAATCTGCACCTAGTAGTAGTGGCAAACGCACAAAGGCGAAATGTTAACAAATTACGAAAAACGAAATTATGCGAATTTTGCAAAATTAGCACTTAGGGGGTTGAAAAATCGTAAAGGTGGATGAAAAGTCAAATATGAGGATTAACCGTGGTTAAGTAAAATTATGGAAAATAACACCAAAATAACCCAATTATGCAAATTTTGCGTTTGAAGAGTTGAAATATTGCGAAAGGGGGGATGAAAAAAGTGAAAAATGTAAACATCATCCAAATGGATCCAATTTATTACCGAAGAAGGACGAAATTACCCGAAATTCGCAAAATTAACACCCAGGGGGTTGAAAAATTGTAAAGGGGGATGAAACGTCAAAGTGGTTTATGGACCTCCTCAGCAAATAAAATGCTTTAAATCTTCGTAGTTTTTTAATAAAAAAAACTTTAAAATTCCGAGTCAGCATATATGACGTCATATATGCTGACAAGTGGCCGATAAACCACTCCGTGCTATTGGCTGAACTCTGTCGGTGCGTAGTCAGTGGGCGGAGTTGCGGGAATGTTATCGTGTAACTGGCTGACTTTGATTTGTACTTTTGCCGCACAAATCACAGTTACAATCTGTTTTTATTTTTTTAAATAATGTAAGTAACTATTATCGTCGTGTATAATCGTGAATAATAAAAAACTAAATCCATTTATCATTATTAGTTATTGTAAGGTAAAGTGCTTAATAAAAATTTATTATTAAAATTTATTACTAATTTTAACTGTTGCGTGATTGAATTGTTTTCTCTTTAGTTCCTGCTAAAGTGCTTTGATTTTATCTACCCTACTGGTAAAATATTTTTCATCTAAGTATCCTTATGGTTAAAGCGCTATTTTTTTAGCAATACGTTTTGAGTCGATAAAGGTACAGTTTGACATCTGCTATAAAATAAAAGTACTTTTATTAAAATTCACTTATTGTAATAATGTAATCAAATTTTTAACCAGTCTACAGTTATAACGTCTTTACAGTGTAACACTGCGAACCGTAACTACGAGCCATTTTGAAATATGTACTTTCATGTTGTTAGAAAACGCTTGAGGTTGTTATATTATATTCGAATCTATTCTACATGGTAGTAGGCAATGAAACTTTTTTTCTGTAGTGGCAGTACTTATTTGTCAAAAATTTTCTAAATCTGCGTTAGTTGTATACATTACGTTGTGCTAGAAGATCTGTGTTGTTCCATCAGTTAGGTACTTTAATAAAATCCAACTATGGGGCAAGTCTGCCTTTGATGATTTCCGCCGATTTGATGGTTTTGTTTTCTCTCTTCATCAGAAAAAACTCACCTTCTGACAAGAACTTCAACCTAAAATTTAACTTAATCAAGAAATGATAGGGATATTTTGCTGTAACTGTCCTGTTGCCAATATATCACCAGATTTCCATGGCCTACCGGCGTGTAGAATAAGTTTGAATTCATAATAGACATATGGTTCGATCAAACAATAGTCAACGATGCCAGTCGGTAAAAGTTTTTGAAATTTTCGTTAACAATTCCATGAAACTACCGACAGACTGCCGTTTTCTTCAAAATTCTTTTTCCTTAGTGAAAGTTGTTGTTATTTTGCTAAGGTTGGAGAGCGAGTACTTCACTATTTGAGAGGCGGATGCGTTCAATAACAATTTCCCCAAAAACCCAAACAATTTGTGAAAATATTGCACAAATGACAGATGACGTTGTTTTAACAATCCAGAAATGTGACTGGAGTAACTAACCATCCGCAGTGTTTTCCGTATCCACTTCAAGCTGTTAATTAGACGATGACTAGAAAATCCGAAGTCATATATAAATCCATGAAATATGCAAGCAACGGTGCGGCTCGTCATTGTGTAAACAACAATCAGAGAACGTATTCGTCTCAATTAGCACAAACCTCAACTCTTGCAAGTTATATGTCTTTGGTCTACGCGACAGGATTTAAGATACGGGATTGCTATAAATCCACACCTTCAAGGGGTGCAATCGTTGGCGTTTACCATCGAAAAACCAACAAAATAATTCGCGACATAGAAAATTTTTGTGATTCCAGCCTTATTTTCGTGGAAATCATCCGCCCTGGGACGTCTCTTTCAGAAGCGTTGTCACTGCTCAGCTAAATATTTTCAGCGCATTTAACCCGACCGTGTGCTCGCTGCGTTGACACATCTGTGTTCAACAGGCGGTGTACAGGTTCGGCCTGGTGAACCCGCAGAAAAATACCTCGATGGTAATTGCAAAAGAAATCCACTCGCCCGGCGCATCCACCATAATTATTCAGAAGCGAGGATTGATGGCGGTTATAAGATTGTGATCGTCCTGAAGGAGCGTCACTACCTTGAATCGTTATGGCAGATATATAGCCATAATTTAGTGACGTAATAAATAGCTCGATAACGAGCAAGAGACGCTCACATTCTAAGAACCAATATTGACTGGAATCTCAGGAGATACGGTTTAATGCAAATGGTCCATCTCTTGCACAATGGAGCTTTGATGAGAGTCAATAAATCAGGGATATGCAAAACCGCCCTTTTATTAAGGGGTGGTAATGCTACAAACACATCAATATAGCACGGCGGTAGTTGGCACGTCTTTAATTGTGTGCGGCAGTGGCGTGCGTGGAAAAACACCCCCCGGAGACGCCATCACGTGACCGCAGAAGAATCCTGTGCATACATTACTCTCATTATACTTTGAACCTCTTAGAGACAATTGCAGGATCGTCAGGGCTCCAGTAATAACATCCTTATTCTTAATTAAACTAAGACCGGCATTCCGAAGCACGATGGTGTCAAAGTCTCTAATGTGTTACCCTAACATGCAAGTTCTTAGTGTTAAGATTGCTAATGGTGACTTAGGTATTCTGAAACAGAATGGTTAAACTTAGGCCTTTTGTGCCCGGTAATGGAGATGCAAGAAAGTCCTGTTTTTGCTTATTTATTCCTTGTTTAATGGATAAGCAGACGGCGTAGTCTTTGCTCGTTCTCTCGTGTGAGCATCAAATTATTTACCGAATTAATAAAGTCGAACTAGGAGAAAATGAAACGGAAACAGGTTAGAATTAATTCCGAGACGTCGGATGTAAAGTAATACGGGCGGAGAATCGTCAGATCAGCTGTCACTTATAATGTGTAGGAATCTTGAGACTGAGGGTTACTGAAATTTAATTAGTAGACAATACAGACACTTCACACCTCGGCAGCACATACTTTACGATATCTTATTGCATTTCTGCTGGATCGGGAGTCAATCTACACTCCTCCTCTTCGAGGCAATTAGAGGAACAAAGACGGTACCAGATGTAAGGCGGATCATGACAATTTCACAGGCGACAATTATTTTAAGAATCACCTGAATTAATTTTGTTGAAAGATACTTTGTAGGTATAGGCCGAGTTTCAGATATCAGGACAGTTTCAAGGCGAAATTATCTTGTTATGGGAGACAATGAATCACCATAGGTACGACCGGTAGTTGCAGATTGCTGGCCCACCCCTCGTAGTGGAACGTACGTGTCCAACGTTCCCGGTCCTTTATTTCTTTTTATCGCTATTTTGGGGTCGTGTCCGAGCTTAATCTAATAAAGCTCCGGTGTGCCCAAAATCCCATTCCTCATTCGCGCACACGTGGCCATTAAACCAAAAAATCACATAATAAATGAATATTAATTCAATATGTCCCCACAGAAAAATTTTGTAGATTCGTCCGCAATACCTGCGATTCAAAAACCAGCCGACGTACTGACCGAGAATTAACCGGAAAAAAATCCTTCTCCCCTGAACATAATTGTAATAATTCTCAATTAGCGACACGACCGTACGTCCACCACCCTTTGAATAAATAAAACACACAGCCACGGATATAAATTAATTTCAAAAACCGACAATGGCAAGTCTTTGCTCCGAGCTCTCATATCTAGAAATTATATCTATGATGAAAGTTGCGCTTTTATCTAATTTAGAAGTTAGTGATATAAACAAATTAAACGGAATGGCTGCGAAGATAACAGGTGGCCACATGCCCGTTAAACAATTCAAGTGAACATCAATCAGGACTCTAGTCCAACATAAACAGGGAACAATCAACTGACAACTTCGCACCTTGTATACATCAAATAGTGAGCTCTTCGAACGCGACCCTTGATTGCTCAAAGCGGCCTCTTCTACCGCTAAACGGAACAAATAGCGGATCAGATCAACGCCAGGACCTTAATTAGCTGCGTTTCGGAACTGGTCTACGTCTCCATTGTTTGACGCTTCTAATTAGCAGACGGTATCAGTTCTTGCACAAAACAACCATCAGCTTCATGGAGATTTTTTTATAGTTATAGCTCTCCATCATGACCATTGACTTTTACCAAACTTTTTAGTGCCGTAGCAATATCCTAAGGGTGCAAAACCGAAAAATTATTAATTGCAATAACTTGAGAACTACTGGAGGTATCTTACTGAAACTTGGTATGCACGTTCGACCTTCAAGTCTGTGAAAGTGAGGGGGTGTCAATTTCTGTAATTCTACTTAATTACGATTAATTCTCTTCCCCTTTAACTTTTCATCTCCCTTTACAATTTTTCAACCCCCTAAGTGTTTATTTTGCAAAATTCGCATAATTTAGTTTTCCTTCGATAATAAACTGAACTCATTTGGATTTTGTTTATCTTTTTCACTTTTTCAACCCCCCAAAACCTAAATTTGCATAAGGAGCCTCTCCAATGAAAAAAAATACCGTTTTTTTGTTACACTTGCAAAGTTTAACCAATTTCCGTGATATTTGTTCAATTAGTCTGCATCGTAAATATTTTTATGTATCAAGCTCCGAAAATCTTTCAGTACGAGCGTGGATTATTGCAAACCAAGGTGAAACCGCGGTTTGTAACCACGATAGTACTGAAAACGTATTTCGGTACGCGATGCATACAACGGTTTTTTATAAATCACAGAAAACTTAGTTGGAATTGTTAAAACTGAAGAATAAGCTAGTGAACTTTACGATAGGTACTAGTACCGTAAAGTGTTTATAGGTTACAGTACTATTACCATAAAGCACCCATGTATTTTTCGCTTTACGGTACTAGCACCATAAAGTTCGACTTTCTGTTCATCTCCTAGTTACCGAAATATAAAGTTTATGATGTGTTTTAGAAAAAAGATGCTTTATCGTCTTGCTTACAAAAATAATACTTTAATATCGTCTTGTATAATAAATAACTATAAATCAATCAATCAGATAGGTAGTAAGTCTTTATTTTATTACGGTACTCGCCTTCGACTGAGATCGTAAATTTCATCCTCAAGTACACTTGAGTGCAAGTGAATTTTAACGATTTGACAAAACTAATAGGTAATGACGTATGGAAATACATTGCACTTGCAGTCGAGTGTACATTACAGGGTGTGACAGAAACACAGCACAATATTTTAACCACCTATTCTAACCGCCTATAACTCCGGAACTGATTTTAATTACTAAATTATTTCAAGGCCGTACATTTTATTATTAGACATAGCAAGTAACAATTTCATCAGTCAAAAAAAAACGAAAATGGTTTTCCAGCTGCACCTACTTTTAAATTTATTCAGAAAAACTACGGAGAATGAACCGCTATCTGCTAGTATCTTCAGGTAACACATTTCATTTGGAAAATTTTTTGACCTTTAGTTTTTTTTCATTTGGGCATTCGTTTCCTTTCAAATCGCTTTGAATATGGTATGAGGGTACGAGGCCCTAATTTTGCGTTTCTTTTACGCAAAGCAATCTTTAATGTAACTGAAAACCACAGAAAAAATTATGGTAATTCGTCATCGAATGGAAATTCTAATCATCTGTTGCAACGTTACTCTGCCATGATTGTTTTTATGGTTTTCAGTCACATTAAAGATTGTTTTGACTAAAAAAAATGCAATATTAGGGCTCCGGGTACGTGTCACATTGAAGGCGATTTGCCTAAATGAAAAAAAAAAGTCAAAAAAGTTTCCAAATGAAATGTGTTACCTGGAAGCAGGTTACGGAAAATTGTTTGAAAGGTAAATTGCTCGAAAAGTAAGTTGTTCGAAAGGTTAATTGTTCGAAAATCAAAAATTAAACTAAACCTGACCTGACCTGACCTTGAACTGTCCTAGCTTCTCGCACTACAAGACCAACATTTTGACGAGTTCTCGCTTTCGGCTGCATTGCACTTTGAACGGGCAAAATTTTACTGTGTGTGTATATAATGGCGAAGAATGCACATTAATGTTATTTTAGAACAATTTACCTTTCGAACAAGTGTCTTTCGAAGAATTGTCGTCTTGTGTCTTTGCGGAGCATAGGCGGTTAAAATATATATGCTACGTTTCTGTTACACCTTGTATATGTATAGACCGAGACCCGTATATTAAATAAAAAATTAATTAACTACGTATATTGAAAAAAACCAATATAAGTAATGTAAAAATTGTAGAGAGAAAGAACTTTGGACATGCCTTGTCTAGCAGAGCGGCATCTCTGAATTTGCAAGAAAAAACAATAATGCCGCCATGTTCGTCGATCTAATTTTTTCGTCGGGTTTTCCCAAACTCGAAATGCATCCATAACAATACAAAGTAATCTTTCAATTTCAAGAATCCGCATATGAAATCCTCTAATAATATTCCACGTCAGTGTCCCCGGCAATATTTCACTAGTTTTTATGTCTGACTGAGACATTTCGCATCATTTGCCTAATGCAAAGTGGCCCACTCGGTTCCTATAGATATTCAAAACTATATTTAATGTTGCGTTAAACACTACGCAAGGGATGAAATACTACTCCTGTCGTGAGGTTTTATCTGTTTTGAATACTGCCGAATTTATGGCTGGAACGTATATCAGCGGGAAAAAGTTCTCGTCAAGGACCCGGTCAGATAGCTCCGTGGTGTGGGTAATTAATTATGAAAAATGTCGCCAGGCGGCCGTAGAAGAGTCAAGGTGCGGAAATTTATAATTCATTTTGCAATTAAAAAAACCGGTGGCGACGAGGCGAGGGAATTACAGCGCTCCCACTTATCAGGACGGTTCTTATTGAATTTTGAAATTATCTGCTGTTTTCTTAACCATTAATTTTTAGAACGGAAAGTTTTAATTTTTAATCTAGAGTGCTGCGCGAAATTAATTTTTGATGTAGTATTTAGTTTAATGCCCCGCTGATAATTTTTCCCGCTTCCTCGACGGTAGATGGAGCTGCTGGATTCCCGCGAATTTTGTCACTCGGTCACTTAATGTATGGCGGCGTCGAGCAATTTGTATAATTAAATGGGCAGGTTAATCGAAAATGAACATTTATAGCCTCTGTGGAATTTTCAAACACTTCCACACACAATAATAATCCGGGCTCAACTGATAGGTGGATTAGAATGCAGTGAGAGTAGATTTGTGTAAGTGAATGCCGCCTAGTGGCGAAGCTATTAGTTCAATGGCGTGTTAATAACGAATTTTGAATATAGTTGGTAAACTATTAACAGTCGGGAACTATGTGTGCACGAGAAGAGATCCGAACTCTACAAATGGAAATTGATATGGAGATAATTATATTAGAGGCACTTGATGCCACTTGCACTTCTTGAACGTAATTGCCTTTCACTTCACAAAATCGCACCAAAATCTTCACTTTTCTACGATTAACACAAACGGAATCGGCAACTCATTACAGTCAACCTTATCACCACAATGAAGGGATGATGGATGTGCCGTTGATTGACAACCTCCTGCAAAAGATTTGGTAAAACCCCGATAGCAAATCTATTGCTGAAACGATGATTAAAATTTGAGTCCAACCGAAAGAATAATCAGTGAGTGGCTGCACATAATAAGTCAGCTTTCCAAATGGATGCTTTAAAAACTGAAAGCATCAAGTTATCGAAGCTTTGTTTTAAGAAATCGAGACGCGGAGCGAGATCAAAGAAGCGATCGTGTTTCTTAATACCGCGAACCCTCCTCGGGATGCCTTGCTGGCGTATTAGGGAATAAGCAGGCCGATATCAGAGCGTTCTCAATCAGTGCACGTTTCCCTTTGAGGCGATTTTTTATTTAACATCTCCGAGGTGTCAAGTTGTAAATTAGGTTAAAAAGATCAATCAGTAAATTGAGTTATGGAGTCTTATACACTTGTTGAAAATTTCATTCCCTCGCTTCGGCGTTTTTTCGTGATGGATGGTGGAATTTTTAATACTCGTTTTGAAAATTCATCAATCTGGAGGCAATAAAATTGATGAGAATTGAAGGGAAATGATCAGGCGGGCCGGAACGGAATGCTCCATGCATAGATATTGACCTATCAATAACAAATCCACAGGTTTCTGTTCATTTCAGATTCGTTACTGTGAGATGATGAGGACAGACCGTCGTTATTGCGACGTCAATTTTTAATTCCGCTCACACGTCATCCTAATTGGAATACCGATCGGAATTATTCATTGAACCGTATCGATGATGCAGCAGAGGAGATGCCCTTCGTCGTCCCCATGGTGCTACATATTTTCCTTCCATTTTCTGTCCGTAAATTGTCTAAATTGATTTGCTCTATCAGCGCAGTGACAGCATACAATGTATTATATTGTTTTCTTTCCCTTTGTTCGACAAAATTGAGCTCCTTTCGTTTTCGAGTATTGAATGGGAGAGCATTTGATCATTAAATAAGTTGTCCACAATTATTTTTCTTTTGTGCCACGCGCCTTTTTATACAAGAAAAATGGCCTGTTGGAGAACACTAATTCCGAACCGCCGATGGATCACGCAGGCTCTAAAGAAGGGTCCTTTGTCGCAAAAATATTTTTTCGCTAGCCGGTTAAAAAGGGCGTTGCTCACCTAATTTGAGGTAGCAAAGTGCGTTATTTTCCCCTAGGTATGAAATAGTAGGATATTGACCAACCGTTTATGTTCTTCTTATGCTTCTTGCATAATTTAGAAAGCGTTTTTTCAAATTCTAGCCTGGTCTACAATAAATAATAAAAATAAAGAAAGAGGTAGGTACTGCAAAAGAAATAATATATTGAAGTAGGAGAGTCACCATGAGTCGCAAACCTCACAAGCAAATGGCCTGTTTTGCAATTAATATGAGGCAGCATAGGGTCAGTTTTTGCAAATAACGTGAACTTTATTATCGATATTTAGATATCGAAGAGCTATTTTCAATGGAACTGATTTTACCAAGCAAAAAACTGAAAATAAATTTTGGGTTTATTATCGATTGGCCGGTTCTGTAAATATTCGCCTCCAGTCCCTCTATGTGTCTTTTCTTGTGCCCAACCCAAGATGGCAAGTTTCCATTTTTTCACACCGTCTTCTGAAATTTCCTTTAAACAAGGAGAGATATCAGAAAGAAGTCAAAACAATCAAATACATAGCGAGATGTAATGAATTTGAGCCTATCATCCAGTAGTAGATAACATCATTAGGAAGTTAAGATTCAAATAGCAAGTGTTAAATGCCACGACTTTTCGCTCCGAAGAACAAAAGCAGGACTTAAAATTTGTCGCATTATCTTTTGAACCTCAGTTGACAAGAGGTTTGACAAGGTTTTTTGCTCAACAAAATTTAAGGACAGTTTTCAGATCTGAAAACAAACTGAAAAACCTTTTAGGCAACCTGAAAGATAAAGTAGGGAATAGCGAAAAATCTGGCATTACGAAATCAATTGTCAAAATTGTGATCTAAAGAATGTAGGTCAAACACGAAGGTCTCTGAACACCAGATTTAAGGAGCACTTAGCCCACCTTAAATATGGCAGAAATGAGAAATCCAGTGTTGCCCTACATGCTTTACACAATAACCATTAATAATAATAATAATAATAATAATAATACATTTATTGAGATGTAATAAGCAGCACAATATAAATAAATTGCATTCTGCATAATAAAATAAAATAAAATAACAATGCAAGTAGGTATTACAACACTCAAAAGGATAGGAACAGGTTATATCCTGATTTAATCCTACCCAGGCAAACTGGAAAAAGCTATTACGCACAACATGTTGCGACGACAAGAAAAAAAGCAAAAACTAAAACATCTGAATGTCAATGGACAATTGCTCTCCCTTTAAGAGTGAATCTTTCAACTTGGTGATAAGTGAACGCTCAGAAATATCGACATCATAACTTAAAGCGAAAAAATTGAGTAAGCAAGCAGCCAAATAAGAAAACGAACTTCGGTAACTGGATGAGGTATAAGTAGGGACGCTAACCATGAGCTCAGTGAACCTTAAAGGACGATCATGAACAGCAGAACGAGATGTAATTTTGCGACTTAAATAGGATGGAGAATTTTTGGATTTAATTTTAAGCACAAAAGAAGCAAAATGAAGTAAACGACGCTCATTCAATCTTAACATACCAAGATCGCGAATGTAAGGAGTAATGTGATGAGTGTAAGGGACAAAAACAGTAAATCTTACACACTGATTTTGGATTACTTGTAAGCGGTTCTTCAGTTGAAGAGTAAGACAAGGAGCGTAGGCAATATCCGCGTAATTTAAATGGGAAAGAACAAGCACCTCTACAAGTAGTTTAGAATAAGTGATAATATTAAGTTAGCTTGTAGCGTTAACAAGGTGCAGATGCTAGATGCGATGGAAAGTATCGTCAGAGATAGTCTTATACAGGGTGAGTCTAGTTGGACAAATCAGTGCTCTAGCGTTTAAGATATTGAAATTGGAAATTCTATTTTTGGATATGCTGTAGCTGAAATGGTCCCCTGCGCATGGGACCCATGAAGAAAGCTCCAGTTTTATTCAAACCGAAATTATTAAATAAAAACGAAGGCCTAAAAATATTTTTTTCGATATTGTTGCATTTTTTAGGGTTATTTTGTTAGAGAATCATTTTCTCTTTATGAAAACATAATTTTTTTAAGAAAAAAGTTAATAATATCCGAGAAATAAATTATTTAAATAATAAATATTTTTAATTATTTCCTAAGGGAAACCACGCATGCCGTGGTTTGAACAACTGAAAGGCAGTCCAGCTTATACTGCAGACTGTACCCAGAATGACAAGTGTCAGTTGGAAACGTCATTTGGGGTCGTTTGTGGAAAAGTAATGCAAAACTGCGAGTTTTTGCCCTTTTCTTTACAGATAATTAGGTAATTTTTATTGCTCGATGGATTTTCTGCTAAATTCGCCGAATACAAGTGTCTCGGATTGTCACCCGATTAATGTTCTTTACATTGCCATTGGAGTCGAATGGTTCGACCAAGAAAAGCTATTCTCGTCAGACAGAAGAGAATTGGAATAGTTGCTAACAATTTACTAAGTGAGTACATTGCTGTCAAGTAAGGTGATTTTGTCGTCTTATTAAAAAGTTAATCCTATTTCAGCCGATAAGTTTTCACACTTGCGAAAAGAAGATTTACCATCATCGGATGTCGAGAGGTCCATTGATATTCCATGTAGCAAATGTTGAGACTGTTGATATAATGAAAAAAGACAAAGAAGCGTTGAGCAAAATGAAACCAAGAAAATTCAAGACAGAGGGTGTACAGTGTAGAGATGAAATATGAATTGATGCAACGAAGGTGTATGTAGCAGTCACATCACATGAATCGAGATTAGGAACAAGTAGATGTCGAAGCAAAATGGCTTGATTGTGGCTAGCGAGTTATTTCGGGCAGTGGTCATCAATGATGCTTGCGAACATCCAGAAATCACAACATGAAGAAAAACAGCACAGGAGGATGTTGAGTAACATCGAATTAAACAATCATCTATTATTTCAAGTGAACGTTAAAATTGGACGGAGACTATTGTCACCACATTGTTATTTTTTTATTTATCAGTACATTTGATGTTGCAACATTTATGTAAACCTCTATCCCTTGTAGTCCACTGCATTTTAATCCAAGTCACGTTTCGTTAAGATCGAGGTTAAGATCATATTTTTTATATTAAAGTTTGTATTCTTATTAGAAAGTGACAACTGCGGCCTAATGTTTATTTGAAATTTTGTTACTGTTTTATGGGATGTAATAAAATGTTTATACTGAATTTTAAATCGTCCTGTTAGTACCTATTGCCAATTCCCTTCTGGCTGACAGGAATAGCTTTTGTTGGTCGAACCATTCGACTCCAATGGCAATGTAAAAAACATCAATCGGGTGACAACCCAAGATACTTGTATTCGGCGAATTTATCACAAAATCCATCAAGCATTAAAAATTACCTAATTATCTGTAAGAAAAGGGCAAAAACTCGCAGTTTTACATTATTTTTCCACAAACAACTCCAAATGACATTTCCAACTAACACTTATTGTCATTCTGGGTACAGTCTGCAGTATAAGCAAGACTGCATCTCAGTTGTTAAAACCACGGCATTCGTGGTTTTAATTAGGAAATAATTAAAAATCATTATTATTTAAATAATTTATTTCTCGGATATTATTAACTTTTTTCTGCAAAAAATTATGTTTCCATAAAGAGAAAATGATTCTCCAACGAAATAACCCTAAAAAATGCAAGAATATCGAAAAAAAAAATTTTAGACCCTCGTTCTTATTTAATAATTTCGGTTTGAATAAAACTGGAGCTTTCTTTATGGGTCCCATGCGTAGGGGACCATTTCAGCTACAACATTATCCAAAAATAGAATTTCCAATTCCAATATCTTGAACGCTAGAGCGACTGATTTGTCCAACTAGACTCACCCTGTATATGCCGATACAAGAGCGATCGCATCTCTGTTTACGCGTGACCATTTCTCCACCTGTGATTCGTCGAACTTTCACACCCGAGGAGTTTCTATGGAAATAAACTTAAGGTGGAAAAGTGATCCTTTCTTTACAAACTTTCAGCTTATTTGACAATTTTCGATTTTCTGTCAAGGTTATAAGAATTTTCTTAGACCCAGACTGTCCTAGTACGATCCTGATCATATACCATGTGATGATTTTGAACGTGCAGGAATCTGCACTGAAAGCCATCACGAAGAGGGTGTTATTTGTCCCCGAACGTCGCTCATACGCATCCCCGAATAATAAATATCTATATTTAAATGGGTTCGAATTCTTCGGGCGCAGGGACGTTTGATATGTCGACTGTCATACCCGAAGCTGACATATGATTTGTGGCCGCAAATGTCGCATCTACTCCCGGTAGCATTTATCCGGGCCGCTTAGACTATTGTGACATTAAACATTTTTGCAAGGGGCGGCCGTTATTTGGATATGTTTGAATGTGTACTGACACACGAGGGTGGATGTGATCGATGTAAATAATACGAGGTTATATAGGTAAAATTTCACGTGACACAGACGGACATCCTTAATTCCTTCGAAAACGATTATCGTGATGAGTGCAAAATGGAAAAAATGAAATTTTCTGCCCACATGGAATCGTGCGATGGTGTATAATCGAGGACGAGGACGGATTCCTCTGTATCTGGCATGTGTAAGCGCATAAACGAATAATCTTGTATTTTTCGCCCCTTGACAAAGAGCATATTTATAATAATATATTTAATTAGCAATGTCGGAATGTCAAAAGCAGGGAGAGAGTAAGCTTTACAGTAGAGTTACTTTGTCTCTGCACGTATTAAGGACTTAACATGTGATGTGCCTGTGCGCGAAGCCACCCCTTCCAACCCCTATCACAACCCCTGACGACACCGAGATTTTATTATTATTATTTGAATCACCTTTCCGATTAAACAAAAAATTAATTCATGCAAATCTGCTCTGAACAAACCGAGGACGTGCTAAAAAATCTGTCTGTGTACACACAGAAAGGCACCGGAGCCATTCGGGGGTGTTCACCCTTGGAGAAAATATGATTGTGAATATTCGCAACCCTTCATCGAGGAGGGTGAACTTCATTTGAATATCGGCTCCGGAGAATCTATAACTCTGTGTCCCAGTCAGATATTAGATATTAGTCCGGAGTAGCTCTGCGATTGAAAGGGTGGATTTCCATATCTGGCGATATCCTGATATTGTTCTCGGCAAATTTCCTGTATTGGATATTTGCATTAAAAACCGTCGCGATAAAACATAAAGCTTTATGGCCCTTCTTGATATGCACGCGAAAATATTGAGAGATATTTTGTTCGCAGACGCCGCGGGAGGGCTGCCTCCCACCCCTTCAACTCCGTTTTACACTTTTGTGATGTGTGCGGTTTGATTTTATGATTTCAGTGGTACGTTACTTTTATTGCCGGTTTATTTTATTGTGCTCGCGATCGGATTCACCATTAAAACCCGGGAAAGATGAACGGAAAGTGAAATCAAGCGCGATTTACTTTGTGGCGCATCCGCCAGAATTCAACGGATTTCTTAATAAACTTGACGAGAGGTCTTTTAGATTTTTAACAGACATCAATGTTTACGCTAAATTCGTATTAAATCATACAACATTAATTTTTTGTTAGTTTGTGCTTTATTGTAGCTAGACAATACCTGAGTTTTTGAGAAAATTTGAAAACCGGCTTGCTGAGCATAATCTGGAGTTAAATCTTTTCAGACTGCCCGTTGTGTCATATCTTTTTTTCGAAAAATAAAATGTAGCAATTTTTTAATCCCGCCGACAACAACAACGAAGCAAATTAGGAAAAGTTGCCTACAAAATAGTAACAAGTTTATCGAAATTGCACATCAGACGATGCGATAGGCAAAATAAAACGAAAGCCTCTTATACTAGTACTTCCACTTGTCGTTAGTTTGCTAATTTCTTATTTTAATATTCCTTTCTTGCATCTAACATTTTTCTGGGGTTATAACACAATTTCTCTTATTTATTAATACAGTTTCATTGCTTTCTTTATCTTTGTCTATTGCCTACTGACTGTCCTGATTTGCTGACAGATTTGTAGACATCAGGTCTTCCGCTTTCATATTTCTTATAATACACACGCTGAAATTTAATTTAATTTAAATATTTTCTAGTAAATTATTGAAAACGTTTTTTGTCTTACAAAAATGTTACTAAATTGTATCAAATAATTTTCTTAGCATTTTTATGAATTACAGATATTTTCTTTTGTTTATTGGTATGTGCTAAATGAGGTTCTAAATATACAGGGTGTGTGTCGAGCTTCCATAGCGCCTAAACCATCCAAGTAAGGAATTCCGTTCAAGTGGATACTTGAACTATAAATGACGACGCATTTCAGTAGAATACTTTTGATCATACAGGGTGGTTCAAAAAATGTTGACAAGTCAGAGGTGACTTTTTTGTAAATGGAATGCCCGAAATATTTTAGCATATCTACAATCCCTTTAATAGCCTTATTCGTCCTTAAAATGTTACGGCTCTTGAATCTTTGGTTGGGAGGAAAAAAATTATTTTTGAAAAAATTGCAGTTTACGACATCACTCCACTTAAAAAATCGCCATTTACGCAGATGCAGTTTTTGTAAGAAAATAAGATGAAGACCTTGTAGAGACTCGAAGGAAGCTCTGACTTAATTCTAGATGTCATGTACAGCGTGATTAAAATTAATTTTCATTTGAAAATTTTTAAGTTGTGTTTCTCAACTTTTTCAAATAGAACACCCTGTATATTTTTAGCTAGTGTAATGTAGAATTCATAGACGAACATTTGCCCTACAAAAACATATCAGTTATTTTCAGCCGTTTTCGAGTTATTTACAAATATTACAAATTTCTTGCCTGAAGATAACGTTTAATACTAAACTTATAGCAACAAAGCATACCGTATAACTACAACAAATGCTCAAAATGTCAAAATTGAACAACCAAACTCCTTAGCCTTCTATGTTTTCAGGTATCCTGACAATCGGACTGCCAATTTGCAAAAGTATACAGGGTGGCCAATTTTTCGATGCTCACTCACCATTAGTATTTCGGAAACCATAATAGATCGAGAGGATTTTAAATTGGAGAAAAGTTGCGCTATTTCTTGATAATTAAGATTCTGAAGAGAATTCCCCGGTATTTCCTGAGTTATCACAAAAAATCTGAAAGGTCGGTTTCTCGATCTTCTGTTAACTTTAACATGAAGTTTATTCCCTTAGGGGCTGATTCCAAGGTGGTTTATGTCATGACACATAACGACATAAGTCTCATTAGATGCATAACTCATGATGAGATGGCGCTAGCAGTATTACAATAATTGCAACTCACTATCGAGGAAATTAATGCTGAAACTAAGTGTCCTCGTTAGAGCGTACCGAGGACACTCCGCTTCAGCTTATAAATCATCGAAAATGAGACGCAATGCAACAAATAAATGCCTGTAAAAATCTGCAAAATACTGCCAGCGCCATTTCATGAGTTATGCACCTAATCAAATTTGCATGCATGACTTGAAATCTGCCTCTTAGTTTCCATTGTGACAACAATTTTTGTAAATAATGTAAATAACATCAAAATGTCCATTTTTAATTCTTGTACAGTTTATTTCTCTCACATTCTTGTTGGCTTATTCTTATGGTTTCCAATACACCACGCAAAGTACAGTTTTCTGTAATTGAAATTCCTACATTTCATCCTTGTAGAATATCTTATTGTAACATAATTCCCGGAAATATGGATACAAATTGCGAAGACTTGCTCGGTGCATCCACCAAAATTTTGAAAACTTCCAATAGTGCCAACATAATTTGAGCAATCAATAATCATCCAATTAGACGCGCCCACCTAAAAACATCCTTCCTCCTCGATACTAAAAAGCGATAAATTTCCCCGAAGTTAAAATTAAATTAAGCCGATGCGCAGCTTTTTGCCCAAGAAGTTCTGGAGCAATTGAAAATCAGTTATCAAGTCGAATTAAGCGATTAAATCCGGTGTAAAAATCAATTCGTGCTTAGTATTAAAAGGCCATCAAAATGTAAATGAGGTAGTTATAAAGATCGGCCGATTCCGAACCCAAAATGCCAACCCAATAAAAAGTAACGTCGGTCCCAGCCAGGAATTGATAATTTCTGTGAAAGAGCGTCCCCTACAGTAGTCATCTCAATATCGACTTGCAGTGCCTACTGAGATATAACTTCGGTTTTTGGCAGCCTTAATACGGGATCTGCATATTCATGTGAACGGATGGAATGGGAAGAGAGTTGGAGCGATTCCCATGCCGATGGATAGAAAAGGACGAATGAAAAGTATGGATCAAAACGTCGCAACTGAATTCCTAATCCACTGTCCGAAGCTAAGCCGAAAGCGGAGGACTATGGGAAATATAGAGGCTTAATTCGAGCTACTGTTTCATTCTCTTCGCGTTATTTATTAACTCGATATGTGTGCAACGCTCTGTTATTGAAAAAATTTTACTTAAATCTTTTGAGAGAAATTCTAAGGCTTCGGTCGTTCAGTTTTCAATTATCTCCATTATTGAGATTACAATCGATGATGGTATAGGTTATTCCATACCTACAGGCATGAAAATTTAATCAGTGTTTGCATAGAAAAGCAGAAATTCAGGGGGATGAAAACTCACCCTCTTGTTTTAAGCCACCCTTAATTTTCCACGCACATCCCTGTCGATAGATACAGACGTGAGCCTGTATTATTCCTCAACCACCTAAAACTTACAAGGAATTTATTTTAATGCCGCTCTCATTTCCAGGGCTGTTCTTCCGGAGACAAAAGCCTGCAATCGATATTTTTTATTAATTGGTCGCTATAAATTGCGTGTGTGTGGGGTGAGCGAGGAACCGTCCGATTGTAAGGGTAAAACCGGAGCTTTATGCATCGTTGTTGGGGTTTGATTTGCTTATCCCTTATTCTTGAATATTGATCAACCCCAGTGCAGACAACACACAACTGTGAGTGTATAATTTTCTAAATGGACCACTTTTAATGTATGTCTCGTGTTGCTATGGCTACACCTGAATAGATTGATTGATTCGAAGGGATGGAGGAAGAAGGTAAAATGCTTCGTTAAGATAACTCTGACGCTCATTAAACGTGGGGAGGTCGACGTTTGGTTTATTAATAAAACCCAATTTTCAGACTTGATGCATGGTCCCTTGGTAATTAACATCTGCAATATTCTGCCCTTCAATTGCATTCTAATGCTTTCCTTAAGGGACAAGGGCAACTAAGATTCTCCACATTTTTTTCTCTGTGCCTAATATTCTTAAGTAATACTTCTGGTATGGAAACACTGGACAACTTCGGTGGAAAAATGCACTATCACTACCCAAGTAACACAGGACGGCGACTGGACGTCCACCAAACGTCCATATTCGTCCTGTACGGGACCGTACTATTTATGGTCGTATCATGGACGTACATTTGCGGACGATTTTCGAACGAACATCAAACGGACAATCTATGTTCGTTTTCAGCTGGACGGTTCCTGACCGAACCAAAAATGGATGTACGATGGATATTCGCTCATGAACTGTTTGCGAACAAACCTACTTAGAACGTTTTATGTACGTCCCTATATAAACAGTACTTGGATGAACCGATAATGTACATTCAATGGTCGTTTTCGAGCGAACTCTTTACGGATAAACAAAAAAAATTGTAAAATGTTTACATCGCTGTGTAAAAATTGTAATATTAAACAGACTGCATCTGTTTGCCCCTGAATTGCTCTCTGTAAAGCAATATTCACAATACCCAGTAATGGTCCATCTTTCGACGGTTTCTGGACGTCCGCTGAGGGTCATTGCATGTACGTTTTCAGACGTATCGTTCCTGGACGAAACAGAAACTGCCGTACAGTGGACGTTCGATCACGGATTGTTTCTGAACAGACTTAAGTAGGATGTTCCACGTGCGTCCCTATATAAACAGTCTTCGGATGAATGATGAATTTAGTAAAGTAAATTGATGAATGATCTCTAAATCGTACGATTATGGTCCGTTATGCTTCCAGACTAATCAAAAATCGTCCATATGACGTTCACGAATCATCCGTACATAGTGCCATAACCGTACATGTGTCGTCCGAGTCCGACCAGATGGTTCTGAATCTGTCCATTTTTGTGCACCGGGAATGTTCTATGAACGTCCATTTATTGTCCACAGGCCGACCACTGGATGGTCCTAGAACCACCTCACGGACCAAAATGGATGAATGATGGACGTACATAAGACATTTGTGTGTTACTTGGGTAGAAACACCCCACTACACCGAAACAATTGATTTTCACTGCTGACGCGTTTCGAACACAATGTGTTCATTATCAAAGCCGAAGCTAAACAACCTGCCTGTCTAAAAACTGAAATATTTATAGACCCACCCGTGTAGCTCCGCCCCTCGGCTGAGATGTTTAGACCAATCACAGTTTTTAGGCAGGCAGGTTGTTTAGCTTCGGCTTTGATAATGAGCACATTGTGTTCAAAACGCGTCAGCAGTGAAAATCAATTGTTTCGGTGTAGTGGGGTGTTTCTAGTGATAGTGAATACTTCTGGTAATAGCTACATTTTCATAGAGAACCAATTTAAAAATAGAGTGTCCCAGAAAAAACCGAACGATTTATTTTTGGCTATAGCTTTGTTATTATTGAACCCATTTTGCCCAATTTTGTAGCGGGCGTAGTCAAAAGATGAGGCTTTTAGAGTCAACCATCATTTTCCAGATGGCGCCACCAACAAATTTTTTGTTGGCATTTATTACAAATACATTTTTTGATTGGCTGGACTTGAATCATCTGTAAACCGTTCAAAATAAAACAGTGTAGTTAAATTTAAAATTTAAAAATAAAGAAGGCCCAGAATAAAGTTCTTTTGGAAGAGGAACACATTAACTTTCATCCTACACAAATTTCATTTTAATTGGTACACAAATGATTGAACTTCGTAAAAAAACACAAAAACAAAATTAGTGGCGCCATCGTTTGGCTACGTCCTGTGCAAAATAAGGGAAAATCGGTAAAATAATAATAAAGTTATAACCGAAAATAGATCGTTCGGTTTTTTTTGGGACACCAGTTAGAATGTTACTGTAATTACTCCAAAATTAATAAAAATTAATATCTTCCTAACCATTGATGTTATTTAAATGCAACCTGGAACTTGTATATTTTTGACAGCTGTCAATCGAATGGCACTCGCAGAAATTTTCTAGCCTTTCTAGATTTAGAGTAATGATAGTCAACTTTCGATTATCTTATGGCTGCCATATTGAGTTTTGACACCATGCGACACAGAAAAAAAATAGCTTCTCAAAAAATGTAATCAATATGGACTTTTTCAAAAAATCGTCAAAATTTTAAAATTTGTATGATCAATTTTTATGAAATGGGTATAAACTTTTTGAAATAAAGTATAAAATAGTACAGATTTTGAAGTCGCCTGACTCACTTTAACTTGTTTTTTCAGAAACGTCCTTCCTAGTCATATTCTTGAAAAGCTGATTTTTCGTATGTCGGATGGTAGCCATAAGAAAATTAAAAGTTGATGGTCATTGCTCAAAATCTGTAAATGCCATTCGATTGACAGTTGCCAATAATATAAAATTTCCAAGTTTCCTTTAAATAGCATCAATTTTTAGGGAGATATTAATTTTAATTTAAAATCGCAATTTTCTGATTTTTCAGAATAACTCAGGAACGATTCAAGATATTGGGGAATTCTGTTCAGGTTCTTATTTACCAAAAAATAGTGCAACATTTTTCTAAATTAACCGACTCCGTAACTCTTACCATTTAGGAGATGCCAATGGTGAGCAGTGAAAAAGGAACCACCCTGTACATATCCTGCACATCTAAGGAATATTGCATTGTAATACTTTTATTAGATATTTAATTTTGACAGATCACTCAGACATTACTGTTCATCACACTTAATAATATCAGAGCACTCTGCATTAAATCATGTATGCGCTTATATCTCAAGAACTGTCAAATATGTCAAAGTACATATTAATGAATTCCTTGAAGAAAGATCAATTCAACCGTGTTACGGGGTATCCCATTTAAGAAAAGTGAAATCTTGTGTATATCGCGAAAATTTTATGTTCAATAATTTTTTTGTTCACAGATTCAAAATCTACAGATAGGAAAATAAAAGGGGGGACATTTGAAATGAAACACCCTGTACTTACGTATGTGAGCACGATTTCTCGGAAACTACCGAACGAATTTTAATGAAATTTGGTATGGAGGTTAGTGTTGGCTTTTTGGTGAATCTAATTAATTTTTTTGCTAATCAACAAACGCCAACTGCCTTTTTGGCATATCAACCTTGAAATTTGATTAATGAACACGTGATTATCAGCAAGTGAAAGACCTTCTGTGTCTAAAAATTTATTCGCACTTCGCGCCTTTTTGGCATAAAATCACAAATTTCAAAATTTTTTTCCAAGAAAACATTAGATTAGAAATCTTTTTGCCATAGAAAAGCTTCAAATTAATGAAAAAATTTCTCGTCAATTTAATTTACTTATCGGACCTGCGGCTGAAGTTTTATTTTAATTAATAGAAATCTTGAGTCATGCTTCAAATAATATCGAATAGCTAGCTTCTCTAGAGAAAATAATGTTAAAAAATACCAAAATCGCGTGATCATTTGGAATATTTTATGGCCTTTATCATTAAATTGATACAGATGTCATGCCGCTTGTCTATAAACCTTTAATTCCAGCCTAAATTTCGTCAGTCCTTTTCACCACATCATTATTATTATGCTATCGCCTGTCAAAATCTCTTCAATTCAACCCACCTTTCAATTAGCAAAATTAACAAAAAATAATTATTTTTAACGAAACCGTTATTTATGAAGTCGACAAATAATTCGGGGGCGGAGTGGGGTGAGTCTGCTCCGTATCCCGACGGACTTAATCAATTTAAAGTGGAGTAAAAAACAAATGGCATGTAAAACAAAGGAATAAAATAAAATTTACTGTTTCCAAATCAGCGAGTTTGAAAATCATTCGGGCGCGAGGAGAAATTTGTTGCGGAAAATAACAGTTGGTTGCATTTAGGCGGACCATTTCTTTATCATCGATTCAGAAAACGACGAGCTTATAAAGGCTCAAAGCGGACACATTGTTTATTGCCAGAAAATTCAGGGAAACTTTGCGTTATTATTACACGTACTTGAAACCGGTGTTTACATGCACATTAAGCCCGGAGCTTTCGCGAGATGAATCCTCGCGCCATCTGGCGACGGTTGCGAGATCTATGATGTACAGGCTGCTGGATTTCTTACCAAATTTGATTTCATAAAGTCGTGAAAAGATAAATCAAGGCTGGCATAAAAAAATACGTGACAAGGAAAATAATAGCAGTATGATGAAATCACATTACTTGTCCTAATTAATAAATCTGCCTCATAAAGAATTCATGAAAGGGATAGTCCTGTATAATACGATACAAAAAATTTGTCACAATCTCCCCCGTGTAACATAACGTACGAATCTGACATTAGGCCCTACCTGCGTTACCAGCGGGACACCTCACCCTCAGGTGCAGAAGCATTTTATAGCTGATCGTGGATAAGAAAATTTCGAACGCAATATCGCCATAAAAGCTTCGATATTAAAAAAACCCTATTATATTAAAAATATGTATATATTATTGTACATTTGCATATGACGTTCGGATCCGAAGCTCATATCAAAACTTCAGATTTATGGCTTTTAATATACATATATGAATCGTAAACGCGTTATTCTTGATATTGATGTCTCCTGCTCCGTGTATACCTACCCCAAATCTGCTTTTCAATGAATTGTGTTGCTAGTTTCATAACTGGAGAATTTATCCTTGAAGGAGTTCTAAAAGTGGATGGAAGAACGACCGATCTTAATTTTCATGCACTTTTCTCCGTGTAATACATATTGTTGGCAAGTTTCCACGATACACTCGTTTCCTCGTATCACCTTAATGCAGCACATTTTTTAAAAACTGATTGCACTAGATGCTTCCTTATTTGCTCGCATTAACTATGTAGGTATGTATAGTAAACTCTGTCTTAAACGGACACCTTTGTTGTACGGACATTTTATAAGCCCAGTTTACGCTTCTCCACAACGGACAGTTTTCAATTCCCGATTGCTATCCGTTGCAGAAAGATTATACTATACAGGGTGTCTCAGAACGTTCGCATCATCTTTTAATGGAGTATTCAGAATTAAATTTTGCGTCGATTCGTGTTTTTAAAAATTTCCAGGGACCAACATTTCTCGAGTTATAAGAGATCTAAGCGGACCAATCAGATTTCAGCTCTGAATTGTTTCATAAGGTAATTTAATGTTAGATGCACTATTTCCTAGGTAACAAGATACTATCAATTAAAATTTAATATTGTTGTATCTTGTTACCTAGGAAATAGTGCATCTAACATTAAGTTACCTTATGAAGCAATTCGGAGCCAAATCTGATTGCTCCTCTTAAATCTCTTATAACTCGAAAACTTTTGGCCCATGGAAATTTTCAAAAATACGAATCGACTCAGAATTTAATTCTGAATACTGCATTAAGGTGGTGCGAGCGTTCTGAGACACCCTGTATAGTTATTATATGAAAGACTAAGTTTTACTTGTAAGTAAGATTACACATAGTTCCACAAAAATTATTATTATTATTATTTCATATGAGGACTTTATTACCAAAAGAGTAGATAAGGTACGACTTAAGAATCAAACGAAAACGTTTCATCCTTGTAGAAAATCTTCCGATCAAGTAGGTTTTGCTGTGCGAGACGAAAAAATTTAACAGTTAGCACATGCAAATTCTGTTTCCAAAAATGTATTCACACTTAGTGTATTTTTGGAAGAGATCTGAAAAAATTAGAAGTACCCCACAAAACACTACTATAGGAAGAAGGGCAGAATGATTTCTAACAACTGGTGGTAATTAAATGAAACTTGGGACTTTTATATTTTTGACACCTGTCAACTCAACAGCATTGACAGAAATTTTCTAGGCCTTCTAGATTTTGCGCAATGACAGTCAACTGTTCTTCTTCTTGCCGTCATACTAGATTTTAACAGCATTAAATGCACAAAAAATTAGCTTTTCAAAAATGCAGCCAAGATGGAATTTTTTGACAGATCGTCAAATTTTAAAAATTGCTATGAATTGTTTGTAAAATCAGCCTGAACCTAGACAAAAAGCAATTGCAAAAGAGTAAACCTATTTTTTCAATCTTTTATGACATGTGAAAACAATTGAATCCAACGGTACAAAATACGCCTTGGCATGGTGTGACTCAAACTTCGACATATTTTTTCAAAGAAGTCCATATTGATTACATGTTTGAGAAGGTAATTTTTTCGTGCATCCAGTGATGCTAAAATCCAATATGGCGGCCATAAAAAAAATGAAATTAGACTGTCGTTGCTCAAAAGCTGGATTTCCTAAAAAAATTCTGTCAATGCAATTGAATTGGCCACTGTCAAAAATATAAAAGTTCCAAGTTTCATTTGAATACCACCAATCGTTAGAGAGATATAAATTTTTCTTTAAAATCGCAATTTTCAGTTTTTTCGCAATAACTGAGGAACGAATCAAGATATAGGGAAATTCTTTACAGATTCTTGATCGCCTTAAAAAAGCGCAACTTTTCTCTAATTTAACCTACTCTCGAGCTGTTATGGTTTCCGAGTTCCCAATGGTGGGCAACGAAAAATTTACCACCCTGTATAGGTACACTCGGCTACAAAAGTAATAACCGGGCACGAGACGAGACACAGAAAATGTAAAGATGAACGTGTAAGAAAATACTTCTTGGGGTTTCTTCAATCGGAACATCGAAGAGAACTAAGTAATTTTATAGTTAATGGTAAATGGATTTTTACTAAACTTGTCCGCCTATTATGTCTAACGTAGAGTGCCAGTGAAAGTTAACGATTTGTCAAAATTTGTCGGCAATGCCAATGTATACGCCATTGCCTGATAGTTTTGACAAATCGTTAACATTCATTTTGCACTTCAGTGTACCTTTGCGGTGGAGGTTATTAAAAATTTTTTCAACGTAATAAACCTAATTCCTACTATTATTGTATTTCAGATTATTTATGGCCTAACGTAGCCTGGAATTATCTCCCGGGCGAAGCCAAGACGAAGCAAGGACAATGTGACCATAGAGGACGATACAACGGCAGGACGACAGAAACTTAAAAAAAAATGGACCGAAGGACTCAAAACTTTGTTTATATACTACGCTACCAACTTTAAAAGAAATAAAAATAAAATCTCCAATCCCCATGTCTATTTTTCAGTAACAACAATAAAACAACCTACTTATTGTATCTAAAAATCAGACATTTTGTTTCTGCAAGAACTTCCCAAAACTAAGTATTTTGTAGACAGAATTTGATCGCAGAGCCTTAGAGTAAGCCTCTGTTAAGTCTCTCCAGAGACTAGGATATATCCCAGTAAAAAGTTGGAAACCGATTCCGCTCGAATAATTGTTCTGATAATGCAATAAATTTGATGTCGCGTGATATGGGAAACAGGGCGTACAGAAATAAAAGAATCATCTTTTCCGGTTTATGATTGTTAGTTATGAAGATATTTATGGCGGCAGTGACAAGAATCGATTATGAGGGTTATCAACTTTTGTTTCTTGCACAAAGTTTCGACAAGCGAATTGTTGTTTTATTTATTACACCCTAATCTTTTCAGAATAACTTCGGGTTAATAGTTTTAGTTGGGAGTTGTGTGTGGATTAAGATATATCCCCAGTCATCCAAAGTTTTTGAGGATTATTGGTAAAAAACAAAAGCCGAGCATTGACAAATGGTGCATGTGAATATCATAACGATTAATCACCGACGCACCTTGATAATGGGTTTTTATTCGGAGGGAATTTATTTCTCTCCATTCGTTGATTGTTTTGGACGTTAAAGACGCGTCTGCACTATCAAGCAGCCCGACGACATTCGATATATATATATATGAAACAAGTGACAGATGCTTCAGCTTGGTAGATATATTGATACTGTTCCCTATAGACGTCCTACCTGACTGGGTTATCAATATCGAGACACATCGTACATCTTGTCAAATTTAGTCTGTTCCTCCTCTAATGGCCTTCTTGAAATATTATTGTCTCCGTTTCAATTTCGATCGGAATGATTTATGTCCGCCTCTGGTACACCTATGGATGGTGTTTACTTGCAAATAACCCGTTAATTTGTAACTGTAATTGTTGGTGACAAAGGCCAATATTTAACAATGATTTCGCGGATGACTGATCTGTCATAGCCGCTTCAGCGCCCTGTACATGTTCACTTGTTATTGATATCCACCCCCATATCCCCCCTATAGCCGACCGCACACCTCTCCATCTGAGTAATGGTTGTGCCACACTGTATTTATCCCCCGTCATTAAGAGGGGATCCGATCAAGCATTAATACATGTCCCATTGTCAACGGCGACTATTGATTTTCGATGTTTTCCTCCCACGGCGGTTTTAAACTCATCGAGATAATATATTTAATGCGGGAGGAAGCAGGCCTAGAAGGAACTTCGGAGATTTATTTTTCAATATCTAAGACGTGTTACACAAATTGGCTTAATAAGGAGGCCTTTACTTAGAATAAAATAAAAGTAGGTAATTATTAGAGAGCGGATTTTATGCTAAATGCATATTGCATGCATATTTTACATATTTGGTAATTTTTTGACATTTTCGCTTATTTTGAGAAAAATCGCATATTTATGCTTATTTCGCAAGATTTCTGCTAAAACCAACTTTGAAAATTGCGAAAATTACCCATTTATTACCTGGGTTCTATTTCCTGCTTAAAGGGGGACTTAAGCAAAAAAACAACTTTGCCTACATAAAAAGTGTAGAAAATTCTAAGAACAATGGTTATGCCAATTTTTTTTATCGCAAATGGTTTTTGAGCTACAGCCGCTTGAACTGTAGATTGTAAACTTGATGACGTCATCTGGTCAATGTAACGCGCGCCTCGCATATAAACAATGCAGTTTTGCCGTTCATTCCGTTTGGTTTATTTATCCCTCCGTGGCCCTTTCCTTTCGTTTTAATAGTAAATTAGGCCTCAAAAAATCTGCCTGTGCTTAGTTCGATGAATCACTTTTGTTTGTGTTAATTTCGGGTTGCTTTAATCGAGCGTTTTTCACGCGTATGGTGTCCTGCTGTACGGCTGCCATAATACTCACCAAAGCGGGAGGGAACTTTCTTCACATTTCATATTTTTCCGAATCGAGAATACAACAGCTTACAATAAACAATCATGTTCGCAGTCATTTTGACCCCTTAGGGCGGGTTGTATAAAATAACGTGTGAGCAAAAACTTTTTCGATCTCTAGTAGCCCTTGCGTGATAGACGTAAAGCGTAGACTGCTGAAATTATCATTCAAAGCGAAATCTGAAGTCTATGGAAATCTGACAGTGACGTTTCCATGTAGAAATGTAGAAACAATTGTTGTCAATAATTTGTTGTTATATAGAATTTTTGAAGAATTAACTTTAAGACAGGATTAAATGTTTTAATAGAACCCGCCCTCAGAGTGCTTTCTTGGCAGCAAAAATATTTCGAGTCATTCGCTGTTCTACAACAATTGTTATAGCTTCCAACTTTTCCATTTTCTTAGTGAAAAAAATGGGCAGCTACGGAAGCGGCTGGAACCTCCCCACTTGGTGAATGATCTTTTGCCAAAAGGGCACTAAGTTTGAATACAATTTTGAAAACAAAAGTTGAAGACTTCTCATGTGCTGATAGAGAAAAGGGGAGTTCATTATTCAAATTTCAAAGTTGATATGCCAAAATGGCACTTGCCATTCGCCGATTGCCACCAAAATTAAATCAGCTCTTCGGCGGGTAACGGCATCTCTACCTACCAAATTTCAGTCAAATCGATCCAGCAGTTTGGGCTGTAGTGTGTTATTTAATGTTTCCTCGAAATTTCGAATTTTTCGATTTTATGCCAAAAAGGCGCTAAGTGGGAATACAGTCTCATATACAAAATTTCAAGACCTTTCATGTGCTGATAAGAAAAACTAGTGTTCATTACAATGATTCGATTGTGACAATGAAAAATTAAAAATTCTTCACTGCCACAACCAAAACGAAAAACGGCTGGTTTGAGCTCATGGTCTCAAACAGGGAACGACAGACAGCTGTTTCGATCTCTTGGATCTCATCAGTGTCGTGCACCCCACTAGTAGTCCCCACCTCTCACAGAGGTCGTGGTTTTCGACACAACACTCTTAGTGTTCATTAGTCAAATTTCATAATTTACATACCAAAAAGGCACTTGGCGTCAGCGGATTCGCAACAAAATTAACTGGGCTCACCAGAAGGCCAACACTAACCTCCATACCAAATTTCATTAAAATCCGTTCGGTAGTTTCCGAGAAATCGTGCTCACATACGTACATACGTACGTACATACACACAGACATTTTTTAAAAACCACTTTTTTGTGATCCTGGGACCTTGAAACGTAAAGATCTGGTGTTATCTCAATTTCGGATTTTGGAGTGATTGCAATAACCTCCCATTTTTATATGGTTGTGGGGAGGTTAAAAAGGAGGCTCAAACCCGTAAGCCATGTTTAAACCACATTTAAACTGCACGTAAAGACCAAGCGCGCGGCCGGGCGTCCGTGCTTCTATGCCCCATTAATTTTTTTGCCATAATTCTTAGAAGAAAATTCTCTACAACTTTTATTTTCCCTTAAGTCCCCCTTTAAGACAACTCGGGTCAAGTCATTGCTAATGACAGAGTTTTTGCCTATTTGCAGGTGTAGTTAGTACAGCCGAAGTAATTGAAAATGAACAGGGACTGAGATTCGATCCCAGCACGGTAACATTCTAAGACAACGGATTTCTTTGTGGCCAAGTATGTTCGGCAGCGGTTCGAGTGGAGTTTTCTACCTGAATTGAAATGAATGTTACCGTGCAGGGATCTAGGCTCAGCACCTGTTCATTTTCAATTACTTCGGCTGTACCTAAAGAGGGAAGGTGTTATAGTGGGGGTTGATTTTTGCAGTTATTTTAATTTTTAAGTGAATTACTCTTAGTTCTTATCAGCCATGCCTGAGTTAATTTTTGCAGATGTTTTTTTTTCTAGAACGATAACTGGCGTGCTTATTTAGAATTTTACGTGCTTATTTAGTGCTTATTTGGCAATTTTTTGGCGCATTCTTGAAAAAAAAAATTTTTGGGTTCCAGGACCCTAAAACGTAAAAATCTGATGTTTTTGGCGGTTAGATTTTTCGATCGATTTTAGAAACTGCTCCGCGAGCGTAGAAGTTGAAACACCTGTGCCCTTAAAAAATACTGACCAGCATAAGGCCCTTAGGGTTGAAAGACGTACAGCTTAGAAATATGAAAATGCCCACTCAGAGCTGAATATTTTGCTGGTTGCCTAGCGTTCAAACAGCAGATTGGTAAATCAGGTAAATCTTCAGCAATGGGGGGGGGGCATTTTCCTATTTCTATGATGTACGACGTTAGGTAGAGAAACGCACTTTCCTGAAGAACTGTGCACAATATTTATTCTGTTACCTGCGACTTAAAAAATGAGGAATCAGTTCCCGGAAACGAAATTAACACGTAATAAATCACGTTTTAAATCGCTGGTATCGTGACCACAATGGTTTAATTAATGCTAAGTGAAGCACAAAAAATCGTGGCAATACACAAGGTGCGCCCTTAACTTACTTAAATTCCGTGTCGCCATTAATAATATAAACTAATTCTGTTAGTACTCAATGTGCGTGAAACCACCCCGTTTTTTCTCGAAATTACAAGGCCTCGTCCCCACTAAAAGGCAGAAATAAAGCAAAGCTTTATTACTAACCGCTAACGTCGATATTTGCCGGGAATATTAAGAACAATCACACAAAGTGTGTCATTCAAGTTCCAAGATAGTGACACGTTATATTAATAAGGGAGAGGGCGTCCCGTGTTCGCAGGTTCTGCGTCTTCGTCTTCCCTGGCGTCGCCGAATTGGGGGAAAGAAGGAGAGAAGGATGCGACGGGAAGGTCGTCGCGACGTCACACGCACCTCTTGAAACACCTTAAATAATACAATCATACTTAGTACGAGGCCCATAATAATTTTAATCATACCACCTCGAGTGTGGTAGGCTCGTTCTTATTGGCGGTAGGAATAAAGGCGCGTTTGCCCCGTTTAATAATCAAAATTGTGACTTTCTCCAACTTTCCCTTAACGGCCCTCTTGATATTTGCCGCGAAGACGTTAACTAACGCACTTGGCAAATTACAAATTAGAACTTATATTTTCGACACCCTCTCAGAAGGCCGAGGTTTCGTTTGCAACCACTACATTGTTACTTTGATTAAATTTAATACCAGTCGTGTTGAGTTCGGGATGAATTTACTGTCGGTTCGGTATTTAGAGATGCCTTCGCGAAACAATCCCGCCCCCCCATCTCCCCCATCATGTGTAATCTCTATAATTATTTAATGGTTATAATTAAATGGGACTGTCCCGAAATATTTTAATTAAATAAAAGAGTCCTTGAGGATTTAGCAATCTCATTATTTCACTTTATGTGATGCATCGTTCCCAAGCATGGAACGAAATATATTTGTAAAAATAATAAAGCACTATATTAAAAATGTCAAGAGTGTCGTGGGCTTTGTTCACGCAATATTATTAATTTTAGTCAAGTTGGCAATTACTCGCATTGTTATCTAATTTCTTTTGTTTTTTTACAGCTCAAGGTGAAATTATGAAAATATTTCAAAGGTGGAACCGATTCAGGTGCAGCGTCGGCTGTTCAATTTTGGTGGATGCGCCGGGCAAGCCTCAACAATTATTGCCCCGCCGGCGCCGTATTCGCTCTATTTACAGGGTGTCCCAGAACGCTCGCACCACCGTTTAGTGGAGTATTCAGCATTAAATTCTGAGTCGATCCGTGTTTTTGAAAATTTCCAGTGTCAAATAGTTTTCCAGTTATAAGAGGTTTAAAAAGACCAATCAAATTTCAGCTTTAAATTGGTAATTTACTGTTAGATGCACTATTTCCTAGGTAACAATAATATTTTCATTGATATTATCGTGTTACCTAGGAAATACTGCAGCTAAGATTAATTACCTTATGAAACAATAGCGCTGAAATCTGATTGGCTCTCTTAAATCTCTTCTAACTGGAGAACTATTGGACCCTGGAAATTGAATCGGCTCAGAATTTAATGCTGAATATTCCATTAAACGGTGGCGGGAGCGTTCTGAGACACCCTCCTGTATCTGCTTGTATTCTTCCTTCAAATATTTTTCGTTAATCTGTCTTCTTGATATCTTTACTTGTGATTCACGAAGACTGTTCATTAAATATTTTAATTTTTTCAAGAAGAAATAACAATTGTTACTACATTTTGATTGCAGTTGAACGGTTCAAGATTGTTACTTGATGGGAGCTTTCCTATAATAATTAATAAAAAATTTTCGAGATAAATACAGGGTGTATCGAAATTAGCGGTCAAAATTTAAAAAAAAATTCCTAAGGGAGCTAAGGTCTCTTAAAGGGGCCACCTCGGGGGCCATTTTGAAAGTGTTTTTTTCTGAATATCTTCAAAACGGTCAAAGGTAGCAACGTGAAATTTGGTACCTTTGCTAAGTTTTAGGACTAAATTTACATTTTTGCAAGTAGTTTTTTCTCAAATTTGATCCAAAATCTGAAAATTTGACGTTTTCTAAGTAAAAATGGTGCTCTTATTTGAATCAATAGAATGAGCCCTTTTCGGAAAAAATGGCTTTTCATTGGTTCAGGGCTCCAAAATTTGTGACAGAAGACATCAAAATATCGTAAACAAGTTCATTACTTCTTCCTTACTTTTTTCTAGAAAGAAAAGAAAAAACTTACAAAAAAAAATGTTTGAGTAAATTTAGTCCTAAGCCCCTCCTGTTTTTTACGAGACGCTTATGATCAAAATTTTAAAACTTTCTCCACAGTAGTAAATTCAGCACTAAAGACTTACTAAGAATACCAAATTTCACGTTGCTATCTTTAACCGTTTTGAAGATATTTAGAAACATTTAGGACTTATTTTTCGACAAATGTTCATAGGGAGTTTTTTCCATATTTTTCATAGAAGAATCCACTGGCAAAGTTTTGACCGCTAATTTCGGGACAGCCTGTATCTAGATGCTACCTACCTTCTAGATTAATTTCTTGCGAGGAAAATTTTTTGCTGTAATAGATTAGCTGGCCGCTTGTTTTCCTCGTGTTTTCCTTAATTTCTTTTAGGTGTACAAGGTCCAAGACGTTTTCATCTTGCAGCAATATCAATTGTTCTAAGCCCTATTATGCATCGTAAAAGCCAGGACGACATAATAAAGCAGGGAGCGAGAGAGTGGAAGGATCGCGTAGGTAAGGATGAAATAAAGGCAAAGTCCGGTATCTCCGGTGATTAAACCAACAATATCAAAGATATGGGTTTCTTGCGACGCCGAGATATAGTGCTGGGGATATTTATGTATGTAAAGTTGGCCAAAGATTACTCGCTGTTAATCTCCAGTCACAAAGTTGGTAAGACTGTTCACGCCTTGTTCGCTCCTACCAAACAATAGATTGTAAATTATCGCCCTGTCGGCCATTGTTTAGACAAGACGTTCGACCGGGGACTGGATCGAGGAAAAAAACGCCGTTTTCAATTATCCTGAAGGACTAAGGCGAAGGATTAGGAGGTGGCTGTTATAATTAGCTGTTCTATCGGGGACGAAAACGTATACGGGAACATACATCAAGCAAGTTTACCAACCGTGTTTATGATATATGTTCAGGAATGAGGATCTTAAGACATGGCAGGGCTACCAACACAAAAGCCCAACAAAGGCTCAAATGCCCCTCCGAGAATCCAGTCGGCGAATTAAATTTTATCTCTTAGATTAACTTGCTGAAGTTGTCAAATCTTAACTGTTGTGAATACAGCTCCATATTAAAACCTACCATTATGATACCAACGGTTAAGCACAATAAGACCCTAAAACTTTTATCGTTCAACTTTTAGAGACAATTTCATATTTGTTTCTGTTGCACTCTCGGTTTTAAAAGTTTTTCTTGGCAGTTTGCCGGTTTAATAGACACCCGGAATTAGAATGATCGTCGTGGAAAAAGCTCGACGGTGCGGCTTCAATAAATAAACCAATAGCTGACATGTTTGCGAAAACACCACGTAAACGGAACGCTCAAATTCTCTGCCTGACAAACGACCATTCCGGTAGTCGACTGGGGCTAATAAGGGATGTATTAAATAATTCTTTGACCCGTACCGAAATGCAATACGACATACGATACTGCCGTACTTGCAAGCTCTGATAATATCAGACATTTACATGAATTGTTCTTCGAGACACGCTACCTGGAATAAAGACGTTCGATTTTTTATAGCCCTGCAATGACAGATTTATGGATCATGTTATTTACAAGTGGTTCAATTCAATTATTACAATCTTCACCCTTTTTTGGCAAAAACTCAAAATCTAAAATTTTGGCACTTCTTAAACCTCTTTGTAAATTCCACTCTTGAATGGGCCATTAAGATATGTTAAAATTTTTCTTATTATTGGTATAATTCGAAAAATATACTAATTTGATTTTTGATTGAAATCCATTTTTGTTTTAGATTTTAATAAGTAGGGGAAGTTGGGGCAAAGCGGCTCCGGGCAAAGTGGATTTTACCATTATTAGCTATAAACTAACGACCTCTACAACTTCAAGTATACCTAACTCTTTCCTTCCTCAAGTACCTACGTCTAAATAGTTCGCAATAAGTCGACACCCCGCGTGCGTGTAATTTTCAATTGTTTCACGACGCGGATTGTAATATTTCTCGATCAGTAAGAAAGCAATATGCCATAATAATTATTTCTAATTTATTATTTATATATGCTTTTCAACTTTTCAACAGGAAACGTATTTAATTTGTGAATTTTATTTTTTATAATAAATGGATCAACGTATCTAAGCATGCATTTAGCTTTCAGTGAAAAAAAAATTAGAACATATCTGAATAGAGATTCTAGATTTTCTGTCTTTTTTTCAGGTAGACAATGGTGCGTAACAATAAACGCGCAAAATAAAATTATATCTAATGTGTTGAGAGTTTATTTTGAGTTTTCTTTAAAATTTGTTTAAAAGAGTGTTATAATGTTGCTTTATGCAATAATTTGACAAATTCTGTTTCAATCACATTCCTTATTAAAGTTTGTGTCCTGTAGCACTAATCTGTGCTCTTTTAGTCATAATAATAATAATAATTCAGACCACTTGCCCCATTAGTCCAAGCCGAGGCAGTGAACATTTTTGGTATGTCATTTCAGCGAGTTTGGTTTAGACTTTTTATAGTTAATTTTATACTGTACTAAAACGGAAGTCTGCCATAAATCTTGTGCAACACGGCCATTTTAATTTTTCAAAAATTGACATGGCAATATCCTCAAGATGGTCAAGAAATCATGGAAAATGACGAAGACGCCAAAAATATCGATAATAAGTCGTGATAATTGGATGTCTGTTGAATTGTGGAATTTCCCACGCGGAATATGCTTTGAAAGCTGCTGAAAATCTGATTTAGGGACTCTAATGCCAGGTGTTAATTAGTTCGATATGAATTCATTATATTGCGATTTTCAACGAAGTCCTTCACAAACGTTTCCATGATAAACCTTCAAGTCTCAACTTCTATAAATTTAGTAAATTTTTAAATAGAAATACAGAGATAATAAAGAATTGTAGTTAAGAGCGGCCAGAAAATGGTGGGGGAAAAACGCTCAAAATGCAGGCCCAAAGTAGAATGTAATGCACGCTAACTATAATGAGTATATAACATTTGTAATGATATGATTAGAAAGCTAATATATCAGGCTTTGTTCTAATAATATTTGTTTCCCAATTTATTCAAAGATGCCTCGATAATTTATGTGCGAACACAAGTAAAATCGTGAAAATGTTTGTCCGCAATTTGAATAAGATTGGTATTAGAGTATTGAAAATTGATGTCACTATTATGTCCCCACCGCTGGAGAATAGTTTTCCAGTAATTATTGTTTTAATTACATTTTCCCGTCTCACTTGGCAGTTTTAAAAAAACATGGCGGTCATACCAGCTAAGACAAATTCCGAGGCAACCTTGTGAGTGTGACTACTATTCCACAGAGGGTGCTGCATTCAAAATTTTCTCAAGTGTTAGCAACTAACAATACTGACTGACAAACAAACCAAAGAAACTGTCAATGGCTGATCGGGAGACGTAGACCGCCACTTTTGCTTTCACCATACAAATTCGAATTATGACACAACCGCAAAAGACATGACATGCGCTGACTTTGAGCTCTAAAAAACAGCTGACGAGTGATTGATCATACTTATCCTTTTCTTTTGAATTTTGAATAAAATAATAATAAAATTTCATACATCAATACATAAAACAATAAAAACATAGTCCTATAATACAGAATTACATAAAATAAGAATCGACGAATACCACTCGAAAGTTTTAGCTTGCACAGTGGCGCGTTTATGTCCACAAGAAAAATTAAAGAAGAGCAATTTTTCATTCGCGAAAAACCACCCTTAAAGGCGGTTCAACCCCCTAACATGCCGAAACACAAAAATGCGAGAACTCAAAAACTGCTCAACGTATCAGGGCTGGATTTGGTGTGGTAATTTACAGCGACGCTGTAGGTGGATGGGTAGATTTTCATTATGATTTAACAAGGGGGATGAAATTTAAGGGTTGAAACTTGAAATTTTTTCATGTAAGTGGTGGAATAAAATTATAGGGTTCGATAGATTTCTGTTAATTCTTAAAAAAAGTCTTATGAGTCTTCAACCTAAAACCAACCCCTACGCTACTGACTACCCCTAAGCCCTAGCAAGCGGAGTAAATACATTTTATTTATTTTTTTTTGTTTTCTTCTGATTTGTTAATAATTCAAAGTCATTTTCATTAATTTTTAACCCATCCACAATTTTTCAACCCCTTTCATGATATGTGAACCCTCAAAGAGCAAAATTTACCCAGACCGCTTCTTCTTCGTGTGATTTTCGCTAGTTCTACTTAACTATAGTACATTTTCACCTCTTTTGATTTTTCATCCCCCTTAACAATTTTTCTCCCCCCCGAGCGTTAATTTTGTAAAATTCGCGCAGTTTTGCCTTTTTTCGGTAATAAATTTTACCGAATTTTACTCATATGGATTGTTCTTGCCTTTTTCACTTTTTCGACCCCTTCGCAATGTTTCAACCCCCAAAAGTCAAATTTGCATAATTGGCTTATTTTCGTGTTATTTTCTGTAATTCTACTTAATTACGATTAATTCTCATCCCCTTTAACTTTTCATCCCCCTTTACAATTTTTCAACCCCCTAAGTGTTTATTTTGCAAAATTCACGTAATTTAGTTTTCCTTCGGTAATAAATTGTACTCATTTGGATTATGTTTATCTTTTTCACTTTTCCAACCACCTTCGCAACATTTCAGCCCCCAAAAGCTAAATTTGCATAATTGGCTTACTTTCGTGTTATTTTCTGTAATTCCGCTTAATTACTATTAATTATCATCCACTTTGACGTTTCATCCCCCTTTACAATTTTTCAACCCCCTAGGTGTTAATTATGCCAAATTCGGATATTTTCGTTTTTCTTCGGTAATAATTTGGTTATTTTCATGTTTTATTTCGTAATTCTACTTAATCGCACTTAATTTTCATTCCTCTTGACTTTTTCATCCCCTTTCACAATTTTTTTAATTATGTACGGCCAATTTTCATAATTTCGTCTTTTTAACACCACTGTGCGTCTGCGGAGGCACTACTACTAGGTGCAGATTTATAAAATCTGCACCCGACTCCACCAGTAAATTCAGCTCGCCCCTACATACACATTAACAAGGTAAACATCTACAGGGACACACATCGCATTGATATACATCTTTCGTTGGCTTTTATTCGAGGTTTTAATTGCTAGAATTATTTAAAACTGGAGTATCTTGTGTTCAAAATTTAGTAGAATTTGACATTAGTCATTAATAATTTCAATCAGGAGGGTCATTCCAGCTCAATTCGACGGATCGCATCCGCATATCGATCTTTCCGATTGGAATGAGATTTTCTTACAATAATCCACATTAGCTTAGAATACCACAGCCACAATAAAACATTTCTTGGATTATTAGTTTTCGAGAAAATAAATTTCACAAAAATTTATTTCTAAAGCGCTAGGTCGCAGGGCCAGCAAACCAACTTTTATTAGGGGTTTTGTATTTTTATGGCATTACCTCTGCCTTTGGCCGAGATTTGAAGGGATTTATTGCGTGATTAGTCCTACGTGACTATGAGTAGGTATATTTCGCATTAATCGCATTTTTATAACCTTTGCCATCTGGCAAATTTCGCATAAACATTTACAGGAATGGTCTTAGCATTTCAGTGTATATTTATATATTATATCCAAGAAATGTTTTATTGTGGCTAATGTGGCTGTGGTATTCTAAAGGTACGGTTTCGTTCAGGCGTTTGACGGTCGCGTCTGGCAGCCGCCGTCAGACGCCTCAAAATTTATCATGGTACGCGTCCGAATTTTCAGCAGCTCCTACGAAACCGCACATTACGTTGTCAGGTATAAGCAGTGTCACGCGTCTGGCGGCCGGCCGCCAGACGCGACCGTCAAACGCCTGAACGAAACTGCACCTTAAGCTAGTGTGGATTATAGTAAGAAAATCTCATTCCAATCGGAAAGATCGATGCGGATGCGATCCGTCGAATTGAGCTGGAATGACCCAACAATGTAACCAAAAAAACACTACACAGGTATTCCAAAAACACTCGAATTTTAAATAACCGTGCCGAAACCTGGAAATTGCATCTTTAGTGGCAAATCTGCGCCGAACGAAATGCGCATTTGAAGCTTTGTGGTTGTGCATGGTGTGTTGTATACGTAAATAATTGACATAGCGCCACCTATGATACAATAGCATGAGATACTAGCATTTCATTTCATATTTGCACATTTTAAGAAATGACACTTCGGGCGACATCTAGTCGCTAGCTATAAATTACTCATTAAATAGATCAAAATAGACTATCCCCTCCAATTGCGGGCAGCTCTTACATGCTTACCGCTTTCAAATATTGCAGCGACCACTTTTCAGGGTCGGATTAAACAATAGCGAGGCCCGGAGGCTGATCGTCATCTTTCCAGCTGTTTTTTCTGAATATCTTCAAAACGGTAAAGAATTTTTGAATTCTGTTAACACCATTGGACTCAGACGCTCGTTTCTCACTAGAATCAACCTCAACATCGATTTCTTGAGTTGAATCCTCCTTTAAAATTTTGCTTTTAACCAAATGTTCTCGAATAATTCGCTTTTATCGCCGAGTTATTACGCGAAATTTTACTGGTGAAACTTCGAACTCTCGTGATATAACGTACCTATGATTAAACAGATTTTTATTTTTGGCTTCAAATAGGCAAGCAACGTGATGGAGTATTTGATTAGGGTTTCGCTAAATGATTGGAAGAAGCTAAAAAGCAAAAACAATACCTCAAAAGCTAAGTAGACTTGAAAACAAGAAATTCTTCTTCTTTACAAAACAATTTTGAAGAAAAATTATTTTCAAAAACAAAAGTAGGTAGAATCTCATAATACAGTGTCTGCTGGCAAGGATAAAACACTTCTTTGGTTAATCGAAAAGTGAGGGATGATTCGAGCCCGCAGAATGGACTTCAACCGCAGTCCAGCGCATCATCCGCTTCAAAGAACTTGTTAGTGCCTTTGTGATCTTTAATCTCCAATCGATCGCACAGAAGTCCCCAAAAGAAACCCTCAAACACATGCATTGCGAGTTAAATTTTGGGTACCGCCAAAGCGATCGGTCGCCGTCTTTAATTAGCAAAGACAAAGGGCCCATAACCCGTATTGTCAATGAATAGGTATCGTTTATGTAATACACAAACGAATCCAAAACCGTCCGTCCTCCTCTCACAAAGACATTTCACCCGCACGGCCGCTCGGAATCATCAGGAGTCGATACACACCCTCATGTTCTTTGACGTTACACCAAAGGGTTTTACAGGCTTGTATTTCAAGAATTTAAATTTACAAAGGGTTGCGGGTTCTTTCAGCTTACCTGTTCTTTTATTTCTATGTGTGCGGCATTACTCGAGTTCCGGGATGGCATCCTAAAAAATTTCGCGAATATTTCCTCCCTTGATATTAAAATAGCGGGGCAAAAAATGTGTTGTGATTAAATATATTAATAAGGCAGTCGCGTGAATGCACCTTGTCAACGATCATGCAATAATAAATCAAGCTTTGGCTTTTCATTTCCTTGTTTCAGGGCTTTTCATTTGCTGCTATCATTTACCAGACAGACAAATTGCATCGCAATAACCCTGTCAATTTTTTTCGGGGTTTTGGAACGGTAACCGATGGGGACGTTGGCGAAATTGTAGGTTGCATGGGTTTCAATTTAATGCCAATTAGGGATCATGCTGAATGATTGAAAGGAATTTTTGGCTAATGAGTCACGAACGGTATTAAATCTTTTTACCTACCTAGCTACCCACCTCCACTTCCACTAGTACGCATCGTTTTCGAATAAAACGTCTCTCATTGGTTCGCAACTCGAAAATTTGTGAAGTAAAATTTTTTTTAGTCAACATTAATATAACTTAGACCTTGATTTTTTATCGGATAAATTTTCCAAAGTGACGATAAACTTCTGTTTGATGATTTTGCGAGTTGAATTGGGCATTTATATTTTGATTAGAGCCCGAGAGCTTTAGCTCGAGGGCTTTAATCTCCGAATATAAATGTCCAAATTCAACGAGACTGTGAAACTACCTTGTGTATTCGAGCAAAATTATCTTTAAACGGAAGTTTAGTGTCTGACTTTGGAAAATTTTGACGGTAAAATGGTCGCGTTATATTTGCTAAGATTACTTCCAGAATCCCGTTTGTTTTTTTCTTCATTTTGACATTTACATTTAGCTGCTCAGTATGTATAGTAGTACCGAGATATCAAAAATTATATTGGTCGTGGGCGGTCATGGAATTGAAAACATCTGTCGTATCATCATTGCTACGCTAGAAATTCTTGTCAAAAATATCTGTGATTTGTCAGTGGCTGTCAGGCAGTTTTTGAACCATGGTCTTCACCACAGCCCACAAAGCTTTCATGATTGAAGCCTACTTCCGAGCTGGGGTGTTAATTAACGGAACCTGGGAGAACAATGAGCGTTTATGTTTGAGTAGTTTCCAGGAGCAGTTTCCAAATTTGGTAGTAATTCCGAAGAATTTTGTTGCTTGCCTGAAAAACTGCGTTGCTGTTTTTCGCGAAACTGGGTCCGTGACTCATAAGAAAGGTGCTTTGGACTCTCTTATGGAACCTGCCAAACGATTGTTAAGAAAAATTTGCATATGCATCCATACAAGATGCAATCATATCTACATCCCCAAAAAGTTGGTGTTTGGATGGCAGTATCACGAAGAAGAATAATTGGGCCAATTTTCTTTAATTTCACTGTAAATTCAGCAAGGTACCGAACACATTTTTTGAATAAATTCGTTGGACAACTTCACGATGATGAAATTCAACATGGTTACTTTCAACAGGATGGTGCGACAGCACATACGACAGCTGAAAATATTGCTTTTATTCGTGAATTTTTTGATGACAGACTAATAAGTTTGCGTACACAAGTTGAATTTCCTCCGAGGTCGCCTGGTTTGACCATTATGGACTATTTTGTGTTCCCTCATATAAAAAACACAATTTTCAAAACCCCTGTAAATAATTTGCAAGAGTTGAAACAGAGAACTGGTGAAGCATGTGGCGCAATAACGCCACAAATGCTGCAAAACTCTTTTGAGGGCATGAAAAGGCGTGTAAATTTGTGCATCGAGGAAAACGGAGGACAATTTGAACAGTTGCTTTAAGTTTCAATCCCCTGTTTTTTATCAAATAAAAATCTAATTCGTCGTTCATTTCAATCTTTAAATCATCATTTCGTTCAAAAATAACAACTTATACGCAAAATCTTAATAAAGCAAATGGAAGGTGTAAGCTGAGACAGATGTTTTCAATTCCATGACCGCCCACGACCAATATAATTTTTGATATCCCGGTAGTATATGTATAGTTACCTACTTTGATAATTTTTAACGGCTTGAGTTTATTTATATTTTGCTAAGGGTTTAGTTTTCCTTTTCCATGCACTTAGACAGGATGATTCATAGGTAAGTAAGTACCTAATATCGAAAGTTCATCGCTTGAACTCAAAATCTTCAAACCGATCCACATACAGGCTGTTCCAATGAAAAGTATCCACCCCAAATATTTCGTAAAGCAAATAAAATATGAAAATTCGCTCGGACAGGTCGATTTTTATTTGGAGGGGGACACTTAAATCCATGCTTGGCGAAATTTCAAAACTCACTCCCTAACCCCCAACTACCCCCACTTCAAAATTTTAAATGGCAACCCCCCACTTGTGAGACATCATTTGAAAGCTAATTTCATTGCCAATCTAACGTTGCAACAATTTTTGATATTTGTTCAACTCTAGCGCCCTCTATGGTGAGAAAATTGCGTTCAAGATCAAGTCGTCAAGGAAACGATTAAATAACTCGTGCATTAGTCGCTCTTAAATGAATTTGATTGGATAGAAATTTTAAAATGAGTCTAATTGATTGGTTGAAACGGTAATTTGAATTGGAAATAATCAACCATAAGTTCGAGTTCGACAAATTCGAACCGGAAAAACACAGTTTAAATTTATCACCTTTGATGAATCGCCCTTTATAAAAACTGGAAGTAAAGAATCCGGAAATCGAGTTTTTGACAGGATGTTGAAATGCACATGAAGTTTGCATTTCGAATAAAACACAAGTTCCTATTTCATAATATCGCTGTAAATCTGAATGACATGCGAAGGCATTCTAGTAAAACGAACGTCAAAACTTTTTCTTACACATCACGTTCGTCCTGATATGAATAGAGCATCCACGCTCGGCAGAACATCGACTACAATAATATAAAATTTCCCTTCAGTTTTTCGTGCATAAACAAGCCACCGAGTCAATTCTGACCGCCCTCGGTGATGAGGTGTGGAAACAGTTTAAGCGACCCCTTAAAATTAGCATTCTGCCGAGAAAGCTCCACTACATTTATTTACATCGAAATTCCGAATTTAAGTAAACGAAACGCGGCCGATATGCAGTAGCAACATTTTATTACAACCGAAACCCTATCTGAACAGACACCTCCGCAACATTCAAACATCTTAAATAATTTGCCGTGTTAGCGTCGCATCGGATGTCCTTTACCGACGCCCGGACACCAAGCGTCGTCGACAGAGACGCACTCATTGTTAACCGTGAGGCGAAGATGCTCAAGACGCGTTATATATAATTACATCGCAATCATTAGGATGCAAATTTTCTTTAACTTCTATATCCACTGTTTGCGAACGGACGTCTTGGAATAATATTCGGGATTAATTCAGAATATCTCCTCGCAGATCAGCAAGTAATGTTTCTTATCCTTGCTTTCCTCGGCTCCCTAAGGAACCCTTTACTTTCGACACACGAAATATTACGTTTGTTCTGTCTGGTTTATCCGCGATAGGCCCGCCGATATACGCTAAGAATTTTCATAATCGAGACTGTGTCATTACTTTAATAGGACTTACCCCTTGCACCATCACTCTGTTGTTATTAAAAAAAATATAGGCAATTAATTAAATTTTTCCACAAACACATTATCAGGTGGATAAATAAAAGGGGTTGGATACACTGTCATTATTGTCCACTATTAAATCGATCAAACATCATTAGCAAGTAAAATGTATAACGTGAGCTTTATGATATTAATATAGAAATAACAAGCGGCCACACCCTGCTATTAGTTAATTTTTTGCCGATAATGGAAAAGGTAAGCATTGTGGATAGATTTCATCTTTTCTACGCAATTCGGGGAAAATGAAAGGGAATTATGGGAGCACCGGGAAAGCTTTTTCGAAGTTCAAACGGACTACAGGGTGTTGCCAATTTCATTGCCCGCCAAAAATAGCGAAATCGTTTTAAGCATTTTTTTACAGAAAATTTTTATTGAGAAAATGGACAAATCCGAAGTTCCAGGCCAAAATAAAAATGTTGAATTTCTGGAAGAAAAATCGAAAAGGGTTGCTGAGTAATAAAAAACATTTGAAATGAGTTCGTTTGACATTTGCTGTTAGCTATAGCTGGGCAAAATTTAACAATAGCAGTAAAAGTTGGAATTATTAAGATTTTTGGTGATAATTATAATTTCAACTTTTTCTGCGATTGTTAAATTTTTCCGAGCCATAGCTAAGAGTAAATGTCAAACAAGTGTTTTTTATTACACAGCAACTCTTTCCTTGCACAAACGTTGAAGTTTTCGAGTTTTTTGATTTGTTTTCCAGGAATTTAACATTTTTATTTTGGCCTGAAACTTCGGTTTTACAGATCTTAGGTCATCCGGAGCAACTTTTCTTAATAAAATTTTTCGATAAAAAAATGCCTAATACGATTTCGCTATTTTTGGCCTCTTTAATTAAGCGCAGTAGGTTAAATTTTCGGGATAAAAAAAAGGTGAGTCATCACTTATCAGTTATCACACTATGCAAGCTCTACATGTAGAAAAAAAGGGCGAATTAATTTGCTCAAAAGGAACCGAAATATTCGGGTAGTACCAGGTAAAATGAGACACACTGTATACAGGGTGGGAAATATTTCAATGCCCACTATTGGGATCTCGAGACTAAGAGATATGGAAAGTCGGTTAAATTACAAAAAAGTTGCGCTATTTTAAAGCGGTTTCGAAGAAGCGGTTTCCCAGAAATTCCGATTAGTTCCGCAGACAACCGCAGAAAATCGAAAATTGTCTAAATTTAAAATGTGAAATAGTCTGAAAACCGTTATTTGGATCGACATGAAAAGTGCAGAAAGATTATCGACTAAGGGGAAAATACCAACGGAAAATATTGTAGCCTACTAAATTTTGAAAAATTGGTGTCAACTTTTGATTTTCTTATGGGCTACATGGCATTTTTCTGACATTAAAATGCAAGAAAAATTTCCTTACCAGAAGTGTAACATTTTTTGACAGAGATGTCAAAAAACTCTCAAAAAGTAAAAAATTTATGATTTTTGCGTAAGTCTAGTAGTATGCTCTGCAATTAAATGTCAATAGCAATTGTTTATTGCCATGGAAACTGAAACAAATTTTCTAAATCAAGAAAATACGTTGCTAAGCAAAATTGTTAGATATTCCACACAAGAAAATTTTGTTATGTGTAATCTGTACATCAAATTTTAAACTACGACTTCGATTTTTAAAATGCCTATAAAACACTTGTTGTCTTAATAGCTTTTTTCCACAACCTGTCTATTATTAAGGTATAAAATCACTGTTTGCACATCTAAGCTATAAAACACTGGTGTTTTATTTTTCATAAAACACTCATTGCTACTTACTATAAACTGTGCTCTAAAACACTCAACAGGTTGCTACGGTAACAAATAGGTAACTCAAGAAGGGATAGTACTGCGATATCGACATTAATCTTTACAATAAATTGTCACTGTCATGTACAATTTCTAATCTATTTATGCCCTAAGTAGACAGGTTGTGGATAAAACGTTATATGGGACTCGTGTCTTATCAGCATTTTAGACACTTAAGAAATCAGTAGACACTCGACTTTCGGTCTCGTGCCTAAACTTTTCTTGCGTGTCTAAAATGCTTTATAAAGCCTACGTACCATAAATAACTACAGTTTTTGCTGTTTTTTTAAGGTGAATAATCAATTTATTTTCATTTCATTTGAGAAAACAAAGACAAATTCTTGCACATCATGTACTTATTTAAAACTTTTGTTTAGATATTTGTTATATGATAAATTTTTGCTCAGATAGTATGAAATGTTTTCAGCCTCTGGTTAAAGTGGAACTTCCTTAGGTACTTACTTACTTATCCCAGGTCCCTCTTGTACCTTTCACTGTCGAGGGTTTCGAGTTGACTTTACCCGTCTTTAATACAGGAATTCCATTTTTTCCTCATCCAACGACTTCTTGGGTCTTCCCCTTCCCTTCTTTTTCAACCACATGTTCCATATTCCTCTTGCCAGTGTCTTTCCTCTAGCATTCTTGACGTGTCAAGTGGAACTTGTGAACCCGAGTGTTCTGAGTTAGATCCCAATACCCGAATAACTACATCATGTCGGATTTAAGATTTTGGAGTTTAACCACGACTTAAACTCGACATCTGCAGCTGTTTTCAAGTTATTGTACAGAGAATCACATCTTTGCAACTCGTCTTTGTCGTTAAATAAGTACAATCTGTATGAATAGAATAAAAAATAACGTTATTCCTTAGAATACAGAAACTTTGTTATTTTGACGATATAGGTACTCAACTCTTCTGGTTGTCTATCAAGCTTGATCCCAAAATCTCGAAATTTCAATTAAGCCAAAGCTAAGTTTTCAAGGAATATACTATAATGTGTACTTCCTGTAGTCGTCAGGTGGATGCAATAATTAAAACATCTAAAATTTTCAGGTCCATTTCGGCAACAGTGAGGGCAAGCACACAGTGTCCTGATTTAATCGCAGCAGAAATCTCGCCCAAAGAGTGCATTCGCTTTGAATTATTCGCGGTTAGGTGTTTCTAGGGCTGAGTAACGATGAATTATGGGGACACGCGGGGTAAATTCGGAGTAGGACATATGGAACTGCGGCTGGTAATTCTCTAAACCACGCCCGCTTTTTAATTTTAATACAGAATGATGTCACGTAATCAGTATATTAAAGCTGGAGCACAGTATCTCGGAGGAACCATCACACTCATAATTAGAAGGTCCACACTCCAGCCCGGACAGTAATAGATGTTAAAAATTCTTCGAACGCAACAGCTCCTTAACAGCGCTGTAACTCTCAACGCTTATCTTGAGCATTGGGTTTCACATCGGCATAAATTCAGGGGGGTGTTTTCTCGCGGCCAACCCCGCTTCGAGGGTCATTGTAAACTGATGAGGGTGTAAATAACCACCCCCACCTCTTTTTACTACCCCGTTCATCTTAACTAACCCTTTACGTCTACTAAAGTCCTTTCATTATATCGAAGATGCCCGGCAAGAAGCGCTTGATTAAATTTAGTGGCTTGCCGTGAGAAACACCACCATAAGACAGAAATGAGTGCGGCAACGGTGGAGATCATGCAGATTGTTATTATATTGTAATTTTGTGTACAAAATGGGAGGGCGAAGGTGTAAAACACAGAGTAAACGTCTTGTACTCTGCTTTGCAAACAAATCCAGCAACTTGGCGAGCTACAAAGTCCCACTATGGCGGAAATATGAATTAAAATTATTTGGTAGTATCCGTTGCGCAAATCTACTGTTCTACGAATTCTCAATTTTTGGTTCTATAACAGAACTAAAATTTTTCTGGAACTGTACAATCCTAATTTGTAAGAGCCTGTACTTTTGACAATTTGATCGAAATTTAGCGGGAAAGCAAAAGCATTACATAACCCAAATCTTCTACGGTTTATTTTTATTGTTAGCAGCAGTGTCACAGATAAACGTACCTAAGGCTTTTTCGTGAATATTTTTCTTTGCATTTTACTCAAAACTGCACGCACACAAAGGCGATTTTGAGCCAATTCAGAGCAATTGCAAAATTTTGACATTTGTCATGTTTTCTGACGTATCGCATTGAAATCGCTTCTACCAACTCACCTGTTAGTAAAATTCCTCCCAAAATTTCCTCATACCAACCTAAAATTCAATTTTGACGTTCTGTCACTTCAGTAAAAAAGAATGGAGAGTACATTCTAGCTAATAATTATTATAAATATGAGATAAAAGCTCTAAATTGCGATCAGATAATCCAGAGACAAGCGATAAGTGCCGTCTGTCTATATTAAGCTCGTCTTTCCCGATAAACTCAAAGACATCAATTACGAAATATGAAATATTAGCGATATAAGGCTTTGATATCATTGTGTATAGACACGGAATGGCCGAAAGAAATCCTCCCCAAGCCCACCTTTGACGAACCTTCAACATTCATCCGGTTGACTGTATCGTGCTTAGACTTTTATTAAGCCATTTTCTCCCTGAAAGCTGCATGTAAAATATTTGAAAAATTGATTATTCATCATTTATGTCTTTGTCGATTTATTAGCTCTTTGATGGGCGTCCCTCACGGAAATTTTAGACCTCCCGCTCAGCGAGCCGTAAAAGCGTTAACTACCGCGATCTTATATAAAGATATTGCAGGCTGCGGGTATAAAAAAGAACAATTAAAATACGTAATCGATACAATTTGCATATCTCACACGAAATAATCGATGAATATTTCTAATTGCTAAGCAACGTATTTCCACACAAATATATAAATTCTGGTGGTTTCGTAGCACTGTTATTCCTTCTTCTGTGACTCTTTATTGAAAAGCACGGGGGAGTGACAAGGAAGGCTATAGTACATGTTGGCTTGATTTTCGATGGATACCAGAAATATATCGTGACTATTTCCAATGATATCAGATATTCTTGCAATGTTTGAATTAAATTTTGTATAAATTTGATGGCAGATAACTGGTATCAATTTGACAGTGGCGTTTAGTGATAAATGATGTCGTACTCTTGAACGTATGTTTTATAACGGTTAGATATCAGCGTTGATATACGGGACATGCCTTTTTATTTACTGTTGAATTTACTGCAGACCGCGGGTAAAGTAAACAATAGGTTTAAATAAAATAATGAAACATCCATGAAATATTAGTTTTATTTGACGTTTATACAATTTGGAATTAGGTGCCCATCTATTACTCCAAAATTTATCAAAAAATAATAATAGTAAAATAATAACCTCTTTGTAAAAAAAATGGTCTCCTTAAGGTTAAGAGATGACGTGATGTCCCCTCGGCTACTAAAATATACCCTGTTTGCTGTACCTTGCATATTCAATTTCTTCTTTTGTTCAGTTTCAAATTAAGATTAAAATTTGGGCCTGACTGTATATTGTTAATTGTGACCCTTCTGGAGGTAGCATTCCAGCAAAGCCTACCTGCTCTATTTATGGTCAATAAGTCTGTGCAGGAATTTAATAAAATGTTTAGATAAATATTATCTAGTCCACATGACTGCGCTGACTTAGATCCCCAACGCCATTAAGACCAGTATCAGAAACCTCAAATATTTGCTAACGATTTGTAAACTCTTCGGCTTTCATCTTTCGGTACACAATCCCATTCACCTCTCCTCCACCAATTCCCAATCCGATTTGTCGAACCGTCAACTTTCGTTTGTTTTAGGGAACCCAGACTTAAAGGATTCACGCCCGAACGAACGTTTATTCTAAATTAGCGCATTTTTATTTCAGCGCCCTGAAACCGGAGGCGTATTTATAGACATAGGTGAGCACTGCTATACAAATGTTGGTTCGTTTATTTTGCAATACAGCTCCTATTCAGTCAGTAATGGTGTATTAATAATTTAGACTTTCATTCGAAGACTTCGCCGTTTCATTTAGAGACGATTGATAAAAAGTTTCTTTATTTTCGCTGAAAAGAACCTGTTCAAAAATGAATTAATACGAACCACAAAGGACCAAAGGATAAACTAACCGAGCGGTGAAAAAATCGCTGGGGCGGCTTTATTGAAAAATCCATCTTGTGAGGGTGCCCAATTTGGATGTTTAATATTTAAATGCGAGTTATCGAAGAATAGATATCGCCTCGATGTTCGTTTATAATACATAAGGAAGTATTCAATTTGTATACACGAGCAACCTTCTTCGATTCATAAATATGCGAAAATACCAATAAGGTACAGGGGAGATCACCCCGCGATGTTATCCGACAAAACTCTAAACTACGTCTTCAATATTACAACAAGGGCACCCTCTTGCGTCAATTTCTCAATATTTCATTACATCGCTGATACCGAAAATAAAAAAATTCAACAAACTGGATAAATATTAGAAATAGAATTAGTCAGTCACGTTTTCCCACAAAATAAAAGATTCCGCAGAGTTAAAGAAAAGAAACACGTTTGTTCCATTTGGTATCTGAAGTTCATACATATGTAGTAGAATTAGGTATATCACGTTTTACTCACTCCTTCAAATACCTAAACGAATTAGGTAACTTTTTCTGAATTTTCCATTAAGCGTTATACGGGGTTGGCTTTAATGTTTTGTTTTGGCATTTTATTTCTACAGCTGTAAACTACGTTGAACGTTAATTTTTCACCTCCACACTAACTTCACTACTTAAAAAAAGGGAGGTTACTGCAATCAGTAAAAAATGGTTTTAAAAATGTGTCTGTATGTGTATGTACGAACGTTCGTTTGTAAACAAGCCACAGCCAAAACTACTAGACCGATTTGGCTGAAAATTTGGTCGTAGGCATCTGATAATTTAACTTAGATGTGAAAAGCTTTTGAAGCCAATCGTGCAACAAGAAATGCCATTTTGGCACATCAACTCCGATTTTTTACGTCACCTTAAGAAAGGCCTTCAAATTCTGCTTCCGAAGGTGATTCACTCTTACTTATTTTACTTTACTTCTTTGCTTTTCGGCTTTTAATGAGTCCTGCCCTTTTTACATTCTAATCATATAAGTATATGAAATAATATTTAAATCACATTCATCAGATTCTTATTTTCCAGTATATCCTCCGTTTCTGTCTTCTCTTCGTTCCCTCGCCCTCTCTACTTTCTTCATCCATTCTAGTTTATAGTGATGATTTTCTAATGGGATTCGGACAGGAAATAATACACTATCTACTTTCAACGGACGTCAAAAAACTAAATTTAATTCTAGTTTATGTTCCCATTTCGTTCAATACAGGGTGATTCACGTAGACCGTTCGTTAGAAGTTTTTCCACTTCCTAATGGAATAGAGATTTGAAATTTGGTACTCGGCCATTATCGACAATTCTGAATTCACCTAAAATATTGGCAAGATTCCGTCACTTCCGGTTTCGCCGGAAATGATACCAACTTTATTATTTTAAATAGAACCCTATAATTTTGATTGCATATTTAAGATCGTCTTTTCAGACTGACTATTTTTTATCTGGGTTATCTTCATCTACCTGTCATAGTTTTTGACTTATGTCAATTTTTTCGTTCAAAATGTCACATGCAAGAGTTGCTTTAAAAAATCGCAGCTCCGAAACGCTTTGCAATGATGAAACGAGTTTTTTTACAATCGATAGCGAAGGAATCAGAGAATCTTTTGAGTGGTCAGCAATCTACGAACATAGCTTCAAACGTTCACAATTACCATTCAAAGTTGACGATGACAAAATGTGGAAAAGTCGATTTTTTCAAATGGAACGTACTATTTTTGGCAACGGCAATCGATAGAGGGCTAAATTTTAGAGGCAGTTTCATCAACAGGTCCTATACCCTCTACTTATCAATTCTGAGTTATTTACGAAAAAAGATATTCTGAAAAAAATATGAGTTATCGGAAATTGAGTAGGCTTTGGAAAATTTGGCACGGCAAAAAGTGACATTTTCATTGTTGGTATTAATAATTGTTGGCTTAATTTTGGCCTTACAACAACGGCGGACTACACGAATGAAGTTGTTTTTGATTTATGTGTGATTTATGGTCAAAATTACAGCAAAATAAGAACGATTTTTTAACAAAAAATACTCTCAAGACAACTTCTTTCATTTTATAACTTGTTCTGCCTACAATTCGGTCATTTTGACCATAAGTCACAAATAAATCAAAAACAACTTCATTCGTGTAGCCCACAATTTATTGTTGTAAGACCAGCATTAAGCGAACAATTATTAATACTAACAATGAAAATGTCACTTTTTGACATGTAACAAATTTTCCAAAGCCTACTCAATTTCCGATAACTCATAATTTTTTCAGAATATATTTTTTCGTAAATAACTCAGAATTGATAAGTAGAGGGTATAGGACATGTTGATGAAACTGCCCCTAAAATTTAGCGCTCTATCGATTGCCGTTGTCAAAAATAGCACGTTCCATTTGAAAAAATCGACTTTTCCACATTTTGTCATCGTCAACTTTGAATAGTAATTGTGAACGTTTAAAGCTATGTTCGTAGATTGCTGACCACTCAAAAGATTCTCTGATTCCTTCGCTATCGATTGTAAAAAATCTCATTTCATTATTGCAAAGCGTTTAGGAGCTGTGATTTTTTAAAGCAACTCTTGCATGTGACATTTTGAAAGAAAAAATTGACATAAGTCAAAAACTATGACAGGTAGATGAAGACAACCCAGATAAGAAATACTCAGTTTGAAAAGACGATCTTAAATATGTAATGAAAATTATAGGGTTCCATTTAAAATAACAAAGTTGGTATCATTTCCGGCTAAACCGGAAGTGACGGAATCTTGCCAATATTTTAGGTGAATTCAGAATTGTCGATAATGGCCGAGTACCAAATTTCAAATTTCTATTCCACTGGGAAGTGGAAAAATTTCTAACGAACGGTCTACGTGAATCACCCTGTATACAATTATTCACTTTTACTCTTCTCTCATTTCCACACTCTTTCAACATAATATGTTCTATCGTCTCTTTTGCTTCCTCACATCCTCTACACACTCTCCCCTTCTTCCTTCCATCAGGGATGTAAAATTACCGTAATTGATATTTTCGGTAATTTACCGTAATTTGTATTTTCGGTACTTTGCCGCCGTAATTTACTAATATTTTTCCTAATTTATCGAGGTGCAGTAATAAAAATTTTGCGCCAAATTACCGTTTTATAGGTAATTTAAAGTGTGTTTTATATATTTAATCATTACAAAGTTGAGATATAAAGTCAAGATATAAATATAATAAGTAGGTTTTTATTCCAGCAGGTACGTATGTACGTATGTATGTGAGCAAGATTCCTCGAAATCTACCGAACAGATGAAATTTGGTATGGAGGTTAGTATTGGCCTTCTGGTGAGCCCAGTTAATTTTCTTACCGATCCGCAAACGTCAAATGCCTTTTTGGCGCATCGGCTATGAAATTTGACTGTGAACAACAATTTTTCTCATCAGCGCATGAAAAGTCTTCAAATTCTGTATCTATAAATGTATTCACACTTAGCGCCTTTTTGGCACAATATCAAAAAATTCGAAATTTCGAAGAAACATTAAATAACACGCTACAGCCAAAACTACTGTTTCGATTTGACTAAAATTTGCTAGGTAAAGATACCATTGCTAGCCGAAGAGCTGATTTGATTTTGGTGGCAATCGGCGAACGCCAAGTAGTGCCATTTTGGCATATCAACTTTGAAATTTGAATAATAAACCCCCATTTTCTTTATCAGCACATGAATTGTCTTCAAATGTCGTTTTCAAAAATTTCGTCAAACTTAGTGCCCTTTCGGCAAAAAATCATAAAATTTTGAAAATTTCCAGAAAACGTTTTAAGGTTGGTGGAGTAAAATTTGTGTATAGCAAGTAGGAAAATTTATCTAATTTTGGTGGCAATCGGCCGATAACAAGTTCCTTTTTGGCATGTCGTCTATGAAATTTGAAAGATGACCACCATTTGTTTTATTAGCACATGAAAGGTTAGATTCTGCTTACAAAAATGCAATTATTCATGGTGCCCTTTTGCAATAAATAATAAAAATTTCACCAAATGGGGAGGTTCTAGCCGCTTAAGTGCTAAGTAACGTTGGTGCAAACGGCCCTAAGTGCAGGTGCGTGCAGTATTTTTCTGTTCCTGTCTCACAGGAATTGCAAAAAATACTGTACACGCCCTTGCACGCCGAGGAATCTGCTTATTTTTGTAATCGAATTGCATTTCTCGACTACAAAAATTACACTTACCTATACCTACATTCTTTGGCATTCGTTTTGTACCTACTTTTAGTTCGACTGGTACTAGAGAGATGATGAGAACCACAAAGAAAACTTATGCTATAAAGGACCCTATACGATCGTGGCCCAGGAAAAATCTGATCTAGACGATTCCAAACTTTGATTTTTGCTGTGGTCTGTGGAGGTATAATAAAGTGTTCTTACAACATTGAACACAAAAATATAGAAATTCTTCCAGTAAAAATGTTCCTGGAGTATTTAAAAAAAAAATTTTTTTTGACAAAAGGACCCTAAGTTTGAATGCATTTTCGGAAACAGAATTTGAAGACATTTCATGTATGATTACACAGGGTAGTTTCCTACCTTGTGTAATCAAACATCAGTTCCTCTTTGAAAAATGGACCAAGCTTTCAACCAACATTTCATGTATTATAAATTCAAACTTATTTTACACGCCGGTAGGCCATGAAAATCTGGTGCTATGGTGGCAACAAGATAATTGCAGCAAAATATCCCTGGCATCATTGATGAATATAAGTTTTAGGTTAAAGCTCTTGTCAAAATAAGGTTTTTTTCTGTTAAAAAGAGAAGGACCGCCACACCAAATCGACGCAAATCAAAGGCAGACTTAACCCAATTGGATTTTATTAAAATAACTGGAACATCATAGATCTTTTAGCACAACGTAATGTTTTCAACTGACATCACTAGCATGACAGATAAAAAAATTTTCTCCCGTCAGTTTGACAATTAAATACTGCCAATACTGCCAATAGAGAAAAAAAGTTTCATGGCCTACTGGCGTGATGAATAAACTTGAATACAATAATGAATGTACCTTATACATCGCATTTATTTCAAGAATAGACAACAACTGCGGCCAAAAAAGAAAAATGCTTTCTATTTTCCTTCAGGTGAAAATTTCTGATGTGTAGGTAGGTACATACCTACCGTGACCCCCTATTGTGAGTTTTATCAGATTTATTTTTGAATAATAGTAAGTAGGTTTGTGCAAATATAATTTTACTTGTTATCTCCGACTGTGCTGTAAATAGAGGTAGTCTAGTTTCTCTAATTTTAATAGCAAATAACTAATTGTAATATCAAACCACCGTCTACACCACAAAGCAGTAGAGAAACTACCAGACATATTTAACGTTCAAGATAACGCCTCATTCACAATAAACTTATTATCATTCACCCATTATCTTCGAACTTACTTTCAACAAAAAACCTTTAAACTGAGCGCGCTTTGTTCTCTGCCGAAGGTTGGCACCGCTGTTTCCCCCAGACCGTTTCATTTGTTTGTCAAGTGTCACTCGAAAATGAATTTTACGGATTATTTGCGTTTAAATGAATTGAAAATTTGCAAAATTGTGCGCGAAAATCTCCCGAAGGAGTTGAGGAAAACCACAAATTTGATCGCGGTGAAAGATGGAGTACTATACGCGTGGGATTTTCAAGACAACTGCGTTCTAACCTTAAACGTTAAAGCTGCGAGAAGTCGCGACGGGGACAACGTTTCACATCAGGTGAGCGCTTTTACTAACTAATATTCGGATTTCAATAAACTTGAGCGATTTTTTGCCCGTATTAAAGTGTGAATGTTAATAAAATCGGTTTGTTTACATTGACATAACCTCAAAAAATTACGAGGTCATTTGTCAGAAAATCAATAACTTTAACTTAACTCACGCTTAACTGGTGTTGATTGAAAGATCACAAACTTGATTTAAAACTGGCTTTTGTGAAATCCGGGCGTTCCTTTATAATTTTCAACAAATAACAGTTCAATTCTATAATCTAATAAAATATTTATATTTTATGGCATGTCAGGGGAATTTGGTTCGTTCGATTGGCATCTGAAAGCCAGTGGCGTGGAATCCAGCAGACCTTTAATATTATTCATATATTAAAATCTTCATTTATTTTATATAGTGTGTCCCACTAAAATGAAAAACATTCCTATTTTCGTTACGTAGAAGTAGGGTAACAAATTTTTTGGCCTCCTGACATCTAGATGACAGTTTTACACACTACTGACGTCCACGGTAACTTCGATTTTACGGTTACGTCATCACTTTACAACACCACGGTGCGGTAAAATTTCGAAAAAACACTGGCTCACGGGCAAACTCAAAAATTAAAATAACGCTACAACAATAAATCTCATTTATAGAAATTTCACTTTACTTAACTTTGGAACTGATTAATATCGTTTAAATATTTAAAATTTAGGTTTTTATTCCAATTGCCGGTACGCCATCTTTCGCCAGTTGACATTATTTTGACTTTTGGCATGTAGCTTTTCACCATCTTGTTACGAACAGCTGCGCAAGTTAGACAGAAGACACACTTTGGGCCACCTCCCTTAATTCTGGTGGTGTGCATAAAAATCACTTTCACTATATCAGACACTTTGAAATCTAAATAATTTGACATTTGTTATCAGTGGCCACTTTGATCGGTGGTAATTACTGTGTTCGCATTTAAACGCCAAAATTTTCAAAATATTGCAACGTACTGCGTGGCGTCGGCCAAAAAGTTCAATACTAATCTCGTGCGGTAAGCATTTTACAGCGTTCGGTTAATTAAAGCACTCCGCTGCGCGTCGTGCTTCAAAAAAACCTCGCGCTGTAAAATGCAATTTACCGCACTAATATTGTAAATAACCATTTGCACATTAGAGCTTTATGAGGTACAGTCGGGGACTTTGAAAATGCCCACCCCACGGCGACGAATCACTTGGTCGACTGGTGCTGCCACGCGGCTAATCTGTGCTAACCTGTCAGGCAAACGTCGATCAAACCGCAACGATGCAGTCGACCAAATGAATCGTCGCCGTGGGGTGGGCTTTTTCATTGTCCCCGACTGTACATGTTTTGAGATAAAAATATTTTTTTAAATTAAGTGTCACCATCGGTCGCCATCGTACGTACGTACGTACGGACGTACGTCTAAACTCATATCTTATCAACTAATGGTTCTCACATGCAGTTCCCAAACATTTTATAATTTGGAAACAAATTGTAAGTTTGTCTTTATGACGAAAACGTTCATGAGGCCTTTATTTGTAACTTTTTATACCTATTACTTATGTCGTTTTACTTTGTCCCGTAATTCATATCACATTGCCACACCGGTAGGGCAAGCCTCACTTTCAATTTTTATAGTTATAATTGAAGTTACTATTTTTTTTAAATAATGTTTATTAGAATGATCCCAAATGTCAAATTAACCGAATGCCACTTAGAACAATCGATTTTCTTTGTAAGCAACTGAGTCACAAACCATCAAGTAACAAAGTGGTCCACTTTTGTAAGTTGTAAACGCAGCCTAATGCTTCCTTCCGAATAGGACCATTTTTCAATAAGTATTACCTATTGTATTAAGATATTGCAAAAAAATCCTCGAAAAAATCATAAGAATAAATTGTTCGCCATCATTTTAGATTCTAATGTTTTATTTTAATTTTCGAAAAGTTTAGGTGTGCATTTTGTGTTAAAATGGTTATGTGATATCTTCAGCGCATCCGGACGAATCGAATCGAGCTTCAAGTTTTAAAGAAGTTTTACTTCTAAGCTCCGCAGAGCAGTTTCTGGAATCGATCAAAAAATTCAGAAAAATTGAATCGCCAAAAATTTTTACATTTTAGGATACTGCAAACCCAAAAAAGTGTTTTTTCAAAAAATATCTGCGTGTCTGTCTGTCTGTCTGTGTGTGTGTTTAAACGCGCTGCAGCCCAAACTACTGGACCGATCTGGCTGAAATTTGGCCCACGGGAAGTACCATTCTGGCACATCAACTTTAAAAATTTAAATGCAAACCCCATATGAAAGCTCTTCCAATTCTGCTTCTAAAGATTTATTCACATTTGGTGCCCTTTTGGCCAAAAATGGGTGCCGTGAAAAAACCAAGGTATAACTGTATATTTTTATCACCGGATTTGACAGCTGATTTTTTTTCAAGCCGAAAACCTTAGTACCATTTTTTCGAAAAATGTAATTTTAGTGACAAAGGGGCCCTTTCTTAGCAAAAACCATTTTCTTACTATTGGATTCGATGGATCATGGATCAAATACCTAGTTACATTTTTTCGAAAATTGACATTTTGTTAGCAAAAGTTCCTGTTTTTGAATTTTTCTTAATTTTTCGAAAAATGTCATTTTAGGGGTGAGAAACATTTGTCTTTTAAATTTTAGTAAATGAACGGGCACAATGCGCAACACAGCATCAGCGGTCGACACCAGGCCCACGCGCCGACGCCCACGCACCGATTCTGACTTGGTTAAAGTTAATTGCTACAAGTGGTAGATTTGACGGGTATATCGGACTACACATGAGAAAATTTTTTTTTAAATAAGCAACATTTTGGCGCAAATATCAATTAAAACGAAAATTTACATTAAAATCATTACTGCTGCCCATCTTGATGCCAAGACCATTTTGGCATTAGAGCAAGCCAGACAGCACGTAGGCAGCATCACATCCGCGTGTAATACTGGTTGCCGCTCTATACTAACGAATAGATAATTCGAATAAATATAATAATAATAAATTCGAATCAAAGGACCCTATACAATAAGCGACTTCCTGGGCCCATCTCTACCAAATTTTAAATTTTGGTAAGCGAAGGATAGGTGAATGTTTGGTGGAAAAATAAAAGAGTGGAATCTTCTAGTTTCCGAGAAAAAAATTCGTGAAAATGCCATTTTCGGGGCTCAAATTGGTTTAGAGCCTAATAAAAATATGACTGCCTGGGAAAATTTCTATATTTTTTGTTCAATGTTGTAAGAATACTTTATTATACCTCCACAGCAAAAATCAAAGTTTGGAATCGCCTAGATCAGATTTTTCCTGGGCCACTATCGTATAGGGTTCTAGAAAAAACTACCTACAAAAACCTACTGAACAGTAAGTAAATTTTGTGGAACAAGACTTTGAAACTACCTTGTGTAATCACCTACAAAAATGTGTGAGTTAATTTAGTCCTAGTCCTGTACGATACCAAATTTCATTTTGCTATCTTTAACCGTTTTGAAGATATTTAGAAAAAAAACACTTTCAAAGTGGTCCCTTATTAAAGCTCCCTTAGGACTTATTTTTTGACATACAGGTTGTCCCGTAATTAGGCTGCAATATTTTACCAGTGCGTTCTACGATCAAAATTAGGACTAAAAATTTAGTAAACATTTTTTGAAGAATCCATCCTAAGGGTGCTACGGCCCCTCAAAGGGGGTAAGAAAAATTGTTATTTCTTCAATTTCTAAGGAACGGCTTACGATAGGGTCACGAAATTTTGAACTTTGTCGTAGATTCTTGTGCTGAACAAGACTAATGTAATGGTTTTTGGCAAAAGCTTCAGGGGCGTGCGTAAGTGGAGGGGTCGCGGACATTTTTGTATCGAACTTTTTTGTACTACACCTTGGGTCAATTGTGAGCACAAATTGGAATTTCCCGTATATTTTTACGTAAAAAAGGTGCTCTAGTTGAAACTCGATAGCTCAAGCCGTTTTCGAGGAAAATCGATTTGAAAATTCAATTTCGTGGTATAAAAGTGGGTAACTGTGGCACTCAAAATACCTAAAATTATCAGATGCTGCGTGATCAGCAAAAGACAAACAATAAGTCTATCCCATCAATTTTGCACATTTTCGGCTTGGAAAAAGAACTTCAAATCGATTTTCCTCAAAAACGGCCTGAGCTATCGAGTTTCAACTGGAGCACCTTTTTTACGTAAAAATGTATAAGGAATTCAAATCTGTGTTCATAATTGACCCAAGTTGTCGTACAAAAAAGTTAGATAAAAAAATATCCGCGGCACCTCCACTCACGCACGTCCCTGAAACTTTTGCCAAAAACCATTACCTCAGTCTTGTTCAGCACAAAAATCTACGACAAAGTTCAAAATTTCTTGACCCTATCGTAAGCTATTCCTCAAAAATTGAAGAAATAACTATTTTTTGTACTCCCTTTGAGGGGCCCTAGCTCCCTTAGAACGGATTTTTCGAAAAATGTTTACTAAACTTTTAGTCCTAATTTTGATCGTAGAACGCACTGGTAAAATATTGCAGCCTAATTACGGGACACCCTGTATGTTCATAGGGACTGTTTTTCATATTTTTCATAGAAGAATCTACTGGTGAAGTTTTGACCACTAATTACAGGACAGCCTGTATATTGTCTTCATATAACCTTCGCACTTAATATTAGTCCTAAGTTAATACTACGTTAAGCCTACGTCATATTCTGTGTCTACCTTATAACAGTGTTAGGATAGTTAATTGCTACATTTACAAATTCTGTGAAAAACTAGAAGTTTCTACCGTCTCCGAGACTGTCAACTTTTTTTATTTGAGAACCTACAGGACCTACTTGCTTTGAAAGACTTTTCATCGCTTTGGTGGTAATGCCACAATTCCCTTAAAAAGCTAACGCGTTTCGAGCGGACATAGCGCAAAGTGCTCATTATCAAAGCCAACATTTTTGATAATAAGCACTTTATATGTTTGGCTAGAGATATGGCTACGCACAATGCAAAAACACACAATAGATGCCGCTGGGGCTGTTAATAAGGCGAAATTTTAAGAGAACATATTCAGCGTACTTTTATTAAAATAGAATTTTACAAAAAGAACAAATCAATAGCCGATGTGTACGACACTAGTTTGGTAACGGTAGGGCCGTCCAATTCCTGGTTTTGTCTTGATTTTTTTGAGGAGTTCAAAATCGACGTTGGTGGTTTCGAATTTACCCGAATACTTGCACATAAGGCAGTTGGCTGCTCCTATGATGCCCCCAGTGTAGCTGCTTTGCAGTTTTTGGAAGCAGCTGTGGCAGTACGCATGGCGGTTGCGGCAATGATGCACGGGCGGGGAGTCGGGGATGCGGCGGCAGGCAGAGCACTGGTATGCTGTCTCCAAATGGGCCATATTATTCGCTGGAATTTTGAAAAAGATTGCTCGAAATTTTGACAATTTGGGTTTTACTGATTACTGACGTTGGATTTCAGTGCCCTCTCAGCTTTTGATTTTTTCCGAAAGTATAAATTATTTTTCTGTTTAAAAGAAGCAACCGAATAGTTGTTATTTGGCTTATTTCACCCTCTCTGATGGCAAGTTTTTAACGAATTTTACCCGCGATTCGTTGACAACTGAGAGCTGCTGTATGAAACTTTGATCGATTCCGTGCAGTGTCCGCGATTAAATAATTGATGTTCTTGCGGCAGTTGAGTCTTGTTCCCAACCGATTTAAGACCTCCGAGACGAAACAATAATTGATAAAGTAAATCATTAATGCTTACAATGGTCGTTTGTGGGCGCACCCGTCGTCATCACAATCCAACGAATTCCATCAAACCTAAACAATACACAATCACGATCTTGTTAAACAAATGACAATTGCACAACAACCACGCGACGATAATTTCCAAAGATTTTAATTAAAACCTACGCCCAAAACCACCCGACAAAGAAATGTTAAGGGGGTCGACCTGCACAGGTGATTCGCGAAATTAATGCGACTATAATAATGGTATAAACAAAATGAGGGGCGGTTTCTAATGGGGTGAATTATAGTGGTTGTAAGAAGGTCCAAGGGTCGGGTCACCCCGTTCAACACTGCGGGGGTGTAAATGACCAGTGTCCACGAGCAACAGGTGCCCTATAGTTCAAGCCGCCCTTCTATCGACACCCACGCCTCGACTATAAAACATGCCGCCCTTGTCGAAGGGCAGGAAATCAAAGGGGTCAGTGAATCCTTCAAGCGACTTGATTGAAGAACGCGATTTGAAAAATAAATAACCCAATAAAATAGTGATAAGAATAAAACACAATAGAGGAAATGGGAAGGACGAAAGTCAGCTTAGAAAAATAGACGTGGATGACGTGTATCCCTGGCCATCTCCATCATAGCGTCCCCCAGGACAACGTCATTACGCCTGTAGCCGAGAAATGACCGGGGAGACTTCGAAGGAGCTCGTACGTGACTCGTGTAAGTCATCAGGAGACCCTCCGCTAAATCCAATAACAGGAATGTATCTTGACGATTGATAATCTCATCTGTCCGAAATAGGCAAACTCGATTAGGTGCGACCATTCATCATTTGACATCTTCCGCGGTGATATCTGTCTCGCTTTTATAAATATTCCTTCGGCGTGTGAATCCCCCAAACATGTAGAGATGTATTTTGGTCCCCTTCGTCTTGGAGCATCATTCATTGCGTTGACGTAAAGAGAGCTGTTTCGCCGCCTCCGAGCGCTCCCACAATAAACAATGTATCGAAATTTGTCTTGATCAGGGCTGAAAGTAAGCCATTTTTATAATGCAATTTTCTTTCCGTTGTACGTGCGCAACGGGACCGCGGGACCGGTAAAAAATTACCAATTTGTGTGTGGCAATAAAGCTCGTTCCTTTCAGTTTGAAAGCGCGCTCGATGTAGGTTATGTTAAGACCGAAACACATTTAAACTGGCAATGAATCGGGAGAGAAATTCTCCAACTGAAGTGCTTGGCCCTTTGTTAAAAGCTTCAGGACTCTTATCTAGTGACGTTCCAGAAATGCATTTTAAAAAAACTATCACTGTAGGCCACATCTTCTTGTAACCGTCATGTTAAATGTCAAAATCTGTCACTGCTCAGTTTACTTTAGATATATAACGTGCGATCAAAAACTTTTCCGATCAAGTAGCCTTTGCCGTGCGAGACGTACAATTCGGCATCATGACTGTAACTTCATTATTTATGTACCATTTGTGTATATATATTTACAATAAAAAGCATGAATTTAAGACCCACCTTGAGATCAGTGGCAGAGTCACAAGAAACCAAGGCAGTTTTTATGTTGGTTACAAAAGACTAGATTTGGCTAACAAATCTCCACATATTTTAGGATTGTCTATATTCAATAAACTTCCAAATGAGATAGTGAAAGTAGATGGGCCGATGAGGACCTCAAACGCGTACTAAAGGAGTGGTTGATCGATGGATGCTTCTATTCCTTGACAGATTTTTTTAAGAAATGATTTTACCTACCTGTTAATCATATTATATATTACATTAATATCTTTGTTGACAAATCCTTTATACATTAATGTAATGTCTTTTAAGGAAATATACATTATTATTATTATTATTATTATTATTATTATAGACTGATGAAATTATCATTCAAGAGAAAATCTAATAGTGACGTTAGCATACAATTTCTGCAGTCTACGCCCTACGTCTCTCATGTTAAGGGCTACTAAATCGTAAAAGTTTTTAATCACTCTTTATTTAAAGCTTTACACGTCCAAAAAAGTATACAGCGTTTTTACACTTTTTAAATCCTGTTATCACATGGCGGATCAGCTTGTGCCTCTGCCCTCTATACAGGGTGTCTCAGAACTCCCATAGAAGCCAATAATAGTAGATTCCTGAACTGAATCAAAGACGAATTTTCCTTTGCGAGGATACACAAAAAAACAATAAAGCGCAAGAAATAAGGGTTCACAACAATTTTTTTTTGTTTCCCCAACAATAGCTTTCGCACCCTTACTGTACCTTACTCTTTAATTAAAGGACGCTTTCTGATTGGCGCCCTGGAATTGCTTCCCATTTGAAAACTATTGGACCCTCGCAATTTTTGCAAAGAAAAATTCGTCTTAGATTGAGTCCAGGAACCTTTACTGACTTATACGGGGGTTCTGAGACACCCTGTATGACTTTTGGTGCGTTTTAGCCATTTCCACTATTCTCCTCCAAACTTCTTCTATTTTCCCTCTCCAGTATTTTCATCGCTCTTACATCATTTGCAACTTGTTCTTACCATTCTATTTTCTGCCTTCCTCGTGATCTGGGCTCTGCAGGGGTCCATCAATCTGTCATAACTCTTACTGGGTTTTCTTTGTCTCTCCTTCCTATGTACCCGTACAATCTTATTCGCTGTGCTTTTATTGCTCTCACTATGTTATCGTTCTTCATCCATTTTTATATTTCATGGTTCATCCAGCTCCTTATCTCATTCCCATTTTCAACTTTCGATCCTACTATTCGCCTAACTATCCTTCTAACAAAAATTTTCAGCTGTTCCTCTTCTTTTTTTTGTCAAACATATCGTTTCTGCTGCGTACATTACGACGAGCCTTATCGTTGTTTTATAAATCTTTATCTTCGTGGTTCTGCTGAGTTTCTTGTCTTTAAGCAGTTTTTTGTTTCTGTGGAAGGCTCTATTTGTGGTGTACAAATTTTTGATGACTGGTCGGCCCCTGGGTTTCGCCTCAGTTTTTTACAGTTTCAATTAACTACTCGCTATTGGCTTCGCCAAAAGCTCGCATAATTTCGGCTTCGCCTCAGTCTCTTACATCTTCAATGTCTACTCGCTTTTAGCTCCGCTGAAGCTTGCAAGACTTCGGCTTGGCCTCAGGTTTTTACTACTAAGGCGAAGCTGAAGTTTTGGCGGAGCCAAAATTGGGTAGTCTAGTTCTAGTGGCACTGTAAAAACTGAGGCGCAGCCGAAGTTTTGTGAGCTTTGGCGGAGCCAAAAGCGAGTAGTCAATTGTAGCTGTAAAAACTGAGGAGAAGCTGAAGTTTTGTGAGCTTTGGCGGAGCCAAAAGCGAGAAGTCAATTGAAATATGTAGTATAAAATTCGGTTTCGCTCGAGGAGTTCACCACTATGGAAATGTGATGTACATGGTTGCTGAAATGTCGCGGAAATGTTGGAAATATGAAATGTGGTGTACAAATTTTTGATGACTGGTCGGCCTTTGGGTTTCGCCCGGTTTCACCTCAGTTATGTGTACAGTTTCAATTGACTACTCGCTTTCGGCTCCGCCAAAAGCTCGCATAATTTCGGCTTCGCCTCACAGTCTCTTACATCTTCAATGGCTCCTCGCCTTTGGCTCCGCCAAAAATTACAAGACTTCGACTTGGCCTCAGTTTTTTACTGCTAAAGCGAAGCCGAAGTTTTGGCGGAGCCAAAATTGGGTAGTCTAGTATTAGTGGCACAGTAAAAACAGAGGCACAGCCGAAGTTTTGCGAGATTTGGCAGAGCCAAAAGCGAGTAGTGGCTGCTGAAATGTCACGGAAATGTTGGAAATATACAAATTTTTAGTGTTGATGACTGGTCGGCCCCTGGGAAATTCTGTTCAAATTTAAATATGATGTACAAATACAGGGTGGGCCCGTAAAAGTTGGAACAAACTTTGGCTGCTAATAAAATTTTTATTTATAATGCGATTTCAATGAAGATTTGTGAAGTTGTTAACTCAACCTTTCTACGTCGAGGCCACTCATTTAATACACCAACACTCATTTAGTTTCTGAAATATTCTTCAGTAAATGAAGAGGTAACATTTAGGGTCGCTGCAAAATTAAATCAACGGTGATGGTCTGCTTCTCTTTATCTTAGAATCATATTTGAAGTTTTCTGAGCAGAGTAACAACAAAAAATTAAGACGTTTTTTGTTCTTTTACTCAAAAATTAATTAATTAACATCTGCAGTTTCGCGAAAAACTCGAAATTGTAAGTCAAGTTGCCTTTTAGAATTCACTTCTGTCACATTGTCAAGCAAATTAATCTGTTTAACATGGCTCGATTATTACTAGAAGATAAAATTTTAATCTCCTCCAGTTCCACGAGCGTAATTTTGGAGCCAGAAGAATCTGGTGCATTACTGCAACTTTTTTGATGGCTCTAGAATTACGCTCTTGGAGCGTTTTGATTAAAATTTCTCTTCTAGCGATAAACGAGCCATCTTAAATTGATTAAAATTTGCTTGTCAATGCGACAAAAGTAAATTCCAAGGGCAACTTGACTTGCAATTTCAGGTTTCTCGCGAAACATTGCAGATTTTAGTTAAATTAGTTTTTGAGTAAGAGAACAAAAAATATCTTAATTTTTCAGTGTTACTCCGCTCAGAAAGCTCCAGATATGATTCTAAGACAAAGAAGAGCAGCCCATCACCGTTGATTTAATTTTGCAGCGACCCTAAACGTCACCGCTCCATTTAATGAAGAATATTTCAAAAACTAAGTGAGTGTTGGTACATTAAATGATTGGCCTCGACGTAGAAAGGTTGAATTAACAACCTCACAAGATTTCATTAAAATCGGATTATAAATAAAAAATTTATTAACAGACAAAGTTTGTTCCAACTTTTACGGGCCCACCCTGTAGTAGGCCATAAGTATAATTAAATAAAAGTGCACAAATATGAACTCTACGCTAAAATATGCAAAAAAAATGCAAGAAATTAATAACATATCCAAGCTTTAATCATCAGTGGGGCTCTGACCGTTTTTTGTTTAATCACTCTGTATCGTATGGCATATTGATGAGTGAAAAAAGCAATACACGTCTTCAATTTGGAAGATAAAGAGGATGCTAACACATCGTCTAATGTGTCAACATGAATAAGAATATATAATGCACGTGTATGTTGGTTTCCAAGTTTCCATCGAAACACACAGGTAAAAATTATCTCATTGGGTAAAAATCAGGTGTGACAGACCTCCAGCCAATGAGCGAGCACGCAAGGAAACCAACATGCGCGCGCCGCTCAGGTAAAACTGAAAACGTTTATTGAAAAGGAAACTGTATTTTGCCAAGCGTGTAAACATATTGGTCTAAACTATAAAAATAATCCAAAGGCAACGCTGGATAATGAGTTAAAAAGGAAAAAATAAAGTAGTAAGTATAGGTAATAGGTCATGTTGTCATTCGCTATTGCCAGAAAACTTGATGGTAGATGTAAACTTCCACTACAAAGTTGTTAAGTAGGGGCAATATAATCGAAAAGAAATCCGTCGTAATGTTGAAGGAGGGAGCACGACAAAAGGAATCCGGGCTTATAGGTGAGAACCTTAAGAGGTCGTTTGTGCGGCACAAATAATGCCCATTAAAATTTCCAAGCACAATAATATCAGCTCGTACTCGGAGTTAAGGCCTGTCTTGAAGTTAGTGCATAAAATAAAGTCCCCGGATAAGTATCTCAAAACTCATATAACTAATAATTATTTCCTGGTGTCTTGCAGAGTTAACAACGGCCCTACCAGCAATCTTAGCTCTCTCGCAATAAATACAATAACAATGGAGGGGCCGCGCAATAAAATACTACCGTGTGCCGTTTGCTTGTCTACAACTTGGAGGACGTAAATTATAATCATAATACGGTCCCGCCGGTATATTAGGACCATCTCCCGGTACCGACTGCGGATGCTCCGCCAACGTATAAAAGCTCAGATCTCCTCGAGCGGAACCTGTCGGGAAGTCGACTCGTGGAGTTTGCGAATCCAGATACTACTTATTACTGAAATGTGACACAAACGGAGAGTTTATCACCGCTTAAAAACGCCTACCGCTGTGCAAATTAGGCGCTCCTCACTTTTGGATATAACATTCAAATTTAAGTTTGTTGAAAGCTTGGTCCATTTTCAAATTGGAATTGATATTTAATTACACAAAGTAGTTTCAAAGTCTTGTTCCACAAATTTTTTACTGTTTAGCACGCGTTTCGGAGTGTTACTCCATCTTCAGCTATAAAAGAAATTAACACAAAATACAAAAGAATTGCCTTTGAAACGAAAAAACGTTTGGGTCAAAGAAAAATAACAGCTTTTGAGTCACACTGTAAATTCATCGAAAGACGCTCAAACATTGAAGAAAGGCGCGAAAATTTGGTGGGTGGCGGGAAAAGGTAGAGTCACACTAAAGTCAAAAGCAGTTTTCCATCGACCTAACTTGCCACCCTTTTCATTCCATGACGTTGTCACCAATCTTGCTTCGGTGACTTTTCCAAAAAGAGAGATGGATCTACTTTCGAAAGCTCTCAGATTCAATCCTATACTCCCCCCCACTTCAACTCACAAAATTCAATTACTAGCAGCTGAAGCCGAAACCATCATCCAAGTCGTTCCTCCCCCGATCCAATCTGTTATCATTCCCAAACTTTCTTCAACCATACAAAATTTTTTTAACACAAAATTGTCCAAAGGATCCTTTAACAATGCTCTCGTCAGACAAGTCAAAACCAGAATCAAGGAAAATAAACTAATCGTTTCTAAATCAGATAAAGGCAATTTGCAGTCATTTTAGAAAAAAACGCCTACATTGACAAAGTCAATAATTTCATTAATTCTGGTGACTTTTCCAATCTCAAAACTAACCCCATAAATAAGTTCCTAATCCGAGTTAAACATGAACTCAACAACATGTCTGAAACCTTAAAACATTTCAACACTTCAAAATTCTTTCACCCTCCCAACCCAATGAACCCTTCCACCCTTCTTTATGGCTTTCCTCAAATCCACAAAAAGGATTGCCCAATTGGACCCGTGGTTTCGTTCATCAATTCTCCTGTCTCACTCATTGCAAAGTGGCTAGACAAGACCCTCAGATCCAAACTTACTTTTGACAACAGGTATGCCATCAAAAATCCTTCAGATTTGTGTAAAAAACTCATCAACGTCGAAGAAGTTCCTAAAAACTCGTTCTTGGTTTCCTTCGATGTATCTAACCTTTTCCAAGTATTCCCCCCAAAGAATACCTGAAATTGCTCGAGGATCTTCTCCACAATTCCCCGATCCCTACTTCGCATGCTTTAAACCTACTTTCTTTAGCTGAATTAGTCGTAGACCAAAACTTCTTCCACTTCAACAACAACTTCTTTTCCCAAAATACAGGCTTAGCAATGGGCTCAAGTCTTTCCCCTCTTTTAGCTGAAATTTTCATGAACAATCTTGAAAACAAAATCTTTGCACACCAATCAAACTCGTATGGATTTAATTCGTCTCGCTCCGCTCGGCGTTTAAACTTCCATACTCCGTCACATAATGTCTTACTTAAACTCCTAATAAAATAAATATCTATTTCTAGCTGAAGATAGAGTAACATTCCGAAACGCGTCCTAAACAGTAAGTAAATTTTGTGGAACAAGACTTTGAAACTAGCTTCTGTAATTAAATTTTTCTATCAGAATCTTAAACGGCGATTGCTCCGTAAACAGATTATAAGCAAAAACGTGCCGATTGTGCCCGAGAACATCAGCAACAACATTCAAATTTAAATTCGTGTCAGTAAATCAAAAAACGGTGGCGACGCCGCCGCCCCGAACGAAATAACCCCAATTCCGAACAATATAGCACTCAAATGCTGTATTTGTCACCTTTCAGATGCAAAACCGTCGAGGGGTTTTCTCGTTCGGCTCCTTACCCTGATATTTTTCGCATATACACTCGTCGGGGGTGCAATTCGACGTAATTTATTGCAAAATAATGTCAATTCCTAGACACCTACGCTTCGTATATTTTGATTCCTCCGAGACGACGGATATTTTTTTTCGGAAATTATCCGGTGGCTCGCGCCGAGGCCATAATAGAAGCGATAAATTTTTGAGCCGTTTCCGAACGGCATAATGGAGCTTAAATCGAGTCGCCGGAACGAAGTAAAACAATGGAGCCCTTAATACAATTCTTTCACACAAAAAAATCAGAACGCCGTTACACCGTTTTAAGTAACAATTGAAAGAACTTAACAATGGCTGATTTGCATTTATCCCTTGGTTAAAACAATCGAAACGTCCCGGCCCACTCCGTGTTATGCTCCAATGCCGGACATGGAATTAATTAAAAAATTGTGGAAAGGGTGAATTATTTATCGGAAACGGCGCCCTGTGCCATAAATCTATCTTGGGGGACTTGAAAAATGAACGTTTCCTTATCGAGTGATAATGAACAGGCATCTATAGAATATTGTACAATGCAATTCATTGGGGCAAATTACTGCTGCTTAGGTTAGTCTCATCAGAGTAACGTTGAATTATGTTGCTTCACTGGAAAAAAAAATTGATGAAAAATCCTTTGGGGAGACAAAATTGCACTGGATAAATTCAAAGTTTTTCTTCAAAATACTTACTTGTCTCTTGGTTTCCGAAACCTGTTCTCTTTATCTGAACAAAAATTTCTTTCAATTTAAATCTACTATAGTCTGTCCGTCCTGCAGGCGACCGGCCCGCTTCACAATGGGGAATGATGGGAAAACTTCTCTAGGCGTTTTTTCGCCAGCAGGATTTTCTGATAAATGTCAAATTCAAATATGCTAAATCTGATTGGCTTGCTTAACGCGGGAACTTTAAATTGAAATTAAGCGGGTAATTTAAAGTAATCCTTGGGGCTCATAAAATTCAAAGTAAATCTTCTTTCAGTTTAAACGATTTGGGGTTTTGAATAAATACAAAATAGTCAGCTGACAAATAAAACGATTTATTACTTTCTACATTATCGAAAAACAAAGAAATCAGCACATCAATAAAGAGAAAGTAATATAATTGTGATTCAATTCTTCGTCCATCGTAATCTAAAATTGTCTGTGTATCATTGAAATTTCCCGTCCCATTCCCTGATACACAGACAATTTTAGTAATATAATTGTGCATTTACAAATCAGGACACTCAAAATGGCAATTAGCCATAAAATGGATTATTTCCTAACATTTATAAAGAATCCTATACGACATCGGCTCAGGAAAAAATTTAAATCAAACACTGAATAGTGATTTTTCATGGGAAGGTGTATGAAAATGTCCTTAGGTGATTAAACACCGAAATATAAAAATGCTTACATGACGTTACATTTTTAATGGGCCCTGATCAAGTTTTGGACCAGAAAGTGCCATTTTTGATGAATTTTTATCTCCGAGGGGTTTCTAACATTTCCAGGACATTCGGACATTTTCCCTCACTTCTTTCTTTTTATCTCCGAGGGGTTTCTAACATTTCCAGGACATTCGGACATTTTCCCTCACTTCTTTCTGACATTTCCGAAGGCATTTCCGATATTTCCTTATGATGCACTATCCTTCGCAACAGATATTTTTCATGTTCATCCAATACAATCTGCTGATCCCTTCGACCTACTTTGGGCTGTGATAGAGTATTTGTACTACGCTCTTCCTTTAATAAAGCTTTAATTGTTGTTGAACATCGGCCTGAAAGATAACGTGTGGTACCGTTATCAAGAAAGAGGAATGTGTTTGACCTTACCTGTAAACTCTGCGGTTTTATCCAGAAGTTTGTTCAACTTAGGGAAATTTGTACAGACACACATGTGTTTATCATGAAGGAATTCGGAAAGATGGCGGCTTTCATAGCGGTAACTTTAAATAAGCCAATAGAATAGCCGCTTTTATCGCACTCATTGGCTATTACGTATCGCAGGAATGATGTGACAGACAGCAGGATATCTGTCATGAGAGCAAAATTTTTACTCGGCAAATCAATAATTTTGCAATATTATAAAAGTAATGCAGCGCAAACGGTTTAAAATGTAACTTACATCGACCTGCGAGGTAAACTTGATTTTTAAACCTACATTCTTAATTCCTGCAAGCCACATTTTTGTTGGGATTAATTATGGCTGAATTTTAACCAATCGGCGACGTGGATTTCAAATTTCCCGGGGAGCAAAAGTCTCCTAGATCCCGGACAGACTATACCAACATGCAAGTTTATCAATGAGCTCATGCATTTCCCTCTTCTCAATGGAAACACTGGACAACTTCGGTGGAAAAATGCATTTCCCTCTTCTAGTTAAAATCTTCATGAACAAGCAGGAAAACAAAATCTTTGTCCGTTTGTATTCCAGATGAATTGTCATATACAGGGTGTTTCAGTTTGAGTACAAATATACGTAAAGGAAATGAAACTTTCGTCCTACATCACAACTAAAATAATTGCTACCGCTAATACGATTAATACCAGCTGTTGCCCGTAAAGGCTATCCGAAAGGTAATTTTTCAAACTATTTTTGTAGCTATTCACATTGAACTCAAAATTCAAAATACGACAACGGGGGAATTTTTTCTTCTCTGCGTAAGACGAAAGTTTCATTTCCTTTATTTATTATAACGGAAAATACATGTCAAAATATCAGAAAACTTATTAGGGCAATTTTTTATCGGCAAAACATTTGTAGATTCTTTTAGAGAACCACTAACAGCCGGTTTCATAATCAATCACCTAAAGTGCCTTTAGTTAAAGAAGGATTTAAAATAAAGTGAGCTTTAATTCTGCAATTAAAGTGAATGTGTTTCATAAATGCAACAGTCGTAATCTTTAGTAAAAGTTGCATTAGTTCGAATGGTCACATTAGACACACATTTTTTGTCCGTCATTTTGAAAGATAATAGTTGCTTGTCATATTGTCAAGTTTCCGCGTGATTTTGAAAATGAATCCTACTGCAAGAAAACGATCTTCTAACTTTTCAAAAGAGGAAGAACTTTTACTTTTGGAAGAAATCGGTAAAGTGAAGAAAATAATTGAAAATAAAACCACAAACAGTGTGACCGGTGCGGAAAAGGTAAAACATTTTACGAGTGTTTCGACGACTGTACATCCTTATTCATTTTTAGAATGAAGCGTGGAGAAAGGTACTTGCCCGTTTCAATGCAAAAAACAGCCAAAATAGAAATCTGGAACAAATAAAAGCAAAGTTCGACAATTTGAAGACCAAAGCGAGGAAATGGGCAGGGGATAACAAAAAGGATCAAAAAGGTACTGGAGGAGGCCCCGCAACAGTTATTTTAACATTGGACCCAGTCACTGAGGCTGTGTTAAATATTATAAACCATAAAACAGTGTATGGCCTAACACCAACCTGTGATGATGATTTTAATGTAATTATAATGCTTTATGTACATAAAGATGTATAAAATTTTTATTGCAGGAGGCGGGTAATATTGAATTGTTGAATCAGAGCAATTTCCCAGAGGTTGTTACAGAGAATGTGAAAGTCATTTTTTATGCCTATTTTTTCAGGGTGACGAGCAGACTGCAACTGATGTCTTTGCTGTATATGCAGACGATATGGAACCCCTCTCGAATGAGCGTTATTCCATTCGCCCACAAGAGGTTTTGGATGAAACAATAATAGCAGAAGTAAATTTTTAATACAAAAGTAGCTTTTTCATATTATTTTTCAAAATGTTTCACCTAAGTACCTATATTTCTCTATTTTTAGTCAACTAAAAATGGTAGCATATTTGACAAAGTTAAGAAAGCTGTGAATAAAGAAATCAAAGAATCAACGACTCTACCAGATAATGTAAGTTTGAAATTCAATTGTCTGTAGTTACATTAACCGTGATTATTTCAGTGGAGCACCTACAGTACCAGAAAATTAAAAGAGCCAGTCAACAAAAGGCTGCGCCCTAAAGTTGCGAATCCAACCTTCATAGCTAGGGAACAATATTATTTAAAGAAGGCAGAGTTGGTTCAGTTGGAGATTGACGAATTGAAAAGAAAACGACAACTGGACGAGGCTGTGATTGAGGAGGAAAAATTATTGCGAAAAAGAAGGGAGGATTGGGAAGCGGAAAGACACAATAAAGAAATGAAGTTGTTGAACCTAAAGATTAAAAACGGTGATCACTAAAATAAAAATAAGGCATTGTTCTAAGTGTAATATTGTTGAATTCTTAATTATAATCGTGCAAAGTGATTATTTATTATTAACTGCCGAATTTGTCGTCCATTGTGGTGTCGTATTCTGTTACCTTCATTTGGTTCATTTTCATTTTCTACATCATTTTGTTCTAAAATATCATCTTCAAACCATTCATCAGGGAAATTATCATTCATTTCCACAGCTATATTATGAACAATTGCAGTTGCCACAATTACGATCATGGCTATGTTAAGCTTTAGTCTTATTCCTGTAGATAATATGGGAAATCGGCGCTTCCAAACGCCGTACTGTCGTTCAACAACATTTCTTGTGCGTATTATGCTTTCATTGTATAAATTTTCTGGTGGTGTGTTAGCCTCTTGTAGTTTTGTCATAAGATATGGCTGAACTGAATAACCGCTGTCCCCGATTAAAATATATTGTCCATATCTTCCATTTTCAAAGTCCCGCTTTAAACGGGAACTATTAAAAATTGTTTGGTCATGGGTTGAGCCTGGCCATCTGGCAACTATACTCCTAATTTTTAGATTAGCATCTGATACAGTCTGAACATTTAATGCGAAAAAACCTTTTCTGCATCTAAATATCTCTGCATCCTCTCCACCAGGAGATTCTATTCTGATAAGAGTACAGTCTATGGCACCAATGACTTTAGGAAAACTTGCAAGTTGATAAAATTCTTCAGCACTTCTTTGCATTTCATTGACATTTTCGTACATTTTAATGTAACGTGGACGTAAACCAACTATAGCCTCCGATACTCTTTTCACTATTCTACTTGCTGACGATTTAGACACCCCCATAAAATCTCCCATTGCAATCAGCATACTGCCAGTGGCAAAAAAACGCAAGGTAAGAAGAAACTGCACCATAGGTGAGATGCTACCTCCTCTAAAAAGTTACATATTAATTAATAAGCTAGGTGCACAAATGCAGTCACCTATTTGACGGCAATCTTATCAAATGATCAATTTGTTGCAGAAGTGCCAAGGCAGTAGGTTTGGTTAACCGAAACCTTTCAAAGAAATCAAGTTCATCATATTCTTCAAATCGATTTCTTCGTCTTCGGTAAAGTTTTACTCTTCTTAAATAGATCTCCGGTTCCTCATCAGAGGATGAGCTCGAGCTCGATGATAATTGTCGCCTATTCATAGGTGCCAAAAACGATAATACAATCAATTCTGCACTTCTGGAGGGTACAACACAATGTTATTCATACGAGCGAGCACTGTCAAATTAAGGACAAAACGTCACTTTAACAATTAAAGCGTCGAAATCGACCTTTTAACTTAAAGGCACTTTAAGGCACATTTAAAGCCTCCTTTACATTTATGAAACGGAATTTTGTGTTAAAATAATTTTTTTATTTTAATGCTTCTTTAAAGGTGATTATGAAACCGGCTGTAAAACTACACAAATACCAAATTTAGCAAAAAAAAACGATAATCCTATACAACAAAAAAACAATTTTTAAATCTGAAAAATTCCCAAAAAATCAAAGATTTTGTGTAGCTAATGAATTACTCGCCACCACATTATAAGTCAAGTCCCAGCTGTAGTAACCTACCCTTCATTCAAAAATCCCGAATCATCTTGAGTTTCTTTTCGTTATTGCAACAATTTATAAGGAAAACTAAAGCAAAGTGGCAACGTTGCATACAAATTTGGTGTAATTTGAAGCAAGCGCGCTTGATTTGAGTGCCTTGTTGTCAGCCTGACAAAACAAAATATGGAAGCTAATTTTTGACAATGCTAATGACGTCACGCTAGCCACCTTCCCACTCGACCTGTCAACAGAAATGATCCCGTGTGTGAGAAATTCGACGTCAGCCCGCGTGATGGAGGGACGTAATGGCAAGCCCGTCCGGAGCCGTCGTATTTTAAGTAAGAAAAACTGGTATCGGCACGACGAGGTGTTATTTCTCTTCCGGATGGAAAAAAATGTAAAAAAGCGGAGAAACACAATTTTAGAAAAGCGCTCCAAGTTGACGGGGAGAAATCGCCGATTCGGTTGTCGGGATTCCCCCGTACTCGACGCGATTTATTTTCATTTATAACGTGGAAGAGAATAATTTTATTGATGTAAGACATTGCGGTATGTTTTTCCGCCACACATTTGATCCCCGAGCTCCGAGACAAACCAAAGTTAGGAGATCAAGAAAAACGAGTTCGTCGTTTGGTCCGTCATTAATTCTACTCCGTGCTTTATTAAAGCGATCCGTCTCTGTAGGTAAAAATCCAGATCAGAAGTCAAACTTTGTTATTTCATCAATCATTAGGAGCGTACCCTCCTGCCATCTCCATGAAGAAGCATCGATTTTGAAATTAAGTCCATCTGGAAAATTTTTGATATATATTCATCGGGAAACAAACGGTTTGGTTTTAGAGAGTTTCAGGGGCAAGAAGTGGAAGTGAAATTAATGTAGCATTAGATAAAAACGCCGTTCCAGAACCAATGATCTATTACGGAATCGCAGGAATATTTTTTTTGCAAATTGCCGTTTAGTTCTGACAAACGATTAATAACGGGAATAAATGGGTCATAAAAAACTGATTTATGGATCGGGGCAATCTGGATATTCCCGCCGAGGCGAACGTTTACCAATACCGCGTCTTTATAATACCAACATTAAAATTAACTCGCTGGCTGGGGGAAAATATCGAAATTATACTGATTGCGGTCCCGCGCATACCTAATGTCTTCTTTTTATGATCGTGTTTTCGTTCAGCCGGAAAATTGAATGGGTTTCCGCAGGTTCCTTTTTTTAAATTACCGACGGGGAAAACGGTTTACTGGAAGAGACCAACTATAAGCTTTTTTTGCTTCCACTCACTGCATATTAGTTGCCGTTATTTGAATTAATAATATCGTTCTGTAAAACTTTTCTATTTTCTTTCATTCATTGGCGGTCGGCGGTCGCGCTCACAAACAAGCTTTCCAACGAATTCACACTGCGAGTAAGTTTAGGGGTGATTGCCAAGTCGATTTTATTTGTGTTTCACTTAAGAAACGTTATTTTGATTTTCATAGCGTCTGAGTCGAATGGTGTTATCAGAATTTAAAAATTCTTTACCGTTTTGAAGATATTCACAAAAAACAGCCGGAAAGATGACGTCTTTTTTGCATGATTTCCTGGCCATTTTGAGGATATTTGTTTTTCTTAAAGGATTTAAACTAAAATAATGGAAAACAAATAGGTAATCGTATAATTCGAGGTATAATTCATAAGTTGATAGGAAACGGCAGACTGAATTGTGGGTGCACACAATAAATAAAAATTAATATTCCACCTCTTACTGCATTTCTAGGCACCCAACTTGACCGGTACTGGAAAGAGTTAACGACTTCCGGATTAATAGTAGGGTGCTCGCTAGACTTTATCTTTCAACCAAGGGGCACTTACGAGTGAAAATGTATGGAGTATAAATTTTGGTTTCTAATGCCCTCGGTATGCTACTGTTAAATTCGTCCAAGGGTCGTCCTGTGACAAAGGGCACAAATCAAAATTTTCCAACTAACGCCGCCACGTGAAAGTTCATGTGGAGAAGTACCTTTCCTGAAAGATTCATGGTGATGTCTGTGCGGATTGTATTTTTTATTAATTTTGAAAGAAAAATATCTCCATTGAACCATACGGGGCCACGGACCTTTGGAGGCGATTATCTCGGTTCGAGCATCGGCAAAAACGCATCATTTTTAGGGGCATATTTCCTTTCCAACACGATTACTCCAAATCGGGGCGGTTAATCGAAATTAATTATTCTTAATAAAAGATGTGCTATTTTATTTTGTTGACGATCGTCTTTACAGAATATTTTTAGAGCAATCAATAAAGGAGATAATTGTTTAAATCTGAGAGGAAGTAAAGAATTCATGCCATTGTAACGCTCGGATCTCCGCGCCCCCACCACGACTTTCGCTGCGTCCCGCCACTCCGCAACCCCTTGAGACGTCCACATCTACAATCTTAGAGAATATCCTGTATTCCTGAAAATAATGGAAATAAGACTTGGAACTCTTGAAAAGCACTTTTTATTTCATGTAGGTAAGAAAAACAATAATTTTTAATTTGAAAATTCTTCGTCGTCCTTCTCGTTGATCGGGGAACCTCCGTGATCGGGGGTCTTCCCTCATTTGAATTTCCTTCATGTTATTTTTACAGGATCGGTTTTCCCATACCGTGGCATGAAAAAATGCAGGAAACCTTATTTTTATTGCAAATGTAACTCTTGCTTATGCAGTCTTATGCACCGGCTTATTCTTGTATACAAATTTTTAATAAATTACCAGATGATATAAGAAAACTGAGTAACATGTATAGCTTTAAGAAAAGCCTATACGATTATCTGTCAAAAAGCTGTTTTTATACTGTAAAAGACTATATGAACAAATAGTCTAATTTAATTTTACTGTTCCTGTGATCGTGTACGAATTGTTTGTCTATATATGTATATTCATTGACTTGTGCTATATTGTATGTATGTTTGAACAATCTACAGCACTAATAAAAATACTATTATTATTATTATTAAAAATAATTTTTCTACAAATTAGGACAATAATATCTGAAATGGTTTTATGGGACAGCGGGTTATGTTTGAAGAGCTGGCCCAAGACCGTCGCCCACGTCGTTTTTCCCATCTATAACCTTCAGGTGACGGAAAATTAGGTCGAGAATTTAATTAATTCAACCAAATTTTGGTCTGAAAGAATAGAACTCTCAAGCAATGCTGCCTCAAACTGCCTTCGGTTGGAGGCAGTTTTTCTAGCGACTTAGTTAACGCAAGTAGGGCCCGTTAAATCGTTGATACATATAATTACTTCATCGTTGTTGGTTCAACACAAAAGTTTCCATATTTTTGAACGAGTTTTTGAATTTAATGTTGTCCAACTCTTGATCTAACTTTTCGTCAAATCCTACATCGCCAAGTAATTCACATAAGTTTTTGTAAATTTTCCATCAGTTTAGCGTCCCAACACCGCTGAACTAGCTTGTAGCATCAAATTCTGTTAGGGCATGAAATATACATTTTTTGGAAGTTTTGCTTCCGGAATGTTTCTTTACTATTTCCAGTTCTCATCCAAATCTCTGTATATAAATTCTCTGTCGACTCGAGATACTGATACAGACTTGCCAGTTATTCTCGTGCATTTTAAAGAATATCTCCAGAATACTCCAGAGGTTTGAATAAGAACTGGAAATAGTAAAGATACATTCCCGTTCAACCCACAGTCCATCAAATTAATTTGAAAGAAAAACTACTAAGCGGTTTTGGAAAGTTAACTTGCTGGGCTGGAAAATTTACCAATAGGTACTTCCGTGAATTACCTACTTAACAGTCGGTGGTGGGATTTGAGGAAACATAAAACCGTTTCAGATACATCTATTATTGTATTAATTTGTCCATAGATTATTTTTAAAGACTGCATAAGCAAGAGTTGTACTTGCATGCAGTTTGAAGCAGCATTGCTTGAGAGTTCTATTCTTTCAGACCAAAATTTGGTTGAATTAATTAAATTCTCGACCTAATTTTCCGTCACCTGAAGGTTATAGATGGGAAAAACGACGTGGGTGACAGTCTTGGGCCAGCTCTTCAAACATAACCCGCCGTCCCATAAAACCATTTCAGATATTATTGTCCTAATTTGTCCAAAAATTATTTTTAAAGACTGCATAAGCAAGAGTTACATTTGCAATAAAAATAAGGTTTACTGCATTTTTTCATGCTACGGTATGGGAAAACCGATCCTGTAAAAATAACATGAAGGAAATTCAAATGAGGGAAGACCCCCGATCACGGAGGTTCCCCGATCAACGAGAAGGACGACGAAGAATTTTCAAATTAAAAATTATTGTTTTTCTTACCTACATGAAATAAAAAGCGCTTTTCAAGAGTTCCAAGTCTTATTTCCATTATTTTCAGGAATACAGGATATTCTCTAAGATTGTAGATGTGGACGTCTCAAGGGGTTGCGGAGTGGCGGGACGCAGCGAAAGTCGTGGTGGGGGCGCGGAGATCCGAGCGATACAATGGCATGAATTCTTTACTTCCTCTCAGATTTAAACAATTATCTCCTTTATTGATTGCGCTAAAAATATTCTGTAAAGACGATCGTCAACAAAATAAAATAGCACATCTTTTATTAAGAATAATTAATTTCGATTAACCGCCCCGATTTGGAGTAATCGTGTTGGAAAGGAAATATGCCCCTAAAAATGACGCGTTTTTGCCGATGCTCGAACCGAGATAATCGCCTCCAAAGGTCCGTGGCCCCGTGTGGTTCAATGGAGATATTTTTCTTTCAAAATCAATAAAAAATACAATCCGCACAGACATCACCATGAATTTTTCAGGAAAGGTACTTCTCCACATGAACTTTCACGTGGCGGCGTTAGTTGGAAAATTTTGATTTGTGCCCTTTGTCACAGGACGACCCTTGGACGAATTTGACAGTAGCATACCGAGGGCATTAGAAACCAAAATTTATACTCCATACATTTTCACTCGCAAGTGCCCCATAATTCCTAAACTAAGCGACTTTTCTCCTCGCGAGCACCCTACTATAAGAAATTCTCGAGGCGTTCACCACTATGGAAATGTGGTGTACATGGATGCGGAAATGTTGGAAATATGAAATGTGGTATACAAATTTTTGATAACTGGTCCGCCCTTGGCTCAACACCATATTTAAGGAGCACTTAGCCCACCTTAAATATGGCAGAACTGAGAAATCCAGTGTTGCCCTATACATGCGTTACACAATGACCATAGAATAAGTGATAAAATTAAGTTAGTTTGTAGCGTTAACAAGGTGCAGATGCTAGATGCGATGGAAAGTATCGTCATTTCTAAGTCTAGAGATAGGCGTATGAACGCCGATAAACCTAAGTACCTTGGTTTTGCTTTGTATTTGTCCTCTTTTGCTCTACTGATTACACTAGCTACTTCCTGCCTCTGTTAAAGCATTGTTAAAGTTAGTTTCTTGCTGCCTTTAAGCCACAAGCTGTCAGAGAAGAAAACTTAATGTAAACCGACAGTGTTTCTTCCTCCCTCGAATGTTTTATGCTGTTATAAAATCATCAGCCCTTCCCAAAGATGTGTATATAGATGGCTGGAAGCCTATAAAGCACTACATGACAACTGGTCCCCATATCTGAGAAGTGTGACTAAGAGCGATTGATTGTGTGTATTCTGTGTGAGGAAAGGGAAAGGATTACGCTTTTTCCCTGTCACACTTTTTCATCATATGTGATTATCAAGGCACAGACAAGCCAAGCAATTCTCCCATGCTGGAACACGTTTGAGGTTAGTTCTGTGGCTTGGTGCAAGAAGGGCCAATGCCACATTTTCACTCATGTAGGACTGAAGTTAAGAAAAAAGCATCAAAATTTGTCTAGTCGCTCCAGTATTACTTTCTGATGGGCCAATGTATCATCACTGCTCATTTTGCTACAATGGTAAAAATAGGCTAATTTAGCAATTTTATAAGGATACCGTAATCGAAAGTCTACCACAAAGAAATTGTTGAAAAATTTAGTAAACTTTATTCACCATTTGATTATTGTAGAACCTCTGGTACCTAGGTTATGAATTTTCGGATGGCGATTGTCGGATGAAGAATAGCACAAACTTTTTTTCCGTTTATTCAAAAAAAATAATATATCGTTTGTTGTCCTTAGATTCATAAGTAAATTACTTTCTTCTTGTAAATCGTCCGTCATAAGTTTTGGTGAAGACCTCTAGACTAGATGGCGCCTAGCTATCTTCAACACAATTTCATTTACTTCGTTACCAAATGTGGAAGTGACTAAAAATACCTTTTTCCTGGCAATGAAAATTCATATGGCATTGTTTGCCATCGTAAAATGTATAAAAACGCCCAAGTTCGGATGAACACATTACAGGTAGGCGTATATGGTGTTGAAAACGGCCAATGTCTCTGACTTGAATAATATCGTTAAAAGTTGTATTCCTGAAAGGGCCAATGTGTACATCTTTGAAAGCAAATGGATTAGAATATTATTCTGTAGATCCAATTATACCTTTATTGGCAAAATTTACCATTATCATTGCTCAATGTTACCAAAACAGGTAAAGCTTAATAGCAGGAATTTTTAATGACCAGGTTTTCAGAAAACCTATGTCATCAAAAATTCCTGCTAATTCCTCCAGAACACCGTTTTCTGGATATGTCACTTTTTCAGATTAGCCCTTCTTGTACATTTTGAGTGAAGTGCAACCTGGCAAGTTGTACCCGTTGGCCGAATAACTCAGAGTAAAATTCCAAAATTAAAAGTGAAATTGTGCCCGGATTTAAGATGGCGAAAACCAACGCCGCTGATCATATTCTTGTGCGATTTATCGTTAAATTCCAGAGGGAAACGGCGCCTTTGCCTTATCTATCGCGATATGGTGTTGCAGCAAGACGACACCTGCTCTAATGAGTTTGAGCCGGCGTTGACATGTGTTACCATCCTGCAAAGTATAAATACCCGATATTGTTAGCGCGAATCCTGCCTGTGTGGGGTCGTTAGGGGAGTCCGTAAGAACGTGTAGCTTGAAAATTAGCGAAACTAATGGAGGTAATCACCTGTTATATGCACAGGACCAAATAAAAATGACGGAAATTACCCGGACACATTCCGCCGTTGACAAAGTGGTTGGGTCCTCACAAAACGCGATATCGCACACAGGCGACACTTCTCTAATGACAAAATTTGTCATCTTTTGTACTCGAAGCGTATTGGCGACGTTATGTATGTGAGGGGCACGTGGATATTGTCGACGGACACGCCAAGGATTTTGCAATATTTGGCCATTGTCCATGTAATAATTTATATTTCATCTCGCCCCCGGGCTCTTAACGTGCGCATTATGCATAATGGGGGAAAAGAAAAATTAGTAAATACAAATACAAAATATAATTCCGCCCCGATACATCTACTGGGACACATTACCATTAGCTATGTAAAGCAGGGAAGAGAGAATTTCACCGTACTTACATCTCCGTTTGTTTCCTCGAGAACCACGACTCGCAACAAGGATGCACGAGGCGACTTTAACTCGCTTTTATCGCAGGAAGAACTGCCAAACTGCCGTACTTACCCCCGGGGATCTCGAAATAATTACGCAGCTCAACTTAAAACTCGAGAAAAATTGTGCACCATTTTTATAATCATTCACCTTTCGAGAATGGAATTTACTTTGAAAGTCTCTCGGAAAATTGTTTTTCGTTAACAAATTGAAGGGGTTTATCGCGGCGGCAGCACCTGTAATTTCGTATCGTGTAAACACGTGTACATGTATGCAATTTTTATAATTAGTTGAGGTGTGAGGATGATGGGTGGCATGTGAGATCTTATCAGTTGACTCCATGCAGATAAACACGAGCCCATCCGATGCACAATTATGTAATTGATTCGGTACGCCCTACGCGCATTCGATATATCACAGTGACATAATACATGGTTATTTGGTCTTAATCTTGTTTTGAACAATCAGCGATTCGAAGAATGTGAGACTCTCACAGGTTTCTGCATTGAGTTCTCTCCTTATGTCTATCTGCAACATTCATTGAGAAGACAAAGACGCAAATTGAAAAAACTGTCCTCTTTTTATTATCGAATACTAGAAAACGGTAAAAGATAGATCTGGAGGATTTGAAGCAACAATAAGAAAGTTGTCTATTAATTGCTCAGAGACTGCTTATGATGGGCATCATACGTTTTGAGAGCCTTTAGCCGCTACTTCAATATGTTTTTCAGAAAAATCTAGAACCTTTCTATAAGACTGCTTTTTATCATGAAGGGACATCACTATGGTAATACCTTCTACAGCTTTTCCATATTTACAGGACCTTTTGTCTACATCATCTTTTAGAAGACCATCAGAGGAAAGCTTCTGTCTACCATACAGTTCGAATGATTCTTGTAGAGTTCTATGGCATTAAACGGCCGTAATATGTATGTTTTCTCTTACATCACTAACTGAAAATGAGTTTTTTTAGTCGTCGTTAAAATACGGGAAATAGGCAGTGGTATAGTACGGTACGATTCGAGGTTCGATTGTTGATAAACGTAAACGTGTGCATCTGGCAGAAAATTGTTTTTCCTACGACCCTAACAGAAAGTGAACGTTTCCACCCCTTTTTTGGGGAGGAAAGTAGCCATTTCCCTCCCTTGGCAGGAAAGTTGTCATTTTCCTCCCTTTCTAAAGGAGTGGGTATGGACAGGACAATTACGGAGTAAATTATCTGCCTCCTCTCGACAAAGGACTGAAAGTTTATATCCAAATTTCAATCATTGGGGATCTTCTTTTATGCCGTTTTATCCCAAACTGGATATCCATAATAAGCGAATCTATACATTTTCGTACGACCCTGACAGCAAGTGAACTTTTCCACCCCTTTTCTGGGGAGTAGCCATTTCTCTCCCTTGGTAGGAAAGTGGTCATTTTCCTCTCTTCTAGGGAGGAAAGTGACTACTTTCGAAAGGAGTGGGTGGTCCAGGACAAGGACGGAAAAAGTGGTCACACTCTCCTCCACAGAGGATCTCCCTCCTCTCGCCAAAGGACTGACAGTTTATCTGAATTTGAATCATTGGGGTTGATGTTCTTTTATCCCGTTTTATCCCAAACTGGATACCCATTATAAGCGAATATAGTCGTTTACTGCCATAGGGGTGAATAATCTGGCATTGATATAGTTCCATGGATACTTAACAACGATGAGTCATACAACTAAGCGCCCTCTCTTATTTAAACAAATTATCAGTGAATAATTTAGACATGTAATGGAGCCCCTTTTAATCGATATTCTTATTACTGCAAGCCTGTTTCTGTTCTTAGATATAGTACCTGACATTTCGAGTAAAATAGTAATTATATTTGGACTTGTCATGAGACTTTTACCGTTCTTCATTGGTCTTCTCCTAGCCCAGTCAGACCTTCTTAAGTTACTAAAAAACTCTCAGGATGACCCCCACTGAAACGTGTTCTGATGGAATTGTTGATTAATTTGGTCGAAGTGCTTTCTAAGTTCTTGGCTTGGTCGTCATGAAGAAAGCTTGAAAATTGTCAACTTATAACGAGTTGTAAAGTACTTGACGATCATTATTTCCCAACAAAACTCTCTATTTTTGAACTCCTTCATTTGGGGAATTTTTTTTGCAGTAAACAACGCGCGGCGACCATCCGTAAAATACATTACTCTTACTAAATAACGTCACTTTACTGATTTTGGGAGTGTTTTTTTAGATGGGGTCGTAGAAAAAATCATGTATATCACTTTGCAGTAAAGTGCTGTTCCGTCCCTTTGGTTTTTACTGCCCTCGGCAAGCCTTGGGCATTAAACCCTACCAGCGAGAGGGAACTGTTCACTTTCCTCCCTTGTCATACAAATATTTATTGATTTTGTTGAACAAGAGTGAAAGCAATTTCGCTATTTCTGTCTATGGTCTGTCCGGGATCCACACGACCGAGATTCACCCGATTTCCATGGCGATTCATTGTTGATAACAATGGGTGAATCTCGGTCGTGTGGATCCCGGACAGACCATAGTTATTTTTAATACGAATGTGTTCAACTTCAGTGCCTTGATACAAATAACTATTTTCTTGATTTAAGAGGGCTGCAAAACATTTATAACACGCCGCCGAACTGAACACCCACGTAACACTTCTTGAAGTTCATCCCCTGCGCTGCGCTGTACGGAAAAGTGTAGTACATACTTGAAGTCGACTTGAAGTCAAAGCTCCTTTACCGACTCCACGAAGCAATTGCCTAGAATTAGTGAAATTCACGATTCATTAAAAGAGAAACGATCCGGATCGGTGCGAAGCAATATCGAATCGGCCAACCTTTTAAATTTCCGATGACATTTCCCGTTGAAAAATCCGCGTATATGTGACATTTATTTGTCGATGTGCGGCCATAAACCATGTACATCTGCGTTCTTTATTAAACGAGGTTGTCTCCGGCGATCTATGACCGATTTCGTCGACTGTCACCTGATGACGGCGGGCGGAAGAAAAACCACGCAAAAGTCAAGCGGCATCATTAACCACCGCCATAGCCAATAAAGCTCGGGGCCCCACCAAATTGCCAGACATCTATAAACCTCCGGTATTTATTTATTTTCGTTCTTAATCTCGCGATTCCACGTGATATATCGTGCGTCTTTTATCTCTTAATTAAATATGTTCGGCCGACGTAGATTGATAACGCGTCCCGAAAATCTTCACCGTGTCGTCCTCGGGATCCGATGAACATTAACAATCCGCGCGCGCGATTCCATTACTGAAATTGGAGTCAAATATTGACAGAAATCTTAAATTCTAATAACAACGGGCTCGGTAAGATAATTGGGGAGACAATATTAGCTGCCATTGATTCCGAACACGCGATCAGGGTGTGCCATGAATAAATGACATCAACCCTGTAATGACTTTATGAAAATTAATCATCTACCCCTATACGCTAATAATCCATAATGCCTATTAGGTGAATAATGCCTTCTAGATGGGTGAGACTCGCCGTTGGTCACTATACGTATCCGCACCCAGAAACCTGTTGATGGGCGAAAAACATCTATCAATCCTGAAATCTTGTCGATTCATCTCGTTTCTGGGTCAATCCATTGATATTCAACAAATCCGGATGGCTCATAATTTTAAATTCTCACCATATTCACACAAAACATTCCTTTTTACGTTAGATTTACGAATTCGGGCTTGATTTACCAATTTCTTGCCCCATTTGTCAATAAAAAATTTTAAATCGAGTGATTTACTTTAATATAAGGCTTTAGCAATTTAATTATTGTTCATACCTTTGCTGATGGAACTACATTTAATTATACAGGGTGACACAAGCTCATGGTACACCCCCCTTTTTTTCCTTATTTTTTGGATGAATTTTTTGAAACTTGGAGCATCGAATGTACTTATCAAAGGCCACTTTTTGACATATTAATCAAAATTTTACCACTTCCGGTTTTACCGGAAATGACGTCAACTTTTTATTTTCAAATGGAACACCCCATATATCAGTACATTTTTGGAATCTACTTAATTTTCTGAATCCAATGATACCACATAAGTGACATTTCAAGTGTCAAAATAATTTTTGAGTCAAATTTTGTCTTTCAATCTAGACGGTTGTGACCCCCCCAATGTTACTCTAATGGACCATAGTAACCATGGAAAATTTTTAGTCACGTCAAAAACCTTACATTTTTTGACTTATGAGGTGATTAAGGTTGCCGAAACAGTTTTTTCATGAAAACTCTATTTTTTCAAATGGTACCATAATGGTACCGATACACCGTTGGAAAGTACGTTTAATAAGGAATCTGTCCATGTGCCTATTTTGAAATTGGGACTAATAAATATCTAAAGTTCAGACCAAGACCAAGGAAAAAATTGGACTCAAAAATTATTTTGACCCTTGAAATGTCACTTATGTGGTATCATTGGATTCAGAAAATGAAGTAGATTCCAAAAATGTATTGATATATGGGTTGTTCAATTTGAAAATAAAAAGTTGATGTCATTTCCGGTAAAACCGGAAGTGGTAAAATTTTGATTAATATGTCAAAAAGTGGCCTTTGATAAGTACATTCGATGTTCCAAGTTTCAAAAAATTCATCCAAAAAATAAGGAAAAAAAGGGGGGTGTACCATGAGCTTGTGTCACCCTGTATATCGTTCGAAAGCTGAGACAATAAGGACTACAATCGGTCTTTTACCACTGATCGAAATCTACGGGTACCTCTCTTAAAGGAAATTGAACCAACTGTTTTTAAACTGAATTTTTCATGATTTTAATTTTTTTTTAAATCGCTAAAGCCCGAAATATTGGGGCCATTTTTTTTTTAGTGAAAGTAAAGAAGACTCTTATTTCATAGCCACAGTTTTATACGCGGAGTCGCTTAGTTACGTCCCCAAAAAATATCACGAACTTGGCTCATTTCGCAATTTTACCACTATTTGAATTCTTATATCTCCGGTGGGGGACCAGATAAAAATATGAAATTTTGACACAAAAGAGCCTTCAACCGATTTAGTTAGATGCCGTAATCTCATCTTTGAGATTCATCTATAAGTATTTTTTTTGCGGCCTTAAAAATCGTCTAAATCGGTGTGTTCAATATCATTTTGTGACGAAACAAATGGCCGTTTCTATTCTATAGCAAAAAGTTACCATTAAGTTGAATATTTTTGACAAGTAGTTCTAGTCCTCATATATTTTAAGAGTTGTGACACGTCTACGTTTCAACTTAATTGAAATTTGCTCAAATTTGTCAGCGAAGGACGTAACATCTCATCCGGAGTCAAGATATGGTTATCCATTGGATATTGTAGACCTGCTCTTTGTATTAATCGTTTCACGGTTCCTCCAACGCCATCGCAGGCACCCTTACCATGTAATGTAGCGAAAAAGTTCCATTCAACATCCATGCCAATATTTTCGAAGGCTCACGACTTTTTTTAAATTTTTGTATTGTCCATCCAACAACACTCCCAAGTGTTATATTACGTCCTTCGCTGACAAATTTGCGCAAATTTCGATTAAGTGTAAACGTAGACGTGTCACAAGTCAAATAACAATATACAGACCTTCATTATTTCTATTATGAGGAATTCTTTATTTATTTGTTTATAATTCTTGCGAACAAAACTCTTAAAATATATGACAACTATAACTACTTGACAAAAATATTCGACTTAATAACTTTTTGCTATAGAAACGACCATTTGTTTCGTGTCAAAATGATATTGAACACGTCGATTTAGACGATTTTTAAGGCCGCAAAAAAAATACTTATAGATGAATCTCAAAGATGAGATTTCGGTATTTAACTAAATCGGTTGAAGGCTCTTTTGTGTCAAAATTTCATATATTTATCTGGTCCCCCACCGGAGATATGACAATTCAAATAGTGGTAAAATTGCGAAATGAGCCAAGTTAGTGATTTTTTTTGGGGACGTAACTAAGCGACTACACGTATGAAACTGTGGCTATGAAATAAGAGCCTTCTTCACTTTCACCAAAAAAAAAATGGCCCTAATATTTCGGGCTTTAGCGATAAAAAAAATAAATAAAATCATTGAAAAATTCAGTTTAAAAACAGGAGTTTCAATTTCCTTTAAGAGAGGTACCCGTAGATTTCGATCAGTGGTAAAAGACTGATTGAAGTCCTTATTGTTTCAGCTTTCGAACGATATATAATTAAATGTAGTTCCATCAGCAAAGGTATGAAAAATAATTAAATTGCTAAAGCCTTATATTAAAGCAAATCACTCGATTTAAATTTTTTTATTAACAAATGAGGCAAAAAATTGGTAAATCAAGCCCGAATTCGTAAATCTAACGTAAAAAGGAAAGTTTTGTGTGAATATGGTGAGAATTTAAAATTATGAGCCATCCGGATTTGTTGAATATCAATGGATTGACCCTTCTGTCTCTTAATTTGGCTTCATGTGGCAGATCCTATTTGTCAATAGATTTTCGGCAAGTTGTTTCAAAACTACACCTACCTCTTCTGCTTAATTTTCTCCTTCTAATTTTCCACTTGCCTACCGGGTGTCTCAGAACGCTCTTTGAGTCGATTCGTGTTTTTGAAAATCTCCAGGGTGCAATAGTTGTCAAGTTATAACGGATTTTGACAGGACTAATCAGATTTCAGCTGTGAATTTAATGTTAAATGCATTATTTCCTAGGTTACAAATTTAATATTGTTATAACTTGTCACCTAGGAAACAGTGTATCTAACAACATTAATGACCGATTACACCGTCATTTTTGAGTGTCCCTTTCAACAAACTTATCTACGGAATTTAAACGTCACTTATCTTTAAGGAACCCCTTAAAAATTAAGGTGTAATAATAAGTTACCTTATGAAGCAATTCAGAGCTGAAATCTGATTGGTCCTCTCAATAAATCTGTTATAACTCGAGAACTATTGGATTTAGGAGTCAATTGTTATTAAAAATTCAGCAAGGAAAAGTGAAAAAGGCAAGGAATTAATTGTAAAGAATTTGTTTATGAGGAACTTCCACGAAACAAGAGAGAGAATGCAAAAAAGGCTTTATACAGGGTGTTTCGCACCCTTATTTTAATGGAGTATTCAAGATTAAATTTTGAGTAGATTCGTGTATTTGAAATTTTCCATGATCCAATAATAAAGGGTGGCCCTTCTTTGGTGATCGTTCTAAATCGCATAATTTGCAACAAAAAGTACAGACGATGAAAACTCGGTAGCCATTTTTGTTTATGTTGTAAATTATGCAAATTATTAGCTTAATTTACAACTTAAATTAAAAATGCAGATTAATCTGCTCAATTTACAACTTAAATCAAAAATGCCCACAGAGTTTTCATCGTCTCTGTACTTTTTCTTGCAAATTATGCGATTTAGAGCTTTGGAAGAAAATTCACAAAAATTTAGGGATGGATTAATTTTCATTTTGAAGGACATTTTGGAAAGAGGAGAGAACGACTTTCAATCCTGTCTAAACGCCACTGTTATGTGTCAAAGGGTAACGAAACCCCATTGGCTTAAATAATAGCATTAAATGAAAGTCCTTAGGAACGACACTGATGGTGCTAATTCAAATCCAATGATATGATGATAAATGATAAAACTAATAAATTATATAATACAATAATAATAAATCGGATTGGTCCTGTCAAATCTGTTATAACTCTAGAACTATTGCCCCGGTAATTTTCAAAAACACGAATATACTCAAAATTTAATCCTGAATAGGTACTCCATTAAAATATGGTGCAAGCGTTCTGAGACACCCTCTATAAAGCCCTTTTCTCAAAAAGTAAAACGACGTGCTGAGCCGGATGTGGATTACATTTCATACTCTCTCGCCTTGTTTTGTGGAAGTTTCTCATAAACAATAATAATAATAATAATAATAGACTTTATTGGCATTTAAATAAATAATAATAAATCCTTAAATCTATATTACTTAACAAGTATAGCCAAAGGGCGAAGTTCAGGTGGCAAGTTTCTCAGAAATTTGCCCCTGCTCTTCCACTTAACCCAAACCGAAAACCCGGAAAAAAAACAAAAACAAAAACAGTGACAATTTGTAGCATGATTAGTAGCTATACGATTATTGATCATGGAATGAAGCAAATGGCCACACGGAAGCTTGACATGAGTAGAGTAGGTATCTAGTTAAATGCACTTTAGGTGTATGAGAGTTTTAACACAATAATTTCATATTTCGGGCAGACGAGAAACCAGCTGCGACTGTGTCAGCGACTGCCTCATTCTACTCCTGAAGGATGCTAGAGCGAGGCACCTCCATTCATTTGGGATATCGTTGTAGATTTTAGCCATACAGTACGAAAAAGATCTTTTGAAAAGTGACAGATGGTGACTAGGAATGGTTATTGCGTTTCTTCCTCGAATGTTGACATTATGAACTTCACTTCTGAGACAAATTTTGCGATAAAGATAGAGAGGTTTTTGATGAGTTACGATTTTGTGAAAAAAGCACGCCGCTGCCAACTTAAATCTGTTTTCCATATTTAACTACCCAACATCGATTAATTTATGGCTGATGTGATTGAATTTACGAATACCAAAGATATACCTGAGGCACGCGTTCTGAACCTTTTGGATTTTGTTCTTATAAATGACGTCTAAGCATGGGTAAAATACCTGGGAACAGAAAGCAAACTGAGACAGCACGAGCGATTCGCAAAGCATCTTTTTTAATAGGACTGAAAAATAGGACCTATGAGGAAACAGCGATTTCAAGCTGGAATATGCATTCCTTACGCATTTAAGAACATGCGATCTATATCGAAAGGTAGAGTCCATAATTAGGCCCAGATTTCTTGCCTCCTGCACCAGAGGAATAACTGTATTGTTGATGTGAATCCTTACGAGCGGCCCGGCCCTGTCACAGGACACCCTACTACCAAATAACATAGAAGTCGATTTGGACGGATTGATTTGCAAACAATGTTTCTCTGCGACGTCAGATAATTTCCCGAGATCGTAATTTATTTTATTGACCGAATCAACAACGGAAGCAAGGTTAAAACTATAGTACAATTGGGTATCGTCGGCATAGAAGTGAGAGTCGCAATAGTGAAGATACGAACTAAACGAACTAGTGTAGATTGCAAATAATAATGGTCCCAATATTGAGCCCTGCGGAACACCTCTAGTAACCCGAGCCAACCCAGACACCCTGTTTTCCAACTTGACTTGTTGTACCCTGTTACATAAATAAGACCAAAGCATAGTAATAGCGGCAGGGCTAGAACCGATATAGTTGAGTATAGCCAATAGGATTTGATGGTTAATTGTATCGAAGGCCTTACTAAAGTCTAATAAAATTAAAAGTGTCAAATTACCTTCATCTGTGGCGCGGATAATATCATCAGTGACTTTCACTAACGCGGTGGTGCAGCTATGGTTAGGGCGAAAACCGGATTGAGTGGATGGCAGAATGTCGAATTTGTCTAGATGACTTCGGATTTGAGAATCAAGTGCCTTTTCCAACACTTTAGAAAGTACAGGCAAAATGCTAATTGGTCTCAAGTCTCTGAATTCGTTCGGATGGCTATTCTTGGGTAAGGGAATAATTAGGGCACGCTTCCACTCGTCAGGAAAAACAGACTCCAAGATACAACTATTTACAATGTGGACGATATACTTTATAATAAGAGGACAACACAGTTTAATGATATTTATATTGAGGCCATCGTGACCTGTAGCGGCAGACGAAATTTCATTCAAAAACTTGATAATTATCTCTTCTGACACAAGACAGAAACTAAGCTCGGAGTCAGAGAAGTCGCGTTTTTTGTTGTTAGTATAGTAATTAACAACGGTGTCTGTATCCACCAAATCACCAGTAGGCGAACAAGTAAGGTAGTAATTATTGATTGCGTCCACATTAGATAGATGCTCAGGAATGCTCGGAATAGGCGTATAGGCTATATTTAACCGTTTTAGTTTACCCCACACCCTTCTGGGACCTCCATCCGCTGTCAAATGTTGCTGAAAGTATGCTTTCTTTTCTGCCCGTATTGCTAGTGTTGCGTAATTTCTCAGGGATTTATAGTAACTCCAGTCCTGTTGACGTCTGGTCCGCCTATATTTGGTTTTAGCCCTATCCCGCAGTTTCATGAGATGTCTTATATTCTCAGTTATCCAGGGCGCAGGAGGCCTAGTGATGCGTGAAACCCTCATGGCAGCATGAAAATTTATTGTCTGGGTTATGGTTTCATTTAAAAAAATGCAGCAGAGAAGCGGCTGGAATCTCCCCATCGCGTGGATCTTTGTATTCTGTGTAGATAGTAGTCAATTCAACAGATTTTTTTTTATCCTTATCGTCTGACGTCTGTGACTAATTTCGCAATTTTCTGACAAATACCGACATCACCTCGTACATCACCCATCACATTTGACAATATGTTCCTTTTAAGGTTAATCTTTTGCCAACTTTTTGACAATAACTGCCACTTTATGTCATCCACTGTCAGCCTGCTCCCTTTTAATGAGAAAGAATTTTTTCAATATTTTCCACTGAAATGGCAGAAACTGTGAATACATTTTTAGAACCAGAATTTGATCGTATTTCTAATGGCGACATAAAAAATAGGCCTTGTATTTAAAATTTTAAGTTGATATGCTTAAATGGCAGTTCGCGTGGGCCAATTGCGCCTTTCAGGTCTTCAACGGGTCACCTAATCTCCATGTACCAAATTTCAGCCAAATCGATTCAGTAATTTGGGCTATAATGTGTTTTTACTGTTATTATAAAATTTCGATTTTTTGAACCAAACAGCGCTAAATGCGAATTAATTTTGTCCTATTTAAAACCAAGATTTGAAGACCCTTCTGATGGTGACAATAAATCTTTCAAAAACTTGTTTTTAATGGTTTAATGATTGAATAATTTTAAATTTGGAAATTGGTGTGCCAAAAGGACACTTTCCGTGAGTCGATGGAATTCAAAATTTGTTCAGCTTTTCGAGGTGTAATACAATCCCTATGTGCAAAATTTCAGCCAAATCGATTCAGGGGCTGTACCGCGATTTTAAAGTTTGATAAAAATCAATTTTTTTTTAAATTTTTGGTCAAAAGGGCACTAAGAATGAATACATTTTTAGAAGCAGAATTTGAAGGTCTTTCTTATGGTGACGTGAAAAATGGGGGTTTGCATTTAAAATTTAAAAGTTGATGTGCCAAAATGGCATTTCCGGTTGCACGATTGGCTCCAAAAGCTTTTCAGATCTAAGTTGGGTTATGAGATGCCTACGTACCAAATTGCAGCCAAATCGGCCCAGTAGTTTTGGCTGTGGCGTGTTTACAAACGTACGTACGTACGAACGTACGTACGAACATACACACAGACACATTTTATAAACCACTTTTCTGGGTTCCTGAGACCTCAAAACGTGGAGATCTGGTGCTATCTCAAATTCGAAAATTTTAGTGATTGCAGTAACCTCCCATTTTTTTAAAATTGTGATGGGGTTGGGGAGGTTAAAACGAACCTTCTCACTGATCGAGGGAAAAGTAAAAATGAAATCCAAATTAGAATGATTCAGGGAACTTGTGAATTCATCTCTGTTGAAGTTTTTGAAATCCCTATGTGTGTGTAAAAACGTTTTGGTGGCTATTACATCTGCATTTATCAGACAAGAGATTATATCATGATCAGAAATGTCTGCAGCAATCACTTCGGTACCTACGACATTGGCAGGAGTAGTTGTTAGAATGTGATCTATGAGAGTCGCCGTGCTGTCAGTAATTCTCGTGGGTTCATGAATCATTTGAGTCAGTCCAAAAGATTCCAACAGGTCCAGGTACATACTTGTTATGTGTGTATCTTGTTGAAGTAGGTTTATGTTGAAATCTCCTAGCAAGTATAAATTCTCTGTTAGAGGAAGACACGCTGATACCAAGTTTTCCAAACCATCCAAAAAGGTCACATAACTAAAACTAGGGGATCTATACAGAACACAGAAAACATAAGTGTCTCGCCCAATAACAACCCTCAAACATAACTCTTCAATGTCAACACCAATGTCAAGCACTGATGCCGAAAAAGAACTTCTTACGTAGATACCCAGTCCACCGCCGCCCATCTCCCGCCTGTCCCTCCTAAAGAAATTGTAACCGTTTATTGCAACGGCATCGCTGTTAATAAGAGAAGTAAGTCTAGATTCCGTAACGGCCATTATATCAAAATCGTAATTACAGACCACATCCCTAAATGCACTGAAATTGGTTAATAAAGTTCTGACATTTAAATGTGCAATTTTCATATTACCCATTTTTATTCAAGACAAAATAGAAACTTAACTTAAACTAATGAACAATGACATGCATAATTTGTAGTACATATAAGTATTTTGTATATGATGAAAAACAGTTAAAAGAGCGAATTTATTTTTTGGAGCTTTTTTTTTACACTATTTATTGGATTTAATTCTTTGACGACGGGTCTTGGGCGAATTCGGTGAAAGATGCTTCCTTTTGACTTGAGTTGCGTTAACCTTAGTCACTGTAGGATCTTTCACCTTTTCCTCAGATTCGCTTTCCACTGAAGATTCCTCGTTACTATCCTCCTCCGTTTCCAATAGGACACTGAACTGCTGGGCAGTGTATCGGATATTGCCAATTTCCAGGAGATTACCTCGTATTTTGGCCGTTATTCCCTTCTTTTTTGCGTCAAGTTGATGCTTCTTAAGTATTTTTATATTGTTCCTGTCGTCTTCCGACAAGTCGTTGTTTATGTATATTTGTGATTCTCGAAGAGCTTTTAGTTTATCTATGTTCCTGAAGATTTCAGCCTTTTTCAGAAATGAAATAAATTCAACCATAACGGGTGAACGCTCATCATGTCCTAGTTTGAAGATATCATTGATTTCACGTTTCGTAACTTGCAGATTTAAATCAGTGTTTAGAAATTGAATGGTCTCATCAACTAGATTGGCATCTTTTGTCTTAAGGCCATGAATTATGATATTATTTTTACGCACTTTGCGCTGGAGAAAAATATTTTCTCGAGTGAGCTGTTCGACTTTGGACTCCAAAAACTTAGTTTTATCAGATATATCCTTTAAATGAACCGAGATGTCTCTCTTTATTTCAGAGGTTTGCTCCTGGAGCAGCGACTTAATGTCCTCCAGCGTGATTTCAGGCATTTGAGAAAAGAATCAGTGATGATTAAACAACGTATAAACTATAAACAGAGCCAATATGTAAACAAAGAGCAAAAAAGGATCTTATCAGGAGCCGAGCAGGTGGTTAACAATTAATTATTGCAATCGACGTTATTGCCGAGAACTGCACTACGATTTGTGCAGTATCCCTAATAGGATAAATTGCAGGTCAATAAAGACTTTACCGCTTGGATCGAGTTAATAACGATGAGTCAGAATCCTTTTGCGAATCCAGAAGATGATCGAGGATTGCAAGTTAACCTCGCTTTTTGCGTCAACTCACCCTGGAGCCCTTTTATCGACGAGGAACTACACAATTTGGCACATACCACTTAACTTCCGTCACAACATCAATTATTATTGCACTGAAATATCAATTAGCACTTATAATAATTTATAAATATTAGTTAAAACTGCAACTGTTGTGTAGAGAGAATTCTCGCTCCTAACAAATTCTGAATTGCTGAATTTTTAATAACAATTTACTCCTGAGTCGACATTCGGTTTCGTTTGTTTTTCTTTTCTAAAAAAAAAAAATTCTACGAGCCGCCGCTGGACATCAGACGGGAAAACCGCCACCACAGGTTTAACAGGACGTGCATATCCCCATCAGGAGTTTAATTTCCTCTAGATTACATCATCAAAGAGAAAAAATAATCCGAAATAGGATTCAGACGACATTAAAAACTTTTAAACTAAAACGGCGCGCTTAATTTCACTTTGCATCAATAAAAAAGCTTGATCTTCGGCCAAAGAAAAGCCACCCCTTTCAAAGGGTCCCCGCGAAATATAATTAGTAACCCCCTCAACCCCAGATTAATTCCGGTCCCATCACGTGTTCGAGAGATAAAAAAAAACTAAACCGACTTACACCAATAACTGCTAATTAAATTAACTTTTTAATGGGGCTCTTTTTCATGGCCCGCCTTGCAAATGGCCCGAATTTATCCCGATGCTCTCTTGTTATCTGTATATTATCTTCAGAAAAAGGGTTGTCCCGCTTTAATTGCACACAGTTTGTCTTGTCGCGCTTTGTTTTTTTAATCGGCGATTTTGCCTCGTTGAACTCGTCCCCGCCCCGGCAACAATATCGGTTTCGCCGCAAAATTGTTGTACAATGAAGTGTTTAATTTTAATTATCGGATGTTAACACGGCCATAAATTGTCCGGAGGTTCGGCACCCGAGGGTTTTTCTCTATTAATGAAACAATACTACTTTATGGATAATTTGCTTTTTTCATTACTATCCTCTGGCTTACATGAAAAACGTGATATTCGAGCGATAAAAAGGGCACGGCGAACCTCAAGACTCATCCCCCGTATGATTTCCAATCTGTTTAAAAACTTTTATAATTGAATAATTTTTCAATAAAAACAAGCGAAGCACGCCAACTTGTACCGGCGGCTTGATTGAAAAAAGAAAATCCAATACGAGCTCGAGCCAGTCTCGCGGAAAATTGTCAGTACCCGGAGATCTTATTATCGATGCATACTTTTGTTTTATGTTCCACTTAATAAGCTGGATTTCCTTCCCTCTGGATGGGACAATCCCTTCTGTTCCGAGACGACTGGCGATTTACGTTTTTCTTCCATTTCTGTAATATATGAAGCCATGTTACTTCAGGCGACGCGACGGGTTTTAACGGGAAAATTTGACGTACTAATGAAGTGTGTTTGGGACTAAAGCGAGCTATGATAGAGGTGGTGACGCTAAATGACGAGACACTGACTGACGGGGTGCATTTCTCTCGTGTACGGAAAGTTTTCAAATCGAAAGACCATCAACGGTTACTAACTTCAAGCTAACAACTCTTTTTCTATTTGAGCAAAGGACCCTATATAATAAGCGACTACCTGGGCCCATCTCTACCAAATTTTAAATTTTGGTACGCTAGGGATAGGTGAATGTTTGGTGGAAAAATTAAAGTGTAGTTTCTTCTAGTTTCCGAGAAAAAACTTCGTGAAAATGCCATTTTCGGTGCCAAAAATTGGTTTAGAGCCACATAAAAAGATGACCGCCTGGAAAAATTTCTATATTTTTGTGTTCGGTGTTGTAAGAACACTTTATTATACCTCCACAGCAAAAATCAAAGTTTAGAATAGTCTAGATCAGATTCTTCCTGGGCCACTATCGTATAGGGTCCTTTCTTCTCATTTTCTGTCAAGGCCCTAGGGGCGTAAGCTACAGGTTTCTTGTTCTGCATTAAGCAACATCCTAATCCATCTTTTGATGCGTCCGTCTGTATCGTTGTATCAAGTTTAGGGTTAAAAACTTCCATTGTTGGTCTTCTTGATAAGATTTTCTTCAATTCTTCAAAACAGTTTTCATGGATTTCTTCCCAATGCCAAGAAAGATTTTCCTTTTCTAATTCTCGCAACGGTGCATTAATTGTAGCTAAATTTGGGATAATAATAATAATAACAATAAGTTTTATTCCTCAATACAGGGTGTCTCAGAACGCTCGCACCAAATTCTAATGGAGTATTGAGGAGTAAATTCTGAGTCGATCCGTGTTTTTGAAAATTTCCAGGGACCAATAGTTCTCGAGTCATACGGGATTTAAGAGGACCAATCAGATTTCAGCTTTGAATTGCTCCATAAGGTACTTTAACGTTAGATGCACTGTTTCCTAGGTAACAAGATACTATCAATGAAAATTTATATTGTTGTATCTTGTTACCCAGGAAATAGTGCATCTAACATTAAATTACCTTGTAAAGCAATTAAGAGCTGAAATCTGATTGGTCCTCTTAAACCTCTTATAACTCTGGAACTACTGGACCCTGGAAATTTTCAAAAACACGGATCGACTCAGAATTTAATCCTGAATACTCCATTACAATTTAGTGCGAGCGTTCTGAGACACCCTGTATGTACAAAAATTATTTGCATGGAATATAGAAAATTATTGGTCATTCCTAAGAAGCGTTTCACCTTTTCCTTACATTTTGGGCGGTATAATATGTCCCATATATTTTACAAGTGCCTCGAAGAAGGAGATTGTAGAGAGATTTGGCAGGTATTGGTCAGAAAAAGATGCAGAATCAATCCTTTTAGAGTTGAAGAAAAGTGGCAGTTCGGTCATTAGTAAATTAATGAGATGTATATTGCCAACATACCGGTTTTAACAAAGATTTTAATGATTTTTAGATCTAGAAGTTAGAATTCCAAAAATTCTTAATTTCAGATAATTCGATTTCTTGAGGTCTTTACCTTAAAACGTTTCGACCGCTTTATTTTTTTTTCAGCCTTCAGGACAAATCGCCACCATATATTCATTAATCACTACATAGACCGAGACGTCCAAAGTCGAGGGCTGAAAAATAAAGCTGCCCAAACATTGACTTTGGAATAAGTTTATTATTTATTCACGACTGGGAGTAAAATGAAACTTATTAACCTCATTTTTAATATATGTAATGTTGACTCGAATGTTGGTTATTATGGCCGGTGTTCGGTAAATTCGTCGCCAGCAATTTGTCGCCCCCCCAATTCGTCGCCCCAGCAATTCGTCGCCTCAACAATTCATCGCCAGCAATTCGTCGCCAGGAATTGATCGCCTACTTATTTCGTCGCCGCAAAAATTCATCGCCAGGGAAAAAAATGCCACGTGAGATTTTATAAATTGTATTCTTTGAATGTTGAGATTCCATGCAAATAATCAATAATCTCATGGTACGATTTTGCAACATTTGTAGTGACGTCCCGATATTTTATTTTTGGTCTGACTGTGCCCTCTATCCTGAGCTAATTTTAGATATACAGAGTGTCCCAGATTTAATGTGACGGGCAATATCTCCATCGTGACCCGAAGTTAAATTCTGAATTTTGGCGTCTGGTGGATCTTTTCAGAGAATACACTCATACCTAAGTATGTACAGGGTCTTTTTTTATTATTGTCCTACATTTAAATTGGAATATCTCCTTTATTACTTGAGATATTCGCCTGAACTAAAAACAGGACCGTACTCCCACGTTTTGTTCTGGACCTTACTCTCGGCGATCACCGTCGGATTTTAAGAGCTGTGGATGCAACTTGCTTTTTTTTAAATGGGACACGTCTTTTTGGACGGATCGATAGATATTTTTTTCTGATTTCACTGATATAGGGTAGTTGATACTTGGGGTTGATAATTTTCCAGAAAAAAAATCCTAATCTACGAAAAATGTCCGAATGAAAATGGCAATTATGTTGAAAGTTTTAATTTGTAATGTTTTAAGGATAATATTAGTTAAAAGTGTCAATAGTAACAAAGTAAGTAACTAATTTATTCACCTTAAAACATTACAAATTAAAAATTTCAGCATGATTGCCATTTTCATTGACATTTCTCGTAGTTCAGGATCTTTTTTTTTCCAAAACTATCAACCCTAGATATTAACTACTCTACAGGGTGAGTCTAGTTGGACAAATCAGTCGCCTAGCGTTTAAAATATTGAAATTGGAAATTCAATTTTTGGATATGTTGTAGCTGATATGGTCCCCTACACATGGGACCCATAAAGAAAGCTCCAGTTTTATTCAAACCGAAATTATTAAATAAAAACGAAGGCTTAAAAATTTTTTTTTCGATATTGTTGAATTTTTTAAGGTTATTTAGTTAGAGAATCATTTTCTCTTTATGGAAACATAATTTTTTGTAGAAATAAGTTAATAATCTCAGAGAGACAAATTATTTAAATAATAAAGAATTTTAATTATTTCCTAAAGAAAGCCACGCATGCCGTGATTTGAACAACTGAAAGGCAGTCTAGCTTATACTGCAGACTGTACCCAGAACGACAAGTGTCAGTTGGAAATGTCATTTGAGGTCGTTTGTGAAAAAATAATGCAAAACTACGGGTTTTTGCCCTTTTCTTTACAGATAATTAGGTAATTTTTATTGCTTGATGGATGTTTTGCTAAATTCGTCGAATACAAGTGTCTCGGGTTGTCACACTGGAGGGGCCCGATTAGGACAAGTTAAAGTTTACACCCTTCGAGTTGAATTTTCTTGGTTTCGCTTGGCTCACCGCTTCTTTGTCTTTGTTCATTATATCAACACGTTGAGTGTCTTCAACATTTGCTGGACTCCTCAACATCCGATGATAAATCTTCATTTCGTAAGTGTGAAAAAATTGTCAGCAGAAATATTAAATTTTTAATAAAACAACAAAATCACCATATTTGACAGCATGACAGCAATGTAAACTATTGCCAATAATGAAAACTATTGCCAATTGCTTTCTGGCTGACGAGAATAGCTTTTCTTGGTCGAACCATTCGACTCCAAAAAACATCAATCGGGTGACAACCCGAGACACTTGTATTCGGCGAATTTAGCAAAACATCCATCAAGCAATAAGCATTACCTAATTATCTGTAAAGTAAAGGGCAAAAACTCGTAGTTTTGCATTATTTTTCCTTTGATTTTTCCACAAACGAAAGCAAATGACATTTCCAACTGACGCACTTGTCATTCCGGGTACAGTCTGCAGTATAAGCTAGACTGCCTTTCAGTTGTTCAAATCACGGCATGCGTGGCTTTCTTTAGGACATAATTAAAAATCTTTATTATTTAAATAATTTATCTCTCGGTTATTATTAACTTTTTTCTGCAAAAAATTATGTTTCCATAAAGAGAAAATGATTCTCTAACGAAATAACCTTAAAAAATTCAACAATATCGAAAAAGAATTTTTTAGGCCTTCGTTTTTATTTAATAATTTCGGTTTGAATAAAACTGGAGCTTTCTTTATGGGTCCCATGCGTAGGGGACCAACTCAGCTACAACATATCCAAAAATTGAATTTCCAATTTGAATATCTTAAGCGCTAGAGCGACTGATTTGTCCAACTAGACTCACCCTGTATATCATTGAACAATAATAAAGACCCTGTACTTCAGATAGTCAAAAGTTGATTTTATGATGCTCAAACTGATATTTGGTTACGTAATGTGCATAGAAAGGTAAGATTAATTAAATTTTATAAGCGAATAAAATTCCGTTTTGGTTTCCTGCTGACGAGCCCCCGTGTGCTGTTAGGTCAACTGGATTAGTAAAAGTAAACATCCCTCTTCATTTTAGTAGCGTACAAACTAATTACAATAATTTCTTTTTTGGAAGTATATTTTTGTATAATATCCTGCATAAGTCGTTAAAGGATTAAGAGAGACGCGACCCTAAATAAATTCCGAGAAAACCCCAGATAGCTTGCTTTCCTGTGGTCGTTTTCTGAAGAAATAAAGTTTGCAGAATATGCTAAAAGTTATTTAAACATGATAACATGCAAAAACATTCGTTGATTATGCTTTTTTTTTCCTTGGCGATGAATTGTTGAGGGGACGAATTGCTGTGGCGACGAATTAAGTCGGCGACCAATTGCTGGCGACGAATTGTTGTGGCGATGAATCGTCGAAGCGACGAATTGCTGGCGACGAATTTTCCTAACTTCATTATTACCTACTGACAGGGAGTAATGGATTCAAACTTCCCTAGGGAGTAAAGTGACTTGTTTTTAATACGTTAATATTGGAGGTAACACTGATTGTTCTTACCGGCAGGGAGTAATGGCGTCAAACTGTCTCTAGGGAGTAAAGTGAGTTGACCTTCACAATAAAATTTTAGAAATGATTTGCATTAAACATTCGATTATATAATAATTTTAATTTTATAGGTATATTAAATTTGAAAGTGGATGTTGCTGTATTGGTCGTGAAAAAAGTATTGTATGCAACTATCAGAGGAGTAAAGTTTGTTAATCCCTCAGCTAATTAATGCCCTCGCTTGCTTCACTCCCTCGTGCATAAGTTTTAGCTTCGGGATTAAAATTGCACTTTACTCCCTTGATACATAAATAACTATTATTTCTTATCTCGTACGTTACGGCACATATTACCCAATAATTTAATTTTACAAAATTAAGTTTTTGCACTCTTTCCATTTCTTTAGAATGAAGAACATTAAATCTTTGGGATCGTTGGTTGTAACAAACTACTTTAATCTTTTACCCTAATCGCTACGAATAGAAACCTAATTTATAACCAATGAAAAGACCTTCAGTTCTTGTTGACTCTTTTCCCATTTCATCATTTTGATTTTTTTTATTTTTCCTTTGTGAATCGATCACATTACTGATATGGCAATAAAGACCTTCTTTAAGCTCCGCGGTGGTTAAAATACCCTTTATTATTGACAGTCTTAAAATCCCTATCCCTATTTTTTTAACCTGATTTATTTCGATGTTGGGCAACCCTACAATATCGACCTGTGGTTAATTTGTATCGTTGATGTCTGAGATCCAATTACGAAGAGACCGTAAAATTCCGTTGGTGATTCGAACGTAGGATTTTATGGTGAGGCCGAATCTCGTTTCTTCATTAATGAAGTTGAAGGGCCACGGCGTTAAGGAACAACAAGTCGTCTCCCTCGTGCAGAATTACAATCTGACGAACAATTACAGGAGCAATCGTCATCCGAGAACGTTTACAACCGAATTACTAGATAATTATCAAGTCAAGGTGGTCCTCGTTCCGAATGCCTTTAGGACACACACGCCAGCCCAACATAAACACGAACATAAACAATCCTCAGCATTAAGCTCGGCAATATCCCTTTTCGCGATTGCCGCCGACGGAGGTGTCCTGGTGGCACTTCTCCTAAGCACATAATTACGTAATTCGAGCGTGGAGAATTATAAAAATCAATCCCAGGTGAGGTGCCGACAGTCGTGTCGTTGCGCAGACCTCTGCCGAAAGGCGTTGCTAGGACAATGTCGCCGCCTCCTGGTTGAGGCTTACTTGGACACTTCTTGCACGGCCCCCGCGGGGGCACGCTTGTCACTGCACGCCACTGACCAATACTTCAGTGTTACGACGTCGAGACGCTCACACTTGATTGCTAACGACGGACTTGTAATTGTAACCAATCCCCGCAGGTCAAACGGTTAACAAACCAGCCCTAAGAGTCACCTCAAGTGCTTGAACTCGATTGGATCATAAACCTCCGAGAATTTCTTTTTTCTATGCAACTGCATCTATTATGCACTCACGCATAATTACTGCACTAATGATGTAATTGACGCTTTAATGATGCGGGTCTCTCGAAATTCTACCGTCGAAGAGGGTCAATATGATGGAAAATAGGAGTTCGTGTAATTAAAAGAACACGAAGGGCGTGTCATGTCCCGAGCATTAATTGTATTCACATCTAATTGTTTGATAATTGAGTGTGGCCTAGTAGTTATACAATGGTATGCTGGTATATTGTCGTTGATTCAATTGCGCTCAAATAAAAATCGCCAATTTGTTACGCATTAATCACGTAGTTAGCTCCAAAAGCATTAATTACTCGCTTGTCGTTGATAAATTTAACACGAGGGGTTGACCACCTGGATTTTTCGTGTACACCAATTTACCATTTACCACATTTACTCGACATTTACCACATTTGCTCGACATTTACCACATTTACTCGACATTTACCACATTTACTCGACATTTACCACATTTACTCGACAATTACCACATTTGCTAGACATTTACCACATTTACTCGACATTTACCACATTTACTCGACATTTACCACATTTACTCAACATTTACCACATTTACTGCCACATTTACTTGATATTTACCACATTTACTCGACTTTTTATCACATTCAGACAAATTGGACAGGTCAAACGAAAAGTAGGGCCAATTTTCCAAATTGCTGATTTCAAAATTGACCGATATAACTAAAGCGAGGACTGCGGCGAAAATTGAAATTCCTTCTGAAATTCGCGATTCATTTGCTGTTGCAATACTTTTATTGTGTTTTTAAATAAGAAACGAAATCGAGTTTTTCATTATATATTTCAAAAAGAGAACAAGTAAGTAATATAATATTGCTAGCGAAAAGATACCGGGAAGTGCGTATTTTTATTTCAGCACCCGTTTAAGATTCTTATATTTCTTTTTAATAGATGCCCTGTCCAACTCCGAAATTCTTCGTTAAATCCCTCAAAAGCGGTAGAACAACTGAGACCATTTATTTTTAAAATGTTTCGTAGAAACGGAGGGATCTTAAATCCTAAGTCCCGTTCAGCAGTGATTAAAAATGTATCCCCAGGATCAGGTTCCGCATCCACCTCGGTTCGGTACCTCGCTCGGTACCCATCTGGGCAAGAAATTTTACAATCGCAGACCGTCCAAAGTTTTAAAACTATGGTACAACGCTAAATGTCGTAAGTCGGAAGCAACGGAGGTACTGAGGAGTAGGGCTGTGCGATATCGGAATTTGAATATCGAATATCGATATTTAAAATTTAATCGATATACCGATATATCGATATATCGATATACCGATATATCGATATACCGATGTATCGATATATCGATATATCGATATACCGATATATCGATATACCGATTTATCGATATATCGATATATCGATATACCGATACACCGATTTATCGATATATCGATATACCGATAACTAAATATACCGACTTATCGATATATCGCCTTATCGGTACTTATACAATTGTATCGACATCGTTACTGTGGTATTATATCTGTAATCGAGTAACATCTTAGTTTTAATAGCTAGATAGGTATGAATAGGTAATAGTCCTTTTTCTGTAGTTTCTTGATGTTAGTTAGTTAATAATATTGAAATCAATTATTGATTGAATCGATTGGATTGGAGCGCTCAAACATTATTGTTTACGTTGTGCCCTAGAAAATAACGTAGGATTCGAAATAAACGATTATGGACCCAAGGGTGCTTTGAAAAACATCAGTTGCGATGTCCAATTTTCTACAAGTCGTTTAAATAAGTATAATAATTCCTACCATCACTTGTTTAAATTGTTTATATACTAATTGTTTATACACTGCACGAAAATATTGATATCTCCAACGCAAAGATTCCTCAATTTTGTCGATTCATTTCAATGTTAGCCAGTTGTCAACAAATGACTGAATCAGGCCGAATACCTACTCCTACATTTAAAAGAAGTCAGAACTTCAGAAGTGTCATTATAGGTATCGATATACGGGACACCGGTTATTGATATACCGGTATATCGATATATCGATATATCAATAACTTATCGATATATCGGTATATCGATATATCAATATATCGATATATCGATATATCGATATACCGATATATCGATATATCGATATACCGATATATCGATATATTATCGATAACTTATCGATATATCGATATATCGATATTTCGGTATATCGATAACACACTTTTATCGATATATCGATATATTGATAATCGATATATCGATATATCAATTGAAAGTCGCAGGCCTACTGAGGAGTGGGGAATCAGGAAATTCCAAGGCGCTTTATTTTGGCTTCTCCGCATCGTGCTTTTGCATTGGAGGGGATGGGGTTCGGGAGGATTCGGAATGGCGCTCATGGGCACTGGGCAGTGGCGGATCTACAGGGTGTACCATTTAAAACGAAACACCCTGAATAACTCCTGGAACGGTGATTTGCGGGAAAAACGCTGAAACAGGTCGATTTTTCTTTCCAGGGGGACACTTAAATCTGTGCTTGTCGAAATTTTCCAACGCACCTCCTAACCCCTACCAACCCCCACCTCAAAATTTCAAATGGCAACCCCCCACTTGTGATACATCATCTAAAAGCTAATTTCGTTGCGAATTCAATTGAATTTTAAATTACATTAGGGCCCTCTGTGGCACATCATTTGAAAGGTTATAAAATTCTCTGTAAACTGATGTAAAAAATTTTAAAATCCATCAACTCCTTCAAAAGTTATAGCTGCAGGTTAACAAATTATCAAAAATTTTTGCAGGATTGAATTCACAACGAAATTAGCTTTCAGATAATGTATCACAAGTGGGGGGTTGCCATTTGAAATTTTGAAGTGGGGTTGGTGGGGGCTAGGGGGTGCGTTGGAAAATTTTGACAAGCACAGATTTTAAGTGTCCCCTGGAAACAAAAATCGACCTGTTTCAGCGTTTTTCCCTTAAATCACCGTTTCAGGAGTTATTCAGGGTGTTTCGTTTTAAATGGTACACCCTGTATATGGATGCTTATATGATGCTGAAGCATCAGGCCTCCGGATCGAGAGGGCCTCTTTTTCCACTGAATGTAAAACTGTAAACGGACGATATGCTTTTCGGAGAAAAATTCTATGGTGACGGCCGGCGGCGGGATCATCAGGTACCTACCCGGCGGGTTAGGTCCTCAATTGCACTTCCAGATGTTTTGCCAAACAACAGTTTATGAGCCTATCCCTATATCCGTTTCCTTCCAAAGTCACGTAGACGTGATAAAAGCTCGTAAATATGGTAAAAGCACTGCAAAGTTAGTCACCTGTGTATTCATCAATGTGTTCAATTAAACAAATATTTAAAATTATTGTCCGTTTTTACTGATAAAGACGTTTTAAGTTTGCAAGAAATTTTAGAATAATTGATCTACAAGAAAAATCTTATATAGACATTTTCACAAATTTTTATAGGTACTATCTTAAAAATATATCTCATAATGCCAATTACAAGTTGTGAAGCAGAGAGAGCATTTTCCAAATTGGCTTTTATTAAAAACAAGCACTATTGGTCTTTTTTCAATATTGTCCTAAATGACTGCTTTAGTGTGCAAAACTCGGTGCAATATAAATTAATTTTATTCAAATTTTATTTACTTTATTCTACATATTAAAAGGGGGGGAGGGGCCTCTGAAACGGTATCAGCATCAGGCCTCGAAATATCACGATCCGGCACTGCTCATGGGCAGAATAGCTAAATGATTTTTTAAATTTGTTCAATTGAATTTCGCATTGTCTGATCCTGGATCCTGGAACAGATTAAATAAGAGAGCTTCCCGCGGAGCTTTCGGTTGTAGGTATCTAATAATCGCAGGAAAAATTATTGTAGCCGTAATATCAGATCTACTATGTTTGTCACAATTCTGAGAGAAAATGTAAGCAGCACATGCTAAATATTCGTTAAATTATTTCCGCAAGTAGTACCTATGTGCTAAAATTCGACTGAACATTTCATCACATTTGGAAAACTTCGAGGAAAACTTGCTTTATCTGCAGGAGGTAGTTTCCGCAAGTACTCGACATTTACCATATTTACTGGATATTTACAACATTTACCACATTTACTCGACATTTACCACATTTACTCGACATTTGCCACATTTACTCGACATTTACCACATTTACTCGACATTTACCACATTTACTCGACATTTACCACATTTACTCGACATTTACCACATTTACTCGACATTTACCAAATTTACTGGACATTTACTGTTGAGTGTACACTCATTTACCAAGGTGGTCAACCCCTCGATTTAACACCAACACAATGGAAATGAAAGTTTTTTCATCGCCCACGCACCCAACATTCATCACATTTCTGCATGAATAGGAATAGCCAATTTCAAATTCAAATGCCGATAGAGAATGTGGAAAATCTGAAAGACGTTCTCGGTCTCTATCACCCTGAAACAACATGTTTTGATAGAATTTTGGCCTGCCTGCCTTATGTTCCTTGCCTTATTGTATACTGACAGTATTTGCCTCATCGCTTTTCTGTCCCTCATTTTTTTTGCGTGTATGTAAATCTATCACAATACTTGACTAAAATTATTGTGGTCGATGTTTTATATGTTCTATAATCCACTTTTTGAATCAAATTTCTAACTCGTAAAAGTGTGTTTACACTACATGATTTGTCAATTAGTTTTGCAAATGAAAAGACATAAGGTAATATTTTTGTGTTTACACTGCATTATTTTTGCTATTATTCCAGTCATAAGTAAATCAAAGCATCAATAATAGCAAAATATTATGAAAATTAGGGAATATCTATTTCGCCATGATAATTCATGATTTTCTTGAATCGCCTGTCATTTCTCGCAAATTTATTTTTCCTGGTGTGCAGAGGCAGCCCTGTTGTGACTTTATTTACTTATCTTTTCATTGAAGCGTGTGTTCTATGCTTATAGCGCATTATTTTTTGACTACATAAAAAATTTAGCACAAACAAACGACCTACGTTGTTACAAAAAAGTGCATTTGAAATAAATAACTAACCTTGACCACAGAAATTCACACTGTACGCATTTTAGCTGATTTTACTCTCTATAATCCATTTTTTGAATCACAAAAGGAAAAATAAGTTTTTGTCCTAAAATGGATTATGTGGAAGCTAAGCCCCCCCCATCCCCCAAAAGGACACCCCAAAAATCAGTTTTTTCGAATTTCCTCAAAAATTATGACTAATATCAGTTTAAAATTTGGAGCATTACTTGGCAGCATGAAGTTCTTCATTGTGAATTTTTTTCAGGCATTCAGTAACATTAGAGGCGTGCGTTCTTGGGGGGGGGCTCACACATTTTTTGAATTTTTTTCTGTAATCGTTTTTTTTTGACAAAGTGATAAAAAGGCTATCATGGGCAATCCACAATTCACCAAAAAGTACCCATGTTGCATGTGGTTTTCGAGTTAAATGCTCTTCATTAATTTACTACAGGAGATTTACAAAATAAATTCAACTGAAAATCGCACGATACTAATCATTAGCCAATAGAAAAATTGATTTCTGTGTGTTTACCATGGCAATACGAGGATTTCTTGGAAATTTTTGATACCTACGTAGACCAACCTAAACGAAATTAATAAGTGGAAATTTTTATGTCAAATTAAATGTCAAAAATCATTTCTATTCAATTTTTGTGGCTGTATCGTTGCTATTTTCTTACCGAATCTGCATTCGAGCATTAATTCATTTCCTGGAAATTTTAGTCGTGTTCCACTCGGGCCGATTAATGCGTTGTTGGGATGCACTCCAAAAATTTCCGGAAAGAATTAATGCTCTTATGAGATTATAAGTGAAAACTTTAATTGTTCTGCATTGAATTAACTTTAGACAATGTAGCATCCTCTTAAATCTTAAAATAAAGTCCTGAGGATGCATTGAATCTTTTTGAACTCCTATCTTTGAATTTGGAGATAATTCAATTTTAGCCTTATTTTATCAAACCTAAATACGATCAAACGTAACGGTCTAGAGTGCCTTCATAAATTCCGACCGAGTGTTTGTTGTATCTAAGAGTTGGACATCCCATTTAAGTTTGATTCCAACTAAAAAAAATGAAAACTGCAAAAAAATTCTTTTAAATTTTTTTTGCCCCAAATAGAGAAAGCCAGTTAACTGTAAGATCGTGCATTCTAGCGATATTTAACAATAAGGGTACTTTTTAGTATATTGTGGAACGCCAATGACATTATCATTGTTGCTTTGCAAAAAAAGCGCGTACAGAAAAAAATTAATAATAATAATAATAATAATATTTTACAGCTCCTCAGACTCATTTGTCTATAGCCGTTGCTTTAGTGCGTTTATTAATTGTCGTTTTTATACATTTATCATAACTTAACCTAGGACTCTCACAACAACCGGAGAAAAATGCCCTGGCATTTCCCAGGATTCCCCAGAAAAAAATTATATACAGGCTGTCCCGTCTCAGAGTGCAAAAATTTCAGCCACAGATTCCTTGCATGAAAATAAAAGACCCCTATTTTTTTGTTTTGCTAGATGGGCCCCCATTTCGTCACTAGGGCAAACAGGCAAAACTATGGCATTCTCGTTAGGCAATAACGTCTGCCTAATGAGTGAAAACCTAATCAGAGCTAAACATTTTTGTGGTTCAAACTCCAAAATCGCGAACAGCCTAATACCGGTCAGTGTGAGCGGGTGAGTGATAGTTAACATCAATAATAGCTTTACTTCCAAATGTTTATTAGATAGGGTATTGATATAATATTACAAGATTATTGTGAATAATGTACAAAACTGAACGGATTCTAAAAATTAGAGACCAAAGTATAATCTCATGATGCTAATTGATATCAGATGGCGTGCAAAAGCGTTTTCCAGGCACATGTTTATAGGTACTTTTTTTCAAATTTTAGATGTAGATTAGCACTTGAAAATTAATGACTGCATACCTGAAACACCCTGTTAAACATTTATGTTCATAAGCTTTCTTCTAGGTTTAAGCTCTCGAATACGTGTCCGCATTTTCTTCTTTAGTTCTAAACCTGCAACTTTTGGTGCGTTTTAGCCATTTCTGCTATTCGCCTCCATAATTTTCTGTCTTCTATTTTCCTTCTCTAGGTCTCTATTTTCGTTGCAAATATCATTTTTACTTGTTCTCACCACCCTATTTTCTCCATTCTCTTCTAACTTTTATGCCTTTCCATTCTTTTATTTCATGGTTCATCCACCATTTCATCACCATTTTCGGTCTATCTATCGTTCGATGCATACATTATATAAATTTTCATCTTCGTACTTTGCTTCTTGCCTCTAATAATTTTATTTTGGACCTGGGACCTGGTATTTTAGGATATCCCTAGGGATTTCCCAGACCTTCGAATTTTATCAACAGTATTCATTTCTTGTTCCAAGAACACGACAGATATCAGATCGTTCAATATGAAAAGAACTTCACGATGTACTTGACCAGCGTGAAGATATTCTAATCCTAGGTAAAAATTTTCATAAGCCACCCGACCGCACTTTTCTAGTCATGACAACCAAAATCTAAATGTTCGCACATTAAAAAACGAATGGAAAGCATTATTTCCTCTTGTGAACCTAACTCACGACAATCCTTTAATTAGATACAAGATTAGTTTCCAGCAAAGTACAAACCGATGTAACAGATGTAACAAGCCCAGCTCAATATCTGACAGTAATTAAGTATATTTATGCATGCGATGCGCGCTCTGCCCACTAAAAATTAAATATGGTAACTGATTAGTATTGCCGGTAATGGCTTCGCCACACCCTCGATTAATACTACATGCCACTGTGACAAATTTTACATGTTTTATTCATACCGATCGAAAAATGTAACGAATGAAAGTGTCACCCATCCCCCTCTTTTTCTAACTCGTTGAAACAATAAAAGACGGATATAGACACGTCATCCGATCTCCCCTTGTGTAAATAATACCTTATATTTATGAGTTATTAGAGATATTAAAAAATAACTGAGCGACTCTTTTTATCATCCTGAATTGATCCGTGTAATGGAAACGCGAGAAAAATTTTAAAACCGCGCAATTGATTGTAAAAATAATGTTCGAACAGCTAAACCCCCATGTAAAACGGGAGAACTTCCCGGAGACGAATTTAATTCTTTAAAACAGGATCTTCGTCTCGACGGGCCCGTAAAGATAGTGGATGATTTTAATTAGATATTTAATTGCCGAAGCCGGGAAAAAATTGTCGTTTGCTCATTTCGAGTCGGGCGTTTTTCTCCAGTTAACTACGTGTAAATTACTGTAGTAATAGTCGGGCTAAATTAAAATCAAATGATTAATTTTGCTCAGGAAATGCGATCCCGTCGAGTTCTATAAATAAAAAAAGCGACGAGATTAATTCGTGTCCTTTTGTGGGTGCGTGCGGGCGGATCCTGCAGGAACTGATAGGACGCCATCAGAAGCCCGAATAATCAAAAGTGCCTCGGAATGATTTGCATAGGAATCACATCTGAGATAACGACAACCCTTGCGACACTCACCCGTTATCAGGATGTTGATTGGCCCCCCGGTTTTAATCGGTCCGGGAATTGCACCACGTTACCGTTAGTCGCTCTCTTTTTGACTCCTTTGGACGGCTTCGGGGGAGATTTTCCTTGGAGGACGTGGTAAAGGTTTGGCCCGAAAATATCGAAACGATCATCTACACCGTCCAAGATAATAGGTTCCTGTCTCGTTAGTGTAAATGTGTCGGCGTATTTCTAATACCCTAACGAATTAAAGCGCTCTCGCTTTTCGTATTGTTTTTGTCGAATAAATTACGAATAAATAATTCTGACATATATTGTTAGATTTTCCAATTTTAGCCAAGAGACTAAAGAAGCAGGGGTGGTTTATGCGGTTGAGGTATAAGTATATAAAATGGGTGTTGGGACTATATAGGAAAACACCAGGGTATACATAATAAGGGAGGAAACGAAAAGGAGTAAGTTGAGAGTAGATACAGGGAAAAAGGCGGTGAAATATGAGAACAGAATGGAAGAAAAAGGAGATTGTAATATATTACAGGAGTGCTGGAAAGAGAAAAAGAGAGAGAAAGAAAGAGGGAAGGACAGACAAAGATATTTCGAGAGGAACGGATACCTATGCAAAGGAAGATATAGAAAGGCACATGAAGGAGAGATATAGAGATACAGATGTACAAGAAAGAAGAGCAAGGATTAGAGAATCGAGATATAACGCAAAATATGAGAACATAATAAGTGAAGGGGTACCAGGTTATCTAGAGAAGGAAAGGAGAATGATAGCGTGACTCAGATGCGGGAATGAGGAGAGGGAAAACCAGTTCTAGCTGCAAGAGGAGAGGAAGAGAGAAAGTGCAGAGTATGCGGGGTGGAGAGAGAGACAGTTGAAAGAGTGTGAGGAGGAAAGGGAGAGAAAGAGTATAATGAACGAATGGGGAGAGGGAATAGAATGGAAAAGAGAAGACAGAAGACAACCGAGAGAGAAAGAAGTAGCCTAAGAAGAAGGAACAAAAAGGGAAGACCTATAATATGTAAATATTAATTAGTATGTAAAAGGGAAGATTTTTGGAGAGCACTGAAGAAGAGAGGAGTAGACAAAATCTTAATCAGAATTTTAAAAAGCCTGTACAAAGGAACGAAAAACTTTGTAAGGTCAAGACACGAAAAATCAAGCTTATTTAAAACAACGAAAGGAGTGAAACAGGGATGTATACTGAGCCAACAACTATTTGCCTTAGTCCTAGACTCCTAGATGAAGCAATTAAGGAAGCAAAAGAAAATGTGAAACAATACCAACTAGGACACTGGAGAATGAAAGAAGTAAAGATATCGGAAATATGCTACGCCGACGATATAGTGCTGATAGCCAAGGATGAAAAAACCCTTAACGAAAACATAGTAAGATATAACCGAAGTTTTAGCAACAAAAGCATGAAGTTAAACACGAACAAAACTAAATCAATGATAATAAGCAACGATGATAACATAGGATGGAAGTTTAAAGGAAGAAATAATAGAAAGAACGGGAGCAGCAGGAAGGCTATTTAATGGTATAAAAAACTCCTTTCTGGCGAACAAAGAAATATCGAAACAAACGAAAGTACAAATTTTTTAAAAAGTAGCAAAGCTAATCAGAAGCGTGGACGATAACGGAAACTCAGAAAAACAAAATGCAAAGCATGGAAATGAGATACCTAAGGAAGATAGAGGGAAACACGAGATTAGATAAAATCAGGAACACAACATTCAGAGAAAATCTCAAAACAAAACCGATTAGTACAACAATATTAGGTCATGAAATGCGAATAAACGAGAACAATCTGGTGAGGAAAGTGTACGAAGCGCGAACTGGAAAGAAGAAGCAAAGGGGAAGACCAAAAAAAACATGGACAGAGGGTGTTAGAAGTGCAGTGGTAAAAAGAAATATAGAGTGGAGTGAAGTGAAACAGATAACGCAAAATTGGAAAAAATGGAGGGATGCATGGAGAAGAACACCCAACTAACCGACTCAACCCCGCCTTACACCCTGTAAATGTAGAAAGGCGCTAGGATTAAGTAAGTAATTAAGTATGTAGAAGGGCAGGGCTCATTACAAACCGAAAAATAGTAATAAAGTTTCTAATCTATAAAAAAAATTAAGTTGGGGTAGCCTAGTGGTCATTCTGGAAGTTGTAAAGATTATAGATATAGCAAAATAAACCTCAATATTAAACGAGGAAGACGTCAGAAGAGGAGGTCAAATATCAAATATGTGGCTATATATATGTGTAATACCCAGTTTGATCTATCGGTTCTATACCTTACACAAATCAAAGATCCACTGGCCCATCTACATCGTCTTCAAAAATGTGAAAATCAGCTCTGAGGTTAAAAGCAATCGAGGCAGAAGCCGTTGAGTTTAATCAAATCCTTGGAGCGGCAGAGAATAAAGGTTTTCGGTTAAAAAGAAAAACAATTAGCCTTTTTCCGTAGGCAATTCCCGCTCGTTTTAAGAAAGCCCCGATAATGGTCCGTCATAATTTGAATTGTGTGGAAATGAATTCTCTTCTTAAATCGTCTTGAAATTGCCCCCCGTAAACAGGTAAAGAAAATTGGGGTGTATTTATAGGAAAACCGTTTTAATGCGGAATTAACTCGTACACACTCTCTATTAAGTTATTAATTCAGACCCCGCACCATAAATTATAGGATTTTTGAAAGCGCATACCACAAGGTAGCATCAAAACATAATATAGTATTTAATAAGGCCGTGAAAATTAACACCACCGTGCAGAATTACAAATTCCATACACACGATAACATACAACCTATACGCGATTGGTGGATGCGCCGCACGAGCGCGTGCTTTGTCTTTCTCTAGCACAAACGAGGTTTGTGGTAGTGGGAGGGAGATGGAGTGATTGTGTTGCTGGGGCGAAAGCCGTTAGGAATCTTTTGTACCAACTGAATACATGTAGCACGGTGAAAGTGTCTTCGCAAATTTATTGCAATAGTATTAACGAAGGGGTATGCGAAAATTATATCGTGGAATTGTAAGCCTCGAGTTATTTATCGGCGAAAGAATCTATGAAGACGAGTTTGTCGAAGGACAAACATTTTTATAATTACGTTCATTTCCTGCCCGGCGCCATGAATTATTAAAAAACGCGCGCGTTTTTCCCGGCGCTCGGAAAATTAACCGAACGTCACTTAATATTTCATAAATCCAGTATTTGTTCTTTCATTTAAGAAAACCCGGAAAAATACAAATTGACATCGCTAAAGAACAAGCTAATTTTTATTTATTTTTAATTGAATACCTAATAAGGCGATTTTCCCCCAACGTCCTTCGGGGTGAAGGAGCAGCGCTTCAAGAGAGATATTTTTAAATATCGCGACTTCCCAACTTAATTTTCTCATTGAAAATTGAAATGAGAAAAAATAAGCTGGATTTTCTACGAACAAATGTTTGTTAATAAAACACAGACGGCGAAAATGAACATTATTAATTCAGAAATATGATGTGGACCTAATTACGAGACGCAAATTCGTGCATACCTAACGAAAATTTATTTCCTCCTCGAGCGACTGGAGGTCATACATTTTCTATTGTTAATTTCGAAAAATTGGCTCGTTTTAAATTTTGATGTGAATAAATTGAAGGAAGTTAGCTGCTAGTTAGAATTTGGACAATTGGGGCTTTATAGGTTCGGTGAGAGACGTAGCGCTCCATTGATGGCCGTTGGTCACATAAATATTCAGAAGGCTGGAAAATTAAACGAATTTTAGCTCGTACTAAGTGTCCGCGCGAAAATATATCTTGTCAACGACATTATATTTATATAAAAATTCGCTCGGATAGGTCGATTTCTATTTCGAGAGGTCTTGACGAAATTTAAAAATTCACCCCCTAACCCCTACCTACCCCCACATCAAAATTTTAAATGGCAACCCCCAACTTGTGATACATCAAAAGAAAGCTAATTTCATTGCCAATCCAGCACTGTAATAATTTTTGATATTTTTTGTTCAACTCCAGCGCCCTCTTTGGTCAAATTTTAATTTATTTTATTGCCCTTTGTGATACATCATTTGAAAGGGTTTGAAATTCTCTGTAAACTGAATTTTTGAAATCCATCCACTCGTTCAAAAAGTTACAGCATAAACTTGAAAGGTTTCTAGGCCCAGAACCAGCTCGTTTTTCAATGTAACTTTTGAACGAGTCGATGGATTTCAAAAATTCTTGAATCAGCACAGAGAATTTCAAACCTTTTCAAATGATGTATCACAAGTGGGGGGTTGCCGTTTAAAATTTTAAAGTGGGGGTAGGTGGGGGTTGACAATCGCAATATGCAACAACAGGACTGATTGGCCCTTGCGAGTTGTTTCAAGCTACCTATTAATATTACTTGAGAAATATTGCCAACGATGAGATAAATTCACCAAAAATTAAGGAATGGATTAATTTTCATTTTGAAGGACATTTTGGAAAGAGGAAAGAACGGCTTTCAATCCTGTCTAAACGTCACTGGCATGCGTCAAAGGGTAACCAAACCTCATTGGCCTAATAATGGTGTTAAATGTAAGTTCTTAGGAAGGACACTGATGGTGCGAATTCAAATCCAATGAGTGGCATCTAGGACCTCAACCTTCAGCTACGTCGAGTATAAAACTAATAAATATCGCACAAAAACTAACGAAGATATACAAAAAAGAAAACTGTCCGGTTTTTTATTGGCCACCCAGCAACAAACAAGAAATGAAGTAATGCTATATAGCAAGTGAAACTTATGAAGTCAAAGACGTAAAGGTCAATGTAACATAAATAATAATTTATTTCCGTTGTGGACATGGAATTTAATTAATTTTTGCAACATCAGCTGATAAGTGCAAAAAACCAGCACCTATAAGCTAATTAGAAATGTGGACTTGCTCGCGTCAATTTTTAACAGAAAAAGACGTTTTTACCCACTGAAAGCCCTTGTTAGCAAACATTGTTTGCGATTGCAAAGCTCGCCGTCATTATTAATACTGCATTCGTTTGATTGTCGATCCCACTCCTGATTACCTCCAGCAGCGGCGGAAACAAAGACGTCGAATGGTAAAAACGGTCACTCCCCGAGTTTAAAAGAGGATTGCGAACAATATTATGCAAATAATTCGAGCATGCCAAATAAAAAGTGGCAGTTTACATTTGCCGACTTTAAAAGTTGTTGACTAATTCATACCAACTTATTTCTCTGCGCTCCGGAAAAAACCCTAAACGTTCCGGCTCTCTTCTCTCTCTCCCTCTTTTGATTTCATTGGGGGTGAGTCAGAGCGAGAGGGGCGAAGCGCTCCGTGAGTTATTAAGTGAGATTAACAATAAAAACTGTTGTCGCGCTTTAAAGAAAAATGCACAGTCGTTCAATTAATATATTCAGGGGGTAAGGGCGACCCGGCCCGACATCCCTCGCCCCCCGTTAACACAAAACATTATGCTTTGGGTTTTAATTTTTTATTCTTGAAAATATTCCGTGGAGATTAATAAGGCTTGAAATGTGATGTCTGCTTTCGGCGAGAATTAAAAATAAAGGGAGGTTATTAAGAATGGGGGAGGGGAGCCGCCCGTTACTACAGCTATTTGCAGATATTTCAGATGAACAAGGTGGAAAATTTTAAGTGAGTGGCTACGTGGACGATTTTTTTATTAGGAATTTTCAAGCAAACATTTTTAATAATACATCTGAAGTGGGACTTTTCTTAGATCTCACTAAACATGTATTCTGTTTATGGACCCTTGCACTAGGTAAGGGTTAAAAATAGGGCGCACTCCATGTAATCAGCGACTGTGTGAAAACGTGACGAAGTCACTCGCAGCGGCCGCGTTCAAATAAATTACTCACAAATTGGAGAAATTCACTGCGAATTTTCATATGATTAGCTCAATTTGTTTGTAAATCAGAGCAATAGCGAACAGGTGTCGTGTGTGTTTCTTTAAGATTTGCAGTTTCGCTCCGGATGTGCATGCCATTTGCACTTTTGACAACCTGCAAATTTGTTAAGAGTGTATACTACATCCACTCCGCTGTGTTCTTCTCCGACGATTTTTCAGACGCGGTGTTGCTTCCGGGCGCAATTTATTTCCACGACGGGAAAAAGTTGGGATCATTTCATGTCAATAATAAGTCGCTCCAACTTTTCTTATTAGCATTATCATCGGAAAATGATAACATGCATGTTTTAGTCTTAAACAACTTCGGAAGTTTGGCTTCGTCAGTTTAAATTCCATCATTGAATTCGTTCAAAGAAACTGTGTAACATTTCGAGGAGCTGAGTACGCTTATTGTTTCATCACATGGGGCTAGGTCGGGTGAACGCGTTGGCCAATGTAACGAATTATACCAATCTATTTCTCTAATTATGTAAAAGCTACATGTCTGTTTTAGAGAATAAATGTTTAATTGGAGTCTTCCAAATAGTTAATTTTTCACAATGGAAACCCTGTACAACTTCGGTGGAAAAATGCACTATCACTAGAAACACCCCACTACACCGAAACGCTTGATTTTCACTGCTGACGCGTTTCAAACACGATGTGCCCATTATTTAAGCCGAAGCTATACAACCCTACCTGTCAGATAACTGAAATAAGTGATAAAATTAAGTTAGTTTGTAGCGTTAACAAGGTGCAGATGCTAGGCGCGATGGAAAGTATCGTCTTTTATAAGTGTAGAGATAGGCTTATGAACGCTGATACAGGCCCGATCGCATATTCATCTCTGTTTATGCTACTTTAGGGAGGACTTGTTGTGTTTATATGTGTTCACCCACGCGTGACCATTTCTCGACCTGTGATTGGTCGAACTTTTACAGCCGAGGGGTGGAGCTACGCGGGTGAGCCTATAACTATTTCAGTTTTCTGGTAGGTACGATTGTATAGCTTCGGCTTTGATAATGAGCACATTGTGTTCGAAACGTGTTTCGGTGTAGTGGGGTGTTTCTAGTGATAGTTAATACGCACCATAACGCCAGCTGTGATTTTAGCAATCAGAAAAATGGAAAACAGGATCGATTCCCGTAAGGCAGCATTAGGCTCGCCTAAAACTGATAAACGACTGGCAATTAAGGGTGGAACCGTCGGGACCTGATATTGATGCATAAAAAATAAGATCGCCTCGCACTAATCCCGGTTATTGCCTAATTTAAATCGGGCTCGGGAAAAAGCGGGCGTATAAATTATTGAAATTATTATATTAAAAAATCCATCTAAGAAGTCAAAGAAGCTATTATCCACGACCGTTTTGCCGTTAACTAAGAGCTATTTTCCTCGGCCGGCGGCGTTTTCGGTCTCGTAAAAATAGATTTAAAATTAACGAACACTCCCTCGCAACTGTATCGGCAAGATGATGATGACGCGCTGCCCATTCCACCTCTTTCCGACGCAAATTTTTCATCTTTCGAATTAACTTTTTGCAGAGTCTACTGCCGGTTAGTTCCGTGTTGTTCCGGCCGGAATTATTGGCGGTGAACGACGGGGGGACGCTTCTGCTGGTGGCTGGACCTTCTGGAGTTTTGGTGCTGGAGTTGCCGGCCAGGTATCCCCCCCATGGGGCCTTCGAGCAGGGCAAGGAGAAGGTATATTGCAGGTAAGGGATGGAATTGCATGGCTGAGGATTTTTTAATCATCTCGCTTGAGTGTAATCGCGAAATCTGGGTGGAATTGAAGCGGATAGAACACGGAAGGAGCAAGCCTTAACACACCATTAAGCAAACCGACACTATATTTCTAATTACTTTCCGGGAGATTTTTAAATTTTTTGCAGAACTTTTGTCAGCTTTTTATTGTTTTGCGGAATCCGATGAACATTTTAGTGACGAGCTCTAATTCATTACCCTAAGCCTACCGATGAGCCAAAGCAGTCTGACTTGCTAAAATACTACAAATTAAAGCCATACTCTAATAATAATTGGCAATGGTTTTGAAAATTACTTACAGGCAATTTTGGTGGATGCGCCGGGATAGTCGAGTCATAATGTAAGCTGCATTTACGTTCGGTAGTGTTACACTCCCTGATTTGCACCGGTTCCATTAAGAATTAAACTCCATATTAAACACCTAGAAACAATTATTGACATCACAATTGTTTTTACGGAAAGGAACTGTCGTTTAACTTTTTTCACACAATCGTTTCGATATTTCAACTTACCATAGTTACTATAATGAGCGGAAAATTGACCTTACTACAAACGGTTTAGCTTCCATAGAAACAAAAACTAACAGTGCCATTATGAACCATAACGGCATACATGCGCGGTAAGTAAAACAAATGAAAATCGTAAATAGCGCTTGAGATGTCAAATAGGTATCAAAAACGTTTTAATTTAATAAAGCTTAGGTTTCCTGTGAAGTTTCTCGTCGGGTCCGTCTCGTTTTTGCAAACTATTCCTCGATTCTGTTAACATGTACTTACCAACTTACATGTACTTACCAACCTGGAAATTTCATGAATGCTAATGCCAAAATATAAATTCAGGTTATAAATTGACAATGTGGATAGGAGAAGTAAGGAACGAGGAAGTATCTAGAAAATTTGAAGAAATTGTAAATAGGAAAACAGAGAAAATAAAATCGAAAATGGCATAGGACATAAGAGTGTTGAAGGTACATGAAATAATAATTGAAGCAGGCAGGCTAGCATGTGGAACAGTTACAACAAATAACAGCACGAAGCAGACCTGTTAGTGGCACGAATAAATAAAGCAAGAAGTCAAGTTAAGGAAACAAGCATGGCGAAACTATGTACAAAATACGACAGAGCAAAAGTATAAAATCCTGGGAAGATTTTTTAAAGCGAATAGAAAAATCAGACAAAGAAAACTGAAAACTATTCTACAAAGCAGTCAAAACCATTGGAAAGGATAAACAAAGGAAACGATAACTATTAAAAGCAAAGTCGTCTCACTATTAAAAGAGGAGACAACGATTATGAATAGATGGAAAGAGTAGGTACTTCTGCGAGTTACTAAATTCAAACGAGACAGAAAGAAAAAGCGATAACGGAGACTTGGAGAAGAATAATGTGGAAGTAGAAAACGAAGGACTCAGTATGACAGATGTGGAAGAATCTGTTAAGGAAATTAGAAATGGAAAGGCTCCAGGGCACGACAGGATCACACCCGACATGATGGGTCTTAATTTATTGCACAATTTGCACAATATCTGCACTAAAACCTGGAAGGAGGGAACAATATCAAATAACTGGAAAATATGTGTCATGTTACCGCTGCACAAAAAAGGGGACAAGAAGGAATGCCAGGACTATGAGATACACTGTATATGAAAGTGTACTAGAGGAAAGGTTAAAAACGTTTACAAGCCAACAGAAAAAAAGGCTGATACACATAAGCCCCGCGTTCGTTAATATTCGACGGGACTTTAAGTAAATTTAATTCTGGCAATTTCATAAATGCTAATGCCAAAATATAAATAAAGGTTAGAAAATGTGGATAGGAGAACCTTCATAGAGACAAGAAATATTTAAGGCTGTTACTAAAATCACTGAGAAAACGGTCAAAAGATAAAAACAAACGGATTTTGTAAAGTAATGGTTCACAAAGGGATGTCAGAAACGTTAACCTCCGAGACTTCATTTCATAGTAAGTATATGGTTTAGCTTGAAAGTGCGAACAATCGGTTACACAGCTAAAATAAAAATGTTGCCATATGCATAATCATTTTTATCGAATGTGAATGGAGTTTTAACGTGAAGCATAGGTGTCAAAATGCGGTCATCATTAATTCCAGGAGGTCCTTGAAAAATAAGTGGTAGAATTATTTGTTGGTGAGGTTTCTCGCCTCACTGACTGCCCTTATTTTTTTTTCAAATACGTTAGCTTCAAATGTAAAAGCCGACTAATTTATGGAGAAGCTGACAATCCCACAACTTTTAAGTTAAGTTGACCAACTTTCAGAGACAGTGTTTTTAAAGCAAAAGTTTGCAATTCAACACTGTTGTTTAAATTGAAGACCCCTAAATCGTTCATAATACAGCGTCGGGAGTGTTGAAACTCAGTTGATATCCACTGTTTGAAACTATATAGATATACATACATGTGTGTAAGTTTGCTATGAAAGTTGTCTCAAGATGAAAAATAGGGCTATCGCCACTTTATCCCACGTACGGTTTAATGAAGTTGCAGGAACTAGCGACGTAATTCTAGACTTTCCAGCAGCACCTGTATCAAAATTTCCAAGGAGCCATTACCGATGTCATCCCTCGGATGATGAACAACACAATTTAAACTTCTGATGGTAATTTTGCGCGTATTTATGCGTGTAGTGCTAGGACAGCTCGTTAGCCGTGAGTTATCAAAAATTCAACTCAATTCAACAAAAGGCGTTAAACAAACATTTAATGAAGGGGCCAATCTGAAGTTTGCGCCATAAAAATAGACCAATAAAAGTCGGGGAGGATTTTTAATACTTCGACGCGAGCGTGTGATTGCCCACCGAATTTTTCATTAGGACGGACTTTTTACAGCGCTTCGTCGTACATCAAATGAATTCCTCAGGTGTTTTAGTGGTGGCGCGCTTTACTGCCGCCCCCGGTTATAACCGCCGCCGACGACGGTGACTTAAGCGATACACGAGCGCCACCGGGGGACGTTCTCACCTAACCCGCTCGTTTTTTCGCCCCCTTTCAATTTTTACGGGGTAATTAGGCGGGGTGGGGGGTGTGCACCTTGGCAGGCGGCGGCAACAACTTCCCAAACTGCAATTAGGAGCAAACGTTTAGTTACAATAAATTATAAAATATTTCTATACGGGGGAAGTTTAAATAATGCCACTTTGGAAGCGCGGATAGGCCACGTAATGTATTCCCAACAAACTTCGCTAATATAACACCGGATTAACAGCAGTACCAAATATATACACTCACACACAACAATCCCCCTCATCTGCATAATTAGAACCATTAAAAGCAGACGACTATAGGCCCAAATTCCCATTTCGTCGATTGATCAACACCATTTAAGTAGTAAGCATCGAGGACCAACTCGCTCAGGGTGCAATTTCTTAAATACCCGTTTGAGAGGCCCTGGCACGCAAGAAACAATAAAGAGAGACACCTAATAACGTTAAAAAGGCCATAACGTACAGCTGTTATTATGTAAATAACGGTGCGTCATATAATATGTCAAAGTTTTTGATTAGTTATCATTCGAGGACTGGCTTTTAAATTTATGGTAATTTCCATTTTAATTTTTTATGCCAACGACAGCGGTTCCGTTCGGAAATTTTAACTTTTTAATGCCGTCGTTAATTTTTGACAGGTCTTTCACCATACGGTGACTTCCAATCACCCCAGCCATATACTTTTCAGATCATCAATTAGCAGTTTGAGTACAGATTTGAACGCACACGTCAACTTCTCGTCGGAGTTTTTTTTAGTCCATCAGGTGGATTAAAGGAAGTTTACTCTCTGGTTAGGGGCGAGAATAACGATTCCTTTGGTTATTTATGTTTTTACCATTTTGATCAGCCCGCGTGGTGCCTCAAACCTTATCCTGGGGGGCTGATCACTAGTGGAATTAGTTGTACATCCGACTTGGAATTATTACGGAATTATTTTGGAATTGATGGAATTTAAAAGGAATTAGTTGGAATTAGCCAGCATTAGCCGGAATTAGTTGGAATTAGCTGGAACTAGATGGAATTAACTGGAATTATTTGGAATTGACATGGAATTAATAAGGAATTATTTGGAATTGATTGGAATTACTTGCGGCTGATGAAACCTCCCCACTGATAAATAATATACAATCCTACTTCCTCTTATTATTATATAAATTTCCATTCCACCATCATATTATTATTATAATAGATATTTATTTTATTAGGAGTTTAAAGTAAGACATTATGTGACGAAGTACGGAAGTTTAAACGCCGAGCGGAGCGAGACGAATTAAATCCATACGAGTCACATAATGTCGCTTAAACTCGGAATAAAATACAATATTGTATTTTCAAACGAAAAAAATGGAAAATTTTCTACTCGTCTGTTCCGCGTCACTTTGACTCTTTGCAAAATTGCAAATAATGATGAATTTAAGCTCCTCCGGAGTTTAACACTCCGCTAAAAATGGTGTAATAGAAGTGACGGTTATGCCTTGTCAACACAGTCATTTAAATAATTGTTATGTGACCTTTGAAAATAAAAAGTGTTTATTTTCAAACGTCGTTTAACAATTACTTACTTAAATGACTGTGTTGACAAGGTATAACAGTCATTTCTATGACACCATGTTTGAGCGGCCTATAAACAATCTTAAACTCCGGAGTAGTTTAAAACATTGTTGCATTAACAATGTTTTAAACATGTTAATGCAAGAATGTTTTAAACTACTCCGGAGTTAAGGACAATTTGCTGCAAATAAGTGCCAAGGTGACGCGCAACAAACATTAGTAGAAAATGTTGTCTTTTTTCGTTTGAAAATAATAGATATTTATTTTATTAGGGGTTTCAGTACGACATTATGTGACAGAGCATGGAAGTTTAAACGCCGAGCGGAGCGAGGCGAATTAAATCCATACGAGTCACATAATGCCCCTTAAACTCCGAATAAAATACAATATTTTATTTTCAAACGAACAAAGACAAAATTTTCTACTAACGTCTGTTGCGCGCCAGTACAAGCCTTCTGAAGCACATCAAGTCGTGAAAATTAAGAAAAGTACCTTGGTTTGGCTCTTACGAAAAAACCAGGAAGACCATCTACAGATAGAGATGTGAGCTTGAAAAGTTTCAGTTGAAAAGTTTCAAAAACTTTTCATTTCATTGAAAAGTTTCAGCCTATGTTGAAACTTTTCACTTTTTCTTGAAAAGTTGTTGAAAGTATCAATGCGGTAATAATATACTTCTACCGACAGCGCAGCCAATTCTAGTCGTTCCAAGTAGTATCAGTACCCATTGAGCACTGGAAACAGTGAAATAAAGTGAAATACTACTTAAAAGATGGAAACAACGATGAATTTTAATGTTTAATGCTTTTATTTTGACTATTATTAACTTGTTTACTTATACACTTACTATTTTTGGCATTTAATATTATATTATGTTCCCTATTCAGCTGTTGTAGATTTATTTAATTCTCCAGAATACTTTATACTACCTTAGGACAACTTTTCATTTTTTTTTAAACTTTTCAAAATTTCATGAAAGGTTTCGTGAAAAGTTTCAACAAATGTACTTTTCATGAAAACTCACATCTCTATCTACAGATCGACTTCGGCGATACATTAATTAATTGTTCTTAACTTAATAATAATTAAAATGTTTCCGTTTTGGAAGTTTTGTATAAAGTACCTAATGACCTCTGAGAGTAGGTACCTCCATGCCTGAAAAGTTAAGACTCAGGTACCTATTTTTATGTCTAGCATTACAAGATAGAATTAATTTGGCACTAAATAATGGGACTCTACAGGGTGAAGAACTGATTTGGCATTAAATTAATGGAACTATACAGAGTGGTTGTTTTCTCACTGCTCACCATTGGGATCTTCTAAACGGTAAAAGATACGAAGTCGGTTAAATTAGAGAAAAGTTGCACTATTTCTTGGTGATAAAGAATCTGAAGAAAATTCTCCGGTATCTTGATTCGTTCCTGAATTATCCCGAAAAATATGTCAAAAATATAAAAGTTAAAAGTTTCAATTAAATAACATCAATCGTAAGAAAGACATGAACTTTTCTTGAAAGTCGCATTTTTCAGTTTTTTTCCCCAGTTTTTTCGGGATAACTCAAGAACGAATCAAGATATCGGGAAATTCTCCTCAGATTCTTAATCGACCAGAAATAGTGCAACTTTTCTCTAATTTAACCGACCTCCTACCTCTTATACGTTTAGGAGATGCCAATGGTGAGCAGTGAAAAAGTAACGAACCTGTATTGGAAAATAATTAAATTAGCTAATGGAATTAATAATGAAATTAATATGGAATTGCGATGGAATTAATCCGGAACAGATGGAATTAATCCGGAACTGTTGGAATTAATCGGGAATTGATGGAATTAATCTGGAATTGACGAAATTAATGAAACTAAATCATAACTAATGGAATTAGAATGGAATTAATTCCCGATTGGAATTAATTCCCGATTGGAATTAATTGTACACAATTTTTTTGAGTGTTCAGCCCCCCACCTTATCCTGCCCTAATGCGACTCGGGAGAGACGACTGCATTTTCTCATCTCGACTTGAAGGGCTCAACATGAAGACTTGTTTATAAATTCTATTTGTTAATGTCGGCCGCATCCAACAGGGCGAGAATGTATCGTAATTAACACGCGAACGGTAAAGGAGTCAAAACGCGCACACAGCGTCGTCGGTTAAGTGACTGGGACATTAAAAAGTTAGGCGGCCGTGGCAATGCTAATGGAAAGATGCGAACAGGAGACGGGCATTAGAATTAACACCGCAGAAATGATTATTTACTGTACTTGGAGAGATGTCATTGTTTGTACACTCCGCAACGCAAATCCGACAAACTCACAGCTTTCCGTCCAGTCAAATCGTAAAAAGCCAACAACCCTCTTTACAGTTTCCAGTCCTCAAATATTTCCAAATTATCATCACTGCCAAATTATTTGAAAAATGTAATGTTTCAAGTTAGAAAATGTGAGATTTGTTTAGATTTTAACGTGGAGTGTAGTTCATGTTCGAGCCGTCTAAGAATATCAGCAGCTTGAAATGAAAAGGTTGTTCTAACTAAAAGGGTTGAGGTATATATCGGTGGTTGAACGACACCACCGGGATTCCACCACATATCGAATGGAAGGGCAGGAAAAACGTGAAGGGTGCTAAGAAACTTTTAATACATATTCGCTTAACGGTGTGTTATAAAACTTTAAATATGGGCTAATGGACTATATGGGACAGTCTTCACCTCTGATTTATCGCACATCACTGGAGGTTTAAGATCCAAACTTATTTTAGCTGACCATTAAAGTATAATTCATTTTATTTCCTCGCCATGAATATACTAAGCGTCCGTTCGGACTTAATCCTCATCAAGTTCTCTCCCTGAAGAAAACGAATTAGCATCACACGTCGGTTTAGCAACAAGTAACGTGCGTCGATGTCATAACGTTCCTCTTCACGTCCGTTTTTGAAATATTCACGGTCGTAAAAAGAAACTGGACAAAAGACATGTGAGGGTGGAATTTCGTGCAATCACCCTTTAGCATGACTAAACAATAAGAGAAGGAATTAATTGCTGGCAAATAAGAGAGGACGCGGTACCCTCGTTGGTGGTAGCAGTTTTACAAAATGCACACACATGGAAAATAGTACATAAGAACATGAGGGATTACGACCCGGTATTCGTTTTCCTTTTATAACACAGACAGCAAAGAACATTAGGCATGAGGTAAAATTACATCCCACATAGCCTTTTAGTTGGCACGTCACAATTATTTCTCGCCGGGTAACTTTTATACAATTTTCAACCCTTTTCTCGCAACTGACGGGACACACGAATAAAAGATGTATTAACGTCTATATGAATGTGCGGCACAGCATACGACGCTCAAGTGTACGAATATTAAAACAAACACGACGGAATTACATTGCGAGTCTAATTAATACGACACCAAGATACACACTGTGACAGTAATTGTTGTTATTATTATTTGGTAGAATCCCCTGGTCAAGTCGCTTGTTCAGGACCTGACCCAGATTCAATTAGGGAAATGCTGGAAAAATATAGCAACTTACTTATTACATTTCCGATTATTACCAACTGATTATAACCGGTTAAAAATAAGTTAAAACCGTCTTAGTAAAAATATGCAGATACATTTTTCCACCAATAGCAGACGATCGGCCTGATTCTATAATTTATTGAATACGAGTCAATACTGAAATCAATTAACTATTTTCGAATTGTCTATAGTTGTCTTGAAGGTATTAATATTTCCCAAAAAGTTATCAACATTTTAAACAAGTGGTGGTGAAAAATATTAATATAATGGTTGACATCAGCTCTTCATTTTCCAGGAGTGTTAACCCTAATGCAAGTGTTCGAAAAATCCTAGTTGACTTGCCCCCCGCCCCCGATGTCGGATGTATGCGTGCGGATGTGCAAACGTTGACCCGTCGATTTTTTATCTGTCCGGTCCAGCGGTCGTGCTGAATGTGTATTTTTCCGTCTTGCCACGTTTTAGCGGTCCATCGGGAATGGCGATATCCTCCTTTGAATTATTATATTTGGATATACGTGGCCGATAACGGTTTTAATTTTTCGGTATTTGTTTTCGGGGCACGGCGATATCGCGATTTTTACTGGTGATTTATTATTAACGACTTTAAAACAATATTCGTATTCCGGGGGGAACCCCACGGGCTTCAGGTCGTACTTGCCACCCTATAAATTCAAATTTTATCGGAGAGACAGGGCCGATATTTCAGATAAAGACGGGGGGTGAGAGATAAAACGACGCCAACAACGCGCAACACGGGGAGGTATAGATTAATTAATGAATAAATAATAAAGTGTGCGGCTAGGTTTGATTATAAGATATAGTTGGTTGCGGCTGCCGCAGATAGGGGGCGTATTTTAACTTACTTTATTATGTATCAGGCACATCCACCTTTGATGGCAGGCTTTATTGCCTCAGCCGGTTGTTGATGTTCGTTGTGGATGCAGCGGAATAACTGATCGCCACCGAACCGCAAATTAAACGGAACATCAACGCCGGCTTTGCACGTCAATTTTCTTGGACCACAGGTGCAAATAGCCAATTTTAGGTGGAAATCGATGGAAGGGACCCTGATCGTACTACTATAATTAATTGAAAAGCCAAGTGATAATAATGAAAAGTGAAACCGAGCTGAAAATTCAACGAGTCCGTAGGAGGAGTGGAATGTTTTCCTTGGGAATGAACACATTAAAAAAATTTTACGTTTCTCATTATGTTTATCTCGATGTGAATGAATAATAAGTAGTGATTGAGTGACGGGATGAGGTATTTGTATTTCTAAGAGGATGAAGAAGGCAAAAATATCATTTCAAGTGTTGGTGCCTGCGTTAAAGGGGGCCCCGGTATCGATTTCGCGGCAAAAAAGTCCCTGGACCCGTCCAAACCCTTCCATTCTAAACAGACTGACCGCGGTTGTCAAAGTCAATAAATCTTTTTTCCGTATTCGCAACGCCGCCGAAAATTCCCCAATCAAAAATCGTTTCTCACACGTCACAAAGGACGGGCGATCCTTAAAACGAGGGGTCGGAAAAAGACAGCTCGAAAGCCGGACATTAAATTTGCATCTCGTACGTGATTTTTCACGGGGGAAAGATATTAAACCACTTTCAAACAAAACATTCCGCATCAGGTATAAAAATCGTGGGGGAGGTAGTGGGATAAAGGGTTCGAATCGGCAAAATGCAAACGACAGTTCCGGTCTAATAAAGGCAAAAGATAATGTCTCGCCGGTAGGAATTATTAAAAGTCCGACAACCCTTTACTCTTTCCCTATAATTCTTTTGACGCTCGAACATCCCCTACCCTCGCGGTCACTTATTATTACGTATTCTGATCCTGCATTATCCCGTGGAGTCTCTTTCTATGCCCCGTCTCTTTCTGGAACAATTTTTGATAGCCATCTGTATGCTGGTTTTTGCTTAACACAGATCCTGAAAAGACCTTCCGGAGTTTCTTTTAATGTCGACGGCGGAACATTAAAACAAATATTATAATCCCAATAATTGCAGTTTGAGGCGGTTTACCTCTAATCCTTGCCAACTTGAACAATTTCCGTTAGACGCGCTGACGCGACCCTATCCAAGAATTCGCAACAGCTTAATCTACACCTGCAGCTCTAATGTCGATTAAGAAGTTTATCCATGGCTGCTTTAAAATTATTTTGTACGCCCTGGACATAAAAATTTGACCGAAGACCGCTTTCACGTTAATTTTCGTTTTTTGATAAAACATTCTCTGATCTATCCGCATTGTGAGCGGTCTGTGGGCAAAACTTTATATGTTGTGTGTTCGTGCGGCTTACCAGTGGCAAAATATTAAAAATAAGAAATACATTGTAGTGAAACCGAAGCCCGTTTTTACCCCACTTCAAGGCAATAAACCCGCTTGAATTTCCCACTTATAGAATCTTCCAGGGTAGTCCATGCAACGTTTCGCTTGCATCTGTGGCAGGCATCTTCAGTGGTCTTTCTTCCGAAATTTCCTTCTCGAATCACGCACTAGTTCTTCATGAATCTCCCTTTTTTTGAAGAACAAATTTTGAAGAATTTATATCTCCAATTATTTTCACACTTTGAGTTCAAAACGAACGTGGTCTCCTGACACTTCATTGATTAAATTGTTAACTGCGAAGGATGGTAAAAATCGACCACTAAGAGGCCTAAACTTTTTCTGTCTCTGTCATAAAATCTAGCCTCATTACTGATTACTGCACAAGGGCCAGTTGTTCAGTCCGAGGTTATCTCTATCTCTAAACCCCGGTTTTTTCATTTTCCATAACCTCCAGTTTACCAAACCAGAGGTTGGTTGCTAGAATACAGCCATGCGACTAACTGTTGGTAAAGTAAACCGGAGGTTATCAGAGATGGAAAAACCGGGCCTAAACCTTGCTAGATTGCGAGAGTTAAGCGTTCAGGTTGGCTGTTGCCTAGCAACTAAACTAACGTGTCTTTGCTAAATTGTCAAGCAAACTGACTGACAGTTCGAAGTGTCAGCTAGGGCAGAAAACCGACGGTTAGCAATGTTAGCAATGCCCAGAGTCATTTAACTGATGCAGAAGGTGAATCTTTTTTCATTTCTGTCGCCAATACAAATTTCAACTGCATCAGCACCTGCCACAGTAAACAAAGACCGTAAGGCGTTGCTATGGAAACAGTTGACTATATTAGCGCCAAATTTAAATCTGCCCAATAGAATTCAACTTTCGCTACCCCAAATGTTGCCAACACAACTCAAACTGTCGTGCACGTAACTGACAGACAGCGTGAATATGATTTATCTGTCAGCTATAATAAACTGTCAGATAGATAACAGTTAGTTTTGTCTGAGCATCGATAGACCGACGGCCCAAGAAGCATTGATTTATGCCAATTGAAGAATTACCTATCCGAAATTTTGAATTTTACCAAAGTTGCGTCGCGAAGAACCGGAAGCGGTCCGATGAAAAGGAAATCTGCGTCTCGAGTTTCCGCTACCAACTAAACACATTACCACCGGAGTTTTCCTCCGGCATTATTCCGGTAAAGCGTCTAGATACGTGGATTCCCGCTCGCACTGCCAAAACTTAATCCGGCAATAATTTTATTGCTTTTTTATGCAAATTCCGTGAAATCTTAAAGCTCGCCCGCGGAATCACATAATTCCGTATTATAACCTATGCGTTCTTAATTACTCTGAATATTCATCGCATGAATACGCGAAAAACCAGCCTCATTATTAATTTGACCTTTTTTGTACGGAAAACGGGCACCTACATGTGAGGCACGTCTCCGCAGGGACTCGAAGAACACACAAAATGATAAAAATTACAATTTCAAACATAATTCTTTGGGATGGCGTCGCGACGACCGCAAGCCGTCTCTCTTTTCCAGTGCTGCGGAGGACAGAGAAGGTGGAGCGGCCGTGAGGTGGTACCGTAAATAAAAATGATACAGCGAAATATATTAGTATTTTTTGGAGAGCATACAGGGAGGATTCTTAATTACCCTATATTTCCCTACCCCTTTCAAGTCATATATCATGACGTACGGGGCTCTACAATGAATTTTAATTTTTGCAGCGCAGATTTACCAACAATAAAAGACTTTTAAATGGTGTGCCATTGGGGTCAGGTTGTGATTTGAAGTTGGACGCAAGAGGATATCGAATCAACCCTTTTCAGAATTATTATTTAATCTGATATTTACTATCAGAAAAGCTTCCACGAAATAATAATTTACCGAACCCGCTCGCTATCTGCTCCGCATTTTGCCATTGCATTATTACTGTCATCCATATTTGTAAAACCTACTCACAACCGTTATATTTTTCATTTAAGAAGAGAACGCGATTTGGTTCTCAATGTTCTTTGGTTTAGCATTTTCACCATTTTAATTATGCTTGGACAAAAACACTAAGCATTCACTTCCTGTTATGAAAACGAAATATTCGATATCATATCTGTTGATCGACGTCATTTCTTATTTAACCTTGTTGACAACAGTGATTCGGCAAGACCTCCTTGACCCCTCAAATGCTGTTGAAATTTGTGATTACCGTCAATACGATTACCTGAAGTCATATGACGCGACGGTTGCCCAGTCCTTATGAGTGCAGATTTTCACAGATGTTCGTGGTGCAAGTACCTTCGCCAAATTAAACAAAAAACAATTCTTTTCTTAATTTTCATTCTCACTTGTTATTACCAAAACACAGCATAAACAATACTCACAATAAGCTTAAAAAGGAAGTAATAAAATATTGCGATAATGCTGAAGTGAAGAATAGTAAGAACCACTAACTTCCTAAACCCCTTCGGAATAGTTTCGTCAGGTTCTTTCATAACGTGCCGCCTCCCCATCAAACAACAATTCCTCGCATACGCCTCCACGTCATATTTTTCGACCACAAACGTGAATTTTTGCTTATCTTCTTTTGTCATTTTCTCCCACAACTTATCCACATTCTTCGTTTCAAACGAAAAATGATTGATGACAAAATAGGAAAGTTCCGACAACAGGCGGTTTAATCTAGCAGCGTTTGGTACCGCTCTAAAATTTTAATCCAATAACATCCCGGAGCTTCGCCAACTTACATAGCCTCCTTGCCCAAAATTCTGCAAAAGAAATCCGCGATGTGTGGAATAACGAAGTAAAGCCAAAAGGTGCAGAATTCGTACACGTGCTTGTTCGAAGTGAAAGTGGTGTCTGGATACCAGACTATTTTCGTCGGCGGAAATTCGTAACGCAACTTCCAAAGATTTTTTCTGAGGTCCTCTGAAAAATTTTGTTCAAGGTGAGAACGATTAGCTGTACTCACTAATTTTGACTCTAACAGTTTTGTTTACTTCTACAAAATTGTAGATTTTCGTCTCTCGATTGCCAGTTTTCCTAAAAATTGTCAGTTAACTCAGTGCGGCTGTGTTTCATTTACTTTTCTTGGGCTGTTGCCCATCCGATTGCCAAAATGTTGTTGACAACGTGGTCACATGCCACTCCATGAATAATTTTCTCGGGGTCTGCATGTAGAATTCTGACAACGCCCAAGCATATTGCCAGGAGAAGACCTCCGATTCCGTAAATATTGTCCGTCCATCCGGGCATGGGTTCTTCATAGGCGCTTAAAACTAGGAAGAATTAATTTGGAAGATACAATCCGTACCTACTTATTGCGGGTCTTGCTACAGCAATGGTTAAGTTTGCACTTTCTCTTTTGACAAGATCTTCGGCAATGGCTTTTGAGAATACGTAGGTGTTGGGCCATTTCCCCAATATGCTGGAAGTTAAGATGTTTTGGAATAAAGATAAGGAAAGCAGTGTTCAATTTTACGAGTTCAAGTTACTTCCTTGAGTAGTAATTCAAATTTCGTTCATGAATAAGGCATTACACTAAAGGTTAACGTTCGATTACTTTGTATTTGTATTTTCAAACTAAATATAAAAATCACTCACTGTGGCGTGATGGCCTTTAAAATATCTTCATCGACAAGTTCCACCAGCTCCAGGAAGTTCTCACCTGTCATGGGAGGCTCGTAAAATTCTTCTTTGATGAATCCTTGGAGGCAATGGGAAAAGGCTGTTGAAACATGAATGAAGAGCTGCAGCTTCGAGATTTTTTTTGTCAACTCCAAAACGTCCCTCACAGCCCTCACATTGTTGTAGGCCGCACATTTCAGGCTTTGTTCAAATTTCACATTCGCAGCTGCGTGGATTACTACAGTTGCCTCTTGGATGAGGATATTTTGGTCGTTTTCACATAAACCCAAATCGAGTTGTTCACAATCTCCTCGCAGAAACCTAATTTTATCCTTAAAATCGGGTTTGTGCCTCTTCAATCGATCGAAACACTAGAAGATAACTGTGCAGTTCTGTTGCATTGCCGCAAAATACGTACCGGAGATTTGAAGAACTCCTCAAAACGCTCTTCAACACTTTTTCCTTTTTTTGGACGAATCAACAGGTAGATTTTGTTAATGTCGCACGTCAGTAACAATTTTTCTATGAGGAGCTTTCCGACAGAACCCGTGGCTCCTGTTAAGAAGATGGTCTGATCCTTGTAGAAATCCTGTATCGCGGCCATGGCGACGAAAAATTAACTAAAGATGTGTGCGGAACGGGACTTAAGTACCCGCAGCTTATGAAATATTAATCTCATTGTTTACCGATATTTCATTAATTAAAGGCCTGAAAGGGCATCGGTCGTGACGGAGTGGTCATTGACTTATGCAAGGTTGAGGAAACCTTAACGGAATTAATTCGGGAAATTGGAAGTGGGGCATTGTCGGAGACGGTAAAAACTTTTTCGCAGAATAGCAATAATTAATAAGCGGATTCCGCTTCGACTGTGAAGAACTCGGTCCGATAGAGAGCACCCGCCGAGATAGCAGGGGGTCTCGAGTTCAATTCTCGGTCGAAGCGGTGTCCACTTTTTTCACATTAATCTACCTACCTTTCAATTTAAGCAATAATATTAATGTTAACAGATTAACAGTGTACCTAAAAATTAGACAGAAGCAAATTTAAATTATCTTACATAGGCCTGAATGGAAGTTGAAGAGGGATTTTGGAAAAAATTAGCCACGTCGAAATTTGAAATGGGATCCAAAATACACAATGTATAACACCAGTAATAATGTGTGTTTTATAGCTGAAGATGGAGTAAGACTCCGAAACGCGTCCTAAACAGTAAGTAAATTTTGTGGAACAAGACTTTGAAACTACCTCGTGTAATCAATAATGTGTGTTTAAATTTAAATTTATTAAAATAGAATAAAATTCAAACACTCACCCTATCTAGACCGTCTCATGTTATGCGACACGGGCAAGTCGGAAATAAAAAAGGTTTTCGCGCTTTAAAACGCGAACGCTGCCTAAACGGTTAAAGATACAACAAAATCATTAATAGAAGAGTTTATTTAAAGGAGGATTCAACTCAAGAATTCGACTTTTGGCTTACCTCAGTTTCTGGTCAATTTTAGTCTCCTGAATCTAATGGTGACATTAAAATGTTGAAAAAACCTCTATTTTCAGAATTATTTGAAAATTAAGAATTCTCGAATTCCAGGCATCTAGATCTTAAAATTGCGTCAATTACGACATGATTATTCGTCATGTTGGCAACAATTTGTGATTAGGGGTACATCTCTCAAAATTATGCCAAGCCATTTTTTAAGGTTATGTTTGACGGCAAATATTATTGATGCATAAATTAATATTTAAAAAAATCACACAAGGACATTTTGAGGACAAGAAGCGTTTCAAACATCTTTCACCACCTTCGTTTATTCAGTAACTTCCACCGCAACCGCAATTCTTCAGCATGATCCATGGCATATTTCGGCATTAAGAAAAACTTATCAAAAATGATTCTACTATAAAACTCGACAGCACACCACTACCACTTCCACAATACATGTATACTTAGGTACCCATTTCATTAGTATATTTTAACAAAAATACAGCTGCAGAAGCCCAGATTACGAGCCTCAAAATTTACCCCAACGTTCAAGGTCAGGAAAGATTCAATCTACGGACTATGTTCATAAACAGCCGCAATTTGATTACACAAAAATTTTGGGCGTTTTATTATGACATGGAGTTCCGGAGAATTGAAAGAAATTATGTCAATTATTATATGGCAACTGGCAACAAATGAAACAATCCAGTATTTTAGTAATTTCATTTTATTCCACAAACTAAGTACAATAAGTTAGTCCACATAATGTTTTGAAAAACAGTTACTTACTACAATAATTAATCGAAATACTTCAAATCAAATCCTTCAGCTGCTTTAAATCCACTATAAACTCCATCTTTTTCGGGAAATTGTTCTCTTATTTATGACACAACACATGCTGGAACAACTCTTCTTTGGAACTTGCCTAAAGATTGAAAAGCATCAACTCAAAGAATAAACTGTTTATAAGCAATAAAACACCAAACCCGATTCGATGGTGACTTCAAAACAGCCATTTTCTCTGGATTGTCTTTTGCCATGAGTATAAGGCCTGCTGCTTGGCATCTTTTAAGACATTCGCATCCAATACAACACTGTAAAAAGAAGAATGTTGCACAACACATTCGTTGTCTTCTTCTACCAGTTTTGAAATTAAAGTCGATTCCCTGCAACAAAAACATTCTTCCTTTAGCAACATTATCTTACAAAACCCACATCTACACCAGTTTAAATTACATAATCATGATGAACTACTACTTATCTGGGTGGTAGCCTCTGGAGATGGTATCGGGTTGAAGACTTGAACTCCCTCGCCATTCTCTTCATCGCTGGCTTATCAGCCATGATTGCGCTTGAGGTAGAATATTAGGAATAGGAACTTTACAAACTTTAACTTGAACTTTCACTGAAGAGTGAAAATCGAAAATTCTTAATTATTGCTTACACACCAAATGTCAAAGAGTCGCTTTGACAATTGACATAATCGCCCTGACGTCTACAAAGTTGAGACGTCGTATTAGACACAGAAAACCACTGCCACCAACAATACAATTTAATGCTTTCAGAAACAGAATCGAAGTTACCGATGATTTGGGGAAAGATGACGTCATCTTTCTCTTTTTTTGTAACGAATATCTTCAAAACGGTAAAGAATTGTTAAATTCTGATAACACCATTCGACTCAGACGCTCCCCTGATACTAGAATCAGCCATAACCTCAACATCGATTTCTTGAGTTGCATCCTCCTTTAAACATGCCAAGCCAGCAACCAACAAATTGGGGATCGGTTTCGGGTTTCTTGACGTAGAAGACCGTAGAGAATAAATTTAAAATGCCAACACAACCTTATTGATATAAATAAAAACAAATTTTAGGTGTTGAGGTCATCTCCGTCATTCTATTTAATTGGTGTTAGGTAACAGGTAATTCGGAATCAAAAATGTATTTAATTTAGGGTCGACGTTTCGGCATTTACTGTAGCCTTCCTCGGGACACTAATTTTGCGTGCTTTCATCCTGTGATTGTTGTGTGTTTTAACTGTTTAGGTGTTTAATTGTCAATTTCAGTTACAGTGTCAATTTATAGATTTCTAGATAAGATTAGGATAGACGAACCGCCTATGTTAATAATTGTTAGGGACTGAGATTGGGTAGGTTGGCGGAACTCGCTGTCACTTGTCAAAGTCACTCCTTTCATTTGCCAACCACCACAATCAAGAAGATTCGAGAACATTAATTCCAAATTGATAAGAAATTTAAATTCGAAGTAATTTATTTCACATTTTTATGTGTAACAACGATAGCCAAAAAAGACGATGAGAAACACCATGTTGAATCAATACATTTTCGTGTTTAAACCAATTTAGGTGAGTTATAGAGTAAACCTGACTTTGATACCCTTCAACTGTTAAAATAGTTTTTAATTTAATTTGTTAATGTAATATACACGTCTTCAGTTTGTCGAATAAAGAGAGTGTCAATATAGCGTCTAATGTGTTAACATGAATAAGAATATGAAGCACGCGTAAGTTGGTTTCTAAGTTTCCAACGAAACGCACAGGTAAAAAAGATCTCATTGGGTAAAAATCAAATGTGACAGACATCCAGCCAATGAGAGCACTCTAGAGAACCAACATGCGCGCGCTGCTCAGGTAAAACTGAAAACGTCCATTGACCTTCCATGTCTTTTTGTTATTGTTAGTGTCCCGAGGAATGCCGAGTTACCTATTACCTAACACCAATTTAAAATAAAATAAACACGATTTTTGAAACGATGTGATAATAATTGTAATACTATAAAATGCGATAATTTCTGTGTACTATAGTGAAAAGGCGCATATTTCTTTTTATTAAATAAACAAGACCCTGTAGCACAAACAACAAAGTGCAGCGGTTAGTCCATAATAAACAATCGCCAAAATCACCAATCTGACTCTAGCTCTCGGAAGGTTTTCATCTTTCTGTTTCAAGAGATTCCTCCTTATCTCAAAAAAGCCGGTCACCAGGTATTTGTCAAAATCCATCAGATCAACCACACTAAAATCAAATAATTTCTTGTCATCTTCATTCATTCTTTCCCATAATTCCTCAACGTTGCTTGTTTGAAAGTCGAATTTGTTGGTTAAGAAATAGTGAAGCTTCTCTAAGAAATTGCTGAACCGGCTCGCAGCTTTCACTGCACTACAAAAAAAAAATATCAATGCAAGACTAACACAGGTACTCGTACTGCAACTTTTTCCCAAAACAGTTGGCAACAGTGTCTGCTATGTAAGGAATGACCTTGTATAGCCAGAAAACGGTCAAGTTGTAGACTACCCCATTAGTTATGAAAGTAACGCCTGGATACCACAGTACGTTGTCCAGTACACATTTCCAACGAAATTTTTTCAAAAGTTCCACCAAAGATCCTCCTATAAAACGTAAATTTTGGATGGTTTCGAGAGATCAAAATGAAAATTGTTGATTACCAATCGTTATTCGAAAGCCCACATAATTATAAATTGCTGCGTCGCTTTTCCTGGTGTTCCACCCAAGTGCAATGATATTGTTAACAACGTAATCTACAGGAGCTACCCACATAATATTTGTGGGTTGTCTAGGAAAGACTCTAAATACACCTAAGCTAGAGGCTATCACTATTCCTGCGAACCCATGAATGGTATCAATGAATCCAGGCACTGGTTCATTCATAGCATTTGTTACTAGAATAACTTGTTGGTTTTTTGATAACTATTTAATAAGGCATACCTATAGCAGGTCTTACAACAATAGCTTTGATGACTCCGGCTTGTCTCTTAACTAAATCTTCTGCTATAGCTTTTGAATAGACGTAAGTGTTTGGCCAATCTCCTAGAAGTCTAAAAAGAATGCGTTTAGGTAATGTCATCTATCAAGCCCTACCTTGGAGTTATCTCCGCTAATAGATCATCATCGAGTAAGTCCACTAATTGCAACAAGTCTTCACCTGTCGTCGGCGGGTCGTAGAATTTTTCCTCGATATATCCCATGGGACAATTAGAGAAAGCTGTGGAAACGTAAATGAACAAATCTAGTTTCGTCATCTTCTTTGCCAACTCTAAAGCATCTCTTGAAGCTCTCACATTGTTATAAGCAGCGCTACGAAGACTTTGATCGAAGTTAACATTCGCGGCTGCATGAACAAAAATCGTTACTTCCCGAATCAAAACAGTCAGATCTTCATTATTCAAGCCCACACACAATTTCCTCTTACCAGAGCTATCTTCTCTTTGAAATTCGGTCTTTCACTCCTCAGTCGATTGAAACACTGTTTGAATTATGATTTATTCTGATATTCTAAAGATACTTACGATTCCGTCGAAGAAGCTGTTCATGCGTTCATCGGCATTAACATTCTTTTTCGAACGCATCAAAACGTAGATCTTCTTCACGTCGTGGCATACCCTCAGGAGTTTTTCGATGTAAACTTTACCCAATGCATCTGGTACTCCCGTTAGGAAAACAGTTTGGTCTTTATAAAATTGCACAATTTCACTCATGTCGAAAAGTACACCAACCAAGTGCCAAATGCTTTTATATACAATTCGACTCATTAAAATTAATTGAAGTGACCCAATGCAAAATGGTTTGTGTGATTCGACTAATGAAAATATTGTTCATGAATTCTTAATTGTCTCAAGGTTAAAATTGGTCAAATGAAAGACGAATTTTGGTAATTCCTCCATATTGGAAAATTGGATGGAAAGAAAACAAGTCAACAGATTTGTTTGCAAAATTTTCGAATTCGAAAAGATTCCTTGTTTTTTAGGGAACTAAGGAGACGAAACTTGTTTAAAGTGCAAAACCCATTTTCTCTGAACTGGAACAATAATTACTTTCTGAATGTAATGCAATTACATTTATTAGTTTAATTACGAAATTACCCTATGATGTCCAAGGTCTAAAAAAATGCAGCAGAGAAGCGGCTTTAACCTCCCCATCGTGTGGGTCTTTGATGTCCGTTGTCTTGTATTTAAATCTTCCCGTTCACCAACTGCTTTCAAAAGCCTTTCAGCTCTTCAACTGGTCAGTGGTCACCCAATCTCCATGTACCAAATTTCAGCCAAATCGATCCAGTAGTTCGGGCTATAATGTGTTTTTAGTGTTACTACATTTCGATTTTTTTACCCAAAGGGCTTATAAGTATGAATGAATTTCGTCTTATTTAAAACCAGAATTTGAAGACCTTTCTAATGGTGACATAAATTTTTCACAACCTTGTAGATGGTTAAATGAGTATAATTTTAAATTTGAAAACTGGTGTGCCAAACCGGCGCTTGCCGTTTGTCGATTGCCTCCAAAAAAATTTCTTCAACGTGCGATACCATCTCCATTCCAAAATTTCAGGCAAATCCATGCAGAGGTTTGGGCTGTACCATGTTTTGAAAGTGCGTTAAAAATTTCGAATATTTGAGTTTTTGTCAAAAAGGCATTAAGAGTCTCTAGAAGCAGAATTTGAAGGTCTTTCTTATGGTGACGTCAAAAGCTTTTCAGATCTAAGTTACGCTATGAGATACCTAGAGACGCCCGTACGTACGTACATACATATAGACAGATTTTAGAAACCTCTTTTTTGGCTTCCTGGGACCTCAAAACATATAGATCTGATATTATCGCAACTTAGAAAATTTTAGTGATTGCAGTAACCTCCTATTTTTTTCAAATTGTGATGGGAATTGGGGAGATTTATAATAGAAACAGTAGAGTGTTATTGACAATTTGAAAGTAACTTTCAAAATTTTCGTCAGTCAAAGAAGCAATATTAAAATCAATTCACTTTAAAATTCTTCGTTTGTGCTTTTGTGCAAGACGCATACTGAATATTGAATCAAGGAAAGACCTTTCTAATTGTCTAAATAAATGGGTTATTATCAAAAACTTAAAAAATCATTTATTCAAGCAAATATGTAGCTAGTAACTAGTCTAGCTAGTCTATACACCAAATACCAGAAAATAATAATTAAGGAATAATGAATAACTGCTAAAACCGCAATCCTCGCTCTAGCCTTAGGAAGGCCATCGTCCGACTGCTTCAGAATATTTCTTCTGATTCCCATACTCAAATTCATCATGTATGGCTCAAAGTCTAAGCTGTCGCTATCAAAATTGAACAATTTCTTATCTTCCTCGTTCATTTTCTTCCACAGTTCATCCACATTATCAGTTTCAAAATCGAATTTAATTGCAACGAAGTAGCAGAGCTGCAAAAGTAAATCGTTGAGCTTCTTTGCTTTCTTGGCGGCTTCGAATTTCTTTCCAAAACAAATGGCGATAGTATCTATCACGCGGGGGAGGACGATGTAAAACCAGAATGTACAAAACTCATAGAAGAATTTATTCATAGTAATCATGCTGTCAGGAAACCAAATGGTATTGTCCAGAGGACAGGTTCTGCGGATAGTCAGCATGTGCTCGCTTATATCACCTAAGAAAGAATTTTTAAAAGGAAATTAGGATTAAAACGCGTACCTATCGTGACTGGTTTTTTTGTCTTCCCCACGTTGTTATAAATTTTCAGTTCTCCGTTATCTCTGCGAGAAAAATTTAGAAATGTGTGAGAAAAAAATCAATACTTTTCTCGGTTTGTGTTCCATCCGATTGCTAGGATATTATTTACGACGAAGTCAGAAGGTACCAGCCGAAGCACATGTTCTTCCGATACAAAAAGTACTCTGACCACTCCTAAACCAATTGCCAATAGAGCGCCTCCCATTCCATAAAGATTGGCAACGTATCCGGGTGTAGGCTCCTTTGCAGAAGGGGTTACTGAAAAAAATATGATCAAATTTGACTTTTTGAAAGAAATTTAACTTATTGCAGGTCTGGCAATAGCTGCATTTAAATATTTGGCTTCTCTTCTGACCAAGTCTTCTGCGACTGCTTTGGAGAAAACGTAGGCGTTTGGCCATTGCCCTAACACACTAAGAAAGAGGTTTTGAATTATTTACAGCGCTCAAAGTCGTACCTGGGGGCAGCCTTGGCCAAGACTTCATCATCTGTTATGTCTACAAGGTGCAGCAAATCTTCAGCCTTCATAGGAGTCTCATAAACCCTTTCCTCTACAAATCCTCTAATACAATTCGAGTAAGCTGTTGAAACATAAATGAGCAACCCCAATTTCGTCATTTTCTTCGCCAATACGATGGAATCCCTCACAGACCTCACATTATTGTAAGCTGCACTTCGAAGGCTCTGTTCAAACTTTACATTAGCTGCTGCGTGAATAAAAATCGTGACATCTCTACTTAGAAGAGTTTGATCTTCGCCACTTAAACCCAAATCGATTTGCTCGCAGTCTCCTTTAACCAAATCAATTTTTTCCCGAAAATTCGGTCTCAGGCTGCGTAAGTTATCGAAGCACTAGCAAAACTTTCTTGTAAACTAATTATTTTCACTGTTGAAGTACTTACGCTTCCGCTTAGAAGAGATTGCAGACGATCCTCAGCATTAACGTTCTTCTTCGCACGCAACAAAACGTAGATCTTTTTCACGTCGCTTACCCTTAGCAGTTTTTCTATCAAAAGTTGTCCTACAGTTCCAGTGGCCCCTGTTAGAAAAATCGTTTGGTTTTTATAAAATTCCGCAATTTCACTCATGTTGTCTAGTACACTGACTGTTCTTTGTGCAATGCTTAACCAAACCTTGAAGATTTTTAAACTTCTACGTATTTTAACAATTCGCACATTAACAATAAAAAAGCAAGTAAATCCTTTATATGTTAATCCTATGGAAGTCAAAGAGTAAATAATTAATAATTGATTCAGTGTCATACAATTACTGCAAGTAATCGCATCATGAGATGGTCAAACTGATTCTGAAGGTAACTCATTTCTTACTCCGCTATGGAGAAATAGTATCCATGTCATGTCAAATGATAAATCGATTTTTATATATTTTGAGATTCCCTTCATCTCACAAAGGTTCAAGAATGTTAATAGCGAAAACAAATCTCTCTTAAATCATGATTCGGTAATTCAAAGTTGTTTCAATGAAATCTGTTCGACATTAGATATGTCGCAAAACGAAAAGAGGTGCAAAAGGGTCCCTCTTTTCGGATTAATTAAATGGCCAAAGAAATTTATTCATATCAAAATACAGCTTTCTCTCTTGACAGCTGTCAATTGAATAACATTGACAGAAATTTTCTAGACCTTCTAAATTTTTAGCAACAACAGTAAACCTTTCTTTTTCTTATGGCCGCCACCGTGGGGATACACAAAAAAAAAGTAGCTTTTCGAGTATGCGAAAATGTGAAAGTCCCACGACGACAAGACGTATTTTATTGCAATTGTTTTTCATGTCTGATTTTACAAATTATTCATACCAATTTTCAAATTCTGACGATCTGTCAAAAAAGTCCATGTTGGCAATGTTTTTAAGAAGCTAATTTTTTTGTGTATCCTTTGATGTAAAAATTCGATATGGCGGCCATATCATAATCAAGAATTGCCTGTCGATGGACAAAATCTAGAAGACCTAGAAAATTTGTGACAATGCAGCTCAATTGACGGCTGTCAAAAATATAGAAGTTCCAAATTTCTTTTTTCTTATGGCCGTCATATTAGATTTTAACACCATTAAAAGCACAAAAAAATTAGCTTTTCAAAAATGTAGTCAGATCGTCAAATTTTGAAAATTGCTATGAATAGTTTGTAAAATCAGCCTGAACTTGGCAGAATAACGTTTGCGAAAGAGAACACCGATTTTTTCAATCTTTTATGACATGGTGTGATGCAAGCTTTGGCATATTTTGTCAAAGAAGTCTATATTGATTGCATTTTTGAAAAGCTAGTTTTTTGTACATCCAATATGGCGGCCATAAGAAAAAGAAAAGTTGACTGTCGTTACTCAAAATCTGGATGGTTAGAAAATTTCTGTCATTGCCATTGAATTGATAGCTGTCAAAAATATAAAAGTCCCAAGTCTCATTTGAATACCAATCGTTAGAAAAATACAAATGTTTCTTTAAGGTTGGCATTTTGACGTATGAATTTTGATTGTTGTGGCATTGTTGTCATCAGTTCATTTGGATGAGGTCATCGGACAAGTGGCTAAAGCAATTGCTTTTTATTTGTTTCGGAAGGTTCAAGGAAGGTAATGATTATATTCATAAACGTGTAGAATCAGTAAATAAATTGTAAAAGTACGCTATTTTTACCGTATCTTTACAATTTATTTACTAATTCAACATAGACGTGAAGAGTTTATCAATATAATCATTACCTTCCTTGAACCTTCCGGAACAAATACGTATCAAATAAAAAGCAATTGCTTTAGCCACTTGCTCCATGACCTCTTCCAAAGGAATTGATGACAACAATGCAACAAGAATCAAAATGCGTACGTCAAAATGCCAGCCTTAAAATCGCCATTTTCAATTTTTAACTCGGGAACGAATTAAGATATCGGGGAATTCTTTACAGATTCTTAATTCCCTTAAAAAAAGGAACTTTTCTCTAATTTAACGTGGGCAACGAAAAATTCATCATTCTGTATATAAAACAATTTATTCATGCAAATATACATCTAGCACCCCACATAACGAGTCTGTAGATCAAATACCAGAAAATAATTATCGTGACATAATGAACAACTTCTAAGATTGCCATTCTCTTTCTAGCCTTAGGAAGCCCATCGTCAGTCTGTTTCAAAATATTTCTTCTAGATCCTAGACTCCCATTCATCATGAGTGTCTCAATATCAACTTTGTCGCCATCAAAGTCGAACAATTTCCTATCTTCTTCGTTCATTTTCTTCCTCAGTTCATCCACATTGTCAGTTTCAAACTCGAATTTATTTACAACGAAGTAGAAGAGCTGTAGAAGTAAATCGTTGAGCCTCTTTGCCTTCTTGGCAGCTTCTAGCTTTTTTCCAAAGCAAATTGCGACCGCGTCCACTATATGCGGAATGACTATGTAAAACCAGAACGTGCAAAATTTGTAGAAAAATTTGTTCATGGTGAAGATGGTGTCCGGAAACCAAAGAGTATTGTCTAGAGGAAAGGTCCTGCGGATGATCCACATCTGCTTTCTGATGACACCTAAGACGTAATTGAAAGAAAATCCTGATTAAACAGCTTACCGATCGTCACCGGGTCGGTTTTCATTCCAACGTTGTTATAAATTTTCAGCTCTCCATTATCTCTGCAAAAAAAAAATTAAAACTTGCCGGTAATAATTGTGAAATACCTTTCTCTGTTGGTATCCCATCCGACTGCTAGGATATTATTTACGACAAAGTCGCAAGGGACCCCCCAAATCACTTGTTGTTCCGATGCATAAAGAACTCTGACGACTCCTAAGCCAATTGCCACTAGAAGGCCTCCCATTCCATAAAGATTGTCAACGTATCCTGGTGAAGGTTCCTTTACAGAAACGGTGACTAAAAAAACTACGGTCAAATGTGACTTTTGGAAAGAAATTTACTTATGGCAGGTCTGACAATAGCTGCATTTAAATCTTTGGCTTCTCTTCTGACCAAATCTTCTGCGACTGCTTTGGAGAAAACGTAGGTGTTTGGCCATTTCCCCAACACACTAAAGAAAAAGGTTTTGAATTATTTACAGCTCAAAGTCGTACCTGGGGGTAGCCTTGGCCAAGACTTCATCATCCAGTATCTCCACAAGATGCAGCAAATCTTCAGCCTTCATAGGAGCATCATAAAACCTTTCCTCTATGTATCCTCTAGGACAATTCGAGAAAGCTGTTGAAACATAAATGAACAACCCCAAGTTCGTCATTTTCTTCGCCAATACGACGGAATCCCTCACAGACCTCACATTATTGTGAGCTGCACTTCGAAGGCTCTGCTCAAACTTTACATTAGCTGCTGCGTGAATAAAAATCGTGACTTCTGCACTTAGAAGAATTTGATCTTCGCCACTTAAACCCAAATCGACTTTCTCGCAGTCTCCTTTAACCAAACCAATTTTTTCCCTAAAATTCGGTTTTTGACTGCGTACGTTATCGAAGCACTAGCAAAACTTTCTTGTAAACTAATTATTTTCTCTGTTGAAGTACTTACGCTTCCGCTTAGAAGAGATTGCAGACGGTCCTCAGCATTAACGTTCTTCTTCGCGCGCAACAAAACGTAGATCTTTTTCACGTTGCTTACCCTTAGCAGTTTTTCTATCAAAAGTTTTCCTACAGTTCCAGTGGCCCCTGTTAGAAAAATCGTTTGGTCCTTATAAAATTGCGCAATTTCACTCATGTTGTTTGGGCGCTTTTACTCTCTGAAATGCGGGAAAATTGTACTTTTGTTCTGGTAAAATTACTGGAAAAAGCAAATACAAAGACAAAGGTTAGAAATTTACATTATTTTATTGTTTCATAGTTTACTTACCCCGTATTTTTTTTGAAAATTTCTCGTATAGCAGTAAAATCTAAAAGGAAGTTATTAAAGCTGGAGGTTATGTCCTGAGTGAAGGTTGTTACTTGTAATTCACTATACTGAAAAAAAAGCATAATATCTACTTGAATTGTTAATTTTCGTCAAGTCAGAACGTAAATAATTAATAATTCAGCGTCATGGAACCGATGTCGGGAAATCGCTTTGTCATTCTTAGAGCACCTGTTTGTTTAAGGTGAAATGATTTGTGAAGATCTTCCATATAAAGAGTGACCAAAAACTTTTCCGATCTAGAAGCCCCGGACGTGTCGAGACGTAGGGCGTAGACTGCTGAAATTATATGATAACGTCACTTTCAGATTTCGCTTTTTCAGCGACTAATACTCTTACAACTCCTAACCCAATTGCTGTCATAAGACCTACAACTCCGTTAGGATTGTCGGTGAATCCAAGTCTAGGTTTCTTTATCGCAGGGATAACTACAAGAAATAATATTGGAAGTGTCTTTTTTTTTCTGTTGCAATAATGATTAATTCTTTGCCCTGTTTTCTGATAAGTATTCAGCTATATATTTGGAATAGTTGTAGCTATTCGGCCAATCTTGACGTAATATAGGAAAAAATTTGCAAAAACTCAAAAGAAAAGAGTAATTGATTTAAAACATCGTCATCTAACAGCTCCACAAGTTGAAGAACGTCCTCAGCTTTCATAAATCTTCAATATATCATATACAGGGTGAGTCAACAAGGTGACGGCGGTCCATAACTTCTGAACCCTTCCAGATAGGAAATCAATTCAAACGCCATTATGTACAACACCGCCAATTCTACATCCTAAAAATACTTTCAACTATACAGGCTGTCCCAAAACACTTGCAATGCATGGCAACTTCATTTTTTTAAATGGAACACCACCATTTTGATGACATATTCTGGATCACCTATAGCATAGCTTTACATCGACATAAGACATTCCATGTTTTAAGGCTCTGTTCTAAAGTAATTAATTCTTTTTGAAAAATTTCGACCATTGCGGGTGCTTCTTAAAAAAAATCCTGAGAATTCAATTTTGTATCTAGAGAGCTGAGATTCGGTACGAACATGAAGGAAGGTCCATTCTATCTATCTAACATGATAACTATCATTATCACTATACAGGGTGTCAAAAATTCTGTGTCAAGTTTGGAAAATTTCAAATATGCAAAACTCCATTTTTTCAAATGGCACCCCCTGCTATTATTGTGCCATGGGGTTGGGATGTTGAATTACTTTATTTTTTATTAAGTATGTCCTATACCTAAAGTCAATACTTCAAAAGATATTCTTTGTCTTAATTATTTTATTGAAGATTATTACGATCTCAATTAAAGAATGCCATGGATTGTATGACAGTTACGATTAACCTTGTTTATTTACATAGTTACCAGACAGTTTGTCACATTTATTGACATACACAACCAGAAAGAATTCATTGACATGGTTTATTGCTTATGGTTGAAATTCATTGTGTATGTCAATAAATGTGACAAACTGTCTGGTAACTATGTAAATAAACAATGTTAATCATAACTGTCATACAGTCCATGGCATGCTTTAATTGAGATCGTAATAATCTTCAATAAAATAAATAAGACAAAGAATATCTTTTGAAGTATTGACTTTAGGTATAGGACATACTTAATAAAAAATAAAGTACTTCAACAGCCGAACCCCATGGCACAATAATAGCAGGGGGTGCCATTTGAAAAAATGGAGTTTTGCATATTTGAAATTTTCCAAACTTGACACAGAATTTTTAACACCCTGTATAGTGATCATGATAGTTATCATGTCAGATAGCTTGAATAGACCTTCCTTTATACTCGTACCGAACCTCAGCTTTCTAGATACAAAATTGAGTTCTCAGGAATTTTTTTAAGAAGCACCCGCAATAGTCGAAATTTTTCAAAAAGAATTAATTACTTGAGAACAGAGCCTTAAACCATCGAATGTCTTATGTCGATGTAAAGCTATGTTATAGGTGATCCAGAATATGGCATCAAAATGGTGGTGTTCCATTTAAAAAAATCAAGTTGCCATGCGTTGCAAGTGTTTTGGGACAGCCTGTATAGTTGAAAGTATTTTTAGGAAGTAGAATTGGCGGTGTTGTACATAATGGCGTTTGAATTGATTCCCTATCTGGAAGGGTTCGGAAGTTATGGACCGCCGTCGCCTTGTTGACTCACCCTGTATACTCTAGTACAGTGCGAGAAAGCTGTAGTCCAGTCAAATTATGGTTTGCCAGCAAACATGTCTGCCTTCTTCAAAAAACTTTTTTCAGTTTTTGCCAAATAGCGACCAAACCCAATTCCACTTTTTCGCAATCTCCTCTAACGACCGCGATTTTTTCTTTAAAATTCGGTTCACGTAATTTATTGAAGCACTAAAATTTATTGCAATTACCATTTTTTTATTATTAAATACTCTACTTACAATGCTGTCAAAGCTGCCTCTTCCGAGGCTTCTTCTTGGTGCGCACCAAAACTTAGATTTTTTTTTCTTTACGTCGCAACAGACGCGCAGCAGCTTTTCTATCAACAATTTGCTCACTGCACCCGCTTCGCCTGTTAGGAAAATCGTTTGGTTTGCGTAGAATTTTGCAATTTCGCTCATCGTGGTCTGATTGAGATTGCTTGTTTTGGCGGTAATGAGATCTGCATAAATCCACAAATCCAAGGTGAACATGCATTTTAACCGACCTCGGGCGAGTAATCAGACGTCTGCAATTAAAATTTTGCCTTAACCAATAAGTAAATCGAAATTGCAACATTTTTGTCACCAACCGGATATCTTACTGACAGGTATTCTTACTTTTAAGTCTATCAATCATCAAATTATGATTAGTGTTGGGAAATGTGAATGAAAATAGAAGCTAGGTACAGAATGAAAATCTGTTTTGTGTTTACAATAGTGATAAAAATTTTTGAAGAATTTCAATAATCTTGGATAAATATATTTCAATAATCGTGGATAAAATGTCGTATTTAACTCGCATATTATGGGCCATTATTCACTTGGTTGTTTAGAGATTTTAACGAAACAATTCGGAAAGAGTAAAGACTAGTCTTTTCTTAACAAAAGTGGTTAATTTTAAGTTAGCTTATATAATTTATTAATTTTACACTTGGATTAATTTTCGACATTACAGAAAATCTTCAATTATTTTTAATATATTCGTCATTATAACAATAATTGTAATTAATATAGTTTAAACAAAATAAAAGCATTATGCAAGTATTTATTGTTTTCAGTGTTCCATAATATCGTGCGATCAAAAATTTTGATGTAAAGCACTCGAGCGGGGGCCGTACCGCGAAGAAAGTTGAAAATATGTAAAAATTCCTCTGTGGCAAATTAATCCAAGTTTAAAATTATGAACTGACATTTTTTAAATTTCTAATTACAGATTTTGATATCTGCATTAAAACATACGTCATTCCAGGCAGGGCCAACGCTAATTAGAAATTTTAAAAATGTCACGTTATAAGGTAACTTAAAAAAATTGCCATTACTAAGAGAAGACTGAGCTTTCCGAATCTTTTACACTACACGAAAACCAAAATGTTTTTTTCCATTTTAAACAACATGTTTGTGGGTTTTTGAGGTACGGGTTTAACAATAAGCTGTCTCAGTTCAATTGAATAATATTATTCAATCGAACTGAGACTGTAAACAGCTTATTTTTTAGGCTATTGAAAGCAGTTCAGGGGGTGAGACAAACAAACTTTTAATTTTGCCTAAATGAGGACCACCCTATTATACATACCTACTACATATGTAGGTCTAGAATGTCAATTGAAGTAACGTTAACCAACACGTCTGTGCGTTATCCAATCAAAATGGTCTACTAAAAGTTTTAAAATAGCTAATTTGATTGGTTAACTATCAGATCTGTTGGTTAACCTTCGATTGATATTCTGGCCAATAGTTTAATTCTGTTCCTTTAATTAACGTGGTTTTGCCTATCGCAACGTTAGAGAAGCATTTGGATCTGCTGGAATTGGACAATTTTCCTAGTCACCGCGTCCATTTCGATTAAATTTAAATGATTTTAATATTTCCACCGTCTCCGCATATTAATTAACCTTCTAATAAACGTCTTGACGGTAATGAAAAGAAATTCTAATTAGGAAAATAAGAGTCGACGGTGGTAAACTACGGGATTTATGATTTTTATTCGCACCGTTCGTCGGAAATGGTAATGCGACATGTTTTTACGTCAGACGTAATGGATAAGTTGGATGAAGTGTCGCGAAAACTTCTCCCAGATATTACGTCCGATAATGTTGGGGGTACGGAGGCGTAGAGGGGCCACAACAAACTTTTCAAAATTTTCAGAAAAAAAAAATTTTGTTGCAATAGCAAATTGTCACTTGCAAGTCACAATAATTGTCAGTTGTATGTGACAGTTGGCACTTAATAATAATAATAATAATAAAGGTCTTTATTATAATAAACATTACAAGAGGCGAAGTCTAGCTTTTCGCTATTCAACTTAACCTTAACTAAATTACATTTCTTTAACATTATAGTATTAGAATAACAATTTAAATTATTAATAAACTTTTCAAATACCTATTAGAAGTTTATAAAACGTTACACATGGTTACACTGATCGCTGAAAAGTATTTCTTTTAATTTATTACGAAAACTGTGTACAGGGCCATCAGAAGTGAAAATTGAAAAGTGCGAATTAAATAATTTTATGACACCGTAGGTGAATGATCTTTGAAACACACTCGTTCGAAATCTGGGCATAGATAATTGCAATAAATTTCTGAGACCCAATCTGGCCCCATGAGTACTGCGCCTTGTTCGAAACTTATATCTCAAGTAGCCAGGTGTACACGTTGCGAACAGCCTATACACAAAAACGCCCAAATGCAGTTTGAAGGTGTTCTCTATTCTTAGCCAACCTAACTCGTTAATCCTTTGAGAGACATGGTCATACTTGCGCATGCCATAAACAAATCTGCAACAATTGTTTTGAATTTTTTGTATTCGATATCTATCAGTACTGTCTAGGCAGGGATAATATGCTATAAGTCCATGATTAATAAACGATAAGACCAAGCTTTCACACAATTTTTTTCTAAGTTTGAAATTCAATATTGAATAATTAGAATAAAGTAACCGCAATGCCACATAACTTTTCTTGATTATCTGAGATACATGATTTTTCATCCTAAGATTTTCATCTAACACCAATCCTAAATGCTTAACATGATCAAGAATGTCCAGCTGACTATTACCAATTTTGATTTGAATCTGCTTCCTTAAGTTGCCTCTATTAATACTTCTTGTAACTACCATAGCAGAGCATTTTTGAACGTTCAATTTTAAGTTTATAGCATCGGAACAGTCTACGATAGTTTTGAGATCATCATTTATTATAGAGCAAGCCTCGCCAACAAAATCAGGTGCAAAATTAAACGAAATCTGCAAATCATCCGCAAATGCTGAAACACTGACAGACTTTGTTGATGCAAGCAGATCCGCAGTGTAAATTATAAATAGAATGGGCCCCAGCACGGAACCCTGCGGGACTCCAGACGTTACCAAAGAGGCACTAGACATATCTTCACCAATTGTAACTCGCTGATATCGTGAACTCAGATATGATTCAAAAAATTGTAAAGCAATGGGACTACACCCATAGAAGGACAATTTGGCACAAAGGAGTTCGTGGTCCAGGGTGTCAAAAGCCTTAGAAAAGTCCAAGAACGCCAACAGACAGGATCGACCCGAGTCAAGAGCACGAAAGCATTCGTCAAGTGTATGAGTTAGAGTAGTAACCGTACTGTATCCGGTCCGAAAACCAGACTGATTTTCTGGTAGAATGTGCTGGCTTTCCAGGTAATGAAATAATTGTTTATGAACAATCTTCTCCAAGACTTTGGACAGGGCCGGTAGGATGCTGATCGGTCTAAGATCAGATATTGCGTTAGCGTCTTTTTTTTTGGGCAGAGGTCGGATCAATGCAATTTTCCAGCAATCTGGGTAGTAACCACTTTCTAAGCAACAATTAACAACATGCGTAAAATACTTCCCGATCACTGGACAGCACAGTTTCAACATTTTAGCCGAAATACCATCACAACCCATAGCGTTGGATTTCAAATTATAAATCACCTCACAAACATTCTCGACTGTTGGCAGCGAAAAATTTAGTTCACTACCTTCATTGAATTTCTTTGCCTGCAGTTCCCTAACCGCATCTGGGCAGCTATTAGGCGGGGAGAACACTGACAAAAAATATCTGTTTACATCATCAGGACTGAAGTGAACATCCGACGATGACGAACTATCTAACTTTACATTTAATTGCCCAAGGACAGTCCATAAAGTTTTGCTATTAGGTTTTTGGTGCAAATAATTTACATAGGCCTTCTTCTCCCTCCTGATAGCCGCTACTGTTTGGTTCCTAAGCTGCTTATAAAATAACCAATCTGTATCACTTTTGGTCCGTTTATATTTAGTTAATGCTTTGTTTTTTTGTTTCATCATCTCCTGGATCTGAGATGTTAACCAAGGAGCATACCGCTTTGTGACGCGTGCAGTACATAAAGGAGCATGCAGCTGAAATGTATTAGTAATATTAGTAATCAGAAAATTTATTTTGTCATTAATATCTAGGAGTGAGAGCATTTGGTCCCATTGAATCTTGCTTAAGTCATCAGAAAATTTTTTCTGATCAAAGAGTCTATAATCCCGATATGTAACTACCCTTGGAGGCAGCGTGCTTTTGCAACAGTCTAGAATGCAATATACTAGCTGGTGATCGGAAATAAGGTCTGCATTCATTACTCCGGACTCGATAGACAATTCTGAACTATTTATAAAAATTACGTCGATAAGCGTGTCAGTGGTTTGAGTCGTTCTAGTTGGCTCTGAAATTAGTTGAACAAAACCGTAGGCATGAAAACATTCCTCTAGCTTATTGGTATAGTTCTGATCCACATTTAAATCACCCCTTGTAACTGACAATTGTCACTTGTAATTGACAATTGTCACTTGTAACCGACAATTAATAATAATAATAATAATAGAAATTTATTTGACCATTAAAGGTACAAAAAGGGTGGGAAATCAGTATATACTGTTTTTCATTCCTGCCCTAAAAGAACATGTAACAATAAGAATACAAAAATGCTTAAAAGTTAAAACCAATAATAATCACAACTTTTCTGCTTTTCAAAACAGATCAATTTCAGTGCGGTTCCTTAAACTATACAATGATGAGGATTCATGAATCAATTTGTAATACTTATTTAGAAGTTTAGCGCCAATATATATAAAACAATGCTCGAACTTTGATGTGTTATGGAATGGTATATCGAACAATTGTCACTTGTAACTTACAACTGTCACATGTAGCTGACGATAAGTCATTAATTGAAACAGATCAATGGCGTATGCCGGAGGGGGTTAGAGGGGTTACAACTTCTGTGATTCCAGAAATTTTAGTTTTTTACAATTTTTAGAAAATAACGAAAATATACGGATTTATGCTCTTTTAGTACTTTTAGTATTAGTACTTTTAGTACTTTTTGAGTTTTTGTACCCGTTATTCTTTTGAGACCCCCCCATTTTCATGACTAATTTATGAGCACGTCACTGAAGCAGTTCGAAGCGCTTGCCAGTTACAAATGACACATTGTCAGTTACAAGTGACAAGTGTCGGTTACAAGTGACAATTGTCAGTTGCAAGTGACAATAATTGTCGGTTGCAAGTGACAATTGTCGGTGGCAAGTGACAATTCTCAGTTACAAGTGACAATTGTCAGTTGCAAGTGACGATTGTCGGTTGCAAGTATAATTGTCAGTTACAAGTGACAATTTGCTGATGCAACAAATTTTTAACCTCCCCACTTCACTTCAACATTTAAAAAAAAGGGAGCGGAGGTTACTGCAATCACTAAAATTTTCGAATTCGAGATAAGACCGGATCTATACGTTTTGAGGTCTCAGGAACCCAAAAAAGTGGTTTTTAAAATGTGTCTGTATGTATGTACGTTCGTACGTTCGTAAACACGCCACAGCCCAAACTACTCGACCGATTTGGCTGAAATTTGGTACGTGTGCATGTGATAACCCAACTTAGATCTGAAAAGCTTTTGGAGCCAATCGTGCAACCAGAAGTGCCATTTTGGCACATCAACTTTTAAATTTTAAATGTAAACCCCCATTTTTCACGTCATCATAAGAAAGACCTTCAAATTCTGCGTCTAAAAATGTATTCATTCTTAGTGCCCTTTTGACTAAAAATTAAAAAAAAATTGATTATTTTCGGACTTTAAAATCGCGGTACAGCCCAAGCCCCGCAACCGATTGGTCTGAAATTTTGCACATGGAGATTGTATTACACGTCGAAGAGTTGAACAAATTTTGGATTCAATCGGCCCACGGAAAGTGCCGTTTTGGCACACCAATTTCGAAACTTAAAATTATTCTCTCATTCACCCATCAAAAACAACTTTTTGAAAGATTTATTGTTATCATCAGAAAGGTCTTCAAATTCTGGTTTTAAATGGGATAAAATTTATTCGCATTTAGTACCCTTTGGGTAGAAAAATCGAAATTTTGTAATAACACTGAAACCACACGTTATAGCCCCAAACTACTGGAGCGATTTGTCCGAAATTTGGTACATGGAGGTTAGGTAACCCATTGAAGAGCTGAAAGACTTTTGGGAGCAATTGGTCCACGGGAAGTGTCATTTAGGCATATCAACTTTAAAATCTTAAACACAAGTCACGGAAATCAAAGACCCATGCGTTGGGGAGGTTCCAGCCGCTTCTCTGCTGCCTTTTTTTTCAGAAAATTTTAAAAACCTTGTTGTGACCCCTCTACGCCTTCGTATGGGAGAGCTCACGTTGATTTTTTTTGCAGGTCACACAGCTTGGATGAACGTCTTTTGTTGTACAGCGACGTCGTACAGGTGAGGCAGGTAAAGTTTCACCCGGCAAGTACTAAAAACAACCACGTTCTGGTCTTAACTTGCGATAATGCTATGAGGCTATACCGCGTGGAGGATGAGGGGGCGATCAATTTGGGGGTGTACCAGATAGGGGAGACCCCGAGAGGGGTGTTTCCAGGCACCAAAACCTCGTACTTGGCTGCCTTTGGGGAGGTTGCTGTTGATTTTGATTTTGGACAACCGCAATTAAACCCGAACTCGACTTTGGAGAAAAAATCGAGCCTTAAGTGGCCGGCTTACGTTTTAAGAGGCGATGGAAATGTCTACAGTGTTGACATACCTTTAGATACAGACTCAAAAGCCACAGTTAGAGGTCCCTTACTCAGTAACACTCTAGATGACCCAGCCCAAGAGGCGTGTTCCATAATCTGCCTGAACACTACCCCCGAAGTGTTCTGCATTTCTAATTCAAACGGGACCATCTATCATTCGCTACTCCTACCTCAATCAAAAGACGAGTACGTCAGAATCAAGGAAAGCAATCCAAGAGCATCAACAAAAGAACTCGTCTGCTTCGAAAGTATTGAACTAGAGTTGGGGTTGTCGACGTCCGACGAAGATTATTCCTACACTTGTCCGGTTTTTCTTCACAAAGACGAATCGAGGAGCGGTCGATATTACGCAACGCACTCTGCGGGGATCCATTCGGTCACCATCTCATGTCTGAAGGGGTTGCAGGGATTCATCAGTAACAGTAAGTGCAATTTCTCTACCCTTAATTCCAAACAGTCAAAAGGAATATTTCTGTTAACAATCCAACTAAAAACTCGTACAACACAAATAATGTAACATTTCGCTAAAAAACCTGAACTTACTAAACATAATTTATTTTTGTGATCTATCACCTTTTGAAATGCCAAGCCATCGAATAACATGTTTTTAAAATTACAATATGATAATTGATAACATAACAAACATCAAATGGTACTCTATTTGGCCTAAAGAAAATCGACGATTTTGACTTGCAGTTCAACCAATCCGACCTCAAAGACCACGACAATCAAAAGATGTCTTATCAATCGTTTAAAAAATGTGGAAATTTTTGGGATAAATTTTCCAACTCCTCCTCCTCGCTTGAAAATTTTTTGAATGTTTACTAGTCCTTTTTGATTTCGGGCTACTGTGTCCCTCCAATCTCCTGCCAATTTTTTTATTCAACTATTAAAAGGGTTTTTAAAAATTGAATGCAGAAATCAAATTAATTCTTGTCTCGATTAACAGGAGCTTGACATTTCCCTCCAAATTGAGCACTTTCGTTAATTAGATATTTTCACGAGGACCTACGATTTGTAACCTCCTAAAGTAGTAGTGCGTTATAGATTATTTGTTCCAACACATGCGAAAACCATACAGGGCCAGTTATATCAGTATTTCTGCGATAAGTGTTTGAAAAATATAATTAAACGTTGAAGTTTGTACGTAATTTTCAAGTAGAATTTCAAAGTAATCAAAGAACTGTCTCCAGCTCAACGGCCGCCCTATGCAAATTGCAAAATGCCACCCCCTCCCACTAATTTTGCTGAAAAAAGCGTAACGGACAAATTTTTTTTCCTTCAAGCGTCAAAAAAACTATACTTCAATGACATTTATCTTCTTAACAGTTGATGTGAATCAAAGGAAGCCTATTTTAGAACGTCTATATTTTTGAGCAATGACAGTCAACTTCTTCGCAAAAATGTGATGACATGGACAATTTGTAAGGTATGAATAATTTGTATAATCAGCCTGCAGAACAATTGAATTCAATGGTAATAGAACGACGCATATTGTTATCATGTGACTCAAGTTTTTAATTGTTTTTTTCAAAAAAGCCCAGGTTGGCTACATTTTTGAAGTGTCATTTTTGTGAGCGTCTATCTATGAATAGCATCAACTGTTTCAACCCCTAAAAACTCCAACCCCCGTTTGTGTTTTCAATTTCACCACACTAGGAATCAAATTCGTTGAAAAATTGCGGCGATTTAGAGGTTCATGTTTTTAACCCCTCATGATTTCGATTACACAAGGTAGTTTCACAGTCTCGTTCCACAAAATTTTACTTACTGTGAAACTACCTTGTGTAATCAAACATCAGTTCCTCTTTGAAAAATGGACCAAGCTTTTATTCCTAGGGGGGCTACATAATTTCTTGCGTAATTATTTACTTCCTTATCCGCTTGAAAGGCATTAGGGGTAGTAGTTGGTTTTACGTTATACAGGGTGTCTCAAAACTCGCGCACTTCGGGCGCGAGGCGTTGTGGAGGATCATGAAAGAAGCATAAAAGTGATAGTAATTTTTTTTGGAGGCACCACCGCAGAGATATAATGTTCCAAAGACAAAGAAATCTGGCAACATGTTGCATCTTTTACGTTGATATTTACTTATATCAAAAACCAAGGCAACAAACAATATTCGAAATAGCATTAAGCTAGGTTGCCATATGGTTTTTGCCCAACTTGCATAAAATTGAACAATGAATAACTCCAATAATTCGAAAAATTACCCGAATTGTCTGAGGATTATACCTTTGTAATGGGGGCTCAAATAAGCTTATTTTTCCCTTAGGCTACTCTACAGCGCTTCAGGCCCGAAGTGCACGAGTTTTGAGACACCCTGTTGGAATTCTTTTACGCAAATCATAATCCTTAAAATGTCCACCTAAATAAACCCTTAGGGCCGATTTCATAACAAAAGTTAAAGATTCTTTAAACTTAATGTCAACTTTAAACTTTAAGGGTCATTTTGACCAATCCGGAGCAGCCCTTTTGAAATGTTGATAGGCAAATATTTAAAGGACACTTTAATTTTAATTTTGAGATCGGCCCTTAGGGACAGAAGTAAAAATCAAAGGCCCCAGACCCCAGTTTATCAAAAACATTTTTTTCCCGACTCATTTTTCGTTGTTTCTCCTTGTTTGAGTGGATTTGGAAGAGTTTTTTAATCTTTTCTGCTCTTGTCTCTGTCTCGATAGAATTATTTCCCTTAAAGAATTTGGCCGTCCCAAAAAACCCGACCGCATAGGTAGAACGACCTGAATCCGTTGCGGCGTGAAAAATGTTTAAGATTAGCAGGTTTTTATTCATTAAATCCTTAATAACGGCAGCCTATTTGAATCAATCTTATTTCTTTCGTAGGTGAACGCAACCTGGAGGATGTTTTCGTCAACGACAGCAAAGCAGAGTATTTAATTTGCACGAAAACTTCAACCTCCGAGAAAAACAATCCAGTCGTAGGTTTTGCGCTGTACTACGAACCGACCTCTCTGATCGTCCTCCTTGGCGACGGAAATCTAGTCACCCTCGCCATTCTAACCACCGAAATCCTCCCAAAAATCGAAACTTTGCAAATAGGGGAGAAGGCAGACGCGATCTCTCCCCTAAAAAAAATGCTGCGCGAACCTTTCGACATTTACATCGAAAAAATCCTGAAGAGGAGTTCAAATCAGCCGATTCTGAAGCTTCCCGAAGGCCAACGCCCCCAGAGGGAATGCAACGAGCTGTTGCAAAGGGCCTCGCAAGCCTTCAGGGAATATTTCGAAAACCACACAAGGGCCAGAGAAGAACTGCAAAAGAGGATCAAAGCGCTAAACATGATGAAAGAGTTCCAGGTTAAAGAGCTGGACAAGATGAACGACGAGAAACAAGAGCTGCAAGGGAAGGCCGAGAATCTCGCCGAGAAATACGAGGATATTAAAGACCGGCAGGACGTGATAATGAAGAGGTGCGAGAAGTTGCTGATTTTGGTGTCGCAGAAGAAGGCGGAGCCTTCGGAGGCCGAAAAGGGGTTTTTAGAAGCGTTGGGGAAGTACAAGGAGAAGGTGGAGGCTTATAAGTTATCGATCGACAAGTTGAGGCATAAAATGAACTACCAAAAGGTGCATATGAAGAATTGGAAGGAGCAGGAGGAGAAGAAAGTGTCTTCGTTGAGTGATGCGCAAGCGCAGAGAATTAAAGTGAACCTCAGGGAAATGTAAGTAGATTTTCAATACGGGAAATCCTCGCTCTTCGAGCTTGGATTTCAAGCGACGATAATCTGTTACGATAATCGTAGCATGTTACTAACTAGCTAAAACTTACCGTTTTCTATTGATTTTCTCCTGAATTTGTGGTTTTATTGAATGCAAAGTTACTTTTATCGAACTGGGTGAGTCCTAACAGTTTGAAATTGGCATTAGTCGATTCTCCTTCAAAATTGAGGAAGTGAGATGGGTCACACTTTGGGTCGTAAACAACTTAAAAAAAATGTATACTTGCCAGTAAATTTCGCGTTTCAAGGTTTTCTTTGGAAAAATTTGTAGTAATTGGTGTTCTTGGAGACACAGATAAATACGAACACGATTTTAATTAAAACTTACCGTTTTCTAGTGTTTTTATTGAATTTTAAGTCTGCAAAATTACTTTCCTCGAACTGGATGAGTCCTAACAGTTTGAAATTGACATCAATCGATTCTCCTTCAAATTTGAGGAAGTGAGATAGGTCACACTTTGGGTCGCAAACAACTGTAAAAAAATTTATACTAGCCAGTAAATTTCGCGTTTCAAGGTTTTCTTTGGAAAAATTTGTAGCAATTGGTGTTTTAGAGCCACTGATAAACACGAACACGATTTTAGTTAAAACTTACCTTTTTCTAGTGATTTTAAGTCAAGCAAAGTTACTTTCCTTCAACTGGGCGAGTCCTAGAGGCTTCAAATTGGCATCAATCGATTCTACTTCAAATTTGAGGAAGTGAGATAAGTCACACTTTGGGTGACAAACAACTTAAAAAAAATTTATACTTGCCAGTAAATTTCGCGTTTTAAGGTTTTTTTTGGAAAATTTTGTAGCAATTGGTGTTATTGGAGCCACTGATAAATACGAACACGATTTTAGTTAAAACTTACATTTTTCTAGTGATTTTATTGAATTTTAAGTCAAGCAAAGTTACTTTCCTTCAACTGGGCGAGTCCTAAGAGCTTCAAATTGGCATCAATCGATTCTACTTCAAATTTGAGGAAGTGAGATAAGTCACACTTTGGGTGGCAAATAACTTAAAAAAAATTTATACTTGCCAGTAAATTTCGCGTTTTAAGGTTTTCTTTGGAAAAATTTGTAGCAATTGGTGTTCTTGGAGCCACTGATAAATACGAACACGATTTTAGTTAAAACTTACCGTTTTCTAGTGGTTTTATTGAATTTTAAGTCGAGCAAAGTTACTTTCCTCGGACTGCGCGATTCTCCTTCAAAGGACCCCGCACACTTTACTAGGCATTTTGGGTTTGGGTTAGATTTCCCTGGATTTTTTATATTTTGTAGCATAATTTGTCCTAAACATTTTGGTCTTTATAAAAATTTCGCAGGCCCTCTAGTTTAGAAGATATACCGGGTGATTCCCCAGAGCAGGTGATTTAAAATAACGAAAACTATAAATCATTTGATATCCCTTTTGCCTCAAGTGGTCTGGGGGCCTTATAGTTGAAAAGTGGGTTAAACAGTATTTCAAAAATCTCTAACCGTTCTTGCTATTTTTGCAAAAAATTATATCTTGCTTTTAACACCTCCTAAGGAGGGATTAATTTGGGTTGATTTTTTTAAATTTTCTCTCATTCAGAAGCCGCTCTTATGGAGCCGACTTGGGCAGTCTAAATAATACTCGGCCATTTAAATCACCTGCTCTGGGGAATCACCCGGGTATATCTACTAAACTAGAGGGCCTGCGAAATTTTTATAAAAACCAAAATGTTTAGGACAAATTATGCTACAAAATATAAAAAATCCAGGGAAATCTAACCCAAAGCCAAAATGCCTAGTACAGTGTGCGGGGTCCTTTAAAGCAGTAAGATAGGTCACACTTTGGGTCATTAACAACTTAAAAGAAACACTTTTTTATGTATACTTGCTAGTAAATTTCGGTTTTAACCATAACTATATTCCAAAGATCACTACAGCACTTCCTAGTTGCTTATTGCTTCCAAGATTATCGCAACTCGGCTACACTACATTTACTTGTACATATCTATTATAACTTGATCTCTGTATTTATTATTTCCAGGGGCGACCGAATAACAACCATGGTCAAGGAAGTGAACGAGTTCAAACAACGACTCAACTTAAAATAATTATTCCTAATTTTAAACAACTGAAAAAATTTTGTTAAATAAATACATTAAAAAATTACCTAAACTATTTCTTAAAGTTCCCTGCATGTTTGCATAGCCTACTAATTAAACCTGACATCTGCACTAATGTACACAACCCATCAACTATTCTCTGATGAGTCATAGCAATTTCTTTTATGAAATTCAACTTCAATCCCTCGTCCATATCCATATTTTTGCAAACTCTGAATATGTTTTTAATAATATCCTCGGCTGCATATCCCAAACTCCAGAGATGCTCAATGACCTAAAAATTGGGGTTATTAGTTATAACTCCCACCTAAATCTTTCAGCATTACCTTATAAGCTTTGCGGAGATCATTGTTGATGCAAGAATTCAACATATCTTTAATCAACATCGGGTGGGGTTCATCACAAACTTTGAAAACATTTGCCGAGTTAACAATACCAAATCCATTATGACTTGATTGCAAATTATTCAGAGCTTGTCTCATGTCACCCTGAGCAGTAAAAACAATCGCCTCCAACCCATCCTGAGTATACTCGACATTTTCTTTTTGGCAAACCTGAATAATTCTCGCTAAAACCTGAGCATCTGTCAAGCGAGAATACCGAAGAATTGCACACCGAGACTGAATAGGCTCGATAACTTTCTCGCTGTAATTACAAGCCAACGCAAACCTCGTAGTGTTGCTGTAAATCTCCATTGTACGTCTCAAAGCCTGTTGGGCACCCTCGGTCATACTGTCGACTTCATCTAAAATTATTATCTTGTGCCTGCCTGGAGGTAGAGTCACTTTTTGTTGGGCAAACATTTTGATTTTGTTACGAACGACATCAATGCCCCTATCATTCGAAGCGTTTAATTCTAATACTGCCTCTTTGAAAGCTGGGCCCAGCAGTATTCGTGCAAGGCAGAGGATCGTGGTGGTTTTACCCACCCCCGGAGGGCCCTAAAATACGATTTATAAATTACATTTACAAGAAGGAACTTACAGAAATTATTAGATTGGGTAGGTTTCCTTGTTTTGCAATAACGGAGAGTCGAGTGGTTGTGTCCTCATTACCCACGATCTCTTGAAAGGTTTGTGGTCGATACTTTTCAATCCTAGGCATGGAAATTAGAGGTTGGGTTTCTCGAGGTAACTTACCATGGAAGATTAGATTTCTTTGCAATTTGGGGTTCTTTTGAGGGCCCTGGTTGGGGGGTTTCGTCCACTTCCATGGTTTTCATTCTCATTGCCTTGCTTTTATCGTTTCCCTCCAAGCCAAGCTGTTTTTATAGGTTAGAACAAACTTTCAACTTTCTGACATTTCGGGTTGACGTTTTGGTTTGGTATATTGGTATTCGGTAGCATAACCAATGACGTCGTAATAGGGACTTGTGTGAAGTTAGCGCCCGACGCTGGCGCCCAAAAGTAGCGGTCTCGCCCCACCACCAAACCTGTCTCACACCGTAGAAATACAGAGGTTAGAAGTGCGTGTATTGCTGGTTGCATCGACTAGAGGCTGCCCTGTATTAACTTTTTAGTACGAAATATCATAGTTTATCCATCAATCCATCACCGCATTACATTTAACATTTCCCCAAAAATCAAAATAGTCCTCCCACTCAATATAAGACAAATTCTTACAACCTCTACCGACTACCGTAACTCTGCTAAGACGTTTAAGGGAGTTGGCAGTCAGTGACAGAAATCTTGTCAATGATTTGCTCATTAGATAAGAAAATTTTGCTTTCCGACGATAACCTGAAAAGGCGTTAATTGTTTATTTTCGAAGTCATTCCCATGTCTCAGCGCCACCGTTTTAAACCATCGCGAAGAGAAAAAAATTAGCTTTCGTTTGATGTATGAAACTTGATCGGTCAACCCCCTCTAGGGGGTGAAAAAAATTGAAAACCACTTGAAACGACGTTTATTGTTTATTTTCGAAGTCATTCCCATGCCTTAGCGCCACCTTTTCAAGCCGGTGCGAAGAGAAAAAAATTAGCTTTCGTTTGATGAACGAAACTTGATCGGTCAACCCCCTCTAGGGGGTGAAAAAAATTGAAAATCACCTGAAACGACGTTTATTGTTTATTTTCGAAGTCATTCCCATGCCTTAGCGCCACCATTTTAAGCCAACACGAAGAGAAAAAAATTAGCTTTCGTTTGATGTATGAAACTTGATCGGTCAACCCCCTCTAGGGGGTGAAAAAAATTGAAAACCACCTGAAAAGGCGTTAATTGTTTATTTTCGAAGTCATTCCCATGTCTCAGCGCCACCGTTTTAAACCATCGCGAAGAGAAAAAAATTAGCTTTCGTTTGATGTGTGAAACTTGATCGGTCAATCCCCTCTAGGGGGTGAAAAAAATTGAAAACCACCTGAAACGACGTTTATTGTTTATTTTCGAAGTCATTCCCATGTCTTAGCACCACCATTTTAAGCCAACACGAAGAGAAAAAAATTAGCTTTCGTTTGATGTATGAAACTTGATCGGTCAACCCCCTCTAGGGGGTGAAAAAAATTGAAAACCACCTGAAACGACGTTTAGTGTTTATTTTCGAAGTCATTCCCATGCCTTAGGGCCACCATTTTAAGCCAACACGAAGAGAAAAAAATTAGCTTTCGTTTGATGTATGAAACTTGATCGGTCAACCCCCTCTAGGGGGTGAAAAAAATTGAAAACCACCTGAAACGACGTTTATTGTTTATTTTCGAAGTCATTCCCATGCCTTAGGGCCACCATTTTAAGCCAACACGAAGAGAAAAAAATTTGCTTTCGTTTGATGTATGAAACTTGATCGGTCAACCCCCTCTAGGGGGTGAAAAAAATTGAAAACCACCTTAAACGACGTTTATTGTTTATTTTCGAAGTCATTCCCATGCCTTAGGGCCACCATTTTAAGCCAACACGAAGAGAAAAAAATTAGCTTTCGTTTGATGTATGAAACTTGATCGGTCAACCCCCTCTAGGGGGTGAAAAAAATTGAAAACCACTTGAAACGACGTTTATTATTTATTTTCGAAGTCATTCCCATGCCTTAGCGCCACCTTCTCAAGCCGGTGCGAAGAGAAAAAAATTAGCTTTCGTTTGATGTACGAAACTTGATCGGTCAACCCCCTCTAGGGGGTGAAAAAAATTGAAAACCACCTGAAAAGGCGTTAATTGTTTATTTTCGAAGTCATTCCCATGTCTCAGCGTCACCGTTTTAAACCATCGCGAAGAGAAAAAAATTAGCTTTCGTTTGATGTGTGAAACTTGATCGGTCACCCCTCTAGGGGGTGAAAAAAATTGAAAACCACTTGAAACGACGTTTATTGTTTATTTTCGAAGTCATTCCCATGCCTTAGCGCCACCTTTTCAAGCCGGTGCGAAGAGAAAAAAATTAGCTTTCGTTTGATGAACGAAACTTGATCGGTCAACCCCCTCCAGGGGGTGAAAAAAATTGAAAATCACCTGAAACGACGTTTATTGTTTATTTTCGAAGTCATTCCCATGCCTTAGCGCCACCATTTTAAGCCAACACGAAGAGAAAAAAATTAGCTTTCGTTTGATGTATGAAACTTGATCGGTCAACCCCCTCTAGGGGGTGAAAAAAATTGAAAACCACCTGAAACGACGTTTATTGTTTATTTTCGAAGTCATTCCCATGCCTTAGGGCCACCTTTTCAAGCCGGTGCGAAGAGAAAAAAATTAGCTTTCGTTTGATGTATGAAACTTGATCGGTCAACCCACGCAAGGGTGTGAAAAAAATTAAAAACCACTCTAGTGATTCAAGTGAATGAGCTTATTTTGTCTTCAGATTCCAATTTTGGCATGGTATGCAGGTGTAATTAACGTCGGAGTAACTTTGATCTTGATGAAGCTCTGGCGGCAAACAATTCAACATGGTCCATCGCTTGCAACAATCGCATTGCACCCAATTCGCAGTTTCGTTTTTAAGGAAAGTGCGACCACATATTAAACAGTTATCATGCATATCGTCGGAGTTAGTTAGAATTGTCTGCCTCAAACCCATCCTAAAGTTTTCTGGCTCAAGCCCACAAAACAGATTAAAAGATTCAGAATGGTCAAAAATAATTTCTGAAAAATTAAGAATAAAAATTCCACAATTGTATGAGTCGGTCTGTATGGGATGATCGATTAAAAGGGATTTCCATCCAAATGGGATCAGGTCAAATTTTCGTGTTAAGTAATACAAAAATTTCTTCAAATACTTCTCCGTCTCAGGTAAACTGCTGCCAAAAGGGTTAATATAATAAAACGACTTTGCCGCGAAATTCGCCACTGCCAGGCACCAGTGGTTATTGTCTTGGCATACTGGAATTAGACAGAGGCCAGCAGTTGAAATCGAAGTAAAAGTTTTGTAGTTCTTATTATGGAATACGTTACAACCATCATGGGAAGTAATGAAAGATACTGAAGGGTTTTTTCTCTTCAAAGCGAAAATGTGCAACGAAACGTCAATAATAAAGCTGTTTATCCAAAGATCTCTGGCAGGCTTTGAAGATGAATAAGAGAGTAAATTGAAATCGTTAATGTAAATATTATTAACGGGCAATTTTGCCTTTGAAAACATGGCGACCACAAACTGATACTTGGACTCGACATAATATTCTTCATTTTCAACCAAGCCATTAGGCAGCAATTCCTGAGGACTATTATGCTGTTCATTAATTTTTCCACTGTCTTCTCGTACACTGCTTTCCTCTGGTATTGCTTCCATCACCAATTTTAAGTCTGCTGGAAAAAGAACTCGTTTCAAATGTCGCGCGTGAAAATGCGTACCAGTTGTTTTTTTAGATTTGCGCATCCAATTTTCTTTATGCGAGAGCATCAAACCCGAATCGCTCTCTATTGAGGAAGCAATACTCATCTTATCGTCATCATTAGTCAAGTCTATTGGTTGAGAACATAACTCAGGTTCAGGTAGGGAAGGTTCAATAGTGGATTTCTTAATAAGTTTAGGCACATTGGCAAGATTAGTTTTTCCAATGTTGAATTTTATTTCCCGAAAAACCATTAAGACATACTCCCTGGATTTGCGAACAAATATAGCAGATGGTAACTGAGATGCTTGTTCCAAAATAAGCAATTTTAATATTCCAAAATATCTCTCAACCGGATTATTTGTAATTCTTTTAGAAGGCAAACTGCCTTTATTTGGGATTAACATTGTCCATAAGGGCAAGAACGGAATATACATTTCATACAGACAATCGAAAAAAGCAGGACAACAGTAATGATTTAAAGCTGAAGATTTTAATTGATCGCAGCTTTCCTGATACGAAGTAATTTGTTTATAATCTGCATTGAGATGTTTGTAGAAAGGACTATTGTGTTTTAACTGTTTGTTACTAATTACCTGATCAATAGTCGTAGCATAAGCTGCCTCGCCAGTGGAAAATTTGTGGTCATCTCTTATTCTGGAGCCCAAGTCTTCGTTGGGAATAAGTGATTTGAGAGTAATAAGGGCGTTTTGGATTTCGGGGCCGTCATACTTTCTGGTCAAGATTATACCCACACTCTTAAACCATGCAACGATTTCGTCAAAGCTGGATAAGTTAAAAGCACACGCTACAAGTTCCTTTAACAGTGATTTGCTGTTATTCGTCTTATCTTTGTCGCAAATTTTGTTTAGGTGATCGCAAATATTTTTCATTAGATGAGCCGTACACAGATTTATCACAATCAGTTTTTTAGACTTCATTGTTGTTCCACTTACCATGTTATAGCAAGCTTGCAAATATTGGGACAAAGTCATATTGTTAAATGTTAGACAAGCAGCGTGTAAGTTCGCAAAGCTGAAGTCAGTTGTGATACTTTTGAAAGGAACTGTAGAAATCTTATTTTCCTTACAAAAGCTTAAGAATTCTCCGAACAAGTACTGAATATTATTTGTATCGTGTTGACATGAAATCATCTCAAACACTGGACATATTCTATGATGAGGTACAATGACGACTCCACAGTAATAGTACACAGTTTTTTTTTCGTCCCCTTGAGAACGAATAACTGAACCTGTAGCGTCGAAATATAGGACCATATCTAAAGATTCCTTTAAAATATGAAGTTGTTCTTTGCTGAAAATTTTTACATTTAAAGGCGAGCTTACTTGATATATGTATTCGGGATGTCTCGATTTCAGTTCCAGCAAATCAAAAATATCATCATTATGGACTTTTAATTGGTGTATAGATTCTGACCTGATTTTTCGGATTGTTGGTTCCGACTTGACATCTTGTAAATTCCCGGCATTGACTAGTTTCATACTCGTATTAGCTAAAGTTTGTTTTCTGTAAGTTAAGGGCTTGGTTTTTAGAAGGGAGTTACGGAAGAGGTCCCTTTCTATGCCTCTGACCTGACCGGTAATTTTGTAAGGATGACAGTAATCAATAGAAGTCGAATAAACTTTGGCATTCATGCAATCATTGTTACGTTTTGTTATGATTATTTTGAAATTTTTGCATTTGTTGTTGTTATTTCGGCAATATCCCAGAACAATATATTTTTCGTTGTAAACCCGACATTTATAAAAAGCAACGTTGCACACATTATTAACAAATTTTGTAATTCTATTTCGAAAAAAGTAAGGATATGTCTTGGTTACAAATTTATTATTTAAAAAAATTTCCTTCCATTGAGACATTGTGATCAAGAACCTGCCTTCCAATATTTTACAGCCGCTGTAGTTATGTCGGGTCACTTGCAAATGATGTTTTAGAGGAACATTTTTTGAACCAAAGGGTAATAGCTTTCTTTGCTTTTTTTGCTTCCTGTCGGAGGCAATACTTGACATAGCGTCTGGAATGTCTATGTATTCACTGCTTACGTCCAGTATGGAGTTAGACTTTTGGCTGCAGGGGGACCAAAAATCTGTTTTATTGTCAGTGGGTTTATAAGGGGTCGAATAATTTGACGTCTGTAATTTTAAAGGAGAAAAATTTTTTTTTTCAGGCGTCTCCCTATAAATACCCCGTATGGAGTTAGACTTTTGGTAGTAGGGGGAGAAAAAATCTACACCTTCGTCAATTACTTTATAAGGGGTCGAATAATTTGACATACGCAGTTTTAAAGGAGAACCATTTGGTTTTTCAGGCGTTTCCCTCGAAATGTCCCATATGGAGTCAGACTTTTGGTTGTAGGGGGAGCAAAAATCTACACCTTCGTCAGTGGGTTTATAGGGGGTCGAATAATAATTTGACGTCTGCAGTTTTAACGAAGAAACGTCTTCTATTTCACGCGTCTCCCTATCGTTCAGTATGGAAATATACTTTTCGTTGTAGGGGGAGAAAAAATCTACACCTTGGTCAGTGAGTTCATAAGGGGTCGAACAATTTGAGGGCTGCAATTTTAAAGGAGATGGTTTTTTTTCTTCGGGCGTTTCCCTAGAAATGTTGCCTGGAGGAGGAAGAGTTCTACCTTGAGCTAGAATGTCCGGGTTATTGATATGCGGAAAAGAACGTTGACGAATCGGTGACAAGTGTTTTAAAACACCGAAAGTATCCAAGTCACTCACAATGCAATTATCGTTGTTTATTTGGAGTTTTGAAGCTGGAACTGTGGATGATGAAGCTCCAACCGAAAAAATTTCCTCACTTACAATTTCACCTTCTTTAGATACCATAGTTTCAACAACAGAAAGGCAAAGTGGATTATTCGGCAAAAGAATAGAAGCTGAATTTTTATTAACTATCATAACATCAGCCATAAGAATGGGAGCATGATGCAATGATATTAAAACAGTGTTCGTAGGATCGATTTCCCTCGTGATTTGCTTACTTCCAATGCCATCATTCACCGCAGATATTTTTGAATATTGAGTGTTTGACGGGGAAAATGTAGTCATCTCCTCAGATACCACTTCCAGGGGTTCAGGTTCAGATAAGGTAACGTGCGGCAATGAAGAAAGCGCACAAATTTCGTCCGCGACACCCTGATCTGTCTCAGAATTGATAATATTGTCTGCCTGAAAAAGACAGTGAGGGACAGAAGTAGTAGATAATCTATCAATTATTTCGCAAATACTTCCGATATTTCTTTTCAAAACGTTTTTAATGCTCCTAATTTTGTTGTCTTTATCCTTTTTTGTTTTGATGCGATGTAATTTTCTTACGCAACTTTCAAACACTGACTTACGGTTACCGAAATTCAAGAAATATTTGGAATTCTCTCCAGGGCATAAACTGGTCAACGTTTTGGCAATTTTCTCAACGGAGGTGTCAACTCCGAGAACCGCTTTTTCCATTTTTAATAATTATTCCAAAATTCTGTTTACTTAGCTATATTATTCTTATTTAAACGCGTATAAACAACAACAACAATAAGCAATAAGTGAGAAAAAAGTGATAAAAAGAAAGCAATGGACTATACCTTCATAAAACAGAACAAAACAAACAAAAACAAATACCAACACAACACATTATAATGAATGAAAATCAAGGTTCTGAAAAAAAAGTTGAAAATACGAGAAACGGAAATTTTAAAATTAAAAATTAAGAGAACTAAACACTATAGGCATCAACCTATATTCCTGATGCCTAATACTAATAACTAAGTATGGAAAAGTATCTACAGAGAAAATCACTACCTAAGCGAAAAAACTGAAAGATATGAATTCGAAAACTAATAAAAAAGAGAAGTGCTTCTGTAAGGCAACTTCTTGAACAAACAAACCAAACACTGAACTGAAATGATATGTGAACTAAACACTATATATACATACCTACCTAATAGTAATATATATACAATACCTACCTAACACCTATGAAAAAGAACTGAGAAAATCAAAAAAATTGGAAGTTCGCCACGTCACACAAGACGACCTTTTCATCAAACGAAATACCTACTTACCTAAACCACTGGCATATAGAAAGGAAATAATAAAAAAACTTACGTACCTACTTCTCGAAATCGCCTTTAAAAAGACACCACAACCACAACGCAATTGCAAATTAGCGAACACCATCTTCGCTGCCAAACCACCATCAGAGAATGATCCAATTAAACATTGTTTGCCTTCTTTACGAGAACTGTAATAAAAAAGAAGCGCGAAGACTTCAATTTTCTGATTGGCTATTCCTATCATCCCTGGAGAGCGTGATACTTGGCTCCACCACGCATAAGGTGGACTCCCCCGCGATTGCCATCTACCGCGGTGCAACTCCACAACTCAGACAGGGCACGCGCCTTGGTAAATAACGTGGAAATTAACAATTTCGTTACATTTAATTTGGAAGAGAGGTCTTACCTATTGCATTTCCGCTTCCGAGAATCCGAGTTGTTACAAATGCAACACAAGACCAAACTCAGTCATAACAATCAGGCAAGAACAAAGCGAGAATATATTTATTGCATTTACATATCAAATTTCATTAGTCCGGAGGATCGAGATTGGTCCTAATTTTAGCAATTATTTTATTTGTAGCAGAGAAGTGGCTAGAACCTAACTGGTATTTAAAATTTAAAGTTGAGATGCTTAAATGACCAATTGCTTCCAAAAGCCTTTCAGCTCTTCAGCGAGTCCATGAGCCAAATTTCAGCCAAATCTATCCAGTAGTTTGAGCTATAATGTGTTTTTTAGTGCTGTCAGGAACCGTGATTTTTTAGAACCGAGGACCCGTTCAAATAACTATCCGAACCCGTATTTTAACGAGATGCATTATTTCATTCCAGTTTATCGTCCGCTTTGCAACTTAATATGCCATAAAAAAAACAAACTTAGTTTTGTTGATATTTTATTAGATTGCGGTCCGAAAACTATGAGAAATTGTTTTGTCTTTTGGTCGTTATTTATTCTTGCGTTTAGTTTTGGTCGGCGAAATTTGAGAGTAAGTATAAAAAAAGGCCAACGGAAGATGTATATCAATGCGATGTGTATCCCTGTAGATGTTTATTCACCCTGAATGATTCATATATTGAGTCGGATTTGGTGGTTTTAGGTGCAGATGTAATCTGCACCGAGTAGTAGTGCCGAAGCTTAATGCTCCTGATAAAGGAATCGTGAGGGTGTATCAGCAGGTGATGAATTTTTTTGCGTTCAATTAGTATCTTCCGGTTGTAAGTTGCAAAGAGTTACGGGTGGTTAATAGCTTAGGGGTTGGTTTTAGGTTGAAACCTCATAAGACCTTTTTTCAAGCAATCCCCGCTTTAGGTACTTTTCAAGAGACGAAGCTGCCTACCAAGTTTCAGCCCGATATCTCAATCCGTTCTCAAGTTATGCGACGGACAGACATGAGGAGCGATCAGGTGGTTTTCAATTTTTTTCACCCCCTAGAGGGGGTTGACCGATCAAGTTTCATACATCAAACGAAAGCTAATTTTTTTCTCTTCGTGTTGGCTTAAAATGGTGACGCTGAGACATGGGAATGACTTCGAAAATAAACAATTAACGCCTTTTCAGGTGGTTTTCAATTTTTTTCACCCCCTAGAGGGGGTTGACCGATCAAGTTTCATACATCAAACGAAAGCTAATTTTTTTCTCTTCGCGATGGTTTAAAACGGTGGCGCTGAGACATGGGAATGACTTCGAAAATAAACAATTAACGCCTTTTCAGGTTATCGTCGGAAAGCAAAATTTTCTTATCTAATGAGCAAATCATTGACAAGATTTCTGTCACTGACTGCCAACTCCCTTAAACGTCTTAGCAGAGTTACGGTAGTCGGTAGAGGTTGTAAGAATTTGTCTTATATTGAGTGGGAGGACTATTTTGATTTTTGGGGAAATGTTAAATGTTGTAATGCGGTGATGGATTGATGGATAAACTATGATATTTCGTACTAAAAAGTTAATACAGGGCGGCCTCTAGTCGATGCAACCAGCAATACACGCACTTCTAACCTCTGTATTTCTACGGTGTGAGACAGGTTTGGTGGTGGGGCGAGACCGCTACTTTTGGGCGCCAGCGTCGGGCGCTAACTTCACACAAGTGTAATAGGGGCCGTGAAAATAATCTACGAATAAATAAATTATTGCTTTATAAGTTTTTATGTATTACAATGAGGCAAAGCCTTTTTTTCAGTTAGATTATCTGATTAGTGATTATCATAATCTTCTTTTGTCCTCCGCATAGAACCGTGAACAACCACGGTCGCAGATGTAGTGGAATCTTAGCTTTTAGGTTGCCTGTCTGTGACGCCCAGCTACATCCAATCAAATCGTCGCAAACTTTCAAAAAACCAAACAACCAACTATCAACCTAATCTCCGTTTTTGTTTGGATGGCTGTTATTTCATATTCAGAAATCTTTATACGTGTTAATTGCAGTGTTTTATTTGTGAACGTTTAATTTGTTCAAGCCCAGTTAATTGGAATCAGTGTTTAATTATAAAATAAAGGTAAGTAGTCCATGGTAATTTAATTTTTGCGTCACGTAAAAAAAGTTTGGTTATGACACCATCGCCGATTTTTAAAATAGTTTATATTGCAACTAATTACCTTTAAGTATGTAGTTTACAATAGCGTCTACAGTTTGGTTAAATACATTTGCATTTTTCTGTCATGACCAGTTTTTTTACGAGAAGGTACATACCGCTTTTATGGAGGTGCATAAAGGTGGGTTTATACAGACAATTTAGCGTTAGTTTTAGTATTAGGGTTAGCTGCAAAAAAGTTCAATGCGTACATTGTAATGGAGCCGTTTATTTGGATTTAGTATTACGTTTAGTTTTATATGCTAACCTTGAAAGTATTTAGATCAAGTTGTGCCAGATATCTTTTCTTCTGTTTGGTTTAGTAAAAATGTGCATACACCATCTGAAAGGGCAAAAAATTATGAATATTTTCTAGTTAAATTCATTAAAAATTATTCATTATTGCAGTTGTAGATCGAAAAAATTCCGATACCACCACCTTGAACTATAATTTTTTCCCCAGAAAAAAGTTAATGACTTTGATTACTGCAAATTAAGCCGCAATATCAGTTTTCGCTGGAACTTGGTTAAACAGGGGTTACACAGGGCCTGTATACAGGGTGTCTCAGAACCTTCGCGCCTCCTAATGGAGTATTCAGAATTAAGTTCTCGAGTTATAAGAGATTTAAGAGGACCAATCAGATTTCAGCTCTGATTTGCTTCATATTATGAGAATTTAGTGATGCACTATTCCCTATAGGTAACAAGATACAACAATATAAATTTTCATTGATAGTATCTTGTTACCTATGAAACAGTGCATCTAACGTTAAATTACCTTATGAATCAATTCAAAGCTGAAATCTTATTGGTCCTCTTAAATCTCTTATAACTCACTATTGGACCCTCGAAATTTTTAAAAACACGGATCGACTCAGAATTTAATCCTGAATACTCCATTAGAAGGTGGTGCGAGCGTTCTGAGGCACCGAACTTTGATAAAAACTATACAGGGTGTTTCAAAAACATGGGTGCTAATTCCTACCGAAGATTCCCCAACTAAAAACAAGTCAAAAACTTCCTATGAACGTGGGTCCGATTTTGTCTCCTGAGGGAACTACAGATTGGGAACTATTTCAATGCTCACTATTGGGATCTTCGGAAACTATAAGAGATAGAAGTTCGGTTAAATTCCAAAAAAGTTGCTCGTTTCGAAGTTGATTAAAGAGCCTGTAAAGAATTCTTCGATATCTTAATTCGTTCCTGAGTTATTCCGAAAAAACTTAAAACTGACTTTTCAAACAGTTGATTCTATTTTATTTAAATGAAACTTGGAACTTTTATATTTTTGACAGCTGTCAAGTCAATGGCATTTTCGGACATTTCCTTGGCCTTCTAGATTTTGAGTAACGATAGTCAACTTTTCTTTTTCTTATGGCCGCCATATTGGATTTTAACACCATAGAATACGCAAAAAAGTTTGCTTTTCGAAAATGCAAACAACTTGGACTTTTTTGACAGATCGTCAAAATTTCAAATTGGTAGGTATGAATAATTTGTATAATCCGAGGTATAATCAGCCTAAAGTTAGGGAGAAAACAATTGCAAAAAGTACACCGACTTTTAAAATTTCTTAGGATTCATACGTAATTCAACGGTAATTTAACTGTAATTTAACTGAACTTATCTCTTAATAGTTTCAGATTATAATGTTTCTTTGTTCCTTCAGATCGTGTTTCAGTCGCTGCTACGACAATAATTTTACACAGTTGTTCTGTGTTCTTAGCAGTTTTCCTTTAGATTTTGTTCCTTGTCCATACACAAAGGCTTAAGAACAAGAAGTTTTCTACATATTGACACTTATTAATTCTTGGTTGAATGGATTATCCCTCCAAAATAATAGAATTCAATCCTGTAGCATATTAAAATTGTTAAAATATTTCCATAAATATCGAGTGTTCTAAAAACACATGCATACACGAATTGTCATGAAAAGTAGAGGGGTTAACCACTTAACTGTTTTGATTTACAGTTCTGTGCAATTTTGGGAATAATTTTTAGGCAACTGTTATCTTTAGCAACTGTAATCTTTTAGAGAGCAATTTAAAGGCGACTTAAATTCACGATTTAGTGTAACTGCGGTTAGCCCCTTGCGAAAAGTATAGTAAGACGTGCAATCAAAAAGCTGAAAGTTTTTAAAATTTTGCACATAATGCAATAAGTTTCAGGTAGATGCTGAGTTTTTGGTTTTTTGTTAGGAAATGACGGACGTGATCTTCACGATCCCCTCGTCCAGGGAAGATCTCCTGAATTCTGCTGGCGGTAACTACATGGTCCACGATGTCCTCAGCCCCAACGAAATCCTCCAAAAACTAAAGGACACGCGAATGGCCCTCAAAGAGGAGGGCCCTCAATACATAATCGAGTACTTCGACACCTACTACTCGATCTTGCAGTACGCCAAAAAGCTCAATGCAACTGTCATTGTGAAAGCTTTCGAGGAGCTTCAAAGAGCTGTCGTGCAGCTCGACGAATACCTGGATTTCCTTTTCAGCGATTTGGGCAATTTGAACGATGATTTGAAATCGAAAATGACGATAGTTTTAAAAATGCTGATCTACATCTTCAGCCAGTTCGTAAAATATCTGGAACAGAAGGAGTTGGAGAAAGGCGACGATTTGTTGAGGAAGAACAAGAACAAAGCGAAAAAGGAAGACGATACAAACATGAACAAAACTAAAATTATAAAATCGCTGAATAGCATTGTTGAGAGAGATATAAACATTTTTTGGAATCCACCAGTTGTTGAGCAGGATTTGACAAACACTATTGCCGATATTGGGTTTTTGTTTTTGCACAATGTCAATATTAAACATGAAAAGGAACTAAAAACCACAATTTTTGGGTTATTTGGGAATTTGATAAAAACTTTTGACTATGGAAAAACCTTCGTGATGAAATTGGTACAATCGATTCGTGTTTACGAGCATTTCGTGCAATGTGTACCAGAAGGCGTCAAATTGCTGGTTCAGCATTTTAAAGTTCACGCTTTGGTGCATAAACTGGTACAGGAAGCCACAGAATGGCAAGCAGACGAAACTTTCCAGGACATCCAGGGAGCTCGCTGCTGTTCCCTGCTGCTAACAGAACTCGCAGTTTTATTACCCGATTTGATGATACCGGAAGTACTCTATTTAAACCAATATCTATACTACGAGGTATGCATCTAAGTTGTGAAATAATAACAATAATTTTACTATCACTAGAAACACCCCATTACACCGAAACACTTGATTTTCACTGCTGACGCGTTTTGAACACAATGTGCTCATCATCAAAGCCGAAGCTAAACAACCCTACCTTCCCGGAAACTGAAATATTTATAGGCCCACCCGCGAAGCTCCACCCCTCAGCTGTGAAAGTTAGACCAATCAGGTCGAGAAATGGTCACGCGATGGTGAATACGTATAAATATAACGAGTCCTCCCTAAAGTAGCGTAAACAAAGATGAATATGCGATCGGGCCTGTATCGGCGTTCATAAGTCTATCTCTAGACTTATAAATGACGATACTGTCCATCGCATCTAGCATTTGCACCTTGTTATTTCTCGTGTTTGTAGTGATAGTGAATTTTTCCACCGAAGTTGTCCAGTGTTTCCATTGTGAACAATAATAACACTTCGTCGTTTTTCAGTCCGTAGCCTTGCGCACCTCCATTTTAAACGTCATAACAGAAGTGGTGTCGAAAGTGCTCACCGAGCACGACCTATCCGACACCGACAGGGAGTCACGTGACGATTTCCTCAGAATCCTATTGGAGCATCTCAGGGACACTTCTGCTCTCGTGCGTGCGAAAGTAATTCAAAACATTGCGCGGCTGCAGAAGGAGAGCGCCATACCGCTCAGTTTCCAAGAAGAAATATTGCGCAACGTCATCAAACATTTGCGTGACAAAGCTGCGCAGCCTAGAAAGGCGGCGATTCAGTGCATCACAACTTTCATAGAACATAATCCGTTTGGGGGAATTGTAAGTTTTACTTTTTTCGTATTTTTTTTGGCGATGTTTCGTGATTTTGTAATCTAGAAGTTAGTTACTGAATGGTGTTGAAGATAACTCAACGCCATCTAGTGGTCGTTACCAACCTTTATATGGCAAACCGGTTTCTGCCTTGTTAGGTGTCGTCATCAGTACTGCATGGCCAGGAAGGCGACGCGATCATTGAACCAACCCTGCTGTATTGCAGGAAACGAAGACTAAAAGGCATTGAAGTGGCGAACAATAATGTAGGTACCTACCCCAACGTATCGTAATTCACTCCAAACTGCTCCACCGAAATAGATCTCACACATTTCAACGTCCACAAATTGTAAAGATTGGGCGCAAAACACGCATTTTTTCACCGTTTGAACGAAAGTTTGTCCGTTATTTTGACAGACGGCTACGTTTCGAAATGTCAAAACCATAATGGCCGAGGTGGAGTCCACCTGGGTCCCTTTTGCGGCAATTTTCTAATTGTATCGTTTGAGAATTTTGGAGCATCTTGTACCTTGTCATAATAAAAATAATAATAATCATTTCCTTATAATGTGTGTACACATGCTGAGAAAAAGTCAAAATTACATATTTTAATATACAGTTACGAGTTACAGCATTAATATAGACGGTGTGATGATAATACGGAAATATTCATACATAATATACATATAAACACATGAAATTACAATACTGCGAAAGTAGATTGCTATATTTAGATTTTTCAATGTTTTGATACTCGGACCAAACATTTTTAGGACGCAATTTTTCCACCATTTTCCACGGTAACGCACCCCTCATTCTCTTTTAAATCAAACTGTCAATAAATCGCTATCCCAGGAGACTTTTTCCGTCACGTCAAGCACTACTCATCTCTTTAATCTTATACAAAGTTAGTCAAATGTATGGAAACAGACGATTGTTTCCCAAACTATTCACTTTATCAAAAAATTGTTCAAGTACGAGGAGTTGAATGGTAAATTTAGAGGCACGTTTTAAGATAATCAATTTTTTTTTGACTTTGACATTACCAAGTAATGACGTCATCGACATTTTTTTCAATGAGAAGATATGTCATGTAGTATCACTGAAAAGGTAATTTCTCTCTCTTTACAACGATGCGAAAAAATCATGCTCTTACATAATGGAAATTTCGAGAAAATGTCAATTGAATGTGTTCCAAAACTATGGATTTGGTCGTCTATTTTAGGCGCATCTTTTGATGCGATTCACTCGACATGATCTTGTCATTAGAAAAATGGGTATGACGTAATACTCCGTGAAGGAGACGTCAAAAAAACTGAATTTCATCAAAAAGATGCACCTGAATTTGCTCTTTAACTTTTATTGGGACATTTTTTTCATAAAATCCATAGTTTGTGAAATAGACGGCCAAATCCATATTTTTGGGAACACATTCAATTAACATTTTCGCGAAGTTTTCATTATGTAGGAGCATGATTTTTTACACCGTTGTAAAGAGAAAAAAATTACCTTTCCAATGGTACTACACTCTACGCTTGACATGTTTTAAATTCGATTCGATTAACCCAAAACGTGCGCCTAAATTTACCATTCAACCCTTATTTGAAGAATTTTTTGATACAGTGAATAATTTAGGAAATAATCGGCTGTTTCCATACATTTAACTAACTAACGCAGCGATGCGTATCTAATGACCTTAGTATTGAAAATGACTCAACGCCATCTAGTGGTCTTTATCAATAATACCATATAATACCGAACAAGAACGTGATTTATCAACTCAAGGACGTTAACAATAGTTGTACTGATGATGCCTAACACAGCAGAACTCCTTTTTGCACACTTGGGACATAAATAACTGGTTTTCGTGAATAATAATAATAATAATAATAATAATGAGTTGTGTATAGCTTCAACTGAGTATAACTGAAAACTCACTCGTGGCGAAGACTAATCAACTGAATCAAATGGAAGAGACTTACAGAGAAGCCAAGTTGGCCAAACTGCAAGAACTGAACGAAGAATGGTCGAGGATGAGGGAGGATTTAAAGGAGGGGATTAAGAAAAGTTTGGAGAATGAAGACGACGATGAAGATGATGAAGACAAGGAAAACGAAAACGAGGAAGTGAACAAAGAGGAAACGGTGAGTGCGATCAGAAGCAACTTGAAAGAGAAGAAGTTCGATGAGGCTTTCAAGCTTTGCAAACTACTGAAGAACCAAATCAACGAATGGAAGGACATGAGAAAACTGGAACCAAGCAACGAAATTGAGTTTTACTTGTTCATAATGAAGACCCTCTTCATGGATACGTCGAGAATTATGGACGAGTTGAGGACTCGTGCCGGAATGACAGAAGAGCATTGCAAAAATATAGAGGCGACAGAGAAGGCGATGGTTTATCTTGAAAGGACGGTGTCGTTTTTGAAAATCGTCGACTCGGCCATAGAGCCGATTAAAAAATTGCTTTTTTCTACTATGGTGTCCGATATGCACGAGGCAATCGCGTTTTTCACTGCTGGCTACAAGTTTCAGATCGACCGCATCAATGATGGCGTGCTGGGTGAATTTTAATTTTTTAGTATTTTTTTTGACTCTTTTTTGCAGAGATGTTGACGATTATGCAGCACAAGGAGGCGGATAGGAAGGAAGCAGTACTTGAGGCTTTCAGAAACATTTACTTGGTCACTGACTCCAACAATATGGCGTAAGTATTTCAGTAGTCATGAAAAGTCTTTTTTTGCATCTAAGACATTAATTTTAGACTAAAATATGTTTCTTGTCTCGAATGATCTTTTTCCCTTTCCTTTTCATTATATCGGATGATTGCAGCACTCGCCTTTGTCTCGTGTCTTCTCGTTCTCCTTTTGAGGGCTATACCTTCAATGCTGCCAACTAGATTTCTAGTAGTACGTACTTCCAAGTTGACTGTAGTATGTGTGTATTAAACTTAAAAATTGAAGGATTTCAATTTTTTTCCTTCAAAGTTATGTTGGCAGTATTGGTTTGTTTGTATTGTTACATAGAGAAAAAGTTTTTACAAAAGAAAACACCAAATTTTTCTGTACCGTTTGGGTCCGCTTTTGTTAACATTTGATAATGATACGATTTGAACAACAAAATTTGAGATCAAGAGAGCCATGAAAATTGAATGGCACGTCGAGGTTTTACTGATCACATAATTACATCTCACTAATACTAGTGAAGCCTGTAAAGAATATAAAGTTTGTCGTGTGAAATTTTGTTAGTGAGATGTAACAGTGAAGTCTCGACGTATCACTACAATTTCAGGGTTCTCTTGATTTCGAGCTCAAGTTTTGTTTTTCAAATGCTTTTCAGAAAATATAATTGTGATAAGAGGTGGCTATGGAAACAAATGAATCGCAATCTGTCGAAAGGACGTTTGTCCAAAGTTAGTTCGTACAGGACATGTCATCTGTCATTTTCCTGGGGATTTATTTGGGAACATGACATCTCTGTCATTTTATCTGAACTCACTTTAGACAAGCGTCCTTTCGACAGATTGCGATTCACTTGTTTCCACAGCCTCTCGTTATCACATATTTTCAGAACAGCACTGTAGTAGTAATTTGATAGTTTCCGAGTTTGGTATTACAGGCAAAAAGCAGCTTGACCAACTTAAAATTTGTCTCTTATGGAAAACTTTTTATCACAGATCCATTATCAGTGTTTCCAACCGAATTTTAGTTTGTTGAAGTGGCCTTGGTTATCTTGTAATAGTTGTAATCTTAACAAAAATTCAGTTAGAGCAGGACTGCCAACGTTAAAAAATAACTACACTGGAACTTTTTAACATGGCTTTGAACATACCTTGAAGAAATTGCAACTAAAACAAAGTTGGTAGCATTAGAACCTAATTCCGCTGAAATCTGATAGGATAAACCTTCAGTTTTGCCAACCTAATTTTTAATTATATAAATTTTAGTTTAAATATTAATAAAACCGCAGTTAAATCATTTATGATAATTTGTAAATTATCATCTTTTTCTTGTTATGTGCTTGGCAGCACTATATTTAAACATCTAAAAATTAAAACCGCGATAGGCCCCTCCATCAAATTTTAAGTTGGTAATGCTGTTTGTTGTGTAATACTGTTAGGTCTTACAGGGCATCTCATCTGGGGACTGTGCGAACTAAATTTAAACAAGCGTGCTTTCGACAGATGACATTATCACATATTTTCTGAATAGCACTGTAACATGTATGAGTGGTTAAAATTCTAGGAGCTTACAAAACAAATGAAAGTTGTTCGTCTAGTTTGCAGAACTGAGCAATAAGATGAGGCAAATATCAAAATATGCGCTAAGTGCATCGTTTTTTATTGATCGTTCTGTATTTTATTATTTTCATTTTGTTTGGTTGGTACCTAATCATGTGAAGCTCGGTAAAATACGAGCTCGACAATCCGTACTGCCATTAACATGTTTTTTACACAACATTTCGATTATTTGTTAGTATTACTTTTTGTTTCATGCGGTTGGTTTACCTGCATTCTTTTTTTTTCAACAACTTTGGGTAAATGAAAATTCTAAAAATTTGATTAGCAGTGATACATACCTACCACCTTAAACGTTCTACTTTGACAGACATTTCTCAGGGTTGCGTTCAGAAATGTTCCCTTGATAAAAATAAAAAGAGACAGAACATAACCTCTTTGAAGGAAAAGTTGAAAATAACTGTTACCGGGTGACATTTTACGAACGCCCTCCCCATTAGCCTCCAGCCAACAACCAATAGGGCTGCGTTCAAAAATATTACCCTGAATTATTATGTGTACATTCTAGGGTACACTAGAAAAAGATAGAAAAGAGCTTTTGTATTTGTGAATGTAAGACGAAGATAGCAAGAAGCATTTTGGCCAACCTAAAGTTTGTCTTGTAAAATTATCTTAGGGGAGGGGCAATCTCATGTCACTAGTTGCGTGACGTCATAGAGGGGAATGGAGCCTAAGAAACACTAAAATCAATGACATACGTCATGTTTGGTGACATATGGTGTCAATGGATGTCATTCTGTAAATACGATAGATAATCTTATCTAGTCAAAAAGCCAAGAATTACTTAAAATAGTTTTAAAAAATATTTTCTAGATTTTTTTTATTTCTTTTTTAACTTTCAGCGAACACACGACGATCATCGTAAACCGCCTCCTAAGCCTCATAAAGGAAATCTCCCTCGACAAATTCGACGATTTACAGAGCATCGTGACAGAATGGACCTCCAAAGGCATCCTCGACAACAGCGTCATCGACACAATGTGGCAGTACTACACGAAGCGAGTCCCCACCTCCGACGAGGATTCCCGAACCTGCGCCATCTTGCTGCGCATGTGCGCCTTGGGCCGCGAGACGATCATAAAGAAAAACATGAAGGTCGTGACGACCGTCGCCTTCTCGGACCGAGGCAGGGATGACATGATGTTTTTGGCCTACTCCCTGCGCCTGCTCTGCGTCTGCGGTCGAAAAAAAATCGACATTAAGAGCAAAGACGATCCATTTAAAATCAAGGACATCGACCCCTTGTTCACTGATTTGACGAATATTCTGGTGGGGGCGTTCACCAGCAGAGCTCCTTTCTACTCGGAAGCCATGCGTAGCGCTATGGAGTTTATATTCAAAGTAGGTGACGGTCGTGGTGGCTTTGAAAAAAATAATTGAAAAATTGACGTTTAGTGAGAAATAAACGTCAAAAAGAACTGTCAAAGCCACCCGCGAGCATGTTACAATCATTTGTAACGACCCTGTAGTTGGCGGACTGCTAGACAAAGGAACGACAAGTCCGAGGGGTGAGCCGCAGGGGAAATCTGGTGTACAGGTACTTCCTAATCTTGGGGAAATCTTGCGAAAAAAAATCCAGGGAGGAAATCTCGGGAAAATCTGAGGTAATTTCGGGGAATCTTAGGAAATCTGGGGAAATCTTACGAAGAAAAATTTCGGGAAATTGAGAAAATCTTGGGAAATCTTTCGAAAAGGAAATTATTGTACAAAATTGTCCCCTTCGACTCACCCCTCGGACAAGTCCAGCCCGCCAACTATCGCCTTTTTTGTCGTTTCCTCAAAAGTGACTTTTCAGTTGTGCTCGAAACCGTTTGAAGTCGTTAAGAAGATTTTACAAGAAGCTGCCACAGCGGCACAGTCTAACGATAACGTCTACGTTACGATTAGGTTTTGTGAAATGTTGGGCTCTGTCGCGCTTCATACCTTGAATGTTCTTGACGACAGCGTGTTTAGAGAATTGAAGAGGAGAAGCAACATAAGGGAGGAACGAAAAAATGCCAAGAAGAAAAACAACGGGGCCAGAAAAAGTATTGCAAGGAAGAGTTTGTTGGCCAATGCCTCTATGCTCTCTGTGGTAAGCAATAATTTTTTACTCTAGGGCGTAAAATACTTTATTGCTTGAAAATACAACGATATCCGATTTATATTTTTAACAAATAATATGTCTCTGCATACAGGGTGTTGCCAATTTCATTGCCCACTATTAATTAGGATCTCGGAAACCATTAGAGGTAGAAAATGGGTTATTACCTAAATTAGAAAAAAGTTGCGCTTTTTGAGGGTGATTAATGGCGGGTTTACACGGTCGAGTAGACGGGATAGCTACTAGTACTAGTAGCTGGCAAGCTAGCTACTAACCCTGTGTAACCCCGTGGTATAGTGCCAGTACCAGTACTAGTACCAGTAGATGGTATAGTAGAGTAGCTAGCCTGGCAGGCTATTTACTATCCTACTAGCCTTCCCCTTCCACCCTAAAATTTTAAAATTCACGCTTTTTTGATACTGTCAATGTGGACAGATCTGAAATTTGACAAGCAAGGCAATTTTGCAGCTCCTCTCGTGTCTCGTCTTCCTATCCAGTTGCGTACCCATATTCTCTTAGGTACCGATTCTTCTTCTTCTACTAAAGCATTGATTTCCTCAATCAGAGCTTCACTAACACGAAGATTAACATTTCTTATTCGTTGACGGTATTGCGTAATAGCAATATTTGAAAGAGGTGCACGATGAACTCGAATCATGATCAAGACTGCTTTCAACCCTGACTGTGACTGATGCCAAAGATTTCGACAGATGACTACTTGACCAGAGCCTAGTTTATGAAGAACACAAGAGGGACGTCCACAATTTTTTGGTTTTATGTGTGTTAATTATCCTCGACAGACATTGGTGATGAGTATAAAACTCTAATTGAAACAGTTGGATTTTTCAACAACCTCACTTCTAATTGAAAGGCAATCAAAATCACCACTGCAAATTATATAGAGTGCTAGTGTAAAGTATTTTTGCCGTTGATTTCTGCCAAAATTCCACAGACAGGTCGATTTTATTTTTTTAATGCGGATTTGATGGTGTAGTGAATTATTTGTTTCTGCTTCCGGTTTAACCGGAAATGATGCTGATTTTGTTTTTTCAAACGGAATCATGCAACGGATTGGGAATCTACGATTTTTTCTAAGACAAGAACATGTATGATACTTGACCAAAAGCGAAGTCACGGCCACCCTAGATTTTCAAAAACATCGAAGAAATCGGTTAAAAAACAATAATTTTCAAAATGGCGAATAAGTACACGTCAACCTTATTTTTTGGATACAAATTCAACTGCGCAATTACATTTTTTTAAATTATTTTTGCTACTTTGGCAGATTGGAATTTTATTCCAAACTTTACACTCGCACTGTGTATTCGTGTGGCTTGTCCTCGGGTCCGTGTACTCATACCTTCGATAGCAAAAATAGTGACTGGGATAATGAAAATCGGAGTGGAAGGAGGCTAGTAGGATAGTAAATAGCCTGCCAGGCTAGCTACTCTGCTATACCATCTACTGGTACTAGTACTGGTACTGGCACTATACCACGGGGTTGACACTGGGTTAGTAGCTGGCTTGCCAGTTACTAGTACTAGTAACTAGCCCGTCTACTCGACCGTGTAAACCCACCAGCCATTTAGAATGCCGTCCGGTATAGCATAGTAGCCAGGCTAGCTACTAGTACTAGTAGCTAGCCCGTCTACTCGACCGTGTAAACCCGCCTTAAGAATCTGTAGAGAATTCTCCGATATCTTGATTCATTACTGAGTTATCCTGAAAAAAATTAAAATCGCGATTTCAAAGAAAACTTAATATCTCCAACAGTTGATGCTAAGCAAATGAAACTTGGGACTTTTATATTTTTGACAGCTGCGAGTTCAATGACATAAACTTTTCTTTTTCTTATCGCCGCCGTATTAGATTTTAACACGATTGGATACACAAAAAAATTAGCTTTTCAAAATGTAAATGTAACCAACTTGCATTTTTTGGACAGATCGTCAAAATTTGAAATTTCGTGTGAATAATTTGTATAATCAGCCTAAACTTGGGGAAAAAAGCTGTAAAAAAAGTACACAATTTCTTATGACATGTGAAAGAGAAATTGAATTCTACGATAAGAAAACACTTGGCATCGTGTGACTGAAGTTTTGAAATTTTTTTTTTTTCAAAAAGCCCGGATTGGACATATTTTTGAAAAAAACTATTTCTTTGTGTCTAATGGTGTTCACATCCAATATGGCGGCCATAAGAATAAGAAAAGTTGACTGTCGTTACTCAAAATCTAGAAAACCTAGAAATTTTTTGTCAGTGTCAATAGTGTTATTGAATTGACATGTGTCAAAAATATGAAAGCTTCAAGTTTAGTTGAAATAACATCAACTGTTAGGCAGCTATGAATTTTTCTATAGAATGTCAATTTTCAGTTTTTCCGGAATAACTCAGGAACGAATCAAGATATCGAAGAATTCTTTACAGGTTCTTAATCAACAAAAAAAAAATAGCAACTTTGTCTAATTTAACCGATCTTCTAACTCTTACCATTTTCGAGATCCCAATAGTAGGGAAATTAAATTGGCAACACCCTGTATACCATATATTAAAAGTAATAAGATAAGAGGCTTTGGAGTCACTAATGGCGGTTACAAGGAAAAGTGGTATCAATATTGTAAACAATTGGATAAATCCAAGTTCAAATTTCAAGTTCATTGTGTATTGTCGAGCTTAATGCGCTTAACCAATAATTTTATACTCTAGGGCACATTTTTATTATTAATTGGATAAAATTCCATATTCCAATTCAATAAAATAATTTTATATCGTAATCTTCCCCTGCTTCCAAGACTGCAATATGGACACCACGTTTTAGTCCTCTTGGTTTTAATTAATATTGACCTCTATTCACCTATCGATTTACATAATTGTTATTGTAACATATGTTTAGAATATTTTCTGTCATGTTTTTTCATAATTTTTAATCAATCAATTTTCATATCGCTTGATGATGGTGTAAATAGCACACGGAAATATATACAGGCTGGTCCAACGAAAACTTTCCACCCCGAATATCTCGTGAACGGAATGAAATACACAAATCTGTTCGAATAGGTCAATTTTTATTTCGAGGGGGACAGCTAAATTCGTCCTTGGTGAAATTTTTCAACACACCCACTATCCCCAACTTCAAAAATTCAAATGGCAACCCCCCCCTTGTGATGCATCATTTTAAAGCTAATTTCATTGTCAATCCAACGCTGCAAGAATTTTTGAGACTTGTTCAACTCCAGCGCCCTCTATGGCATTGCTCTATGGTCAAATTTTAAATTACATTAGGGCCCCTCGTGATATATCATTTGAATGGGTTTGCAATTTTTTGCAAAGCTATGCAAAAATTTTTGAAATCCACCCACTCGTTCAAAAGTTACAGCAGTAAACTTGAAGGATTTCTAGGCCCAGAACCAGCTCATGTCCTTCAATATAACTTTTGAAGTGGATGGATTTCAAAAATGTTTGCATCAGTTTACAGAGAATTTCAAAACCTTTCTAATGATGCTTCATGGAGGGCAATACTGTAATTTAAAATTTGACGGCAGAGGGCACTGGAGTTGGACAAATCTCAAAAATTTTTACAGCGTTGGATTGGCAATGAAATTAGCTTTAAAATGATGCATCACAAGTGGGGGGTTACCATTTGAGATTTTGAAGTGGGGGTTAGGGGTTAAGAGTTGTGGAATTTCACCAACCGCGGATTAAAATGTCCCCCTCGAACAAAAATCGACCTGTCCGAGCAAATTTTTATATTTCGTTCCGTTCACGAGATATTAAGAGTGGAAACTTTTCGTTGAACCACCCTGTAGATATATTGCGATATAAAATTATTTTATTGAATTGGAACCAACCCCCCCATTAGGAATTTTATCCAGTTAATAAAAAATGGTTCTAACACTGCTCTATTACACTTCCAATTTACATTTTTATTACTTGAGAAGAGCTTTAGTTATGGTATCGGATTTTAAATTAATGTCTCTGCATACAGGGTGTCCCGAAATTAGGGGACCAAACTTTACCAGTAGATTCTCCTACGAAGAATATGAAAAAAGTTTCTATAAACTAAAAAATGCTTCCTAAGGGAGCTAGTGCCCCTTAAAAGGGTCACTTTGAAAGTGTTTTTTCTCAATATCTTCAAAACGGTTAAAGATAGCAACGTGAAATTAGTTCCCTTAGGAGGAATTTTTCGACATATGTTCATAGGAACTTTTTTTCATATTTTTCATAGAAAAATCTACTGGTAGAGTTTGGCCCCCTAATTTCGGGACATCCTGTATATCACTACTATACAGTCTTTGAAAAAATATCATTTTCTACTTATTATCATAATTTGACTATATAATTCTGAGCCACCCTGTATAACCACTACACTGTTATTAAAGACGAACGAGACCATGATGGAGGGGGGCACTCCAGTGGACGAGCACGCCGAATTCATCGCCAACGTGCTCGAGAACCAAGTCCTGAACGAACATACGGCCCTAGGGCAGTACGTGCCTTTCCTGCTAGAAATCTGCACGAAACCCGTGGATTACAGCGACATCTGCCTTCAAAAAGCAGCATTAACGGCCCTGATGAGGTTCATGCTGATCTCGCCGAAATTTTGCGAAGAACAAATCCGACTCCTGTTCACGATTTTCGAAAAAACGATATATCCCGACCTCAAGTGTCTCATTTTGATACATTGCTCCGACTTTCTGTGTCGTTTCCCGAACGTCTTCGAGCCGTGGAGTGACAGAATCTACGCACAACTGAAAGATCCCCTGCTGGAGGTGCGTAAAACCGCACTTTACACCCTGTCGAGCTTGATATTGAGGGATTTGATCAGGGCGCATCAGCATATAGCCGAAATGGCGGCGTGTCTCATAGACACTAATGAAGAGATGACTAAGATGTGCAGGATGTTTTTCTTGAGGCTGTCGCAGAAAGAGAGCAACTTGGTTAACCTTATTCCCGATATTTTTTCAGTTTTGGCGAAAATGGAATCTCTGAATCAGGAAAACTTCCGATATATTATGAAGTAAGCGCCATATTGACATATTGGCCGGTACAAATAAACGGCAACAAAGTTTTTGCTTATAGTTCTATCCTTTTCTCGTGCACGAAAAACTTATATTTGCATCCTTTGTTAATGGGACTATGAGCATCTTGTAACACTTTATTCATACCAGCCATTGATTAACGTCAGCTTGATGACGGGTTACCGTATGTTTCAAAATAAATCAGATCTAGGAGGCTTTGTAAAATACCGACAGTTCTAAATGCTTTAATTTACAAAGCTCCCTAGATGTGAATTTACATATTTTGAAACATTTTTGGCCTAACTAAACTGGAAAATTTTGCAGATTCATCTTCGAACTAATTGACAAATCCAAACACATGGAGACATTGGTCGACAGATTTTGCATAAAATTCACGCCGATCTCGGATAGTGACTTGCAGTTAAATCGCGACATAACTTACTGCCTTTCACTTTTAACCTACAATGAGAAGGCTTTGAAAAAATTGATCGAGTATTTCCCTTTATTTAAACAGCACATGCACGATGAGGAAATTTACAGCGCGTTCCAGACAATTCTAGGCGAATGCGACAAACCAAAAACTGGGAAAGTCGATTTAAAGGTAATTTACTTAAATAGAGTTTTTTTTTTTAGCAGTCAACCATTTCTTAACCGATTTGGATGAACGTATTCTTAAATTAAAGCTAAAGAATCAGCTTTTCAACTGTGCAGATGGCGCTGTAGTAAACTTTTCAGATAGCGCCATTTGTCGTAGTTTTTGCACAGTTGGAAAGAATGTCATTTAGCTTTTGTTCGTTTTTTTTTTTTGGAACACCCGACAGATTATCATTTTTCTTTACAGCCTATTATAACGGAACTCGAAAACCTCATAGCGTCAGTTTTCGAAGTTACTGAAGATGGTCAGCCACCAAAACCGAAACCTGTGTTTCAAAAACCGCAAAAGGGGAAACGTGGTAGAAAAAAGAACTCGAGAAAAAGCAGTGGCAGCATTGAGGAAGAACCGGTGAAAGCGAGACGCGGGAAAAAGAAAAGCAGTAAGAAATCAGACAGCAGTGATGATGATTTTGACAATAGTGTTCAAAGTTCGTCGAAAAAATCAAAGAGGCAAAACAAAAAAATAATTTATAGTGATTCAGACTAAGAGTTTTAATAAATAATATTTTTAATTACGTATTGAAAGACCTTTACCCCCCAAATCAGTGAAATTGGCAGTAAATCCCCGCGATATCAGTTTGTCCACAGCCTCGTCGACACTCGATCTCGGGATTGAAGGGGGCACCAATGCAATAGCGTACCCCCCACCCCCGGCTCCTGTTAATTTTCCATGTAAACCGAATTCGGATAAAATTTGACAAGCTTCATCCAGCTTAGGATGAGACACTCCCAGGCCACGAAGCAGGTTATGATTGAGCTCTGCCCACTCCTGAAATTAGTTTGGTAACTAACAGCGACGTTAGGAAATTTAATACCCCGAGGTTGGTATACTGATCCATGATCCCAAAGTCGTCGCCCATGCGTTGAGAGATTTTCTTAATGGATACGAGGGCGTTCACGGCAATTTCGTCCATTAAATCGAGAATCCCATCGACGATACTGCGATGTTTCTTTCTTAAGTTGGCGACTTTTTCAACGAGGGCTTTGGTGTCACGTGACACGTGCGTGTTGATGAGAATGACGTGAAATTTCGTGGATAACTCGACCAGTTTGGGGGTCTGGCCTCGGCGGAACTCCACCAAGGAGCCGTAAGTGCATATGGTGTTGTCCACACCTGAAAAAATAACAATGCAAATATTGGTCTGGTATCCCATACATAACTATCGGGTGTCCCAAAAAAAACCAGACAAAATATTTTTAGAAATAAGTCACCAATCTCTCTACAGATTTGGTTGAACCTCGTCTTAAATGAAAGGTAAAGAACCAAGGTTACGAATCGTGCAAAAAACTATGACAGATGGCGCTGTCGTAATGATCCTTTGGTCAGACCAGAACCAATCGTTATGACTCAAATGGCCTTGAAGACCGTTCTTTTTTCTGTAAAAATCTTTTTCAGAAGTCGATTTGGTTCACGTATTCATTTTCTGCTATTTTTTAAAAATATGTCTTTTACGCCATAAAGTTAGTGACGCACAAACAGCATAATTTTTGGTTATAAATTATCGCATTTCATGAAAACAGGTGACTGCCAATGAGGGACAAATTGGAGAGCTATTACTGAAAATTAAGCTGTTTTTACATCACTTACTTTAGTCATATCATAAAAGCGTGAAAATAAGGGAAAACACATTTTTTCAAAAAATCACTTAAAATTAATGCTTAAACCAAACTTCTGAAAAAAGATTTTTGAAGACAAAAGAACGATCTTCAACGATTTCTGAATCTCATAACGGTTGGTTGTTTTTTCACCAATCCCCACGCACTTAAAATAAGCCTTAAAAACAACTATTAGTAGAAATACTACGACAGCGCCATCTGTCGTTGTTTCTTAAAGAGTTCGTAAGCCTGATTGCTTAACTTTAATTTAAGACCATTTTCATCCAAATCTGTTAAGAATAGGCTGACTTATTCCCAAAAATATTTTGTCCGGTTTTTTTTGGAACACCCGATAGTATGGAGTGTAAGAAAAACAGAGGTCAACGAGAAATCGTCAAAGACGGCCAAGTATTTTGATAAACACTTCCAGAATACTTACGAGGCAAAGGGACGAAAGAAAGTCACACGTAACAATGAGCGTTAAAATTGAGTACAGCCGCGGTAAACAGTAATGTACGATAAATACGTACCCGAGGGTGTGCCGTGTATGATCTTTTCACCTTGAAACGCCCATTTGCAAATCAGTTCGAGGTCATTCTTCTCGAAACTTCTCAAGTCAACATCATGAAACTTAACCACCTTGTAAATATCCTTCGAGGAGCACCTTTTCGTCCTTAGGTACTGTACAAAACAGCCGGCTGTGCAAACCAGAAACGAGGCAGAGCTTCCAGTTCCCGCACTGACGGTCAAATCAGTTTCAATCTTAAGACTAAATGGTTTTACTTCAGAATCAGCTGAACCCATGATGCCCAAATATAGGTAGAAAAAAGCCAAGAGGGCTTGGTGTTGCTTCGAGTCCAACGAGTGCATCCCTGTATGTTCTTTGACGAACTTATCGGCGATTCCAACGAGACGTTCATGGTCCACGTGATCTGGAGTCGTGAAATTGAAACTCGACGGGGATTTAAGTAACGGCAGGGGAGTGTTCAATAGCTCTTTAACGTCCTGAAATGAAATCTACAGGGTGGTTGTCAATTTAAAAAAAAATTTTACGTCCGTTTGCACCGACTGCGCTTAACCTCAAGCCACACTTAAAATGACAAGAATGACGTTTATAATATAAAAAATATATAATTCTTAAATTAAAAGTCAGACTTAAGCCATAAGTAACGTCGGTGCAAATGGCCCTTAGGTAGGTATAGCCCCTTCTTATAAAGGACGCCGCAGGGGGAAACTGATAACCAGTCAAATTCAATCATTTTGATATCAAACGACGCGTCTCGATTAGCTGAATCGCCTAATATATCGATTAAAACTAGAAAGAGATAGAAAGTAGCCTACTTGAAAGGCCAAACGAAGACAAGAAATACCCTCGGTGACATTAATGAACGCATTTTAATTTAATTTAATTGGCCGAGCCCGAATTGACTCATGTCGAAACTTAGTTAGGTTGTGTCAAAAAAGTTGACAGACTGCAGGAAATTGAAGCATGCGTCATTCGAGGCACAGCCAACTCTAATTAGAAATTAAAAAAAAATCATAGTATTCCAGGATAAAATTTGTATTTTTCTATCGCTACCTAAGAAACAGAGGAAGTGATCTCAGAACTATTGGCGCTTGGAAGTGGGAATGGGTGCGTTCAGAAATGTTATATCGACATACGCTAAAGTAAACTAGAAAGGCACGGATGATATTTATGAACGCACCCTAGGCAATTTAAACTAACGGGTGTCCTAAAAAAAACCGAACGAACTATTTTTGGCAATAACTCGTGCATTTCTTATCCGATTTGAATGAACCTGACCTTAATTTGAAGCCAAGGAATCAGGCTTTCGAACTGTTTAAAAAATTACGACAGATGATGCTGCAACTTGTCTCAAAGGTTCATTTCAGGGGCGTGGGAATTGGTCAATTATCAACCAGTCGTTATGAGACTCACATAACTTTGAAGGACGTTCATTTTTCTTTAAGAATCTTTTTTCAGAAGTTAATTGGGTTCACGCATTGACTTTCTGTGATTATTTGAAAAATATGTGTTTTCACATTTTTTCATGCAGAATGACCATGACTAAAGTAACAATGAAGCAACAAGAGCTTAATTCTCAGTAATATCCTTTAAATTTCCTCCAAGTCGCTTTCGCTTGTGTTTTTCATTCAGTTAGATCATCTACTACTGAAAATTAAGCTGAAAATGCATCAGTGTTACTTCAGTTATGGTCATTAGGCGTGAAAATAAGGGAAAACGTGATTTTTAAAAAATCACAGAAAATTTATTCGTGAATCATAATGAACTTCTGAAAGAAGCTTTTTGAAGAAAAGTAAACGTGCTTCAAGGTTATTTTTATCTCATAACCATTGGTTGTTAACTGACCAATCCCCATGCAACTAAAGTAAGCCTTTAAAACAAGCGTGGCTAAGGCTACTACGGCAGCGCCATCTGTCGTGGTCTCTTGAATGAATCGATAGCCTGATTCTTTAGCTTTAATTTAAGTCCACGTTCATCCAAATCGGTTAAAAAATGGATGAGTTGTCCCCAAAAATATTTCGTTCGGTTTTTTTTAGGACACCCGTTATTTCCTATTTGTATTTTTGTATCTTGTTACCCCGACTAACACTAGAGTAAACTGAATTGTCAAAATATTTGCTGGTAGGAATAAACGATAACCGAACTTTTGCTTATAGTTCTATCCTTATCTTATGCAAGAAAAACTTGTTCTATTCTTTATTAATGCAAGTTTGAGCATCTTGCAACATTTGATTCATTCCACCCATTATTATGGCTTATGTTAGAGAGTCCAGAATTCAAATCTGATTGATCCACTTTTGAATCCCTTATAACTTGAGAACGATTGAAGTTTTCGAGAAAAGGTTCCGAGACAGCCTGTATACGTGATTGCATTAAATATCAGAATTGCTTCAACGCCTGCTCCCGACAGATTACGATAGTTTCGTGAAGTTCCGAGAGACGGTATTACAGGAATCTTTTTAATTGGTGCCGATTGCTCTATTGACATGACATTGCATACTACCAACTTGGAATAAATGTTAACCAACCTGTAAACTGTAAACATGGCTGAGATGCAAAGCGGGCAAATCCAAAGTGACGCAAGCTGGTCTACTGACGTCACCGTCCACCTCGCAAAAATCCAATCTAGTGCTCATCCCCAAACTGGCAGCCAACGCCAACTTTTCATAAACAACCGAATGTTCACCGTGAAGGATCACTTTACCGGGCGCGGACAACTGGATGGAAACATCTATAAATAACAGAAATATATTAAAAATTAAAAATTGTAATTTTCAAAAAAAAAATTAATACTTTTTTTCACTGATGAGGGAGGTTCAACCATGTTTAGCTATTCTGTTCCGTCCACTGTTCCGGTGTGAACGTCTTCTGCGAGAAGGCGTGTATCCTCTTCAGTTCTTCCTCGAGCGCAGAATTTACCAGACGATGACGTTGTAGTAGAGGCTTACCGCGAAATTTTTCAGAGACTACTACGCAAGAAAATTTTCCCCCGCAGCCATCGGACTCGTCGACGACTTCCTTGAAATAAATTTGAATAGATTCTCTGGGATAAGGAAATTGTAATAACAAAGCGCGAGGTTTATCTAGATGGCGGTTGTGCGCGTAAACAGAACGAAATTACCAAATAATGCTCTTATTTCGAGACTTCAAGAAAAAAACATAAACAAATACGTCACAAACTGGACTCTACAGAGTGATCATTTAAATTTTTGAACGTCCAGCTAGCAAACTTTAGAAAACAAAAAGGTGACAAGGATTGAGATTATAGGAGGATTCTACTCTGCTCTGATCAGAAATTTAAATGATTTAAAGGTAGAACGTGCGCCTTTTCCTAATATTATAACATAACCTCACTTTTTTAGGAAACAAACATCATGATTGTGCTTGGAGCACCAGATGAAATTAATTCAAATCAGAAGTCGTAATAAGTTAGATTAGATAGTCTCACAACACGCCAATTTTTACACAACTGATGGTCCAAACGCGGTTTGCGGGGTCAATGACCGGAAATGACAGCTGTCTGAACAAGATGAATTTAGAAAACTCGCAGGTTTCTCCAAATGACTTTTAATGAAAACCCGTTACTAGTTGTAATCAAAGTATAAAGCCTCTTTCGTCCTCGTACAATAATTATTACAACTATTATCAGCAATAACACGGTTAGTACATTTAAAATGGCAGCAGAGAAGCGGCTGGAACCTCCCCAAAGCGTGGGTCTTTTATTTCCGTGACTTGCGTTTAAGATTTTAAAGTTGATATGCCTAAATGGCACTTCTCGTGGACCAATTGCTTCCTATAGCCTTTCAGCTCTTCAACGGGTCACCTCACCTCCATGTACCAAATTTCGGACAAATCGACCTTGTAGTTTGGGCTATAACGTGGTTTTAGTGTTATTACAAAATTTCGATTTTTCTACCCAAAGGGTACTAAATGCGAATAAATTTTGTCACATTTAAAACCAGAATTTAAAGACCTTTCTGATGGTGACAATAAATCTTTCAAAAACTTGTTTTGGATGGGTAAATTAGAGAATAATTTTAAATTTCGAAATTGGTGTGCCAAAACGGCACTTTCCGTGGGCCGCACATAGGGGTATTTTGCAGATTTAGGCGGCCAAAAGTCGATTTCCTAGAATTCACTGAAAGCCGGAAAAAACCGGTCAGTGATATCCTGGAATACCTAGAGAACAAGTATACGGCCCTTTCCGCGCATTTAAGCGATGTTTACATACCGTAATATTAGTCTGAAATTGATGGTCTTTTTATGCGAACATATTTTTTCTCGGCAGGGTTTGTGAATACCTCCTATTAAAAGTCGAATATTTTTTTTCTGCATAATATAATTAACTACCATCTTATGGATCCCGATAGAGCTGGTAAGTATACATGCATTTAAGATGTAACTCATTTATTTTCATCTTCTTTGGCTGTAGTATAAATTTGATAAAAAAAAGAATTTTGTATGCTTCATTTTTCAATACTTTGCGACAAAGTCGAAGGTTTTTGTTATACTTCAGGGTGCGTCCCTGTTATTATATTTGCTTCATCATACAGGTGGCAGTGTAAGGAAAAGAATTATTAAGAAATTGGCTGCGGATACTTGCGGAATACTAAAATTCAGAATTTTTAATGAGTGGTACTATATAAATGCGGAATTTTAGAACATTATATTTTTTGATTCTAAGACGCTGCATTTTGTTTTAGGGCCATCAAATACTAAAATTCTGACCCGGAAATTTTTGTTTCACAAAATGGAAGAGCAAGATTTGCCAACTTTTGAAGAAAAATTGGAATTTCTTGAAAATTATGTTTTAACTTATGATAATTATTCAGTGGACCAAACAAAGGAAATCAAGCACAGATTTTCATACATTAAATCACAATTTAAACAAAGATGGGTTAATGCACATAGGAAAAGTGATATTTTTTTGACACTAAATAATACTTGGTTGCAAGGAACCTTTGAGCTTCCCGTTGTATTACAACGTTCGGGTCGGCCACAAAAGGCATTTACAGATTTGAGCGAAAGAACGAAAAGGAGAAAAACAGAAGAAATTCGAAATTCAACTGAAGAAGAAATATTGCTTCATGCTGCACAAATAAGTTTACAAACTTCTGGAAAAAGAATTGCCTCGGAAATGTTAAAACACATGATCAGTTCGCCAAACAGAGCAAAAAAATACAAGAAAGCATATTCCAAAAATCTGAGCGGTAATGATAACAAACAGATGACAGCTCTTGGCGCACTGTCAATGTTTGTTGATGCTGATTTGTCCAGAAGACAGTACGAAATTATAAGAAGTACGAATAAAAATTTTTACCCATGCTATAGTGTATTGCAACGGGCAAAACAAGACTGTTATCCCATTCAAGACGCATATCGAGTAACTGCAACCTGTGCGGAGGTAAAATTACAAGATTTGATGGACCACACTGTGAAACGATTGCTGTTAAGCTTAGAAGAGGTTTTGCTCACTCTGAATGAAAAAGAGCGACAGACATTAGAATTAATTTGCAAATGGGGCTGTGATGGCTCCCAACAAACACAATTTAAGCAGAAGATTGAAAATGATTCCGATGATTCCAATATTTTTCAAAGTTCTTTTGTGCCACTTCAATTAGTTTGCAATACAAATAAGGATAACCGTAAAGTAGTTTGGCAGAACTCGACGCCATCTTCGCCGCGATATTGTCGTCCCATCCGAATCCGTTTTGTGAAAGAATCAGTAGATGTGACTAAAGAGGAAGTAAATTACGTGGAAAACTCAACGAGGTTGTTACAGAATACAGAAGTTGTAATGGAAGAAAAAATTTTCACTGTTAAACACACATTGATGCTTACTATGATAGACGGAAAAGTGTGTAATGCGGCTACACAGACTACTTCTACTATGAGATGTTATATTTGTAATTTAACATCAAAAGATTTTAATAATTTAGCAAAAAGGGGTGAAATCAAAACCGATAATTTAAAGTTTGGCCTATCTGTGTTGCATGCAAGAATTCGATTATTCGAAAGTCTGTTGCATCTTTCATACAAACTGCCTTTGAAAAAATGGCAGGTTAGATCTTCCGATGCTGCTGGTAAACAAGCTGTAAATGCAAGAAAATCGGAAATACAAGAAAAATTCAGAAGAGAAACTGGCTTAATTGTGGATGTACCGAAAGCTGGTTTTGGTAACACGAATGACGGGAACACGAGTAGAAGATTTTTCGCCGATCCGCGATTAGCTTCAGAAATCACCGGAATTGATTTTAATCTCATTTATAGATTAAAAGTAATTTTGGAAGTAATCTCAAGTGGACACAAAATTAATGTGGAGAAGTTTTCCGAATATGCAATGAAAACAGCTGAAACATATGTACAGTTATATCCCTGGTATCCCATGACACCAACATTACATAAAATACTAATACATGGTGCTACTGTAATAGAAAACGCCCTACTACCTATAGGACAGTTATCAGAAGAGGCTGCGGAAGCCCGCAACAAACATTTTCGTTTATATCGCCACAACTATGCTCGAAAATTCACAAGGGAATCGTGTAATATGGATGTAATTAATAGGCTGTTACTCAGCTCTGATCCCCTGTTAACAAGTTTGAGGTCGACACCTAAAAAAAAATCGAGCCCGTTTTTGAAAGAAACTATAGATTTATTATTGCCAGCTGATCCCAACCCATTGGATGAATCTTCAGAAGATGACGAAGAAGAAGAAAAAGAAGAAGAAGAAGAAGAAGAAGAAATGTATCCAGATGAAGATCCCTGGTTTTCATCGTCTTCTGAATAATTTTTAGTATAATTCATTATAAAAGAAACCTAATTTTATTTTGCTTTTTTTAATAGATATATGCAATAAAGAGACGCAGATTTTTTTTACATTTAAATAAGATAGTGCCCTTTGGTTAAAAAAAATCAAAATTTTGTAAAAGTACTAATAACGCAATAGAGGCCAAACTAGTGAATCGATTTATCTGAAATTTGGTACTCGGACATTGGGTGACCCGTTGACGAGTTGAAAGGTTTTTTGAAGCTGTTGGTTCACGGGAATACCAACTTTAAAATTTTAAACAGAAGATATGGAAATCAAAGAATACCACGATGGGGAGGTTCCAGCCGCTTCTTTGCTGCATTTTTTTCAAAAAAATCATCTTTTTTATCCTTAAAAGACATTTTACATGCATGGAAATCGATATAAATCCAATAAAAATTTTGGCCGCCTAAATTTGCCAAATACCCCTATGTGGGCCGATTGAATCCAAAATTTGTTCAGCTCTTCGACGTGTAATACAATTCCCATGTGCAAAATTTCAGCCAAATCGATTCAGGGGCTTGGGCTGTACCGCGATTTTCAAGTCCGACAAAAATCTTGTCTTTTTTAACTTTTGGTCAAAAGGGCACTGACAGTGAATATATCCTTGGAAGCAGAATCTGAACGCCTTTCTTATGGTGACGTGAAAAATAGGGATTTACATTTAAAATTTAAAAGTTGATGTGCCAAAATAGTATTTCTGGTTCCACGATTGGCTCCAAAAGCTTTTCAGATCTAAGTCGGGTTATCACATGCACACATACCAAATTTCAGTGAAATCCTTTGAGTAGTTTGGGCTGTGGCGTGTTTACGAATGAACGAACGAACCTACGTACACATTTTAAAAATCCGGTTCTATCTCGAATTCGAAAATTTTAGTGATTGCAGTAACCTCTCTTTTTTTTTAAATGGTGAGGTGGAGTGGGGAGGTTAAAAGCATGTTAGCTTAATATTTCTGTTTTTTTTTCCTCCTACAGTACATATTGACGTTCCTTAAACAGTAAGCAGATCATGGAAAATTTGAGAAATAGCCTGCATTAAAACTAACATTGTTGGTTGCCTACCTAAAAGTCCCGTTCTTGTATACCCTGACACTAAACATTACAACATGACCTTGATTTTACCCCGCACTTCTGTTAATTTCTGCCCCGGGAGTACATAAACGTTCTGAAGTTAATATGCAAAAAAATTATAGGAATTTGATTATTTTAATGAAACCACCCAACCATAAGCAGATAATGAATATAATGGCACAATTATTTATAATTACTACCATATCGTTATGCCAAAAAGTTACATTAGCATCATATTTCAAGCTAAAAGCGCAAAAAAAGAAAGCAATTCTGATTTTCACAAAATTTATTGACAAAGTAACAGATTTCGATTACATCCTTAACTAGCCTTAATCTTAATCTCATCAAACTCCTGTGGAATTCTGATCTGTTTCACGTTAAAATAAACGAAAAACCCCAAAAAATGGACGGCTGAATAAACAGAAATTAGCAAGGGAAACAAATCGGGATACCTCTCAGGTGGCTGCACCACCATCGAAGCGATCCCCAACAGTACGCAACCGGAAAGTGACATCCACATTACTGCGTGAAAAACGACATTTCTCAACGCGTCCTTGTTCTTAGCCACCTGCTTATACGTTAACTTCAAAATATCAATTTGAGTCGCCTTTTTGTATTCTATATCAAGCAACACATGAAGGAGACTTCTATAATACTCTGCAACACCATCAGAGAGGTTTAGAGATTTTCTGTAAAAATGCTCTATACACACCCTGAAAGACGTACCATAGAACAGCATCAAAGCTATGACTGAAATTATCAAGCCATCTTTGACCAGTAGTGGCAACATGCTAAAAACGGACACGCATAAAAACCAATAACAGACGAAAGGATTATACGGAAAATACAATAAAACCGGAATTGCAACGAGAAGTATCGATTTTTCGTGTACTTGAAAACTGAATAAAAAGAAAGCTAGTGATGAGTTTACCAAAGACAAAACGAATTTTTTAGTGCTTGGACGGAGGAATAAATCAATACTTGTCGGAAACACCATTCCGAGTGTAACAAAAAGACAGACTCTCATCATTTCGTCGTTCGAGTACCGGGCTTTAAGTTTGTAAAATACATTAAGGCTGCACCAGAAATTCGACACTTTATCCTCGAAAACCCCTCGACCAATCGGAAACTGTCTTTGGAGGACTGCAGTGACGTCATTGACATTTGATAAAAACGGCGCCCAGATTATCGCGAACGTTAATACTACGCTTGCTGCGATAGAGGTGAGTTTTAATAACCCAGATGAGGAGCTTTGCCCAGGTTTGGGTATGCAAGTGCTGAGTAGATACATGAAAAACGGGAGGCTGTGGTACAGCTCCATTTGTTTATAATTCAAGGCCAAACAAAAGCAGATCGAGGCCGCTACGTTGCACTTGCGCAGAATGAAGATAGTAGCAAAAATAAAAAACCCTAGAGAGACGCAGTTGTACTGGAAATGTCCATGGTCGATGAGGATGATTCCCGGGTAGAATAGGCTTAATGTTGTCGATAATGAGGCTGAGAGTGGCTTCTGTTTCAAGTCGAGAGTAGTAGCGTAGAATATTATTAAAGCAGGAATGTATATAGCCAAATCAGCTATTAATACAGTATGTCTCATAAACAGTTTGTGAGCTTCACTTTCGTATCCTCTTGAATCGTGTAGTTTAGTAAAATTCGGATTAATCCAAGCTGCGAACCTCCCACATAAATACATGTGATAAGCTGTTAATGGAGGATAGTCCAAGCCCCAGTAATTCAGGTCATTATCGGTGTCATTCTTGTACCAGGAAGAGATGGGAAGATTCGTGGTAACCTCCATCCAGTGCCTCTGTGCCTCGTAGTCTCCATACATGGGGGGTGTAGCCTCCCCCGAATGAGGGTGTAAACCAGCACAAGCTCGCAGTAAAACAGCCACTAAACTACTCAAAATCACCAACCAAACTTCACAGCCGATTTTTAGCCACATTGCGATAACAGTGAGGTTATGTAAACGCGTTTTGACAGAAAATCAGAAAATTGATAAAATAATTTTAAAAAATGACTTACCACGTGCGTTGCGTCTAGGGCCTTAATTAACTTGTTTTTGATGTGTTCTTCGCTGTAACTCATAATAACTGTACTTGACGACGAGACCCGGTGGAATGCGGTCAATCCGAGCCACTGAAATTTTTTGACAGCGCTGAACTTTGCCGACATCAATTTGCAATTTGCACAAGAAAAATTGCTGTTGAAGTCGATTAGCGGTCGATCTTACGGAGTTCCAGCGTTTTGGGACTGAAAATGGGGGCCGGGACTTGGGGGCTGCTTGTTTATTTTACGTAAACAAATGACAATCGGTTTTTGACATTCGCTTGCTTCGTTATTTCATTTCAAAAATGTAACAGACTCATAAACACAAACAGCAAAAAAAGGGCAGTTATTCATAAGTGTTAACGAGTTAATTAGTTAATACTATTTTTTCGATTTGATTTGAACCGTTTGCCAGTCATGATTTGCTTTCAAACCTTCTAGAAGCATGATTTGTTCTTATTTGGATTTGTTGATATAATTTGACACTTGACAGTAGTAGCTAGTAGCGCCATCTCCTGGTACGGTGTTTGACTATACTGCGTAATAGCCACACAGAGCAGTAATAAGCAATTTTGGACCCATTGCCCGTTTATCTCCTTTAAAATTAAAACCCAGGTTCCTAATGGGGGATTACGGTCCCTCTGAATTATTGTTCTGAATACACTAATAACAAAGAAATTTGTGACATACCGTAATGGCCTATTGCACTCATCCTGTTTATTGTGAAAGTGACATATTGCAAGCCCTACAACAAAAGAATTTGCGTTTAACGCATTTCGATGGCTAATTTCTAACAGGAGACTATAAAAACTGATCTTATATATAAAATATAAATATTATTGGTTTAATTGACCTGAAGTGAGACTTAGTTTGAACTAGGTATACCTAGGAAGATTGGACACTCTAGACAAGTTTAAAAAATTTAAAAAGAATGTTTTGGACAATAGCTAGGATTGGTTTTGATATTTATTGATTGAGTTTTGCCCAAAAATACAAAAAGAAACAGAGATAGCTGCAAAGGAACTTCCGCAGCTTCCATTTTAATAATTTTATATTTATTGGAAACACTATGTATACAGGCTGGGTAATTTTTCGATGTTCACCATTGGGATGTCCTAAACGGTAAAAGATACGGGGTCCGTTAAATTACACGAAAGTTGCGCTATTTCTTGGCGATTAGGAATCTGAAGAGAATTCTCCGATATTGTAATTGGTTCCTGAGTTATTCGGAAAAATTTGAAAATTGCCGATTTAAAGAAAATTTAATATCTTCCTAACGATTGACGTTATTTAAATGAAACTTGGAACTTTTATATTTTTGACAGCTGTCAATTGCGTGGCATTGACAGAAATTTCCTAGCCCTCTAGATTTTGAATAAAGACAGTCAACTTTTCTTTTTCTTATGGGCGCCATATTGAATTTTAGCACCGCCGGATACACAGAAAAATTGGCTTCTCAAAAATGGACGTTTTTCAAAAAATATGTGAAAGGCAGAGTCACACGACCGCAAGACGTATTTTATTACTGTTGAATTCAATTGTTTTCACATGTTATAAGAGATTGAAGAAGTCGGCGTACTTTTTTGCAATTGTATTTCATCTAAGTTTAGGCTGATTTTGCAAATTATTCCTACCAATACGAGCTATTAGTGTGACGTAGATCCGCCATGTTTGTTGGGCTAGGTTAAGGTTGTTCCCATGGCAACGAAGCTAAACAAAGCCTGAATTTCCTTGTGTAGATGCAACACTATTTCAGCACAAATCTGATGCTTGACATAATGTAACGATTTAATCGATAGCAACATTCTTCAATTTGTCAATGTTAAGGTCTTGAAACGCAACACAGTAACTGTAAATAAACAATTAGATGAAAAATGCAGTTTTCTGGAATTTGCACATTGAAATCTTGCTTTGTTTGGCTTCAGTGGGAGGCGTTGACTATGACCATACACAACAAAGACGGCGGTTCCACGTCATCGCTAATATCGCGTTTTTTCAAATTCTGACATCTGTCAAAAAAGTTCATGTTGAGTACATTTTTTAAAAGCCAATTTTTTTGTGCATTTGATGGTGTCAAAATTCAATATGGCGGCCATAAAAGAAGCAAAAATTGACTCTCGTTATTTAATATCTAGAGGGCCTAGAAAATTTCTGTCGGCACTATTCAATTAACAGCTGTCAAAAATATAAAAGTTCTAAGTTTCATTTAAATAACATCAATCGTTCGGAAGATATTAATTTTTCTTTAAATTGGCAATTTTCAGACTTTTTGTGATAACTCGGGAGCGAATCAAAATATCGGGGAATTCTCTTCAGATTCTTGATCATCAATAAATAGCGCAACTTTTCTGTAATTTAACCGACCCCGTATCTTTTACCGTTTAGGAGATCCCAATGGTGAGCATCGAAAAATTACCCACCCTGTATATTTGTTGAATTCCGTGAGTATGCACTTATGGATAAAGATGAGTAATAATTTTAGTTACCCTACCCGAAATTCTGGAATTTCATTATGAATTAATATTCTGAAAAAACTCCAAAATTTCGGGTAGGGTAAAAAAGTAATTTTTTACAAAAAAAAATTGCAGGGGATTAATTTTCCTATGCAAATTGGGGTTTTCTAGCGATATCCCTAAGTTTTGAACATGATACGATAAAAATCCACATTAATATAATAATGTTTATTATTCCATGGACTATTACAATATAGCATCGGAACTTGTCAAAAGAAACATTCGCCTATAATTGCTTCAAGGGACTTAATAAGAAGATTCACTTTACCGCTGCAAATGAAAGTTATTAGGCGATATCCATAACTTTTGAACAAGAGTTTATTTAGTGAGAAAGGGGCCTGCAATAGTTTGAATACTCCCCTGTCCAATCCGCTCGTCAACTGTCAATGTCAAACTTAAACATCACATGTCACATCCATCAAATGTCACTTGACTGTCAAATACATGCACGATAAAAATTGGAATTGAATACATTCCTCACAAATATTGCAGCAATTACAATGCATTTCCCCTGAATTTTAATGAAAACCCGCAGTTGCCATTCATCAATCTTCAAAATTGTTGATCTGAAATTTTCGAGGTTATGTCTGAATCAACCCCTGAGCAACGCCAATTGACCCCGGAAGAATGGATATTCCTCTCCGACCACTTCATAGGCAACAACTACAGATACAGGGAGAACATAATAATCCCCAAAAACTTAGGCCCAGTTCAAATTAAAAGCAACGAAGAGAAAATGGTGGAAGCGTTCTTCGAGAGCTGCCCCTTTAAATGCCTCATGAGCTGCGTAATGGGCTACGGGTTGGGAGCTGCAATCGGTTTGTTCTCCAGCAGCGTGGGCCCCACTGCCACCATCGTGGAACAACAAACGGCTAGACAAGTGTTCCGAGAGATGAAAACCACGACTTTGAGTTATGCGAAAAATTTTGCTGTGATTGGGGCCCTTTTTTCGGGAGTTGAATGTAGCATTGAAACGGTACTTTTTTTAATATTTTTTAACCCCTAAGGCAACTTATTTTTTTTAGATGCGAGGGAAATCTGATTGGAGGAATGGAACATATGCCGGGGGTGTCACAGGAGGGCTTATAGGGCTCAGGGCAGGTGTGAAGGCTGGAATATTCGGTGCGGCAGGTTTTGCTGCCTTTTCCACGGCAATTGATTATTACATGCATAGCAGGTTTTAATTAGTAATTTGCATGGTCATCGTTTCAGAAATGTAAATAAATAGTAGGTAACTTGTGTTGAAATAAAAGAATTGTTTTGTTGAAAAGTTGAAGAAATAAAAAATTAATGTACCTAGTTATAATAATTATTATTAACAGAGAAACAAGAATAAGTAAATTGTACAAAATCAGCGCTCAATGGGAGGAATATTTAAGAAGGAGGATGACAAACTATGAATATACTGCAGCTAATCATAATTATTATCAGGAAAAAGCATAATAATAATAGCTGAATTATGCAAAATTATCGTTCCGAAAATTTATACCTTCTTGGAACCTGCTTACACATTTTCATTCTCATATATGATGCAATCGCCGCATTTTCTACAAATACTATTAAAAACCGGTGCTTTAACGTTTGGTGACAATTATTGTTGTCCGCTGTGCGTCATGTCCCAAACTTCCCTTCTCACAAAATAAAAAACCACTTTTAACACATATATCATAAATAACTATTCTTGTGAATTTTAGAGACGTCTAATGTTTAATAAGTTAAATAACGATGGTTAACCGAAATCTGTCAAATTCCCTTTGAAAATTTCACACCAAGATTTTTTGACTTTCCTTTGGAAAAGCTATGGGGACGCGACAATATGCTCGAGTTACACCTCAAACGAAAGCTAATTAAAAGAGCTTCATAAAAACGTTTCGCTCATTGTTCTACGTTAATCCCTTCCAAAGATACCTATGGTTCTTTGAAATGTTCAGAGCAAAAATTTTGACTTTTTTTGTAAAGTTCGGGCTTCTATAATGTGCTCATATTGCAAGTCGAACCAAAGATAATAGGAAGAGCTTCATAAGGATGTTTTACTCATTGTTCTACGACAATCGGTTCAAAAGTTATGGATCTTTGTAAATTTCAAAAATTTTGACTTTTTTAAGTTTGAAGTTCTAAAATGTGCTTAAGTTGCATATCAAACGAAAGGTAAAAAGATGATCTTCAAAAGGAGGTTGTACCCATTCTTCTACGACAATCCCTTCAAAAGTTATGGATCTTTGAAACCAAAAATTTTAAACGCTGAGTAAACGGTTGAAGATATAACAAAATCATAAATAGAAGAATTGTTGGCTACGAAAAGATCTACCAAAAAGGCCGCGACAGCATATATGAAGAATAGCCCACAACAAACAGTCAAGCCGATTTTTACAAAAAATTAAAACACAAAAACTATTATTGTAGGCTATCTATCATAGATACTTATATGCTGCCGCGGATTTTTTAGTAGATTTAATTGTTACCAACGATTCTTCTATATATTCACTTTTATTTTTATGTAATCATATTTTATTTAAGATACTTATTCGGTGATTGACATATTGTTGTATGTTTTGCGTCTGCTCTATGTACTATATTTATCCTTTTATGGGCTTTCGCTCGTTGGAATAAACCAGTATTATTATTATTATTATTATTATAAGATTTTGTTCTATACCTAATGGAAATGAAACTTTTGTCTTACGCACTGATGAAAAAATTCCACCGTTGTCGTATTTTGAATTTTGAGTTCAATGTGAATACCTACAAAAATAGTTTGAAAAATTACCTTTCGGATAGCCTTTACTGCTAACAGCTGGTATTAATTGTATTAGCGGTAGCAATTATTTTAGTTGTGACGTAGGACAAAAGTTTCATTTCCATTAGGTATATCTCCAAACGTTTAGGCAGCGTTCTCAAAAGAAGCGCACTTTTTCCCAGGATTTATCGGAGGCGCTCCCTATGTAAACGCAGGCGAGGCGCCATATAAACGTATAAATCTGGATATAATGTAATTAACCGATTTGCCGCAAAATCCCATCATTATCTACAGGTGCCCACTGAAAGTGTACGTAAAATTTCATCTCGATGTATTCAGTAGTTTCGGCTGCAGCGTGTCTGATGATTTTTTTGCCCAAAGGGCACTAAGTGTTGATACATTTTTGGAAGCAGAATTCGAAGAGCATTCATATGGTAACGCGAAAAATGGGGGTTTGCATTTAAATTTTTAAAGTTCATGTGCCAAAAAGACACTTTCCGTGAACCGATGTGGCCCAAAATCTAATCAGCACCTACAAGTTGCCCACTTAGTTTGTGTGCCAAATTTCATCTCGATACGTTCAGTAGTTTGAGCTGCAGCGTGCTTACAGACAGACGCACAGATAGACATTTTTTCGAATACCACTTTTTTGGGTTCCCTAATTTAAAAAAATAGATTTTTAGGGTACCCTTCTGCAGGGGAGAATCCGTTTTAAGACAAAAAGTTGTTTTCACTTTTCGCCACTTTTTTGCCTAAATTAAATGTTGGCACCATCCTTTTGAAACACCCTGTATAATGACCTATGGATTCTGATTCTGTATACACATCCATGTAGGTTAGGTAGGTACTTTTCCAGACGGTTTATAATACAACATGCTTACATTTACAATTACCTAGTATAAGTACCTTACCTACTTACAGGGATTTACGTGAGGAACTCGATTTAAATTTTTCCAAATTGCTTTTCTAATTAACGTAACGGAAATTCTAAGTTATCAGGTTTTAGATACTGATATACTTGTAAAAAAGTACCCAATGACAAAAAAATTTACCGGGATCGATTAGTTCATAAATGAAAATTAATGAACTAAAAATGTTTTACAAATTTTCCGCGAATATACGAGTATGAGTACCTACTAGCGCCAGTTCGTCAAAATGTTGCTAAAGGACAGAAAACATCCGCCACTCGAGGCTGAATCGTATCAGCGAGAAATCTGAAAAACAAGTCATTCCGTTTTCGTTAACCCTGGGGGGTTACCATATTGCCTAGGCAATATAGAAAAAAGGCGCTTAAGATAAGTTTTTTAGAAATGTTCTCGTTCCCAGCCACAACCACCTATCATTGATCCGGCAAGATTTTTAATGGAGATGATCTTCACAGAAAAATGTATTAAAATTGAAATAGTCGCGATTTGCTGTTATTGTATGATACAAAAATGATAACACAACGATTTGTAAAGTGTTTTATTTCTACATACCTAATGACGAAAAGTCCACGATACTTTAGATTTAGATGGCTATTGCAAAGTACCTATAACGTTATTAATTATCCGTTTTTACTAATTACGAACGGTTTTTTTGATAAACAAAATACAAATATGTTAATAGGAAACTAGAGGCAAATTAGCACTAGAGCCGTTTAACTTCTACGTTTTTTTATTTATCTACTAAAATAATAAAAATTCCTAAAAACCAAAATACCTAAATGAATCAAACGAACTTCGTAACTATGGTGAACAAACCGGAAGATTGATGATGGAAATGAGCAAAAGTCACACTACGTGTCGAAATCCTTAATTACTAACCCCGCACAATGAGTAATAATTTCACAATTTATTAAAAAGTAATTGAAAGTAGCTGTCCTTTAGAATATTTAATACTATGTCAATTGAAAAAAATTATATCATAGTCACATTTCCCTTTTAATTTAAATAAGCTATCTAGTCGTTCAATTATTATACAGTTACATTATTGCAATTTAAAACAAAACAAATACCTTAGAAAAAGTTTGGCATACCATTTAAAGTTAAGTGTCCGGATAAAATAACGAAAAATCCATGATTTGCAAATTCTGTGGAACAATCGTCTCCTCACTAATAATAATTAGTAACGTATTGATTCAATATTTACATCGACACTTTTTTTTATAATTGTGTTTACAGATTCTATTTTCTTGTCTAAATTTGTAATTATCGTATTTTGTTTTTGATCTGAGATTGACGTATATGGGTATTTTTACGAAAAGAAGGAAGCCACTTTGGATTATGCAAAAAATTCGAGGAAAAGGAAAAACAGAGGATGGTAAGTGCTTCGACACTTCTTCAGTCTTCTTCAGTGAAAGTGTCGGAATTATATAAAGCAAATCTCTAACTTTTAGGAGAAAGAGACGGAGAAATTCGTGTTTTATCGCATTATAGATTTAATTGTTGTGTAACTTCAATGTATCACTTACAGGCGATAATTATACATACAGGGTGTCCCGAAATTTGTGGGCAAAACTTTACCAGTAGATTCTTGTATGAAAAATATGGAAAAAAGGTCCCTATGAGCATATGTCGAAAAATAAGTCCCAAGGGAGCTAAGGGGCTACTTTGAAAGTGTTTTTTTCTAAATATCTTCAAAACGGTTAAAGATAGCAACGTGAAATTTGGTATCTTTAATAAGTCTTAGACGTTGAATTTATTACTGTGGAGAAAATTTCAAAATTTTGATCATAAGCGTCTCGTACAGGAAGTGCTTAGGACTAAATTCACTCAAACATATTTGTAAGTAGTTTTTTCTCAAATTTGATTCCAGAATCTGAAAATTTGAAGTTTTTTACGTAAAAAAGGTACTCTTGTTGAACGTAGCTAAAACACACTGTTTTTGAAGAAAATGATTTTTCATTGATTCAGAGGTCCAAAAGGACCTATACGATAGTGGCCCAGGAAAAATCTGATCCAGACGATTCCAAACTTTGATTTTTGCTGTGGAGGTATAATAAAGTATTCTTACAACATTGAACACAAAAATATAGAAATTTTCCCAGGCAGTCATATTTTTATTAGGCTCTAAACCAATTTGAGCCCCGAAAATGGCATTTTCACGAATTTTTTTCTCGGAAACTAGAAGATTCCACTCTTTTATTTTTCCGCCAAACATTCACCGATCCCTCGCTTACCAAAATTTAAAATTTGCTAGAGATGGGCCCATGCAGTCGCTTATTGTATAGGGTCCTTTGTGATTGAAGACTTCAAAATACTGTAAACAAGCTCATGGAACGGTTCCTTACTTAATTCTAGAAAGAAAGTTCTTATGGACATTGGTCGAAAAATGCTTCCTAAGGGAGCTATGGTCTTTCAAATGGGGTCTTGGAAAGCATTCTTTTGAAGGACTCTAGCTCCCTCAGGAAGCATTTTTCGACCCATACCCATAAGAACTTTTCTTTCAAGAATAAAGTAAGGAACCGTCCCATGTACTTGTTTACGATATTTTGATGTCTTCTGTCACAAATTTTGGAGCCCTGAACCAATGAAAAGCAATTTTTTTCGAAAAGGGCGCATCCTATCGATGTCAAACAAGAGTACCATTTTTACTTAAAATACCTTAAACTTTCAGATTCTGGAATCAAATTTGAGAAAAAACTACTTACAAAAATGTTCGAGCAAATTTTGTCCTAAGCCCCTCCTGTACGAGACGCTTATGATCAAAATTTTAAAATTTTCTCAAAGACTTAGTAAAAATATCGTTTTGAAGATATTTAGAAAAAAACACTTTCAAAGTGGCCTCTTTAAGGGGCCTTAGCTCCCTTAGGACTTATTTTTCGACATAGGCTCATATAGGGACTTTTTTCATATTTTTCATAGAGGAATCTACTGGTAAAGTTTTGCCTACTAATTTCGGGACAGCCTGTATTTTAACTCGGCTGTATAATTATTGTTCTCACTCTGTAGCTGGGCTGGGGGTTACAGTTTCAATTGTTAAATTTGAAGCCTTACGGTCGAAATACGAAAATACTGGTAATATTTAAAACAAATAAATAAAACTTGGGCAACAAAATTTTAAGAATTTAAACCTCCATCATTAACCTACAGCCTAAGGGCAGATCCATCCTCCTCGGCACCTATAACCGAACAGAAATACGGATAAATCCTTCACGGATAACTCGTCATTATTTTTCCCCATCTTAAACAAATATTTTCTAATAGGATAAGGTGAGCCGGAATTTGATGCATCTCGCCTTTGTCTCCTTTATTTTCTCATTAAACAAAATTAAATTGATGCGTATAATTGTATAGGGAAATGGTGTTTTTTTATTATAGGCCTACCTAAGGAAAGCAGGAGTCAATGCACTAATTGATGAAATGATGAGGTAAGTAATTGATTTGCGGCAGTAAAATGCGATTTTTACTGCATAGGCAGTAAAAGTCGATTTTTTACTGCCGGCGGCGACAATCGGCGAAAAAATGATGTGTTCAACACGACAAAAAAACAGATTTACTGTCGCGGCTGAAGTTTCATAGCCGAGGCGATAGCCTTGTTAAAAAATAACTATTATGGGCGAATTTGAAAATACGAAAAAATTAAAATGCTCTGATGTTGAAAACAAACAAAACAAACGATTTATTGCTCCAATTTGCCTCGACGCAAATGATAGGAAAACTTTTAGAAGACGAGTCGTCCGAGTATTCAACGTCAAAACTACGAGCTCTTGATCATAACCTTCACCGGAAAAACCTCAAGATCAAGAACTATCTAATCTATCCCTAACGCATTCCGAGGACAATAAACTCTGAACATTTTGGGCTTCCATAGTTCTACGCTGCCTAGAGAGGTGTGAAACATAAAAGCGGTCTCGATGAGGCTCCCACAAGTCTTATCGAGTGTGCGTCGCCAGTGAAAGTGCTCAATAAAAATTAATCGTAAGTAGAATTAATTATTAAAAATATTTTCAATTAAGAGTCGGGACGCGTGCAGTTTATTCGCCCCTCCATCAAACACCGCCGCCGTTAATTCGCGACAGTCACCCGCGGGTCTTTGCCACCAAGTGTTCAGTTTTTAACATGTTCGAATTTTGAGGGGTGAGTTCAGATTAAAAAAAAAATATATGAAGCTGAACAAATATTTTTTGAAAATATTTGAGTAAGAAAAAAATTCAAGTGTTCAGTTTTTAACATGTTCGAGTTTTGACAAGGGGTGAGTTCTGATTTTAGAAAAAATACGAAGCTGAACAAATCTTTTCTGAAAATATTTCAGGAAGAGAAAATTAGCGGAAAATTTCACACATCAACACGATTGCGTAAATTTCGGTCAGCATTTTCCGACTGACCCAATTTTCCAATAACGGTATCGTGTCCGTGATTTACCTTCCGTCTCCTAATCGATCGTCGAAGTCACCGAGTTATGTCACTATAATCAATATTCGAAAACTGTAACAAACGGTCCATTATGCAATGAAAATTGCAACCTTGAATTATTTAATTCTTATTATCGCACCTAATTACCTCCTTAGGTTGCTAGTTGAATTAATTTTCAATTTTTCTCAGCCCTGGTTTTTCTGTTCGGCTGGGTCGCAGGAATGATACGCTCGTGAAAGTGGTAATTGTTTGTAATTAGAGCTGGTAAAGTTATTTTTGTAAAGTAACTAAACTTCATAGAAAATAACTAAAGTTACCTAAATAATTATAGTTACTTTTCGTGACAGTAACTTTAGCTCCAGTTATTTAGTCACTTTAATTAGTTACTTTTCACTTTTAGTGTCAATAAACGGGAATAGAAAATCCAAACTTTTCTTGTTTGTCACAAATCTTATTATTTTATTATTAAATCTAAAATTGGTTTAAGGCATTGCTGGCGCGCATTAGTACCAAGTTTTCAAAATTCTTGTCAGATAAAACACGATGTTTTACTTAGTGCACGAATAAATGAAGCAAAGGAATGGAAAAACTAAGACAAACACAAGACACAATAAGGGGGTCATATACAAGAATGATACAAAAATAATGCACCCTCACTTGTACAATGTACACGTAGGAACGAGTCGATTTTTGCAAAAATAAGACAAAGTAACTTGTTTAAATAAGGAACTTACCCCCGATTTCATAATCAAAAGTAAAGTGTCCTTTAAATATTTGCCTAGCAACGTTTCAAAACGGCTGCTCCTGATTGGTCAAAATCATCTTTAAAGTCGGCTTTAACTTTAAAGGGCCTTTAATTTTTATTATGAAATCGGCCCTTAGTTACCAAAAGGAACTAAGTTCTTAATGAAAGTAACTAAGTTACAGTTACTTATCCACAGTAACTGCGTTACTATAGTCTGTCCGGGATCCACACGACCAAGATTCACCCAATTTCCATGGCGACTCATTGTTGACAACAATGACCATAGTTCTTTTCAGACTAATCTGAAAAGTAACTAAGTTATAACTTAGTTACTTTAGTTACTATAGTAACTTAGATACTAAATATAACTAAGTTCCTAAAAGTAACTAAGAGCGGAAGTTATTTCCCAGCTCTGTTTGTAATTTGATTTAAAATTATGGAGAAGAGAAAATATTTGTTGGTAAGACTGCGAGTGTGTTTGTCCATTCCTCGTCTTTTTGTTTTGAAAACAAACGACTGCACTTTTCTTCAGTAGGTCAACATTATCTTACAGTTGTTGTTGTTAGTCACTTCTGGGTTTTGTGTTGACATTGAAATGTAGAGAACCCTGAAGTTAATGGCAAGAAGAAACAGGAAAATGGACTATAAAACATTTCCGGGGTCAATTTCGAGAAATTTTGCTGAAACCAGAATTGCAGATGATAATCATCAAAAATGGGGAAGGGGGGTGATAAATTAAAAAGAACTTGTTGAGTGATGGAATTAGACGTAGCCGAGGTGAAAAATTTTCGTTTTTAATTAATTGAGTGAAACTGAATGCAATTTTTTCCTTTATCTGTTGAGGTACTTAATTCGTTTATTTACCCTCGTTGCGGATTTTAATTAACGTACTTATACGCATTTAGAATTTGATACTTTAAGACTGCTTTGCAACGTTATCATAATAACATGATGCAATTACCTAATTTTAGCATTTAAGTTCTCGAATCAACATAAATAGAATTGAAGAAATGAATTCGAGCGATTTTGGTGTACCGATACTCAGGAATTTTGGAAATCTTCTGGTAATTTTGGCAATGCGAATAATTTTTTGAAAAAAAACTCCAAAAACTTAAAACCTCGTTCACAACCACTTTACGTACGTGACATAACAAAGTTTAACAATCGTCAACAATTACTAGAAAAGTCAAAAGCTGTCATGAATAATTGTTGACCATTGTTAAAGTTTGTTATGTTACGTACGTAAAGTGGTTGTGAATGAGGTTTAAGACACACTGGATTGAAATTTATAGGTGATAGGATTTGATTTTTTACCAAGTGGGGAGGTACCAGCCGCTTCCGTAGCTGCCCATTTTTATTACCTATTACGACGAAAGTTGATTTCATGTTGATATGTATATTGTTGGCAGCACCAAAAGTAAAACCTTTATTTTTTAAATAATTTTTAGGCGGAAATCAGAAAAAATATTATTTTTTTAAAAATTGGTTAGGTACCTACTACCTACTGCTAAAAACAAAACTTTTTGTTTTGTAGAATTGGCAATATTTTTATCTACAACTCTATTGAATAATATACGCATAATGCAACACTAGATAACGGGTGTCCTAAAAAATACCGAACGAAATATTTTTGGGAATAACTCAGCCATTTTTTTAAATTTTTATTATTTTTATTACCTTCTCATTTTTTAACCGATTTGAATAAACGTGGTATTAAATTAAAGCTAAAGAATCAGGATTTATGTATGCAGCTACTTTTCTATGCTAATAGTACATATGATTGAGAACGTCCTTAACTACTTTATTTTCGGATATGCTAATCCATTAACATAAAAAAAAATCATGAAATTCCAAAAAATTAACAAAGTTTACGTTAAAGTTGTGGCATCACGGATTCGCTTATTTAAATTTAAACAAGTTAGGGACATTCTTTAACATTTAAACTATCAATTGCAACTGTTAAAATCGTTGTATAATAAGTACGCAATTATTTATGCAATTTTGAAAAAACCACGGGCATGTTTGCATTAAATCGCCAGAAATCGTTCTCTCACATTCTGTCTCTCTTGACTGCAGCCCGTATTGTTTATACACAGCCCGAATATTTCATTACGTATAACCTAATATACAGGATGTTTTTTTAAACATCTCACCTTGAATGTTTTTGGACGAAAAAAGATATTGAATTGAAATAAACCCTGGTCGTCCCAGCACAGAGGCACGCCTGCGCGTATATTGAGGGAATTTTTTCCACTTCCGATTTAACCGGAAATGACCTTAACTTTGTTTTTTCTCAACGGATTCGGTATCTACATATTTTTCAGAGTTAGAAACAAGCATAATGCTTGACCAGTGGAGTCACGGCCACCCTAGATTTTGAAAAACATCGAAAAAATCGAAAAACTGAGATTTTCAAAAAGACGCAAAAATACGTCAAGTTAGTTTTTTTTGAGGCGAATTGATCTATACAATTCCATTTTCTCTTTATGTCTTTATTTCATTAGTTTATAAGAAACGATATCTACCGAAAGCTGAAAACAAATATCAGACTATACCATTAGATACATTTCTAAAAAATAGAATCTTAATTTTTCACCGATTTCTACTATATTTTTGAAAATGTAGGGTCGCCGTGACTGTACTTCCGGTCAAGTATGATACTTAGTTCTAACTTCTAACGTAAAAAAATCGTAGCAATCCGTTGAGAAAAAACTATAATTACATTTGAAAAAACAAAGTTAAGGTCATTTCCGGAAAAAATTCCCTCAATATACGCGCAGATGTTCCTCTCCATGCTGGGACGACCATCAGGGTTTTTTTCAATTCAATATCTTTTTTACTTCCAAAGATATTCAAGGTGGGAAGTTTTAAGAAAGTAAGTATGTATACTATTATTTTGGCGATTTTCTAGCGAATTTGCCAGTTTATGTGATTTTTTAATCAGGTCAAGCAGTATACACGATTTTTTGAAATTTTGGACGAATGCCGTGAATAGGCTACTTGCACATTTCGTAATTTCGGGATATTTTAATGTAAATGCATCAATAAAGATACAAGGAATCGTCAGCGAACATCAATTTTATTTTAAAAACGTTCGTTTATTTGTAAATAAATAAATAATTCAGAAACGCCGTTGTACGACTTGTGACGTCATAAATCGTACAGCGGATGCAATCTGACAACAGTTTATTTGAGGGTGACGTTTAATAATTAATTTGAAAAGTCAGCCTTGGCAGTTGACAATAAGAGGGATCAAAAGTGACCTCTAACGTTGTAAAAGGAGGTAAGTACAATGTTATTAGTTGTTTGGGTTGGCATCTTGTACCTTTGTACCCACTGGCAAAGAGTACTGGTGACTACTATAAAATATTTAAGATTTATGAATGAAAGACGTCGGGTCAGGTTAGACAGCGACGTTGTCACATGTAAGAAAATTATGTTCGAATGGCTGGGCTGGTCTTTTGGCGGGAAGTTTGGAAATGCTACTTTCTCATTTTTTTTTGAGCTCCACCGACAAGATATTGGAATTTAAGGTATCTGGAAGGATCACATATATCCCGAGCTTCAATTTAACATCAAAAACAAAATTGATGCAAGATGCCTATTCCTGTAGCCTAAAACTTTTCCAAATCCTCCTTAAAGTTATTTTTGATTGCCTCATCAGGTGCAAAGAAATCTAATACGTCGCATCCGAAATATTACACATTCGCAATAGTCGATCACGTTCATAAAAACTATGCCGCTGCACAGTGGTTCAATTATTAAATTTTGTGGCCAAAAATCATAAAAACCAAATTAACTGAGTAGTCTTAAATATCGCATAGTTTAATAATGAAGCATTCATAGCTCTGAAAAAATAAAGCAAACACGTGTCTGTCATAGTTACTAGTGTCAATTGTGACGTCTTTAAAAAAGTCATTAGTTCTAGACTGCAAATTATAATAATCATTTTTTCAAATCGAAGAGTTAGTGCAGCGTAAATTCTTTCAAATATCAATTTTGTGCACCTTTATCTGTAACTTACGTATATTTTTGAACATTAATCAATATTCATTTGGTCCCCGTACATCAAAATTAACGTTTTATTATGAAACCAATTTTTACCTTGACTTTTCACCAAGTGCGCAGGGTTTCCGCACGAAAATTTTAGGCTCTGATGATAGCCCTAATTGAGTACTTGAATCCAGAGTTGAGATTTGGTGCCCCCTTTTGCCCTTAAGCCCGATAGACTATTTTAAAATAAACAAGTACGAACAATTTCAGGAGACACAAAGTTTTATTTCCTCGCCTTAACATCCCCCAGGCCGACTCGATTTTTTTCAATGTTTTTTACGTATTTGTCGTCATCTAATTGACAAAATCTCCAATTTTCATAATTTTAGGAGACACATGGTTTTTACACCTCCTTCTTGGAATGCACCCCCCAGACCGATTTGATTTTTTTTGATATTTTTTCCGGTCTTCTCGTAACGTAATTGACATACATTCCAATTTTCATAATTTTAGGAGACAAAAAGTTTTTTCGTCCCACTTAATTGGCCCCCCAGATCGACCTAATTTTTTTCAATATTTTTCCCGTTTATGTCGTCATCTAATTGTCAAAACTTCCAAGTTTCATAATTTTATATATTTTTATATTATTATTTATATTTTTCCCGTTATTGCCAACATACTTCCGTTCAACATTGAAAGTTTCTAATTTTTGGCCATTTTTCGGGGATTCTGAACCACTGCGCGCTGCCTATAAATTGTCAAGGACCTGATTCGTGACGAAAATTCTCCCGCTAATGACGCAAACAATTTCACTTTACAGCGAAAATGGCGGAAAACTCCCCCATCTGCAAATTCTACGAAAACCAAAATGTCCTCATCACCGGAGGCACGGGCTTCATGGGAAAAATCCTCATCGAAAAACTCCTCCGAAGCACGGATGTCGCTACGATCTACCTCCTCATCCGAGAGAAAAAGGGAAAAAACGCCCACAGCAGACTCGACGACCTCTTCGACTGTGTGGTACGTGTCAATATTTTTGAAAAAAATTAAAATATGTTTACAGATTTTCGACAGATTGAAAAAAGAGCGGCCCAAGTTCAAGCATCGGGTGGTTCCGGTTGCGGGGGATTGTTCCATCACAGGGCTCGGGTTGACCATTACAGACCGACAGAAACTGATAGCCGAAACCAATATTGTGTTCCACGTGGCGGCCACGGTTCGATTTGATGAAAACCTTAAGCTTTCCTATTCGATCAATGTTAATGGTACGGCGGATGTGGTGGAATTATCAAAGCACATGAAGCATTTGAAGGTTAGCGTAAAACAGGAAGCGACTGTAAAATAAAAAATAAAAATCTTCTTTTAGGCGGTGGTGCACGTGTCCACGGCTTATTCGAATTGTTATTTGGAGACCATCGAAGAAAAATTTTATGACTACGCCGTGGATTATGATAAGATTGGAGCGCTTTTGGAGAAGATGTCTAGGAGCGAGGCTGACAAGTTGACACCCAGGTAAATTGGTCTTGAAATAATAGTCAGCTCTCTACGATCTTGTCATTTTGATTATCGTTGCAGGATTTTAGGAAAATGGCCCAACACCTACACATTCACAAAAGCCTTAGCGGAATCTTTAATCAGACAAACGGGATCAGGATTACCCATTGCGATATTTCGCCCTGCCATCGGTAATAATTATTTATTATCACCTTGGGATCTCAAGACCAAGACCATATATTCAATAGTAATACGACGAGTCGTCTCTTGATTGCCGCGGGCTTTGACGTCCGAATGGTTGTCAACTACGAGTCAAAATGGTAGATTTTTTGGCCGAAAAAATATACCATTTGACAAGTAGTGCATCCATGAGGACTCAACAAGGCAACCAAGAGACTACGAATCGTATTTTGCAGATTATTTTATAAATTGAAGTATTGAGTAAGTAGTGTCAAGTTGACGTTGTAGTAGTATTATCGTATATAATACAACAAGTGGTCTCAATATTGCCGGCAATTTTTGTCACTTTGATGCAACGAACAGGCGTTGGGACGAAAATTATCACGAGCGCTCGCGCGAGTGATAATTTTCCAAAAACAACGCCTGCGAGTCAAAATCAAAGTGACAAAAATTACCAAGATATTGAGACCATGAGTTGTATTCGGCAAGACAATTCAACGACTTCACGTTTCTCGTTTTTGACAACTGCCTGGCAATCACCACATGTATAAATTGCCAAATTAGTCACGCTGTGATTGGCTGAAGCAGTTAATTCGTATTGGTTTATAAAGTAAAAGTTGAATTGTCACTGTAATCAGGATTTGATTGGTTACTGGTATACTAAATGCTGCTTTGGATTGGTTCAATACTTAATGTATAAAATAATCAAGACTATAGCAAGACCAAGACCAAGACAACCCCATTTCTCGTCTTGTCTTGGTCTTGCGAACCCCTAATTATCACCATCAGAAGATTAGAAATTTCTTTTCAGTCGTTTCTACGTACAAGGAACCCATCGAATGTTGGATAGACAACATGTACGGCCCTACAGGCGTCGTCGCAGGGGTGGCTTCCGGTCTTTTGAGGGTCCTCCACTGCGACAAAAAAGTCGTGGCCAACATCGTCCCTGGTGACACCTGCATCGCAGGAATCATTGCATCCGCTTGGGATGTAGCTAAGAAAAACCCAGAAAAGTAAAAATCATTTTGAAACACCCCTCTTTAGATTTTTTTTCCAGAAAAGCTTCAAACATCCCCATTTACAACCACGTCTCCTCAACGGAATCTCCGGTCACGTGGGCGGAATTCAGCACGTTAAACCAAATGAACGGCTTGGAATACCCCTTCAGCAATTCTATTTGGACCACGAAATTCACAATGATCAAAAACCCTACCCTCTACGTGATAATGAAAATCATCCTCCACATTATTCCAGCTCTTCTCATGGATGCGGGAGGATTGATTTGCGGACAAAAACCTCGTCTCTTCATTATGTACAGGAAAATCCACAAATTTTCTGACGTCATCTCTTTCTTCTGCACGAGGAATTGGACGTTCAGCAACGATAATATAGTGGATTTGTGGGAGAGAATGAACAATCACGACAGGCGATTGTTTCCTCTTAGCATAACAACGGTGTCTTGGTTGTTCTATTTCCGGTCCTACATCAAAGGTTTAAGGGTACATCTCTTGAGGGATCCCTTGGAAAATGTTGAAAAAGCTAAAATTAGGTTTAAAAGGTATGAATCGTGTTTTTTTTCACACTTTGATGGTTTTTTTTCAGGTTGCAGATGGCTCACAGTATTCTAAAGTTTGTGTTTTATTTTACGGTGATTACTTTGCTGTGGGTGATCATACTTAACACTTTCTCGTTTGTTACTTCTTTCAATAGCTCGGGTTATACAGCATTTCCCAGGAATAGCACGTGTGATTTTTGATTAATGGCCTTATTTAATAGTTTTGAATAAAACAATTGTTTATAAGTACGGTTTTGCCTACTTTCTGAATCCCAGTCAAATATTTTGTTGTGTTTCTCGATACATATCTTATTTTATTTCCCCATATTATTATTTCTTCATTACTCCTATTATTTTTCTTAAATTTTAGTTATACTGTTTGTTTTTCTCTATGTATACAATGTATATTTCACCTTCTATCCTGTTGTTTATTTACTTCGATACTATTTTCCTGAAGAGCCTTATTTCTGTTGCATTTCTACGGCTTATGATTGTGACAATTAAGCAGATCCGGATTAAGAGGGGGGCTAGGGGGGCTACATCAGTCTCCGGTCCCCCAACTTGTAGGGGGCCCCGACTAGTAGGAGCCCCGCAATTTTGTAATTCAGTATTTATTGCAAAAAATATTCCCAATAACAAAACAACTAAGTACTTACTGTTGTGTATTATGATGCATTATACGCTATTATACCGCTACCGCCTTTTTTCAAAGTGTTTCGAGTCCTAGAAATCTGAAATTGCAAGAAACGATTCTCCTTCAGATTTGAGGAAATAAGATTGGTCACATTTGGGGTCACAAAAAACTTTTACAAAATTTATGCTTTCTAGTGAATTTCGCATTTAAAAGTCTATATCAGGAAAATTGCTGGCAATTGGTTTCGCTAAAGTCTTTGATAATACAAAATGTAGTTTTGATTAAAACTTGCCGATATTTACTAGTTTTATTACATTTTGTTACTTTAAGTTAAAGAAAAGCTATTTTCGCAAAGTGTGTGAGCCCTAGAAGTTTTAAATTTGCACCGATCGATTCTCCCTCAAATTTGAGGAAATAAGATAGGTCACACTTGCGGTCGCAAAAAACTTTTACAAAATGTACCTACGCTTTCTAGTTAATTTCGCGTTTTAAAGTTTTTATCGGGAAAATTACTGACAATTGGTTTCACTAGACTCTTTGATAATACAGAATGTAATTTTAATTAAAACTTACCGACATTTATTAGTTTTATTGCATTTTGGAAATTAAAGAAAATCTGCTTTTCGCGAAGTGTGTGAGCTCTAGAAATTCTAAATTTGCACCGATCGATTCTCCTTCGAATTTGAGGAAATAAGATGGGTCACACTTGCGGTCGCAGAAAACTTTTACAAAACTATGCTTTCTAGTGAATTTCGCGTTTTAAAGTTTTTATCAGGAAAATTGCTGGAAATTGGTTTCACTAGAGCCTTTAACAATACAAAATGCAATTTTTATTGCATTTTGGAATTTTAAATGAAAGAAAACCTACTTTTCTCGAAGTGTATGAGTCCTAGAAGTTTGAAATTTGCTCCAATCGATTCTCCTTCAAATTTGAGGAAATAAGATGGGTCACACTTGCGGTCGCAAAAAACTTTTAGAAAATGTAAAAATGTGTAGTTTCTACTGAATTTCGGCGTTTTAAGGTTTTCTCTTAGAAAAACTGGTAGCAATGGTTTTACTATAGCATCTCTTATAATACAAAATCCGGTTTTAATTAAAACTTGCCATGATTTATTGATTTTATTGAATTTTGAAGTTTTAAACCAATGAAAATCTACTTTTCTCGAAGTGGGTGGCTTTTATAAGTTCCAAGTTTACGTCGATTGATTCTCCCTCAAATTTGAGGAAGCAAGATAGGTCACACTTTAGGTCGCCAACGGTTTGAAAAAAAATCACCTTCCAGTGTATACCTCTTGCTGAAATTGCCATTTTCGGTTTTTCACGTGAAAAATTAATGACAGTTAGTCTTTTTAGAGTCTCCTGACAGTACGAAATACGCACCACACCCTAGCTGTTTAATCTGGCCCTGCAATTAAGGATTAATAAAATTACCTTTTAAACCAACTATTACGCTCTTGTTATTCAGAAAATGCAAAACTCATACTTTTGCATACATTGAATGCACGCAAGGGACAAGATCTTGACCTATGACTCTGCAAAACTTTTTCATAACAACGATTTTACTTTTAAAGAGTCTAAACGTAAATAATATCGAACAATGATGTTTCTGGCGGGAGCAAAAAACTACATGGAAATATGTGAAAAGGGAAATAGTTTTGTGCCATCATTGTATTGCACAATAATCAATAAATCATGAAGTATAAAACTGGAGGATTTGAACGAAATATGCAGTGCACTTTCAATTTGCAAAATGCAGAAAGAACGTAGCGAGATTGTTGATTTTTTCAAAGGCACCACTGTGTTCCTTACAGGTTTCACCGGGTTTTTGGGCAAAGTATACGTGGAAAAGCTTTTACGCACATGCGAAATTGCTAAAATATTCGTGTTGTTGAGACCAAAAAAAGGCAAAGATGTTAATTCGAGGTTTGACGAACTTTTTGACTTGCCGGTAGGTAGAAATGAAGTAATAATGTTTCAAACCAAGGTTCTAGATCTTCGAAAATCTCAAGAGAACCCACGCCGGGTTTTTATCAAAAGTGGTTCTTCTGCCAGGCGATTGCAACCAACCTAATTTAGGGTTAAACGAATCAGACGTCAAGAGAATTATTATTGACACTAGTATTGTAATTCATTGTGCAGCTACCGTTAGATTTGACCAAAATCTTCGAACAGCAGCCAATATTAACGTGAGAAGTGTCAGAGATCTTTTGAATATAGCTCAGCAGATGACTAATTTAAAGGTGGGTAGCTAATAGGTTTTCACTTTCAATTCTTGGAAACTTTAGGGGTTCCTCCACGTTTCCACTGCCTTCTCCAACTGCGTTCTGTCGGAAATGAACGAGAGATTTTACAAACCCCCCATGAGTGCTACAAAATTGTTTCAACTTCTGGAAGCTTTAGACGATAAAAAACTAGAAGAGATCACACCTAAACTGCTAGGAAAGTTTCCAAATACGTACGTCTACACTAAAGCTATAGCTGAGGATGTGATAAAGATGGAAGGTCGTGATCTACCAATAGCGGTCGTACGTCCTTCTGTTATAGTAGCTTCAGTCAAGGAACCCCTCTGTGGATGGATTGATAATTTTTATACTGTCACAGGCATCCTGTCTTTAGCTGGTCTGGGAATTCTTCGATTTTTCCACATGGACCCAGATACTACAGCTGACATCATCCCAGTGGATTATTGTATTAACGCCTCTTTGGCTGCCATTTGGGAGGCTTCAAACAACAAAAATCTAATTTACAACATTGTCAGTTCCCCGGAAAGTAAAATCACTTGGCAAGGGGTCCGTGATAAGTCTTTCAAATACGGGGGGAAAGTCCCATTGATGAAGCAGGTTTGGCCCCGATTTTTCGTACTAATCAGCTCCTCTTTAACCTACAACGTTTGCACATTCTTCTTACAAACAATTCCAGCGCATATAGTCGATTTCGTCCTGCTATGCAAGGGAAAGACACCAATGTAAGTCAGGTGGTCAAGTCAAGTCAATAATATTTAGGTATTTTCAGACTGGTGAAAGGTTACGAAAGAATTTACAAACTTTTGTCAGTTCTTGATGACGTATCAATGGAAGTAAAATTCACGAATCAAAACACGCAGTCTCTTTGGCACAAGATGAACTTTCGAGACAAGAAATTGTTCGAGTTCAGTATGAAGAACTTTGACTGGGACGAGTATTGGATTACCTACTGCAAAGGTATCAGAGTCTATCTTTTAAAAGATCCCCTCGATACCCTACCGCAAGCGCGGAAAAAATTAAAAAAGCTATTGATGATTCAGTTCGTCCTATTCGGATTTTTAATCATAATCCTGAGCCTTGTATTTTTTTATTTATTGTGTAAAATAAGTCAATAAAAACGTCAAAAACATGTCACGATGTCCAAAAAGAGTCCGAGTGATCCTATCCATCAATCATGAAGAGGCCAAAAGACGAGCCCTGGCCCTGTACAAGTCTTGGTACAGACAAATTCCTTACATAGTCCAAATTCATTGCTTCCCTAAATCGGTTGAGGCCTGCAGAAGGAAGCTGAGAGAGGAGTTCCTGAAGCGGAAGGGTGAAAAAGATTTGAGAATTATCGACAGGCTGATTATTAGAGGCCACATGGACTTCAAGGAAGCTGTAAATGTGTGGAGCCAAAAGGGGAACATTATGTCGCTGTATTTCAAGGACTCTATAGAACCAAAGAAGGGCGATTTTCTATCGAAATTTTTGTCAGGAGATTGAAGGAGGACTAATTAAAATTTTCTGAAGACGTACATTGTTTTTTGTGAATTGAAAGTATCTTAATTTTCAGTTTGGTTTTTACAACATTAAATTGAACAAATACCAAAGAAATACATATTATGAGGAAACAAAGAATGTTTTTGGATGAGAAAGGTGTAAGACAGGGGTGCCCACTCAGCCCAACGCTGTTTACAATTTTCATAAATGATAGTGATGATGTGCCCAAAAAGGGTCAGGCAGGAGGTGTTGTGGTGGGCAAAGAGAAAGTGTGGTGTTTGGCGTATGCGGATGACCTTGTGATCGTAGCGAATGAGGAGAGAGGGATGAGAGAAATGATAAGAATGGCAGAGAAATATATGAAGAGAAAAAAGTTGGAAGTAAATGTGGAAAAAACCAAGATAATGGTTTTCAGGAAAAGAAGAGGGGCAAAAGAAAGTGAATGGAAGTGGAACAGGAGGATAATAGGGCAAGAAAGAGAACTCAAATATTTAGGGAATGTATTTAATGAAAGAAACACAACGAGAGCGCATGTCAGAGAACTAGTTCAAAAAGCAAATAAGGTGGTACGAATGATCTGGGGAATAGGAAAGCGAAAGTTTTGGCATGATTATAAGAGGAGGGGAATGATGTTTGATAGTTTAGTGAAGAGTATGTTGATGAATGAGGCAGAAATATGGGGGTGGGAAGAACAAGAGATATAGAGATATAGATATACAAGAGAGAGAAGAACAAGAATAAAAGAATCAAGGTATAATGCAAAGTATAACGACATCATATGTGACTTGGACAGAGTGAATGCGAAAGAAAAAAGAATGATAGCGAGATTTAGATGCGGGAATGAGGAGAGAGAAAACAGATCCTGGTTGGAAGAGGACGGGAGAGTATGCAGACTATGTGGAGAGAAATAAGGAGAGGGGAGGGAAAAGAAGATAAAAGTGGAAGATATGCGAGAGAAGAAGGATCTTAATTTAATTTAAATACTATTTGTATATGTATAATAATTATATTGTAACAAGGGCAGGGTTACAAGCCGAAAGGCAGAGTTAATAAAGTATTCTATCTATCTCTTTACAGACAAATTCCTTACTTAGTCCAAATTCATTTCTTCCCTAAATCAGTTGAGGCCTGCAGAAGGAAACTGAGGGAGGAGTTCCTGAAGCGGAAAGGTGAAAAAGATTTGAGAATTATCGACAGGCTGATTATTAGAGGCCACATGAGATTGAATTAGGACTAATTAAAATTTCCTGAAGACGTACATTGTTTGAGTTTTTTGTGAATTGAAAGTATTTTAATTTTCAGTTTGGTTTTTACAAAACTAAATTGAACAAATACCAAAAAAAGTAAATTACAACTAACGTTAACACTAGGAATAAGGCGTATTGCGCAAATTGTAGCTTAAATAATCTCTTCCTTGCCTCCTTTATTGTCTCCATAGGATCCTTGTAAATGTAAATTCTAATCCCCTTCATATAATCTTGCCAGTATACATCCCAGTCAAGATCCTTCACATTAAACTGGAACAGTTCTCGATCCTTAAAATTCAGCCTTTGCCACAGACCTTGGACATTGTCATTAGTAAACGTCCATTCTTTCATTAAAAAGTAACTTATGACCTCGGTGAATTTCGATATTTTTTCGTGAACTTTAACGGACCTAAAACGAATTTTACAATTTAATTTTCATTTATTTTCTTACATCGCCTTTTTTCCGAGACACACCAGAACGATATCGGCGAGATACGCTGGAAGGGTTTGCCCGAAAAGATTAGCAACCTTAAACGCTGGTTGACATGCAATGAAGCTAAACACAGGGGGCCAAAATACTTTCTTTGGGATATAATTGATACCGTAATTGTAGGTTCTCCGACATATGTCCCCCCAAAGGAGTGTGTTCTCAGGAGAGCTTACGATGTTGTAAATTTTAACTTCTTGGGAATTTTTCTTTGAAGCTTCCCAAGCGGCTGCTAAAGAGCTGTTTATACAATAATCTGCGGGAATTAATTCCGCTTTATATTTGACATTGCCTGGAAGGCAACGAAGGAGTCCAAGGCCGCTTAACGCAAATACTCCTGTTATCCCGAAGACACTATCGATCCATCCAGGTAAAGGATCGCCTACTGACGCGATAACAATAGAAGGTCTTACTACAGCTACTGGTAAATCAAATCCTTCAGTCTTCACTACATCCTCCGCGATAGCCTTAGTATAAACGTAAGTATTTGGGTAATCCCCCAATAATTTTGTTGTGATTTTATCCAAGTGTTCGTCGTCTAACGCTTCAAGAAGTTTGAACAGCTTCGAAGGTTCTAACGGAGGATCATAAAACTTCTCCCTTATTTCTGGGTGAACACAGTTGGAAAAAGCGGTGGAAACGTGCACAAAACTCTACAAATTCTTCTGATTACGTAACTAAGCCGATGTCTTACCTTCAAGTCCTTCATCTTGTGAGCCATCGCCAGTAAATCCTCAACGCTTCTAACGTTTATATTAGCTGCAATTCTAAGACTTTGATCGAATCTAACAGTGGCAGCGCAATGAATAACAATATTAGTTTCTTCTATAATTCTGTTGATATCTTCGTCACTTAATCCTAAGTTGGGTTGGCCACAATCACCAGATAACACCACAACTCTGGACGCAAAATCCACGTCATTTTTCTTGAGATAATCAAAAATCTAACAAGACGTTTTGAAGAAAAATTCAGGGAAGTTGACTCACCGGTAGATCTAGCAATTCATCGAACCTTGAACTGATGCTTTTTCCTTTCTTTTGTCTTGCCAAAACGTAAACTTTCCCGACTTGACACGTTCTCAGCAATTTTTCCAGATAGATTTTCCCTAAAAGGCCAGTAAATCCAGTCAGGAAGACAGTAGTGCCTTGGAAAAACCTAACGAGTTCACTGGCTTCATCCATGTCGGAAATGAAACCAAATTCGGCCAGTTCTGAATTTATAAAGTCTTGAATTATCATTCATTTGCATGAGCGACGGAAAACGTCATGAAGGGCCTTCCATTGAATTAGAAATCGTTCCTTGCACAAGGCCGAAACGTTTCCTACTCAATATCAAGTCTGTTATTTGCATGAGAAAAGACTTCAAATTCTGCTTTCAAAAATTCATTCACACTTTGTGGATTTACTTCTAGTTAGATTGTTTCGGGAATATTTTTTGTGCTCGCCTGTTCTTGTCTTAATTTAGTATTAAAACGTTTCATTTCCATTAAAAACAAAAGAACAATTACTAGACAAAGCAAATGCAAATCATCCCGGTCCTGGAGAATTATCATTTTCGTTCACTTACAATGTTTTTTCTATTTATACGAAATATTTTATTTATATGATGAAATATGTATTTTCTATTTCGGTTTTCCTAATAAACACTTTATAGCACCCAAACGTGCTCTATTAGAGCACGACTTTTGTTTACATCTTAACCTAGACAACTATTGTGTCTAACAATGGAATTAATTGCCAAGCCTATCTTTGAGAATGACAATTTGAATTTTTCTTGAGAATGTTAACAAGTTGGGTATCCGAAATAGAAAAAATTGTATAAAAAACGTGTTTCAATTTTGTAAAACTCGGGCTTTTCACCCTCGTTATAATTGGCGTAATTGGCGTAATAATTGGCCTTATGAAACGTGTTTTTAATATACTATTGATATATTATTTTTTCAAATCATATTCAATAATACACACATTTTTCTCGAACATTGTCACAAACTGTCAATTTTTAAAGATGTTTTGATAAAATAGATTTTGACGTTCAAAATAATCTTTAAGTGGTTGTATTTGATATGATTGAAAGACCAATATTTTAATTTTCGTAAGAATTACCATTTCCACTCGAATGAATGGTCTTCTTTCTCACTTATTTAACAATACCTTATACTATTTTACCACGTTTCACTTTATTTGAAGTTAGGATAGTATTCGCCATTCAGCCGATAAAAAATTTAGTTAACGAGGTTATCGGATAATTAACAAGAAAATATTTCCAATTTGGACAAATTGGAAAAATGTTCTCATTAATTATTCGATATCTACATTAATTAAATTCTTTGTTTCACTTTATGTTTATGTAGTAGGGTAAAAGGAGAAAGTTTATCTTTAAAAAATCTTTGTATTCTGTGTAGATAGTAGTCAATTCAACAGAATTTTTTTAATCCTTGACTAATTTCGCAATTTTCTGACAAATACCGACATCACCTCGGACATCACCCATCACATTTGACAATATGTTCCTTTTAAGGTTAATCTTTTGCCACCTTTTTGACAATAACTGCCACTTTATGTCATCCACTGTCAGCCCGCTCCCTTTTATTGAGAAAGAATTTTTTCTCTATTTTCTACTGAAATGGCCGAAACTGTGAACACATTTTTAGAACCAGAATTTGATCGCCTTTCTAATGGCGACATAAAAAATGAGGTCTTGTATTTAAAATTTTAAGTTGATATGCTTAAATGGGACTTCCCGTGGGCCAATTGCTTTCAAAAGCCTTTCAGGTCTTCAATGGGTCACCCGATCTCCATGTACCAAATTTCAGCCAAATCGATTCAGTAATTTGGGCTATAATGTATTTTTACTGTTATTATAAAATTTTGCTTTTTTGAACCAAACAGCGCTAAATGCGAATTAATTTTGTCCTACTTAAAACCAGAATTTGAAGACCTTTCTGATAGTGACAATAAATCTTTCAAAAACTTGTTTTTAATGGTCAAATGAAAAAATAATTTTAAATTTGGAAATTGGTGTGCCAAAACGGCACTTTCCGTAAGTCGATTGAATTCAAAATTTGTTCAGCTCTTCGACGTGTAATACAATCCCCATGTGCAAAATTTCAGCCAAAACGGTTCACGGGCTTGGGCTGTACCGCGATTTTAAAGTCCGATAAAAATCAATTTTTTTTTTATTTTTGGTCAAAAGGGCACTAAGAATGAATACACTTTTAGAAGCAGAATTTGAAGGTCTTCCTTATGGTGAAGTGAAAAATGGGGGTTTGCATTTAAAATTTAAAAGTTGATGTGCCAAAATGGCATTTCCGGTTGCACGATTGGCTCCAAAAGCTTTTCAGATCTAAGTTAGGTTACGAGATGCCTATGTTCCAAATTTCAACTAAATCGGTCTAGTAGTTTTGGCTGTGGCGTGATTACAAACGAACGTACGTACGTACGTACGTACATACACACAGACACATTTTAAAAACCCCTTTTTTGGGTTCCTGAGACCTCAAAACATAAAGATCTGGTGCTATCTCAAATTCGAAAATTTTAGTGATTGCAGTAACCTCCCATTTTTTTTAAATTGTGATGGGGTTGGGGAGGTTAAAAAACGTAAATTAGTCGAAAAATAACTTTGGTAACATATTAAATCTACTTAGCATTCTTAGCAAACCGGGGTAAATGTGGGAGTAAAAATATGACATTGAAATTTTAGTTTCTTCATTATAATTTTACATTGCTCTATCTATTCAAAAATCTTCATTCATTCATTCAATTAGTTTGACGTCAATGTATTACACATCAAAGAAATCCAGTTACAATGAAAATATTCCGAAATTGAATAAATGTAACAGTTTGCCAAGATTTTGTCTAACTTTTTTCTTGATTAATGCTAATTTAGCCAATAAACCAAGCGCATTTGGGACCGTTGCCTGATGGATCCTACTACAGTATTACATCGACATCGATTATTGCACTTATGCAATGTTATCAGACAGTGGCGTGCACACAGAAAAAACGATTTTTCTCTTGGTTTATCTTGAAAATGATAAAATGTAAAAAACCCAAGCTTGGCAAACAACAATTACGGTATAACTCCACCTTTCCTAAAAATTTCCAGATGTGAAGAAAAACGAATTTCTGAAAGACGGGAAAGTCTTTTTGAACATTTCGTCTTTTCCAGGGCTTAAAGTTACATTGTTTAAACCTGAAGAACGGCTTAACTTCTAATATCTTTGAAGATATTGGAAATAGTTATCGGGAATGTTAATAGCAGTTTAAAGGAAATTAGATTTGCGTTGGGGGGCAATTCACCCTCCAAAAACTTGTACACCACTGCCGAATTTTCATGGCACTGCCGTAAATTTGTACACCACTGCCGACTGTGAAGTCCCCTGACAGCCCAAAAATTAATAGACCACTGCCGAATTTGACACAATTTTTGCAACCACTGCCTAACATTTCCCACTAACACTGCCGAAAATTTGTACACCACTGCCGACTGTGAAATCCCCCCCAATTTGCATCTTTTGACTGCATAAAATTATGGTACTCGCATTTGGAAAAATGGAGTTGTGGTCAATTTTTTTCCACCATGTTTGGTTCCTTAATTTTCAATCGTTCGAAAGATATAAGTTTTTCTATTGCGGATTGCAAAACAATTTCTTGATACATATTTTGACATATGTCAAAAACGGTGACAGTTAAGTAGACGAAAGTTGGGTGCGATAAACTCGCAATTGAGAGACGAATCCGAATCCAAAATCAAAACGAGGGTCTTCCATTTAAAATAACAAAGATGGCGGTAAAACCGGAAGTACTGGGGGGTTGGAAATATTTTATTTTTGGTGTGCGTGGGCGATTATGGTATAGTAACAAGTTTCAAAATTCTACTACGGTCTTCGTAAATCACCCTGTATATAAGTAACGCAATGCAAAATGCGTCACTTAGCTTCTTAGCTTGAAAATACAAAAAGAACAGCCAAAATATTTGATATATAGTACCTACATAGAATAAGCATCTAAGTATGTAGGTCACACGCACCAAAGAAACTAAATTTTAATACTCTCATCTAAGGTGATGTTCTACCTAAAAGATCGTAGGAAGAAATCAAATTGACGAAATTTTTCTGTAAAGTATTGTTAAACAAATAATCGCAAAAACCATACTCATTAGTTTCTTGAAGAGGCAAAATTGCAGTGGAAAAATGCAACAGGAGGTCAACGAATTTTGCCAACAATAATTTTGGGATTAACATCGTCACCATGAAATAAAAAAAAATGCTATTGTCCGATCTGTTTACAATGGTGCTCCCTATTTAATATAAAGTAAAGAAATCATTTCAACCACCATTATCGCTATGACGAACTTTGAGTGCACAGAACTTGTTGGCTTCTTCAAAGGTGCCACCGTATTCCTCACGGGCGTCACCGGCCTTTTTGGCAAAATCTACTTGGAAAAACTTCTGAGAACCTGCCAAGTCGGACGCGTCTACGTCCTCGTGAGACCAAAAAAAGGAAAGGACGTTAGCACGAGATTCACCGAGATTTTCGAGCCTCCCGTAAGTCACTTTTTGAAACGCTATAATTTATTTTCGACAGATTTTCGACAAGCTCAAGAGCGAAGGATTGGATTTTAAGAGGAAAGTGGTTATGGTATCCGGCGATTGTAACCAACCTAACTTAGGTCTTTGCGAAGCTGATGTTAAGACAATCATCAACAACACGAATATAGTTATCAACTGTGCGGCAACTGTAAGATTCGATCAAAATCTACGAACGGCCGCTAATATTAACGTGAGAAGCTTGATGGACTTGTTAAAAATTTCTCGAAAGATGCAGAAATTGAAGGTAAACCCTCGAGTCGACTGTAATGGGCGTTTTTCTTATTCATGTTGACACGTTAGATGCTGTATTGGCACCCTCTTTGTAAACTGAAAACCTCTAATCAATGGTAATACGACGAGTAGTCTTTTGATTGTAGCGGATTTTGACGTCTGAATGGTTGTCAACTACCTACGAGTCAAAATGGTAGATTTTTTAGGCTAAAAAGCGGACGAGAGCTTGCTCGAGTCCTCTTTGGCCGAAAAAAATCTACCATTTGACAAGTAGTGCATCCACGAGGACTCAACAGATTATTTTATAAATTAAAGTATTGAGTAAGTAGTGTCAAGTTGACGTAGTATTATCACTGTAATCAGGATTTGATTGGTTACTGGTATACTAGATGCTGCTTTGGATTGGTTCAATACTTAATGTATAAAATAATCAAAAAAATCTTTTAGGCTTTCGTTCACGTCTCAACTGCTTTCGCCAATTGCGTTCATTGGGAAATTGATGAAGTTTTTTACGACCCTCCTATGAAATCCAGTCAACTCTTCAAACTTCTCGAAGCTTTAAACGATGAATTGCTGGAGAAAATCACACCAACTTTAGTGGGGGGTTACCAGAATAGTTACATTTTTACGAAATCTATAGCTGAGGATGTTCTTAAAAGTGAAGGTCACGATCTACCAGTAGTACTAATAAGGCCCTCTGTTGTTGTCGCGTCTGTCAAGGAACCTTTGCCTGGATGGATCGACAACTTTTACGGTTTAACCGGTATGTGCGTGGCTAGCTGTCTAGGAATTCTTCATTGCATGTATGGCAAAGAAGACATAGCTGTAGAGATTATTCCAGCTGATTATTGCATCAATTGTTCCCTGGTAGCAGCGTGGGCTGTCTCCAAAACAAACAACAACTCTATTCCAATATATAACATGGTTAGCGCCCCAGACAACAGAATAACGCTCAGAAGGGTTTACTCCCTCACTTTAAAACACGCGTACAACTTCAAATCTGTTCATCAAGTGGCGCCGGGAGTTTTGAAAATCAGATCCTCGACACTTGCATATCAATTGACCTCTATCTTCCTTGAAATCATTCCTGCCCAAATTGCAGATTTCGTTATGGTCTGCTTAAAAAAGGAGCCCATGTAAGTGAAAATATTTGTGAAGAAAATAATCATTTATCCACGATTATTAAATAATGCCATTACGTAACTATGTTGTTCACAAAATACAGCGTGACTTATGGTCATAAGTCACACTTCTGTCACATTAACACCTGCAATGTTGGCTGCCTATCCAATGAACATCATAACGTTTCAAAATCAAAGTAGATCAAGCATCAAGCTGTTCCTATCATTTGTCAACATTTTGTGTTTGTTGGTTTGTGTTTACAATAAACATAGTGATAAATTTTTTTGAGAAATTTCAATAATCTTGGATACATATATTTCAGTAATCGTGGATAAAACTTCGTATTTAACTCGCACATTATGGGCCATTACTCACTTGGTTGTATACTCAACCGCGTGAATAATGGCCTTCATAATGTGCTCGTTTAATAATATACTATTTGTAGGTTCGTTAAATCTCATGAGAAAATTGCCAAGTTTATAAATCTTACCAGACATTTTATGACCAATGAATGGAAGTTTACTAACGAGAATGTAAAAAGTCTGTGGCAAATGTTGCGCGAGAAGGATAGGGAAATGTTCGAGTTTAATGTTGCTGATTTGGACTGGGATAAATATTGGTACGATTATGTTAAAGGAATGAGGATATATATACTGAAGGATCCCTTGGAGACGTTGCCTGAGGGAAGAAGGAAGTATCTGAAGATAGTTGTTGGTTACTACTCGTTCGTTACTGTCCTGGCTGTGATGTTTCTTTTACTAGTTTGGTACTTGATTGCTTTATTTTTGTAAAATTAAAGCAATTATTTGTCAGTTTATAACATAATGATGAAGGAATAAATCCCACTCATTTTTATCTAATATTATTAATAATTTGCCTACTTATAGTATGCGACATGTTAAAATGTCAAACAGACAAAGTCTTTCAGGTCTATTTTAAGTCATTGTGCATAACATTTGCAGAATAAAGTGGACTTCCAATGAACGACAATAGAAACGTGATCTGCAATTTTTGTTTAATCGGCTGCGTCACTTATTTTCGATTTTTGTATAAGGTTAAAAGGCTATACAAAGCGTACCAAGTTCACTTTTTTGACGACAATAGACACAATGACACAATTATGACAATTAGGTACCTACCTATTGAAGTTTTCCAAATAACTGTTTTTCCATTTCACTTTGAAATTCAAATTTTGATTTCATCACCCTTTTAACCTCCCTAACTATACAATTTTAAGAAAGCCACCGTAAGATGTACATTAATGCGATGTGTATCCCTGTAGATGTTTATCACTTTAATGGATATGTAGAGGCCGCCTGAATTTACTTGTGGAATCGGGTGCAGATTTTATCAATCTGCACCTAGTAGTAGTGCTTCCGCAATTAAAAAAAAACACAAAAATTTTGAGGGGTCTGTAGAATTGGCAATACAGGCAAGAAAAAATTTACTGCACTTAAATAGAAATACCAAAACTAACACGGAAAATACTTAATTTTGTAAATTTATGTTTTGGAGGCGATGAAATAATATGCATATGTATTGAAGAGGGTGGAAAAGTTGTAAATAGTGAAAATATAATTCAAATGAAGACATCAGGAGTAGTTATAGGAAAAAAACATAACTCGGCGAATTTTGTAAAATGGCGTTCAGTGGGTTGAAAAATTGCTAAGGGGGATGAAGATTAGCTGTGGCTAAGAAAAGTTACAAAATACAACACAAAATAAGCCAATTATACAAATCAGGCTTTTATGGGGGTCGAATTCTTATATACCCATTGCAGGGGGCTGAAAAATTGTAAAAGGTAAACTGAATGCAACCGAGTTCAACTTATTACCGAAGAAAAATGAAATTACGCGATTTTTGCGAAATTAACACTTAGTGGGTTGAAAAACTGTAAAGGAGGATGAAACGTCAAAGGGGATGAGAATTAATCGTAATTAAGCAAAATTACAGAAAATAACACGATTGGAGCCGATCGTGCAACCGGAAATGTCATTTTGGCACATCAACTTTTAAATTTTAAATGCAAACCCCCATTTTTCACGTCACCATCAGAAAGGCCTTTAAATTCTGCTTCCAAAGATGTATTCACTCTTAGTGCCATTTTGACCAAAAACTAAAAAATTCGAGATTTTTAGCGGACTTTAAAATCGCGGTACAGCCCAAGCCCCTGAACCGATTTGGCTGAAATCTTGCACATGGGGATTGTATTACACGTCGAAGAGCTGAACAAATTTTGAATTCAATCGACTCACGGAAAGTGCCGTTTTGGCACACCAATTTTCAAATTTAAAATGATTCTCTGATTTAACCATCCAAAACAAGTTTTTGAAAGATTTATTGTCACCAACACAAAAGTGTTCAAGTTCTGGTTCTAAATAAGACAAAATTCATTCGCATTTAAAACCTTTTGGGTGGAAAAATCGAAATTTTGTAATAACACCACGTTATAGCCCAAACTACTCGATCGATTTGGCTGAAATTTGGTACATGGAGATTAGGTGACCCGTTAAAGAGCGGAAAGGCTTTTGGGAGCAATTGTTCCACGAAAAGTGCCATTTAGGCATATCAACTTTGCCAATTTTTTATAACCAAATTCCCATCATCAAATCAGCGAACAGCTAACAATGTAGGCATCAAACTATGCAGCAATAATAACGTTACCGTTCTTGACCAAGCAATGTGTGCTAATAGCTTTCGACTTTTCCTATATAAATAACACACACTTGCAACCGATTTTATTGCATCAACTAAAGTCAAGGGCACGTTAACTAGTGCAACAAGATGGATCAACACCAGCCTGCAATTAAATTCCATGCAAAACAGTCGCGAAATAACCGCGACGATCACAATCTCTTCATCCCACCCCGCTTGGGTGAAAGTTGCACAAAAATTAAATTAAACGATAGTGAACATCGAAGGAATGGTTATGTTTGAAATTTTCGATAGTCGCGGCGAGAACAACAACACGCAGGTGTTTCAATATTTGTTTAAAAATTTCGTGTCCGGTGTTTTACAGAAATGAGAGATAATACTGAGTGTTAATCGTACTTCGAGTGAAAGTTTGAAGGAATTGGTAATATGAAATTCGAAATCAAGGACGTGGTGGACAGGATTGCCGCCGTCTTTACTGGGGGCAGCATACGGAAATTTTCTCCTCTAGTGCGGCAAGTAAGTAACAAAAACAGCGCAGAAAATTTTAGCTAATCGATGTCGATTCTTCCACAGGTCTTTCTTGCATCCGGTCCATTGCTTTTAACGACAAGTCTAGGAATGACTTCCGGATATTCCGCCATTCTCTTGCCTCAACTTCATTTTGAAGACTCAAAAATTAGCGAAGAAGAAGCATCCTGGATTGGTGAGCCAACAGCTGCAAGAAATTATAGGAACATTTTGTTTCAGCCTCAATGGCAGCCCTTCCTATGGCTTTTGGCTGTATCCTCGGTGGGTTACTCATGGAGAAATATGGAAGAAAGTCCACGCACATCATAACATCAGTTCCATGCTTCACAGGATGGATTATAATAGCCTTTGCAAAGAACGTTCCAACGCTCTTAATTGGAAGGTTTTTAAACGGACTCTCTGGAGGCCTCTTAGGCCCATGTACCGGAGTCTACATAGGAGAAACTGCAGATCCGAAAAACCGAGGACTTCTCTTAGGCGCTATATCTTTAGCCGTAGCTCTGGGGTTATTCCTCTCGCATCTACTTGGAACTTTTTTAAGTTGGCAGATGACTGCAATAGTGTCCAGTAGTTTACCCCTCGTCAGTCTAATACTCCTCTTAGCAGTACCAGAATCGCCTTCATGGCTAGCTAAACAAAATCGACTGGTAGAAGCAGAATCAAGTTTCTACTGGTGTCGTGGCTACTCCGAAGAAACAAAAAATGAATTCTCCATAACCTCAAAGAGGCAAAACGAAAGCCTCGCCTCAAACCGACAAATCTTTAAGAATGAATTTTTAAAACCTCTTTTAATCATCGTCGTATTTATTGTCGCGAATCAATGGGCGGGTGTTAACGCTTTAACTTTCTACACTGTAACGATAATGAAGAATCTTCTAGGCAGCGGATTGGACAACTACTTGGCGATGCTAATCGTCGATGTTATCCGAGTCGTTATGTCAGTGATCGCTTGTATAGTGCTGAAAAAAATCGGAAGACGACCTTTGGCCCTCACCAGCGGCTGCGGTACTTTCATTTCACTTTTTACACTAAGTGCCTACACTTTCTTCTCTAAAGAGACTCATCACGACTTGGTTTACGCAATCGTTCCAATGGTTTCCTTGGTGGCTTATATTAGTTTTATTACAATTGGTTTTGTGCCTCTGCCATGGGCGATGATGGGCGAGGTTTTTCCGTTGTCGAGCAGAAATGTGGGGGCGGGTTTATCCTCGTTTATGGGGTTCGCCGCGTTTTTCGCGGTGGTGAAAACTAGTCCGAGCATGTTTGGGCAATTTGGGACAGATGGGACGTTTCTAGTTTATGGGGTAGTTGCGCTGTTGGGCACTGTTTTTATTTTCGCATTTTTGCCAGAAACTAAAGATAAACCTTTGTATGAAATCGAGGATCAGTTTAAAAAGAATGAGAATAAAGTGTAATATAAACAACTCGACGAATTGGTTGCATCTTGTTTTGATTCCCAATACAGGGTAGGTGTCCCGGAACGCTCGCACTTTCTTTTAATGGAAAATGCAGCTTTCAATTCTGAATAGATTCGTGTTTTTGAAAATTTCCAGAACATAGTACCGAAGTGTTGAAGATGGAGAAAAAAGTGAAGAAAAGAATTGCAGCAGTGTTTAGCATTTAAATCCACTTTTTTTACTTGGGTGATAACTGTTTATTGCCACGAATGACAGTTAATGCAGACTTTAATAACTGTCACCGTCACACGTTAGGTACTATTTTTTTCCAATATCGATGTGGACTTATTGAAACAAAGTCAAAAAATGAGAAACTACTTACTTAACGAATTGCTCATTTCAATTATCATTAACAATAAACTATCGCTAGAAACACCCCACCACACCGAAACACTTGATTCTCACTGCTAACGAGTTTCAAACACAATGTGTTCATTATCAAAGCCGAAGCTATACAACCCCACCTGCCAAAAAACTGAAATATTTATAAGCTCACCCGCGTAGCTCCACCCCTCGGCTGTGAAAGTTAGACCAATTGCAGGTCGAGAAATGGTCACGCGTATGTGAACACATAAATTAACAAGTACTCCCTAAAGTACCGTAAACAGAGATGAGTATGCGATCGAGCCTGCATCGATGTTCATCAGCCTATCTCTAGATTTATAAATGACGATACTTTCCATCGCATCTAGCATCTGCATCTTGTTAACGCTACAAACTAACTTAATATTATCACTTATTCTATGGTCATTGTGTAAAGCATGTAGGGCAACACTAGATTTCTCAGTTCTGTCATATTTAAGGGGGGCTAAGTACCTACCTTGGACTATGATGGGTGAAATATTTCCACTGGATAACAGTGGCATAGGGGGTAGTATTTCAATATTATGCGAATAATCTTCGTTTTTCACTCTTGACAAAACAAAGTCAATTCTATTCAGTCGACTTGGGCCTTCAGGAATGTATATTCACGGATCGAGGGGTTAATTGGTGCGATTGTGGAAATAGTGGTTTTGCCAGAAACTAAGGACACGGATAATTTCAAAACAACTGATTTATTTAAATGTCGAGATCGTCGTCGGGGTCTTCTTCGTCCCAATCGTCGACGTCATCGAAGGAATACTCAATGTTGCCAGATCGTGCGCAACTTTCCCTAAAAATCTCATTTTATAATTATCCCTTTAAAAAAACAAATTTACTTTGGCAAATATGGCAAAACTAGTTTATCCCTAGCTTCTTTATCCTTATCACTAAGCCCAATTTTAAACGTGGACAAATTTTCAGGAAGAACCTGTTCCAAAGCTTTATCTATTATTTCTTTATCTGGTTTTTTGATCGTTTCCGTCACAAGTCTGTCATTTTCAAAGCGATAATTTTCAATCTAAAATACTTATTAAAATAAGTACTATCATAACATTTATAAAACCTGAATAATGATTTTCCTGGGACTTTTCTTAAAAGTATATGATACCCTCCTAGTGTCCAGTTCAATATAAAGTGTAGATAAATTGTGAAAATATTGCACGGCTCTATCCTTATCTTCTAATAAATCCACATGCAACACTGTCGCAACCTGCTGAATATCTACAAGAAAAAAATTATATTATCAGCTAAATTATGAATCATTACTTGTCTTATTTCTAGTAATTTCATTAAAAATGCCATAAACCTCGCTCAAACCGTATCTAAAAATGAGATGTGCAAGAGAGTCCACAATAACCACACAATTTTCACTCAAACCCGCAACAATGTCTTTAAAGGTTTTCACTTCGGTTTTCAACCAATTCCGAACATCACTCGAATGGTCATGAAAAACGATATTACTATTGGCACTGGAGCGTTTAAAATCACGCTGAAATACGAAATAATGGGTGCGATAATCTGTTGGGCGTTTCACGTGGGTTTTCACTAAATAATCCAGGAATCGTTCTCCTTTGGCGTTTACGGTATCTAAAAAAAATACTGAAAAACTGGTGAGATTTTAATAGTTACCTTCAATTAACACGAATTTTGGGACTGGGAGAGCATTTAAATGCGTGGTTAACATTTCGTAAACAATCTAACGCGAGAACTCAGAAAGTGAGGTTATGTTGCATACGTTACGTCATTTGCAGATGAACCAACCTTACTTCAAATAAACTATGCAAAAATCATAATACCTGAGGCTAATGTAAATCATACATATTGGAAAGAGGAAGAACAAGTTAATATTTTGATTTTCAGTCATTTAAATGTCTTTGTAGACATAAATTTAAGTAATTTACGTAAAGTAAGGATGGAATTTTAAAATAGGGGATTTCTTTTTCGCAGCGGTGGCACTATGAGTTGTCACCAAATCAAAATGGCAAAACCTAAACGTCAAAGTGACAGTTAGTGTCAAGATGTAATGAATCACATTCTAAAAATGATAAAATCCACTCAAGTAATAAGCAATGTCTGATCCAAGTGTTAATGTAAGTCCCTTTTCATTCGTAAATTAACGTTTTAGCAAAATTTTAAGGTAATGCACTTTTTGTAGGACTGCAGCGACACCGAAAGTCTCGAAGACGAGATCGAGCCTAAACTAAAATACGTGAGACTATCAAACGATCTTCAAAATATCCTCCTGACATCATCCGCAACATGCATTGCAGTTCACCCAAAAGTGAGGTGGATAACCTTCGATGTTTATTTCATGATAATTTTTAGTTTATCTGTTTGGGTTCACACTGGGGGATCATTCATTTGCTCGACCACCAAGGTAACAGCATTAAAAGCAAAGAGCTGCGCCCCCACACTGTCGGAGTTAATCAGATCTGCATTGACGCCAACGGGGAATTCATTGCAACGTGCTCGGATGATGGGAAGGTTTTTGTTCATGGTCTTTTCTCCAAAGAAAATAATTACTTAAATATTGGCCGATTGGTTAAGACAGTCGCCTTGGATCCCTGGTATTATAAACATGGGACTAATCGGAGGTTTATCACTGGGGATGATAAGTTGACACTGTATGAACGTACGTTTTTGGGAAGTTTACGTCCTACAGTTTTATGCGAGAGTGAGGGATTGGTGCGAAGTTTGTGTTGGGGTGAAAGTTTCATCGCTTGGTCCAGTAATATCGGGGTTAGGGTTTATGATATCAATGCCCGCTGTTCGTTGGGATTGATTAAGTGGGAGGAGCATCCTGGGTAAGTGAGCCACATTGTTATTTTCTATTACGCAACTTACTGTTGAGGGGGTACCCACTTTGGAAATTGTACATTCAAGTGCATTTTTTTGGTGTGCTAATCATATATGGGGTGTCCGGAAATAACGTCACAATATTTCGAGGGGTGATTCTACACCTAAAATTAGGAAGAAAAGTTTATATGAACATATGTCCTGAACTGCCTCCAGGGGGCGCTACAGACCTTAGGTAGGCGTCTCTCAAAAACAGGTATTTAATTAATTTTTTTTGATAGTTGGAGCTAGAGTAACAAGTTGTAGTCATTAGTGACTGACTAAAGACATTTGTGAAGTAAGCCAACTTGTTTTTTACATTTATAAATTTTTACTATGGGCACATGACGTGTTTTAATCGCGTTTTTCTTTAAAACGGTTGATCCTATGGCCTAGTATCAAGAGTACCTTTTTTATGTACAATTGTCTGGAAAATTGTTATCTAAAGTCAAAAATTCAAGAAAGCTGGGGAAAAAAAAGTTGGGGCATTTTTTCCTAGCCCCCCCCCCCTGTTTCGCACGCCTATGGTCGTCAATCACCTGTTTTGTTCCTCCCAGATAATTTGTCACCCCAAAATTACCCCAGAATCAAAATTTCGATATTCTATCTCCAACCGTTTCAAAAATAATTAATAAATATCTGTTTTTGAGAAACACTTTCTAAGGCCTGTAGCGCCCCCAAGAGGCACTTTCGGACATCTGTTCATATGAACTTTTCTTCCTATTTTTAGGTGTAGAATAACCCCCCGAAATATTGTGACGTTATTTTCGGACCCCCTGTATAATACGAGTGGAATCGTGATTACTGATAATCAAACCACACGAAACATGTTGCCAAACATTAATTCCACGACTCCGGAGGAGGAGTGGAATTATTTGGCTACATGTTGAGTGCGATTCTCATTAATCATGATTCCACGAGTCGTATTCGTTAGATTATACCACGAACTGAACAATAAAGAATATCCTAGTTTAGACTCACCCTGTATTTAGTAGTAAAAGTATACAAAATGGGTTAAATTAGTAAAGAACTGCAATTTTACGCTTATTACAATAGTCAATTCAAAAAAATTAATCCTCATCGTATTTGTATTCATTAAATAATCACCAAAATGATATTTCTTAAATGGAACACTTCTTCTATTTTTATTTCGTTTCCTTGGAAAGGTATTTTACGAGGTATTTTAACTCCAAACAAAAAGTTTATATGCATTATTACCCAGAATTCCTAGAAAGAAAAGTAAACATTTTAACAAGGGAAGAAAGTAGGCTTTAATAGACTTATTGGTGAGATATAATCTATAATTCACGATATTCAGGAGCTTTACTGCGCACGCGTCGAATTTCTTGGATGAACTCCCCAGAATTACTGAAGCAGGGATTTTGTTTCGTCACAATTTGAAAGTGACACTATTGACATTTGGTGTAGTTCATTATCACTTTTATTACGTGTAGAATTTCACTATAATAAATGTTAGGTCTTCGAAAGCAAATCGCAATCACGTTTTTGTCATGTTCGATAATAACTGTCAATCTGTGTCTTCTGGGGCCCTATCCCCGACTTCGGCGGATCTCGTTTCGTGCGAAAGTGATGCGGTTTGCGCACGAACCTCCAACTTTGGTATTCTCGAGATCCGTACCATTCGAATCTCGGGCGATGTGGAACTTTTCGTACGACCGTCAGCATCGCATGATAATTCCAGGCGGATCGAGGCATTTGCACGAAAGTAGATGCTGCTTGCTCAACTCGGTTTTCAATTTTTATATCAAAAATCATTACCGTTGGATTATTTTGCTAATACTTATTATTTATGCTTAATGGGGCGATTAGGAAAATGTCTTCAATTTCATTTCCTTTTATTTGTCTTTGCTTTTTCAATTTTTCTCATTTTTCACAATCTGCCAAAATAGCAAAAAGAATTTTTAAAAAAAGTAATCGAGCAGTTGAATTTGTAACAAAAAAATAAGGTTGACGTGTAGGTACTTGTGATTTTCAAAAATCTTGGTTTTTGACCGATTTCTTCGATGTTTTTGAAAATCTGGGGTGGCCGTGACTGTACTTCCGGTAAATACATATTTCTAACTTTAAAAAATTCTCAGATTCCGAATCCATTGAGAAAAAAGTGTCATTCCATTTGAGAAAACTAAGTTAAGGCCATTTCCGGTTAAACCGAAAGTGTGAGAAAATAACTGTCCCCTCCATCAAGTCCGTATTACAAAAATAAAATTGACCTGTCCGAGGATTTTTGCCACAAATCAAGGACAAAAATTTAACGAATTTTATTCCATACTTTACACTTTACACCTGCTACAGTGTGTCTCATTTTAACTGGAACCACCCAAATATTTCGGTTAATTTTAACCGAATCATTGCAGAATATTCTCACTTACAAATAACGAAACATTAAACTTCCAAAAAAGTATCAATAACTCAGCATCAACTAAATTCTTCATGTTCTGCATTCTGCATGTAGAGCTCCAAAATCTGCACCTGCCTGATACTTCACTTTTTTTATAGACCGAAATCCCAGCCTACTGCGATTTAATAAAGAGGCCAAAAATGACGAAATCATATTAGGCATTTTTTTATCGAAAAATTTTATAAGGAAAAGTTGCTCAGGATGGCTTCAAATGGCTAAATCCGAAATTTGAGGAAAAAATAAAAATGTTGAATTTCTTGAGGAAGAATCACAAAATAACGAAAAGTTCAATATTTTTGCAACATAATGGGTGCTGTGAAATAAAAATACAATTGAAATGAATTGATTTGACATTTGCTATCGGCTATGGATGGATAAAACTTAACAATCGCAGAAAAAGTTGAAATTATTAAGATAGAGTAAAATTTTCGTTTTTCTTAACGATTTCAAGGGACATCCCAACTAATCTGTTGCAATGTGCCACAAACAGCAAACACATGCGCTTCCATTGTTTTTTTATTTCACATCACCCGTTATGTTGCAAAAATATTGACGTTTTCGTTATTTTCTGATTCTTTCTCAAGAAATTCAACATTTTTATATTTTCCTGAAACTTCGGATATAGCCATTTGGAGCGATCCTTAGCAACTTTTCTATATAATATTTTTCGATAAAAAAATGCCTAATACGATTTCGTCATTTTTGGCCTCTTTATTAAATCGCAGTAGGCTGGGGTTTCGGTTTATAAAAAAAATTGAGTATTACACAGGTGCAGATTTTGGAGCTCTAGATGCAGAAAAAAAGAACGCATTGATTCGGTTAAAATTAACCGAAATATTTGTGTGGTTCCAGTTAAAATGAGACACACTGTATATGAACTATGAAGGTAAATAGCAATATTGAACATAAAATGTCTTTTTTTTAATTTCACCCAATCATCTACTGTAAAATTAGAATATTTGCATTTATTTGGGTTGCGATTTATCAAATAAATTCAAACTTGACCGCCGCGCCGTGCGAAACCGGTGCTCTCATTGGTTTTCGAATGCCGTTACGCTACGACATACGTTTCTCGGGCGGAAGAAACGATCGAAATGCGAACAGGCGGAGGGGAACTCGAGAATACCGTTTGGCGATCCGAGAGTCGCCCGTGCGGATTTCGATTTCGTGCGGATGTGCATTCGGATGAGATCCGCCGAAGTCGGGGATAAGGCCCCTGGAATCTTGTGATTTCCTAAACAAAGTCAAAACACTGCACAACAGCTGACAGACGCAGCGCAGACGCTTCGATGTTACTCTATCTCCATCCCTCTCCGTGTATTAGAAAGAGATAAAAGATGAAACATTTGGCGTCTCTTGCTCAGAAAGCGGATTCTGCGCACATTAAAGTTTCCAACCAATTATAACATACTCTGTTTAACAATAGATGGCGACAATCGGTGGATATCGTGAATTCAAAGTTGGACTGACGAGACTGACGCCAACTTGACTTTTATTATTGTCCACCAAAATTTACTTGTTATTTGTTGCTAAATAATGTAATATAGAGGTAGATCGACATAGTGATAAAATGTATTATTGGATTTATTTATGGACCTACATATTTATGTTCATTTCATTTTGATTAGATTTTAGAACACTCAGTAGAAAAATCACAATTCAATACAAGAAATATTTAATTTTAACTTTTGATGAAAAAATTTGGCTGGGTATGTAGACGCATTTATAAAACCCCTTTTGAACTCCTAGTACAATCAGTGTATGCTACTAATTAGTACGCCCTGGGCTCCTTTAGAGTCGTATTAACTAAAAAAATTAAAATTCTAGAATGTCCATTGATAAATTCCGATGCAACCTCCGCTGGGCCGATAGTCGAACCTTATTGATAGGATGGGTGGACACGGTGAGGGTCTGTGTGATAAGAAAACGGAGCAGCTTTGAACTAGCCAATCGAGATCTCCCCGAATTCCTCGTGGATCCAGTTTCGACGTTCCAAACAGAATTTTACATCTGTGGAATAGCCCCTCTGGACCACCAGCTGGTTTTGTTAGGCTTCCCGAAGGAACTCGACGCCAACAACAAATCGTTACGTCCCCAATTGTACATAGTTGAATATAGAGATAACGACTACACCGATGTTTGTACTGATAGTTTATCGCTTCGTGGTTATGAAGAATACACTGTTAACGATTACCACTTGGATGTTTTGATAGAGGAAAACCGTTTTTTTATTGTAGCCCCTAGAGATGTTGTTATTGCAAGCCCTTACGATTTAGATGACCGAATCCAGTGGTTTATCCAGCACAAGTATAATTTTATTCTCGTTATACTTGGTTCATTGATTTTTTTAGCAAATTCGAAGACGCTTTAGATGTTGTGATGCAAAATGACAGTCGACGTATTCACCGACATACGATACAATCAGTGGGCGTTGATTACTTAGATCATTTACTTCGCCAGGAAATGTACGATTCCGCAGGAAAGCTTTGTATGAAGATTTTTGGCAAAGACTCGTCCACCTGGGAGGATCAGATATATAAATTTGCGACTGTGCATCAACTGAGATCTGTAAGTCCTTACATTCCATCAACTCTCGACTGCAAGCTCAATCCACACATATACGAAATGATATTATATGAATTTCTCAAGCTGGATGCAAAAGTGAGTTACAAATAGTAAGTTTTGAGTTAATAGTGTCGTAGGGTTTTTTGAATCTGGTGAAGGAATGGAATCCAGAACTGTACAATATAAGTGCTGTGATAAATGCCGTTTTGGAGCATCTCCTTGTCTGCGAAGCAGACAAAAACATTTATTTAGAAGCTTTGGCTATTTTATACAGCTTTCAGAAAAGATACGACAAGAGTTTGTCAACGTATCTCAAGTAAGTTCCGTGGATCGTACCGACTGCGCCAGCTCATCTTTCGAATTACAGGCTAAAACACAAAGATGTCTTTACATTAATCCAAAAACACAACCTGTACAACGTAATCCATGACATGCTCATCGATCTAATGGACCTCGATTACAAACAAACAATCTCGTTGTTGCTGGAAAAAAACACAATTTCCTCTGATAAAATCGTGGCGAAGCTCAAGCACAATCAACTGCACCTTTTTAGGGTATCCTGAAGCCCGCCAAACGAAAATAACGTTTAGTTTTAGTATCTGGACGAATATGACAAAAAAAATCCCAAGGGAAAATACCACAAGGAGTTAGTAAGACTGTACGCGATATTCGCACGTGATAAGCTGTTGCCGTTTTTGAAAAAATCCGACCACTATCCAATACAGGAGGCGTTGGACATTTGTCAGAAAGAGAAGTTCTACCCTGAAATGGTTTATTTGTTGGGAAGGATTGGTGATACTAAGGAAGCTCTAGATTTAATTATAAACGAATTGAAAGACATGCAACAGGCAATTTCGTTTTGCCAAGAACACGACGATCCTGACTTGTGGACTGATTTAATCAACCATTCTATCGATAAGCCGGGTTAGTTTTTTAGTTTTGTTGTTGTTCTACTCTTTTCTTTGTAGAGTTTATAACTTTTTTACTGCAAAGCATAGGAACTTATGTAGATCCTACTGTTTTGGTTCAAAAGATTAAGAACGGTATGCAGATCCCTGGACTGAAGAACTCGCTGGTGAAAATGTTGTACCAGTATAACTTACAAGTAAGTGATTTTCGAGTAATAGTGATAATGATGAAAATTTAGGTGTCGGTTCAAGAAGGTTGCCAGAAGATTTTAGTTTCTGATTACTTTAATTTATTGAGAAAATTGGTTAAAACGCAGCAGAGGGGCATCTCAGTGTCTGTGGAGATGGTTTGTGGGGCTTGCCATAGACCAGTAGTGGAAAAGGACCCTTCGCGGACAACTAACGTAACAATTTTTAACTGTAAACATGTCTTTCATGAGCACTGTCTGCCGGATAGGACTACCAAATGTGGTATTTGCTACCCTATGGACAAGTGAAAAAGGTAATAATTTTTTTTTAGAAATATCTCCAAAATTCGTCGTCGTCTGCCTCTGCATAATCGGTTGGCTCGAAATATTCCGTGTACGGTAATAATTCGGGGGTGAAACTCAAAAAATACTTTGCCGTAAAATCAGTAATGTCTTCAGGTTTTAGCTGGAGGATCGTTTGAACGTAGTCACCTATCATCTGTTTCACTTCACTGTGGTCGTGCATGTACGTTTCGATCATTTTCTTGCTTTTCGTCTGCAAATGTGAAAAATCATTTTGAGTACAGTTTGTCAGGAAATCGCAGTTACCTTTGCATCTAGATAGCGGGACAGTAGTTCTAAATCGTTCATAAAAGTTTTTTCTAGTGGAATCTTCAGGTTTCCAACCGGTTTTTCGTTTTTAATTTCAGTCAAAGGGTTTAACTGTAAAATGCATCGACATCCCTTCCATTCCTGTCGCAGTATTTGCCCTAAATTTCAGGTTAGATGCTAAAGTACAAAATGATCTGGTTTCATGTCCACCTATGTCAAATCACGACACTTACTTCATGGAAATTTTCGTGTTCCAAATATAAAATTAAATGAAAAAAGTCGTGTTGGATGTTATTAGCTTACTGATGAAAATGAATCTACTTGTGATTAATCTTTTAAAATTAAAGAAAGAACGCAAGGCAGTAATTGATTGTACATAGACACTATCACTAGAAACATCCCACTACACTGAAACACTTGATTTTCAGTGCTGACGCGTTTCGAACACAATGTGCTCATTATCACAGCCGAAGCTATACAACTCTACCTGCCAGAAAACTGAAATATTTATAGGCCCCCCGCGTAGCTCCACCCCTCGGCTGTGAAAGTTAGACCAATCACAGGTCGAGAAATCGTCACGCGTGGGTGAACACGTATAAATATGACGAGTCCTCCCTAAAGTAGCGTAAACATAGATGAATATGGGATCGGGCCTGTATCGGCGTTCATAAGCCTATCTCTAGACTTATAAATGACGATACTTTCCATCGCATCTAGCATCTGCACTTTGTTAACGCTACAAGCTAACTTAAAATTATCACTTATTCTATGGTAATTGCGTAAAGCATGTAGGGGAACACGGGATTTCTCAGTTCTGCCATATTTAGTGATTTTACTGATAGTGCATTTTTCCACCGAAGTTCAGTGTTTCCATTGTGATTGCACATAGTATGAGCGGACGTGAAATCAGATATGAATTCTGTATATAATTATTCTTACCTTGTAACGTCAGTAATGTGGCACATTTATGAACAATTCCACACCTTTCAATGATAGTTCTATAAATCTTACAGACATCCAATTTAGTGTCGTTAACAAAACCACTAGAAGGCCCCTTACAATCCTAAATATTTTTTATGTTACCAAGCTACTGTTAAGTTCTCTTACGTAAATATTGCGGCATAAGTCTCCATTTACGTAAGCTGTAGTGACTTCAAAACAACCGATAGAACGTGTAAGAGCTAGGTATCTCATTAGAATAAAGTTAGCACCTTCTCCAATCAAGTTAGGTACATGCTTTGGACTATAATAAAGATCTTCAGTTTTATTCCGTCTCACATAATAATGATCAGGCATAGTGCATAAGTAGATGTGTTTCTCTTTGATTTTATCATCCTTCCTTATGTATCTACAAATTGTTTATTGAGTATTCATTAGGGTGACTCGGAATTATAGGGCCAAACTTTTATTTAATAATTATAATTATCTTGAATGTAAAGTTTTACAAATTGAGTAATTATTCAAAATTTTAAATAGCTATTCATTATCAGACTAGTTTAGCATTTTCCACTTAATTTTGTCTAGGGATTCTGTGGTAGAACTTTACCTATAATTCTGAGACTCTTTGTATAATTGAAAAATTCAAAACACCCTGTATACCTAACTGAAAAGTTCAACACTCACTCTCGTCTTTTTTCTTCCAGGGTCTGCAAGTCTCGATTAACCCACGAGGTAATCCTTGACCCACCATTATTACCAGACCAATCAAGCTGCGAGGACAAATGTACAAGAAACCTTTCCGGATTCTTATACTCAGCCCTTGTCATCTTCTCCTGTGGATTAAAGGGATTACCTCTAGCCGCCTGGATATCAAGGCTGAGCCCTCCGATTGGAACTGGAGACAGCCTGTTTTCATTATTGAAGCAACTTATTACCAAGTTTTCGCGAAAAATAAGTTTTTTAAACATTTCGTCACCTGCAACACTATGTTTTAACCAGTTAACGGAAGTATTTTTGTATGTAAATATATTAGCTTAATGCTTAATAAACAATTATACCTACCGATTTTGAAATCTGGCAGTACTTCATCAAGGTTCATCCATCCTGAGGGTAGCTTCGTTCTGGGGATGACTCTCCGTTCAACTCGCTTCAAGACTTTTTGCAGTACTTGACCAATGTGGACTGTAGTGCTCGTGTTTTTGTTTAGGGACACAGTGGCTGATTTTCCGCTGTTTGATTTGCTTATTTTACTGCTGTTTCTACTCATTTTGGTGATTTTTTAAAACTGGCGGACATTAAATTTATCGTTTTCTGTTGTATCGACCGAGAATGTGTCAAAGCTGTCACAGAGCCGCCTGTTTAAGAAAATTTATTTGCCGTGAACTTTAGAAGCAGGGAACTCTGTAAAAAAATAAAATTAGGTGCAGTTGCTGAAACTAAAATTAAACAAAAAGTTTTAAAGGCAGGCTCTTTTATTTCTTAATTTTTTTGTGTGACTGGTTCAAGTTGAAGAGGATACCTACCTTACCGACTAGGCTGGTGTTTCACAGGCATCTTCGCAAAAGCAAAAATTTATTGTTGTTTGAATTTAATAAATTAATAAAAATTACTTCCTTGCTTCTATTTTTTCAAACTATTTTCAGAACATTACTTTCTACCTAAACGCTTTTCAGTCAAAATATCAAAAATACTGCAGTCATTCTTTTTGTAAATAATATGAAGTGGCCATTTTTATTGTTATCCAATTTGTCAATCGACGTCGTGATTTATTGCAGTGACTCATCCGTTTTGTGTCCTTCGTGCCAGTTATTGAGAAAATGACAAACTTGGTGGTAATGATTCAAATTCAGCATTTTTTAATAATTTTCAAATAAAAATCAATCAGCGGCTGCGCATTAGCTTCCAAACAGGGATTTTCATTTTTAAAAGCGCGCCCTAGCGGCCATATGTCAAATTCGCGGCATAAACTTGCAAGTTGTATTTATTTTTCTTGTTAAATTCCTTAATTTCTCTCTATTCCAAAAATTATTAAATAGAAATACCTCCAAAATGGTGAGTTAATCCTTTATTTTGATCTCGTAAAACGGGATAGTTCAAGTTTCGAGGTTATGTCAATGACAAGGCTGTTTTTGATTTCAGTCGATTTTATCCTACAATGGGGGTGCAATGGTGGCCATGAAGGGGGACAGGTGCGTCGCGGTGGCCTCCGACAAGCGCTTCGGTATCCAGGCGCAAACTGTCGCCACTAATTTCCAGAAAATATTCGAAATGGGGCCTCACCTTTACGTGGGGCTCCCAGGCCTAGCTACTGACACAGAAACGGTTATGGAGAAGCTCCGCTTCAGGAAAAACTTGTACGAGTTGAAAGAGAATCGGCCAATGGCACCGAAAGTATTCAGTGCGATGCTGTCTAATATGTTGTACGAGAGCAGGTTTGGACCATTTTTTGTCGAACCTATTGTTGCGGGTTTAGAACCTGTCACTTTTGAACCGTACATTTGTAACATGGATTTGATTGGGTGTCCAAACCATCCGGGAGATTTTGTCGTGGGAGGAACTGCCTCGGCGCAGCTTTATGGTATGTGTGAGGCACTCTGGGAGCCAAATTTATCTCCTGCGGATTTGTTTGAGACTATTTCCCAGGCTTTAGTTAATGCATTTGATCGTGATGCGATGTCTGGTTGGGGGGCTGTTGTTTATATAATGTAAGTACAACTTTATGATTATATTGATGTGTTCATGGTTTTATTTCAGAGAGAAGGATAAAGTCACGGTGAAAGATTTGAAGACTCGTATGGATTAATTATTTAAGTATTTTTTTATTATTTAAGCTATAATAAATTGAAGGAGTAATTCTTATTCAAGACAAGTTCTTACATTGAAAAAGACGGGTGCATGGAAAATGTAATGTTATTAACAGAATGACAAAAAATGCTTAAAGCCTGGTAGAGCCTAGAATTTTTCGCTCAACGTTTTGTCTAAACCGTTGTTCCCCATCTGTAGCTGTTTTCACCATATCATAAACTCATAGGTACAGTCGGGGACTTTATGATTGAATAGATACAGTCTGGGGCTTTGAAAATGCCCACCGCACAGCGGCAAATCACAATCAAAATGTAGCGATGCAGTCGACCAAATGAATCGTCGCTGTGGGGTGGGCATTTCCAAAGTTCCTGACTACCTACTGCGAAGTTTTTAACGTGAAATGGAAATTTGAATTCGTTTCATGAAAAATATTGGCGTGAGAACATTATTTTTGTTTTTCCTAGTGATTTTATAAGGTATTTAAGAAAAAATAACGCTATAAACATTGACAATTTATTGTAGCCAAAATGAAAGTCCGTATTACACAGCTGAGCTTTCAGATGATTTATAGATCTGATTTCTACTGTATATTATGGATAAAACCCACAGGTTAGTCTTTTTGGTGGTGTTTGGTTAGTTAACTCGCTATTAGGCTTGTTTTGGAAGTGGTTACAAACCGATTGTAAACTGACTACGCCTGCGCAATTGTGTATTTTGTATTACTAAAACACAATTGCGCAGACGCAGTCAGTTTACAATCGGCTTGTAACCACTGCAAAAACAAACCTATTATTTGTTAACTCTTGATAGGTATCAGTGTCGAAATTTGCAGACGTTAATACAAATACAGTCAGTAGTTTTGTTTTGCCTACTGTAGACTGACTCTCATGAATTGAAATGAAACAACTGCGCTAATTGAAACAAAATTTTGATGTTATACAGTCTTTACTAAATACATAGGTACATACACTATATTTAAATGGAAGACAGTTTGGAAGCCCTTGAATGATAAATTTAATTTTAATTAATCAAGCCATAAGGTATATATTCTCTTTGAGGGTACACGTCGGGACTTTTATGATCCGGAGGATGTCCATGTAGCAACTCCGACATAAAGCTGATGTAAGTTATAGCCAATCTCAGAGTTTCAATGCGCGAAAGTCGTTTCTCGTACGCAAACGTCGGCACCTAAAACAAAACTCATAAATCTGTGGTTTATTAGGAAAAACTCAACTTTTCTTCTAAGCTTATCGAAAGCTTCATTCAGATTGAACATTCTTCGCCTTTCTCTTATATTCGCTGCTCGGCGTTGGGCTAAAGTTGCAACTCTTCTTCTAATTTTTTTAGCGGTTTGGCTACTGTTTTGCTGCCCATTTCTTCCCAGGCGATTTCCTACAAGTCCTCCGCATTGCTGTCTGGGCCAAACTAATAAAGACTATTCATTAATTGATTGTTCGACACACGGTCTGCTTTAATTAAAAATCTGAAAAATACTCGCCTAATTCAGAATTGAATGCTGTTAGGATGTCGGGATATGTTCCCAAGGGAGGGTTTTGTCCTCCGAGGCAGTGGTGGGGATCCCATAATCCGCCATAGGTACCGATTTCGTTGGGGTAGTTTGGAAAGTCGGCGCCCTATTTTTTTAGAAAATTTATTTATTAGTTAGCGTCCTAGGCCAACGCTAGGGCAGCACCCTTTGACTGTAACAGCGGGGGGTACTCCCCCGCGAATCTTTATACCCCCCTCACCGATTGTACGATAGTTTTCAGTATAATAAAGTAAAAATAGAAATGCGCCCCACGTGTGTTTTAATCCAATCACATTTGCCTATATGATGACATTTACATCAAAATTACTATATACATACGGCGTTTTTTCTCGATTTTTTGTGTTTCAATACAAATTAATACAAATGGGCTCTCGTGGTTGGTCAGCTTACTATTTTTTAAAATTTGTATTGAAATACTGTCACTTTTGCTGTCAGTTTCAAATTTTTCTCGAAAGGACGATTCAAATCTGACACTATTTTGAAACTATTTCAATACAAAACAAGATTATGTCCTATACTTTCAAATGCAAGTTTGTTTTTCAATACATAAAACCGAGAAAAAACGCCTATAGTCAACTTTTTTAACTTTTTTTCTTCAAATGACATTTCTTAGCGGATTCTTTGAAGACATATTTTCTCTACGCTTAAGTAAATGAAGAAATAAGTGTATACTTTCATTATAAAACTATGCAAGCAATTCCGCAGTTTTGTTGTCAATAAATGCGTAATTAGCAGTTAGCCATGGGAAAAAATTGCATTATTAATGTGTTGACTAATGTCGCACCTAACTCGAAATAATAGATATTTGTATGACATGCAAGATGCAAGTAGAAACATATATGCTTTGCAAGTGCGAGGAAAGTTTGTAGGCCGAGGTACACAATAGGCTACTTGCACATTTCGTAATTTCGGGATATTTTAATGTAAATGCATCAATAAAGATACAAGGAATCGTCAGCGAACATCAATTTTATTTAAAAAACGTTTGTTTATTTGTAAATAAATAAATAATTCAGAAACGCCGTTGTACGACTTGTGACGTCATAAATCGTACAGCGGATGCAATCTGACAACAGTTTATTTGAGGGTGACGTTTAATAATTAATTTGAAAAGTCAGCCTTGGCAGTTGACAATAAGAGGGATCAAAAGTAACCTCTAACGTTGTAAAAGGAGGTAAGTACAATGTTATTAGTTGTTTGGGTTGGCATCTTGTACCTTTGTACCCACTGGCAAAGAGTACTGGTGACTACTATAAAATATTTAAGATTTATGAATGAAAGACGTCGGGTCAGGTTAGACAGCGACGTTGTCACATGTAAGAAAATTATGTTCGAATGGCTGGGCTGGACTTTTGGCGGGAAGTTTGGAAATGCTACTTTCTCATTTTTTTTTGAGCTCCACCGACAAGATATTGGAATTTAAGGTATCTGTAAGGATCAAATATATCCCGAACTTCAATTTAACATCAAAAACAAAATTGATGCAAGATGCCTATTACGAGTAGGTACGTAATTTTGGAAAAAGCACATTTTTTTAAATCGTCGTTAAAATCGTTAATAAAATACGAGAAATATTCTTTTTTCTTTATTTTTTTTAATAATAGCATGCCTTATTCGAAGTAAAACGCACTTTTTGTGATTCGCCCGAAATTGTTGGCGAACGAAGTGAGTTTTCGTGTGAGCTTTCCGATCTCATCACAAAAATTGTCCGTTTTACTCCTATAATAAAATAATGTTTATACTATTTTTAACGATGACAAAGCTTGAAAAAAGTGCCATAGCATTTTATTTTTCTACTCTTTCGCTTGAAAAATATAGAGCAGTTGCTATAAGTTATATATCTATAGGTAGGTAGGTACATTTATACCAGCGATTTACCAAGCCTCTCATTAGGGAGTTTTTTGCGAGTGCATGACCTTTGAGAAACGAGAACCGATATTTTGTTCCTAGAATTTCAAGTGCACGAGTACGAGCGTAAAAAATGGAATAAGTAGGTATACAGGATGATTCTTAAATACTGGCAGAAAATTCAGGAAAGTGATTTCTCACACTATTTTAAGACGAAAAGTTCCTATGGACATCTGTCCGAAAGTGTTTCGTAAGGGACTTACGCCTCTTCAAAGGGGTACTAGAAAAGTCACTTGAAAAATCATAAAAAAAAATCAAAGGAAAGGTCTTTATAACATTAACCTCTGCTCCAAATTTCAAGGTCCTGTCACTTATAATTTTCGAGTAATTTTAAGAAAACTGACTCCTTTATGAAGCTTTTTCGGACATATTTCCATAGGAGCTTTTCATGACAATCACCGTGTATAATACCTGTCATTTAATAAAATTGCTATATGCAACTCATATATGAGTAAAGTTAACAATAATTGAGACAATCGTTTCCACAGTTCTTAAGGGTCACTTAAAGTTAAGGGAGAACGGTGCAATTGGGGCTTAAAATTACCGTGCAATCGGTCATGAGAAACAATTGCGTCAACAAACGTATCTACGAAATTAAACTTCACTTAAATGAGGAATCCCTTGAAATTGGTTAAAACGGCCATTAATGTTTTTAATGCACACAACTTTGGATTTCCAATACATCATACATCTCTCGAATCTTGAATAATATAGGATTATATCGCCGGCGAAGGACTAATAGCTCGTAACCCACAATTTTTCTTAAAAGTTTTTTTACCACGAATGCATCATGTAACCCATCCTGCATCGTTCTAGAAATACCTCGTGAGCTACAAACATTTATTTTGAAGTTTTATGAGTAATTCTACCTCGTACGCGACAAAATAAATAATAAATAGTGAATTGAGACGTTTTTTGCCGGTCCTGCACAATTTAGGTTTACGGGGTTACGAGCTATTAGTCCTTATTATAGCCGTCGATATACTGTCATACCATGATGATGGTGTCCAAAATTTCGTATAAAAACAAGTTTATCGATAAAAATCTACCTCTTATGCCCCCGAAACCCCATCAACACCTTTAGCATTTAGCAACATGGAAAAACCTTTTATAAGTGTATATACTTATTGAAAATTCCACTTTAAAAATTTGATCCAATTACGAACGAGAATTTAAATCTTTACGACGAATTCTGGCCAATCAAGAGAAAATTATATCGGAAATTGTTCCATCAGGTTCCTACTGTCAGGATTTTGTACTTAAGTGAAATTTTCTTGCTGAATACCACTCGTGATCCCTAAAATTTCCGAAAATTTATTTTTGACATTCACTCCAGATTTTTTGCCGTCTTCGAATCGTGATGATTTCCGCTTGGCAAAAAATCTATCGTAAATGTCAAAAAATTCAATATAATACCTATGTTGCGAATTGAAATACCTAATATCAGCATAGGTCTAATTTAATTCTCATTTTTAAGTTCTTACGTTGTTGCCTTCCCACGGTCCGTGATCACTCGAAAAGGACATTTTCATCTCTCACAAATCACTCTCTCAAAATTTTCCCAAAAACTCAACTTCAGATGTCTTTTCACTAATTTCCACCGGAATACTGTTCATATTCAGACTCCGGGTGGTCGTCAAATTATTTCTCTGATTCGTCCCCAGATTTAGGGGTGGCGTTGCAGCAAAAAGGGCCAATAAGAACATTGCAACATGTTGCATCCCTCACCCGCCGTTTTAACCCCTCACTCTTGATGTCATAAGCACTGGTTTTGCCTGAACCCCAATTATTGACTTTTGCCAAAATTTAATTTATTTGTTGGAGAATCGCATATTTTAACATAAAAATTGAACGCACCTGACAGAAATGGAATATTTGGGTTTTTCTGGAGATTAGTTCGGGCTGATTCCCCCATGTTTGAGCCAAATTGCGTAAGGCATCTATCATAATCCTAATATGTACGAAATTATTAATCTGTCATCCGATTTGTTTTGGATAGGGTGTATTAGCCGATATTAAATCTCAACCCCCGACTTTCACGCTCACTTATGCACGTGCACCCCGACAAAACGTCATAACAAAAGATTGGGGATATTTTATATCTAGTGATACAGTTTCTAATTAAACAAATCAAAGCCAAGTCGTTCACTAACAATTGTAACGATATTTTTGACAATAATTAAATTTTCTCCTTTCTTCTGTCTTTTAATCAAATTTTTATACCTTTGTTTATCATCAAATTTTCTTAATCCGATTTGAATGAATGGTGTTGTGATAGATCAACCGCTAAATAAGGGGGCGTTAAAGCGTGTAATCGGATTGCTTAGCACCCCATATGCTTGACTTTAATATAATCTCTAATAAAGTGTAGCACCCCACCTACACACTATGCACGTCTTTTCTATTTAAATTTTAAGTTAGCCAAATGTTGTCAAGCTTTCCTCTTTTTTATACTTTTTTACAAAATTTGTAAATGTAGTATTTAACTTTATTTAACCAAGGTCGGGCATGGGGGCGGTTGTCGATCGCTGATGCGCCCGGCGCTCATTTACTAAAATCTAAAATACAAATGTTTTTCACCCCTAAAATTATATTTTTCGAAGAAATTGCACTAAGATTTTCGATCCGGCAATGCAACAGCTATCGAATTCGGTAATTATAATATGCCCTTTTGCTAAGAAAAAATCGAAAAGGGGGCTTTTCGTCCCTAAAATGGAAATTTTCTAAATAATTGCACTAAGGTTTTTGATCCTGCAATACAACAGCTGTCGAATCCGATAGTATAAGAATATGTTTTTTGTAAAACAAATTGAAACAAGGGCCCTTTTGCCACTAAAATGACATTTTTAGAAGAAATGGCACTAAGGTATTTGGCTTGAAAAGAAATCAGCTGTCAAATCCGGTAATAAAAATATACAGTTGTGCTTAGGTTTTCTTTCACGGCACCATTTTTTGGCCTAAAGGGCACAAGTGTGAATACATTTTTAGAAGCAGAATTGGAAGTGCATTCATATGGTGTCGCGAAAAATGGGGGTTTGCATTTAAATTTTTAAAGTTGATGTGCCAAAAAGGCACTTTCCGTGAACCGATGTGGCCCCAAATTCTAATCAACACCTACAAATCTTCCACTGAATATGTGCACCAAATTTCATCTCGATACGTTCGGTAGTTTGAGCTGCAGCGTGATCACAGACAGACACACAGACATTTTTCCAAAAACCACTTTTTTGGGTTCCCAGGACCCTAAAACGTAAAGATTTCATGTATTTTCCGATCGATTATTCCAATAACCTCTTCGCGCTGCGTAGAAGTCAAAAATTCCAAAAAGAAACCTAAAACACGTTTCTTTATTTCAATTCCTGGCTGAGTGTACTCCTAAAGGATAGGGCTTGCTGCTAGAACAGATTTGAATTTTTGCGATCTTTCACTTACCCATTACACGACATAAAACCCAAAAATCGTCCGAAACCGCCCCGATCTACGGTACCTAAGTAACCCAACCAGAATGTTCTAGAATCTGGAAGTTATTACCTACATCAGGCATCGTCGGTTGATTAAATAAAGCAAAAATGTTTATTTATGCAGACTATAATTATCGCTTCAACGCTATCTCGCGAAAACATCACGCACGGATTCTCGCAAAATCTGCGGATGATTTGCTCAGTCGATTTTTGCAGTAGCCACAGAATGCGGCTTATTTTCATTCTTTTTATACTAATCTTCCCTGCTTTATGCCTCCCAAAATCGTTACCAAATATCGATAAATCCCAATCTGCTAAAATAATATTGGTTAATGACCTTTATTCTTGGACTCATGATGACAATACAACAGTAATAAAACAGGCGTCAATAATCAGACCGAGATGCAGAGAAGGATATCAACGAATTAATGGAAGCTGCCGAAGAGTCATCAGATTTTGGTAAGTTTGTACAATTAAGTAGGGAAAAGGGGAAACTATACAGTGCCTTTCAAAAATAAGGAATAAATTCAAGAACTTTTTCGAGATAAATCTCTTATTTTTTTTTCAAATGAAATCATACTTTTCTCTCAACCGATTAGGAATTTAAGATTTTTTCTGTGTTTAGAGGCGTGTGTCATACATACCTGATCGGAAGTGGAGTGACGGCCACCCTGGATTTTCAAAGACATCGAAGAAATCGGTGAAAAATTGAGATATGCATTTGAATTGGCGTCAAAAAAACAAAGTTGACGTGTATTTTCGTTTTTCAAAAATGTGATTGTAGGGTGACCGTAACGCCACTTCCATTTGAAAAACTAAAATTGGGATCATTTCCGGTTAAACCGGAGGTGCAAAAGAATTTCAGAGTACCTACACTATCGGATGTGCCTCAAAAAAATAAGGTTAACCTGTCGAGGATATTTCCGAAATAATCCTCTCGAAAAAGTTCTCCTTACTTTTGAAAAACTTGTATTGTATTAGATTAAGTAACTCGGAGGCTGTGTTCAAGTCAAGACTAATTGAACATTTGAAAAATATGTGAATACATAAATTATGGCATGGTTCCAATGTAATAGTATTATTTTGTTTTTGTTTTTTGGTTATGAAAATTTTTTTTGCATTAATTTGTATATTAGGGATTCCTATTTCAAATAAATTATTATTATTATTATTAAAAGCACTGTATTTATTTATTTTTTAATTTTTAGTATAGGCAACCAAATATGAAGCTGCGGTATATCTTGGTTACATAAGGTATTAGTCGAACGGAAATTTAAAAAAAGTTTCTCTCTTATTAACATACCACTTATTCGTTAAATAAATATGTACCTATACTATTTAAATTTGATTTTGTTAGATAATAGTAATAATTATTTTTTACAGAATAACGAGATATTGTGCGCATTGCGCGCCATCTATCAGCCGTAAGTCAACACCTAATTTCCACACAGAATCCTATGCTGACAACGATGACATTCGTCATTGTCATTGACTTGTCAATTGTCAAACAGCAGGTGCACGTGGACGGTTATTTCCGCTGCAAACGCGTGTTTTAACTTATGAATTGTTAATTTTATTATTATTTATTAAATATTAGTCATTAATCAATATTTTTATTGCGAAAAATGTCGATGTTGGCAGAACGCAGAGTTAAGCAAAAATGGTCTTTAAACCCCCGAGGAAAAGCTTGGAGCGAAGGTAATTACCCTAGTATGACTGATTTACCCTCATTTATACTTCAGATGCAAATAAGTTTGGGCAAAAGATGCTGGAGCGTATGGGCTGGGCCCCAGGCAAAGGTCTCGGAGCTAAAGAAGATGGAATAAAGGAACACGTTAAAGTGTCACACAAAGCTGACAGTAAAGGTAATAGTAAAGTTATTTGTCCCTTATTAACAATCATTTTAGGGGTTGGTTATAAGGAAACTAACGATCAATGGACGGAACATGACAGCAACTTCAACTCGCTTCTCCAAAGCTTGTCGGGGAATGGCAACACTGGTGAAGTGAAATTTTCGTCTCTAGAACAAAAATCGCAGAGTTCGCGAGCCCGAGTGCATTACAAAAAGTTCACGAGGGGTAAGGATCTGAGTCGCTGCAGCGAGAAAGATCTGGCTAATATTTTCGGAAAAAGATCCCTGAAACAGACCCCTAAAGTTGAAGAAGAAGTTGAGGCGAAAAGTGAAAGTTTTGGTGTAAATGGTGGCTCCATGTTGGATTATTTCAAAAATAAATTGCCGAAATTTAAGAAAAGTTATGTGGTTGGCAGCAATGGGGTTTTGAAGAAAGAGTCGGATTCTGAGGATGAGGGGTATAGTGGGTTTGGGTTTAAGAGAAAGAAAGAGTGGGAGGTTGAAGCTGCAGTGAAGAAAGTGAAGATTGAAGAAAACGGATTTTGCAATCGTGGCTTCGATCCACTTTCTTCATCTGCAGTGGAAGTGAAGAAGCATTGTTTGAAAACCATAGAAGAAGAAGATGAAGTCATTGTAATTGAAGAGGATTCTCAAGAAAACAGTTCGACAGTGAACAGTGAAGATGTCGTTAAAAAGGAAAAGAAGAAAAGAAAAAAGGCAAAATTTTCAAACAATAAGGAAGAATTGTCTGTGGAAAACTCAACTTTTCATGAATTTTCTATCGAAGAAGACGTTGTTGATAGTAATTTTGAAGCTAAGCATAAAAAGAAACAGAAGGATTCATCTTCAATCGCCTCTGTTAAAACCAAGGAAAAGAAGAATGAAGAAATCTCTATAGATAACCCAACTTTTAACGAATCCAGTACTAGGGAAGATTTTGTTGATAGCAACTACGAAGTCAAACGAAATAAGAAGAAAAAGAAAGAAAAATCAATAGACAACTTAGTTTTCAATGAATCGGCGGTTACAGAAAGTTTCGAAGTTAAGAAAAAGAAGAAGAATGAAGAACTGTCAATGGACAATTCAACTTATGAAGGCTTTGAAGTTAAGAGAAAGAAGAAGAAAATAGAAGAACGATCAATAGACAATCCAGCTTTTAATGAATCGCCGGTTACAGAAAGTTTCGAAGTTAAGAAAAAGAAGAAGAACGAAGAACTGTCAATGAATAATTCAGCTTATGAAAACTTTGAAGTTAAAAGAAAGAAGAAGAAAATAGAAGAAAAATCAATAGACAACCCAGTTTTTAATGATTTCGAAGTTAAGAAAAAGAATAAGAATGAAGAACTGTCAATGGACAATTCAACTTATGAAAGCTTTGAAGTTAAAAGAAAGAAGAAGAAAATAGAAGAAAAATCAATAGACAATCCAGTTTTTAATGATTTCGAAGTTAAGAAAAATAAGAATGAAGAACTGTCAATGGACAATGCAGCTTATGAAAACTTTGAAGTTAAAAGAAAGAAGAAGAAAATAGAAGAAAAATCAATAGACAACCCAGTTTTTAATGAATCGGTTACAGAAAGTTTGGAAGTCATCAGAAAGAAAAAGAATGAAGAACCGTCACTAGGCAATTCAACTTATGAAGAAAGCTTTGAAGTTAAAAGAAAGAGGAGAAAAAATGAAGTTTCAATTGACAATCCCACTTTCAACGAATCATCACTGACGGAAGATTTCGTTGATAGTAATTACGAAGTCAAGCGGAAGCAAAAGAAGAAGAATGGAAAGTTAACTTTGGACAACCCGACTTTTGACGAATCATCCGTAAAAGAAGACTTTGTTGATGGTAGTTACGAGGTAAAACGAAAAAAGAAGAAGAGTGACGAAAGGAATGAAGAATCTGTTGACAGTTTGAAGCAGAAAGAAGAAAACGAAACGTTCGATCTAATGCTGAACATAACCTCAACTCCAAGTCAACCCAAAGCCAACTCAACCACAATAACATCTGCCAAATCTTCAGCCAAGAGAAGAAAGAGTGTTCGATTCAGTGACGTCAATGAAGAACGAATAATCCCGAACAAAGCCGAGCAAGACGAGCTTTTTCAAATTAACGAGCGTGTTATTAACAGTAGCTTAAACGATAGAAATGTGGAGGCGATATCGAGAAAGATTGATGGCTTTCAGATGGAAATTGAAAATGATATAAACGAGGCGAAGGCTGTTAATTACGTGGGTGAAGTTGGTGATCCTAATGGAGAAAATGAGAAGTTGTCAACTGGTACTAAGTTGAAGTTTAAATATGCGAAGTTTGGGAGATCTGTAGCGTGGATGGAAAGAAAAGGAAGTAGCTCCAAGTCGTCATATAAACATTTAATTAAAGGGGACATAATTGTTGGTTTCAGAAACACAAATTTGCACGAAATTGGGGGGTATGCTGTAAGATCGGAATAAAATATACCTAATCAAAAATTGCCTCATTTTGTCATTTTCAGTTAAAGTGTTAACTGTACAGTTAGGTTTACTCAAGAAGACACCAATGGGTGCAATTTTGTAAATATGGTCATGCAGTGGTCGAACTGGAGAGTACCTTAATAGATAATGATTTTTATCTAGACAAAAAAAAATAGTTTTTTCTTGATTTCTAGTAATTATTTTATTTGAGTACTTAATTTTATGTCATTTCTTGCAAAATAACCACGCCATTTGTATCGTTTATTATTGCAAAGTTAGCGTTGGAAGCTCTGTTTATTATCGCGGGCGACTAACAATAATAACTATTGCAAATAATAATAATTATTAACTTCCCCAACCAAAGGATTTGAAAAAATGGGAATTTGCTGCAATCACTAAAATCGAGTTCTACTAAGTACAGGGTCTTTTTTTATTGTCCCACTTTTAAATTGGAATATCTCCTTTATTACGTGATATATTCGCCTGATATAAAAACAACGCGGACTTTTTTGTAGGTCTATTCGTTGCCGACATTTCTCCCTTATACGATTTTGAATCCATCTTCAAGCGTTTAGGCAGTGTTCGCAGTAAAAGCGCGAGAATGCGAGGTTTTTTCGGGACCGAAAAACTATCACCTAATTGTAATAACTCGAGAACCAGTAGAAATATTTTACTGAAACTTGATAAGTGCGTTTTTGACGTATAAGTCTGTTGAAGGTGAGGGGGTGTCAGTTTAGGGGTTGAAAATCACAAAAATACGAAAACTTCTCAAATATTTTGTCTGAAACCACATATATTTTGACATTTTTTTATATATTTTGTACTTCGCGGGCCTGTGTAGGCCAAAAGGGACCTTGGTCTCACTGAGCCTTTTAGCCGTGTTGTCACATTTACATTTAATTGTTGATTTTGACAAAGAGCAAAGAGTCATTGTAGTTATTGAGACGCAGAAATGTCAAAACCCAAAACTAATTAGCGTCGAACAGAAAAAGCAGATCTTCAGGTGTTTTAAGCAAATCAAAGAAGATCGCCCAGATTTAAATGATGCAACGTTATACGTTCGCAGGCGGGTGATTATTTCCCTATTTATGGAGGCGTTTTTATGATAATGTCACTTTTTAACGTGGAAAAACAGCAGTACCTAATAATGAAAGACTTTGAGACAAGAACTGCAAAATTTGAAACCCACAAGTCTTGGTAAAAGACCAAAATCTATGGAAGCGTAGAAGTGCCCACACATTTGTCTCCTTTTGACCTCCCCACTCCACTTCACCATTTAAAAAAAAGGGAGGTTACTGCAATCACTAAAATTTTCGAATTCGAGATAAGACCGGATCTATACCTTTTGAGGTCTCATCAGGAACCCAAAAAAGTGGTTTTTAAAATGTGTCTGTCGGTATGTACGTACGTTCGTACGTTCATAAACACGCCACAGCCCAAACTACTAGACCGATTTGGCTGAAATTTGGTACGTAGGTAGGCATGTCATAACCCAACTTAGACCTGAAAAGCTTTTGGAGCCAATCGTGCAACCGGAAATGCCATTTTGGCACATCAACTTTTAAATTTTAAATACAAACTCCCATTTTTCACGTCACCATAAGAAAGACCTTCAAATTCTGCTTCTAAAAATGTATTCATTCTTAGTGCCCTTTTGACCAAAAATTTTAAAAAAATTGATTTTTATCGGACTTTAAAATTGCGGTACAGCCCAAGCCCCTGAACCGATTTGGCTGAAATTTTGCACATGGGGATTGTACTACACGTCGAAGAGCTGAACAAATTTTGAATTCAATCGACCGACGCCGTTTTGCCGTTTTGGCACACCAATTTCCAAATTTAAAATTATTCCCTCACTTAACCACTACAAACAAGTTTTTGCAAGATTCATTGTCACCATCAGAAAGGTCTTCAAATTCTGGTTTTAAATGACAAAGTTTATTCGCATTTACTACCCTTTGGGTAGAAAAATCGAAATTTTGTAATAATACTGAAATCACGTTATAGCCCAAACTACTGGATCGATTTGTCCGAAATTTGGTACATTAAGGTTAGGTGATCCGTTGAAGAGCTGAAAGGCCTTTGGGAGCAATTGGTCCACGGGAAGTGCCATTTAGACATATCAAATTTAAAATTTTAAGCACAAGTCACGGAAATCAAAAACCCACGTGTTGGGGAGGTTCCAGCCGCTTCACTGCTGCCTTTTTTTATTTCCAAATTATCAGAAAAAATATTGAACAATTAGAGGTAAATTTTTATTACGAATCTTGCAAATCTTCATAGGGACCTATACATGAAGCAGTTTAGATATATGTAATTTTTTATGAGTTAGACTCATGCACATTTATTTATTTTGGTCCTGGGTTTATATTTATGTACTACTTCAACCGACTTCATATTATAAAAGGCAGCCCTTCTCACAAAAAAAAATACCACTTTTAACACTTATATCATCATAAATAACTATTATACATTTTATAACTTCCATTTTAAATTTGCTTCTGGATAATGGTTACTTTCACTGTTAACATTAGTTGCTATATTTACAAATTCTGTGAAAAATTAGAAGCTTCTATCGCCTCTGACATTGCCATTTTTTTACCTGATGAAAAGTTGGCACGTTCTCAGCACGAATATAAACTTAATCAATCGGAATATACAGTATACGCACACCAACACTATTTTTAAGTAAGTTAAATCGTGAACGCGATTTTTCAATTCTTGGAAGCATCCAAGTTATCCTCGGTATGTCATCCACCCATTGGTCAAAATGACAACGTCATCGGTAATCCTTCCGTTTTAAAGATATCCTAATATGCTCTCGTTTTAGCCCCCTCTTTTGCGGAGCTGCCATTTTCAGGGTAATTTCTCTCCATCAAAACCCTACTTTTGCTTCCACGAAGAAGTCTGCTGCAAGGAGGGATGCTGCTCCAGCTACAGCTTCAAACATTTCCAGTCTTGGTACTTTTGGTATTGTTCAATTAATTGAAAGTGCACCGTTACACAGATTTTTCCATCAGGTTAGGGCTTTTCCTCGTTTTTCTCATCTATCGCTACATTTGCTGGTACTGCAAGAAGAAGGAACGAGAGAATAACGCAGCGCCACTTATTAGAACCGTTTCTAGCCCCCGCATCAATGATCATAACAATTCCCATATGATTAATCGTCTGATCGTCTCTTATGCGACTCAAAACCGTAAGATCCAAAGAATCATCAATTTTATTTTAAAGTTTCTTTAGAAATTATAGATCTACCTGTTTTGAGGCAAGTGAAAGACGATGATGGTTGCGACCTTCCGCCGCAGTATAACGTTGCGGTTCATTATCCAAAACCGGAGTCAAGTGCTGATGATGAAGATATTCCCACATATGAAGAGGCCATGTCCACGTGCACTTCTATTAAGTAAATGACATTTTTGGCAGCATTTTTTTGTAATTATATTGGGTTATTGCGTACCTACTTACCTAATACACACTGAGACTTTTTATATACCGTTTAGCTCTATTCTGTTTCTCAATATTTTCATTTTTTGACTTTGACTTTGACTGGATCAATGCGTTGGGCCTGAATATATTATTTGCTGCATGTCTCTTTAGCTATTAATACGGCATGTTACTTTATTATTGGAACTATGAAACACTGTTTTTTGTAAACTGATGGGTTCTTAATATAACGGGTGGGCCAAAAAAAAACAGTCGTTTTTATTTTCCCCGTATCTTCGTTACAAGACGTAGCTAAAGGTTGGGGCTCTCGATCGCACCCATTAGATTTTAGATCGCATCATCCTTCTTTCTTAAGAACTTTTATTTAATGTCAATGTTTAGGCCAATGGGGTTTCGTTATCCATTGACATATGACAATGGTGTTTCTACAGTATTGAAGCCCGTTTTTTTCTCCTTCCTGAACGATCTTCAGAATGAAAATTCATCCATCCATTAACTTTTTGTGAAAGTTCTTCCAACACGAGAAATTGCATAATTTACAAGTAAATGCATAGGCCTGATGGAAAATCGACGGACATTTTAGTTTAAGTTGTAAATTATGCAAGCCTATGCTCTCTAAGATCTTATACCTAATGGAAATGAAACTTTTGTCCTACGTCACAACTAAAATAATTGCTACCGCTAATACAATTAATACTAGGTGTTACCAGTAGGTAAAGGCTATCCGAAAGGTAATTTTTCAAACTATTTTTGTAGGTGTTCACATTTAACTCAAAATTCAAAATACGACAACGTTGGAATTTTTTCATCTGTGCGCAAGACAAAAGTTTCATTTCCAAGCAGCTTGACAACCTAGATTGCATATTTACATCTTAAACAAAAATGCCCACCAAGTATCCTTCGATCGAATATTTGCTTTTAGCTATAAGTTATGCGATTTATGGTGTTAGAAGAAAATTCGCAAAAAATGTGGGATGGATTAATTTTCATTTTAAATGACATTTTGGAAAGAGAACAAGACTGGCTTCAATCCCCTACATACCACTGTCACTGTGTGTAACAACTTTCCATTGGTCTAAATAATGCTGTTAAATAAACGCTCTTAAGAAGGACAAATATGGGGTGATCTAACATCTAATGAGTGGCATCGAGAGCCCCAACCCTCAGCTACATCTTGTATAAAACTGAAAATTATCGAACAGAAACTAACGAAGATATAGGGAAAATTAAAGGTGACGTTTTTTTTTGGCCCATCCGTTATATATTTTTCAAATGCATCAAGAAATGTGGCTCGTATGGTTTTCTGGAAAAAGGTAGATTTTCTAAGAAATCAAAATGATTTCAGATCATAGGACACGAATGAAAAACATAAAATTTGAAAAGAATCATTATTCTGTCTTATTAAGTACATTATTCTGTCTTATACAAAAAATACAAAAAAGACGAAAACTTTAGGCCGATAAACAATACCAACTATAGCAAAGTTACTAGAAAGGGTAGGTAGTATATTTGCAACTTTTAGATTTTGGACAAACAAAATATATCAGTCAGGGTTTAGACAAAAATACAACTGCGAAACCGCATTTCAATTTATACTACAGGAATGGAAAGAATCCGTAGATAATAATGAGCTTAATATTACAGTGTTCCTCGACCTAAAGAGAGCGTTCAAAACAGTAGACAGAACAAGACTTATTATAATAAAGTTACAGAGCATTGATCTTACCGGCAGTGCACTTAAATGGTTTGAAGATTATTTACAAGGAAGAAAACAGAGGGTTAAATGCGGTGAATGTGTGTCAAATACAATTAAGATGGAGAATGGGGTACCTCAAGGGAGCATACTGGGGTCACTATTATTTTAACCTCCCCAATCCACTTCACCAGTTATAAAAAAAGGGAGGTTACTGCAATCACTAAAATTTTCGAATTTGAGATAGCACCAGATCTTCACGTTTCGAGGTCTCAGGAACCCAAAAAAGTGGTTTTAAAAATGTGTCTGTGTGTATGTGCGTACGTACGTGCGTACGTTTGTAAACACGCCACAGCCAAAACTACTAGACCGATTTGCCTGAAATTTGGTGCGTAGGCAACACATAGCCCAACTTAGATCTGAAAAGCTTTTGGAGCCAATCGTGCAACTAGAAATGCCATTTTGGACCATCAACTTTTAAATTTCAAATGCAAACCCCCATTTTTCACGTCACTATAGGAAAGGCCTTCAAATTCTGCCTCTAAAAATGTATTCACTCTCAGTGCCCTTTTGACCAAAAATTTAAAAAAAAATTGATTTTTATCGGACTTTAAAATCGCGGTAAATCCCAAGCCCCTGAACCGATTTGGCTGAAATTTTGCACATGGAGATTGTATTGCACGTCGAAGAGCTGAACAAACTTTGGATTCAATCGGCCCACGGAAAGTGCCGTTTTGGCACACCAATTTCCAACTGTAAAATTATTCACTCATTTAACCATCCAAAACAAGTTTTTGAAAGATTTATTGTCACCATCAGAAAGGTCTTCAAATTCTGGTTTTAAATAAGACAAAATTCGTTCGCATTTAGTGCTCTTTGGGTCAAAAAATCGAAATTTTGTAATAACACTAAAAATACATTATAGCCCAAATTAGTGAATCGATTTGGCTGAAATTTGCTACATGGAGATTGAGTGACCCGTTGAAGACCTGAAAGGCGTTTGGAAGCAATTGGTCCACAGGAAGTGCCATTTAAGCATATCAACTTTAAATTTTAAACACAAGGCCTCCTTTTTTACGTCGCCATTAGAAAGACAATCAAATTCTGGTTCTAAAAATGTATTCAAGTTTCTGCCATTTTAGTGGAAAATAGAGAAAAAAATCATTTTCATTAAAAGGGAGCAGGCTGACAGTGGATGACATAAAGTATCAGTTATTGTCAAAATGGTGGCAAACTGTTAACCTTAAAAGGAACATATTGTCAAATGCGATGGGTGATATCCGAAGTGATGTCGGTATTTGTCAGAAAATTGCGAAATTAGTCACAGATGATAAGCACAAAAAAAATTCTGTTGAATTGACTACCATTTACACAGAATACAAAGATCCACGCGATGGGGAGGTTCCAGCCGCTTCTCTGCTGCATTTTTTATTATACATTAATGATGTAGGGAGTGTATTTAAGCATTGTAAGTTTCACTTATTTGCTGATGATACAGTAATTTATTTAGCGGGTAAGGATAACAATATTGTCAAAAATAAGTTAACTGATGATTTGGAGGGTTAAGGTGGTAAGTGGTAAGTGGTAATAGGAAGCGACAAATTGGTACAGGAATGGATCGCAAATGGATATGAAATCAAAATTGAGGGCGAGATTATTGTCTCGCGGGTTGAAAAATATAAATATTTAAGGATAATTGTTTTAAGAAAACTACAATTTGGAGAACACATTCCTCAGAAATTGAAGAAATAACAATTTTTTTTATTTTTACTAAACTTTTAGTCCTAATTTTGATCGTAGAACGCACTGGTAAAATATTGCAGCCTAATTACGGGACCACCTGTATATACTTACAACCGGTTAAATTTACAAAGATTTAAATTTTTTGGACAAATTCAGAAAGAACAAAAAGATTTATTAATCAGATCTGCTGATGTCAGCAGGAACAGCGGTTTTTAAGGAAATTTTCTGTGGTGTTTCCCACTTAAAACCACAAAAGCAGACAACCGGCGCGGCGGTCTTGCAATTTTGAACATTAGTAATCGTTTTATTTATTATTATTTGAGCATATTATAATTACAGGCTTAAAGTAGTAAATTTAGCGATTCCAAAATTAAGTTGTAGCCTTACACAGGAAAAAACAAATTAATTTAATTTATTTTCCAATATACCTACCGATGTTCATATTTTAGCGTTCCTTTTCCCAAATGATAATTCTCATACCACTAATATATTATGCACTCATGCAACAACGGCACATTTGAGCAGTTTGTCAACAAATTTTAATCGTCATAATTCCTCATTAATTGCTTTATTTGTACAAAAAATGTTATTGCCCCCAACGACTTCAATTTTCCACACTATCTATGAAACTATGCAAAATTCACCCAACCCCACCCTTTAATTAATATATCCACCCAAATTATAGCCTAAATGCCCTACCCTCGGCCCTACCTATGCCCTACGTAAGTGTCAATTTTAGAAAAATAGAACTTAGAAAATGGAGCTATGTGACAATATTGCCGAATTAACGGAATAGGCCCTAATAATTGTTTAACACTTCATTACTTATACACTTTTGGGAATAAAAATTATCTCAAGCGATAATTGTATTTATTGCCTGATGTTTTACAAACAACAATTTGCTAAAATGAACGGTTCCTAAAATATTAGACAAACATTTTAGTTATTTGACAACTTTCGCGCCCCCTATTTAAATCATGTCGCCGAAATTTTAGACGCCACCGGCGCCTCAATCAATAATAGCGTCGAGTTAGTAGAAGGACGCCTAGCGTCGCAAATTTTGAACGCAGGGCGTCGACATTCCGACGACAATAACAGTCGCGGCAGGTGCCAATTCCCGCCGCACCAGTCGAGTGCCAAAACCTCAGTGGAGTGTTCAGAAAATATCCAAAAAAAATGAGCGCCAAGGTAAGTGCTTTCCCTTTGTCTTTTCTAATGTAGCGTCTACCGATATTAAGGGGCGTTTACAAACAACACGTGCGCGCGATTAATTTAATAACGCTGATATATTTACTTAAGGATAACTTATCTCTTTGTAACTTAGGAGGGACGATGTTGTGACGGTGTTTACGCATTTCATTATTAAACCGCTGTTAATGCGAGACGCCCAAACAAACATTTCGATGACATAACCTCAATTTCAACTAGCGCCATCTGTCTGACGTCACAGCGTGCGTATAAATTGAATTAAACACGACTTGCATCGTGCGTTCTTAAATTAAACGTGTGTGCGACGCCACATCCTGGTTAAATCAATTTAGTTTCAGTCTGGGGGGTAATTAAAATAGTGTTCATTTTCGTTGGAGACGTAAGAAGTAAGTTTTTCGTTTTTGGGGATTTCCCTTGTTGAGATAACAGTGTTTGCTGTAACGAAGGCTTCATTAATTAATTGTCGCTATTTTTCCACACGCGTCTATTTAATGCGAGACGACGTTATTTCCGCTTGTTTACGATCTTGGAAGAGAATTGATTAATGTGAGTATTGTTAGGCGATTTATTTCTATTTTAGAACTCCAGCTTTTCAGTTAACTTTGCATCTATTTGCAAAATCAGTTTCAGTGTTTCGGAAGCACCTTGAAATTTGATCGGGTGACTAAGGTTAGATATGATAATACATATACCTATGATAAAATTCAAATAAAATACAAATATCTACCTAATATAAATGACACCATTTCCGGAATTTTTTTGACGACTGATTTCCGCAACAAAAAATCAAGAGTAAATGTCAAAATAGTACCTACCTATATTAAAAAATTGGCAGTCTCGGAGACAGTAGAAACTTCTACTTTTTCACAGATCGTGAACCAACCATGATCAGGTTATCGCTAAACGTAGGTTCAATCGATTGAAGGGGCCAATTTATCGCAACAGAATAACCTACAAGGTCAAGGAACCTTCTCATCATTAAAATAAAATTTTTCGAAGAAATGGTATTTACATCTAAGGTTTTCGACCCTATTATTGACCTTATCGCCATTATTACAAAGAAATTAAAAGTTTTTAGTCGATTTCTGCCACGACTGTGTACGTCAGAAACTTCCTCACGTCCTCTCTTTTGGCCTTGAGCCTCACACTCACTCAGTCAGACCTCTTGACTACACAAGACGAGAACAGTGATTTGTCACGTTTGTGTTTTAAAGTTTAAAGTATTAGCATGGAAATTATTCGAATCTACTAGCTGGATTTTAACCACAATGTTAATTGTTAAATTGAAATAAAAATAAAATAAAAGTCAACCACTGACCCTATTTAAAATGTTTCAGTTCTTCATTGCGTGCAAGTCCTCGAAAAAACCGCGCTTTAACAATTTAAAACGTGAACGCTGAGTAAACGGTTGAAGATATAACAAAACCATAAATGGAAGAATTGAAAAGAAAATTGAAAAGATCTACCAAAAAGTCCGCGAAAGCATATAGGTATCTATGAAGAATAGCCCACAACAAACAGTCAAACCGATTTTCTTTGGAAGCAATATTTTATAATTTTAATCAAAAACTGCAAAAATTGCTACTGAACGAAACGAAAGGTCCACTCGATAATAAATAATAATATCCTGAAGCCTATAGGGAAGAAGAATTGGCAAATATAACAAAAACTGAAGCCTGGAACCCCAACGTGTTTTCAGATAAAATTAAACAAGAAAAACTGAAGAAGACTAACGCAAACGCAATTACCAATATTTTACGTATTCTTACTGAAAGAAAAGTCAAAACGTTTCCATTCTGCTACATCAAACTGACAACATAGACTATAGGATCTGGAGAAAACTAAAAATCAAGAATTGTAGCTTTTTATTTATCATGATATTTCAAAATTAAAGCAAGTTACATAATATACTGAAGTCAATAAGATTTCCATAAAAGTAGAACCAATCGTGGATCCTATACTTCAATTGATTATTTGAACTTGGTCTTCTTTTTGTTAGACAAATTAAATTTTCTTCAAAGCCCTGAGTGATTTCAGTTCAGGTAATAATTAATCCATCACTTAGATAATAATTTGCTTATTAAATGTGTTTCTAAATTTAGCGAGTATTGCGAACGCAATAACCGGGTTTTAAAGATTTATAGATATTTGTTTGCCCAACGAAATTAAATTGCTTTCATGTAGGTTAAATTTAATTTGAATTATTGATGTTTCTCAGATGTTTTAAAGATTTAAACTTTAAGTGAGGTTTTGGCTCTGCAAGTATAAAACCGATCGCCCCATAAGTTTTCTATAGAAACTCAGTGATCACGCTGGTATTTTCGAAACTATCTTTGTTTTTCAGTTTTTTGTTATAAATTTTTCCCACACTTAACCAAGACACGTGATTCTGCGCTAATGCGACTTTTTGGAATTACTGTTATGGTTCCTGAGATATTGGCACCTATAAACATTTACTCCGTATACATGCACACACTTAGCTCGAGCTAACTAAGCTCGGTACTTTTTAAACAGCGTTCCACGGGGCTGTTTGGCGGTGGTAGCCTTTGAAATATAGTTTTCCTTTCGAAATCAGATAGGCATGCTATATTTCAAAGACTGCTACCACCGCCTCAAAATCTCGTGGAACGCTGTTTAAAATGTACCGAGCTTAGTTAGCTCGAGCTAAGTGTGTGCATGTATACGGAGTAATTGTCTATTTTTGGTGATGTTATCTGCCATTATCTTTTGCCTGGCTATAAAAAACGAGAGCGCTTTTTCGACGCTTTTCGCAGAAGTAAAATCCTCCCTTAAATGTCTCAACAAAAATAACTGGGTAGGGTAATGTAACGAGAGAAAACCTGGCAAAAACAGAGTGTTCTGGCTAATTAATTTTAAGTATTGCTTCTCGGCTTTGTTTCTATGCAATCAATATTGAATTGCTTGATTTATCAACAGGAAATTTAATATCTATAGCTTAATATAGAATAAGTATAGACTGTAGCTATTGATTTTCATTTATATTAACACTCGCAGCGATAAGTATCAGTTTCTAGTAGTGACATGACAACACCACGAACTTTGAACATCTTTGCTTTTACATATGCAGTCGAGACAAAATGGACACGTTTCTTTATTAAATAGTACCCAAGCGCTCTACAGCTCAATCCACTGATCCGATATGGCCTTAACTTAAATCTGAAAGGCTTTTTAGAGCCAATCGTGCAACCGGAAATGCCATTTTGGCACATTCACTTTGAAATTCCAACTACAAATCCCCATTTTTGACATTATCATAAGAAAGGCCTTAAATTCTGCTTTCAAAAATGTATTGGCTCAGTGCCCTTTTGACAAAAAACTCAAAAATTCGAGATTTTTGACGTACTTTTAAATCTAGGTACAATTTTGTACGTGAAGATGGTATTACTCTTGGTTTAGGTATACCTGTCGAAGAGCCAAGAAGTTTTTAAAGGCAATCGACCTGTGGCAAGTTCTATTTTGGCACATCAGTTTTGAAACTTTAAAATTATACTCTGATTCTGATTTAACCCCATATTTAACCATCCAAAATAAGTTTTTCAATTCAAAGTAAGACAAAATGCATTCATACTTAGTATAATATTTAGGGAACAAAAATCGAAGTTTTGTAATAACATTAAAAACAACGCCACTACTGTAGGAGGAATTCTTGACCCTTCGCTAATAATAGCGAACGTTCGCAGTTGCTAGGACATAACCGATCACAGAACTCGTAGCGTAGCAATTTGCGAAGGGTCAATAATTTAAGCCATGGTGATTTGGATGAAATTTTATACAAGAAAATTGTGTAACTCGTTGAAGAGCTGAAAAGCTTTTGGAAGCAATTGCCATTTTGGGGTATCAACTTTAAAATTTTAAACACAAGTTAGTCCTCATTTTTATATCACTAGAAAGATGATTAAATTCTGGATCTACAAATCTATTCACAGTTTTTACCATTGGAGATTGGGGCGTATTAAAAAGTTGCGGTGTGATGTCTTTATTTGTCAGAAAGTGGGAAAGTACAAGGAAATTAAAGATCCCCGCGATGAGGAGGCTCCAGCCGCCTCTCTGCTGTCCATATTTTTTTAGTCTGCTAACAAAAAAAATAGTAACAAGTGATGGTGAATGATTATAGTTGAAAGAGAATAGTTATTAAGCCAACAAGTGTTTTATAGACAGGTTTAATAAAATCTAGGCCGTAGTTTATATTTGAGCGACGTTAGGAGCGAAAATATGTACAATAGGCCGAGATATTTAAACTAGAAAACACGTGTTGCCTTCATGATTTTTTCTAATACCAACCATATTAACACGACATTCTTTAATTTTCTGGTAACACTTTTACCAATACACTCACCAGTCACCACGTACAAAATGTCTGCAAATTCTTGCGTTGAAAATTCAAAAAATTATCGCAAGTTGATTATGTGGTGCTATTTTCAACCCCTTTTTAAATTTTGATAAAATAATCCAAAGTCAATCACCTGTTGATAAAATAACCCGTTTAAATTAATTTGTTAAAGAATTATTTAATAGAGATAACGCGATGAGTCACGATGCCCAGCGACGAGCACAAAAAAATTAAAAAGCATGTAATTTGTTTACTTTCGGAGTAATTCGAGATTTTGAGTGTTTGAAATAATTTTCTAAATTGTTTTATTAAAAAGTGAATTATTATTAAAAAAAGAACTCAGGGTGAGACTAGAACAGACACAGTGATAAGGGTTCTAGAATCCCATTGGCTGTCCTCATAATTAATATTCTAATTATTGGTCAACTATAGAAATGTTCAAGTAGGCAAATCATATAAAAAAACCCTAGAAAGCTTTAATTTTTAACCATTCCCAAGTGCAGCTCTCCGTTTGCCGACTGAAAATGTTCAGTGTTAATTCTGGTGAGTCCCTCTTTGAATTTATGCAGTATTTTCCTCGATTTTCGACTTAGAACTTTTTCTATCAAAATTTACTTATGAATTTTGTGATTTTTATTTAAATTAATGGACTTCGAAATTATTCTGCAGGAACTTGAATGAATTTAAGTTTTTATGAAATAAAAAATGAAAACATCATCACATGCTGCATAACTGTGGGATTATTACGAGCCTTTAGGAAAAATATGAAAATATCCTTCGGTTAACCCTAATTATATGAAATAGCTGCGTGCAACCCTTGCGGAGTTATCATATTTTTTGTGGTTTCCATCCCCTAAATTTCACCCCCCGAGATTGGCACCCCCTCACTTTCAAGACTTCGAACGTGCACACCAAGTTTCAGTGAGATACCTCCAGTAGTCCTCCAGTTATTGCAATTAATAGTTTTTCGGTTTTTCGCCCATAGCTCCCACCCCCTTGGTCCGATATGACCCAAAAGCAATCCCCTACTTACTTTTCGGGAGACAAAGCCGCATACCAAGTTTCGGCCCGATATCTCAATCCGTTCTCAAGTTATCTCAAGATTAGATACTATTAAAATTCAAGGGTAATACCTATCAAACAAAATGAAGCTAATAATATTATTACTAAGAATTATCTATCTAATTACAAATCGTGTTATTGGCCACACTGACAAAATCAACATTGGCAAACTAAACATTGCTGATATTACGATCATTCATCTGGGAATTAAAGTTAATCAAAAAAACTCGGAATTAAACCGCATACATATCAACAAACGATACAAAAAAAACTTATTCTCAAAGGACTTTGGAATCGATTATTTATTTTTCAGTTACATGGGTCAATCATTTTATAAGAAAGATAATTTGCCAAGTATGGCTTTTGAGCCCACTTTAACGTATAAATATTTATTTTTTTAATATAATTTCTCCGTATTTTTCGCACAATACATACAAAAATATTGATACATAAGCATCTCTAGAGAGCAGTGTTTTTACAAGCCGCCTCGCAAATATTATTGTTTAGGTATATCGCTTCGATTTAACCTTAGATTACGAATTACGATATGATTTTTCATGTCACTGCTGCAGATAAAGGTGACTGACCACAAGCGATCCTTGATAATGCAAAAAGCATAATTAAAGAGATAACGAAAGTCATACTAATGGTTATGTACTTATTTAAATAAGATGATGTTAGTTACGATTGCTCTTTTATCAAGCCAGGTACTTTCGTGAATAAGCTGTTTGAGGAAAGGTAGGTACCCCAAGTTCTGGTTGTATTTTAACAAATTGCAGCAACATGACCTTGCCTTCAACAGTTTAAACACTAAACAAGTAGACCATTATTTATTTTTCCGTGCCTGTAATAACCTAGTTCTAATAATACCTGTGCTAACATTAATAATACTATTTAACATCCAAATATTTGAAGTTATTAGGATTTTTTATCCTCAGATGACAAGATACACACACGCGGATTTCGCCGACGATGACAGTGTAAACAGCGTTCAACTCACGGAAGGAATCAGTACCAGTGCCACCCATATCAGATACCATCCCAGTACCAGCCTATGGAAGGTGCGATCCATGCTAGAGAGAGTCCTGCTAGTCATAGTGGCTACGTTGTTCTTCGTTGTTGTAGTTTTAGCCGTCATTTTGCATTCGACTGAACATCATTTAAACGAATCTAGGGTAAGTCGGGGCAAAAGCCATTATCTCTAACAATGTATGTTTACGGTGTATCGAAAAAAAAGAATTTTGTAATTTCGTTTTGGAATAGTTGTCAAAACTTACCTTTTACTATCCTGAGAAGAAAGTTTATTTAAGGTTTTGCTATAGTTCAACGTCTTCAGCTCTCTACCGCCCCTCAAATACTAGGTTATTTTGAAATCTCAATGAATTACAGTGAAAAATTTTTTTAAATAAAGTATTTATTGTTTTTCCATCACTTGGAGTAGATTTTAAAGATCACTAAGGACCGTTTTTTTCATATCTGGTTAAATTTAGCTACCTACTAGATGGCCATTGCCATATAGTTTCAAAGACAATTAACTCTAATCAATCAAGTTGCCGGTGCATGCATGACAGAACTTATGACAGTACAGGTTGACGTCTAAAGTTCAAACGTTATCTTTTTGTGCGTTTTTTAGTCTTCGAAGTCGCACCAAATATAGGGCACTCGAGGCTATTTCTAGTGTAAATTGCCTTTAAAAAATTTTTATTAACTCGAAAGGGAAGCACAGAAACTCAAATAAAAAACTCACGAAAATATAACGTTTGAACTTTAGACGTCATCCAGTACTGTCATAAGTTCTGTCATGCATGCACCAGCAACTTGATTCATTAGAGTTAATTGTCTTTGAAACTATACGTATGGCAATAGACATCTAGTAGGTAGCTAAATTTAACTATAGATGAAAAAAACGGCCCTTAGTGATCTTTAAAATCTACTCCGAGCCTACTAGTGATAGAAAAACAATAAATATTGCATTTAAAAAAAATATTCGCTGTAAACTTTGAATTTCAAAATAACCAATATTTAAGGGGCGGTAGAGGGCTGAAGAAAACCTTAAATAAACTTTCTACTTAGAATAGTAAAAGGTAAGTTTTGGCGACTATTCCAAAATTCGTTTTTTCGATACACCCTAAGTATACTTTATTACATTTGCCTTTCGGCTTGTAATGAGCCCTGCCCTTGTTACATCATAATTATTCTATATACAAATAATAGGTATTTAAATGAAATTAACATCCTTCTTCTCTCGCCTATCTTCCACTTTTGTCTTCTCTTCCCTCCCCTCTCCTTATTTTCCCTCTGCCTCTCTACTTCCCTCATCCAGTCTAGTCCAGTTCCCTTTTCATTCAATGTTCATTTTCTCTCCCGTTCCTCTTCTCTCATTCCCTCGCACTCTCTCAGCATATGTTCTTTCTTCTCTCTTGCCTCTCCACATGCTCTGCATACTCTCTCTTCTTCTTCCAACCAGAATCTATTTTCTCTCTCCTCATTCCCGCATCTAAACATCGCTATCATTCTTTTTTCTTTCACACTCATTCTTCCCAAGTAACTCGGTAGCCCCGCACATAATATGATGTCCATATACTTTGCATTATACCTTGATTATTTTATTCTTGTTCTCCTCTTGTAGATATATGTATCTATCTCTCTCCCACCTCGCTCCATTTATTCATCTCCCCTGTTCTCTTCGTCGTTTGATATCTTCCAATGCGTATCCATTTCTCTCGTAATATTTTTGTCTTTCCTTCCATTCTTCTTTTTCTCTCATTTTCTCCTTCCAACACTCCTGTAATATCATACAGTCCAAACTTTCTCCCATCCTGTCCTCAAATTTCACCGCCCTTTTACCTTGCTCCTTTCGTTTCTTCTCTTATCATAAACTATCAAACATCATTCCGTCCTCTTAAAATCACGCCCAAATTTTCGCTCTCCTTATTCCCCAGATCATTCGTACAACCTTATTTGCTTTTTTAACCAATTCTCTTACATGGGCTCTCGTTGCGTTTGTTTCATTAAAATACATACCCTAAATGTTTGAATTCTCTTTTTTGCTCTATTATCCTCCCGTTCCACTTCCATTCATTTTCTTTTGCCCTCCCTCTTCCTTTCCTGAAAACCATTATCTTGGTTTTTTCCACATTTACTTCCAACTTTTTTCTCTTCATATATTTCTCTGCAATTCTTATCATTTCTCTTTCCTCTCTCCTCATTCGCAATGATCACCAGGTCATCCGCATTCGCCAAACACCACACTTTCTCTTTGCCCACCACAATCCCTTCTGCCTGCCTCTTTTTGAACCCCTAATCAATATCATTTACAAAAATTGTAAACAGCGTTGGGCTCACTGGGCACCCCTGTCTTACACCTTCTCTCGCCCAGAAATATTCGCTCTCTATTCCATTCACTCTAACTACATTCTTTGTTTCTTTATATATTTCTTTTATCCATCTTACCAGATTCCCATTCAATCCTATATCTCTCATATGTTCCCACAATCTTCCCCTGTCTACACTATCAAAAGCTGCTTTGAGCTCCACGAACAATGCGTACATCTTCCCGTTTTTCTTTTTTATTTCTCTTCCTGCTATATGGTACCTCTCCCCATTCTGAAACCTGACTGGCCATCACTGGCAAGCCTTTCTTTCTTTCTAATTCCCCTTTCGGGGCAAAAGCCATTACCTCTAATAATATTTTGCAGGTAATTCAAGTTCAAACGGGTGATCCTGCACCATGTCTGAACAAAAGCTGTATACATATAGCCAGCAACATTTTGGAAGCGATGGACCCTGATGTGGATCCTTGTGATGATTTTTATTCATATGCCTGTGGGGGGTGGGTGAAGAATAATCCGATTCCTGATGGGAAAAGTACTTGGGGTACTTTCATGAAACTGGAGCAGCAGAATCAGCTCGTTATCAAGCATGTTTTAGGTAACTATTCTTGTATTTTTGTTCTCTTATTTCTTTTTTAGAACAACCAATTGAAAACTTGAAGTCTAAGGCGGAGAAAAAAGCGAAAATGTACTACGAATCCTGTCTGGACGTTAACGACACGGTGGAGGATCTCGGTGCGAAGCCTATGCTCGAGCTATTGAAAAAAATCAGCGGATGGAACATCACCGACAACTTCAACGTCTCTGCGAGGTCTTTCCAGAGCCGTCTTCAGCAAATCCAGAACCGCTACAACATCGGCGCCTTCTTCTCCTACGTGGTCGGGGAAGACGACAAAAACTCCTCCAGACATATCCTCCAGATCGATCAAAGCGGTTTAACCCTCCCCACTAGAGACTACTATCTCAACAAAACAGAACATGTGAAAGTCCTAGACGCGTACTTGGACTATATGACGAAAGTGGGGGTTTTGTTAGGGGGTGAACCCAACACCACCAAGGCACAAATGCAGGCTGTGATAGATTTCGAGATCAGGTTAGCCAACATTACTACACCTAATGATCTCAGGAGGGATGAAGAATCTTTGTACAATTTAATGACAATAGCAGAGCTGCAACAACGTGCCAACTTTGTAAGACACCAACATTTTTGACTAACATTAACTGGGGGTTTCAGGTAGATTGGCGCAGCTTCTTTGAAGACGCTATGAAACAAGTGAAATACAAAGTGGACTCGAAGGAGAAAGTCGTAGTCTACGCCGTGGACTATTTGGGGAATTTAACGACTTTAATCAAGGAATACCAGAACACCACTGAGGGGAAAATGTAAATTCCCTTGAACTTTCCACTTTTAATTTATTTTTGCAGTGTCTTAAGCAACTATATGGCTTGGCAAACCGTTAGAATTTTCACTGGATGTCTCTCAAAAGCCTTCAGAGACGCCTACAAGGGCTTGAGAAAAGCTTTGATGGGTTCAGAAAGTGGGGAGGAACCTCAGTGGAGGTACTGCATTCAAGACACGAACAACGTGCTGGGTTTCGCCGTTGGAGCAATCTTCGTCAGGGAGGTGTTCAATCAAGACTCGAAGACTCAAGCCCAGCAAATGATCAACAACGTACGAAACGCTTTCAAGAAAAACTTCCAAAATCTAAAGTGGATGGATGAGGATACAAGAAATGCTGCAATTATTAAAGCTGACGCTATCTCCGACATGATTGGCTATCCGGAATTCATCAGGGACGTCAGCCAATTGGATGAGAGATACGAAAATCTTTCGATTCGAAGCGACACCTATTTTCAAAACAACCTCAACGTCAACTTTTACAACTTGTACAAGAATTTGGAAAAGTTGAATCAAACTGTCAACAAAACCAGTTGGAGTAAGTCGTTTTTTTTGAGGTTTGTGAGGTTGAGGGTTGATTTCAGGCATGGCGCCTTCAACTGTCAATGCTTATTACACGCCGACGAAGAATCAAATGGTGTTTCCTGCTGGGATTTTGCAGAATCCGTTTTATGACAGAAATTTTCTGTCTAGTTTAAATTATGGAGGGATGGGGGTGGTGATGGGGCACGAGTTGACTCATGGCTTTGATGACCAGGGGAGGGAGTTTGACAAGGATGGGAACCTAAACCATTGGTGGAAGAATAAGACCATTGAGAGGTTTAAGGCGAGGACTAAATGCGTCGTGGATCAGTACAGTAAGTCCTGTTTTATTGTCAATTAAGGATGCGGCTAAAGCTTTTCAACTTCGTAAATATGTAGATACGTACGTGGTGTAAAAAGTGTTTTGTATTACTAGGGAGGAAAGTACACACTTCCCTCCCATTGGGAAAATTTTATGTCCGAGGCTAGTAATCACTAAAGGGAGGAAACAGCACTTTACTCCGAAGGAACTGCGACCCCTTCTAAAGAACAAGGGTCGCTGTAGATATAACGACAAAAAAACTGTGACAAGACATCCAGGATGAAACAAAATTTTAGTGATTATAGTCCAGTTGTATTTTTTTTATGCAAATGTGGAAATAATTAGAAGACGATAATATTTTTGCTCTAAGATGTTCTACTTTGTGTACTGTTTAACGTACTAAAAGTCCTGATAAATCCTGCGTGTGCATTAGCCGCAATCTTCAAAAAGGCGGTCTCGGAGACGGCAGGAACTTCTACGCCGCACTGCATTGGATTAATAACAGCAGCATTTATTAAATTTTTAAATATTTAAAATAAGAAAGTTGCTATGCCAAAAGGGCACTTCGGGTTGACTGATCGGCTTCAAAATCTAATCAGCTCCTCTCCCGCACAGACAATAAAATAAATTGCCACTAAAATGACATTTTTCGAAAAAATGGCACTAAGGTTTTCGGCTTGAAAAAAAATCAGTTATCAAATCCGGTAATAAAAATATACATTTATGCATAGTTTTTTTTTCACGGCACCATTTTTTGGTCAAAAGGGCCCAAGTGTGAATACATTTTTAGAAGCAGAATTTAAAGAGCATTCATATGGTAATGCGAAAAATGGGGGTTTGCATTTAAATTTTTAAAGTTGATGTGCCAAAAAGGCACTTTCCGTGAGCCGGTGTAGCCCAGATTCTAATCAGCACCTACAAATCTCCCACTGAATATGTGTGCCAAATTTCATCAAAATCAGTTCAGTAGTTTCGGCTGTAGCGTGTCCACAGACATACGGACAGACACACGGACAGACACGGACAGACACACACTCAGACACACAGACACACATTTTTCAAAAATAGGTTTTTTGGGTTCCTGGGACCCCGAAACGTAAAGATTTGATGTCAGTTCAATTTCGAATTTTTGATCGATTTTATATACTGCTCCGCCTTGAGCGTAGAAGTTAAAAAATGGTGGAAGACGTAGGTTCCACCGACGTTTTATCTTTATAACTCGAAAATCGTTGATCCTGCGTGAGTTTTTCACGTGACTAAACTGAAAGAGAATAAAATTTGCAACAGAATGAGTATATACTTGCATTCATAGCTTCTTCTGTTTTTGAGATGTAAAGGACAAACTTCGGAGAGACCCCTGTCCTCCACCATTTTTTGAAGATTGCGGCTAACGCACACACAGGATTTGTCAGGACTTTTAGTATGTTAAAAAGTACATAAAGTAGAATATCCTAACGCAAAAAACTATTGTCTTCTTCTACATTTGCATAGAAAAAAATGTAATACGCATCAAAATTTTTAATTTACATTTTTTTTCTGCATAACAGAAGAAGCCATGAAAGCGAATTTTATTTTCTTTCAGTTTAGTTACGTGAAAATTTCAAGTAGAATCAACGGTTTTCGAGATATAAATAAAAAATCCAGTGGGACCCACGTCCTCCATCATTTTTTGAAGATTGCGGCTAACGCACACGCAGGACTTTTAGTATGTTAAACAGTACATAAAGTAGAACACTTCAAAGCAAAAAACCATTGTCTTCTAATTATTTTCACGTTTTTTTCTAATACGACTATGATGGCGAATTTACCTCCCTCGAGAGGAAAATTATTTTCTCCCCTAGGGAGAGAAATGGCAGCTTTTGACCCAGGAAAAGGGGTGCTAGGGACGTAGGAAAATAGATAATAGAACACTTTTTGATCTTATAACATTTTATTATACCCATCAAATGTCAAAAACTTACCTGCAATAGCCTCAACGTGTCGGTAGAGGTTGGTTGTCAGCAACTATTCGTAAATGGCAACATCGCAATTCCAAACAATCAGTTTTGCTATAAGCCTACATTAGAAAGGTTTTCAAATTCTGGTTTTAAATAAAACAAAATTCACTCACACTTATGCCGTTTGGGGGCAAAAACATCGAAATTTTGTAATAACACTAAAAACACATTATAGTCCAAACTGTTGGGTCGATTTGACTGAAATTTGGTACATGGACCAGTTGAAGAACTGAAAGGCTTTTGGAAACAGTTAGTGAACGGTAAGAGCCATTTAGGCACGGAAATCAATAAACCACGCGGTGGGGAGGTTCCAGCCGCTTCTCTGCTGCATTTTTTGAAAATGTCAATGTCAAAGGGACATGCAATAAACGTGCCCAGCTTACATAAAACGAGACATGTTCATTACCTAAAGCAGAATGATATTCTGCCGTCGAGGGGGCAACCACTGTTTAGTCCGCGGTACACCCTTGGATTTAGTCCGCCTTTAGTTAGATTTAGTCCGCTTTTAGTTAGATTTAGTCCGCTTTTAGTCCGTGAGTCCGATTCGGTCCTATTTAGTCTCATTTAGTCTTAGTGAATTTAGTCCAGTCTAGTCCGATTTATTTTGCGTTAGTCCGACACAGTTTAGTACTAGATTATGTAAAATTTCTGAAAATAAAAAAAATCATTTGAAGAAGAAGGCAACTCTTGATAATTTGTTTATTAGCGTCTACATTTTGTAAGAAAAAACAATATTATGAAATTAGAAAAACCTTTTAGGAACTGTAAAGTGGAAGTAGGATGACTTTGGCCTTCGGTGTGGGATTGACCACTTTCTAGAGTTTGTTAACGGCGCTCTGTAAAATTTAGATTTTCATTATTTGGCGTCTTAGAATATTGTAGCATACGCCCTACGGACTAGGCCGGACTATTACATGACTAGCAGGATGAAATGGGCTAAACTGGATTAGACTGAAGCAAAGCGGACTAGACTGGACTAAACTGAACTAGCCTGGGACAAATTGAACTAAATCAAACTGAATTGGATTAAATCGAACTAAACCGCACCCATCTCTGAGATTTGGACGTAGAGTAAACATTTTAGGCGCCGCATGAGGCAATTTAGTCCAATTAAGTTCAGTTTAGTCCAATTTAGTTCATTCCGCTTTAGTCCAGTCTAGCCTGCTTTAGTCCACTCTAGTCAGCTTTAGTTCAATTTAGTCCAGCCTAGTCTAATTTAGTCCTACTAGTCCTTAAATAGTCCGGCCTTTTTTGTGAGCGGTTACCTCCACGTCTGCCGTACACAGGCGGGGTGAATCAGGCGTTTCTTCTCTTGCGGTTTGTTAAACGGGGTTTCATTTACGTAAAATTTCTGACAAATTCCTAATAAACAATAATAATAAAGATTGATGATAAACTATTGTAAATTGTTTCGGCTTCTTGAAACATTAATTTTGACGTAAACAAACTGTAATATTTAGAAATGGTAATTTCAGTATTTTGTTCCGGTCAACTTGTTCATAAATGTTTATGCATTACATCTTTGTTGAAGTAGTTTGTAACTGACTATTTATTTACATCGTTTTCGCTTGTTCTGGTATGGTCTGGTGCAGAAAATTGCGATGTTGCCAGTTCCAAACGACCGACCCCTATAAATTCTTCTGGAAATTAGCCAGTTTGGTATGCAAGAGTTCGTACACCTGAGTGCATAGCGGGTTGCATAGATAGCTACTTTAACTGGAAAAAGGTTTTCTTCAAAGCATTGTTCGATTTTTCAGATAAATACAAGATTAACGGAAAAACCATCAACGGGAATCAAACTTTGGGAGAAAACATTGCTGACAACGGCGGCCTTAAGGCCGCTTACCACGCGTACCTCGAGCTGATGAATATGGCGAAATCGGACCCAGACAACTTACCAGGCCTTCGGCTGAGCCACCGCCAACTTTTCTTCGTAGCCTTCGCCCAAGTCTGGTGCTCAGCTGTCACCAAAGAAGCCACCTCTCTCCAAATTGAAAAGGACTCTCACTCTCCAGCCAAATTTCGTGTAATTGGCGCTCTTAGCAACTTGAAGGAGTTTAGCAGAGAGTTCAACTGCCCATTGGGCAGCAAAATGAACCCAAAGAACAAATGTGAAGTCTGGTAGAGACGAGACGTTTTGTAGTGAAACGACCAAAATATCCAGGCCTATTATAGGGCAGACGTTACTTTTGATTTTGATGTACCTGATTTTTCTTGAGTAGCCAAGCTCTTGTATATAACTTAGGAAGAATTGCCTCTTAGCTTTAGACTTGTGTAAAAACTGGATTATCATCCCATATCAGCCAATTCCTATGGACGTATTGATAATTTGTTTTTTGTGTATATTTTTACTGTGATAACAAAATAAATATTTAGAATAATTTGATGAAAATTTGTGTCAACACACCTGAATCTTTGCTCACCTAGTATAAAACACAGGAAAAACAAAGTTCAAGCGTGCTGACGTCAGCAATTAAGACACCCTCACCATGCACATAAATATTAATAAACACGTCGGGGGTTAAATTGTGCGACCGTTTCTTACATTACGGCACGGTTTTATTCGACGGTAAAAAACCGTATTGAATCATCGTTTTTATTGAGACTTGACGGCTTAAAGCTGTTGGAAAAAATCCATAAATCACTGCTTTGCGTCCGGAATGATCGAACGTGACCGCACCTAAAACTAATAATACCAATCCATAAATACGCGCCACAAAACTTTATTTACTGCGAATGGGGGCCCGGCGATCAGGAATGCGATTTAAGAAGTCTTGCAGGCTCGGAAATAGACGGAAAATGGCTACTGTGGGAAAATATGGAAAGCTATTACTTCTATTCAACGTTGGAGGAAATTAGTAGAATTTTTATTCAGGGTATTCAGATTCCAGAATTTATGAGGTTCATTTTTACGCCTCTACAAATGGGCCGTAAAGACTTCCTCTGCTCCACGTTATAATCTCATCTTTAGAAAGTCTTGCAAGTCATGCTTTTAAGCTTCTAGATTTACACTAACAACTAACCTATGAAAGAGATATTCTTTTATGACCAGTTTCTGAAAGGTAAGTAAGATAAAAGCTATCGTTCCGTATAAACTTTTAGGATTATCAAATATTTAACAAAGAAATAATGTTAGAATACTAGTTTCCAGTTCTTGAAAGGTCCAAGAAATCATTACTAGAAGAAATTTAAAAAACATAAAAAAGTGAAATCGAAATGTTGATCTTTCCGAGAGGGCCATCATTTGCAGAAAGGAAGCAAACTATTATAACATGCTTTTGGACGAAAAAATTAACTGAAACCAAAAATGCTCTGCCACTTCCATCAGAGGTAACGAGAATGGGAAAGAGAAGCAAAAAACATGGAGTTAATTATTATGAGGGTCCTCTTATTTACCATTACCTGTGTAGGTACATACAGGGTGTCCCAGGGGTGCGTGGACGGAAGATTACCCCACTACTAACGAAGATATTGAAGTGGGGTTTTTCGCTGTATGGTAGAGGTTATAAATCTACGTAATCTAAAAATAGTCGCATATACAGGGTGTTTCTTTTAAAGTGGCAGTTAGAGATATTTAGAGAATCATTTTGAGCACCTAAACGAAAATTGATTGTCCACCGAGTGAATATTATTTTCAGTTCTGACGCACTTCCGGTTAACCGGAAGTGGCCGCCATCTCTGTTATTTTAAATGAATCCAAAAAATGCAAAATTAAATTCCCTTTAAGCTAGTATTAGCATTCCCTATACCTATTTTCAATATTTTTGAAATAATGTATTTGTGCAAATAAAAAAAATTGATCCCAGAAAGGTTTAAGACTAATTTTTGAAGGTGTAGAATGAACAATTACTAATTTTTGATTAAAAGCTTGCTGTGATCATTTTTTTTAATTCGCACAAATACATTATTTCAAATATTTTCAAAAATACTGAGAATAGGTATAAGGAATGCTAATACTAGCCTACAGGGAAATTTATTATGCATCTTTTGGATACATAAAACTATTGAACTCGCATTTGAAAAAATTGAGTTGTGGACAATTTCGTCACGCCATTTAAAAAAATTAATTTCCGCCATACTGTTATGTCAACAAGAACGAGTGGGCCATCAGCCGAAAGCTCAAACCTTGTATTTTCAACCCTCCAAGTATGAATTCTTTATCTTCAACCGTCTGGAAGATACAAACTTTTCTAATGCAGGATAAAAATCTAATTTTTTACACAAATTTTGAATTATGTCAAAAACTATGACAGTTAGGTAAACAAAGTGGGGGTGCAATGAACTGACAATTAAGAGGCCAATCTGAATCTAAAGTCAAAACGTAGGCTTCCCATTTAAAATATAATATAACCGGAAGTGCGTCAGAGCTGGGCAGTAAATTGAAACCCCCGTGTGTGAATTTTCGTTTAGCTGCTTAAAAAGATTCTCTAAATATCGCTAACTGACACTTTAAAAGAGACACCCTGTATACAGGATGTCCCACTCAGTAACCATGAACCAAACGTATATTTTTTTACATGGAACACTCGGTATACCTTGCATTTTTTTGTTATATTTAATCATTCTAAATAAGTTCGGCGAGAATTTTAAAATTTGTAACGCGAAATTTGACACTTTGAAGGGCTGGTAAGGGGTGCTAAGCACTTGAGATTTCAAAATTAAATTTGCGCCATAAATTATCTAAAATATTCCTCTTTAACACCACATCTTCAATTTTTAAATTTTTGATAAAGAATAGTTTTGTTTTTGAAAATCTCGAGAAAAATAAAACTAAAAAAATTGAAAATTAATGATGCGCTCTCAAAGAAGAAGGTTTTAGACAATTTATGGCGCAAATTAATTTTGTCAAGTGCTTAGCCCGTACCAGCCGAGCCCTTCAAAGTGGCAAATTTCGCGTTACAAATTTCAAAATTCCCGCCAATCGGTTACAATTAGAGTCATAGAAAGCTATACAAAACCCCTTAATAGACACAAGAAAAATTCTTTTCAACAATTTATAAACTTGAATTTCCCAACTACACCCACTTCAATATCCAAGTCTGACAGAAAAATCAATTTGTCAATACCAAACAGGAAAAAAGAATCAATAGAAGCAACAAAAGACGAACCCATTCATAATCCTTAAATTGAATTACCAAACTCAAAAAATTTTCTGCGTAAACATCGTCAGAATGCATAGGAAATGACTTAAAAAATGGTTACATAACCGAGTTCTGCAAAATGTTTGATGAGTCAGTTCTTAATGCTGGTCAAGGCTGCGACTGCGAGACAATAAAAACAATGAATTTGAAGAAATTTGTCGCCGTATGTAATGTGTACCGTGGCGTAAACGCGATATCCGGATTGAAGGTCGGATTTGCATTAGCATAACTGATTTTTGCGTCTTTCCAAAGTCGGATTGAACGCTGAAATTATGGATAAGTTAAAAGATTTGTGGGCTAACATTTTTTAAGAGCCACGAGCCATTAATCGGATATAAATAGTGAACAGATGTTTCGGAACCGAGGAAGTAATTTCGAACTTCAATTCCATCGAATGAGACGAAATTGTCAAACAAGCGTAGAAGTGACACATTTTTCTCTTCCTTTATTTTTAAATTATCACAAAAAATGTGTAAATTTCGGAAGAAAAAACTGTAAAACAAAAACGTCAATTTACACAAAAACTGTCAATTTACGCAAAAACCGTCAATTTACACAAAAACTGACAATTTACACAAGAACTGTAACTTTACAGTTTTTTCTGCCAAAATTTACTCATTTTTTGTGATAATTTGGAAATATAGAAAGAGAAAAATGTAGCACTTCTAGGCTTCTGTACGTTGTGCATCTAAAATGCCATCATTATACAGGGCAGGGTGATGTTTATAAATTCCCGTTCATCAAGACGGCTTTGGAATGATACAATTCTAATCCTACATCATTTTCTTTCATAAATTTTACAAAGAATTTTCAAGTGGGCTTCAAAGGGGTAGAAATTTCAATTGTGCTAAATTTGCTCGAGAGAAAAAAGCTATGTCCGAGTATTTAGGAAACCGAGCACATGAAGCGGCAATACCGCATCCGCTAGGACAATAATTGATAGTATTTCATTTCTGCGTGTATTTCAACCCCTTTTTAATAAAAACACGAACTTTGTATCGCCTGCAAGTTGAAAGTAATTTATGCCGACAAGGCCCGCGGGAAAATACGTCGGGATCCGAGTCTATGGAATTATCCGGCAGTGGAAATTCCCTCAAGTTATCACCGTATACACTCTTTCAAGTACAAAATAAAAGTAGGTATCGTAATTCAATAGTCTGCAAAGTGACTTTGAGATTGAGCGTCGAGCAATAATTCTTGATTTAGCGGGTCAAGCTCAATCATCGTCGAAATTGAAAAAAAGAATTTAGCCATTAACCTTCGCGCGGGTTAATAACTCGAAAAATATTTTTTCAAACGTCTATTAATAGCCCTGTTTGCTCCTCGTCACTCAACCTTCCCAGGTTCCGCCCTTTGACACACCTGAAACTTTGCTCACCCTATTTAAATACACGGGGGAGCAAGATTTCAAGCACGTCAACGATCGGAGCCAATAATGATTCTGACGTCAACGAGATGCATTAATTGGACGTGTCACGTCTTCAAAGGAGGTCGTGCACTCTGTGTTGAGGGATACACCTGAAAAAATAAACACGATTAAAAAATCCAATTAAAATTTCCAAAATAAACATATGGTGCGAAAGTGAATTATCTATAATTAGCGGGACGGCGTTAAAAGGGGTTGATGATGGATTTAGGAGTGTCGCTGGTCCGCTGGAGGAATTTATAGACCATTATTATTGTTACGTTTTAAAGAAAGCTTAGGTAATTAAAAGTGGTGGGTCCTAGTTCGAACCCTTGGGTGCACCCTGCTGCCACTTAAATCACTACAAATCATGACAGAATAGCCTAAAATATGGTGAAATTTTTTCATTAGCTTAAAATGCTTGTGCTTATCATTTTGCATTTTTTTCTGTTAACATGACAGGCCTATATTTTTCTACCGTCACGCGAACACAAATAAGAATTGTTAAAATTCCGTGCCAGATATGTTACTTGTTAGTTATGTGATTGCGTAAAGAATTTGGAAGCATTATTTTTTCTGTTAATTATGCAAACATTTTATCGAGCATAGTCATGTGTCGCAAATTATACCTCATGCCCTTATGTTACAATAGTAATTTTTTTCATCAACTGGACTAAATTTCAAAACGATGCTAATATTTACTTTGTCGCAATTGTCTTCTGCCTGCCATTTTTATACAAATCGCTTGCTAACATAGATACCTCCTCAAGAAATCTTAAGGGTTGTTCTTCTCACCTCCAAGTTGAAACTTTATGGCAATAGGCTTCTGAATATGTATAAGCTTAATTGGAGGTGAAAAAAACGACCATAAAAATCGATAGACCGTTAAAAATTCTGCCAAAACCCATTAAAATTATCTTTACAAAAAATTCCCCAAAATTGTTAGTGACAAGCCCTTGGATGAAAGGGTAGGCTAGAACTAGATTTTCTCGTTTTTCCGATTATTTTTATGACTTTGGCTTGTGGATCAAGGTAAGTGATAACTTCTCATAAAAGAACAAAAACCTTCAAATTGAAAGTTCGGTAAAGCAGTTAAAATTCAAAACGTATCATAACGTTAATTTGGGGAAAAAGTAAAGCATTTGAGTATCATTAATAATGCTACGTGCATTTCAAAATTCGTACTTAACTCACGTATCATTTTCTAACGGACACAGAGGCCGTGAGTGTGAATAACACTTTTTTCTTGTTACTTAGTTAAACGGGCTTCAATTCACTTTACCTAATTGCGTTTTGAAAAGTTCAATTTTACGCAATTAGGTAAAATGTTGTACTTATTAATACGTTATAAAAATGTAAATTGTTTGACTCGCACAATTTTACAAAACTCGCTATATCGCTCGTTTTGGCAAATATTACGTCTCGTCGAACAATATAGCACTTTTCATAACTAATTACGTAATTGTAAATTTAGCAATTAACTTTAAGCAGCTATTATGTATAACAATAATTATTATAAACAAAAGCCTAGAAGTCAAAAATGTAAATCCAGCTGAATCTAATGGCGAGTATAGAACAACCATTTCCCGCCAATTTCTTTTTGTGGGTAAAGAAAACGTGGAAAAATAATATAATATTATAGTTCCGAGAACTAATAAAAGACAACAAATACATTACGGCCATTGTATAGTTTCTGTAAAGTGTAAACATTCTTAATAAAGTATGCCGGGTGATCTCAGCTCAACGAGTCCTTGATAATTAACGGGGTAGCTTATTATGTTTTTGTCTAAAATTAAAATTACTGTAAAGCCTGGAAAAATCAAAGGAAATAAACACGTGGGCTATGGACTGCCTAAGACATTCCCAGTCGAGTCGGAGAGAGGTGCGCATGTTCGAATCGGGAGGACGATGATGGAATGCGGCAAATGCAAAATATGTTTTACCTAATTGCGTTTTGAAAAGTTGAATTTTACACAATTAGGTAATAGTTATTTACGTAATTAGTTATGAAAAGTCCTATATTGTTTGACGAGTCGTAATATTTGCCAATACGAGCGATAGCGAGTTTTGCAACATTATGCGAGTCAAACAATTTAGGCTTTTCATAACGTATTCCGTACAACATTTTACCTAATTGTGTAAAATCCAACTTTTCAAAACGCAATTAGGTAAATAACTATTACACCTCTAAAATGACATTTTTCGAAAAAATGGCAGTAAGGTTTTAGATCCGGTGATGCAACAGTTATCGAATTCTATAATAATGATATGCCCTTTTCCTAAGAAAAATTGAAAAAGGGGATTTTTTACCCCTAAAATGGCAATTTTCGAAAAAATTGCACTAAGGTTTCTCATCCGACAATACGACAGCTATCAAATCCGAGAGTAAGAAATGGTCTGTTGCTAAAATAAATTCAAAAAAGGGCCTTTTTGCCACTAAAACGACATGTTTCGAAAAAATGGCACTAAGGTTTTCGACTTGAAAAAAAACCAGCTATCAAATCCGGTAATAAAAATATACAGTTATGCATAGGTTTTTCACGGCACCATTTTTATGCCAAAAAGGTACAAGCGTGAATACATTTTTAGAAGCAGAATTCGAAGGGCATTCATATGGTAACGCGAAAAATAAGGGTTTGCATTTAAATTTTTAAAGTTGACGTGCCAAAATGGCACTTCCTGCGGGCCGATTTAGCCCAAAGCCCGTTGATCCATAATACATAAGATGTCCACGTTCCAAGTTTCAGCCAGATCGGTCCAGTAGTTTGAGCTGTAGCGTGTTTACAGATACACAGACATTTTTCAAAAACCACTTTTTTAGGTTCCTGAAACGTAAAGATTTGATGTTTTTGGCAATTCCATTTTATATTAACTTGCTGCCCTGAAACGTAGAATTTAAAAACGCGTTATATTACTTATATTCATATCTTTTAGAAAAATTTATGTCTGTATGTCGAGGTGAACCCCAAACCCATGCCGTACTATTCGCTTTTTGGTTCAAGTCCCTATCTTAAAAGACCTCGGGGATATTCAAATTTAAAGGGGCTACAAAATCGATTAACCACCCTGTACCTACTTTTAACATTTAAAACAAAACTTTTGTAATCGGCAATAACCTTTAATTTGGCCAAAGCTTAAGCCGGTCTTTAAAAATATGTTCGTCGTAATTAGTTTGGTCAACCATCCAATAAAAAGTTTAAAAAGTTGGTAGATTTGTTAACTTGTAGCTCTTTAAAATGCAAGTAAGTCGGTTAACCCTTAAAATAGTGAACCTTGAACCTGGATAAAGTTAAGAGTGTTGTGTCGAAAACCGCGACCTCTGTGAGAGGTCAAACCAGCCGCTTTCGTTTTGATTTTGGCAGTGAAGAATTTTTAATTTTTCATTGTCAAAATCAAATCATTGCACTGGATAAAGTTATTAACTTTTAAATTAGTAAACTGTCATGGGGCAAACTACTTCTAGAAAAAGGGTTTAACTTCCTCAATTCCCAGCGTTTAATTTTCGCGTAAGTACTTATTGCATTTTGTTGTACAGATGTGACTTGAATCCACAAGGGCGAGTCCTGTGAAACTTTCCGATTCTTTATGACCACTTTTTCAACCTCGATTTCGTCTAAAGGGAATCATAAGGGATTTTCCGGGTAAAAATAAATTTCATTACCAGCAAGTCTCATTAGCATCCTCTCCAAACCGCATAAATCTTCCATAAAAATTCCAAGTGCCTCATTATTACGCAAGTGCGTGCACAATTCCCCCGGGTGCAACTGATGTCGGCGGAATATTTCATTACGGCCCTGGCAAATCCCGTGAATTGCGATAGCAAACATCGACTCCATGAAATGTTACTTAATTATTGAAACTAGTTCCTTTATGTCGAACCGATTGTGAGGAATGATTTAGAGCGCCTCCAGGCCACCGCACAATGTGATTTAGGAAACGAAGCTGCGATTATCAGTTTCTTGGGTTGTGCAATCAAGTGTTGGTAGTCAAAACAGGAATTATTTTCAACAGGTCTGTCGATGACGGCACAACATCACACCCCGTGTGTACATACACGACTGCTGACGTTGTTTTTTTAGAGCCTTCATAACAGTACGTCTCGAAATCACGTCGTCTTGGGCACGTAGGAAAAATAAAGGCGAAAATCCTTTGTCTTCCGTGTCTCCACGTCCGAACAAAAGCGCTACAGAAAAAAAGATGCAGATCTAAAGCGGCCCCGCGAGTCACTGGGTCAGACCTCTCTTCTTTGTTTGGAGTTTAAGTTCAGAGCGAAACATTAACCTTTCGAGACACACGAAGGAAGAACTCGCTCTTCGTCACGCCGTCGAAGCCTGCCAACGAGATGTTGAGGATGGTCGAAAATAAAAGATTTCCGAAGAATGGCATCTTCCGGTTTCCACCGACCTTTGTTCGGAATCAATAGCGTAAAAATGGTTGGACAAAAAAGTGAAAAAGGCAAGAACAATCTACATGAGTAATTTATTACCGAAAAAAGGCAAAACTGCGTGAATTTTGCAAAAAGAAACGGTCCTTTTTGAGGGTTTACATATCATGAAAGGGGTTGAGAAATTGTGGATGAGAATTAACACACCAAATTCTGCCTTGATACGTTGAGTAGTTTTTAAGTTCTCGTATTTTTGTGTTTCTGCATGTTAGGGGTTGTAGCGCCTATAAGAGTGTTTTTTCTCAAAATATGAATGACACCTTTTTTGAATCATTAATGGAAAGCTATAGAATGACGTCAATTTCGACCAATACTTATTAAGCGAAATTTCGAGTTGCAACCCCTAATTTCCACTTCATCTGTTCGATTTTACGAAAAACACATTCCCCGCAAGATTTCACCGATATATGTGTGTATACGTTGAGTTTCCAACAGCTACGTGCAACCCTTGCGGAGTTATTATATTCTTTGTGGTTTTCTCCCCTAAATTTCATCCCCCGAAATTAGCATCCCTTCACCTTCAACATACTTGAGGATCCAACGTACCAAGTTTCAGCAAGACACCTCCACTAGTTCTCGAGCTCCTGCAATTAATATTTTTTCGGTTTCTCACCCCTAACTTCCACCCCCTTGGTCCGATATGGCCCAAACGCAATCCCCGCCTTACTTTTCGGGAGACGAAGCTGCCTACCAAGTTTCAGCTCGATATCTCAGTCCGTTCTCAAGTTATGCGACGGACAGATTGAGGAGCGATCGATACGACGCTACGGCACTAAAAATTGATGGCCTTGTCGGGGCTTTCTGAAATTCTTATTTGCCGCTGGGCAGACCCGGAATTCACTTGATCCCATTAAGTGTAGTTTCATGCAAATCGCGACGTCGCGACGCCGAGTGATGAAGTCGTAAATAGGGGTGCGAGATCGTGTTCGGAGTTTTAATTTTTTGGTGCATTTTGGGGGTACATAACTTGCAGGGCGTTAAAACCGTGTTCGGACTTAAAACGTTGAAAATAGCTAATTGCCGCGGTGGCGAGAGAAGAGATTCAGATAAAGGCGAACAAAAGATTCGTAAAAGTACAAATGGACTGGCTGTGGTCGGATAGAATTCGTTTGATAAAATACGCCATTGATAAAAGCTAAGAATTCGGGAAAGTTAATTAAAATGATATCGTTTAGACTTTAATGAGTGAGCTTTAAAGATGGGTCCGGAAATAGTTCCTAAGGCTCCGGGAGGCCGCTGGAATCTATTACTTACGTTCCTTACGTGAAATAAGACAAAAAGTAAGAATAAATTTTTGTCCTAAAATGGATTATGTGGGAGCTATGCCCCGACAAAAGGGTAGGTACCCTAAAAATCAGCTTTTTCGAATTTTGAAATTTGGAGCATAACCCTCAAATACAACAAACACTCGGTCGGAATTTATGACGGCACTCTAGACCCTTACGTTTGATCGCATTTATAGGTTTGATAAAATAAGGCTAAAATTGAATTATTACCAAAATCAAAAATTGGAGTTCAAAAAGATGCAATGCATTCTCAAGGCTTTATTATACGATTTAAGAGGATGCTACATTGTCTAAAGTTGATTCCGCGTAGAACAATTAAAGTTTTCAGTAGGATTTATTTTGTAATTCTGCTGCAGTAAATTAATGGAAGAGCATTTAACCCGAAAACGGTGCATCTTAACCACATGCAACAAGAGTACTTTTTGGTGAACTGTGGACTGGCGATGATAATCTTCTTAACACTTTGGCAAAAAAAGCGCTTACAGAAAAAACTTCAAAAAATGTGTAAGGCCCCCAAGAACGCGCTCCTCTGATGTTATAGGAAACCTGAAAAAAATTCACAATGAAGAACTTTATGCCACCAAGTTATGCTCTAAAGTGATATTAGTTATAATTTTTGAGGAAATTCGAAAAAACTGATATTTGGGGGGTCCTCTTTGGGGGGGGGCATAGCTCCCATATAATCCATTTTAGGACAAAAACTGATTCTTACTTTTTGTCTTATTTTCACGTAAGGAAGCTGTGATGGGGGTTCATGTTTAAAATGTGATGTCAAAATGCTACTACTGTTGGTGTTACAGCTAGTGATGGCTCCCAATCTTATAAGGTCCACCTTTTTCTGCTAATGGTTCTACTTTTCTTTGTACTTTAAATCTTACCAAAGCCAATCAATACATTACATTAGAAAACGTCTTATCCCTTGATTGTTTCCGATTTTTTGCCAAGACGGCCTCAAATGAACACATTTTGGGACACTGAATTTTAAAACCGTTTTCATGATTACTTGGCTTTCCTACCTATATTTTCATGTTAAGTATACCTAATATTAGGTGATAATATTAAGTAATAATACCCTTTTTTTGGTGGGGTGCATATAATTTATTGGGTATTAAATCAACGTGTTTCGCCCTAGGGGCATCTTCATTTAATTATGAATAAGTAATTAATACTGGTGAACTGTAATAGTATATTAAAAAGCGCGTTTCATAAGGCCAATTATTATGATGTTCGGACAAGGAGGGCGAAAAGCGAGAGTTTTACAAAATCCGAGTGCGATAAGAGCCTTATGGAACACGTTTTTTATACAATTTCTTCTATTTCGGATGCCCAGCTTGTTAATATTTTCCAGATTGAGTCATTTATTTAGCTTCTTGGGCTGTAATTTTATCAAAATCGAACTACGTGAACTTGCATATTTTTGCCTACCAATTTCTTTCAAACTGTGTTAGTTCACTGGAAAAATTACTTGATTCGATTTTCAATAAACTTGTTTAAAAAGCCAAGTTTTTTGGCTCTTTAATTTTTTTCAGGCAGAGCTTAGTTTTTCAGAAAAATGAAACCTAATGCAAGCTTGTATCCCTTTCTGGCAAAATTCATAGCTTCGATATAATAAAACCATTTTCAATCAATAAAACCCTTGAAAATAAACTTAGTGTTACTGTGTATTACTGAAACTACGACGACCCTCTTTGTTTGAAATAATTGAAGCCATGATTTGTCTGATTTTCCTAAAAATCCGTAGTGCATGCTTGCATTTTTCTCAAAAACGAAGTTCCGTATCAAAAAAAATAATGAGCCAGAAAAGTTCGCTTTATGAAAAGTTTGAAATAATTTAACATCATGGTAGGGAAGAATATCCGGGTTCTCGTAGTTTGAATTTGGTAAAAATATAGGGGATTATGTAGTCCAGTAAGCTAAATAAATAAAATAAAAATTTGGTTGTTGTAGCGTAGGTTCAGAAGTTATTTGCAAATAACTCAAACATAGCACCTACCTTTGGGGGCTGCAAAAGTTTTATAGGAGTTTTTTCTCTTATTTTTGACCAGAAAATATGCCCATAAATTTTCGTGGTCGAATTCGAGGACACCCTGTATAAATTGTTCATTAGGAAAAAGAAATATAAAAAAAATAATCTAGTTTCTAAGTTTTAGCTATATAGTATTAATTAATTATTTATAATTAAAATGAAAGTCATATAATAAGTGTATACTCATACCTACACAACGAGATAAAAACTATAATTGAATTGACAGTGAGTTACGAAAATATCAACTTCAAGAATTTGCCATTGCTATGATTGTATGCATTGCTCCTGACACTATTAAACCTTTCAAATATGACAAGAGCTTCACTTTTAGCTCTGTAATACAGACTTTTTAGACCCGTTTGACGCGATGCTAATTTTAGGAATAATTTTTGAACTAAGTTCAGTACTGAGTTTCTTGTGATGAAAGCGAGGATGAAAGTATGTAGGTAGGTATATCAATATACGTATTTAATTTTCGACTTAATTTTAGTCCCTAAGTATGCGCTTTAGTCATAACCTATATTATTATGTTCAATTAATCAGTTAAGCAGACATCTAAAATACTTAATAACTACCTGTGAAGCGCAAAAAAATTATTGCTAGAAACTGGACTTATTTTAATTTTTGTAGGTTATGATCCATTACCTGACAGTGAAAGAAAGAGGTCCAGGAAGAGAAAAAAGGACCACGGGTTTTAGGTACAGTATGCGTCAGATGTTTTGCTCGAGTTTGTTACGCAACTGAAAACTTTGAATTGCGGAACAGACTCGGTCATGACGCCTAAAAACCATAGTTTCCTGAAATCCAATTATTGTCATATCGTTCAAAGTAATTGTCATGACCGAATCTATTCCTTAAAGTTTTCAGTTGCGTAACAAACGATCGAGGAAAACATCTGACGCATACTGTACGTACCTAAAGTCCCGACACTATAACGATCGCGAGGTTTGTGCAAATCAGGCTTTTTTTTGTTGGTTTGTAAAAAGGGTTTTCAGTTCCGTCAAAATTGCTGTCAGTGTCAAAGAGTAGAAACAATGGAAGCGCCCACCAGATCTATCGCGCATTAATAATAATAATAATAATAATACTTTATTTAAAAAAATATATGAAATGAAACAATACTTTAGCGATTTATAGTCGAGACACTTTCTAACGAATACGGAAGTTGTGTGAAATGAGTCAGGCTTTTTCTTCAGTTAGGTTGAAAACGGACTTTCAATTACGTCAAAATTCCTGTCGGTGTCAATCAACAGTACAAATAAGGAGGTTAGAAGGGATTATTGTTGTTAATTATTGTCCATTGTTTCTAGTTTTTGGCACTGGGAGGAATTTTGACGGAACTGAAAATCCGTTTTCAAACCAACAGAAAAAAGACCTAACTCACACAACCCCCGCGTTCGTTAGAAAGTAGTGTCGGGACTTTAGCTATTTATTCTCTATGGAAAGGATTGCAAGGGATGATAGATAGCTTTTTGACCCACGACCCATTGGGTTTCATACTAGTATTTTTTTATCAATTTCACTTTGGAAAAGGAACTATTTCTGTGAAGCTGATGCTGAGGATAAATGATTGATGTCAACAGCAAACTTTAAGCAAATCTTTTAGACATTGTTTTTTTTGAAATTTTACAATTACGACACAACCTCCGCGTTCGTTGGTTAGAAAGTGCAAAGTGCTAAATAAAAGCCTGTCATACACAGCTGACGATTGAGAGTTGAGAGGTTCTGGTTTCTACTGATGATGTCGACATTTTTTTAAAATCACCGCTTAATTGCCTCCTGACAACACGTAAAAAAATCTAAAATCGGAGTATTTTCGTAAAAACGTCCTTTTGGAAAAGTGTACGTCTGTTCCAAGTCGGTAAAAAGCTTAAATTATAAGAACTTAATTTTCATTGTTCACCGTTTCTACAGCATTTTTGGCTGTAAAAACTGGAACGCTATACAATTCAGGAAACCCAGTCTTCTCCAGTTCAGACGCAATAAAAAATATAACACCACCAAGCTTAGTAGACGGATTAAAGTGCGGCTTAGTTATGTAAAGCGAGGATATTCGCTCCGCGTCATACGAAACGAAGCACTGAATTAGGTTAGTTGAAATCGATTCTTTTTTTCCCGAACATGTTGCTTCACTCCTCATAAAATCTCGTCTCGAAATCAACAAGAAAATTCAAGCGGCGTCGTAATTAGCTTAATCCACTAGTTGGAACTGTTCGTAATTGATTTGGGGTCTCCGAAAAAAAGCGGTTCCGGAATCGCGAATTCCGCTCGGTTCCGGTTTAAAGCCGTTCCAGGGTCAGTGCTTAAAATCACGATAATTTCTCTCGTTGTTGAAATGCCACGTTATTTTTCTTTTTTTATGGTTGATGATAGGTTTTGGCGGATTTATTTGCTTTGGGATTGACTATAAAAAGCGATTAGCAAATCGTAAATTGGAGTCGATGAACCGACGGTAAAACTCTGGGGACATCTAAAATTTAAAATCGAGGATCAGAAAAGTGATTTGTAACCGTGGGAATTGTACTTGAATGGCTCGATTACGATCCATTATGTTACTTGTTGTAATCGAATAACTGAAGTGAAAGGACTTTGCGGGTTACAGATGCGGACTGGTTGGCATCTTTAAAGAAAATCGACATTATCAGTGACATCTATTAAGTATCTACCAGGCCGCAAGGATAAAATATCGTCCCTTTTCTGTATTTTGGTTTTTGACGAGGGGGCTGCCACGTCCGATTGAGAGATAAAAATATTCCTCCAATACAAAAATGCCTTTTATTTCCAAAAAATTCCTCTCAATTGCCACAAAATGCCAAAATTCCTCTCAATTGCCACAAAATGCCAAAATTCCACGAAAAAACAAAAAATTCCTCTCAATTGCCACAAAATGCAAAAATTCCACGAAAAGTTCCTCGAATTTCATCAAAAATTCCTCAAAAATGGCAAAAAATTCCTCAAAAATGATAAAAATTGCCTCGAAAATGCCAAAAATTCCTCAGAAATGCCTTCAAATTCCTCATAAACGAAAAACCTTCGTGCTTAGATATCCATATATCGAAACATTTATTATGTACTAGATATTAGGTAAGTATGTATGTACCTACATACTTACATATACAGGGTATTATTTTTAAAACAGCTTTTTAAGACAGTGTATTCAGGTAATTTTTTTCACTTCCGGCTTCACCGGAAATGACCCTAATTTTGTTTCTTCAAATGGAATTATACTTTTCTCTCAACGGATTCTGAATCTACGATTTTTTCTGAGTCAAAAACGTGTATCATACTTAACCGGAAGTACAGTCACGGCCACCCTAGGAAAAATTGATATTAAAAAAAAACGCAAAAACACGTATTTTGCAATTACTGTTTCTTTTGTCTTTATTTCATTAATTTATAAGTAACGAGACCTAACGAAGGCTTTAATTTCCGGTTAAAACGAAAGCCGAGAACAAATAAAATACCAGACTATAGCATCAGATACATCTTTAAAACATAAAGTATAGACCTGTTCTTGGGATTTTCAACAATCTTAATTTTTCACCGATTTCTTCGATGTTTTTGAAAATCTAGATGAAGCCGGAAGTGAAAAAAATCACCTAAAGTATCCCCCTCCGTACAGGACTGACCAGCGTCTATTTCATTTCAATATCTTTTTTACGTCTAGATATTTAAGGTGGGAACACCCTGTAATGTATACTGTATGCCCACTTCCAGAATACTTCCAAAATAATAGCAATATAGATATTATAAGAATTCATATTGTGGTTATTCACATCCGCCATTTTGTTTTAACCTCCCCACAACCATATAAAAATGGGAGGTTACTGCAATCACTCCAAAATTCGGAATTGAGATAACACCAGATCTTTACGTTTCAAGGTCCTAGGATCACAAAAAAGTGGTTTTTAAAAAATGTCTGTGTGCGTATGTACGTACGTATGTGACCAAGATTCCTCGAAAACTACCGAACTGATTTTCATGAAATTTGGTATGGAGGTTAGTGTTAGCCTTCCGGTGAACCCAGTTCATTTTGTTGCGAATCCGCAGACGCCAAGTGCCTTTTTGGCACACCAACTATGAATTTTTCTTATCAGGACATGAAAGGTGTTGAAATTCTGTATCTGAAAGTGTATTCACACTTAGCGCCTTTTTGGCATAAAATCGAAAAATTCGAAGTTTAGAGGAAACATTAAATAACATGCTACAGCCCAAACTGCTGGATCGATTTGGCTGAAATTTGGTGGGTAGAGATACCGTTACCCGCCCAAGAGCTGATTTAATTTTGGTGGCAATCGGCGAACGGCAAGTGCCATTTTGGCATATCAACTTTGAAATTTGAATAATGAACTCCTATTTTCTCAATCAGCACATGAAAAGTCATCAAATTTTGTTTTCAAAATTGTATTCAATCTTAGTGCCCTTTTGGCAAAATATGGTAAAATTTAGAAAAATCACAGAAAACACCTGAGGTTGAGTGGAGTAAAACTTAGGTATAGTAAATAGTAAAATTTACTTGATATTGGTGATAAGATTGGATCATTCACCAAGTGGGGAGGTTCCAGCCGCTTCCGTAGCTGCCCATTTTTTACTTTGGTAATTCACGAGGATTTCTATTATTAAAAAAAGAACAACTCTTAAAAATAAGAAACAAATAATGCGAACATAAAAAAGAGTAACAAACACGCGAAAGCAAAAGAGGCTTAAGAATTTTTAAATTTTAGTTTGGCTTCTCGATCCTGTCAATCACAACGTGGTTGCAAATTCCTCACAAATTCCATTAATTTCCTCATAAATTCCCCTAACTTCCTCACATTACTTTGCAAATTCCACAATTTCCTCAAAAAGGCATTCAAATTCCTCTGTAAATTCCAAAAAATTCCTCAATGAGGGATAACAAATTCCTCGCGTGGCAACCCCCTCGTATCTACCAGGCCCCGCAAGGATAAATTATCGTCCCTTTTCTGTATTTTGCTTTTTGAAATTCACACTTAACTATACTGACCTTCATGCTTTCGTCTAATGCTACTTTATCAATTAAAAACAGAAGTGGGCGGAATAACATTTGACAAAGTGGCTAATTATTTCCCTGATTTATGACGTCCCACCTTTTTTCAACGTCCAATAATATGAGCGATGTCACCATAGATCAAGTTAATCTAACTAATTTATTACCATAACAATTAGGAAACGGTTTTCCCCAACTCGACATACACATTAAACAATTTTTTATCTTTTAAATAACTTCTTTATCGAAAACCAGCACCATACTCATAAAGCTCGTATCTCCAATTAAAAGTAATTGTCTTAAATTTTACGGCGTGTACGTTTTTACTTTTTCTAAAGAATTATTTGTAGTAGAAATAAAGGAAAGAAGCGGCGCGCAGGCACCAATTAAGTGCTTTCCGATATTTATTATAACTACGTACCTAGTAGTGGAGTGGTTTTTATCCTTTCATCACCTGAAACAAACGAGGAAGATCTTTAGTCACTGATTGGTTATAAAAAGACCGCGGTTTGCATAAGCACTTTGTCATGCTAAACGTCTGATTTAATCCAGCAAATAGCTTTTGCATAAAAAAAGAGTGGCGGAGTGAGACGGCTAAGTTTTCGCTGAGGAAATACAGTTTGCATTTTCGTGTCAGGATACGATTATTAATGGAATAATTTTTTAACAAAACAAGAAAAAACGGTTTAATTTAGTGCTAATGGAAGAATGGCTAAACTAGCTCTAAGACGTAATGCGAATTGGGGAAATTTAAGTTAGGTAACATCAAAAAGGTCCCTGAAGTTAGCGGACGGCCTTCATCATAAAGATCCTGATGATTTTATCGGATCCTGATGCCTAAATCCTGCTGTGATACCTATACCATAATTATGAAATCATCGAATTCCCTAAAAAAAAATATAGGGGATTGCTATTCAGGAACCTTTCATTTGCCTTCATAATTTCCTGCAGCAGGAATAAAAAGACTAGCGGTTTGGTACTTAAGCCATTAGAAAAATTCTATTCCCGACCCTATGCAACGAGTATACATATACTTTATACGTAGTATTATACCATGTATTACCTATCATGCAGTTTAATATCGAATCGATGTTGCAAAAATTTAAATTATTCGTTCGGATAAGAGAGAGCTGAGCGTAAACTCTCCCTCATGTACAACCCACGAATGACAAATAATTTTAAGTTAGCTCATTGGGGTGTTTTTTTGGCATGTGTGTAATAATATTTTTCTAATGGTAAAGATAAAGGGCCTGAAAAATAGTTATTTGTGTATCAAGGTCTGAAAGAACGACTTTGCTGAACGAACCTGGAGTTTGCGAGACGAGCAAAGAGAGTTGAGCAATAGCCGTGTTTTGGCAGCGGTGCACATAACATTTTTTAGTCATTTTATTAACTGAATTTATCCTAGTTTTGTAATGTCAAACTATTTAAAGAATTTAAGTATTTAAAGTATTAAGTGTTTTTCAGGACAGAAACGTCACTTCTGTGTACTTTCTGTACAAGGAAGATGAAAATTTTAATTTTCAGTACTCAAATGGATACCGAAACAGACACTTCCGGACATAGTCGACTACAGGGTGTCCCCGGTGTGGCTGGGCGGAAGATTGCTCCACTATACTGACAAAAATATTGAAATAGGGTTTTCGCTGTGTCGTAGAAGTTATAAATCTGCATAATCTAAAAATAATGGCGTGTATACAGGGTATCCCGCTTAGTAACCATGAACCAAACTTGCATTTTTTGGTAAAATCTGAACATTCTAAACAAGTTTTGTATAGCATACTTTGGCTCTAATTGTAACCCTTTGGCGCGAATTTTTAAATTTGCAGCTCGAACGTTGCCACTTTGAAGGGCTGGTAATGGCTAACCACTTGAGATTTGAAATTGAAATTTGCGCCATAAATTATTTAAAATCTTCTTTAACAGCGGTATCATCAATTTTTAAATTTTTGATAAATAAATAATATATACAGGGTCAAAGCGTGTTGCGAAGTTTTATTACTCTCAAGATTTTCAAGTGGAACACTTTGTGTATTTTGGTGGCGTTAAATAACAAATATTTCGTGCTTTTCAGAAGGTTAGACTTTATGGATTTAGAGCTTGCCATTTTGGCTGTAGAATTTTTTCAATATAAATTTTTGTACAAAATGACAGATCAAAGAAACTAGCATTTTTTAAATTTTAAACCAATAATTTAACGAAAACGCAACAAAAATAAGTGGAGACACCAAAAACAACGTACAAAACGTAAAAAACGTACAAAATAAGCGTCTTTTAAAAAATTCGTGATTACGGATTTATTTTGCCGTAATTACGAATTTTTGAAACACTTGTTTTTAACAACTTCTACGCATAAGAGGAAGAGGTATTGTAGAGGGGACGAAATGCACCCTGATGGGCACCAGGAACACGTGTTAGCCTCCCCATCCCCTTAAAAAAACCTATTGTTTCAAAACAAGCCTCTTTTAAAAAATCCGTAATTACTATTTTTTTTTCGTAAAAAATCTCCTTAATTACGTTTTTTTTTGTAATTGCGGTTTTTTTTTTCAGTAATTACGGAAACAAAAAGGATGTGTGACCCCAGGACGCTTTCGTATTATATGTATATTGGTTAACTTTACAGAAATTATTCGTAAAGTATAGTTCGTATCAAATTTTTACTGTTATAAAGAAACGAAATTTTCAAGGCTGTTTATTGGTCTTTACAGATAAGTATATTACATGTCAGTACATAGAAAGAGACTATTTACTTAATTATACCTACTTTATACTTACAAACGGGCTCTCCGTCACGAATAAACCCTGGGCAGATTAAATTTTCAAGATTTTCTATTTGGTCAACAAACTTCATGAGAAATTATTCGTTCAAACTTTTGAAAGGACATAGTTTGTTTGTCATTAAATTTTTACTGTGAATAATTAAAGTAAAAATGGGTAAATACATTGAGTATGTGTAATGTGTAGAATTATTCCCGTAACTCTCCGAGGACGAATTAATATGCCCCCCTCGACTGTTCGAACATTTTTCGGAAAAATGGACTATGTATATTAAAATATTTAGGAATACTTCAATAAACAGGGTGTTCCAAAAATTAGGCTGCAATATTTTACCAGTGCCTTAGGCCTACGATCAAAAATAAGACTAAAAGTTTCAGTAAACATGGGTCGGAAAATGCTTCCTTGGAGCCTCAGTCCTTTAAAGGGGTACTCGAAAAGTCGTTTTTTTTAAATTACTCGAATATTGTAAATGACAGAATTTTGAAATTTAGAGCAAGGACTGTCTTTTGAATTTTTCTCAAATGTTTATTTTTTCTTTTTTATTTAGCTGTTAGTGTTTATTTGAATTTTTCTAGAATAAAGAAAGGAACCGTCCCATGAACTTGTTACTTGTTTACATAGTATTTTGACGTTTTCCATTACCAATTTTGGGGCCAGGAACTAGAAGTTATGATTTCATTACTATTTCATAAAATAAACACTATAACAGCAAAATAGTAAAGAAAAAACGTGTGATGTCCCCCCAAGAACGCACGCCTCTGAAAAAAAAATCAAAAGAAAGCCCTTGATAACACTAATTGTGCTCCAAATTTCAAAACCTTTCCATATAAAATATTCGAGTAATTTTAAGAAAACCGACTTTTTGAGTTTGAAGGGCTGTATAGCTCCTTTAGGAGGCATTTTTCGACCCAAGTTTACTGACGCTTTTAGTCTTATTTTTGATCGTAGAAGGCACCGGTAAATATTGCAGCCTAATTTCTGGACACCCTGTATGTGGAATCGACTTTCGCGCTAAATACAGTCCACTTTGGGAATGGATCACGCATATACCTGCAAATTATAGTTCAAGTATCTAATTGTGATTTATGATCACCGATGTTTCACTACAAATAAGACCTATGTGTAGGTGCTTATCACGTTAGCACCGACAAACCGGAGGAAGTGGTTTGCTTGAACATGTCGCAGGTCGTTAAAGGCGTGGATATTTGTCACAATTATTTAAACCAGTTATCTAACGTTGATTGGTTCTGTTTTTGCGGCGGCAATCGGAGTGGGTGAAATTGATGGTTGGATAATTGCTACTGGTAAATACCACAACTCGGCATCAATCTCTTCAGAAAAGCTAGAAATAGTAGAAATGACGCGGCTTTTGATTGAGAAATAAGCACCATACGTTCAGCCTTTGTAATTCCGGCTCTGAAGCGGCTCCGGGAAGTTTAAAGTTTCCGGTGCATCATCTGCTCCACTTAACTCCCCGTAGACATCCAACAGGCTTGAAATTGTGGCTGTCAGTTATTCAGTTATTCACCGTCAGTGGCGTAGCTACCGGGGCAGCAGTTGTTGCCCGGCGCCAACCCTTCATCGGCGCTGCTGACCGCCGACAGGCCGCTCTAGCAAAGGTTCACTATTTATAGCGTTTCCAAGAAATATGACCTAAAGCCATAACAGTGTTCCCGAAGAACAAACGATTAATAAGAAATTTACAGTTGCTGCGGCGATGTAACTTTTAAAAAAAAGTATTGCACTTATTTATGCGCTGGTCCGAAGTCGTAGTCGTAATAAAAACATTTCAGTTTGTAAATGGGTATTGTTTCCTTTTAGCAATGAAACGTTTTTCCTTCATTGTTGTTTCTGCAGAGAAGAAATCAAGACGTGAAGATTTTGATTAAAGGAACAGTAAACTCTGAAATATTAATTTTCCAAAAATTAAGCTGGTATTAATTGTATTAGCGGCAGCAATTATTTTAGTTGTGACGTAGGACAAAAGTTTCATTTCCATTAGGTATAATTGATAGATTATAGTATTTTATAAATGTTGACGTAAATAAAATTGCCCCAAAGAACTTCAATTCGTTGCTAGGATCGGTTTGAGTGAGGCGCGTGACGTCATCTGTGATACGGTTGCCCACTGCGGTGATCTTATGGATCTCTCGCCTTAAGACATAATTATTGTTTCTTCTGTAACTTTTGAACAAGTGGATGGATTTCAAAAATTCTTGCATTGGTTTACAGAGGATTTCATACCCTTTAAAATGATGAATCACAAAAGGTCCAAATGTAATTTAAAATTTTACTGTTGATTGGGTTGGAAGGTGGACGGATATTAAAAATATTTGCAGCATTGGATTGGTACTGCAAGCTGCAAGTGAGGGGTTGTCGCTTGAAATTAGGAAATGCTTTGATGTACCGACAATGCTTTCCAAGTGCAAGCACACGCGGTTTATCACATATGACGTCATGATGATGGATCTTTGCTGCGCTGTTTGGAATTGAAAATAAAATAATTTTTTTTTTGCGGGCATGTTAGTGCTCGTTTCCAGTAATCTTCTGTTCATTCTTTTATGCAATAAAAAATACGTGAGTTTTTTAGTTTACTGCCGTGCCTTTAAGTAGCTTTGATGTTGCATATTCTGTTTATACAAATAGTAGTTATTGTTATTAAGTTACATGTAAAAATTAGGTTAAGAATCAAGTGTTTCATTTACTATTCATATACGGCAATTGAGGGTATTTTATTTACCCATAATAATAATAGACGCAAACCTCCATCGCTTACCCGGCGGTCTTACGCTAGTTACGCCACTGTTAACCGTCATTAAAACTAAACAACTGCCCGGGATTTACAAGATTAATAATGCAAAGACAATCGATCCCGACTTCTCCTCACTTTCGTTCTTTTTATGGCTCGGTGGCGGAAGAATCTTGAGCATTATAGGAATTTTAATGCTAACAAGAAAAACAAGCAATAAAAGAGGTGCATTTAAATACTAATGTATGTAAACTGTGTCGAGGCAGTAATTTGAACAACAAATCTCCAACGAAAACTAGAGATGCGATAGGAAAACTTTGGGAACTGTTCGATGCTCTGCCACCAGTTGAATTCTCAACAAAGACGTTTTTGAGACTCTGCTACTTGTGTAATTGTTGTGCAAATACCGGGTTTGTTTGGACGAACGGTGACAGAGCTACGTTGGGAATGTGTTAAGAGCAAATACAGAATCCGACTAATTGGTAGTTAGTTAGCTCATTGTTTATGGATTTGCAGACCTTAGTGGGAGAAAATTAGCTTTAGGAATAGGTACTGAACGTTTTACAACTTATACATCAGAACGTCGACGGAAACGGGATAAAACCTCGGATAAAACATTGGATAAAATCTTAGAAATGTAAAAAAAAATTAAAAAAATGTAAAAAAGTAAAAATTGTAAAAGCCCTTTGAATTGAAACACATACATGCGGCTACAATTGGTTTCATTTACTAAATTGCCTGGTAATTTCTTGAATAAAACATTGTTAAACTCCATCGCATGTGTTAAACAGCAATAACAATTAACACAATCAGTGGCGCACCCAACGGTGTCCCAGACCGCATTCACATTACCTATAGGAACTTTCATCAGTTAGGCGGGTGTTTTATTTTTTATAAATATGCAAACTTTAAATAAAACTACTCTCCCATTTCTTTCTGAGAGCGCCACTGGAACTCAGAGCAAATAATAACGCCATTTCCTTTTGCGAAACATTCAATAAATAGGCAAGCCCTCTTAAAAAAGAGGAAGTATGTAACCTAAACTATTACTACCCACCTACTTAAAAACCTTATTCAGATAAGATAAGATATACCTATCCTACACTCATAGACATTCCAGATAATAATATATAGGAAAGGTGCGACCATCAGAGATACATCATTTATGTTTTAAAAAATTATAGGAGAAAGGCTTAAAGAGTAAAACAGAAAGGTGCAAAAAAAGATGAAGAATCAACAGTAAGTTACCTATTCATTTTGTGATGATGTGTTTTGTCGTCGATAGAAAATTTATCACCCAATTTCATTTCAAATTCAATCGAAAACTTTAAATAAAAACTACAGCCTGCGGTTAAGAATCTGAAGAGAATCTCCGATATCTTGATTCGTTCCTGAGTTATCCCTAATGATTGATGCTTTTTAAATAAAACTTGGGACTTTTATATTTTTGATAGCTGTCAATCGATAGAAATTTTCTAGGCTTTCTAGATTTTGAGCAATGCCAATCAACTTTTTATGGCCGCCATCTTGAATTTTAACACGGACAAAAAAATTAGCTTTTCAAAAATGTAACCTACATTAACTTTTTTGAAAAAACATGTCAAAATTTGAGACACGTCTTCAAAACCTACTTTGTTATGATTTAGAATTCTATTATTTTCCATGTCAAAATGAATTCAAAAAGTTGGTGGACTTTTTTATTTTTTTGCCTATAGAGCTTTATGCAAACTGCTGAACGGATTTTCACGAAATTTGCTATGGGGGTTAATATTTGACCTGTAGATGAGCCCAGTTAAGTTTGTTGGCAATCGACAAGTGCGTTTTGGCATATCAACTTTAAAATTTTGAAGATGAACACCAGTTTCCATAAATCCTGATTCCAAAAATGTTTTTACACTGAGGGCCAATTTCATAATAAATTTAAAGGTTCTTTTGAAATATCACTATAGGCAAATATTTAAAGGAGACTTTAATTTTGATTGAGAGTGTCCTTCCCTACCAACATTTCAAATAGTAATATTTCAAAAGGGCTGCTCCTGATTGGTCAAAATCCCCTTTAAAGTCGACATTAGCCCTAGGGCCGATTTCATAATCAAAATTAGTGTCCTTTAAATATTTGCCTAGTATGAACTCGGCCCTTTCGGCAAAAAGTCCAAAAATTTTAATGGATATCGGAGAACTAAAAAGAGTATTAGCTATGAATTTGAAGGATGAACACCAAATTTTTTTATCAAATTATCAAAGGGCTTCTTCAAAATCTGTGTTCAGAATGTATTCAAACTTAGTAGTGCCCTGTTGGGCAAAAAATTTTTGCAAAAACTTCAGAAAACAGTTTAAAAGACTGATGGTGGTTTGAAATTCATAGGAGGTAGGATTGGATTATTTACCAAGTGAGGAGGTTTCAGCCGCCTACCTAAGTGCCCATTTTTTTTGATTTGTAGTGTAGGGAATTGTGAAAATAGTCCTTGTCATATTATTTGTTTGCATTGCCGGAATTTAAGTGAAATAAAAATTTTTGGGGCTTTGTTTGCTCAGACCCAGACCTAATCTCAACAGAAAGTTTAAGATTTAGTAAACTATAATTAGATTAATCTTCATATTAATTAGGTACAATACAGTCGAAGGTGCTATAATAACTAATAAGAAACTTTTATTCATTATAATTTATTCATGCGAGATCAAATGTTTACAGGTATTACGGTTCATATTTTCTATAGTAATTAGGTATGTTCAATTTAATTCAAATTCTAGATCTTGAACTGTAAACAAGTGGGAACCAAAGTTATAAAAAAGCTCTCCAGGGCGAGCATTTACACTTTAATAACACCATATTTTATTAATTTACGATTAAGGTAAACAGTTGGAAACTTGTTACGTTATTTAAAGAGCAGTCGTAAAACACAAACATTATGGAAAAGTAACTAATCTCCGACATTTAACTCTTCAAACAACATACTTCCACCCATTAGACTTTTCAGCTCCGAGCCATTTAATCTAGGTGACGGGCTTCCTACAGCTATCATTATATCGAGGAACTTTTATATACCTACAATTCGCAAATTAGATACATAATTATGCACCTAGTTCTAAAAATACTAATTGCCATGACCACAAGCGGTTGACACCATAATTATTTTTAAATTCTTTATAGTTCTCTTCCCCATGGTGACACATCCGGCGTTTTGTTTAATTAAACATTCATTCATTATTTACCACAGGTTCGGTTGGGTGATGGTCCATATGTGTAAGAATTTTTAACAGCATTCTAATTTTCAGTGCTGGTTTTAAAACATGTGCAGAGAATAAAGGTAATTTGGGCTGGGGCGTGTTTACAAACGTACGTACGTACATACAGACATACAGATAGATTTTAAAAACATTCCTGAGACCTCGAAATGTAAAGATCTGGTGTTATCTCAAATTCGAAAATTTTAATGATTGCAGGCTAAATCATACCTATTAATAAGAATAAATTGCTCGAATCCTATGCTAGATTTCAATTTGCCTTTTACAGTATGACTTTTTTCCACTCAAATATTTTTAGTAATTGTCTTTTTTAGCAATAAAGCTGTGAAACTTTGCATTTTTAATTTTCTATTTTACAATTTAGTTAATTCCGGTTAAGTTTTGGTGTCAAAAAGGATCCATCTCATAAACGTCTAATGATATGATAATGACATAAAGGGTGTTTCAAAAACATGGTGCCAACAAATAACCACAGGTTTCTTAGGTGAAAATAAGAGGAAAAGATCCTAAACAGGATCTTCTTAGAGCTACACCTTCATACAAAAGGGTACCCCAAAATCAGTTTTTTTAGAATTTGCTCAGAAACTACCACAAGTATATGACTTTGAAATTTGGAACATAGTTTACTTACATAACCGTCGTTATTTTGCATCTTTAGCGAAATCCAATAAAGGTACATTTTGGTGTCACAATGAATGCCCACGACACTCTTACTGTCACTTTGTGGAAAAAAACGAGCATACAGAAAAAAACATGCGGAACATGTCAAAAGCACGCTTCTGATTAAATGAAAAACCTGAACAAAATTCACAATAATAGTTATTTATGATTAAAAGTGGTTTTTTATTTTGTGAGAAGGGAAGTTTGAGACACGACGCGCAGCGGAGTGAGTAGCCCATCCATTCGAACAAAATATCATCATTTTTAACTCGCATATCATACAGTGTTTTTTCTACAAACATTATTAAAAGCAAAAGTCTTCAAAATATTAATTGAAAACGTCCATGACATTCGCTGTAACTAAGGTAGTGACAATTTGTTGCCGCGGTTTGTTTAATTGTTATTGCATTGTCACTTAACACTAGTGTTAAAAGTAAATGACTGATGGCGTCGTAAAATGTCATTTTTAACAATTGTCAACAAACGTTAAAACAAGTGTTTTTAATAGTGTTTGTAGAAAAAACTGGTTATGATAGGAAGCTACGTTGCAAATTTCAAAATCGAATCTGCAATAATTTTTGAGTAAACTTAAAAAAACTGACTTTTGGGGTACCTTTTGCGCGGGCTAATTCCCAGAGAATCTATTTTAGGACAAAAATTTGTTTCTATTTGATAAATTCATGACGTCCGTAAACAAATATTAATGACGGATTGACCACCGCCCCCAATTAAAAGTCGTTTCTATTCTAATTTTTCGCCTTATTTTCACCTAAGGAACCTGTGGCTAGGTGTTGACTAGGGTTTTCAATCCCGGGATCGTCGATCCCGGGATCCCGGGATCCCGGACGATTTTTGATCCCGAAAATCCCGCCATTTTAGAACCGGGATTTTCGAGATTTTCGGGATTAGATGAACAAGCACAAAACCAGTTGCAAACTTTTAGCGTGTTTATTTAGTATCAAATTTCGACCTTCCTGCAATACACCCGCATCTATAAATATTGCATTATTATATATTTTTTTATTTATTTACGGAAGCCAAGTTCCTTCAGTTCAGAATCTATTATCAAAAAGGAAATGACCCGATTCGAAAATGGAGGTACATACTTTAGGGAAAAATTTGCAGATTTTGTATAACAATTTGTCGTTTTTAAGGTCCTTTTTCCAGGAGAAGGCAACACGAAAATAGGTTTACTTCCTTTTTTAACCTCCCCACAACCAATATAAAAATGGGAGGTTACTGCAATCAGTCCAAAATTCGAAATTGAGATAACACCAGATCTTTACGTTTCAAGGTCTCAGGATCACGAAAAAGTGGTTTTTAAAAAATGTCTGTGTGTATGTACGTACGTATGTACGTATGTACGTACGTATGTATGTACGTATGTACGTATGTGAGCACGATTTCTCGGAAACTACCGAACGGATTTTAGTGAAATTTGGTATGCAGGTTAGTGTTGGCCTTCTGGTGAGCCCAGTTAATTTTGTTGCGAATCCGAAGAAGCCAAGTGCCTTTTAGGCATGTAAACTATGAAATTTGACTGATAAACACTAATTTTTCTTAACAGCGCATGAAAGGTCTTGAAATTCTGTATCTGAAAGTGTACTCACACTTAGCGCCTTTTTGGCATAAAATCGAAAAATTCGAAGTATTGAGGAAACATTAAATAACACGCTACAGCCCAAACTGCTGGATCGATTTGGCTGAAATTTGGTAGGTAGAGATACCGTCACCCGCCGAAGAACTGATTTAATTCTGGTGGCAATCCGAGGGCGGCAAGTGCCATTTTGGCATATCAACTTTGAAATTTCAATAATGAACTCCTATTTTCTCTATCAGCACATGAAAAGTCTTCAAATTTAGTTTTCAAAATTGTACTCAACCTTAATGCCCTTTTGGCAAAAGATCGTAAAATTCAGAAAACTCACAGAAAACACATTTGGTTTGGTGGAGTAAAACTTAGGCATAGTAAATAGTAAAATTTAAGTGATATTAGTGATAGGATTGGATCATTCACCAAGTGGGGAGGTTTCAGCCGCTTCCGTAGCTGCCCATTTTTTTTCTAATATTACTTTGTTTATCACCGACACTGCTCATCTTTTTTTCATGCAATAAATAAATAATAGATATTTATCCAAACTAAATCTAAAAAAAGTATATTGCGGCTGAATTTTTATAATTTGTAATCTAATCCCGGGATCCCGAAAATCCCGGGATTGAAATGTTGTAATCCCGAAAATCCCGTGAGGCCAATCCCGGTCCGGGATTGAAAACCCTAGTGTTGACACCATGTTTTTGAAACACTCTGTATATAATATACATATAAACAGTTGAATTTAGGATCAGATAGACAATACATTTTTAACCTCCCCACAACCAATTTAAAAATGGGAGGTTACTGCAATCATTCCAAAATTCGAAATTAAGATAACACCAGATCTTTTCGAGGTCCCAGGATCACGTAAAAGTGGTTTTTAGAACATGTCTGTCTGTGTGTATGTACAGGCTGTCCCAACGATGCGACAAGGCCCATTTATGTCCACGTCCTTAATAATATCGACAATCTGTGTATGCCAACCCTTATATAGTGACTGAAAATGTATGCATAATCTAAAATTACTATGAACTCACAAGGGCCCATTTTGTTAAATGATTTTTTGATTTCTGCGTGTCATTCTGTGCAAAACTTTTGTCAGGTGTGCCCCATACTTAAATTCAATGGTTTTTGAGTTATTTAATAAAATGTGTAGAATTTGGCAAAAACAAGACTTCAGCTAAAAATTTATATTTTCGTAGCCTTGAAGTTTTTCTCTTCCGAATTTATGGCACATCCTAAAGAAGGGTCAGGGCTAGCTGATGACACATTTTAATGTCGAATTTGAAAAGATAAACCCTCAAAAATTTCAAATGGAATGTCAACTTTCTTAACAAATCCCGAAATCTAAATGGCACCCTTCCCAAGTTACTTAAAATTTTTGGGTTTATAGCTTAATCCGTCTGAAATTAATAACCATCTTTAATTCAAATATCGATCTTATTGTCACTGTCGCGGTTACAAATGATTTTGTTAATTGATTTTGGTATTAAAATCATTTTGAATTATACGTTGTTGTACACCGTAGAATTTATCGTTTTAAAGGGTGTCCGGAAACACCATCACACGACACTCCATCACGCGACATCTCATCACGGACCTTACATCACGGCGACAGTTCATCACTGTGGCACTTAATCACACCCCAATTCATCACATGCAGTTTCATCACATCATATTCATCATGTTACTTATATTACTTACACGCAGTATTTGCAACATCATATACCTGGACAACGCATTCCTATGAAGAATAATTATAAATCATTAAAACTTAGATTACAGAATATGATTGACAATTATTATGAAACACAAAATAGACTCATTTTTGTTAGATTTAATTTCTTGTACCTATGTAATATATTTCCTATAATTTATATTATTCAGATGTGAATTTATTTCGGCCATTATAATTTCATAAAATGTGATTGGGTTGTTTTATTTATTAAAGAAAACATTTAGACTCTGGGCAAATTATGTAATGTGATGAATTGGGGTGTGATTAAGTGCCACAGTGATGAACTGTCGCCGTGATGTAAGGTCCGTGATGAGATGTCGCGTGATGGAGTGTCGTGTGATGAGGAGTCGTGGAACCAATTCAACCGTTTTAAAGACATTCACTTGTTCTGTTCTCTTATCAATACTTGGAAACAAATAAAACCGCAACACAAACCTAAAACTGGTGATAATTTGAAAAACATGCTGTTTAGGTATAGGTATTGGTTAAGAAAGTCGACCTAGAATTTACTTCTCTATGCGGCAGAAAAAAATTCAAGGTCATTCCATCATTTGAAATTTTGGAAGTTTTGTCTTCTTAATTTCTGTTAATTTGAAAATTTACCGGGAACACGCTGTGCCTGAAATTAGACATTAAAGTGGGTCATCAGGTGGCAATCGGCCAACGACAACTGCCATTTTGGCATATCAACTTTGAAATTTGAATAAACTCGAAATATTCTTTGTCAGCACATGAAATGCCTTGAAATGTCATGACCAGAAATGTATTTAAACTTGGTGCCTTTTGGCAAAAAACGTAAAATATTGAAAAATCCCAGAAAACGCTTTAAGGTCGGAGCAGTAAAATTTAGATGTGACTTTTTAGCATGTCATCTATGTCTTCTGAAAAGTCTTTAAATTCTGTTTCCAAAAATGCAATCAAACTTTATTCATGGTGCCCTTTTGGCAATAAAAAATAAAAATTTTGAAAAATTCAAGAAAAACTTCTAGAATGGATTGAAATTTGTAGCTGATAGGATTGTATCATTCGTCAAGTAGGGAGGTTCCAGCCGCTTCCTTAGCTGCCCATTTTCTTTTATTATATTATAGCAGTGTTCTAACATCATATGTTAACAGTTACAGAATCACCCTTTATTTTTCTTCCTTTTTAATATCCTGGAAAACCGGATTGCAGGAAGTTCCGGGTTCCGGCGGATCTAGAACCTGCAACGAGATTACTCTCGGAACAGTTTTGGTCTGCAAGCAAGTAATAAACGTTCTGCGAAATGGCATTTTAAGTAGATTCGGAATGGATCAGTGGAGCCTTGATTAACGGTTCCTGCGTGCTTTCTCATTCTGTTTTGTTTACACATCGATTCATAACAATGAAACAATAATCCAGTCGATTAAATTATGAATATTTTTTATGGGTCATAAAACCTCATCGTTATGCAAAGTCGACTGCTTCACGATGCATCAGGTCTTCATTCTCGTTATCAATTTGCATAGAAAACACTCTCGTACGTACGGTAAGTGAACAACGTGTTTCGTGGCGAAGAAAATATTGAGGTCGATATCTCAACTGCACGTTTTATGTGCAATTCCCATTTCCGGGTCCCGATCAAAACCGATGAAACCATTCCGGAGCCATCAGCTGTTGTTCTCACGCTGTCCCCACTTGTTTTTCTGCCTGCTTAATTAAATCAATTTCCCTCAATTACTTAGGCAATTAATTAATTTAAATCGTGATACCAGGAAGCATTGGCGGCGATTTTTTGCGCCTTTGTTAAAATTCCATCAATTGTTGATATTTTAACCCCCCCACAACCATATAAAAATGGGAGGTTACTGCAATCACTTCAAAATTCGAAATTGAGATAACACCAGATCTTTACGTTTCAAGGTCCCAGGATCACAAAAAAGTGGTTTTTAAAAAATGTCTGTGTACGTACGTATGAGCACGATTTCTCGGAAACTACCGAACAGATTTTAATGAAATTTGGTATGGAGGTTAACGTTGGCCTTCTGGTGAGCCCACTTGATTTTGTTGCGAATCCGCGGACGCCAAGTGCCGTTTCGCCATGAAAACTATGAAATTTGACTGATGAACACTAATTTTTCTTATCAGCACATGAAAGGTCTTGGAATTCTGTATCTGAAAGTGTATTCACACTTAGCGCCTTTTTGGCATTAAAGTGAAAAATTCGAAGTTTCGATGAAACATTAAATAACACGCTACAGCCCGAACTGCTGGATCGATTTGGCTGAAATTTGGTAGGTAGAGATACCGTTACACGCCGAAGAGCTGATTTAATTTGGAGGCATTCGGCGACCGGCAAGTGCCATTTTGGCATATCAACTTTGAATTTTGAATAATGAAATTCTATTTTCTCTATCAGCACATGAAAAGTCTTCAAATTTTGTTTTCAAATTTGTATTCAATCTTAGTGTCCTTTTGGCAAAAGATCGTAAAATTTAGAAAAATCACAGAAAACACCTTAGGGTTAAAACTTAGATTTAGGAAATAGTAAGATTTACTTGATATGGGTGGCTGCCCGTTTTTTTTCGTATTAGGTGGTCTGGGACGTCGTCGTCAGAATAATAAATATTCGGCACGTGTTAACGGAACAAATCATCGAGGCGCTAATTTTCCGAGTCTTTTGTTTATATGGCAATCATTGTAATCAGAGAGGCGTAGGATGAACCTATCGGGACATAAATCATAGGCGGCCGTTGCACATCCGCGCATTCACTTGTCAACGGGCACAGCTCGCTTCCTTCTTTTATCGCATCCATCTCGGTTGGCGGGTTCGTTAACGAAGCGACATAAAGGAATTGTTTCAGACGTGCGTTGTTGTCTTTTAACGAGAAAAACGGGTTGCGTAATCCGGTGGAAACAGTGTTGGATCTCCCATCCACAATCCTCATTAACCTTTTCGCTTTAATTAAGCGGTGACGTAAAGCGCTTCCTGGAGACTTCAACGGCGGGTCAGGACGGATCCGACCCAATTTTTTCAGCGCAAAACCGGCCGTGATTTATTAAAAGTTGTTCTCTCCGTTTATGGAAGATGCGTCTAGAAATTCCATAATTCAAACAATGTTTCGATCTTGAAATACCCACCTGGTGGATTAATTAAATTTCAGATGCTTGCTCAACTTTTGACTTTTAATGAGAACATATGGCACGGGAGGTCGACTTACTTAATTCTGGTATAAAACCGCCGTAACGCTCAACTTTGAGGAGTAATTTCCCTGCAAACAAGTTTCTGCAACTCTTCACACTGGCAGCCATGCCGTTTCATGATTTGATTAAAATTTCCAGCCATATTCATGTGAACTTCATGAAATACGGGGGTGCAATCAATGATGCCCTTAGGGAAGTCGTAGATTAAAGTGGGGAAGCGATTTTTGTACGTTGGAATTTCTCGATTAAAGCCTCTTCAAGTGTGTACTACGCGAAGCGTGTTTTTTGCGATAAGCTCCGATAGTTTTCGTTTTAAAGTCCGCCACTAAATTGGGGGTGAAATATGGCGGTTTTTGTTGGAAGGTGGATTCTGCTCTGTTCTTCTATGCAGGAAGTTTTCAAAGTTTTTGCTTGGAAGTTTAGGTAAGTTGTTTGGCTTAATAATACCAAATGGTATATTTAGGTCAGACTGGATCCAGACTAATTTCTATAGTAATCAAAAAAAAACTCACGTGATAGCAATTTTCTAGTTATCTTCATGCTGTAGATTACTAAAACAGAAGTCTGCCGTAAATCTTGCGGGGCAGAGGGGCTAATGGCAGCCATTTCAATTTCTCAAAAATTGCGAACTCGAATAGGTATAGGTACAGTAAAAGATACAAAATTTTATTGAAATAGAAAAAAGTTGTGTTTGAATTGAAGATATCTGGTTTGGTTCCTGAAATATACTGATAAAAAAACTGAAAAATGTCATATTTTAATCTAGAAGGCTTAGAAAAGTTTTCGTCACCTCATTTTATTCTTCGTGCAAGGTAATGTATAATTGAAGCAAATTTCATAATGATCTGCCGATTTGTAACCAAGTTATTATAACACGCGTTGTCAATTTTCAGTCTTTTCCGAGGTCTTTTCAGTATATTTCAGTAGCCAATCTAGATATCTTAGATTTCTTTTCAGATTCTTAATCTACACTGAAAAACACAACTTTTTTCTAATTTAATAAAATTTCTTATCTGCTACCACGTTTTCGAGATGTCAATTTTTGAAAAATTAAAATGGCCGCCATTAGCTCCTATCCCCCAAGATTTATGGCAGACTTCCGTTTTAGTAATCTCCAGCATGAAAATAACTATAAAAGTGCTAAACCAAACTCGCTGAAATGACATACCAAAAATTTTCACTGCCTCCCCGGACTAGTTGATGGAATTGAAAATCATGTCTTTGTCGTTGACTATTAGGTACTATTGCTTTTTTTAACGTAGAATATACAGGGTGGTTCCTTGTTCACTGCTCACCGTTGGTTTATCTCCTAAACTCTAAGAGAGTCCGTTAAATTAGAGAGAAGTTCTTGGTGATTAAAAATCTAAAGAGAATTCCCCGGTATCCTGATTAGTTCTTGAGTTATCCCGCTAAATTTGAAAATTGCTATTTTAAAGAAAAAAAATAATATCTCACTAAAAATTGATGTTATTGATTGTTTTGTGGCCGCTAAATTGAATTTGGACACCATCGAACACAAAAATAAGCTTTTCAAAAATTTTACCAACCATAAGCTTTTTTGGAAAAGCATGTCAAAGTTTGAGTCGTATAAGGCGACTTCAAAATCTGTTTTATTATCGTTCAGAATTCAATTCACGTCAAAAGGGATTAAAAAAGTTGGTGTATTGTTTTATGTTTCTTCATCTTGTTTTTTTTTTTAGAAATTATTGATACTTACAAGTTTTAGCATTCGGACGTCTAGTTTAATGCTTTTTCAAAAAAGCCCGAGTTGATTACATTTTTGATAGCGCGATGCGACCTTACGCTGCGAATAACATCAAAAACGGTTCGTGCTACGAGAACAGTGCTATAATATGAAATTAAAGAGCAGAATTTTCTACAAAATAAAAGCGATTATCATTTTTTAAAGAAAATATTTTTTTGGACTACGCTGTTCGCTCCAGCTGCCATGGACAAGGGTGCCTAAATGCAACAGTCCAAGATGAATTAGGTACAGATGACCTCGGGGAAAACAACTAAAAAAAACCGAGAGAACATAATTGTTTACGGCTGCAAATAAAATTTTCTTCGAAAAATGTTAACCGCATTTATTTTCATATTTCATTACCGTAGCACGAACCATTTTTTTCGTGTATTCGCAGCGTTGGTTGGTTTGCATCCGCGAGCGAAAAATTACCCTCAACCTCCGAACGTCGTTTGTAAGAATTATCTGAAAATAAGCGAAATAATCATAAGGACTTTTTAAGGCAGAATTTAATTGGGAATATTTTTGATTTGAATAATGTTTTCTGTCAGATTGATAGTTTCGCCGAAAAATGATAGAAACTTAAGTGCCATGTCACGTTTTGGGGTGGTGTTTGACAAATAAGGGATGAAGCTTACACTTTAGGGGTGGGATCTTTTCGGCACTTCATTTCAGGCCCTTTCAGGAGTCCGTAGCCGAAATTTCAACAATATAAAAATTATTTCTTCTAAAAAATCTAACTTGACTGGACTTGACTGGACTTATCTGGTGTTATTTCGATTTCAAATTTTGAACTGATTGCAGTAACTCCAATTTTTAAGTGGGTTGTGGAGAAGCACTCGAGCACAGTGCAAATGTCTTTATAATTGCTTTTAGTGTAATTAATTGGTGGTAAAATCTTGGTGTTATTGAAAAAATGGGACCTTTTGCTTTTCACCGCTATATGATGGCCTTAAATTACTGTTTATCAAAACTTGTCTGCTAATTAATTACAGGCCGCGTTCGCGGTTGATTGAGGGTTTTTCGTGGTTCATATTTTGTATAAAGTGTTCGCGTTAATGACTTTGAGTTTGGTAAATTATATAAAATGATAGCATTTGAAATTTAAACTAGGCTATACAGGGTGATTCACGAAGACCGTTCATTAGAAACTTTTGGGGATCCACTTGTAGAATTTTTAAATTAGGTGGTAAAATGTTGGTCGATTATGCCATTTCGTTTATATAAATATGCGAGGGGTCGACCACCCACGAAAAATCTGTACACCAGTTTCCACAATTTCCAAATAATTTCCCCAATTTCTCATGCATGTACACCACAATTTCCAGGTGGTCAACCCCTCGTGTCGGAGTGTTCTTGTTTCCAAACCCATCGCTGGGTTTCAAAATAAAAATTAATTGAATGGATCGCCAGAGCATGAAACCCGGTTGACAAAGTGCACCGCAAAATCCGGTTGTCAGTGGCGGAACTGCAGACAAAAAACGTACACAGGGTGTCCATGGGAAACCCAATCAGCGGTGACAACGAGAAATTCCGTCAATTAAAACATATTTAAAACCACGTCGCTCTGTCGCGTCAACAGCAATTGCAATTTATATCGTATAACGATAAAAACAACCACCTGCTGTGTTTATTTATGTTCTCATCATTTTGACAGTTACACGATCGAATTGACGGTTCTTTTATCGTGAAAAGAGGTCGCGCGCGCCGAAGAAAGCTTCATTGTGTATTGCGCTCGTGTGTGGCGTTCTTTGTTTTTAAATGGAACGTGGGTTGTAACGTAATTATATATCGTCTGTCTTAAACGGATTATATTCGAGTTTTATTGGGGTTATCGAGGAATTTCGTAACGTGCGATATCGTTTTGCGTCAATATTAATGTTGGGTCTGGGGTTTGTTGGTGGAGAAAGGGTTGTTTGGTTTGTGGTTTATATTCTGTTGCATAAAAATTCGTTGACGAAGATGGTAAAAGTGGAAATGATTTTGATGTAGATTGTAGTTATTTTTAGGCAGGCAAATGTGTATCAAAAGCGGATTACGTGAGATTTGTGAGATTTTATATATGCTCCTAGTCTCTACCTCGACCCAAAACCATTCACATTTATCTTTCTTTGATGTACTTCATGTTCTTTTAAACTTATTATTGTCGTATCGTTCTAAATTAACAATTAACATCTCGATTAATATGGATGTATGAAATGCGAAATGCAGTGTCATGCTCATATACAGGCTGGGTAATTTTTCGATGCTCACCATCATTGGGATTTCCTAAACGGTAAAAGATACGGGGTCGGTTAAATTACAGAAAAGTTGCGCAGTTTCTGAAGAGAATTCCCCGATATTTTTATTCGTTCCAGAGTTATCACAAAAAATTTGAAAATTGACAATTTAAAGAAAAATTAATATCTTCCTAGCAATTGATGTTGTTTAAATGAAACTTGGAACTTTTATATTCTTGACAGCTGTCACTTGAATAGCATCGCCAGAAATTTTCTAGGCCCTCTAGATTTTGAATAACGACAGTCAACATTTGATTCTTTTATGGCCGCCATATTGAATTTTGACACCATCAAATGCACAAAAAAATTGGCTTTTCAAAAATGTACTCAACATGAACTTTTTTGGCAGATGTCAGAATTTGAAAACTGGTAGGAATAGTTTGCAAAATCAGCGTAAACTTACAAGAAAAACAATTGCAAAAAAGTACGCCGACTTCTTTAATCTCTTATAACATGTGAAAACAATAGAATTCGACAGTAATAAAATACGTCTTGCGGTGGTGTGACTCGGGGTTTCACATATTTTTTTAAAAACGTCCATGTTGGTTACATTTTTGAGAAGCTAATTTTTCTGTGTATCCGGCAGTGTTAAAATTCAATATGGCGCCTATAAGAAAAAGAAAAGTTGACTGTCTTAATTCAAAATCTAGAAGGCCTAGAAAATTTCTGTTAATGCCATTCAATTGACAGCTGTCAAAAATATAAAAGTTCCAAGTTTCATTTTAATAACATCAGTCGTTAGGCAGATATGAATTTTTCTTTAAATTGGCAATTTTCAAATTTTTTGTGATAACTCAGGAACGAATCTCAATGTCAGGGAATTCTCTTCAGATTCTTAATCGCCAAGAAATAGCGCAACTTTTCTGTAATTTAACCGACCCCGTATCTTTTACCGTTTAGGAGATCCCAATGGTGAGCATCGAAAAATTACCCACCCTGTATGTATACATATTTACGAGGGGTTGACCACCTGGAAATTGTGTACATGCAAGAGAAATTGTGGAAATTATTTAGAAATTGTGGAAATTATTTGGAAATTGTGGAAATTATTTGGAAATAAGAACACTCCGACACCGACACTATAAGTGCGGATTAAGAGAAGTTAAATAATGATGTTTATTCAACACTCAACAAAGAAAACAGTTGTCAGTCCAAGTGACAGGGGCTGATGGGACAAATTTGTGGTGTTTTTTGTCCTCCTGAACTACCCCAATTTGTAACACTTGTAACAGCCGGACAACGGCAAAGGAATAAACTCAATATTCAACAAGTTGCACGTGTGTCCACCTCCGCGTGCTCCCATCAATGATAATTTTAATGGCCGCTCCAGATGTAACGCTCGTGCAGATAATTGACAGGTGTCTTACCGTGTGAGTCCACGCAAATAAATTGTTGTGGGGTAAGTGCGGCTGTCACGTGTCCTCTTCACGCGGAGTTCAGGATTGATCCCAGCCCACCTCCAGTTTCCTGATTAAAGCGCGGACTCTTTGTGACGTCACAAAGATACGACAAGACGGCATTTGCCGCACTTTGAAACTCCACAGATCCCCGAGTCTATTTTCGTAGCTTAAAAATCTGTTCATCAATCTCTCCGCGTAAAAATTCTTCTATTGTTTGAGCACGACCAGAGACTTTTTGGTCCGTCACGATCCGGATTATCCCAACGATGTAAGGCAAATCCGATATAATTTATTATTGTGCGGTTATTACAGCAATAATTTCACATCGACGTTTCTTCCCACAAGTTTCCGACTCTTTGTTATTCCTCGGACCGAGTAGGCGAAAGGCGAAGACTTTCTCGAGACGGTGGCGGAGACGCCTCCTTTCCAAGGCTAGGCCTGGATGGGAAATTAAAGGGCCGCTATGGGGGGCAAACCGCTGGGGATGTCAGCTGTACAATTTAGGGGGAAGTCCCGGGGATTTCAGAGGATGTCTGGTGTACAAAATACGGTTAGCGGTTTACCCCCCAGGCCACTACCGCCCTTCGCCAGTGTAAAATTATCCTCAAATGTTTATCATACAACTAACTGCGGGTATACGATGACATCATGTGCTTGAGAAAAAAGGTTACTCGTGTGTTAAATAAAACATGGAAGAGTTTTTTGTGTTTTTACCGCAACAATAATGAAATGATTATTAAAACAATTACCATCTAGGAGATGATTCATTGCGTAAATGAATCATGCGGGGCTTTTACTGTTTTTGGGGCATAAAGTTTCTAATTCGGTACAGTGAGATTGGGTATTGGCAATAATAGTCATTTTAAATGGGCAATTGAAAGCGGTTTGTAATTATGTTTTAATAAGACTATAACATCACGTCATTCATTTTATCTTTTCCCGAGTCTTTTCCCTTATTTACGGTCGCAAATGCACTAACCATGCCTCAAATCTCGAATCATGTTAAAATTATACTGACAAAACTGCATTTCAAACTACTTAATGGGGCATTTTGCAGTACTTCATATAAGATTTAGAAATTATGATCATATTATTTATGCACCTACATCATATTCTGAGAATACGAGGTGTCAACGAAACCCACCCCCCTTTTTTCGTATCTAATACTTATTAAAATATTTGAATGAAATTTGGCACATATATCTTGTGATATAAATATGTTATTTATGTTTCATGTATTTATGTTTATTGTTGTAATTGACGTAGCAAAAAAATAGCCAGATGATTTTTAAAGCGGTCAATAAATTCTATTATTATTATTTTTATTATAGCGGGTGTCACCGACCCATGTAACACCTCGGTATTTGGTTATTATAGTTGGAATATCAACTACAAATTTTTAGAGGTTTACATACGTATAAAAATGCAACTTTCGACATTTTTACACATTTTTTGCTGTTTCCGGTCTAACCGGAAGTGACGTCTACTGCGATATTTTAAATGGTTTTTTCTTTACAGTCATATCAAGAAATGACACCAAAAGTTCAAAGATGGCTGCCATAGGGTCAATACGTAAAAAGTTAAGTTGGCTGTGATTTCTGCCAGTTTAAGTTAAAAGTAACGATTCAGATTACCACAGCAGTCCTCTAAAACGTGCTTGTTTACTAATAGATGAACATTTTCAAAAAAAAATTTATCCGATACCATCTATGTACTTAATTTTCAGAAAAAATCTGAAAAAATTTATAAATATGGGATTTTCAGAGGTTTTCAAAATTATAAATAAAAAAAAATAATGCCAGCCTCGATTCCAGCTTACCAGGAGCAACATTTCGTATTATAATAAAGAGGGCACGAATTATCGTAAAAATAACTCGAAAAATCAACTTTGCATGCAGAACTTGCGATAACTTAAATGGAAAGTTGCTTGTTTTTCATTCAAACCAAACATTTGGTTCTTTCTCTCTCTCTCTATTAGAATAAAAACAAATGTTGTACCCGAGGGGTTAACAACGGCGAAAATATGATGTACGAGGGCCCGAAAATATGTAAATATATTTAAAATATGAAAATATATTGAAAATATTCTGGAAATATGAAAATAATACTGCAAATATTAAAACATTCTGAAAATATGAAAATATACTGAAAATATGCAAATATTCTGAAAATACGAAAAATATACTGGAAATATGGGAAATATTGAGGTACATTTATTGGAAATATGAAAAAATATACTGAAAAAAATTTGACAATTTTCCGGAAGCAACCTTACAAAAATTATCATGAATGAAATTTCCAAATTACTCATTTTTCAAATGGAACCTGCGGATTAAAATGGTATCAAATTAGTTGGCAATTTTCCTCGCAATTTTCCTTATCCATTGGTTACATGTTTCATTGTAACCATACGAGTCTTGTACCATTTTATTACTAAGAGAATCTATTTTTCAGAAAACCGCATGAGTCACCCTTAATCCATTTGAAAAAAATTAGTAATTTGGAAAAACTGCTTTGCATTCTTTGAAACGAATAAGTGACAGCTAGGAACTGAAGCCTGAAATAAATTTTGATGAGGTGTTTGCTGACTCTAGATTAGTTTTTGAGGGGTCATAGCACTCTCGACGAAGAGTTAAAATCAAGTTTTTTGAAAACATGAAATCAGAAATTAGAAAAAAATTATTCTGTCATAATCAGATTTTAATACGGGGTCTCATTTAAGAATTCTATTTCGCCTCGATTTCCGCTGAAACCGGAGTGATTCAAAATCTCTAAATGTCAAAAAATGCAGTTTATTATGTAATATACAATATGTATGCCAAATTTCATTGGAATATTTTATTAAATGCGGAAAAAAAAAGGAGATGAAGCTGACACCCGGTATAAGAGCATACTCAAGCACTTTATTAAATAATATAATATACTAGTATGTACTGTGTTCTATAAATATACTTCTAGAGACTTCTATCTCGACAAATATTATTGGCTATTTGCCCAAGCTTATCTGCCAAAAGCAGTCTCTTTACAAAGATGGAACGAACCTCGGAAAGAACTAAGTAAGTACCGTTAGAGCCATTAAACTCATATAATGACATTTTAATCGAAGTGACACCACAAAGCAAAGTGACACATCGGATTTGTAGCGATGAGTCATCTTTCTTTTCATCGGATGATCCTCATAACAATAATACTGATGGTTCGACGTAAATGCATATCACAGTTGCATTATAACCGAGCTAGAATAACTTGTGGTTAAACTTTAAAGAGTAATGACTATTCCGTCCGGTGATATTACCGGCCGATCTTATGAAAAAAGCAATTACTTATCCTCGTTCCAAATGTTAGGGCGTCGAATTGTCCTAGCCTAGAAATACTGCAACAATTTCCACTTATGGCGTGGAGAATACGTTTGCCAATAATGTAACACTGTATATGCTTTCCTGAAAAATGTTTTTTGATTTATGTAGCTTTAAATTGTGAGGTTTTGAACCAACTTGTGCTTCTCTATACGATATAAACCATAAATAACGAAACTTCTCAACCAACTTTAACGTACATTATACCCAATATTTATTGCAAAATAATGTAGAGATGACAAATGCAGGGGGAATTAACAAATGAACAGGTTAATTGATGATACTACCTGCTAAACTTAATATGACAGTCGAAATTAATTATAGTAGTTAGAAGAACATATGTTCAACAGCTTTATTTTAATTTAATTTAACTATCTGTCGTAATTATTTGAAGCTATCTAAAAATACAGCCGATTTTATCGCATCCATTACCCAAATGCCCATTATTTCCAGGTTTATGTTTTGGAACGTATTGCTACAGGTTTTTTTACAACACAGATTGTGGCTAGGTGCAAATTAGATCAGTGACATATATAAAAGCCGTTTGATCTTTATGGCACAAACGGGTGGGAACAAAAGAGGATTTTCATTAGTTTCGAGGTAATCTGTTTAGAACCTCTGAAAATACTTTACAATCTCTTTTCTAGCAGTAAAAATGGCTGTCAGGAAATTGCTTTAGGTTCTAATAATGAGCTGCAGTTCTGCATCTAAAATTCAATTTTCTTCCGAGAATGCTAATTAGCCCCTGAACTTGAAACTAGGTTCTATTTTTCTTGGTGGAATTTATTGTTGGCTTGCAAATCCTACCATAGATTACGTGTGGCTGTTTGCTTTGTTGCGCTGCGCTCTGTGTTTACCCAAATGGGATAACGGTTGGGGCTAGTCGCAAATCGTGACCAGTTGTCATATTTAGGAAAATTTCACAGGGCATTAAATGGAGATTGGAAACCACACCATCATGAACTCAAAACTTAAAAATGTACCTAACTTTAACAATTAGACTTAGTCAAACATTTAAAAGTTACCTAATTAACGCAACTTTAAACATCAAACCTTACAAGTATTATTATTATTATATAATGAAAGAAGGCTCGTAAAGAGCAGTTTGAAATTTTAACAGTTTTCCAGAAATGAACTCTTAAACCCACTCCCTTTTCGAAGTTTGATGCAAAATTCTCCAAAAAAATTCAATGCTATGTCACCTATAAATTTCAATCTGGTCTCTTAAGTGTCTCGGGAGTTTTTCTAAATTTTTATTATTTATTGCCAAAAGGGCACCATTATTGTAAACAGAATTTGCAGACCTTTCATGTGCTGATAAAACAAAGATGACAAAGATCATAGATGACATTCCAAAAAGGCGCTTGTTATTGGCAGATCGCCACCTAAACCTTAAAGGTTTTCTGGAATTTTACGATTTTTTGCCGAAAGGGCACTAAGTTTGAGGAAATTTTTGGGAAACGATATATATGAAGACATTTGCCACCAAAATCAAATCAGCTCTTCGGCTGGCAATGGTATCTCTATCTATCAAATTCCAGCCAAATCGATCCAGTAGTTTGGGCTGTAGCGTGATGTTTCTTCGAAATTTCGAATTTTTTGATATTGTGCCAAAAAGGCGCCGCTAAGTGTGAATACATTTCTAGCTACAGAATTTGAAGACCTTTCATGCGCTGATAAGAAAAATACAGATAATTTTTTGTGCCAAAAATATGCTGTGCTGCAATGATACCACCAACGTGAATTTTCGTATTTTAATCCATAAAAAACAATCTACAATACAATTTCTCCAAAAAATGAAAAGAAAAACACCTCCAAAAACACCAAAATGACCGTGGAATAGCGAGAATACCCTGATTCCTAGATTCCAAAAATGCAAAAATATGCCGGGTGCCCCATTTATAAATTCAAAACCATGGCCATATATCAAAAAATTTGGCATCAAAGAAGCAGTTGATATAACGGGGAAAAATTATAAGACCGCCTGTCATTGTGACTAATTAGAGACTTTTCCTACAAATAACGACATCAACTGTCCTTTTAATAAGGTTAACTGTCACCAACAGCAACTTTTACGGACCCTGTCAGTCCGTTAATTAACCTTCCTACAACCAATTTAAAAAGAGGAAGTTACTGCAATCACTCCAAAATTCGAAATTGACAACACCAGATCTTTATGTTTCAAGGTCTCAGAATCCTTTTGGCAAAAAATCGTAAAATTTTGAAAAACTCCCGAAGCACTTAGACTGTGGATTGAAATTTACAGGTGATGGATTGGATCATTCACCAAGTTAAAAAGAGAATGAAAATTTTCTTTATTTTCTGCTCCAATGGTAGAAGCTATGAATACTTTTTTTCGAATCAGAATTTAATTACCATTTTAATCAATGGTGATACCGTGAGATCATCAAGATTTACAATTAAGAGCAGCAAATTTTAAATTTAAAACACAATCTTTTTCACAAAAATCAGTTGGAAAAATTTTTTTGGGGAAATGACTCGGGAAATGAGGAGAATGAAGTCATTCGTCGAGGATCTCGAAGGGTGCTTTGTTAATTTTCATTCCGTTCAACTATAGAACAAAAATCATGGCCCACTCTAAGTATAAATCTTGATCTCACGGTATAAAAACTGGGACTTGTATTTAAAATTTTAAAGTTGATGTGCCTGAATGAAGCGAATGGATCAAGAGTTTTTGAACCCTTTGGTGGGTCACACAATCTCCACGTATAAAATTTCAGTGTTTTATATAATTTCGATTTTTTTGCCTAAATGGCACTAATTGTGAATCTCATTTCCTGTATTTAGAACCAGATTTTGAAAACCTTCTTTTCTAATGGTGGCAGCAAATTTTTCAAAAACTCGTCTTGGGGGATTGAAGGACGGTTAGCTTTAATATCAAAAATTTTTACAGCACTAGGTTGGCAATTAAATCAGCTTTCAAATGATGTATCACTAGATTTGAAATTTTGAAGTTGGGGTTGGCGGGGGCTAGGGGGTTCATTGGTAAAATTTTACCATATACGGATTTAGGTGTCCCCTTTGAAATAAAAGTCGACCTGTTCGAGAGACTTTTTGTATCTTTTGTAATTTCAACTTTTAAAAAAGATTTCATGTTTTTGGCGATTCGATTTTTTTTAATTTTCCGATCGATTCCAGTAACTGCTCCGCCGTGTAGATATGTAGGTATGTACTTCGAAAATAAAATTTAGGAAAAATTAATTTTACAGTTTATACAGTATAGTGTCTCACTCCACTCCAATTTTTTATTCTGTCTGGTTATGTTTATTTTATTAACTTGTTTTAAAATATGCAAGTTTTACGTATTGATGAGCGCAATTAAAATATTTAGATTAAAATTTCTGAACTCTTCCAAACTATACAATCGAGACTACAATACTGTCGCCGCCAAACTTTCACCACATTTCATCCACTCCACTAACATTTTAATTAATATCTCCGGAATGAATAAAACTTCAATTGAGTCCTCAGTCATTCTTTTGTTTATAACTAATGAAACTCTAAAAACCACAATTTGCCGAAAGCAATTTAAAAACAATTTCCAAGAAAAAACTTATCACGCAAGCTCCCGTTTGGATCTAAAAATCATTTATTCATCCAATTAGCGTTTATGACTTTTTTACAAAAATACCTACTTTAATTTAGATATATCTACACCAAACAAGTTTTTTCACGTGGGGGAAAAAATTCCATTTAAAAACATCCAGATTTCACCGTAATTTATGGTCGTGCCTTACAGTATGTTTATATTTAAATCCGCGTATTTCTTGGTTGAATATAAAGGGTCAATATTTGATGTTAGTAATAACACCGTAATGGCTATTAAACCGTAATCTGACGATATTGCACCGTTAATGCAATTGCTGGTTTGCCTTTTGCGGAAAAATTGTTGAAAATAAGTTCGTAAAGCTGAATTTTTATACTTGGGGGGGAATTTATTTATTATTGCTAATTTATCGAGTCAAGCCGAAAATAGAACAACAAACATAATAAAATCTAAGGACATTCAGATGAATCAAACGTGATGCAATTGCACGGATTACATCATGTTACATCCACCCCCGATATTATTAAAAAAAGGACTCACCTGCCTCCTTCTGTCCCCGGAAACCTGAAACATAAATCAGGGGTTTAAAATTTTTATCAGGAGACCGTTTTAGGTGGGTATAGGCGGAAAATTTTAATTACAATGTTGATAATTCAAGTAAATATTTGCCGCACTATAATCTAAAGCGGCCGCTTCCTTTGACTTGATTTGCTCGCCAAAAAAGATCCCCTCCAAAAATCCCTACTTACGAAAAAAATCAAAATATCGTCGGGGGATTAAATTATAAAATAATCCAAAACAGATTCACTACAAAAAAAATCGCACAACCACAAATTGCCATTATCCGACACCTCCGTTCTTTCAAACCGTCATCGCCAAACTGCCGAAGCATCTCTGGAAATTATAACAAACGAACGTATCGTGAGGAGTCGTGCGCACTCGCCAACTTCCGGGATTACGTCAATAGTATAGCCATCTCGCACCGACTCACGCGAACACCCCCGCAACAATAAGTGAGCGCACCCGCGCCGATTTACTCTACGTACGATAAGGTGACGTGGGGTAAAAACAGCTCGACGGGCATGAATAAAAACGCCGATGAAGTTTGGCAATATGTGTGTGAAAGAGGATTAATAAAAATATTGGATAAGGTTGAGCTGACGCCTCTGCAATTTCGATGTTTGTTCATGGGAAGAGCGACACAGAATGGATGCAATTTGCATCAAGCGGATAAAATTATTCTACAAGTAATGAATCCTTTCATGTTGCGAGGACGCTAAAAAGATAATTTATTTGATACAGTGCATTGATAACTTGTCAAGAGCAATTTAATACGAATCCATTTCAAGGGTGGAAATAAAAATGAGGTCGAAGGATTAAAAAGCCGAAGGAACATTGCGGTTTGCTTTGGCAATTCGGGTTATTGAATTTGTCGGCTGTTTAATCTACAGATGTTCATAGAACTACAACAACTGCAATTTGAGTTATACAGCTGTTTCTTTTGCGAGGTTTCGCGGTTTTTGATCGATAAACGCCTCTTAAGTGTTAACAGTTTTGGCTTATATTTTTCGGGGCAAAACCGTCACCATTTACAATTTTTTTGACAAATATATTATTGTACGATCTCATTGATATTTTAATATCGACTTTAACACAATGGAAAAGCAATGGACAACTTCGGTGGAAAAATGAAATACAAATACGGATACAAATACGGATGTCCCGAAATTAATGGGGAGAACTTTACCAGTAGATTCTTCTATAAAAAATAAGAAAAAAAGTCCCTATGAACATATGTCGAAAAATAAGTCCTAAGGAAGCTAAAGCCCCTTAAAGGGTTTCTTCTAAATATCTTCAAAACCGTTGAAGATGGCAACGTGAAATTTGGTATCTTTACTAAGTCTTTGATGCTGAATTTACTAGTATGGAGAAAATTTTAAAATTGTGATCATAAGCGTCTCGTACAGTAAGAGCTTAGGACTAAATTTACTTAAACATTTTTGCAAGTAGGTTTTGCTCAAATTTGATTCCAGAATCTGAAAATTTGAGGTTTTTTAAGTAAAAATGGTACTCTTGTTTGACATCGATAGAATGCACCCTTTTCGAAAAACATGGTTTTTCATTGGTTCAGTGCTCCAAAATTAGTGACAGAAGACATCAAAATATCGTAAACAAGTTCATGGGATGGTTCCTTATTTCATTCCAGAAAGAAAAGTTCTTATGGGTATGGGTCGAAAAATGATTCCTAAGGGAGCTAGAACCCTTCAAACAACATGCTATCCAAGACCCCATTTGAAAGACCATAACTCCCTTACGAATCATTTTTCGACCCATGTCCATCAAAACTTTTCTTTCTAGATTGAAGTAAAGGAACCGTCCCATGAGCTTGTTTACAATATTTTGATGTCTTCTGTCACAAATTTTGGAGACCTGAACCCATAAAAAGTCATTTTTTTCGAAAAAGGCGCATTCTGTCGATGTCAAACAAGAGTACAATTTTTACTTAAAAAACCTCAAGTTTTCAGATTCTGGAATCAAATTTGAGAAAAAACTACTTACAAAAATGTTTGAGTTTTAATCCTAAGCCCCTCCTGTACGAAACGCTTATGGTCAAAATTTTAAAATTTTCTCCACAGTAGTAAATTCAGCATCAAAGACTTAGTAAAGATACCAAATTTCACGTCTTTAACTGTTTTGAAGATATTTAGAAAAAAACATTTGTGGCCCTTTTAAGGGGCCTTAGCTGCATTAGGACTTATTTTTCGACATATGTTCATAGGGACTTTTTTTCATATTTTTCATAGAAGAATCTACTGGTAAAGTTTTGCCCACTAATTTCGGGACACTCTGTATATGCAATAATAAAAAAAGCATTTTGATCTTGCAATTATTGTGTGTTTCATTGAGAGAAATCTATAAATAGTAGCCTTCATAGTAGGGTGCTCGCTAGACTTTATCTTTCAACCAAGGGGCACTTACGAGTGAAAATGTATGGAGTATAAATTTTGGTTTCTAATGCCCTCGGTATGCTACTGTTAAATTCGTCCAAGGGTCGTCCTGTGACAAAGGGCACAAATCAAAATTTTCCAACTAACGCCGCCACGTGAAAGTTCATGTGGAGAAGTACCTTTCCTGAAAAATTCATGGTGATGTCTGTGCGGATTGTATTTTTTATTAATTTTGAAAGAAAAATATCTCCATTGAACCATACGGGGCCACGGACCTTTGGAGGCGATTATCTCGGTTCGAGCATCGGCAAAAACGCGTCATTTTTAGGGGCATATTTCCTTTCCAACACGATTACTCCAAATCGGGGCGGTTAATCGAAATTAATTATTCTTAATAAAAGATGTGCTATTTTATTTTGTTGACGATCGTCTTTACAGAATATTTTTAGAGCAATCAATAAAGGAGATAATTGTTTAAATCTGAGAGGAAGTAAAGAATTCATGCCATTGTAACGCTCGGATCTCCGCGCCCCCACCACGACTTTCGCTGCGTCCCGCCACTCCGCAACCCCTTGAGACGTCCACATCTACAATCTTAGAGAATATCCTGTATTCCTGAAAATAATGGAAATAAGACTTGGAACTCTTGAAAAGCACTTTTTATTTCATGTAGGTAAGAAAAACAATAATTTTTAATTTGAAAATTCTTCGTCGTCCTTCTCGTTGATCGGGAAACCTCCGTGATCGGGGGTCTTCCCTCATTTGAATTTCCTTCATGTTATTTTTACAGGATCGGTTTTCCCATACCGTGGCATGAAAAAATGCAGGAAACCTTATTTTTATTGCAAATGTAACTCTTGCTTATGCAGTCTTATGCACCGGCTTATTCTTGTATACAAATTTTTAATAAATTACCAGATGATATAAGAAAACTGAGTAACATGTATAGCTTTAAGAAAAGCCTATACGATTATCTGTCAAAAAGCTGTTTTTATACTGTAAAAGACTATATGAACAAATAGTCTAATTTAATTTTACTGTTCCTGTGATCGTGTACGAATTGTTTGTCTATATATGTATATTCATTGACTTGTGCTATATTGTATGTATGTTTGAACAATCTACAGCACTAATAAAAATATTATTATTATTATTATTAAAAATAATTTTTGTACAAATTAGGACAATAATATCTGAAATGGTTTTATGGGACAGCGGGTTATGTTTGAAGAGCTGGCCCAAGACCGTCGCCCACGTCGTTTTTCCCATCTATAACCTTCAGGTGACGGAAAATTAGGTCGAGAATTTAATTAATTCAACCAAATTTTGGTCTGAAAGAATAGAACTCTCAAGCAATGCTGCCTCAAACTGCCTTCGGTTGGAGGCAGTTTTTCTAGCGACTTAGTTAACGCAAGTAGGGCCCGTTAAATCGTTGATACATATAATTACTTCATCGTTGTTGGTTCAACACAAAAGTTTCCATATTTTTGAACGAGTTTTTGAATTTAATGTTGTCCAACTCTTGGTCTAACTTTTCGTCAAATCCTACATCGCCAAGTAATTCACATAAGTTTTTGTAAATTTTCCATCAATTTAGCGTCCCAACACCGCTGAACTAGCTTGTAGCATCAAATTCTGTTAGGGCATGAAATATACATTTTTTGGAAGTTTTGCTTCCGGAATGTTTCTTTACTATTTCCAGTTCTCATCCAAATCTCTGTATATAAATTCTCTGTCGACTCGAGATACTGATACAGACTTGCCAGTTATTCTCGTGCATTTTAAAGAATATCTCCAGAATACTCCAGAGGTTTGAATAAGAACTGGAAATAGTAAAGATACATTCCCGTTCAACCCACAGTCCATCAAATTAATTTGAAAGAAAAACTACTAAGCGGTTTTGGAAAGTTAACTTGCTGGGCTGGAAAATTTACCAATAGGTACTTCCGTGAATTACCTACTTAACAGTCGGTGGTGGGATTTGAGGAAACATAAAACCGTTTCAGATACATCTATTATTGTATTAATTTGTCCATAGATTATTTTTAAAGACTGCATAAGCAAGAGTTGCACTTGCATGCAGTTTGAAGCAGCATTGCTTGAGAGTTCTATTCTTTCAGACCAAAATTTGGTTGAATTAATTAAATTCTCGACCTAATTTTCCGTCACCTGAAGGTTATAGATGGGAAAAACGACGTGGGTGACAGTCTTGGGCCAGCTCTTCAAACATAACCCGCCGTCCCATAAAACCATTTCAGATATTATTGTCCTAATTTGTCCAAAAATTATTTTTAAAGACTGCATAAGCAAGAGTTACATTTGCAATAAAAATAAGGTTTACTGCATTTTTTCATGCTACGGTATGGGAAAACCGATCCTGTAAAAATAACATGAAGGAAATTCAAATGAGGGAAGACCCCCGATCACGGAGGTTCCCCGATCAACGAGAAGGACGACGAAGAATTTTCAAATTAAAAATTATTGTTTTTCTTACCTACATGAAATAAAAAGCGCTTTTCAAGAGTTCCAAGTCTTATTTCCATTATTTTCAGGAATACAGGATATTCTCTAAGATTGTAGATGTGGACGTCTCAAGGGGTTGCGGAGTGGCGGGACGCAGCGAAAGTCGTGGTGGGGGCGCGGAGATCCGAGCGTTACAATGGCATGAATTCTTTACTTCCTCTCAGATTTAAACAATTATCTCCTTTATTGATTGCTCTAAAAATATTCTGTAAAGACGATCGTCAACAAAATAAAATAGCACATCTTTTATTAAGAATAATTAATTTCGATTAACCGCCCCGATTTGGAGTAATCGTGTTGGAAAAGAAATATGCCCCTAAAAATGACGCGTTTTTGCCGATGCTCGAACCGAGATAATCGCCTCCAAAGGTCCGTGGCCCCGTATGGTTCAATGGAGATATTTTTCTTTCAAAATTAATAAAAAATACAATCCGCACAGACATCACCATGAATTTTTCAGGAAAGGTACTTCTCCACATGAACTTTCACGTGGCGGCGTTAGTTGGAAAATTTTGATTTGTGCCCTTTGTCACAGGACGACCCTTGGACGAATTTGACAGTAGCATACCGAGGGCATTAGAAACCAAAATTTATACTCCATACATTTTCACTCGCAAGTGCCCCATAATTCCTAAACTAAGCGACTTTTCTCCTCGCGAGCACCCTACTATCAGTATTTGGTTTTTGATTTATTAAAATAGGACAATTAATAAAAAAGTCGTGGCATTTTTGTTGTGGCATCCTGATAGCCAAAATTTCCAGAAAAAAAATATAATGTACTTATAAGGTACATACAGGGTGACTTTTTCTATAGGCTGCAGTTATTTGATTTTTCTCTAGAACTACAAAAAACCTGAGAAATTTCTCGAAGCCGTTTCGGTGGTTTACAGAGAAAAATTCTGTAAAACTTTTTATATCCGATTAACACTCAATGTCCTCTAAACTTACAATAAAACATGAACTATTTCTAGATCCATAGAACTAAATTAATGTAAGTTTTGAAAGACCGGCGGATCTACATTTTTTATTTCACTCATAAATCACAAGTACTTATCGATATGACCATCACTTTTAAAGCTCTCACCCCCTCGTTTAACCACATGAACCTATTTGTGTCGGAAAAAACTACGAATTCATCGTTAAAATACCCACTAGTCCATTACTTACCGCCCTTCATTCAAGTCTTTTATGAAACTTAATGATAGGAAATTGCCTGCTATAGCGTAGCTATAGACACCCACCTCCGGTTGGATGCTCTGTCACCATTTAGCAATTACATAGAATGTTAAAAGATGGGGTGTGGGGCCGCAAAAATAAAATAAAATCAACCATAATATCGATCGTCGCTAGACGCTGTAAAATGCGAAACCTTTTTCATTAAAAGTGTTTGCCAAATCGATTTATGAGTCCAGGAATACGCCGTTAAACATTATCTGCCAACATAAATTATGTTCATGGCAATACAAACATTGGAATTATCGCATCCCTCGACGGACACCGTTAAGGTGATCGTCTAATTGCAATCGCCCCCGATATTAACTTTATACGTCGCGAATATCAACTGCAGAGTCGATTCAATTACTTAATGTTAACCTCTTCACAACAATTGTATTGGGATAAGTTCGAAAAATAATGAAATTTGATTGAGGTTCATTGTTTTTGTTTTGGCTTTTATTAAGTCTTTCACTCGAAAAAGCAATTTAAAAAAAATTGATGACGTATGTGCTAGCGATCTCACCTTTCTGTACAATTTCTTGGTATAAGAACACAATGACAAATATATGACAGTTGCGTACTTTTTTCCATTAGAAATGCAAAACTCTGTCATTGTCATAAAGATTTATGGCACACTTCCTATTTATTGTTCTCCTGTATGAAAATAACTATAAAATTGCTAAACTAAGTTCACTGCCTCCCGGACTATAATGAAAACTTGATATTATTTGTAAAAACAACAATTATTGTAGACGCAAGGGAATATAAAAGCATAAAGTCAAAATATTAACAAAAGAAAGAATTATACCTAGCTGTTTTCAAAACCTTTATTCTTTTCAGCATGTATGTAAGGCTTTTGTGAATTCAATTTGAAGATCTTGTTTTATACAAAGGTTTTATAAAAGTTTTAAACAAGATTTTATGGATGAGTTAAAAATGTTATCACTTTTGCATCGAGACAGAAAAGATTTCGAAAAGTTTTATGCTTCAAAATTGATTTATTATTATTTATAGTCCTCAATACCTACTTTTTGATAGGAAATTAGTAAAACCTAAATTCTGGGCCTTCAAAATTTATAGGTAGCTAATTGTGACTTCGAGCTCCTGGTATTTTTGCCGAATGTTCGGGTAATTTTTCGCGTGGCATTCCCTTCAAGGACTCTTATCAGCTTTGCAAAGCTTTCTTATTCGAAGTCCAGTTTCAGCAGTGAATTTCGTAGTATTTTTCTACGCACTCTGCGATGCAGACGTGCGGAACGAGCCCCGAGTGTCGGAAAGACGGAAACAGCTGAACAACGAAGGGCAGATGCTCGAAAGCACCTGCTCAGCTCTGCCTCTGCACCACGACAGACTTTCTGCAGCAAAAAAAAATTCATGGAAGAAAACAATGCCTGTAGGTATTTTCACGAGGATTCTTTTGTGCGACAGACGGTTAACGCAGAGCTGCATCAATGGCCTTCGAAACAATTAATCGACATTGTTTTTAATTAATGCGATCACGGGCCCCAGAATGGACACGTCGTGTGTTAATTGTCCCCCCTATAGCAATCATCATAGGTATGACTTGTGTAACAATTGTGACTAAGAGGAACGCACCGACTGTGACAATAACAGTGAGGTCATTTCTGGTTCGGCTTTGCATGCAAATGAAATAATGGCTGCACGAACGCCACTGCCATGATTAAAACACGCAATTACTTGTTTTGACCATTTTGTCCGATTAATTATAATTACGCAATCGGAAATTAAGGTGGGCGCAGTTTATCGCTGATTTTAAAAAAAGTACCTACGGAACCAACAAATAGCCCAATGCACGGTCAGCTCTGAGGTCTAATTTTTCGTAGACCAGGACCACAAGTTTCTACTTTTCATTTGTTAAGTGGAAATCTTCCAGAAAATTAGTGATGCAAAGTGAAGTAAATTATTCTTCCCGGAATTTAGGTAAGAGTAAATCCAGAGGCAATTTTATCCTGGAGCTTAGTTATTTGATTTCAGATGATGAGTCACAAAACGAATAGGAAAAGTCTCTAGAATAGATGTTCAGATGATTTTCTTGCTCTACGAGAAACTTAAAAGTCAAATGAATTGTTGGAGCTATGTTTAGTCTATAATAATGTAAATTCAGGAAATAAAAATAATTCTCATTTACTCTTATTACTGCTTATTTTATTTAAGGATTTTTAAAAGTAGATTTATGTAAATGAGGTTGACTTTTATTCTATGTATGTTGATTACAAATAATTCAGTAGGGTCAATCCATTCATATTCAACAAATCCGGATGGCTCATAATTTTAAATTCTCACCATATTCACACAAAACCTTCCTTTTTACGTTAGATTTACGAATTCGGGCTTGATTTACCAATTTCTTGCCTCATTTGTTAATAAAAAAATTTAAATCGAGTGATTTGCGTTGATATAAGGCTTTAGCAATTTAATTATTGTTCATGCCTTTGCTGATGGAACTACATTTAATTATATATCGTTCGAAAGCTGAAACAATAAGGACTACTATCGCTCTTTTACCACTGATCGAAATCTACGGGTACCTCTCCTAAAGGAAATTGAAACTCCTGTTTTTAAACTGAATTTTTCATGATTTTATTTATTTTTTTTAATTGCTAAAGCCCGAAATATTGGTGCCATTTTTTTTCCAGTAAAAGTGAAGAAGGCTCTTATTTCATAGCCACTGTTTTATACGTGAAGTCGCTTAGTTACGTCCCAAAAAAAATCACCAACTTGGCTCATTTCGCAATTTTACCACTATTTGAATTCTCATATCTTCGGTGGGGGACTAGATAAAAATATGAAATTTTGACGCAAAAGAGCCTTCAACCGATTTAGTCAAATGCCGAAATCTCATCTTTGAGATTCATGTATAAGTATTTTTTTTGCGGCCTTAAAATCGTCTAAATCGGTGTGTTCAATATCATTTTCGCACAATCGTATGTTATAACTCTCTTACCGAAGTAGTTAACGTAAGGTGTAAGTTCAACTTACCAAGCGCGGTTTGGTTTCCCAGGCAACGAAAAATAACAGTGCTGTTATGAATTCATAACAGCACGCATATCTGACACAGGCATGGTAAGTGAAACAATTGAACTTGCAAAGGTAGCGAGAGCATTTGGAAAATTCGGCGATCTGTCAAACAGGATTTGTTTAATGGCTGACGAAAAATGTTCAATAAGTTAATTTCAATTGTGCGAAAAATCATATACGATACACGGTTGTTAAGTACATCTAACATAATCTCGGAAATTGCAAAAACTCGTCTTCGACTCGTTTTTGCAAACCTTTCCTCGATTCTGTTATACTGTACTTACCAACCTAATATCGTAATATACTATTTCGCACAATCGTATGTTATAACTCTCTTACCGACGTAGTTAACATAAGGTGTAAGTTCAACTTACCAAGCGCGGTTTGGTTTCCCAGGCAACGAAAAATAACAGTGCTGTTATGAATTCATAACAGCACGCATATCTGACACAGGCATGGTAAGTAAAACAATTGAACTGGCAAAGGTAGCGAGAGCATTTGGAAAATTCGGCGATCTGTCAAACAGGATGTGTTTAATGGCTGACGAAAAATGTTCAATAAGTTAATTTCGATTGTGCGAAAAATCATATACGATACACGGTTGTTAAGTACATCTAACATAATCTCGGAAATTGCAAAAACTCGTCTTCGACTCGTTTTTGCAAACCTTTCCTCGATTCTGTTATACTGTACTTACCAACCTAATATCGTAATATACTATTTGTCACGAAACAAATGGTCGTTTCTATAGCAAAAAGTTACTATTAAGTTGAATATTTTTGACAAGTAGTTGTAGTTCTTATATATTTTAAGAGTTGTGACACGTCTACGTTTACACTTAATTGAAATTTGCTCAAATTTGTCAGCGAAGGACGTAACATCTCATCCGGAGTCAGGATATGGTCATCCAATGGATATTGTAGACCTACTCTTCGTACTAATCGTTCCACGGTTCCACCAACGCCATCGCAGGCACCCTTACCATGTGATGTAGCGAAAAATTTCCATTCAACATGCATGCCAAAATCTTCGAAGTTATGACAAAGGTTCACAATTTATTTTTTATTTTTGTATTGTCCATCCAACACTCCCAAGTGTTAGATTACGTAATTCGCTGCCAATTTGAGCAAATTTCAATTAAGTGTAAACGTAGACGTGTCACAAGTCAAATAACAATGTACAGACCTTTATTATTTCTATTATGAGAAATCCTTTATTTATTTGTTTATACTTCTTGCGAACAAAACTCTTAAAATATATGACAACTACAACTACTTGACAAAAATATTCGACTTAATAATAACTTTTTGCTATAGAAACGATCATTTGTTTAGTGACAAAATGATATTGAACACGCCGATTTAGACGATTTTTAAGGCCGCAAAAAAAATACTTATAAATGAATCTCAAAGATGAGATTTCGGCATTTAACTAAATCGGTTGAGGGCTCTTTTGTGTCTAAATTTCATATTTTTGTCTGGTCCCCCACCGAAGATATGAGAATTCAAATAGTGGTAAAATTGCGAAATGAGCCAAGTTAGTGATTTTTTTTGGGACGTAACTAAGCGACTCCACGTATAAATCTGTGGCTATGAAATAAGAGCCTTCTTTACTTTCACTAATAAAAAAATGGCCCCAATATTTCGGATTTTAGCAATTAAAAAAATAAATAAAATCATGAAAAATTCAGTTTAAAAACAGGAGTTTCAATTTCCTTTAGGAGAGGTACCCGTAGATTTCGATCAGTGGTAAAAGAGCGATAGTAGTCCTTATTGTTTCAGCTTTCGAACGATATATAATTAAATGGGTTTTCCATCAGCAAAGGAATGAACAATAATTAAATTGCTAAAGCCTTATATTAAAGCAATTCACTCGATTTAAAATTTTTTATTAACAAATGAGGCAAGAAATTGGTAAATCAAGCCCGAATTCGTAAATTTAACATAAAAAGGAAGGTTTTGTGTGAATATGGTGAGAATTTAGAATTATGAGCCATCCGGATTTGTTGAATATCAATGGATTGACCCAGTATTCAAAGTTGCCAAAAAAGAAATTACTTAATGAAAAACATTGAGATATTTAGTTGACGTTAACAGAAGTGAAATAAATACAGGGTGTCCAGAAATTAGAGGATAATATCTTAAGGGCGTATAAAAAGAGGGGGGTACATGGTAGAATTATTGATAACAAATTTTGGATTTTTTTTAAGAGATGAGGATACGACGTGAAAAAGGACTGAAATTTTTTTAAAATGCTGCAAACCGCACTGTTTATGGCCAATTAAAGTTTTAGAAAATTTTGAATTTTAACGTTTTACGTTGAAACTTAAGAACGGAACATCAGAAATAAGCATATAAAGTACTTTTTGGTGGATAATTCAATTTTCTACAAAATTAGATCATTTCTAAAGGTCTGACGGCTTAATAAAGTTCTCAACTTTCCGGAATTAGAAAACATAAGAGGGTAGAATTGATAAAAATTTTAGAAATTTTTTAAGAAATTAGGATACGACGTGAAAAAGGTCTGAAAATTACTTAAAATGCTGCAAACCGCACTTTCTTAAGACGCTCCATTCGTCTTTTATGATCAATTGAAGTTTTAGAAAATTTTGAATTTTAACGTTTTACGTTGTAACTTAAGAACGGAGCTTCAGGAATGAGCTTTTAAGGTAGTTTTTAGAAATAAAATTTAATTTTCTACAAAATGAGATTATTTCTAAAGGCCTGACGGCTTAAATAAAATCGTGATTTTCACTAAATTAGAAAACATAAGAAGAGGGGGGTATGTAATAGAATTGACGAAAATTTTGAATTTTTTTTGAAAGAGATGAGCATACGACGCACTTCTTTAGGACGCTCCATTCGTCTTTTATGGCGAATTGAAGTTTTAGAAAATTTTGAATTTTAACGTTTTATGTAGAAACTTGAACGGAACATCAGAAATAAGCATATAAAGTACTTTGTGGTAGAAAATTCAAAATAACCCTGCTTTACTAAATGTAAATAAAACTCATTGCTCAAGTCTGTCAATCAATTTCTGGTATTAGGGCTTCCAAGATTTGGAGTAGAAGACAGTCTGATCTGAAAAGCATCGTGATTAAAAAATGCATTTAAAAGGTAACTTCGTTCTTCATTTTTAAATATTATTAAGTGCATTAAGTGCGAAGTCAAATAATTTATACAAACTCTGTCTTCTAAATGAATTGTGTCACCACTTTCAAGACAATTTTGTGAAAATATTTTGATTTATCTAAGTTATTATAGACACCATAAAAGCTTTCTGTTTGTTTTTTATATTTTTGTGGCACGTCAGACAAATCCCGAATTAAAGAAACAATATTTTGCAGTAATTGATAAACGATATACCCTTATGTAAATAATTGTTCATCGTTCTTAATACCTACTTTCCAAGAATCTGTCCATCCTCAGTGACAGTAAGAAACGGCAAATTATAATTATGGGGGATGATGACATAAAAATGTAAAGAAATCATCGACTAGGTATAAGGACGATTATTTCCAAATCATTTTAAAATTTCTTTCCAATAAAATCCATTTAAGATTGATTAATGCATTTTATCGCAGTTTGTACTATTCATTTAATCGTTTCCTTGACGACTTGATCTTGAACACCATTTTTTCACTGCTGAAAATGACCACGGAATAGCATATTATACTCTGTCCGGGATCCACACGACCAAGATTCACCCAATTTCCATGGCGACTCATTGTTGACAACAATGATTCGCCATGGAAATAGGGTGAATCCTGGTCGTGTGGATCCCGGACAGACCATACCTATTCAATGAGTGTGTAATGAATTTTATTGATCCCGTGAATGACATTTATGGTACGAGCCGTAGGCGAGTGCTATAAATCATCCGAGGGAGGAATAATAATCATTACACACGAATAGAATACTATGCTTTATCCACGGGCTTTAAAGCGAAAAAATCTCCCATTGCGTAATGAGTCCATTCTGCAACACCCGTGGATAAACTAAATTAAGGTCCATAAACATGATCACCAGACACATATCCTACACGCACGTAATGTCTTCCTTCCACAAACCATACTTTAAGTGTCTTTGGACATAAAGGACGCTGACTAATCTCAAAATTTAAGGGCAATTTGTTTGGACGTTTCCTAACCTCAAACGTCAATGAATTATGAAGACTCGTTCACAACATCTTATTGGGCTCTCAAGTAGTATAGGCAACCCAGGTTTAAATCTCATACTTTTATCAGACCGTGAGACATTCGAGTGCAAAAATCTGCAAAATACAAGTCGTGCATATCTTGTTATCGATAATTTTGCATCGGTCAATCTTTCATGCGTTTTACGTGACAATTCAACTAGAAATTTCACTTGTCAGAGTGACAATGTCGTTCTCGTTGGAATTGTCTATTGATTTTACAATTTCTGGAAATTTTGCTCGTTCCGATAGCTCATGCTTGTTGGATTCAAAAATGACCACTCGTGCAAGCACTCGTGCTATATCCACAATATGTAATAAAACACGTTATATAACAATGTTATATAAAATTTGCTGCAGAAAGAGAAGAAAAACCGTTATTTCCTCAAGGCATATCCTTTCTTGTACCTATAAAACTTATTACAGTGTAGAAAAATTATTGTTTCTATAGTAGTCTTTCGTCTTTTGCTGTACGAGAAAATTTATAACTTTGCTATATAATGTGTTTTGATAGTGTGTGCTCAACTTAAGCATCATTTTGCGAGCCAAATATTTGAGATGTAGCCATAGTTTGCTAATAATTTACTTTATCCAGTCTAAAGGATCCATTATTTTCGAGAATTAAGTCTACCTAAGTCGACAGAACAAGTAAATCGTCCTCAAGCTTATAATTCAAATGGACTCCCATCGTAATTCATCCGGCAAACATGAATAGCGCACGTTTTTAATCCATATTGACTCTTTTTATTAACATGATTGAAATGCTTTCAAGTAACTCGATATCTTTAAGTGCAAAATAAAGTAAGGAAAAAGTGGATGAGTCAATCGGAGGCGGCGTGTCTCCTGAAATATAGTTTCCGCTATCTTAGATCATGCTGGACATAAACCAGTCGACTGTTGGTAGTTTCCTTCTGCTTTTCTGGAAAGAAAATTGGGTGAACCTAATAAGAGATAATAATCGTCTTCGATAATTCGAGTGTCCGGTTGGTGTCTTATTTCGTTTCTAATTTCACGTCTGTCTGTCGCACCCAGCAATTAGGCGTCGCCGCCGTCGCTCAGTCGACGTCCAGCGTCAGGTATACAACCATAACGTGTATTCCTGCCGCACCTGAGCCGCACCTTTTTAACTTCCGTGGCCGCTCCTCTACATTAACTAATGGGAAGGGCTTGGCCCTTCATGGCTACCGAACGATGAGGGAAAACACGTCACCCCGAAAAGGGGCCACCAAAGGGGACCTGAACTGCCGTGCTAAGCCTAAAAGGCGTATCTACAGTTTTGTCGGAAAATGAGTTAACACCGGAATCTTGTTTAGAATGTCTTAAACTACCATGACAGAATTTTTGTTGACATCCAATCACTATTTTAGTCAAAATTCGCGAATTAATTGAGCCAATATTGATGGCTCTTATGTGTTTTAAAATATAAAAACGTCAAAATCTCGTTTCCATCAAAACTGTAGATAGGCTTTCTGGGCTTAGCACGGCAGTGAAGGTGTCAAATAAAAATAAGGTAGTGCATGCTTATTTTCACAATTTTCTAAGCAAATCCTTAAACACATTAATCACATTCACATATTATGAATAAAAATTCAGCAAATGCTTATTGGGCAAACTTTGCTGAAGTAAACCGTTCCTTACACACGCACACAGTATAAAATTTTTGAGTGAAATTATCTATTCCCATATAGAAGCTGATTATTGTCTAAATAATATCTAAAAATGTAAATTTATCCAAATTCATTTTAGACAGAAACGATTAACTAATGCCAACAGAATTTTTGAGAAAAATTTTAGAAAAAGGAATTTTTACTTAGTTTAAACAATTCACCTTTGTTTTTAGAAAATAGGCCTAACGATAATATAAATACTATGAATATTTTTATGAGACAATTTATCTAAAATACTTTCAGAATGTTTCTTACAATTGTAAATTTTATGTACTTTAAAAAGAGAGTAATGGCTACTTAAAAGACATTTCATCTTGAATTATAATCATTTTATGTTAACAGAGTACCTATCTGTTGTTTTCTAAATAACAGAAAATTAAAAAAAAGTCGATAAGTAAAAAAAGTACCTACCTATTCTAAAAGTGCAATTGTTATCTCGGCTGACAGAATTTGTGACAGCTATTATGACATGTGTCCGAGCAGCCTTTCAAAATCATTATTGTAAGCTAAAAATGAAAATTCCTAAAAATCATATTTTACCGAATAAAACGAAAAATTCGAGACTTGGATATAGGGACATTTTATATCAAACGAAAACAAATTTAATATTACAGCTTACGGCCAAAAAATTTTTGATAGTGGTGCCATTTAAAACATTCGAAATTTAAACCTCTACATTTTTGAAGGTTCATAATGTTACTGGAGACGAACTTAAGAAGCTAAGACCGTTTTGAAGCTCCTGAAAGATAGCCCACAGCTACCTTAATGACATGCTAAATTTACAAAACCAAAGGTTGAAAATTGGTTGTGGGGTGATTTTTCAAAACAAGTACTGCAAAACTAATTTTTCCCACAAAATTACCAATATCTTCTAAACTGTTCGCTTCAGATGAAAACATTATTAATGAATCTTACTTGGAACTCATCATAGAATCCAATAAAAAATTAAAATACAGCATGTTCCATTTTAAAAAACCTATGTTTGTGTTCTTACTCCTTAATGGGATAGCCTGTATACAGGATTCTATTTTTAAAATGTGCCTTGTTTGACCCTCTGCAACTTTGTATTTAACAATTTTTCGCTATCTCTAACAGCAATGGAGTTATCGACCGAATACAGACAATTGGGACACCCTGTATATATTTTTAAACGAACATGTTATTGTGTTAGATTCTAGATTACTTCTACGTACGGGATTTTAGTATATAAAACAAAGTTTATTGTTGAAATAAATATATGTAATTATAAGCTTTTACTTTATTTAGAAGATTTTACTAATTGGTGCAGAAAAACAATCTTGAATATATAGAAATATTATCTAAAGTCTTATTTCTCTTGACTACATAGAGAAATAATCTTAATTATTATTGGAGATATTTCTTAGATTCAGAAAAATTGTCTAAAATTAATGAAAAACGGGTCTAAATTTTTGAAACGGAATGTCTAATTTAGTAGAAAATAAGTGATATTTTCTTATAGACAAATCTACTAGCAACTGACTTCTTAGAGTAAGTGAAAAATTCTGTATAGCAAGACAATTTGTTAAAACTATTTAGAGGAAATATTATCTAAGCATCAAGTAAATTATTTCTAAAATGCCAATAGAATCAAAAATTAAACGAAATTTAGACAAACATTTTTACTGTGGTGTCAATGTCTGTCAATTACTAAATCTACAAATTCCGGTACAGGTAATTGTTCTATATTTTTCGGATTACGCCACGGAGACAAAATCTTACGTAATCCTCCTTCGCTCGTCTAATAACGTTTAATTAAGCGCGAGCGCGTAATAAACACTAAAATTGAGCGATAAAATCTTCTACTAGTTATCTCTAAAACGGCGCAGAGGCAGTGAATTAGCTTTAATTTATTTAAGGAGTGTCTCCGTAGATTAAACGTATCAAACTCACGCACTTTTTGAAATAATAATAAAGGTGCCCAATATAAGTTTGACGCAAAACACCTGTTGCCCGTATGTATGTTAATCCGGAGGTATGGAAAGGTATGGCGTGACCTTAGGCGTCCTAGCCGCCCCTTCAGTGTCGACGACCCGGCCCTGTCTAGCTTTTGATCAATAAATTTCCAATGTGCCCCACAAACGGTATGGGTATACGCTCAGATTTAATTATATGGTGTGTTGTCAGTACGTTGAAAGCCACTGTTTTGGATGAATTATGTTCTTTTTCCGAATTACGTACGTGGTCGTTAACTTTCCCTACGAATCGACAGCTCACGAGTTCATACTTAAATATTATCCACTCTATCAGGACTAAATGTACAGTGAGGTTCAAAAGTTGCTTCACCCCCTTACAGGTAACTTTTGTTTTTTAAATTGGGCCCGATAGTGCTGTCAAATACTTTCTTTCCGTTTCCGGTTTAGCCGGAAATGGTCCTAAAATAGTTTTTTAAAGTTGAAACTCACATTTTTGTCAACTAATTCGGAATCTACAAATTTTTCTAAGTTAAAAGCATGTATCGCACTTGACCGGAAATCAAGTCACAGCCACCCTAGATTTTCAAAAACATGAGAAAAATATGATTTTCAATAAAAAAAAAACTATTTTAGGGCCATTTCCGGCTAAACCGGAAACGGAAAAAATATTTGACATCACTACCTAGCTCAATCTAATAAATAAAAGTTGCCTGTCCTATAGTTTTTTCCGAAATAACCCTCCACTATAGAATTAGAAGGGGGGGAAACAACTTTTGAACCTCACTGTATGAAGAATATAATATATTTACTAGCAATGTATGTTGGCATTCTTCCAAAAGCACGCATGAGAGACTGTAAGGTTAGGGGTTAAAGCCTATTCGTATCCACTTAACCTACGTAACATCGCACACATACACGGCGCATTAAGTTTGGTTACAATCGACAAAAGTACGGAATACTGTCAAAAGTCGCCAGAAATATTAGGAACTTGGTTATGTTACATACAGGATGATTCTTAGACAGTGGCAAAAAATTCAAGGGGTGATTCCTCTCAGACCATTCTAAGAAGAAAAATTCCTATGGACATGTCCAAAAATGCTTCATAAGGTAGCTAAACCCCTTCAAAGGCGTACTCGAAAAGTCAGTTTTCTTAAAATTACTCGGAAAATATGAATTTTTGAGATTTGGAGCATAGGTTTAGTGTTCTAAAGAGCTACCTCTAGAAATTTCTTCAGATTTTTAAACTAACTTTTTTATTTCGGTTTCCTAATGTACACTATAGCACCCAAACGCGTTCTCTAATGTGCTCTATTAGAGCACGGCTTTTACATCGTAACCTAGACAATTATTGCGTCTAACCTGTCTTTGAAAGTGACAATCTGAATTTTTCTTGAAAATATCAATAAGCTGAGCATCCGAAATAGAAAAAATAGTATAAAAAACGCATTTCATAGGGCTCTTAATTCGTATCGTACTCAGATTTTGTAAAACTCGGACTTTTCGCCCTCGTTCTCGAAACATCCTCGTGTGATAATAATTGGCTTTATGAAACGTGTTTTTTAAAGGAGCGTAGCTCTCTTATGAAGCATTTTCTATTTAAGAAATACCCTGTATACAGGGTGATGCCAATTTCATTGCCCATAATTGGGATCTCGGAAACTATAAGAATTAGAAGATCGGTTAAATGTAAATCAGATAAAAGTTGCTCTCTTTTAAGGTTATTAAGAATTCTTCGATATCTTGATTCGTTCCTGAGTTGTTTCGAAAACACTGAAAATTTACATTCTAAAGAAAAATTCACAACTCCCCGTGCAGCCATGAAACTTGGAACTTTTATATTTTTGACACCTGTCAATTCAATGGCATTGACAACAATTTTCTAGGCTTTCTAGATTTTGAGTAACGACAGTCAACTTTTCTTTTTCTTATGTCAGCCACATTGGATTTTAACACCTTTAGACACACAATCCGCGCTTTATGAAAAAAAAATTCGAAAGCTTGAGTCACACGATGCCAAAACGTGTTTTATTATCGTTGAATTCAACTCCTTTCACATGTCATAAGAAATTGAAAAAATCGCTGTATTTGTTTCCGGTTGTTTTTTCCCTAAGTTTAGGCTGATTATACAAATTATTCACACCAAATTTCAAATTTTGACGATCATTCAAAAAAGTGCAAGTTGGTTACATTTTTGAAAAGCTAATTTTTTTGAGTATATCCAATAGTGTCATTACTCAAAATCTAAGAGGCCTAGAAAATTTCTGTTAATGCCATTGAATTGTCAGCTGCCAAAAATATAAAAGCCCCAAGTTTGAATATTTTTTATAATTTTTAATTTTTCTTTAAAAGGTTATATCTTTTATTTCAGATTCTTCCAAAAAACGGTGCCGGAAAAAAAGCCTATGCCTGTATAACTATATTTTTATTACCGGATGTGATAACAACTGATTTTTTTCAAATCGGAAACCATTTTTTCGAAAAATATCATTTTAGTTGCAAAAGGGTCCTTTTTTGAATTTATTTTACAAAAAATCATATTCGTACCTGAGGCTTTTTCCTGAATATTTTTCTTTGCACTTTACTCAAAACTGCACGCACATAAAGGCCATTTTGGGCCAATTTAGAGCAACTGCAAAATTTTGACATTTGTCATGTTTTCTGACGTATCGCATTGAAATCGCTTCTACCAACACACCTGTTAGTAAAATTCCTTGCAAAATTTCCTCATACCAACCTAAAATTCAAATTTTGAGGTTCTGTCACTTCAATAGAAAATGAATGGAGAGTAAGTGACATTTACAGCAAAAAGTGAGTTTCAACTACACATTTTCCATTTTCCATTTTTAGAATTCGTCTATTTGAAATTCTATTGACGTTTTCTACAACATATGAAGCTTCAATTAATAACATGTATTCTAAGTGACATTGACAGCAAAAATTGTATATTCGTTGAAGAATAGTTATTTACATGACTTGTCAGGAATTAATCAACTTTCAAGGCTTGGGATAGTTACGAAAGTTTGACTTTCTTGATGGTTTCAGGAAAAAAGTTCGGTAAATGGCAAAAAAAATAATGAAGCAACTACTTGATGACCTTTTTTAACTTTTTCCAATAGAAAGCGGTCACAGCATAGTTATTACAATAGTATCCTAATGGAGCGTCACATTCATTGCGTCTCACTGGACTGTCAAGCCGAAAATGATTGGAAAATAAAACGAATTTATACATCCTGCAGATTAGCAATTATCCAAGGTACCTAAATATCCAATTGACTTAAGCTACTATCTTAGCCTACTTGCGAAGCTACACCCATCTCGCGCTCAATTACCCACGGCATCAATTAAATCGAACAATTTATCCAATTTAAGCAGCAGCGCAAAGAAACGCCATGGTTTCCAACGAAAATTACTTCACCTTCAAGGAAGAGAGAAAAACGCAATTATCCGGCTTAGGCAACAAAGGACGAATTAAACGACCTAAAATTGCCAACTGTTTAAAGCGTAATGGGCCAATTATTGGTAAATTATTACAAATTGAGTGGCGTAGGTCGATTTTTAGGATGGACTCGATATATAAAACTTAGAAGATGGGAATGGTGCCAGTATGGTCGGTTTAGTGCATAATGTCATGGTCGCTCGCTGAGGAAATGGGCGAAAACGACGACGACAACAGCGAGCTTAGCGATCAGGGGAGGTTTTTGACCAGAGGAGCTTTCCTGTTGACCCCATCTCACGACCTGACTCTGGACAAGGCCGCCGGTATTTGCGACAAGCTCAACTTCAGGGGAAGTTTCAGTCTGACGAAAACCGCCACCGGCATCCTCTTTAAATTTTCAGACCCCGAAGACTTTCAGCAGGTCTTCCGGAAGGGCTTTCATCGTGTCACCGGGGGGCGTCTGTATAGAAAAGTGAATATTCCCTGTCGCCCTCAAAAAACCTTCTCGTTATTAGTGCACGAGGTGCCTAACGATCTACCCGAGGATGACATCAGGGCGAGTCTTTTTCGATACGCATCCGTGGTAAGTCATTAATTAGATTCGTGGTGGAGCGAATTCGGATTGGAAATCGTTCAAAAAAATCTTTGGGGGTAGAACCAGAGATCTTTACGACATTTCCCTGTGGTACTGATTTTTGTAAACTACGGAAAATCAAGAAAATGTGAATTAATTGGAAATAGTATATTGCATAGCGAGCTACGAAAGTGGCATATATCACACGAGTGAGGAATTTCACCACGAGTGCATTGTATAGAGTATAGACACTTTCGTGCGAGTTGTTTACAGTATTTTTCCTACGAACTACAACAAAAAACCATTTCTTCATTTTCTTTTTTTTTATCATCATTGTCAACAAAATAGCAAGTGTCAAAATTTTGAAATTCAGCCTGCTATGTTAATGTCATGGCCGTCTCTAGCTTCAGGCCCTGTCCTTCCTTAACCATTTGGCAACGCTGCGCTGGGTAGAGGAGATTTAGCGTCAGTTTGACAAATTTTCAAGATTGTCATTAAAGTGAAAATTTTGCAAAAAAAGACCAAAAATACTTGAATACTTATTATCAATTTCAAATGATTAATGTACTGGAAATGAATATCTTGAAGAAAGTACCTACATACAGGGTGTTATTTTTAAAACTTCCCACCTTGAATATCTTTGGATGTAATAAATATGAATATCTATAAATATCTATATTCTCCATTTCAAATTGGAAGTAGTTACAATGTTACAATGTAGTTACAGTGTTTACAGGGACATTTGGTACTATTCTGTAGGAAATCGTTCCTTACAGAAATAGCATCAATTAACTGTGTTGAGGCTTTCCTTCAGACAGATTTTATTATTTCTGCATCAATTATTATGGGAGCAATAAATATTTACCTGGACTCTCTCTGTTTCAAAAGTCGGATGATGGCTTGAGTAGGTACACTCAGGAGATAAAGTAATGGCCTTAGACCGCTCACAATCTGGACAGATTCTCGCACGCCTTATCAAAAAAATTAAAAGTGAAAGTGAAAACCTTTTTATTAAAAGTACTCGAGTGGAATACAAGCCTTCACAAACCTATTTTGAGTGTCTTTTCCAAAAATATGTCTCAATCGAGGGCCAAAACTTATCTCCTGACTACCAAATCTTCTTTTAATATACACGCTAAAACATTGCATTGAGGACAGAGTTGAAGGTACAGCTCATTTTAATGTTGCATTTGGGTTTTTATTTTAACCTCCCCACTCCACTTCACCACTTAAAAAAGGGAGGTTACTGCAATCAGTAAAATTTTCGAATTGGAGATAACACCAAATCTTCACGTTTTGAGGTGTCAGGAACCCAAAAAAGTGGTTTTTAAAATGTGATTATGTGTATGTGCGTACGTACGTACGTGCGTTTGTAAACACGCCATGGGGAGGTTCCAGCGGCTTCTCTGTTGCATTTTTTATTCGGCTAAATTTAATCTTCCATACCCCGTCACATAATGTCTTACTTAAACTGTTGCACAGTCACAGAATGTCCCTGCAAAAATTGTACCTAATAACTATTATCAATTTGAAGTGCAGTTTGTAAAAGCTGACATTTCAGAGGAAGCAGGAAGCACCAATTTAATAAATAATCTTTCATAATGGTTCTATAATGTTTCATTTTCCGTAATATTCCAAGCGTGCCCGCGATATATCGCAAAGCCGATGCTCAGTGGCGCACCCAGAAAAAATATTTGGGGGGGTCCAACGAGAAAAAAAAATTACAAGGATCGTTACAAGACGAAAGCTTTAAATAAGCGCCACAAAATTTTACTTCCTAAAAATTTGCCGCCATTCACCACGGAAAAGCATTAGTTGGGGGGAGTGCAATTTTTTTAAAATCTCTCCCGCCTTTCACCGTGGAAAAGCAAAATTTGGGGGGGTGCAATTTTTTTTAATGCCCCCCTTCACGAAAGTATTGCCAGAGCGTGATGCATTCAAGGTTAGGTCAGGTAATTCCGAAATTTTGGAAAGTAGAGAAAAATGTGGAGGAGGCCTGGGGGGGCTCGGGCCTCCCCCCTGGGTGCGTCACTGCCGATGCTGCCACTGCTTCAGCAAGACAAACGCGCGCCATCGCGCAGTCCGAGAAAAATTCTTCGGCAAAGAAAAATTCATAGCACCTAAACGATTGCCAATAGCGAGTTGCTTCTTTTGCCAAAAACGTTTTCATTATTTTCTCTTTACTTTGTAGCCGGCACTTTTGCGGAATTCCAAAAAACTGACCACCTCATTCGCATGCCAAAGATTTCAATGCATGGAAATCCGCGCGTTCACTTTGGAACTGATTATCGTAGGCCCTTTTGGAATTTTTCGCCGTTATGCTTGCACCGTTAGCGGCACTATGGTTTTCTTTTTCAAACAAAAAAGAGTCATGCGGCTACCTTAAATAGTTTCAAAGTTATGTATTAAAAAACATGGTTTCCAATTAATTCACATTTTCTCGGTTTTCCGTAATTTATAAAAGGCAGTACCACAGGAAGATATAATAGTTATTAACGATACTAGGTTGGTAAGTGTTGTTGAAACGCACTTAACCGTGTATCGTAAATAATTTTTCACACAATCGAATTTTACCATTAGGTAATGACAAATTTGGACCTTGATACCTATTTGACATCTCACTTACCGCACATGTATGCCGTTATGGTTCATAACGGCACTGTTATTTTTTGTTTCTATGGAAACTAAACCGTTTGTAAGGTCAACTTTCCGCTCATCATTGGTAAGTTGAAATATCGAAACGATTGTGTGAAAAGGTCCTTTTCGTATGCGGAAAAACATTTTCAATCGACTGGTTCTACCCCAAAGATTTTTTTTTTCGAGAACGGAGCGACTTTCAGCCTAAAATTTACTCTACTATCGGTGCGAAATTCAAAACCTCCTCCAGGTGGAAGTGACGCGGATTTCTCCCAAGATCGACCAACCCCCAGGCGCACCCAACCCTATTCGTATCACCGTCGCCTCCTTAGACGAATACAATCAACTCCTGCAACAAGGACTGGACTTTTACGGAGCCACATATTTCCCGACTGAGGCCTTGAAAAAGGATCTGCTACGTGGCAGCAAGGAAAAATTGCTGCCGGTTTTCGATTCGGCAGGATTTAGCCGGCTGCCGGCGCCGGCCAGTCGGCTACTCAAGCCCAGGCCATGACTAAAATCAACCCCATCATGCACTAAATACCACCTAAATTCATTTTGAATGCACTTTATGGCAAATAAACTGTTGATGTGATCGCCTGTTTTATTTACCCATTACAAGCAGTGTTAATGGTTCGCTTGGAAACGATCCAGGAATAAAGGTCAAAGTTGCAAATCTCGGATTGATTTTTAAATCTTCCCCTCCAGTCACCAACTTCCCTCCATATTAAAAATAATGAGGCCATAACTAATGAGAATTCGAGAAACAGATCTGGGCCACTACCCTTTCCAGACGTAACTTAATCCTTAATTTTAATTACAATAATGGTCCTAATTTTATTTTGCGTGAGTGGAGTTCCGAGGGATTGTGGTGTCCTCAACTCTTATGATTCTGTTCGAGCAGTAAATTCATATTTAGATTTTATTGAGCTTCAAAATGGTTGCCCATTCAACATCATAACATGAGGAAATTTAAATTGGATATTTCATCCAACGGCAGTGGTGAAGCAGAAGCAAAACTATTCGCTGAATATGTTTCACGATGGTCTCAAAAAGGTATAAATAAACGGTTTTTCAGTTAATCTATCTGTTTGTCGTTACTAATTAGGTGGAGGTATACAGGTATATTTACTTAACCACCTCACCTACCTGTCTTGTTAGATGTTATTATAAAAAAAAACTAGGGGCTGGTTTATAATGATCCCCTAACTTTATTCCATAACTCTATTCTTTAGCTTTATTCTGCAGATTTTCCATTTGACAAGTTAAGAAATCATTGTGAACGACTGCATTAAAACCCTATATTGAGCCTCAACTTGTGCGAATTTATTGCATGCTTAAACTATAAATGAGGGTGCAATTCAGGAAAATATTTTAAAATGTAGAGGATGGGCCAAAAATTTTTGACAAGTCGAAGTTGACTTTTTTTAAATGGAATGCCCGGTATACTTTAGCATAAAATATACGGCTTTTGAGTATGTGTTTTGGGAACAAAACAATTTTTTTGAAAAAATTGGAGTTTACGTCACTGTACTTAAAGATTCCCTATTTACATGGGTGCAGTTTTTATATAAAAATAAGACGTACAGTTGTACAGACTTTTAAGGACGCTCTGGTCTTGTTTTCGTTATTTCTTTATGTACACGGTGTTCAAAATTAATTTTCAAAATTTAAGGAATTTGAAGTTGCTTTTCTCGACTTTTTCAAAAGGGACACCTGTATATTTTTTTATAAAAGACTATTTTTTATAATACAAACATGTTGGTTATTTTCATCCGTTTTAGAGTTATTGGCAAATATTACTAATTTTCTTGTTTGCTTTTAACTTTTAAAATTGTAACATAAGCAATCAGACTAGTACTATGTAGTACTAAGAGCAATTTAATTTGTTCACGAAGCTGTACACTAGCTGAAAATATACAGAGCGTTTCATTTGAAAAAGTTGAGAAAAACAACTTCAAAGTTCTCAAATTTTGATAATTAATTTTGAACACCCTGTACATAGGAAAATAACGAAAACAAGACCAGAGCTTCCTAAAAGCCTATAGAACAAGGTCCTCATCTTATTTTCGTATAAAAACTGCATCCGTGAAAATGGGGAATTTTTAAGTAGAGTGATGTAAACTTCAATTTTTAAAAAAATATCTTTTTGTTCCCAAACCACATACTTAAGGGTTGATAGAGAAAATGGGAGTTTATTAATCAAATTTCAAAGTTGATATGCCAAAAAGGCGCTTGGCGTCTGCAGATTTTCAACAAAATTAACTAGGCTCACCAGAAGGCTAGCTATAACCTACATACCAAATTTCATTAAAATCCATTCGGTAGTTTCCGAGAAATCGTTTATAGTAACAAAAAAGATTCAGCAAAAAAATTCATGCACCAAAAGGTACTTACATCAAAAATAATTCAGTTTCGCGAGGTTTAAGAAAAATCTCCACAAAATCTACAAAACTGTCTACACCACTGCCAAAATTGAGCCAAATTAAGTTAAGCACTTAAGCTACAATGTGAATAAAGCTTGAATGATAAAGTTGATAAGTGGGCGGAAATTTTAAATTTGACAATACTGCCGCACTGCCAAATGTGCCCCACTCTCCCCTACTCCAAAAACCGTTGACCTTTTGAAATTATTCTGAAATTTAAATTGTCACTCGAGTTTTCAAGTCCCGAGTCCATAAACAAAATTAAAAATTCCTTTAAAAGTTCACATCTTAAAATAGTAAATGGGGTACGATAGGTAGGTACTAGGTAACGAACATAAAATATAACGCCACTTTGACTATTGAATTGCCGATAGATTGTGAATTGCTTCATTATTCTTTAACATAAGTCGAAGAATGTATAGTTTTGTTCAATCAATTAATTAACCTTCCTATACATCACACATTTAATTTGAGAAAACATCAGATCTTTAAGTTTCCTGCAATACCATTACGCCAAAACTTGACTTAAAATACGACAAGTTGCTTTTTTCAATATGCAGTATCTACCTAATGCCATAATGAACCGATTCGGTTGGTTCTTATTTGTTACAAAACGAAATTTTTCATTTTATTGGCTTCTATTGTAATATGTTGGTAGAAATGATTAGTGGTATGGTGGTAACATGACAGAAACTAAAGCTATCCAGAGAAACGAAATCCTACACTTCTGGTGGCGACGTGCGACAAAGTATCCGCCGTTTATAAATCTATCATAAAATGAGATACTTTATTACTACAGACGACGTCAAGGATTAAACTAGTTATGAAAAATATATGCGGACAAAGCACACCAGAAACTTTCCTAAGTAAACATCCGTTGCTCCATAATTTCGACAATAGCTATCAATTTCGTATAAAACATAAATTTTCTAAATTACGTAGAATTATACCTATACAGGAACCGAAACTTTTGTTCTTAACCATCGCTGCTAGGACTAAATTTCTAGTGTTTACAAGTCATCAATTTATTAGCAAATGAGATTCATGAGGCGAACCATTAAAATTTAAGTGGTGAACATTTTTATCAGAGGATCTCCTGATAAGACCTTCAACGTTCAAATTCTCGACTTTATTGCACCGAAACGGCGACTACGTTACGAGACCGAGTCACGTGGCATCAATTTAATGTGGACTGAAGGATTATATCGATTGGCCACTTGAAAAAAGACGTAAGACACGAGGAAGACGCTCGCAAATATTAAAAAAATCAAATTCGGTTTCTTCAGTCGTTTTATGCGTTTGAGGAGTTTAGTAAAAGGGTTACCAAAAAAACTCGATGCGCAAGTTCGTTCCAAGGTCAATCTCTCCCGGCGCCTCCGCCAAAATTGCAACGCGTAAGCTCATGCAGACAGAGTTAGCTACGGACTCACCTGATGATTGGGGTTGAGGGGTTGAAGAAGTGCCAGGCTGGAGTCAGCTGAGAGCCGTGGCCTAGTTGGCATTGCAGGAACAAATCGGTGAGAGTAGGACATGCTTTGGAGGCAAGCATGCGCCTTGGTGGAAATGCAACAGGCGATCAATATGGGGGCTGAAGAAAGGAACGGCGTGCTGATGCCCTGCGTATGTGCACGGGGTTATTACACCGCCAGATGCCGACTTCCATCCTGGTTGTAAAGTCATCCACTATATAGCAGAGATGTAAAAACGACAAATAATCCCAAAAGCGCTTTGTCTTCGTTATCACGCCACATTATCCAAATCAGGCGATATTTTATGCTCCAATAACGAAATAACAAAAATTGCGCTTGTTAGGATCGTCCCCAGATACTTCGTCTTCATCATTTTATGGCCAACGTAATGATGATCCTCCCGGTCTTGGCGCTCCACGAATTGAACAATCTCCCTGCCCGGCACACTGTTGATTCAATCATTAGGCACTGTTTGCTGAATTAATGGCGTCGGGACGCAGACTGACGCCACATCCAGACGGATCTGGCGCCGTTTAGCGCTCGCATCATAGTCTCGAATGTGGGGCAGCGACGCCGCCGTTGGGGCAGCAGACGGCGAAACGAGGGGCCACCTGCTTCACAAATGCTGGCAAAGAAATATTAAGAGAATAAATTTTCCTAACAACAAACCAACTAAGTACTAACTGTCGTGTATTATGATGCATTAGACACGATTGGCAATATCGCATATTTAACTACCGCACCGCCTTTTCTCAAAGTGTTTCGAGTCCTAGAGATTTGAATTTTGCAAGAAACGATTCACCTTTAAATTTGAGGGAATAAGATAGGTCACACTTGCAGTCGCAAAAAAATTTATGCTTCCTAGTGAATTTTGCGTTTTAAAGGTTTTATCGGGAAAATTGCTGGCAATTGGTTTCACTAGAGCCTTTGATATTACAAAATGCAATTTTGATTAAAACTTGCCGATATTTATTAGTTTTGTTCTGTTTTGGAACTTTAAATTAAAGAAAAGCTGCTTTTCTCGAAGTGTCTGAGCCCTAGAAGTTTCAAATTTGGACCGATTGATTCTCCTACAAATTTGAGGAAATAAGATGGGTCACACTTGCGGTCGCAAAAAACTTTTACAAAACTATGCCTTCTAGTGAATTTCGCGTTTTAAAGTTTTTATCAGGAAAATTGCTGGAAATTCGTTTCACTAGAGCCTCTGTTAATACAAAACGCAATTTTTATTAGTTTTATTCTATTTTGGAATTTTAAATGAAAGAAAACCTACTTTTCTCGAAGTGTGTGAGTCCTAGAAGTTTGAAATTTGCACCAATCGATTATCCTTCAAATTTGAGGAAATAAGATGGGTCACACTTACGATCGCAAAAAACTTTTTGAAAACGTAAAAATGTGAAGTTTCTACTGAATTTCGACGTTTTAAGGTTTTTTCTTAGAAAAACTGGTGGCAATGGTTTTACTAGCATTTCTTATAATACAAAATCCGGTTTTAATTAAAACTCGCCATGATTAATTGATTTTATTGAATTTTCAAGTTTTAAACCGATGAAAATCTACTTTTCTCGAAGTGGGTGGCTCTTGGAAGTTCGAAGTTTACGCCAATTCATTCTCCCTCAAATTAGTGGAAGCAAGATGGGTCACACTTTAGGTCGCTAGCCCTTTTAAAAAAATCACCTTCCAGTGTATACATCTTGCTGAAATTGGCATTTTCGGTTTTTCACGTGAAAAATTTATGGCAGTTAGTCTTTTTAGAGTCTCCTGACAGTCTGAAATACGCACCACACCCTATAGCTGGCCCACAGCCAAGGGGGCCCCTCATATTGATCAGCCCCCGGGCCCCACTATTGTTTAATCCGGTCATGGGCTTCGAATTATAGATTCCGGGTATGACCGCCCTCCGCAATCCAGGGATTTTAAATGCACTTGGGGAATTCACGCACTTACTCCTTTACAGTGAATGCAACATATCCAGAGGCTTTGTCTTTTTTCTGGCCGTAATAGGATTAAATCAGTCATTAAACGGGATAGCTCTGAGTAATGAACCTAAAACATTTCTTATTCGGCATGGAAATATGTGTTTAGCGGGGAAAACAACTTTTCATTATTCCGGAGCTGTTATGTAAAAATTATATCGAACGTGACATGCTGTCATTTAGAATATTGAACAGACGTATTGTGTGGAAAAAATATGTTGTGTAACGACAAGTTTGCGTAAATCCCATAAGACAAATGGGTTCATTGGAGGCACCGGCTCTCGTGAAGACACATGCGGTGTTTAAAATTATCTAGAGTGCAGTTTCTCTCTGTCTCTATTTAAATGAAAAATGTCATTCAAATATACTTGCTAAATCGTTATTCTATTAACATATTAAGCGATGCTGCTTACACGTCTTCAGTTTGTCGAATAAAGAGAGTGTCAATATAGCGGCTAATGTGTTAACATGAGTAAGAATATGAAGCAAGTTTCCAACGAAACGCACAGGTAAACAAGATCTCATTGGGTAAAAATAAGATGTAACAATGAGTGAGCACGCTAGACAACCAACATGCGCGCGCCGATCAGGTAAAACTGAAAACGTCCATTCAAGTGCAATGCTCTCGTGCATAAAGGCTGTCCCAGATAAAACCGAACGATTTATTTTTGGCTATAGCTTTGTTATTATTGAACCGATTTTGCCCAATTTTGTACAGGACGTAGTCAAAACATGAGGCTTTTAGAGTCAACCATCATTTTCCAGATGGCCCACCAACAAATTTTTTGTTGGTATTTATTACAAGGCCTTTTTTTGATAGGCTGGAGTTGGAGTATCTGTGAACCGTTCAAAATAAAAATAATGTAGGTTTAAAGCTGATGCTTTTCTCCGAGCTTTTCTCTTTCAAAGCAACTTTACAAAATTTATTATTTATTTCTCGACCGATTTTGGCAAAAATTTCCGGATCTTTAGTGATACTATAAATCTTTCACAAAATAACGTTGCTTTACAGGTTAACTCAAGTGCTGTAGTTACGATGTATTAAAAATAACTGTTTTCCAAGATTGGTAGCAACATAAAAAATAGACCTTAAAAAATCCGTGTTTAACAGTACCACAAAAAAAATTGTAAAAAAAATAAAGAACGCCCAGAATAAAGTTCTTTTAGAAGAAGAAAGCATCAGCTTTCATCCTACATAAATTTCATTTTGATCGGTACACAAATGATTGAACTCCAGCCGATTAAAAAATGGCTTCGTAAAAAACCGCAAAAAAATAATTATTAGTGGCGCCATCTGGAAAATGATTGTCAACTCTAAAAGCCCTGTGAAAGTTTTGGGAAAATCAGTAAAATAATAATAAAGTTTTTTTTGGGACACCCGGTTACATACAGGGTGTTATTTTTAAAACTTCCCACTTTGAATATCTTTAGATGTAATAAAGATATTAACTGAGTAATCAGAAGAAAGCTCAAGCCTTCTAGTTTCAACCCTCCCAGTTTGGTTTCGAAACGAAACTATCATCTTACGCAAAGATTGAAAAATTCCAACGTTATTGCTTTATTGTGAATTTTGAGTTTGGTATGAAAACCTGCAAAAATAGTTTGAAAAATTACTTCTCGTCGGATAGCGTTTACTGGCAGAAATTCGTAGTAAATAATTGTGTAGACAGTAGCAATGATCTTAGTTATGATGAAAGACGAAAGTTTCATTTACTTTTAGTATCTTATTTCGTTTAGGAAAAATATGTTATGTGCTTCTTAAAACACATTTGAACTAAGCCTCGTCAATCTTACTTGACTTTAACTTGGCCAAAAGACATTTGGCTGTTATCCCGTTTTACCCTTATCGCAATATAATTATGTAAGCACCCAAAGTCTAGACAATCTTATTATCGATCAATTTTCGTAAGTAGGTATGTAGCGCTCGCAAGAAGAACTGACAAAAAGTAAAATTTATCAAAATAATTGCCTGAAAGAAACTAGCATCATGTTTTTGAAAGTCAATTTTCAAAATATTGAAGATGTTGGAACGCTTTTGCATAACGATTAGTTTCTCCAAGATCTTAAAAAATTTAAGTAACCGTACACTAACCACATTTATTTCCATAAGTATATAGTCAATATGATGCCTACAACAAATTCCACAATAATTATTTTAAGTTAAATATAGTAGGATAAATAAGAACAATGGGATACCTATTGGTAATTTTCCACAACCTTTGCAGCGGCATTAACTGATGATGAACCACCCACCTAAGATTAATTCATGATCAGACAATTCAATGGCATATTATACGCTCAATTTATGCACATTGTGCAAGTCAGTAGCGACATTACGTAAACCTCCATCGACGTTACCTCCATATTTGTCTCAACATCAATTGATTTAAATGTTGAAATAAATAAAGATCTGAAACATTTTCAAAACGCAGTTCACTGTTCCTTCCCAATCTCAACCAGGAACATCGGGAATATCTCTCGGGACCGAGTCAGGATCCATCTGCCTCCCTCCGCTCAAATTCTTATTGAGTTCTTTGCGTTTATCCACCACTACTCTGATTGACTAGTGGAATGAAAAAAAATGAAAAGACATCAACGTTGTTATTAATTCGGACCTTTTGGGGTGTAAAGGCTATGACCTCGGTGCGTGTTGGTAATGATAAATGAATAAAAAGGCAATAATTCTGCCTCATCACAGAACATTGCGTGCTCAAACAGAATGAACGAAGTTTAAATGTGAAATGAAATGCAGAAGGATTACTGAAAAGTGAATTATTTGTATAATCCAGGATTGAGAACCAAGGGCAAGACTATGCGACTGAGATTGGATTCGTTGGAAATATCAATATTAGGTTCTTGTTTTTAGAAGTTGGTGGAAGTGTATAGCTGTGGCTTTTTCACAACGGGATCCTATTAGCTAATGGTTACTCTCGCCGGGATACTTCTCACGCAATCGTTACGTAACCCTCTTCTAGAAAAAGTTAACACGATATACCGACACCATATTCCCTGTAAAATCTAAAGTATATTTGATGATGTGGCAACAGCGCAATTTCTTTCTAACCAATCAGAGCTGCCGGACAGGCACGTCAAACTACAACTACCTGTTGAAGTTATGTTAATATAATTTAGGTTTTCATCCATTTTCAAAGAAATATAGATTAAACTTACTTTCGGCGATCGATTCTGATAAAAATAATACCAAAAAACATGGGACCACCCCTGAAATTAAAGGAAAACCTTGAGAATTACAGAAATGATTTAATTTGAACCCTGTCCAGAAAAATGTACCACACGCCCTTCATACCGACAAAAGCCCTATTCAAGCGGAACAAAACGACACCAGTATGAAGGGGACGTGGAAGGAGTTCAAATTAAATAGAATATGTAAGCAAATTTCAACATTTCCCCTTAATTTTAAGGGTCGTCCGATGTTTTTAGGCGGATGACTTTGGGGTTCTTTTGGTCCGCTTGAATAGAGCTTTCATCGGTATGACGGGGATGTGGTACATTTTTCTGGAAAGGGTTCAAATTAAATAGAATAAGCAATTCTCAACGTTTTCTCTTAATTTTAGGGGTCATCCGATGTTTTTAGGTGGATGGCTTTGGTGTCATTTTGTTTCGCTTGAATATGGCTTTGCTCGATATGAAGGAGACGTGGTACATTTTTCTGGAAGGGGTTCAGATTAAATAGAATAAGCTATTTCAGGCTTCCCGCGTCAATTTTTCGCAGGTTTTTTAGGAATTTAGGCGATTTTATAGCAAAATTTTAGGAGAATTTTAGAAGTTTTTACCGGGTGATCCAATTTGGTATTCTCCCCCTGCAATTTTTTTTATTTTAACAGAAACACAGGTAGAACCATCTATATTTGTAAATCTCATGGCAAACTCTATTAAATGGCGTCCATTAAATCATCTGTAGGGTTATTGTTACAAATTATTGTCCCATCGTGTGTACCATCACCAAAGAGTTGACGTTTAACGCATTTCCGGCTGTGAAAATAAAATGTCAAAACAAAACAGCAAAGCCGCTGACGATGATACAATAATTTGTTACAGCCCTGTATGATGACATGTCAAAAGTACGATAATCAACTTTTTTTCTTCAAATGACACGCTATACATTTCTTAGCGGATTCTTGTACACATTTTTTTGCATTCAAATAAGTAAAGAAAATTTACACTTTCATTAGAAAAATTTCGGGAAAATAAATAATGTGGTAAAAAAAATGGGGATTTTGTCGTCAATGATGATGTTTAGCCATAGAAAAAATGAGCTATGGTTTGAACTAACGTCACTTTCATTGTAGTATATATTTGCCTATTAATTCGTCAGTAACAATAACAGTACTACTATTATTAACGATTGAAAAAAAAAATAAACTATAATAAAAAATAAAAACACTTTTTTTAGAATGGACGCGACATTATAGTTATATAATGTTTTATTAATTATTATTACTAATTTAATTATTTTTATAATGTATAAGGTTGTATACTTTATTTGCATACTTTAACTTGAACGTAGAAAAATGTATTTACAAGAATTCGCTAAGAAATATACAGCTTGTCATTTGAAGAAATTGAGTATCATAATTTTTGTTTTGACATATACAGGGTGTTCCTAAAACATAGGCCTATCTCCAGGACGTTATTCCTTATATCATTCTAGAAAGAAACGTTCCTATGGGCATATGTCCGGGAATGCTTTATAGGGGAGTTACGCCTCTTCAAAGAAGAACTCAGTCAATTTTTTTTAAAATCGAAAAATATTAAGAACAGAATTTTGAAATTTGGAACAATCGTTAGTGTTATGAAGACCTTTCTCCTCACTTTTTTCAAATTTTTAAAAACATCACAGGCGTGCGTTCTTGGAGGGCCTTATACATTTTTTCCATTTTCTTTTGTTGTAATTTTTCTCACCAAATAATAATAAAATCTTAATCGGTGGTCGATTCTAGCCAGAAAAGAGACTCTTGTTGAATGTCGCTAAAACGCACCCTTTTCGATTAAAGTGGCCCACGACAGAAGAAAATGTAAGAAAATGTGTAAGCCCCCCCAGAAAGCACACCTGTGATGTTATTAAAAATCTGAAAAAAATCGAAGAGAAAGCTCTTTACAACACTAACCATTGCTCTGAATTTCAAAATCCTATTCTTCATATTTTTCGAGAAATTTTCAGAAACCTAATTTTTTGAGTACCCCTTATTTGAAGGAGCGCTGCTCCCTTATAAAACATTTCCGGACATATGTCCATGGGAACTTTTCTTCTTAGAATGATGTAAGGAAATGCGTACCGGAGTTAGGACTATGGATTTAGGAACATCCTGTATGTATCACTAACATTAAATAGACGATTTAGTGACGTCACTTAATAGTTTTGTCATATATTTGTCATATATTTGTCAAATATTTCGGTTAATATTGAGCAAATCAACTCGCTCTTTTTTTGCACATGTATAGAGCTCCAGAATCTGCATCTGTGTAATGCTTCACCTTTTTGTTATCCCGAGATCTCAGCCAACTGCGATTAATTATTAAAGAGGCCAAGAATAGCGAAATCGTATTAGGCATTTTTTTATAGAAACATTTTATTAAGAAAAGTTGCTTAATATGACCCCAAATGGGTAAGTAAGTGCGGAGTGTCAGATAAAATAAAAATGTTGAATTTCGGAAGGAAAAAATGAAAAATATCGAAAAACTCAATATTTTTCAACAAAAGGGTTGCTGTGTAATAAAAAAAACAATTGAAATAGGTTTGTTTGACATTTGTTGTTAGCTATAGCTGGGCAAAATTTAACAATCGCAGAATTAGTTGAAATTATAAGCTAATATAAATAATAATCTTAATAATTCCAACTTTTTCTGCGATTGTTAAATTTTGCCCAGCCATAGCTAACAGCAACTTATCAAACACTCATTTTAACTGTTTTTAATTACACAGCAACCCTTTTGTTACAAAAATAATGAAGTTTTTGATATTTTTCATTTTTTCCTCCAGAAATAAGATTTTTATTTTGGTCTGACACTCCGCACTTACCCATCTGGGCAACTTTTCTTAATAAAATTTTTGTATAAAAAAATGCCTAATACGATTTCGCTGTTTTTGTCAACGTTTTTCCTTAATTTCAGGGGTCGTCCCATATTTTTTGGTATTATTTTTATCGGTATGGGTCACCCTTGGATCGCCGAAAGTAATTTAAATCTATATTTCTTTGAAAATGGGTGAAAACCTAAATTATATTAACATAACCTCAACAGGTAGCTGTATTTGATGTGTCTGCCGGCGGCTCTGATTGGTGAGAAAAAAATTGCGCGGTTGCCACATCGTCAAATATAGGGAAGTAACTTCACACACATCCCGAGTGGAAGAGATAACGGACTTTTCTCACGAGCGGTGCATTTTTGCAGCACACCAGATCGAACGTGTGGAATCGCCGTTAACCCGAAGGGGGCACACATCGGTCTCACGCTTCGCACGGCGAAAGAGAGAGCCGTGTTTGCCCAGAAACGTAGAAAAAGCTAAAATAAAAATCCCTGATAGAATGCAACAAATTATCCGCAATGTTGCACACATGCGGTAATTACGGAAAATAGAGCGAGAGGCGCCCAGGGGGGCACTTCGCGGGGGCCCCACCGCTCATCATTCGTTTTATCGACTCGGAACAAATGCCGATGTTACGAAGCGAAATGCCAAGTATCGTCAATTAAGAGCGGTGGCGGCGACTCGCAGCACGCCGCCATAAAAAATATGACATATTCGGGCCATAAAGCAGGGGGCCTAATGGAGGCGGCATTTCACATGCCAGTAAGTGGCCAGCCGACCGGAGATGCCGACATTTTCGCGCCGGAAAGGTCGCACTCCGCGATGTTGGCATTTGAATGCGAAATGGGGAAGGACTTAATTTGATGACACGGGAACTAAACCCCGTGGATATGCTCCATTATTTCCGCGCTGGATGCAAAAATTATCGACATACCAGAAATTAAATTATTTTCAGCGGTTCGCTTTAAAAATCACGTCAGGAGAAATGATGGATGGATCGTGTCAAGACACTGCCAAATTAGAAACTTCAAGAGGATATGCAGTTTTTGACAGAGCATGATATGCTTTTATTAAAATATTAAATTAGCGTTAAAGCGGTCGTTTTATATTTGGAACGCGCATTTAATATACATATAATTACTCTCATGCAGGATCGAGCGAATTTATAAATCTGAAAGGGACCTAAAAATTATTAATCGTTTAACGCAGCATGGCACCTTTCAAATCTGTCTGTATGGATTAGAACGTACATCGTACACGTATCGTACAGAGCTACAGAGCATAGATACGGCTCATTGCTGTCACCATTTCCCTAGCGCCTATTTGTCATATAAGTTTTATTACTATAGAGCCCGGACTTACAAGCACAATAAATGCTGTTTTAACTGCTTAAAAATAGCATAAAAACGCACAAAAAAGCTCTAAAGTAACTCAAAAAAGCAAAAAAAGCTCAAAAATAGCACAAAATTTTGTGATACCTTGTTATAAAGCAATTTCATTACAAATTCAATAGTGTAACATTTTTCGATATTCACTAATGGCGATCTTTATACTCAACTAGAAGGATCCATTTTTTAATCCTTCCTTTATTCACTCATTCAAAAGTATGTTGAATAATGAATAATACAATTTCATGTACTGCAATTTTGAAAAACTTAGATGAATTTAAATTTTGTTTTCGTCAGTCTGCAGGGAATATCATAGGTATAAACAGTTTCGTGTAGGGAATCACTACGGTAGATGCAATCTCATTGGCGGTTGCCTATAGTAACACCGTATGCAAAACAGTTCCAGAGATTCGAAAATTGGACCACATATGGTAGAATGGGCAGATCCTCGTATTGTGCCAGGGAAATGAAATTAATAGTGAGAAAAATGTTACCAATATTTGGGAAAAACTTTGCACCACTTTGTACCTTCGGGTAAGAAATGTTATTGGCAATTAACAACACTCGTTTTTTTCCATTTTTTCGCAAATATCTCAAAAACAGCGTGATATGCTTATACGGTACTTACCTTTTTTATCAAGCATTAAATTTTCTACAAGAGTGGTCTACGGAGCTACAACCGACAAATCAGTTGTTTCGTCTCTATGACCCATTAAAGTTTGGCATCGGAATGAAAACGTCACAATTTCGCTGATTTTACAATGCCTCTTTAACGTTTCGTTTTCAACCATTTGTAGTATGCACACTAACTTGAAAAAAATCTGACACTATCTAAGGACCTCGAAGAACCGTTTTTGGCTTAATTAATGTTTGAAACGTTTTTTGTTCATTTTGTAGACACTTGAACAGGAAAATGTTTGGATCTTTCATTGCTATTTGTGCTGGAATTTATGCAAAATAATTATGCACTTCTGTAGGTGTGGCGATGGCTCGACCTCGTTCCCTACCCCGAAATAATTGTTTTTTGCCCGATTATGTGAATATTTATGTACAATAAGTACATTTGTTATACTTACATAAACAATCACATAGTGGAATAAAAAACTATTATTTCGGCGTAAGGGACGAAGCACGTCTGCAGTCTGCAGCTGCAGTGCGTAATTACTTTGCACCCTCGATAAAGGGGTTAAACGTTCTTTGTATGAAAAAAAATTGAAGTGTCCTTTTTTATTGCAAATTAAGTAGTTGATCAAATTTGCCTCAAGTGAATTGTAAGACCTTAAACAGTAGTGGAAGTTCAAGGCCAAGAAAAGTTTTTAATTTTCCTGTTCAAGTATCTACAAAATAAACAAAAAACGTTTGGCACATTAATTGAGCAATGAAAACCATTCTTCGATGTCCTTAGATTGTCAGATTCTTCACGTCTATCTCTATTTATACCGTGCGGATGATAAAAAATGCCCCGAGCTACAAAAAGTTACAAAAAATTGTAAAAAAAAATTTTTCTTGGCAAATTATTTCTGATGAATTGGAACTTGTGAATTTAAGGCTCGGAATTTTTGCCAAAACCGTTAGTCGACTAGTCGAATAGTAAATATCCGATAGTCGAATAAACCGATTAATCGACTATCAAGAATTAATCGACTATTCGATTAATCGACTAGTCGAATAGTCGAATAGTCGACTAGTCGGTTAATAGATTAGTCGACCGATCAATTAGTCGAAATTAATTCCGAGCCTTACTTGTGATACATCATTAAACTCAGAAAAGAATACTCTAAATAGTGAAAAAAAAATGGTAGGTGTCCATTTAAAATAAGAAACATGAATATATTTACGTAATGATTAAGTTTGACGTATCATAGGTACATTGCTGTACGATTTTTTGTAACGACCTGTAGCTCGGAGCATTTTTTGTCATCCACAGTTTGATTTATTAGCAGCAGGTAGTTATTTTGTTTTATGTCTTGCAAGCCATGTGATGTCCTCTTTCGTTTTCCTTAATCGATTTTGTGCTTTGAATACTATTGGTTCTAATCCATAATTGTTTTCTAAAATAATTCAAGTACGTAGGGGAGATTGGGATTGACAGTGGGTCAGTATTGTCAAGTTTAAAATTTCCGATCAAATATCAATTTTTATCATTCAAGCTTCATTCACATCTTAGGTTAAGTGCTTAACTTCGTTTGGTTCAATTTTGGCAGTGATGTAGACATCAGTTTTGTAGTTTTTGTGAAGATTTTTCTTAAACCTTAAACGTATTGCAATAACGTACCAAAAGTTCAAAATGAAGTTTTTAAGAAAAAAAACGTAAAAGACACTTTTCTCCAAACTAATATTGTATATACAGGGCGTCCCAATTGTCTGTATTCGGTCGATAACTCCATTGCTGTTAGAGATAGCGAAAAATTGTTAAGTACAAAGTTGGAGAGGGTCAAACAAGGCACCTTTTAAAAATACAATCCTGTATACAGGCTGTCCCACTAAGGAGTAAGAACACAAACATAGGTTTTTTTAAATGGAACCCCCTGTATTTTAATTTTTTATTGGATTCTATGATGAATTCCAAGTAACATTCATTAATCATGTTTTCATCTGAAGCGAATGGTTTAGAAGATATTGGTAATTTTGTGGAAAAAATTACTTTTGCAGTACTTGTTTTCAAAAATCACCCCACAACCAATTTTCAACCTTTGGTTTTGGAAATTTAGCATGTCATTAAGGAAGCTTTGGGCTATTTTTCAAGCCCTTGAAAATGGTCTTAGCTTCTTAAGTTCGTCTCCAGTAACATTATGAACTTTCGAAAATGTATAGGTTTAAATTTCGAAATTTTTAAATGGCACCACTATCAAATGTTATAGCCATAAGCTGTAACATTAAATTTGCTTTCGTTTGATATAAAATGTCCCTATATCCAAGTCTCGAATTTTTCGTTTTATTCAGTAAAATATGATTTTTAGGAATTTCCATTTTTAGCTTACATCAATAATGCTTTTGAAACGCTGCTCGGACACATGTTACAATAGGTGTCACAAATTCTGTCAGCCGGAATCCTGCGTTAATTAACCATAAATTGTGTTCAAGTAGTTTTTTTAATGTTCATTTATGGAACGCAAGAATGTACCTACTCAAAAAAGTTGCAGCATTTTCAGCACTTAGGTACTTACCAAAAGGAAATAAATAGATAACAATAGCACTTTTAGAATAGGTAGGTACTTTTCTAATTACTTACTTACCGACTTAAATTATTTTTAATTTTCTGTTATTTATAAAACAACAGGTAGGTACTCTGTTAAAATAAAGTGATTATGCCAATGATTTGACTTTGATGATGAGCAGTTTGTGTTCGAAACATGTTAGCTGTTGAAATAAACCTTTTCGGTATAGTGGGCGTTTCTGGTAATAGTTATAATAATTACTCTTTGTTTTTATAGACACAGAATTTATTGCAGGTCACCTGTTTGCAGCCCAAAGACAATTGGGCAAATTATGAAACGCATCCTTAAATATTAGATCTATAGAAATTGTAATTCGACTGATAACACATTTAACACCTACAATGAAATGTAGCCAGAGCCAACCATCTAAAAACATCAGGAAAAAAAAGATGAAAATTATGTTTTACTGAATAAATCGAAAAATACTAAACTTGGATATAGGAACATTTTATATTAAACGAAAGCAAATTTAATTTTACAACCTACGGCTCTAACATTTGATGGTGGTGCCATTTAAAAATTTCGAAATATTAACCTCTACATTTTTGAAGGTTCATAATGTTACTGGGGACGAACTTAAGAAGCTAAGACCGTTTTCAAAACCTTTAAACATAGCCCAGACCTTCCTTAATGGCATGCTAAATTTTCAAAACCAAAGGTTGAAAATTGGTTGTGGGGTGATTTTTCAAAATAAGTACTGCAAAAGTAATTTTTTCCAAAAAATTACCAATATCTTCTAAACCATTCGCTTTAGATGAAAACATGATTAATGAATGTTACTTGGAATTCATCATAGAATACAATAAAAAATTAAAATACAGGGGGTTCCATTTAAAAAAACCTATGTTTGTGTTCTTACTCCTTAGTGGGACAGCCTGTATACAGGATTGTATTTTTAAAATGTGCCCTGTTTGCCCTTCTGCAACTTTGTATTTAACAATTTTTCGCTATCTCTAACAGCAATGGAGTTATCGACCGAATACAGATAATTGGGACACCCTGTATATATTCTTTACACAAAATATTGCGGAAATAAAATAATTCTTTATGAATTCGGTATTTGATCAATTATAGGCACTGCTATCATCACATCATCATTTTTAAGTCAGCGACTATATCTGTTTACCAGCTTAAGTTTTTCAATTTCCTGTGCTATTTGGTTCTATTTCTTTTACTTTCTTAATTTGCCAACGAATGTCTTCCATATAATTCTCTTGACCTTTTCCGTTCTTTTCTATCATAAGTTGTCATCTAGGTACCTATACTTATTGGTACGGTACAATACAATAATAAAAAAAGAAAAGATCTAATGGTTAGGGCAGGGGGTAGGTATCATGAATAAAAACTTCCTTCCTCCCCTGTACCTACTTATTTAGTAAAGACCTTAATCCCTCCCGTACTTAAATACTTATAGCGGCGCAACAGGAAGGGTTAACGCGAAGAGAGGAGTAAAGACCTAAATTAAAAGACAATATCCAATCTCAAGAAGTATAAAAAACTTTCAAATTAATTATGGAGAATAAAGTTTTTACACCATCAACCGCAAGAACTGCTATTAACCACCGTCTTAATCGTTTGTTGTTTCTCGTAAGTTTACAGTGAAAGTTTCAGTTAAAGATTTATTTTCTTAATTGAAATTTATTTAGAAGTCAAGCTGAGTTCCCATTTAATAATTTCCCATGGATTTAATTTTCAAATAAATATCAGAGAAATGTTTACTTGCTTTTATTTGCCTTTCAAAGTGGTGTAATTGAAGTGTAGAATTCATCGTTCATGAGTAACCATTTGAAGTTTTATCCGCCGCGTTATGAAACATTTTTTCTGACTGGTATAGTATGTTTCATGTTGATAGCCCTAATTAAAACTGAAAGCACTCGTTGTTGCTTAATTTAATGGTAATTTGAGAAGCTATTTTTCAAAATTGATTAAAATAAAGCGAGGGGTATAATCGACACGATTTTGATGCGTTTTGTTGGTTCTTTGTGGGTTTTTCAACAAAGAACATATAAAAACGCTCTATAAATACACCTATTGACTCACTCACATTGACTACATAAGAGTGCGTGACCTGGAATTTACATAAAACCGACGCAAAGATGAAATTAATAATTTTATAACGTTTACGTAAACTTGTTTCGTCAGAGAGCGAGTGCATTGTTTGAATTCACGTCGGGCTCGGACAGATATTCCGTAATGGGTATTTACTTATCCACTTGATAAAGAGGGTTGAGACCTTCTTTGTGCTACTCTGACAGAATATTTGATGATTCCTCACCGTCAGATACAAGATGATTCGAAGTGACTGCATCTCCATTAAACATGAATTCGCTGTGGATGGAGTAGCCATTATTTATACCGCAAAAAAATTTGGCTGCCTCAATTGACGGGTTTCTTGCGTGTATGATGAAAGCAGCTATGATGATATCGACGGTGTCATCTCTCAATCATCGTATGTATGTATTTGCCATTGGGACACTCGACCTATGAAATTTCAACCATTGATTAATAGCGTTAGGGATTTATTACACGTGTGGGGATAGTGGTTCCGCTCGATCAACAATGGACACTGCCAGAAGGCGCGTTTAACCTCATCGAGGTTTATCATAGGTAGGTACTCTATTGGAACGTCATTGTCTTGTAATTTTCCTCCTTCGACTTTAACCCAGTTGGTTGTAATTAGTTTTCGTGATATTTTCCATAGAAGGGGTCAGAACTGATACGAAATGATAAATAAAAACCCTTTTCACTTTTTCTGTCAATTTAAATTTCTTTATGATGCTTCAATTTCGACTCGTTTTCTGACAATTTCAAATTCATTAACTGTTAAATGATCAAGTCAAAGACATTTGGGCATTTGGCAATATCTCTGCGGTGGCTTCAAGGAAATTCATGAAGAGATGCTGAGCTGATGGACTATTGGAATCGGGATTCTGATTCAAAAACTTTAACACAGTCCACATAAATATAGTCATCCAACGTGAATTAATTTTTTTATCCGTACGCCAAGCGGAGAGTAGCGAAACGACTGGGCATTCTATCTTTGTATTAGTTTACAGGAATCGGTAACGGTGGTGGATTAACGGACTGAAGGGGGAGGGGCTTACGAGGCCAGTTCGTGTTCGGTTTGGTCTGAAACTGAAATCCAAGGCTGGCCACGTATATGACTAGTACTCAATTGTTTACTTTTGATTCTTTTGGGGTAGGTACGGATTAACGGATTTGTCTTTTCCTCTGTTAGTCGGCATTTTCAAAAGACTGGACATGTTTTTAAAACATCCCACTTTTAATTAAACAATAGGCAGCTAAGGAAGCGGTTGGAACCTCCCCACTTGTTTTCGAAATAATCCGCCGACAACCCATCATATATAAATATTGTTCCTTAAATTTTTGCCTTTGATGTCTGGCAAAAATTCTCGGACAGGTCAATTTAATTTTTTTAAATCGCATTTGATGGTGCGGTTATAGATATTTTTTCCTACGCTAACTGAAAATAAAATTTTCGGGCCTCACGATAGGGCTGTGAAAGTACGATTATTTCTCACGGCTAGCTGTGTAAAATCATTTTGCACGGCTAGCTGGAGGATGGGTCAGGCGGGATGCCGGGAATTTTCCCGGTTTACCGCCGGCGCCGGCCTCCTTTGGGTCGATGTTTTAAATTCCGTTTGCATGTAGCATTTTCATATTTCGCTCCAATTTAAAATCTGGAATATAAAAAACAGAAAATCTGGAAAACGATCCAAGTAGTCCGGGAGGCAGTGAACACTTTTGGTATGTCATTTCAGCGAGTTTGGTTTAGCACTTTTATAGTTATTTTCATGCTGGACATTACTAAAGTTTACCATAAATCTTGTGGGACATTGACATCTCGAAAACGGTATCAGATACGAAATTTTATTAAATTGGAAAAAAGTTGTATTTTTCAGTGTAGATTAAAAGTCTGAAAAGAAATCTAAGATATCTAGATTGGTTTCTGAAATTATACTGAAGACTTTAAATTGACAACGTGTTATAACTTGGTTACTAATCGGCAGATCATTATGAAATTTGCTTCAATTACATTACCTTGCATCACGAAGAATAATATGAGGCGACGAAAACTTTTCTAAGCCTTCTAGATTAAAATATGACATTTTTCAGTTTTTTCAGTATATTTCAGGAACCAAACCAGATATCTTCAATTTCTTTCCAGATTCTTAATCTACACTGAAAAACACAACTTTTCTCTAATTCAATAAAATTTCGTATCTTTTACGGTATCCGAGTTGGCAATTTTTTAGAAATTAAAATGGCTGCCATTAGCCCCTGTCCCGCAAGATTTACGGCAGACTTCTGTTGATTTTTTTTATTATGCATACAAAAAGAGAACACCAAAATACCTAGGGTTTAATTCATGACTTTGCGATTTTCTTCACTGTTTTGGAGAACATATAATTAAGGAAAATCCACGATCGCCTCATTTATCCGGGGTCTAATGCACTGAAACGCCTATGGTAAAAATACTTACCTATTTATTAAAATGTATCGACTTTTTTGCTCGGTTTCTCGTCGTAATAGCACTTGTTTGCCCAGAAAATATACTTATTATTTATTTTAGTTCCTCATTTCAAAATTCATTCTTGTACCCTACCCCATTGCATAGTTGAATTTGTATCAAAAAAATAAGGTTGACGGGTATAGGTACCCGCGATATTCAAAAATATTGATTTTTGACCAAATTCTTGGTTGTTTTTTGAAAGGTTAGGGTGGCCGTGACTTCAGTTCCGAAGAAGTGTCATACATGCTTCTATCTCAAAAGATTATAAATTCCGAATCCGTTGAGAAAAATGTATGATTCCTTTTAAAAAACTAAATTAGGGTAATTTCCGCGGTTAAATCGGAGGTGCATGAAAAAGTTATTATAACACCATCAAAAACTATTTAAAAAAGGCAGCAGAGAAGCGGCTGGAACCTCCCCAACGCGTGGGTCTTTGATTTCAGGGACTTCTGTTTAAGATTCTAAAGTTGATATGCCTAAATGGCACTTCCCGTTGACCAATTGCTCCCAAAAGCCTTTCAGCTCTTCAACGGGTCACCTCACCTCCATTTACCAAATTTCGGGCAAATCGATCCACTAGTTTGGGCTATAAAGTGGTTTCAGTGTTATTACAAAATTTCGATTCTTCTACCCAAAGGGTTCTAAATGCGAATCAAATTTGTCTCATTTAAAACCAGAAATTGAAGACCTTTCTGATGGTGACCTCGATAGTGACAATAAATCTTTCAAAAACTTGTTTTGGATGGGTAAATTAGAGAATAATTTTAAATTTCGAAATTGGTGTGCCAAAACGGCACTTTCCGTGGGCCGATTGAATCCAAAATTTGTTCACCTCTTCGACGTGTAATACAATCCCCTTGTGCAAAATTTCAGCCAAATCGGTTCAGGGGCTTGGGCTGTACCGCGATTTTAAAGTCCGATAAAAATCAATTTTTTTTTTATTTTTGGTCAAAAAGGCACTAAGAATGAATGCATTTTTAGAAGCAGAATTTGAAGGCCTTTCCTATCGTGACGTGAAAAATGGGGGTTTGCATTTAAAATTTAAAAGTTGATGTGCCAAAATGGCATTTCTGGTTGCACGATTGGCTCCAAAAGCTTTTCAGATCTAAGTTGGGTTATCACATGCACACGTACCAAATTTCAGCTAAATCTGTCGAGTAGTTTGGGCTGTGGCGTGTTTACGAACGTACGTACGTACGAACGTACGTACGAACGTACGTACATACATACAGACACATTTTAAAAACCACTTTTTTGGGCTCCTGAGACCTCAAAACGTATAGATCCGGTCTTATCTCGAATTCGAAAATTTTAGTGATTGCAGTAACCTCCCTTTTTTTTAAATGGTGGAGTGGAGTGGGGAGGTTAAAAAATTAAATTGAGCTGTCCGAGGATTTTTGTCAGAAATCAATAAAGGAAAAATTTATTTATTTTGTTTTATTTTTATTTTTCTTATGTCCGCCATATTGGTTACACAAAAAAATTAGATTTTCAGAAATGTAAGCAACATGGACTTTTTTTACAGATCGTCAAAATTTTATAATTGGTATAAATAATTAGTAAAATCAGATGAAAAGAAAGTTACAAAAAAATACACCGACTTTTTAAATCTTTTGACGTGAAAACAATTAAATTCAAAGGTAATAAAATACGTCATGGCGTCGCGTGACTCAAGCTTTAATGTATTTTTTCAAAGAAATCCATGTTACATTATACATTTTTGAAAAGCGATTTTTTTTGTGCATCCAGTTGTGTTAAAATGCAATATGGTGGCCATAAGAAAAAGAAAACTTGACAGTCGTCGCTCAAAATTTAGACCTAAAAAATTTCTGTCGATATGTCATTCAATATTCACAATCGACAGCTGTCAAAAATACAAAAGTTCCGAACAGTTCTGTCAAAAATGCAAAAGTTCCAACTTTCATTTAAATAAGTTTAGTTGTAAAAAAATTTTTTTTTTCTTCAAAATCGCAATTTTCAGTTTTTTCACGAAAACTCAAGAACGAATCAAGATATCTGAAAATTCTCTTCAGATTCTTAATCACCAAGAAATAGCGCAACTTTTCTCTAATTTAACCGATTGCGTATCTTTTACCGTTTAGAAGGTGCCGTGTGAGCAGTGAAAAAGGAACTTTCCTGTACAGGGTGCCTCTTTGTTATTTTAAATGAGAAGCCTATATTTTGACTCTAGATTCGGATTGGCCTTTTAATTGTGAAGTAATTGCACCCCCCCTTTACCTATACCTAACTGTCATAATTTTAGATATGTCAAAATGTGTGCCACTATTTTGGGCCAAATGTCAGGTTAAATGAAATATTATATCTCTTTACGCCGGCAAAGTCATATTAACAAAAAAAAAGGATGAAAATAGGGTACAATGAAGAAGAAAACCCAGAGAGGGTATTGAAGTTTATAGGGTACCTACAATATTTTTGAAAATGTTTGAAATAAATGTATTTGTGCAAATTAAAAAAATTGCACACAGCTAGGATCCCAGCAAGCTTTAAGACAAATTTTTGAAGGTGTAGAAGGAACTATTACTAATTTTTGATCCAAAGCTTGCTGTGATCAATTTTTTAACCTCCCCACTCCACTTCACCATTTAAAAAAAAAGGGAGGTTACTGCAATCACTAAAATTTTCGAATTCGAGATAAGACCGGATCTGTACGTTTTGAGGTCTCAGGAACCCAAAAAAGTGGTTTTTAAAATGTGTCTGTATGTATGTACGTACGTACGTACGTTCGTTCGTTCGTAAACGCGCCACAGCCCAAACTACTCGACCGATTTAGCTGAAATTTGGTACGTGTGCATGTGATAACCCAACTTAGATCTGAAAAGCTTTTGGAGCCAATCGTGCAACCAGAAATGCCGTTTTGGCACATCAACTTTTAAATTTTAAACGTAAACCCCCATTTTTCACGTCACAATAAGGAAGGCCTTCAGATTCTGCTTCCAAAGATGTATTCACTGTCAGTGCCCTTTTGACCAAAAACTTAAAATATCGAGATTTTTATCGGACTTTAAAATCGCGGTACAGCCCAAGCCCCTGAACCGATTTGGCTAAAATTTTGCACATGGGGATTGTATTACACGTCGAAGAGCTGAACAAATGTTGGATTCAATCGACCCACGGAAAGTGCCGTTCTGGCACACCAATTTCCAAATTTAAAGTTATTCTCTCATTTACCCATCCAAAACAAATTTTTGAAAGATTTATTGTCACCATCAGAAGGGTCTTCAAATTCTGGTTTTAAATGAGATAAAATTTATTGGCATTTATTACCCTTTGGGTAGAAAAATCGAAATTTTGTAATAACACTGAAACCATGTTATAGCCCAAACTACTGGATGGATTTGTCTGAAATTTGGTACATGGAGGTCAGGTGACCCGTTGAAGAGCTGAAAGGGTTTTGGGAGCAAATGGGTGCCATTTAGGCATATTAACTTCAAAATCTTAAACACAAGTCACGGAAATCAAAGACCCACGCGTTGGGGAGGTTCCAGCCGCTTCTCTGCTGCACATTTTTATTCACACAAATACATTTATTTCAAATATTTTCAAAAATATTGAAAATAGGTATAGGCAGCTAGGGAATGCTAATACTAGCCTAAAGAAAATTTAATTTTGCATCTTTTGGATACATAAAATTATGGTACAGTCGAAAAACAAAATAATGCACTTTACGCCAAATTCTTGAGCGAATAATTCTTAACTGGCTTACAATCCTAGGTTTTTTGACCCAGCAATACAACCCCTAATTGGTGCTGGTTCTAATGACATGGAAATGCACCACTATCGAATGCTGGTTTTCGAGATTCTGAGCGTAACGCTCAAGATTTGGGTGCATAACTTACTTTCTCGACTGTGCTACTCGTATTTGAAAAAAATTAGTTGTGGACAATCTCGTTACGCCATTTTTACAAATTAATTTCCGCCATATTGTTATGTCAACAAGAACGAGTGAGCCATCGGCCGAAAGCTCAAACCTTGTACTTTCAACCCTCCAAGTTTGATTCCTTAATCTTCAACCGTGTGTAAGATACAAATTTTTCTATTGCCGGACAGAAATCAATTTTTTTACACAAATTTTGACATATGTCAAAAACTATGACAGTTAGGTAGGCCAAGTGGGGATGCAGTAAACTGACAATTAAGAGGTCAATACGAATCTAGAGTCAAAACATAGACTTCCCATTTAAAATAAAAAAGATGGCGGCTACTTCCGGTGTAATGGGAAGTGCGTCAGAGCTGAAAATATTTTCATTCGATGGGCAATAAATTGAAACCACCGTGTGTGAATTTTCATTTAGCTGCTAAAAACGATTCTCTAATATCGCTAACTGACACTTTAAAGGAGACACCCTGTATAGGAATACCGTATTGACATGTACTAAAAGAAAAAACATTTTTTCCCAACCGGTTAAAAAAGTGGGCGCTGCTCACCTCATTTGAGGTACCTAGAAAAGTTCGTTATTTTTCCCTAGGTGGGAGAAGTAAACGAACGAAGTAATTCTGTCCAAATTTCATAGACAAATCGATTGAGTATTTTCGGCGAAATCGTGTGTATACGACGACAACAGAGGCATTTTTTAAAACCTATTTTTTCGCATTCTCCGTACCCGAAAACGTAAAGATCTGCCTTTATCTCGATTATTTATTTTGGACCGATTGCAGTAACCTCCCTCTTTTAGTTTGGAAGGGGGAGGTTAACTTAAGTTTTCAAAGTAAAATCTTGAGTCTCGCTTCAAAGGTTTGAGTGCAATCACATTAAATTACAAGAAATAAAAGTCAATAATTATTATCGCGGCAAAATATCAACTTGTACTCAGATGTAATACTCCTTCCTTTTTTGTGCTTTTCAAGGACAACGGTGCTTTTGTTAGCGCAAATTTATTACCCATACATTTCTGAATTCAGACATCACAATTCAACCAGCTTCGGAAGGTCTCGGCTCAATGTCGATTACCGACGGATAGTCGGACACAATCCTGAGTGCTGCCGCTCAGTGGTGAATAGATGAAATACTCGACCCGCAAAGAATTGTCGAAGCGACAGAGTTATCCTACGCTCCTAGCGGTATAGATCCGGAACTAATTCACGTTGGATGACTATATTTATGTGGACTGTGACTTTAATTATAGTCTTGTACTTTTTGTATGTTGCTTTGTCCCGAGTTTTATCCTTTCTCCTTACCTTTCTCTTTGTTTTTCTTCGGCGCTTGTGACGAATTGCCGTTACAGAAGAAAGAGATATTCAAAAAACCAGAAGCGATCAATTCAAAATGTAATTACGAAAAATGGGCAGCAGAAAAGGGGCTGGAACCTTATATTTAAAATTTTAAAATTGATATGCCTAAATGGCACTTCCCGTGGACCAATTGTTCCCAAAAGTCTTTCAGCTCTTCAACTGATCACCTAATCTCCATGTACCAAATTTCAGACAAATCGATCCAGTATAGTTTGGGCTATAATGTGTTTTTAGTGTTATTACAAAATTTTGATATTTCCACCCAAAGGGTACTAAATGCGAATGAATTTTGTCTTATTTAAAACCAGAATTTGAAGAATTTTCTGATATTGACAATAAATCTTTCAAAAACTTGTTTTGGATGGTTAAATGAGAGAATGATTTTAAATTTGGAAATTGGTGCGCCAAAACGGCACTTTCCGTGGGCCGCTTGAATCCAAAATTTGTTCAGCTTTTCGACGTGTAATACAATCCCCATATGCAAAATTTCAGCCAAATCGGTTGAGGGGCTTAGGCTGTACCACGATTTTGAAGTCCAATAAAAATCTCGATTTTTTTAGTTTTTGGTCAAAAGGGCACTGACAGTGAATACATCTTTGGAAACAGAATCTGAAGACCTTTCTTATAGTGACCTTTCTTATGAAGGTTTGCATTTAAAATGTAAAATTTCATGTTCCAAATAGTCATTAAAATTAATTACGACACAAAAATATATTTTTCTTACACGAAAAATTACTTTCAACACCCCTCGAAATCATCTTTCGCTACGCCACCATAGGAGTGTCCCTGAACACCCACGAAACCAGAGCATGAAATAAAAAAAACGAAAGTGAAACATGGTTGGTTGACGTAGAAATCGCCGTGCGTGCTTTTGTTGGGGTTAATTTTATTGTTTACGATTGAATTGGCCGTTAATAAACAATAAAAACATGGACGCCCACCTAATGGGGGATTACGGTACCTTTGAATAATTGTTCTGATTGAAAGATCTTTTAAAATGAGCTCCGACGTGTTTTTGCATTTTCGAATATAACCAGTACTAAGGCCATAAAACGAAATATTAATTTTGATGACGTATGAGTTACGTCCTCAAGAAAAGTACGAGCCAACCTGTCCATTTCATTCTTGTTTAAATTTTGTCAATGTCAAATCGTCAGATCTAATTTTGTAATGGAAACAAGCGAAAGAACTGTCATCTATTTGTCATCTGTGTTCTTATATCAAGAAATTGTAGGGAAAGGTGAGATCGCTAGTAGGTACATACCAAAATTTAAAACAAAAACGATGGATCTCAATCAAATTTGATTATTTTTCGAATTATAATACTGATAAAGAAATTTATGACATACCGTAATGGCCTATTGATGTACTGTTCTCAACTTGCGAAATTTTATCCAAAATTAATAACAATTTTTGTAGATTGTGATCCATCACTGTCCGGTGTGTATGATTTGGGAATTATGGCTGTACTTATTTGTACCAGTCCGGAAGACAGCCATAATTCCCAAAATTAATATCGTTATTAAATAAACTAAAGATTCTAAGACCTTATTCACAACCACTTTACGTACGTAACGTAACAAACTTTAACAATAGTCAACAATTGTTCATGACAGCTTCTGACTTTTCTAGTAATTGTCGACGATTGTTAAACTTTGTTATGTCACGTACGTAAAGTGGTTGTGAACGAGGTTATTTACTTTCAGCAGAAAATTAAAAATTAACGTAGCTGATTGCATCACGTATTGGAAAATTTTGCAAGACGGTCTAGAAAACCTATGGGAAAGTCAGGGAATTTTATCCAGAAAATTCCGTATATACCCGGGTTCGACTCCCGCCTATCGTTTTATATATTTTAACTTCTATTTTATTTAAGATTATTTCTGTATAATTGTTACTATTCTTACACTTTTAAGAACAAGTTGGTATACAGGGTGTCCCAGAACTCGCGGAAAATCTGTAGATTTCAGACTCCTGAACCTAATCTGAGACGAATTTTCCTTTGCGAAAATTGCGAGGGTTCAATAGTTTTCAAATGAAAAGCAATTCAAATCCTCCAATCAGAATGTATCTCTTAATTAAAGGGTAAAGTACAATAAGGATGTGAAAGCTGTTGCTGGGGATACAAAAATAATTGTTGTGCTCCCTTATTGTTTGCGCTTTATTATTTTTTTGTGTATCGCAGCAACATCTTACATCCTTTTACTTTACCTTTACCGTCTAATTCAGAGATTCATTCTGATTGGCGGACTACAATTCCTTCCCATTTAAGAACTACTGAGCCCTCGCAATTTCCGCAAAGGAAAATTCGTCTTAGATTAGGTTCAGGAGTCTGCCATTAACAGATTTTCCGCGAGTTCTGGGACACCCTGTATTTACAAATTCTGTGAGAATAGAAGTTTCTACCGTGTCCGAGACTGCTAATTTTTTTAAGTGGTGAAGTGGAGTGGGGAGGTTAAATTTGTAAATATGAAAGCTGATTATATTTCTTGCCAATTTTATTAGTTATTAACTTTTTTGGTCCTTTTATCTATATAACCATAACACTTGCACAAAGAAAAGTGATAACGAATAAAACTGTATAGATTATAATTTACAATTATTTCCACTTTGAAACTCTTAAAGCAAACACAGGAAGTCACAACTCTGCGCATAAATTGTATAAACTGTAAGCATCTGGTTGTTGTTCTCTAAAACTTCATAAGTAAAGTAAAAAATTTTATAATTTACCAGACCCTTCGTAATTCTTACATCACAAAAAGAATGGGAGCTAAGGAAGCGGCAAAAACCTATGCCCACTTGGTGAACGATTCAATCCACAATCACCTATAAATTTCAAGTCAGTCTCAAAGTGTTTCGGGAGTTTTTCAAAATTAAAATTTTTTTTATAGCCAAAAGGGCACTAAGTTTGATTGTAACAAATTTCATGAAAATTTCATGAAAATCTGGACATTTGTTAAAACCCACTTTTTTGTGATCCTGGGACCTTGAAACGTAAATATCGGGTGTTATCTCAATTTCGAATTTTGGAGTGATTGCAGTAACCTCCCATTTTTATACGGTTGTGGGGAGGTTAATTTAACTATAAGGACTCAACTCGTCATCTTTCGACTAGCCTGACTTACCATCAAGCAATTAATCGATTCTTCTGATATGTGGTTGTAATTTATACGAATTCTATCGGCTTTCTTGATTCCTGCGGTTTCTGCAAATGAGAAGTGTGCAAGAACGTAAGTAATTAACCATATCATATACCTTCCATCCAGACATCCTTAAATAATTCACAACAGGTCATTTTATATCCAGCTTACAACATAAATATTTTGAGCTTTATACGCGCCGAGGTGAGAACAAGAACCAGGTACCTATCATGTAATATTTACGAGACTGTTACTATTAACCTAAATGCGCTTTCTAGGATCCCCTTCGAGAGTCCACGGGGTTGCTTTCAACACAAGAAATATTTCACACTTTAACCTCATAAGTGGGGATGAAATTAAAATGAGATGAGGAGAGACGGTGTTTTCACTTAATTATTTCCTATTTCCATCAATGTTATTGTATTATGCATGGTATGATAGGAATCAAATTGAATGATTAAACGGCTTGTAAATGAGTATTTACGGTATCCGAGAACTAATAGTAACAATGTTTAATAAGCTATAATCATGCTGAAGTAAGTAGGTAATTACAGACGATTTTCAGCTTTCGGAATGGATAGAGATCGAGGAAGATACCTACAGATAACTGAATAAATTACAAACATTAATCTCTAGTCTCTATATTTACAAAGAGAAATATTTATTACTAATTTACTATTACTAGTATAGGTACAGTAATCGGCCGGCATTTCCACAAAGAACTATATATCACATGATTCAGACAATTTAAAAATAGAAAAAATTAAAACGCCGATCAACAAAGAGTTCTGTGTTAGATTCAATAAATTGAGACTATAGTCTAAAGCGGTAATTAGGGCATGTGACGCCAATATAGGAATTTTAATTAAAAGCACAACCATAAAACTGTTTGCATCCACCTTTAGTACAATTAATTAAGATGTAAGGGTTTCCTTATCGCCCGTCGTAACCCGGAAAATAATGTATTGATTATAGGTTCTATTAAGATGAGGGTCCACCTTCACGATGATGGCTTTTATCAAATCGCGTGCGAGCTTGTTATGGCAAATTAAGTGCGGGCTTGTCACTGACTGCCGTATCGCGGCCCTACCCCGACCTCACCCGTCCTGCAATATAATAATAAATCACTAGTGATAGAACCTAAAAACTCAATTTCAATTAACGTGAAACGACCATCCCAGAAATTTTATCGGTTTATGGCGATTGACGTGGGGGCTGTTGGGCCGGTTCGGCCCTGGTCATAAATTAAGTTGAAAAGCGGAGAAAGGCAACGGAACATGTGTATCAATGCGATGTGTAAAGGCGGATTTATAGGTTGACGGACCGGAAGCGTAAGCGCAACTGTAAAGAAATATAAAATTTTCATGTGAGCTTTTACAACTTAAGTCAACGAATGCACAATGCAATGATAAACCAGAATTTCGGTCGAATAACTTCTGAACTGACTTCTTGTTTTTCTCATGTTGTGCTTCTAAGAGCTTATTCACAACTATCTTACGTATTTACGTGACTTAACAAACTTTAACAATGGTCAACAATTATTCATGATAGCTTCTGACTTTTCTAGTTACTTGTTGACGATTGTTAACCTCTGCTATGTCACGTAAGTACGTAAAGTTGTTGTAAATGAGGCTTCATGGTTAGGTAAATGCACGTGTTTTGTATGGAACGCCGTTTTGCTATTTATTCACAGAGACATACAAGTTTGTGTGATGTACTTCTTAGCATCAATGAAAACAAAACCCTACAGCCCATGAAACACACTTGCCTACATATTGCTCTAATTTTATCAATATCGTCCTATTGTTTTGTACGAAAACTTCGAATATTGTAACGTACTCAGCTGTAGATGATTAAGAAGAAAGGAAGTAAGACTACTACTATACTTTCGTCCTTTTTCCTCCCACTAAAAATCTGTTTCCTTCCTTTTTTAACTTAAGTAAGAACATTTTGATACTTCTTGGTATTCGTAGGTTCCAAGGGGTAATAATTGCATGTTTACCACACCCCCTTAACGATTTTGAGCAATGGCAAGGGTAATTCAATATTTACAACAATACATGATGATAGCTCTAGCTTATGCTATTAAGGTATTGTAGGAAGTAAACACTAATTTCCACACAAAATACTGATATAATTTTTTACAGAAGCTAGATGATAAATTTCTTCAACTAATTAAAATGTTAGGCAAACTCTCCGACATAAATAATTAATATGTATTGATGTTAGACGAATCATGAAGTAAGAGAAGGTTTTACACAAGAATATATTTGTTCCTAATTTTTGCAAAACCATTCATTCGTTTGTTGAACACTACCTTGAAGTTGTGTCAAAATGACATGAATTTCTTCGACACTGAGGTACTGTTAATATCCAAGGCAAAGGCTTTTAACTTGTACAGTGCAATACCATCACAATGTATTTTGCATCGAGACATAAGGTTTTGTCTTAATTTAAAAGGCATTTTTCGAATATCCCGGCCCTATATGGAAAACATAAATCAAGGATGAATTTAAAGTTATGTATTGCTGCAAAAATTGAAAGCAACACATGCATGTTGTTTTAATTCGAACTAATTTTTGCAATACACCCGGTATTGTGTTAAATGTAGCGATTAATGTAATAGTCATGCTTTGCTACAAATAATTTAAAGCAATCCATACATATTTCTAATTCTTACAACTCCCGGGTATTGTATGAAATATGGAATTATTGCAATTGTCATGTGTTGCTGCAAATGAATTAAGGCAATACATGCATATTGTGAATTGTTACAACACCCAGTAATTGTATTAAATGTGGAATTATTACAATTGCCATGTGTTGTTGGAAATGATTTAAAGCAATATAGACATATTGTTTTAATCCTTACAATGTCCGGTTGTTGCTTTACACCTGGAATTATTGCAGTTCCCAGCTACGTTAAAGTTACAGTTAGTTACAGCAATAGTCACCTATTGCATTTGAGCAATACCCGGGTATTGTATTAATAGCGTCCTGCATTTAGCCCAAGGCCAGCGCCCCAAATTTAGGATATTTCGTTATATCAGGTTGGTTACGGCGGAGATAGACGGCGACGGGCGACGGCGTCGGAAGGGGAAGGGCGAGTCGCTAAATGCAGGACGCTATTAATACAATACTCGGGTATTGCTCAAATTCCAGGCAATAGGCGACTATTGCTGTAATAACTAGGTATAACTTCAATGTAACTGGTAACTGCAATAATTCCAGGCGTAAAGCAACAGCCGGGCATTGTAAGAATTAAAACAATATGTGTATATTGCTTTAAATCATTTCCAACAACACATGGCAATTGTAATAATTCCACATTTAATACAATAACTGGGTGTTGTAACAATTGACAATATGCACGTATTGCTTTAAATCATTTGCAGCAACGCATGACAATTGCTATTATTCCATATTTCATATTCATACAATACCCGGGAGTTGTAAGAATTGCCAATATGTATGGATTGCTTAAATTATTTCTAGCAAAGCATGACTATTACACTAATCCCCACATTTAACACAATATCGGTGTATTGCAAAACTTAGTTCGAATTAAAACAATATGCATGTGTTGCTTTCCATTTTTGCAGCAAAATACAGCCATTGCATTGATTATCCATTTAACACAACAACATTTAACAAAATATAATAATTGGAAACATCGTTTCTACCAAAATAAAATCATAGCGTTGCGCCAAATGCTTCACTTAGGCATTACTGGTTGATATACGATTTTGTAATGTGTTTGTTAATTACAATAATCGGACATTGCAAAAATTCGTCTTTCTTTCACCAACATCTAGATATGTTAGAGGTGATAGGTCACGCAATTGCTCCAAATAAAAACAAACTTGGTGTTGAAGTAAGAGTATTTTTCGAAGTGGTGGCGTCTTACATTCGCACAATGGCAATACGCAACAATTATGCTCGCTAAACGGCTTCACTAATGTTTTTATTTATTATAAAATTAAGAAATTAACATTAGCGGTAAACTTGTTTCTTCCGTCACATATAAATAGCAAAACGGCGTTCCATAGTTTTGACTACCAAGCTCAGAAGAAGTCGTCGCAGGACGAAAGGTGTAGATTTGTTACTTTTCTCGCTATTCTCTATTTAGAGGACCCGGAAGAGTGACAAATTTAAAAAGGACAGCAACATGGTTTTTCTTTTCTAACACACTGTGACGTCATTTTGTCCCAAAACTTGAGACAGAAAGAGCTATGATACCTACCGTTTACCGCACTTCATTAAAAGAAGTGTCATGTAGTCCCTTAGATCCTCATAGGGTCACTAGATTTCTGCTATATTGCATGGGTAAGGCAATGGACATCGACAAAGATAGATAAAGTCCCGTCGCATAATGCGGGGGTTGTGTGTCTCAGGCTTTTTTTCTATTGCTTTGTAAACGGGATTTCACATCCGTCAAAATTCCTGTCATCTGCCGTCACTCACTGTCAGTGTCAATAAGCAGTAACAATGGAGTTTGAAAGGGATGTTTGTTGTTAATTATTGTCCATGACAGGAATTTTGACAGAACTGATTGTTTACAAAGCAACACAAGCCCCGCGTTCGTTAATATGCGACAGGACTTTAGACGTGAGGTCAAATACGTTATATTAACTATACATAAGGCAGCCTACCTTTTCTATGAATTGTGGTTCAAGCAAACCATGAGTGGGGAAAAGATACCCTATCATGCCTCTCGCTCGCTCCGCTCAAAGCCTTGTTGGATGATTTGCGCCTGCTCCGCTGAATGCCTCCAGCCAGCTGGAGGATTTGTCTCATTTTATGGATTTTTGATCGCAAATCCGCCTTGTACGCCTTTCATTGTCAATTTTCAACCGACGCTTTATTGGAAAAACACTGCGAGAACACACAAAACACCACTTTAGGAGTTCCTTCGGGTTTGAGGTTATGTTATGACAAACACACGGCAAATGTCACCAGAACCAGGGGCACCAGGGCGTCTCCTGAAATCCCTAAAATCAAATCGAAAACACCAATCAGGGGCTTGCATCATGTTGACATGCGCAATGAGAGCATTCAACACATTAATTTCTGTCCTTATGTTGCTTTGCTTCACTCTCATACTTTGCTCTAACCCCTCAGTAACAGTATAGTTAATAAATAAGTTAATATAACTTATTTGGGTAAGGTAGGTATTCCTTTTTAAAAGGTGGAGAAATTCACAGTGTATCACACTTCTCCTCATTGAAATTTATCTCTATCCTTTTCAAATTATGTATACCGTTTTCGGGAGGTGTCCTTACCTTCCTAAATAATAATATATACATCGAGTGGTCTTAGATCCTCAGCAAAGTGTCTGACATCTGGTGACGATATTATCTTTAACTATTTTCATCGTTTAAAAGTGCTGTGATTGTTAGCTGCTAGTGGCTGCTTTGTGGACAAGAAGAACTGACATCCCATCTCCAACAAATCAACTTAGAAAACTCACACAAACACTACCCCAAAACATAGTTCTTCTGGATTTTTGCCATTTTAACTGTCACTTTCATCGGTGAAGCAATAGGTGCAATATTGTCCATTACCTCTACGTCTTTCCGTTTACACTGCACCTCCTCCTACAGTCCCACAATCCATAAATAATCTACCTTCCTATCTATAGTTATACCCGTAGACGTTTATCAGTTTATCACAGACAAAGTTATGTGATGTAATGTGATGTGTTCGCAAGATTTAGTTTTCGTCTTAAACTAAGGCGAAAAAAATAAGAGCCGGCAGCCTGGTGTACCCCACCTTCCCCTACTTAAAGGAACTAAAATAAAAAACGCCTGAAAGAAATGTGGAGCGCCTTTTCCGCGCCAATTACTCATTTCAGTCAAACCATTTAAATTCTTGCTAATATAACAACTGAATAAATTAGCATTAATTAAACTTTCCGCCATAAAAAATCACAAAACAAACGAACTGCGCGTGCGCAACAAGCACATGCTTGGCATCGCCAGCTGGATTTACCGCAAAATTGCTTTTCTATTCATAGAACGGCAATTTAGAGGCTTGATTCGCCGTTGAACGTGACTTATTTTAATTATTGACGGTTTATTAATAATTTCCACTTTTAAATTGATTAAATTGCAATTTGAGTCGCCATCTGGCGGAGCTTCCGCCAATCACTCGAACAGGTTCGGTTTGCGTCTTGGATATTTACATTATTCTGACAGAAGTGACTTTTACGTTTCTAACCTCAAATTAAGCGGTTTAGTTTAATCAATTTTGATAGAAAGTAGAGATAATTTTCGGAATAAATTAGTGAATGATGTGAATTTGCGAGGTGTGGAAGTAATATATTTCAAGAATTGCGGATTTGGTGAGAATTTGAATTCGTTTAAATTTTGCCAACAAGTCAGGTATATGTGGCACAACCTGCATTGAATTATTATGAAACCAAAATTTCTCACAATTTGATAACAAGTTGCTCATATTATCTCCAAAGAATGTTATTAAAATGTCCCCGAATTAAACGGATACATCTCAAGCTTGTCACTGCGATTTTCCTTTTGCTAGTAATCTTGATTTACTTTAAATTGACGAACGTGAGCGATTTTTCCAACTTGAATGGAAAGTTTCTCTCGGGCAACTACACAATTTATGAGAAAAAAATCAGGCAATATGAGAAGGGGATGATACCCAAGTTGGGTAACAATGGGGAAGGCTCTTATTTGTCGGGGCAAGATGCCAAGGATGGCGAAAAGGCTCTCAAGAAGTTTGCTCTAAACACTGTTTTAAGTGATAGAATGCCTTTGGATAGGATTTTAAGGGATCCACGTAACCCAAAGTATGTTGTGTTGTTTTTTAAACTTTAGCAATAATGAAATTGTTGCAGGTGCAAGGAGTTTTCTTATAATCCCAAGTTGACGACTTCTGTCATTGTGATATTTTATAACGAGTTGTTGAGTGTTATTCTCAGAACAGTTTGGAGTGTGATTTTGCAATCGCCGAGTCATTTGCTGCATGAAATCGTCTTGGTCGATGATTGCAGCACTGATGGTAAGTTGTGTCCATAATCCATATACCACAAATTCACCTTATTAATTAAAAACCTCAATTGTTCTTTAAAATTAATCAGTTCTGGGGAGCTTTGTAAAACAAGTGTTTGACACTAATGACAGTAAAGCATGTATTAACTGTACCACAAAATAGCTGAGTGGCTAACCCCTCAGCATTTAATAAACTAAATAATTACCCTCAAATTATTACTTTCATGATGATTTAAATTTTCTAATGAGTTATTAACGGGCGCCAACGCTTACGACTATTTCTATTCACCAATCCACCTACAATGTTTATAGCGTCTGATAGTGATCAAGAATCGTAATTGCCTAATTATGAGTTCATTACCTGAAACTGATTACTAATTCTCCATAGTAGGAAACGCCGCGTGATCGATTCGAGCTCCATTCAACAATAACGATTTTCTGACCTTCGCAACGCAATCGCCGCTAATAAAAAACTCAACTGTTGTAGGTGGTCACAAAATCGGAAAAATCAAGTTTCGAAATGCGATATAATTCATGGCTTTATGAAGGAATATTTTGTGAACTTTGTATTGTTATGTTGGCGAGGGAATTTTTTGCCGAATAACGGTAGATGGACGATCTAGATTTCATATGCGGCGTTCCAATCCAAATATTCATGAATTATGCATGTTTTCGCAATATGCTACTGCTTGAAAGAAAAAAGAGCGAAAACAGCTGATGCATGCTTTGATCAAGTAGGTAGGTCTCACGATGAATAAAGTTAAAAGGTTCAGAAGATGCGATAATGCTTTTTTTTGATAACTTATACCTTTTAAAAGCCTTAGGGGCCAATTTCAAGTTGGGTTGCGTCGATGTAAAATTGTGGCGCAACTCAAATCGCCTGTTTTGATTGATCATTCATTACCATAGCAACAGCGCAAATCGTCATGACAACTGCGCTGCTTCCCCGACGTAACCCAACTTGAAATTGAACCCTTAGAAACCCAAAAAGGTAGTGGTTTTTGAAGATATTGAGGTGATATTTGACACATATAACAGGGTGGTGCTTATTTCGTGGCTCACCATTAGGATTTTTGAAACTACAAGATTGGTAAATTAGAAAAAAGTTGCGCTTTTTGAAGGTGATTAAGAATCTATAAAGAATGATTTGATGTCTTGATTCGTTCCTGAGTTATCCCGAAAAAATAAGGTTGACTTGTACTTGCGGTTTTGAAAAATCTTGCTTTTTGACCGATTTCTTTGATGTTTTTGAAAATCCAGGGTCGCCGTGACTTGAGTTTTGGTCAAGTATGATACATGTTTTTAACTTTAAAAAATTTATAGATTCCGAATCCGTTGAGAAAAAAGTATGATTCCATTTAAAAAACTATTTTTGGGGTCCAAGAAGTCCAAGAAAATTTTTAAAAACAGTTTTAAATTGCCTTTATTTAATTGTGCCTAGGTACTAAGTTTCAAAGTAAAATCTTAAGAAATAACGGAGATAACTGACCGTACGGGGACTTTGTACTAACCCTGTATACCGGGTGATTCAATTTGGTATTCGCCCCCCCGTAACTATTTTATTGCAACAGGAAAATATATAAAACCATATATATTTGTAAATTGCATGACAAACTCCATGAAGTGACGTCAATAAATCGTCAATATGATGACATTATGTCAAAATGACGATTGTCAACTTTTTTTCTTCAAATGACATGCTGTATATTTCTTAGCGGATTCTTGTAGACGTTTTTTTTCTACATTTAATTATGTAAAAAAAGTTCACAGTTTCACTAGAAAAATTCCGAAAAAAAATTTATTTTATTAGGCATAATTTGAAAGTTTCTTGTCAATAAACGTAGTGAGCCGTGGAAAAAATTGAATTATGGTGTTGCCTAATGTCGCCCTCACACGAAGGGTCCTGTTTTTCAAAAATTATAATTGATTTACCTGTTAGATCGTTAATAGTAATAATGTTATTGTTATTCACTAGTTATAAGGTAAATGGGGTATTATTGTTATTAAAAGGGTAAGTAATAATAATTCTTTGAGAAACTACGGTCCTTGCGATGTGAGTGACTTAGACTACACTATAATTCAATTTTTTCCATGGCTAACTACTTTTATTGACAAGATACTTTCAAATTATGCCTAATCAAATCAATTTTTTTTTCGGAATTTTTCTAGTAAAAGTGTAGACTTTTTTTACATAATTGAATGTAGAAAACAAATGTCTACAAGAATCCGCTAAGAAATATACAGCATGTCATTTGGAGAAAAAAAATTGACTATCGTCATTTTGACATATGTCATCATATTGAAGATTTAATTACGTCATTTAATAGAGTTTGTCATGCGATTAACAAATATATATGGTTTCATAAATTTTTCTGTTGAAATAAAAAAGTTACAGGGGGGCGAATACCAAACTGAATCACCCGGTATATGATTGTATCATCTGCAAACATAGTAGGTACTTCACAATATTTAACACAGTTTACTATATCATTTACAGGGTGTCTCAGAACGCTCGCACCAAATTCTAATGGAGCATTCAGGATTAAATTCTGAGTCGATCGGCGTTTTTGAAAATTTCCAGGATGCAATAGTTCTCAAGTTATAAGAGATTTAAGAGGACCAATCAGATTTCAGCTTTGAGGTGCTTCATAAGGTAATTTAATGCTAGATGCACTATTTCCTAGGTAACAAGATACAACAATATAAATTTTCATTGATAGTATCTTGTTACCTAGGAAATAGTGCATCTAAGGTTAAAGTACCTTATAGAGCAATTCAAAGCTGAAATTTGATTGGTCCTCTTAAATTTCTTATGACTCGAGAACTATTGGGGCCTGGAAATTTTCAAAAACACGGATCGACTCAAAATTTACTCCTGAATACTCCATTAGAATTTGGTGCGAGCGTTCTGAGACACCCTGTATATATAGAATAAAAAGCAACGGCCCTAAAATACTTCCTTGAGGTACACCACACCATACATTATATCTTTTTGATGATTTCGTGTTTTCACACATTACTATTTGGAGAAGTGATAGAGAGTTTTAACGCCCTCTACCGGAAGAATGGTCAAATGAGCACAAGAGAAGCGAGGGCACTTTGCAGCGACCGACTCACTTTCAAGCCCGGGACCTTCAAATTGCCAGCTACGGCAAAGGAATTGTATTTAAACCGATTTAAATACCTGAATCTTTCGAGCCACCATTCAAAAACTTCGGACCGGTTTCGGGTTACTTGACCCTCATCAGCGAAGTGCATTTGAATGGTGGCTCGAGAGAAAAAAAAAAAAAAAAAAAAAAAAAAAACTCAGAAAAGAGCCAGGCCAAGGGCCCCTACTGCTCATCACCTATGTGCATCGTCAAGGCAAGCCTGCAACGTGCGGTGTATCATCATTGTTTATTTTTTGACGTGTCGGGCTGGAGCAAAGCTCCTGAGGTAATTTAAGAAAGGGACTCCTGAGGGGAGTTCCTTAGAGGGGAGACCTGAAGGGTCTGGGGAGCGTTTTGCCTGAGGGGCAAGGAGAGGCATTAGGTGGGAGAGTTCGCTGAAAAAGAAAGTTAACGACGAAATCTTGCTGTGGTCTACCTGCAACATACTAAACATTAGTGGTTCAAGGTGGGTGGATGAGAGCCGTCCTGGGACGACGAATTCTGGAATTCGCTGGGTCGTAGTCGACCGCATCTCTCACTAGCGGATTGGGATGAACCTCTGCTCGAGCAAAGGTTCGTGTGTTTGTTTCAAAGAGGAAGTCTTTGATTGTCGGGAGGTTTGCTTCTTGATGGAGCTGGGTGTTTCGGACGTACCAGGGAGCGTTAAAGGCGTACCTCAGACAACGATTCTGGATGACTTGGAGCTTTTGGAGTTGCGCATTAGAGACGTGTCCCCAGGCGCCAGAGCCGTAGGTCATGGCTGGTCTAACCACTGCCTTGTAGAGCCTCAGCTTATTCTCGAAAGATAAGCCGCTGCTTCTACACAGCATTGGATAGAGGTGGCCAATTACCATTTTGGCTTTGGCGACTGAGTAGTCCACGTGAGGAATGAAGCTGAGTCGTCGATCCAGCTTGACCCCGAGGTACTTGACCTCGTTGTGCCACTGAATCTCCTCCTCGTCCATCGTCACATGCGGCACTTCTCTTCTGCGCGAGATGAATAGGGCGGAGCTTTTCTCGGGATTGACGACGATGCGCCAACGAAGAAAGAATTCGCTCAGGTTGTCAGCTGCTTCCTGAAGGTATTGGGTAAGCAGCTGAGGGCTACGGGAGTGTGCTAGGGTGCACGTGTCGTCGGCGTAGACGGCCAAGGTGGAGTTTGGGCTGCGTGGCATGTCTGCCACGTAGAGAGCGAAGAGAGTTGGTGAGAGTACAGAGCCTTGTGGGACACCTGCCTCGAGAGGGTGCTCCTCTGAGAAGGAGTTTTGAATTTTGGCTCTGAAGGAGCGACCGGACAAGAAGGAGTTGATGATCTGGACCATCGACGCGGGGATTCCGGCATGAGCGAGCTTATAAATAAGTCCCTCATGCCAGACCGTGTCGAAAGCTTTTGAAACATCAAAGAAGGTAGCGCCTACTACGTGACCCCAGTCAAGCCATCGTGAGGAGAGCTCTGTGACTCTGATCAGTTGATCGGTCGTGGAATGTTTGGGTTGAAAGCCGAACTGTTCCTGGGGAATGATACCGAGATCGGAGACAATCTCGGTGAGACGAGAGCGAATGAGGCGTTCAGCAAGTTTGCTGACACCAGAGAGCAGTGAGATTGGCCGATGGTTCTGAGGGAACTTTCGGTCTTTGCCGGGTTTGGGGATGAAGATTACGTTGGCGCATTTCCACCGGGGTGGGAAATAGCGAAGGCGGAACATGGCGTTGAAAATCCCAGTCAGAGCAACGATGGCTTTTTTCGGAAGATTTTTGAGGGCAAGATTGGGAATCTGGTCGGGGCCTGGGGCTTTCCTCGTTTTGAGGCTGGATATTACCTTAAAGACTTCCTCCGGGGAGGTGTGGCGAATGTGATCGTCGTCTTCCGGGGCTTCCTGGCAGAAAACTTCGGCGAAGTCTTCCACTAGGTCGTAGTGGTCGAGATCTGCGTCCTCCGGTATCGGGACCCTGCATTGCAGTTCCAGACATTCGGCGAACACCTCGGCTTTTTCCTCCTCCCGGAAGACGAGTCCTCTGGGGCCGTGAATTGCCGGGAGTGGCTTGCGGTCGTTTCGAAGAGTCTTGGCCAGTTTCCACACAGAACTGTCCTCGATGTTCAGGGACTCCAGGTGGGTCTGAAAGTTCTCGTTACGGAGATCCTTCAGCGCGTACCTGACTTGGTGAACCAGGTTGTGAAACCTGGTTTTGTCGATCCGGGCTCCCGTTCTGTCGGCAGTCTTTTTGGCCTCTCTTCTCTCTCTTACCATGGCTTGGATGTGAGGGGGAAGACGAGGGGGCTTGTTGGGAGGTCTGGGGAAGGTTCTGGTTGAAGCGTTGAGGGCTTCGGAGATTTTCAACTCGAATGACTCCACAGCCCGGTTAAGGTCTGCAGTATCATCAATAGTTGGAATCGGTCCGAAGTTTTCCTCAACGTTTCTGCGGAAGGAAATCCAGTTTGTGAATTTCCCTGTGGGATTGATGGGATCATTAGCCTCGTCGCCGATGTGCATCAGGACGGGGTTGTGGTCTGAGGAGAGATCGCTGATGGCAGTGAGGTCGATTTGGAGGGGGACATTCTTGACGATGGCGATGTCCAGCGTGTCGGGCAGACCTGACACGTAGTTGTGGTGAGTGGGCTCCTCTGGAGCCAGGACCTGATAGTCGTTGTCATCAACGAAAGTTCGCAGGTTGCGACCGTTTGCGTTGTTGACTCGACTGTGCCAGTCTGTGTGCTTGGCATTGAAATCGCCTGCCGCGATGATGGAGTTGCCACTGTTCAGGAGATCCGCCAGTTCGTCAAGGGGGATCTTTTGTGTGTTGTAGCAAGAGAAGAGGGTTAGAGGTCCTCGGACTGTCTCGACGACGATGCCTACGGCTTCCAGTCTGTGTAGTTCTGGCAAAGCTGAAACATAGTGATTGATTTTATGACTTACATAGATGGCCGTTCCCCCTCCTGGGCCAGTCTGTCGGTCTCTGCGATGAAGAGTGAAACCACGGATTTTCGGATCTCGGTGGTTTTCCCTGAGGTGGGTCTCGTTGACGAGCACGATCTCCAGGTCGTGTTCATGAATGAACACTTCCAGTTCATCGCGCCGGACAGCGAGACCATTTGCGTTAAAGAACGCAGCCTGAAGGGATTTGATCCTACTCGGCCGTGGATTCATTCTTGTTGGATTGTTTCCATGAGTTTCACCAACAACGGAAGAATGTTGGTGGCGGCATGTTTGGTGCTCTCCGAAGACGATACCATTTGGCAGATTTCCAGGAGAAGTCTGGCCCTGGAGTCGCAGGTAGCGGGTTCCACACGAGGTTTAGTGCGGGGGGCTGGTTTTGGGGAAACAGGCTTTGAAGAGGAGCTCTGTTTGGGGGCGGCGGCCTGCTTCGGGGCTGAAGCTCCTGATGAGGTGCCGTTGGGCTTCGAAGGCTTGGAAGCCTTCTTCTTCGAAGGGGGAGGGAACCTGGGGCACCCCCTGTAACTGGCGGGATGAGCGCCTCCACAGTTGGCACACTTCGGAGCCTCCACCTCCGTTTTCCCGCAGTCCTTGGTGAAGTGGTCGCGGCCGCACTTGACGCACCTAGGATTGACTCCGCAGGTGCGCTGGCCGTGGTGGAAGAGCTGGCAGCGATGACACTGCGAAACCTGTGAGGGTTTGTTGGCCGGTTCCACACGAACGACTAGATTCGCCAGTCTGTTGATGGCGAACATCTTGGATTTCTCTTCGATTGGTATTTCTACCCTGAAGAGAGGGAACGGGGTTTTTGTGTAACGATTCACCAATTGATGAATCGAGTTGGGGTGGATGCCGATGTCCAGCAGTTCGTCAGCAACCTCGGCGGGGGTGAAATCCCTCGGGAGGCCGCGGATGACAGTTTTGGCTGTTCGGTTGTCGGGGTCGTTGTAGGAAAAGTACTGGATCTTGTACTTTATGAAGAACCGGACCATGGCTCGGAAATCGCCAGCTGTGGCAGGGAAGATCCGGATCCCTAGCTGGCAGGTCTTGGCTTTGGTATAGTTGACCTTCTCTGTCCTGAAACTGGCCGAGACGGTCAACCACTTACCTGGTTCCTTCATAACTATTTGGGGGACTTTTGAGGATTCAGGGCCGGCCTCCGGGGAGGGGGTTGCCTGGGATTGTTCCGAGTCTCCCGGTGGGGTTTCCTCGGAAGGGGCCTGCTGTGGAGTGCTCTTAATAGCAACCCAGCGGGGGGGGACGTACTTCGGGGTGGCAGCTTTGGGGGCGGCAACATTGGGGGTGGCACTCGTGGAGGTGGCACTCTTGGGGGTGGTACCCTTGGAGGCGGTGCCCTTGGGGGCGGTTGCCTTGGGGGCGGAATTTTTGGGGGCGGCGCCCTTGGAGGCGGTACCCTTGGAGGCGGTACCCTTGGGGGTGGCGCCTTGCAGCTTGGGGGCTGAAGTTCCGGGGGAAGGAGAGCTGCGCCCCTCAGTAGGGGTCGCTTTCTCCTTCGCAACGCGTTTGGTCGGGGGCTCGATGGCGGCGGCATCTTCCTCATCGTGGGCCGGGGTACCGTTGTCCAGCTCCATCAAAGTTACGAAACGGTTTGCCGTTTCGAAGTTATGGGAGGCTGGCTGAAATGGGGGGGGGGATTTACACTTACGCTTTCTCGCTATGTCCGTGAAAGCTTCGGTGACTGAGCTGGAGGTGGACCTAAAAGAAATTTGGGACCCAAATGAGCGGACTGAGACGATATCTTCATCTTCGCCAGTGATGGCGTCGATTCTGGCGTCCAGTCTTCCGGTTTGTTCGGCGAGGTGCTCGTCCATCGATTTTAGAGAGGACATGATTTCCTCCCTGAAATCGCCGAACATTCTCGCGATCGTCTGGGTGAGCATGGAGGCGAGAGCTGCATTCTCCCCTCCTAACACTGGTTTGGGGGCACCATCCATCTGAGTTGATGTTGATGCCATGGCGTTGATGGCTCGAAGAACCGTTTACCGAATTCGGAAAATTCTCATACGAGATGTGAATTTTCCTCGCTTCGGCTGCGTTTAGCTGGTGAGAGCACCCGAGAACTACCACGCTTGTCGTCAATCCGGAATTCTACACACGCGAAGTTAAGCAACTTCGCGTGTGTCGAAAATCTGGATGGGTGACCGAGATTCGCTTTATGCAAAGTTAAGCAACATTACACGAAACGAAACTTGGAAGGGTGACTTCAAACAGTGGAGGTAAACGAGGGGCGGACGGCAGACTAAACACTCTTCAAAGAATCGAAATAAATTTCGGCTCCCTGAAGTGAGCTAGGGGCGGACCGCTGACTGAACACAAAGGAACACTCGGATCGCTGTGAAGCACGCTAGGATTGGCACGTCTGACACGCACCAACGAACGGACACAACTGTGGCTCGAGAGATTCAGCTCCAAAGAGTTTATTACAAGTCGGCGATGTTTAGAGAAGTGATAGAGAGTTTTAACGCCCTCTACCGGAAGAATGGTCAAATGAGCACAAGAGAAGCGAGGGCTTGAAAGTGAGTCGGTCGCTGCAAAGTGCCCTCGCTTCTCTTGTGCTCATTTGACCATTCTTCCGGTAGAGGGCGTTAAAACTCTCTATCACTTCTCAAACATCGCCGACTTGTAATAAAGTCTTTGGAGCTGAATCTCTCGAGCCACCATTCAAATGCACTTCGCTGATGAGGGTCAAGTAACCCGAAACCGGTCCGAAGTTTTTGAATGGTGGCTCGAAAGATTCAGGTATTTAAATCGGTTTAAATACATTACTATTTGTTTCCGGCCACTCAAATAACTATTCAACCAATTTAATACTGTACCTCTAATACCCATTATGTAATTCCAATTTTTGAATCAAAATACTACGATCTATCGTCTCAAAAGCTCTTTTTAGATCTAAAAAAACTACAATAACAGCCATATCCTGATCACTAGCTAATTTCCACTCGTTTAACAGATATTAAAACGCCGTTTCGCAACTAAAATTTTTTCGAAATCCCGATTGAAATAGCGAAATTATATCACAGTCATTAATATAATCACAAGTAATTTTACGTAAACTACTTTTTCTATTGTTGGCAACATATTGATGGGTCTAAATTCTTCTAGTTTACACGTCTTTTGCACTTTTCGTATAGGAACTAAGGTAAACAACTTTAATTTGACAGGTACTATTCTCAGCTCAAGGGAACCATTTATTATACAGGGTGTCCCGTAATTAGGCTGCACTATTTTACCAGTGCGTTCTACGATCAAAATTAGGATTAAAAGTTTAGTAAACATTTTTCGAAAAATCCATCCTAAGGGAGCTAGGGCCCCTCAAAGGGAGTAAAAAAAATTGTTATTTCTTCAATTTCTGAGGAACATCTTACGATAGGGTCACGAAATTTTGAACTTTGTCGTAGGTTTTTGTAGTGAACAAGACTGATGTAATGGTTTTTGGTAAAAGTTTCAGGGGCGTGCGTGAGTGGAGGGGCCGTGGACATTTATTTATCGAACTTTTTTGTACGACATCTTGGGTCAATTATGAACACAAATTTGAATTCCTTGTACATTTTACGTAAAAAAGGTGCTCTAGTTGAAACTCGCTAGCTCAAGCCATTTTTAAGGAAAATCGATTTTAAGTTCTGTTTCCACGCCGAAAATGTGCAAAATTGATGGGATAGAGTATGGAAAATCCATTTTCTTGTGATTTTCTTTGGAATTTCAAGCATATGAGATGCAAGTAGGTTAAACTTGTTTGTTTTTTGCTGATCACGCAGCATCTGATAATTTTAGGTATTTTGAGTGCCACAGTTACCCACTTTTATACCACGAAATTGAACTTTCAAATCCATTTTCCCCGAAAACGGCTTGAGCTATCGAGTTTCAACTAGAGCACCTTTTTTACGTAAAACTGTATGGGGAATTCAAATTTGTGCTCACAATTGACCCAAGGTGTCGCGTCGTACAAAAAAGTTCGGTACAAAAAAGTTCGATACAAAAATGTCCGCGAGCCCTCCACTAACGCACGTCCCTGAAGCTTTTGCCAAAAACCATTACATTAGTCTTGTTCAGCGCAAAAATCTACGACAAAGCTCAAAATTTCGTGACCCTATCGTAAGACGTTCCTCAGAAATTGAAGAAACAACTATTTTTTTACCCCCTTTGAGGGGCTCTAGCTCCCTCAGGATGGATTTTTCTAAACTTTTAGTCCTAATTTTGACCGTAGAACGCACTGGTAAAATATTGCAGCCTAATTATGGGACACCCTGTATTTAGTAATACATGACATTTTTCCAAAAAATTGTGTCAATTCCATCTGGGTTGCTCTTGTTTGGTAAATGACTACAATTTGTTTTAATTCATTGAAATCTGTCTCGGATCAATTTTTTATTGTATTATTTTATTTGATAACTTACGATACACTTATAAGTGCCCTAGAATATGTACATATAAGAATATTATTAATCTAAACTGGAGTTTGGAGGGAAAAACTTTCCGGTTTTTGAGACCGTCACGCGTACTCTCACGTAATTTTTTTTTATCATTCATTATCTTTGAATAGACGGTTTTAGTTATTTTGAAGATACAAAACAAACAATTTCCCCTCTTGCTTCCAGAAACCCTAAACGGCCTACTAGATTACTACGTGGAAACAAGACTGAAAAACCACAACATCAAGCTAATCCACCTGAAATCGCGCATGGGCCTCATCCGCGCGAGGTTGCAAGGCGCACGCGTCGCAACCGGCGACGTTCTTATATTTCTCGACGCCCACTGCGAGGCCACCAAAACATGGCTGGAACCCCTTTTATCCAGAATCGAGGAGGATCGCACCGCTGTCCTGGTTCCCATCATCGACGTCATCGAGGCCAACACTTTGGCTTATTCCACCAATGGCGACACCAGTTATCAAGTAGGCGGGTTCTCCTGGTCCGGTCACTTTACCTGGATCGACATCCAGGAAGAAGAGGATAGACACAAGTTGAGTCCTGTAAAGTCCCCCACAATGGCGGGGGGACTCTTCGCCATCGAACGGAAATTCTTCTGGGAGATAGGGTCGTACGACGAGCAAATGGACGGCTGGGGAGGGGAGAACCTGGAGATGTCCTTCAGGATCTGGCAGTGCGGGGGGAGGCTGGAAACCGTTCCCTGCTCCAGGGTGGGGCACATTTTCCGGGACTTCCATCCCTACTCCTTCCCCGACAACAAGGACACCCACGGGATCAACACGGCGAGGCTTGCCCATGTCTGGATGGACGACTACAAGAGGTTCTTCTTCATGTACCAACCTGCCCTGGAGAGCAATCCGGTAATAGGGGATTTGACTCACAGGAAACAGCTGCGCCAGAAATTGAGATGCAGGAGCTTCAAGTGGTACCTGGATAACGTGTATCCGGAGAAGTTTATCCCGGATGAGAACGTGCACGCGTTCGGCCAAGCCAAAACCGAGTACGGGATGTGTCTGGACGATTTGCAGTTGGCCGAGGATAAGGTAGGTCGTGAAAATGGCAACGTCGCAGTTCTCTGTACCGGGACAAGCATTAACGTCCTCCACGTGTTGAAATAGTTATTTATGTGACAAGTGAGTAAAGTGTAACTTTTTTCACGAGAAGGAATAGGCGGAGTGAGCAAATAATCCGACGAGTGAAAAAAGTTACTTTTACTCATGAGTTGCATACGAAATTTGTTTACGCCCGTAGTTAGAATTCTGGGTAAACGTCGGTTTCGAAGTTCACTCGCAAAAAATCCCCTAATGACTTGGTATGAATAGAAACCCGTCCACATATTCCATTATAACTTGGAGACGAATTAAGATATTGACTTGAAATTCTTCTTAAGTACTTCAAGAATAGCTTGGAATAACTCAAATATTTTTCATTTGGGTCCAACATGGAGGATCTTCGGTTTTCATGTACAAAATTATAACTTTGGAACGGATGACATGAAACTTTTACTAACAGGCAGAGTGTAGTTTTTGGATCCAAAATGGCGGATTCTCGTAGCTCAAACTGCAGTATATTTTCATGAAAACGTGCTGACAGGGAATTAAGGCCTTCGTACGCCAAATTTCAGTTCAATATCTGAATCCGTTCAAATTATCCATAAATACATAATTTAGGTAGTTTAAATGTCAAAACAAGCTTCGGGCGTCCAAAATTACAGGAATCTGTACAGTGAAAGCCGCCCCTCCCCGTCCACAAATTCCGTCGTAACTTGAAAACGGATTAAGGTATTGATTTGAAATTTTTGCCTCGAATTTCGGAAACCATTTCGAATAGCTGGAATATTTTTCATTTGGATCCAACATGGAGGACAATGAAAAAATCAAAACTTCATTTTTCGTCTACAAAATCATAACTTCTGAAGGAATCATACATCGACATGAAACTTTTACCAACAGGCAGTGTTTTTGGATGCAAATTGGCGAATTTTCGTAGTCCAAGCTGCAATAATTTTTCATGAAAATGTGTTGGAATTTTAGTTCAATACCTGAATCCGTTCACGATTTATCAACATTTATTAATGAAAATGGAAATAACTTAAAAACCGATCAAGACTTTGATCTGAAATTCTCCAGTCTGTGCATGTAAACGGTCCAAATTGTCCATAAATACGTACTTTAAATGTCAAAACAAGTTTCGGGCGTCCTTTGTGGGAGGGCACAGGCGTCCAAAATTACAGGAATCTGTACAATTGTACCCCCCGTTCCAAATTCCATCATATCTTGCAAACGAATTAAGATATTGGCTTGAAATTTTTACTAAGGACTTCAAGAATGTTTTTCATTTGGATCCAACATGGAGGATCCTCGAAAACTTCGTTTTTCATGTGCAAAATTATAACTTTGGAACGGATCACATGAAACTTTTTCTAACAGGCAGAGTGTTGTTTTGGATCCAAAATGGCGGATTCTCGTAGCTCAAGCTGCAACATTGTTTCATGAAAATGTGTTGGCAGGCAGTTCCTTGTTCGTACGCGAAATTTCAGTTCAATATCTGAATTCGTTCACGATTTATCAACGTTTATTAATGAAAATTGTAATAACTTAAAAATGGATAGATTTTGATCTAAAATTTTTACGGCTTTGCATGTAAACGGTCCAAATTATCCATAAATGCATAATTTAGGTAGTTTAAATGTCAAAAATCTGTACAGTGGAAGCCGGGGGGGCTACAAGTTCTGTCATAACTTGAAAACGAATTTTGTAAACAGTTTCGAATAGCTGGAATATTTTTCCATTTAAACTTCATTTTTCCCCCAACAAAATCATATTGACATGAAACTTTTACCAACAGGTTGTTTTGGATCCAAAATGGCGAATCTTAAACTGCAATAATTTTTCTTGAAAATGTTATGGCAGGGAGCGAAGGAGTTCGTATGGGTAATTTCAGTTCAGTACATGAATCCGTTCACGATTTATTAAAGTTTATTAATGAAAATTGAAGTAACTTAAAAACGGATCTGAAATTTTCACTTTTGAAGGCTATACATGTAAACGATCCAAGTTATCCGTAAATACATACTTATTTAGATACCGTGAAATCTACTAAAAAACGACTTAGAGTTGGCCATGAAATAGTACTCCAAAATCCAAAATTACAGGAATCTCTACAGTGTAACCCCCGTCCGCACATTCCGTTATAACTTGAAAACTAATTAAGATATTGTCTTGAAATTTTCGTTGCTGAGTCCGGGACGAACGGAGTTCTAAGCACAGCCTACTGCGAATCCGCCAATACAGCCATTTTGATCACACGTGCCCAATTTTAACGTAACACTGGAATTTTGAGTTCTCTGAAAGTGGAATTACTTTGAAAATTACGTTCTGAATGATTTATTTTTATATTTTTTTTTATTTCTTCTTCGCGAAGGAAAGTATTGAAAAATTTTTGAAACATGGAAAGTATGAGGCTGTCATAGAACACACTGTATGTTATCTGAAGGCAAGTCTTCGTCTAAGGAACTTACTTTTTCTTCTGCAAAACGCACATACAGGCTGTCCGTTTACCCTTACGTCATTAACAATACGGCAAAATCTCGAACATTTCAAATGAAATGACTACCCGGGACATCTGGTTTGACTCAACTCAAGTCTTATTTAATTAAACTACTCAAAAACGGTTGAATTTACGCATAAGACACGCTTGACAAATGTAGAACGTGTTCCATTAACATTGACTTACACTGATTTTCGATAATATTAAAACATGATAAACTCGGTCTACGGCCTCGTAATGAAAGTTTTACTCAAAACTGTTGAATTGACGTATTTACACGCTTGACAGTTGTAGAACGTGTACAGCGTGTTCCATTACATTGACTGACACCGATTTTCGATAATATTAAAACATGACAAACTCGGCCTATTCATGAAAGTTTTACTTTATTATGTGATTTTTCCTCACCAGGTAGGTCCCCTGGGACTCTATTCGTGCCACCAGTTCCTCGCAATGTCCCAGTACTTCTCCATCAGCAACACGGGTGAGTTGAGAAAGGAGAATTTCTGCGCGGAAACTTTCGGTGAAAGAACCGTACAATTGACGGAATGCCACGGTCACCAGAGGGAGCAATTTTGGGTTTTGTTTAAAAACGGGACCATTTTTAACCCTTCCGCTGGCAAATGCCTCAGCAGTGGGGGGGTGGACAATGGGAAGGGGGTGGTTGTGGAGGAATGCAAAGACAGTATTTTCCAGAAATGGAAATTCACCACTGTCAACACGACGGCTGTACATTGATTTTATTGTGATAACGAAAATTCTTGCACGAAGAGGCCGTTAGATCTTCACTTTTGACCAATTTCGTCAATGCCTTCACACAAATTAAGACTGCTTTAAAATGATTTGAGCGCCACCTGCTCCTCGGCGAATTTCTTATAAAACTACTTTTCGCACGTGTTGCACAGGCAGAATTTTACAGGGTGGATCGACGATGACGAAACCGTCGAGTAGGCTGTTACTTTGACATTTTGTCGAGTTTTGACTTTAGGGTTTCGCAAATACACCACGGTCATAACTAATAGCAATTCAAACGTAAGCAGAATTTGGGGTATCTTTTGGAGTTGACCATGGTGTAATTTCGCAACTCTAACGCGAAAAACGTGACAGTACAAGTTGTCAAAGTAGCAGCCTACTGAGTTTGTTAGGGCAAATTACTATTACAAAAGCATCACAGGTGTATCAGAAAAATAACTTTAAATGCCAACAAACCGGTCCGTTTCGTTGTAGTTAGACCATCCTGTATAGTGCCAGTACTCTAACGAGAGTTCTGGGGCTACTACAGGGTTAGTCAAAAGTCGGCATCAAGATTTTTTTTGTAGGTAATGAAAGCAAAGAGAAACTTGGATCCGGATTTTCGAGTAACCCTGTATAAATTGTATTCTACTTCTTAAATCTATGCTTGTGGCCCTCAATAGTTTTATAACTTGAACAATATTTTTATAATAAATTCTAATTGCTAAAATTGTGATATTGTGCACCAATGTTTAATCTATTCACGTGTATGTACATACAAAGACCGTTCATTAGAAAATTTTGGAGGCCCGTTTGTAACAATTTTTTTTAATTGCGGTTCTACGTCACAGCTACTATAGAGCTCGTCTCGTCACGTTAAGTTTGCAGTATGCTTTCTAAATGGGAAATTCGCCCTAGACGTTGCCGATTTGCTCTATGCCACTTTTTAACCCCTCTTTGTTTATTATTAAGGTATAAAATCATTGTTTGCATAATAATATCTATAATCTATGCTATAAAACACTAGTGTTTTATAGTGTTTATAGTTCTGCGATATCGACATTAGAATAAATTGTCACGGGCAAGTATAATTTCTAACCTATTTATGCCCTAAGTAGACAGGTTGTGGTTAAAACGTTATATGGCACTCGTGTCTTATCAGCATTTTAGATACTTAAGAAATTAGACACTCGACCCTCGGTGTCGTGCCTAAACTTTTCTTGCGTGACTAAAATGCCTTAAAAGACACACCGACAATAAATAAGTATTATAGTTAGTATAAGTTATCGAATCACTACCAAACTACAAAATTTTAATACAACTGGACCTCGAAAATGTTGTGATGAACGGTCTTCGTGAATCACCCTGTACACAAACGTTTCATTGCGTGAAACTGTTAATGAATGAAAAAAGATGCGAGGTGGGTCGATTTTTTTGCTCACAAGTGTATGTCGATTTAGGTACTAGTATATTTGCTTTAATTCCAGTAAAAAACCCTAAATCAAAAAAAAAACTATCGACAAAAAACTTAGGTACAAATATATATATTTTGATCGGTCGATTTAAAAATTACATCAAACACTGTCAAAGTTTTGTAAAAAGTACAGGTTGTACTTTCGGAACATCTTGTAGCAGTTCATCGAAGCACGCAATGAGAAGTAAGTTTTAATATATACAAATCAATTTAATTGTTTAAGCTCCACTCCGCAATTGGCATCTAATATTTATGTAAATTTTCTCCTGAATTGTTTTATTCCTAGTCATTTTCCTTGCTTTAAAAGCACTCGGATTTAATAAAGACCCTGAATGTCAACTTGTCATTTTCTCTTGCCTTCTGGTCTCTATAAATAAACAAATCAATGCTGACAGTTTCAGCATAAATCTAGTGTAAATATTTGCATTTATATGTATTTCAGACACTCCAAAATAAAGAGTTCATCAGGAATCTGTCAATTTGTCATTTGGGGTAATTATAAGTGTTTACTTTTTGCTCAAACTGGTATAATTCCTGAACTAATAATGACCTCATGTGGCACCTTTGAGGAGGCCATATCTTATACAATATACACTGTCGGTTAGGTAAGGAAGCGCGTCGTAAAGAAGAGATGAGATACATACAGGGTGTCCGGGAATAACGTCGCCATATTTTTGGAGATGATTCCAAAGCTAAAAATATGAAGGGGTCTCTTGGGGGCGCTACAGGGCTTAGAAGGTGTCTCAAAAACAGGTATTTATTAATTATTTTTGAAAGGGTTGGAGCTAGAATGACGAAATTTGGGTTCTGAGGTAATTTTTGTGTGACAAATTATCTGGCGGAAACAAGACAAGTGATTGACGACCATAGGCGTGCGAAACGGGGGCTTAGGAAAAAAATTCCCACAACTTTTTTTTCTCTAGCTTTGTTGAATTTTTGACTTCAGATAACAATTCTCCAAACGATTCTACATAAAAAAGGTACTCTTGACACTAAGTTATAGGATCAACCGTTTTCAAGAAAAACGCGATTAAAGCATGTCATGCCTATGGCAAAGAATTTATAAATGCAAAAAACAAGTTGGCTTGCTTCACAAATGTCGTTAGTTTGTCACTAACGGCTACAACTTATTATTCTAGCTCCAACTGTTTCAAAAATAATTACCTGTTATTGAGAGACACCTACCTAAAGTCTGAAGCGCCCCCTGGAGGCACTTTCGGACATTTGTTCATATGAACTTTTTTTCCTATTTTTAGGTGTAGAATCCGGCCCCGAAATATGGCGACATTATTCCCGGACACCCTGTATACATAAATAGTTTTGTTAAGTTCTGACGTATGGATTATGAAAAGTAAACAACATGAAGTCATACTGGGACAAATAAATCTCTTCGTTTGCATCTATAAATGTTATAAGAATATGGGACACACGGTATGTGTAGATAGAGTTGGTAAGATTCCAGATAAGATTTGTTGTTAAATTGATGGAGTCTGGACAGTTAGGTAAGCGGCATTTATAGGTACTTACTGCCCTGTTAAATATTTTGCAATTTCATGTCAGTATCTGGACTTTCTGATCAAAGTTGTACCGTTGTTGAATTGTTTTCTAATAAAACAAAATATATTTTTATAGTGTTTTTACTGTTTTTAATACCTACTCAAACAATTACTTTGTTTTTAGTTTTTTACATTATTTCATGAGTGACGAAGTTTGGGCACTACAACACACTCTTTTTCCCACTCCGTTTCGTTCAGAAGCATCGGCTGAAACTTCCTGACAAACTTATGGAATTCTCGATACGTTTTTGGCGCAGTTATATCGATCACTTGTTCGTTCTTCTTGTATAAAACGTCGACGAAATATTTTCCATCGTTTTGAGACAACTCGAAAATTGCAGCACTGGCATAGGGTGGAATTTCCTCCTTTAAAGCGCCGAGAGGAGTCAAAACACTGGCAACAGTAGTATCGTGGCCGGAAAATAATAAAAATTTTGGACCAGTTTGACCTTGAGTTTTGCTCTTGAAGTAACTAACGATTTCGTTATACAACAAACCGACTTTTAGTCTCGCCAGGTCGGGGGTATAACAATCGGCTTGATACCTCAAAACCGCGAGAGGGGTAATGTTTTGGAAAACTTCTGTTGTCCATTTTGGCAAAATTTTCTGGCTCAAGTTTTGGGTCAAAATTATGTTTTGGATGCTTTCAACTTCCAGGATTGACGTAACGTTTTTGCCAGTTTCCTCAGTCAATTTGAGGTAAAGCTGCTGATGATCGTGGTCGATTTTTTTGAAGTGACGAGATTTCAGGAGGTTTTGGAATAGTTTGTTGTATTTGGGGCACGGTTTTTTCATGGCTAAAACTGGGTCTTCGTGTTTGGGTTTGGTGTGGATTGGGATTGGTCGCCAGTTGAGGTTTTCGTGCCAAATTTCCTCCTTGGTTGGGGGGTAGAGACCGGCGAGGACGGCTTGAGCAGACATTAGAGTGCGATCCACGTCGGTGGAATTGACACGAATTATTTTGGGAGAGTAACGAGGGGGAAGAAAAGTGGAATAGCGATTGCGGAGCCAGATGCCCAGGTCGAATGCTCGCTTTATTCCTTTCTGCAAAAAATCATAATTAATTGTTAAGGGTTGGTTTTAACGATAGATGAATAATTAAGAAATTGTTTTTTTTTACTTTATTTAGGGGAAGGAGGGGTACATTCGACCACGGTTTACTTTGAACCATGTTCATTAAAATCTCTATTTTTTAAACTTGCCGCTTGTTCTTCGCGCCTAAAAAGTTACGTTATTACAGTTTTAATTCTTGTTAAACTTTCAATTTTGGAATCAAATTTTGGCCGATCGCTACACATTCTTTTTTTCGTTGCCAGGGTGTCCCGAAATTAGTGGTCAAAACTGTACTAGTAGATTCTTGTATGAAAAAAAGTCTCAATGAACATATGTCGAAAAATAAGTCCTAAGGGAGCTAAGGCCCCTTAAAAGGGCTACTTTGAAATTGTTTCTTTCTAAATATCTTCAAAACGGTTAAAGATAGCGACGTGAAATTTGGTATATTTGCTAAGTTTTTGATCCTGAATTTACTACTGTGGAGAAAATTTTAAAATTTTGATCATAGGCGTCGCGTACAGGAGGGGCCTTGGATTAAATTTACTCAAACATTTTTGTAAGTAGTTTTTTCTCAAATTTGATTCCAGAATCTGAAAATTTGAGATTTTTTAAGTAAGTATAGCTAAATGTTAAAAATCGGCCCGTTAAATAAGCACTTACATTAGTCAACTGTCCTAGTCCCTCAGGCCAATGTGTCTCATCCCTGTATGGATCTTTTGGAAATGTTTCAATGAGAGGATTTCTGTCACCATGTCTATGAATCTTATAAGTACTCAAAATTACCAATTAATCAATAAAAAAATGCTTACCTACCACAACAACTGACAATAATTCACTACTTATGGTCGCAACAGCAAAAAGCAGAAAAACGGTGTACCCCAGCATAGCTCCAACTTGTCTTTGAAGCCAGTTAAATATAAAATCTTTACATTTATAACTCCTACGCTGATGTAAACCGCGAAAGACGAGGCCCAATCATTATCAGAAATCCCGCTCGAAATGCGTTTATCAAAAAATAATAAATCGAAACAAAAGACCATTAAAAGTAGATTTTTGTTGAAAGTTATTAACCAATGTTTACACACGTTCTTAATTTAATGCGAGCAATTAGACATTCTGATAAGGTATGACGTTGTTTCTACCCACATGCAAAAAATTAAATTATTTACTCTAGGAAATTGTAAATTGTAAACCTCATTCACAACCACTTTACGTAGGTACGTGACATAACAAAGTTTAATCAACAATAGCTAGAAAAGTCAGAAACTGTCATGACCATTGTTAAAGTTTGTGTGGCTACAAACTAGAGATCAGCCCGTGCCCGGTCTCTATACAGTGACCATAGAATAAGTGGTAATATTAAGTTAGTTTGTAGCGTTAACAAGGTGCAGATTCTAGATGCGATGGAAAGTATCGTCATTTATAAGTCAAGAGATAGGCTTGTGAACGCCGATACAGGCCCGATCGCATAATTATCTCTGTTTACGCTACTTTAGGGACCATTTCTCGACCTGTGATTGGTTTAACTTTCACAGCCGAGGGGTGAAGTTATAAATATTTCAGTTTTCTGGAAAGTAGGGTAGATAGCTTCGGCTTTGATAATGAGCACAGTGTGTTGTCCAGTGTTTCCATTCTGCAAAGTCCACCTCCTAAGAATTAAGAATTCATCAAAAAGCCGGCGATTATAACAATGAATTTAATAGTCATTATTTTGTAACAGGTATTTAAAACTAATCTTTTACAAAAGACAACAAAGAAAATGCATTATTTTCATCAAAAACGCAATCGTCCTCCGACATTTCACACTTTAGATCCTCCACTACATCACTTTTCTTCTTATTTTTCCTGCGTCTCCTCTTCACCCCGATGTTTTGAACATTCGGCGCTTCCTCCCCAACCAAACTCACCATCACCTCAAAAACATTTAAAATCACAGGACAATCTTCCAACAAAACCTTAATGTAACCCCCCAAATCCGTCCTTTTCCTCAAATTCACCACCATATTATAAACAAAAGTGCCATCGTAAAACTCCGCAATCCTCAAACCCTCAAAAGGAAAATTTAACAACGAATTCAGGTGTTTGACGTGAAGTAGCGCGCTTTGAAACCGACCCAGTTCATGCAGTACCGTTTTATCATACAGTCGAGGGTTTCCCCTCATTTTCAAATCCATTTGAAAGAAATTTATCAATTTTTTCATGCACCAAATTCCCTCGTTTTTATCGACGAAAATCACAGCTTCAGCGATGGTCCCTCGCGGCCTGAAAATCGTTTTTTCAGGATCCTTTTTGTACTTTGAGGCAAAGCTTTTATTCGATCGACAAAAGCCGATTTTCGGGTCAACCAAGTTGATTGTAATGGCGCAAAGCAGGATGGAGTACCAAATCAGAGGTGGGATTTGAGAGTTTTTTAACCAAAATTTCAAGGCAATCATCAACAAAGACCAAGACTTTGGGAATAAATCTATCGATTTATCGCTAATTTCCAGAATATTTAGAAGAATCTCCCGGCGATTTTTTAGTGAAATTCGGGGAATTTCCGGGATTTGCGGGAGGATTTTTGAAGACGATGTTAAGATACTTTTTTTAACACTGGAAAGATCGTGTCTGGCCACCAAAGCTAAAGAATCACGACCAGTTAGAATCTTATGAATGGCTTTTATGATCTCCAAACTGATTGTGTGTGAATGCTCTGCAGAAGAATCTTCTACTTGAGGTATACAGTAGTAAGTGTTGCCAACCATCAAATCAATAAATGCAGAGGGATATAAACAATTTCTATAGTTTTCCTTGAAGAATTCTGGAAGATCAATAATTGCTTCAATTGAATTTTCTTCTTCTTCAACGAAATCTTCTGCTTGATCTTCTTCAGGAATTGCCTCTATCTCTTCATCAGTTAACAATTTAACAGAAGTGATTTGCGTTGATTCAAGTTTAAAGTGGGAAATTAAATCGGTATCAGGACATTGATACCCCTCAATCCCTTTTTGTAGCTTCTCTGCGATTTTCTTACGATTTTTTGCTTTAAATCTTCCCAGAATTTTCTTAATTGCAGATTCTGGAGTTTGGTTTTGCAGCCAAACAATCAGCGACTTGATTAACCTCTGCTGTTCGTTCCCCTTGCATTTTTGCATCTTTAAATTATGGTAAAAAGTGGCAAAAACCCCTCTTTTGATATAATCATTCCCCAACATAACCGCAAAAAGGGGCAAATTGACTTTTTCTAACCCGAAACTCTTCAAAAATTTCTCAACTCGATAGACTTGGCAGTGAATGTAATTTCCGTTGTTTTTCCTCAGTTTAATGTCCATGGTAGAAAACGGGATGTACAGAACGTCGAAAATGTAAAAATCCGAGTCGAAGCTCAAAAGTGGACAGTTTAAAGTCCGAGCGAGGGCAGCCATCGCATTATCACATTCGAAATCACACCGGGCGCATTTTAGCCCCAGTTTTAGTACACAATCACTGAAAACTTCCCGATGGAACAGTGGAAAAACTGAGACGGTACCTTCAGTGGCACTGTTGAGGTTTCGAGCAGCCTGAATCCTGTTTTTCATTCGGCTGTAGACGGTTTTTAATTTTCGGGTTTCGTAGCCTCCGTCAAAAATTATCAATGGGGTGATGTTGCAGTCTTTGAGCAGCTGGAAGAACTTGAAAACTAGGTGGGAGTATTTGTCGTAGTCGCCCCCGAAGCAGTCGTTGCTTTTGCCGTGCCATTTGTAGAGTTGGCAGGCGATGCTGTTACCGTCGAGGACTAGGAGGCTGTTGCGGAGCTGATAGTCTTCGAGGTATTGGGAGCTTCTGTTGCCTATGAAGGTTGTCAGGCCTCGGACGCCCATTTTACTGCGAAAAATGGGGAAATTTGAAAGAGAATCGTGAACATAACCTTACTTGTAAGAACTGTCACTCGAATGTCAACGTGACAGAAGTGTCATTTTGCGAGTAGGGAGCCGAGCCGCCAACACTATGGTTCAAAAATCCCTCAACAAAATAGAAAAAATAAAAATATGCGTTTTAACCTCCCCACTCCACTTCACCATTTAAAAAAAAAGGGAGGTTACTGCAATCACTAAAATTTTCGAATTTGAGATAACACCAGATCTTCACGTTTTGAGGTCTCAGGAACCCAAGAAAGCGGTTTTAAAAATGTGTCTGTGTGTATGTTCGTACGTTCGTACGTTTGTAAACACGCCACAGCAAAAACTACTTTAGCTGAAATTTGGTACGTGTGCATGTGATAACCCAACTTAGATCTGAAAAGCTTTTGGAGCCAATCGTGCAACTAGAAATGCCATTTTGGCACATCAACATTTAAATTTTAAATGCAAACCCCCATTTTTCACCTCACGATAGAAAAGGCCTTCAAATTCTGCTTCTAAAAATGTATTCATTTTTAGTGCCCTATTGATCAAAAATTAAAAAAAAAATTATTTTTATCCGACTTTAAAAACGCGGTACAGCCCAAGCCCCTGAACCGATTTTGCTGAAATTATGCACACGGGGATTGTATTGCACGTCGAAGAGCTGAACAAATTTTGGATTCAATCGGCCCACGGAAACTGCCGTTTTGGCACACCAATTTGTAACTTTAAAATTATTCACTCATTTAACCATCCAAAACAAGTTTTTGAAAGATTTATTGTCACCATCAGAAAGGTCTACAAATTCTGGTTTTAAGTAAGACAAAATTCGTTCGCATTTAGTGCTCTTTGGGTCAAAAAATCGAAATTTCATAATAATAACACTAAAAATACATTATAGCCCAAATTAGTGAATCGATTTGGCTGAAATTTGCTACATGGAGATTGAGTGACCCGTTTAAGACCTGAAAGGCGTTTGGAAGCAATTGATCCACGGGAAGTGCCATTTAGGCATTTCAACTTTGAATTTTAAATACAAGAGGCCTCCTTTTTTATGTCGCCATTAGAAAGACGATCAAATTCTCGTTCTAAAGATGTATTCACACTTTCTGCTACTGCATGGGTACGGCAATCGACAAAGATAAATAGAGGTATTCCTTTTTAAAAGCGGGAGAAATTGACAGTGTATCTCACTTGCACTCATTCAAATTTATCTCCATCCTTTTCTTACGGTTAGTAAAAGTTTCTAGATTTGGCATTTTTTTTATTTTCGCGTGTAACCGATTTTTCGCGCTTTTCAAATTAAAACATACTGAAAGGCTTATTTGAAGTGCCGCAGATTAATGACATTTTCTTGTTGTAGCTGCACTGTGCAGAGTAGTAAAACACGTTCCGATTGGCGATTTGCAAGGGAACGGACCAATCAGCGTGGACCGTGGACCAATCCCCAAATTACTAATTATAATAATTAACGATAATAACCGTAGAATTTATCAGGGAATGATTTCGACTAATGTTATAATAAAATATTTGCATTTTACCTTATTTTACCCTAGAGAATGGTACGCAGATACGCCACTGGAATTTTGCATGAGATCCAAAGGTCCAAAGATAAGCTGTCAGCAGGGCTGCCAATTACCAACAAAAGTAACTTAATTGTTTTTAAATCTGTTTTACGCACCACGCGTAATTATTATTAATTAATTGCAATTAGAAACTGACTGGTAAATTAATGTTCGAATTGTGATAACTTAACTAAATTGTACTTTCAGAATCAGCTGAAAAGAAAAAAGTGAGGTTACGTTAACTGTCAACAAACAACTTTTTTGTCGCAAATTTCCGTTTTTGACTTAAAATGACCGATCATTCATTAAATTTGTTATTAAGTTACCCCCTAATTACAGTAATTGACGATAATAACCGTAGAATTTATCAGGGGGTGATTGCAGCAAAAGTGAGGTTATATTGTCCTATGCTTTTTACAATTTTCTTTACAGGGTCGAGATTTTAACGTGCAAATCGTAGAAAAGGGAGGCGCAGCCCCCCAGTTCAATCTCAAGACCACATTTAGTCCTGAAATTATGAAAGAAGTGAAGAAAATTAAATCAAAGTCCATCGTGGAATACTTGGAGTCTTTGACAAAGATTTTAGCCCCACATGAAGTGAAAAACCACGTCTGGATTTATAGAAAAGTTCTAAACGAATATTCCGAATTCACTAAATTCTACTTAAACATTGAGGGGGCCACCCTCTCCTCGGATTTATCGAGAATTAAAGTCTCAACATCAGATGATAATGGTCGAGAGCATTCCTTGGACATATCGGTGGATTTTGATACCGGAAGCTTCAAACCGATTGATGTGAACCTTCCCCAGCCCTTCAGCAACAACTTCACGAAGCCCTGGCCGAGCCTAACCCCCCTCTATGATGAATTCCAGTCGATTCTCAACGACTTGCAGGAATTTTTCAACATCCTCGATGAAATTGACAAGAGCTGCTCCATTTTGGATCCTGAAAAGCCCTCGAGGAGGGAGTCTCACCGGAGGATTTGGGTGGATGCCAGTCTCTCAGTTGTCGTGATAATTGATCCTCTAAATGTCAAACAAAGACCAGACTTGAAGTTTTTGGGGCCTGACAGAATCGTGAGGACTCTTCGAGAGAATTTGAATAACTCACTGGAGGTTTGGGAGGATTCCTCGGTGACTGTAGGGTTGCTTAAAGTGCTCGGAATGGATAGCTTTAAGATGAAGCCGAGGGAGGAGTGCGAAGACATGATTGGTGCGGGGGAGTGCTTCATTTGTTTCTCATTGAGGTGTGAGGATTGCTTGCCGGAGGTTGCATGTGACAGTTGTGAAAGTTTTTATCATAGAAAATGTCTTTACGAGGTGAGTTTAGAGGCTTGAGAAGAAATTTTAATTTTTTTTTTAGTGGTTGGTGGCTGCAAACTCGAAGACCGTGTTCAACCAGTTGCGAGGGCTGTGCCCCTTTTGCAAGAAAGGGATTTCCTGCGATATTTTCGAATGAAGACATTTTGGAGCCCCCGTTTTTTGTAAGTTTTTTTATGCCACTTGATTCATACGTGTCGGGTATTTCCGTGCAATCCCGCCATTTAATGTCTTCTGTCAGTTTAACATGTGAGTGTGATGTGAGGTCGTGTCGGGTATTTCCGTGCAATCCCGCCATTTAACATCTTCTGTCAGTTTGACATGTGAGGTTATAATTACGTCAAGGTTGCACAAAAATAGAATTTCCACTAATAATAACAACTCTCGTCTATAAATATCCATTCTAATTCATTCCTCGCGCGTGTAAAAATGAAAATTCGTAAACACATCCCCGCTGGTAGTGTTATCCTGACTGAAAAACCCTTCGCCTATGCCTTAAATTCAAATTTTCGCACCGATCGCTGTGATTTCTGCTTTAAAGCAGGACAACTGCTAAAATGTTCCAACTGCCGTTACGTTTACTACTGCAACAAAGTTTGTCAGAAAGACGGATGGACCATCCACAAACTAGAATGCCGAAACCTCAAGAAAATCTCTCCGAGAATCATTCCGGATGCTGCCAGATTCCTAGCGAGACTAATAAAAACGCTGCAAAAAGGGGGCGACTTGATTAAATCGTATTACCAGGAAAACTGTTTCAGGAGTTTCAAAGATTTGATGTCGCATTATCCCAACCTGAAAGCTGACGAGAAGAGAATGGACCATTTCAGGAGTCTTTCTGAAGTCTTACGAGAATTTTTCGATGACGAATCAATGCCGAATTCTGCTGAATTAATGGGCATTTATGGCCGAATGTGTATTAATAGTTATAATATTATTAACCAGGAAATGCAGTGCGTGGGTACTGGAATTTATCTTGCGGCTTCAGTCATCGACCATTCTTGCACCCCCAATGCCATTGCGACCTTCGAGGGAACAACTCTAAACATTCGTGTACTGGAAACATTCGAGTATTTAGATTGGTCGAAGATTCACATTTCCTACATTGACGTGTTGAACCCCACAAAAGCTCGGAGGGAGGAATTACAAACGACTTATTATTTCAGTTGTTTATGTCCCAAGTGTCTCGATTCAGAGCCACCTGAGATGCTGGCAGCCGCATGCCCTAATATTGCTTGCGAGCAATTTATAAAAGATCACGAAAGCTGTCCCGAATGCAACACGGAAATTCCTCGAGATTTCATTGAAAAATTTCACGAAATTGACGAGTTTACTGATCTTCAATTGCAGAATATGAAACAACTCGCTTATTTTGACGTCTGTCAGGTATGCCTCCAGAAACAAAAGAATATCCTCCACAGGTTTAACATAAAACATGTGAAGGTGTTAGACTTGGCTTTTCAAGCAAGCCTTGACTTTCAAAAGTGGGATTCGGCAAAAAGTTTCGCCGGTGAATTAATCGAGGCTTATTACAAATACTACGGAAAAAGACACCCCTTAACTGGGTTGTTGCATTTGAAATTGGGTAAAATTCTGCTGTTCGAGGGGAATTCTAAGGAGGCTTTGAAGCATTTCCAGGTTGCCGTGGAAACGTTGAAAATTACGCACGGAGTCACTGGTAGTTTGTTTAAAGAGGAGGTGATTCCATTGGTGCAACAGGCGAGACTTGAAAGTGGTATAGATTGAGGGTGAAAAAATGAAAGTGACCTTTTTTAAGAATTGTGTCTGACGTCAATGTTGTATAAGACTGAGGAATAAATAGATGAACCGTTTATATTTTCAGGTGATTGGTTTATATTTAGAATTAGAATTTGATGTTTTTTCTTTAGGTGCATTTACAATTGGTTTGAGTCACGCGCTCGGAGAGCAGAGGTAAAGTTGTTTATATAATGTGGACGTGTGCGTCACACTTCAATAAACAAGTAATTTTTGAGTCGTTCTAATTTGAACTAGTGCTGTGACGAAACTGTTGGTCTTGGGTGAAAAATGAAAGGGCCTTTTTTGTAGAGAACTTAATAGTCTTCAATATTGTGTACTTCTATATTTACCATTTTTCAACCCCTTGAGCGTTAATTTTATAAAATTCGCGCAATTTTGTCTTTTTTCGATAATTGATTTTACTCATTTGGGTTGTTTGCCTTTTTCGACCTTTTTGGAAATATGCCAATACCCTCCAAGCTAGATTTGCATAATTGGCTTATTTTCGTGTTATTTTCCTTAATTCTACTTAACTATGATTAATTCTCATCTCCTTTGACTTTTCATCCCTCTTTACAATTTTTCAACCCCTTAATTTTGCAAAATTCGCTTAATTTCGTTTTTCTTTGGTAATGATAATTGAACTCATTTGGATTCAGTTTAGCTTTTACAATTTTTCGGCCCTGTTTGCAATACAGGTAGTAGTATTTCAACTCTCCCACAAGTATTACTTGCATAATTTCAGGGCTTCCAGTGACAACTTACTTCAGCTAATTAAAAAAAAAATAATTAAAACAAACTTCAATTTCCAAAGCTAAGCAATTTTTGGTTTCTATATCTTATTTACAAGTTTACAGCGGTTTAAAGCAGATATTCACGATTCTAATTATTTTTTGTGACGTCACATGAGGGAATATGTTGTAAAGGTCACCAAAAATGACGTCATTACATTTCAGCTTTTCTCTTCTGTGGCGTCACACAGTTTGTAACATGTCCCTCTCAACCTAGGATCGCGAATTGCTTTTAAATTCAATATTGTAAGTTTGACCCTTTTCTATTGACCTGTGTAAAATACCTATGTATTACCGTTAAGCACCAATATACATTATCATTTTCTTACGGGCACAGGGGCGTGTGATCGAGTCTAGTTTTTTATTTTCTTAAACGGGCTTAAATTTATATGAAAATTGCTACTGATTCACACTGCCAGGCGTGCATGTCAGAATAATTTTGTTTTTTTACCAAATTATCACGAATGTCGAAATTTTTGTTGGTTACTCTGTTTTTCCGTCCATGTAAGTATATTCTTATTAACAGGCTAAAGGGTTGCGTTTAAAGCAATTACCTGTTTAGTTATAAAGAATAAAATTTATTATTAATATTATTATTATTGGTCACGGTCATTTTGTATTGTGACGTGACGGTCATGCCCGTATGACACGGTCATACGACCGCCTCACATCACTGGGCGCATGAAATGGACAGGCAACTATGCGCTTCACAGCATCATTTGACACAAAAAACGTGTTTTGGTTCAAAAAAATGACAATTAATGACTCGTACAAAAATAAATGACTATCGTCATTTTGCTAAATTCGAATTTGTTTTTTCGATAATTTACTCACTTGGATTATATTTTCACTCTTTCCCAACTTTTCAACCCTCTTCACAATAAATTCAACCTCTTCAAAACATAAATAGGCAAAATTGTCTTAATTTCGGTGTTACTTTTAGTATTTTTTGCTCGTGGAGGCCCTACTACTATGTGCAGATCATCACATCAATGCGATAAACATCAACACGGATACACATCGCTTTGATGTACATCTCCTGGTCGCTTTTTGAAAAAATCATAATGAAAACTTAGGCAAATGCGGATTACGTCATCAGCGTCATGTTTGGCACATTGACAGCTGTCACAAATGTCAAGGTTTCGATTTCCAAGAACGCACAAATAAATTTTTTAAATAATTTAATGCTATTCAGGATCACTGTCTTCCATCAAAACGGGCCCCAAAATGGTGTCATGAAAAGTCTGATCGAAACACCTCCGAAAAACAACTTTCGCTTTCTCCACTAGTGGCGAATTTTTATTTTTACTACTTTTCTTTACTAAATCCTCAAGACTGTTTTGCATCTCATCGTTATCCCAATCTTCTGAATCCAAGGCCAAAGCCAAGTCGCTGTTGACATCCCCTCGAGCTTTATTCCTCGACGCAGGCACTGGAGTCTCCGGCGTTGACACTAAAGAGTTCGAATCACTGTTTAAAGTCGACACTATAAAGTTTAATGCAAACGTGGGGCTATTTAGTGACATGGTGAGGGGTTTGCCGTCAGTCTCGAAATCAATTTCCATAGTCAACGTGAAGACTTCGGCGAAATTTATAATGGTTCGAAGGGGCTTCAACGAAAAGTTGACACTTGTCTCCTTGGTGATTTTGTAAGCCGTGAACTCGGTGGAGTTAACACTTATCTGAGATCGCATCATTTTGGGCCGGCTCGGGGCCCCCGGGCAGTAATTTCTAACGATAACTTTATTCCTTGTCACTTCGAGGGTGATTTCATCATCAGTGCTATTAAAAGTCGTTAATAGTTGGCTGCAGAATTCACTGGAGGCTGCGATTTTATTAATGGGGTTCGAGATGTCTTCGAATGAGGGTAGAATCTCACTATCCATCAGACGCAAGTTGTGAATCATTATAATCTCGTCACTTTTGTACTTCATTTTTAACACTAAAAAGTCACTGTCACACTCGTATTCAATTTTGAAGAAATCCAACTGAAATTCAGAGAAAACAATAAAAATTATTTCTAAACAGACTTACCTTTTTTTCAAGGTTGCCTTTGAACAAAGGCAGGATTACCTTCAGGTGAATCTTAAACGTTAAGATTTTGTTCGTATTTTTTAAAATTTGATTGTTTACTTCGTAACAACTAAAAAACGTGTCGAGGACATGGAATTGGGCGCACACTGTTCGTGTTGAATTTAAGGTGTTGAGGGTGAGTTTTTCTTCTCGAATTTCTATGAAAAGCTCGTCGCCAATTTTGGAGAGGGCTTGTAGGGCTTTTCCCAGGACTGAAATTTGAAAATTTGTAAACATAACCTTACTTTTAATCGAGAGTTACCTTTTATGTTCATCCCTGGAATGATGCACTCCATTTCACGGCAGAGTTTTTGAATTTGGTATTAATTATTTCAACATAATATTATGGACATTTTGTTTCTTTAAATCTAAGAAAATGTACAAAAGAAAACAAATCGAATGTCACATTGACAGCAAAGATTCCGACTTTACCAACCGGCCAGCCGCTCCGAGCCTTATTCTGTAGATGGCAGCACCTTCGCTTTGGAATATTGCGCTTCATTTTCAAGGCAGTTTTTTATTTTTACTACCTAATCATTTTAAAATGTTAGTTGATTCGTAAAGTTAAGAAGAAATGAGTAAAACAAAATAAAACAGTCAAATGTGATAGTTTTGACAGCGAAGATTTCGCTTTTACCGATATGATTTTGTCGTGCAGGGTCGGATTTAGAACGGCCGGAGGCGGCTATGGATTTTTGGACGCCTACTATTTGAAACTTTCGTCCTCCTCATTTTTGTTGATGGTAAGTAATCTGTTTCCAAGATTATTTAATTTTTTCGAGGCGCTATAAAAATGTCCACAAGAATTTTGTCCACCAGAAATGCTACCCACCAGAAAAGTGTCCACTGGAAAAATGTCCACAAGGACAGTTACGTCAACGTCAAGATCGCGTCCTGTGTTAAGCGGGAGCGATAGACACAGAGTAATTCCATCAAACAGAACGGAACTGAGTAAATGACATAAGTCACCGAGAGAGCGACAGAAGTAGGGCGCAGGGGGGCAACCATGGGGGCGCTTTCGCTATCCTTTGTCGACGGCTGACCTAACCTACAAGTGCGTAGCCTTGGCAAATCTGCAGATTTTATTTAATTTCAGATTGTGACGTGGCTGAAGTCCATTATTTAATTATTTATTATTTTGAGCCCCATCGGGGCATCGCTTTCAGCGGTGTCAGGTCAGGTGAGGAGCTATAGGGTTGATTTGAGAAAACAGAATGGGAACTGCAGCCCAGGCTTCTTCATTTGACATTGGTTTACCTACTGATTAATTCATCAGTCTAATGTAACCTACCCCCTTTTATTAATTGTTTTTGATGAGGGGTAGTTCACTCATTGAAATGTGTATCTACATTTGCTGCTTCAAGTTTATTCGTAGAATCCACCCTGGTAGGTATACTTTGAGCTCTAGGTACTTTAAAGTACCTACTTCAACTAATTCGACAGGTGCTTCGAGTACTTCAGACTGATTTGACTGAAGACTGAAGACACCGGTGTACACCGCCTACCAGAGTAAACGAAACTCGTCGCCAAATTTTACCTGTAGATATTCTTCTATGAAAAATATGCAAAAAGTTCCTATGAACATATGTCGAAAAATACCTCCTAAAGGAAGGTAGGGGCCACTTTGAAAGTGGTGTTTTCTCAATATCTTCAAAACAGTTAAAGATAGCAACGTGAAATTTGGTATCTTTAGTAGGGGAAGGTAGGGCAGAGTGGTATACCTACTTAAGACAGAACAGAAGTTTAATGAATATTTTTTGAAATAAAAGTACTATAGTGCTAAAGAACAACATATACTTATTTGGTAAAAATATATATGAAAACAAAAACGGAAAATAAACACTTAAAAAAAAATTAAAGTTTTAACCACCTACATTTTTTTCACTTTGCCCCGCTTGTGGGGTAAAGTTAAATATTGCGTGGGGCAAAATGAAAGGGCAAGCAAAATAAGTTGCATTAAAGAAAAATCTAACTCTAAAAACAGAACAAAAGCCAACGGAAGATGTATATCAATGCGATGTGTATCCCTGTATGTTTATCACGTTAATGTGTAGGTAGAGGCGGCTGGTCTTACTGGTGGAATCGGGTGCAGATTTTATCAATCTGCACCTAGTAGTAGTGCCTCCGCAAACGCACATATGTGTCAAAAAGGCGAAATGTTAAAAAATTGTAGTTGCAGAATTAAAAAGTAGAAAATGAACAGAAAAAACACAAACATTATTTTGAGGGTTGAAAAGTAAAAAGAATGACAATTCGCGAAAATCAGCTGCTAATAGATGGCATTGCTAAACCACAAAATGGCGGTCTCACCAAACTGGGGAACCGGATGTGAGAACTCCAGCGTGACGTGCCTGACAGTGTCAGTTGGTGACATCAGTGACATTGATACGAGGATTTTTTAAAAGCCAAGTTTTCCTGGATTTACAATGTTCCGCTTAAGTACACAAAACGTAAAATTCCACAGAATTATTCCCAAAATTTCGAGTCAGCGAGAGGATGCCTCCGAACAAAACTACTACCTAACCTCGCAACTGACGTAAGCCGAAATTATGATGACGGACGTTTAAAAGTATTTCCGTATCCTGTCTCTCAATGTAATTAAAGTATTGCCACCAGATGTCAGCAGAGCTGGGCTACTCAGTATCGAAATGTACTTGAAGTACAGTACTGATTACTTTTGGTACTTAAGTACTTTGAAAATTCGGTACTGGTACTGGGTATTTCAAGTACTTCTTAAAAGTACTTGATACTGGTACTTGAATAATTTTTTCGAGCGAAGTATTTGTACTTGGTATTTTAAACCATGCGGCATCAAGTACTTAAGTATCGGGTACTTAAGTATCGAGTACTTAAGTATCGAGGACGTAAGTATCGAGTACTTAAGTATCCCAGGCAGCATTGAAATATTTTTAAAACATATTTTAGAAGATATTTAAATGATATCCAAAACGACAGATTTTTATATATATGACAAATGTATATTATGAATATATTTCAAATATTTGTTTGCGAATATGATGGTAATATTGCTAATGAAATATAGGCAGAAGATGTTTATGGAATATTTATTTATTATCAAAAAATCTACATAAAACAATATCCTGCGTTTCAGAAAAAACTCATTTGTAGTGGGCTGTGGGCTATGGCAAAGGACGTCCTTTGCCATAGCCCCACAGCCCACTTCAAATGCGTTTCTTGTGAAACGCCTGACATTCAGCACTTCCCAGCAGTTATAATTGGTCCTAAAAACAAACATTTTAAATCAATAATTTAACTGAAGTGTTCTTACCAAAGGTGTAGCTAGGTAGGTATACGCATAACTGTACAGAAAATCGAAAAATAAACGCTCTTCTGGACTCGTTTCTTCTAGGGGAGTGAAATCACGGAGATCTTCTAGGTACTAAAATGTCGTAGGTTGATGAACAGTGCGTTCTTGAAAATCGACATTAAACAATAATTTAATGTGTTGCTTACCAAAATAGATGTACCTATGGGTATGCTGGAATGCATCATTTAAGGCCCACTCGTACAAAAATATCTTTAGAAATGTTGACCTAACCTACAAATTTTGCGAACAGTTAAAAATTAACATTAGCAGCTCACCGCAAAGCACAAGGATAAAAGTAATCAGAACGGCACGAACAGTAAAATTAATATGTGGAAGTACACCAAATCACAAAACGTGCACAAACACAAAACGTGAACGCAACAGCCGCCATGATGCCATCAGCTCGTCTGGTAGCGCAGGCGCAGAAGCACTCCGTGGAGACGTGTTTGAAAAGTAACATTAGGAACCCTATATTGAATAAATATATGACAGCAAATATATCTTTAATCCGATATTTGCAATATATTCCATATAAAGGATACATCTTGTACAGCAAATATTCAAATTTTTTTCATAATATATAATTTTACAAATCTTATAAATAGAAATTATAAAACGACAACATATTTAATCAATAAATTACTTGAAACATATTTACTTTTAATTCGCAATATAAAACATGTAATATATTTCTGGTAAAGATAACATATTATGTAACAAATATTGGATTTTTTATAAAAAAATGTTATTTGTATAATATTATAGAACAAATATCATTTTCATCATATATACCAAATATTTCTCAAATCTTTTAAATATTAGAAAACATTAGAATATTACCCTTATATAAGGCAAATATTTATGAAATATTCCGTGCTGCCTGGGATCGAATTCGGTACTGAATCTTTTACTGAAAAATGGGGGTTTTTTAGAATATTTATTAGGTTGGGGCATATCCAAGAACGACTTCACTTTGTTCATTTCTTAGAAGCCTGAAATTCGCAAAACAATACCATAAATCTTATTGAAATGGAGCACTTTTTGCGTGGTGTCGTTCGTTATCAGAACTCGAAATTATTACGGGCACGGGGTGCAGACTGCAATCCTGTCACTTTTTCATGTAAACAAGATGGCACATGACATGTTTACAATTAGGGTTGCACCGAATGTTCGGAATTATTCGGTCATTCGGCGTATTCGGCCTGTTCGGCCGAATATTCGATTCGGCCGAATAGCAAGTCTAATATTCGGCCATTCGGCCAAAAATTCCAAGTTTCTTTCTACCATCACTTATAACACATTACTAGAAGTTGGAACGTTTAATAAAAATAAAGTAAAATTGAAATAATAAAACAATACAAAACAAAACAAGAACTTAAAACTGCAAAATACTTTGGTTAACAAAATACATAATTCATATTCTGGTTTAGACTGTTTTGTATGAAACTGCAAAAGCACAAGTTTCAAGGTTACGCCGGTTGATGCGCATCTCGCACTGCACAACTATTCGGCGGAAAAGGCCGAATATTTACTATCCGATCAGGCCTAATATTCACTATTCGGTATTATATTCGGCCTTAAGGCCGAGTATTTACTATTCGGTATGATATTCGGTATTCGGCTGTAGAATTCAGCCGAATATTCGATTCGGCCGAATATCCAAAAATCACTATTCGGTGCAACCCTATTTACAATCACCCTCACCGAAAACGCAGCGGTCTGGACGTCAGTCAAATGTTTTTTTGTAACATGTGCCATCTTATTTACATGAAAAATTGACAGGCAGACGGGAGGTAATGATATTCAGGGCCCCAATTTTTTTTACAAATTTGATATACCTACCGAAATTGTCGCTAGCCCGCTGTCTATAAGAGTATACTCAATAACAAGTAGATACTTGAGTACTATGTCAAGTACTTAAGTCCTGAAAGTACTTAAATACCTTATTAAATACTCAGTCTCTTATTTTACTTAAGTAATATGTCAAGTACTTAAGTACTTCATTAAATACTCAGTCCCTTATTTTACTCAGTACTTTTAAGTATTGGTACTGGTACTGGGTACTTAACGTGTGCGCACTAGTAAAGTACTGGACTGCAATTTTCAAGTACTTCTATCCAGTACTAAGTACTTGATACTTATAAGTACTTTTTTTCGGTACTTGGCCCAGCTCTGGATGTCAGACACTTTGCTGATTTTCGCGAATATAAACCAAATGAGTAAATGAAAAGAATTGCCGGTAAACAAAATTTGGCTGAAAAATTGCGAAAAGGGATGAAAAATCAAGACGAATGTAAATTAAGTGTGATTAAGTAGAATAACGAAATATAACACGAAAATAACCAAATTATGCAATTAAAACTTGTGGGGGTTGAAATACATACTTACACCTACCTATTGCGAAGAAAACTGGAAAATTGTAAAAGGTAAACTGAGTCCCAAATGAGTTCAATTTTATTACCGACGAAAAACAAAATTATGCGAATTTTGCAAAACTAGCACCTTACAGGGTTGAAAAATCGTAAAGGTGGATGAAAACTCAAAAGGTATGAGGATTTAACCGTAGCTAAGTAAAATTACGGAAAATAACAGCAAAATAACCCGATTATGTAAATTTTGCGTTTGAGGAGTTGAAACATTGCGAAGGGGGATAAAAAAAGTGAAAAATGTAAACATCATCCAAATGAATTCATTTACTACGAAATTACGCAAATTTTGCCAAATTAGCACTTAGGGGGTTGAAAAATTGATAAGGGTGATGAAAAGTCAAGAGGGATGGAAATGAACTGTAGTTAAGTAGAACCCCTACGCTACTAACAACCCCTAAGCCCTATAGCAAAGCGGAGTAAATGCATTTTATTTATTTTTTTGGGCTTTCTTCTGATTTTTGGATAAGTCAAATAAGTCATTTTATCAATTTTTAACCCATCCACAATTTTTCAAACCCATATTTCATGATATGTGAATCCTCAAAAGTAAAATCAAAATTTACCCAGATCGCTTCTTTTTCGTGTGATTTTCGCTAGTTCTACTTAACTACAGTTCATTTTCACCCCTTATTTTGATTTTTCATCCCCCTTAACAATTTTTCAACCCCCCGAGCGTTAATTTTGTAAAATTTTTACAGTTTTGCCTTTTTTTGGTAATAAATTTTACCGAATTTTACTCATAAATGGATTGTTCTTGCCTTTTTCACTTTTTCGACCCCCTTTCGCAGCATTTTAACCCCCAAAAGTCAAATTTGCATAATTGGCTTATTTTCGTGTTATGTGCTGTAATTCTACTTAATTAAGATTAATTCTCATCCACTTTGACGTTTCATCCCCCTTTACAATTTGCAACCCCCTAGGTATTAATTTTGCCAAATTCGGGTAATTTCGTTTTTCTTCGGTAATAAATTGAACTCATTTGGATTATGTTTACATTTTTCACTTTTTTCATCTCCCTTCGCAATATTTCAACTCTTCAAATACAAGATTTGCATAATTGGGTTATTTTGGTGTTATTTTCCCTAATTTTACTTAACCACAGTTAATCCTCATGCCCTTTGATTTTTCATCCACCTTTACGATTTTTCAACCCGCTAAGTGCTAATTTTGCAAAATTTGCAATTTTTCAGCCCCAGAGTGTTAATTTTTCTAAATTCGTCAAATTTTGTTTTAATCCCGGCCACTCTTTTCATTTATTCATTCCTGTTCATTTTCTACTTTTTAATTCTGTAACACCAATTCTTTAACATTTCGCCTTTTTGACACATCTGTGCGTCTGCGGGCACTACTACTAGGTGCAGATTGATAAAATCTGCATCCGATTCCACCAGTAAGACTAGCCGCCCCTACATACACATTAACATATGATAAACATCTATACCTATACAGGGTGATTCATGTAGACCGTTCGTTAGAAGTTTTCCCACTTCCCAGTGGAATAGAAACTTGAAATTTGGTACTCGGCCATTATCGACAATTCTGAATTCACCTAAAATATTGACAAGATTCCGTCACTTCCGGTTTCGCCGGAAATTATACCAACTTTGTTATTTTAAACGGAACCCTATAATTTTGATTACATATTTAAGATCGTCTCTTCAAACTGAGTATTTCTTATCTGGGTTATCTTCATCTACCTGTCATAGTTTTTGACTTATGTCAATTTTTTCGTTCAAAATGTCACATCCAAGAGTTGCTTTAAAAAATCACAGCTCCTAAACGCTTGGCAATAATGAAACGAGTTTTTTTACAATCGATAGCGAAGGCATCAGAGAATATTTTGAGTGGTTAACAGTCTACTAAATTATTAGTTATCGGAACTTGAGTAGGCTTTGGAAAATTTGTTACATGTCAAAAAGTGTCATTTTCATTGTTAGTATTATTAATAGTTGGCTTAATGTTGGTCTTACAACAATAAATTGTGGGCCACACGAATGAAGTTGTTTTTGATTTATTTGTGACTTATGGTCAAAATGACCAAATTGTAGACAGAACTTGCCGAGCCATTTAACGCAAAGTATCCAGATTTAGCGCAGATGACAGGGTAAATTTGCTCGCATGAAGACGAATTGTATTAATGTAATGAATGACAAAGCTTTGTTAAAGTGTGTTACGTTTGTTTCTTTCAAAAGGGTTAATGTTGATAATTGTTAGTTCTATTGTAAGATTTGTATTTGTAAGTTATAAAATGAAAGAAGTTATGTCTTAAGAGTATTTTTTGTTAAACAATCGTTCTTATTTTTATGTATCATTTTGACCACAAATCACAAATAAATCAAAAAGAGTACCTCCGCATTCTGCTACGGCACTAAAACAACTTCATTCGTGTAGACCACCATTGCTGTAAGGCCAAAATTAAGCCAACAATTATTAATACTAATAATGAAAATGTCACTTTTTGACGTGACAAATTTTCCAAAGCCTACTCAATTTCCGAAAACTCCTAATTTTTTCAGAATCTTTTTTCGTAAATAACTCAAAATTGATAAGTAGAGGGTATAAGACATGTTGATGAAACTGCCCCTAAAATTTAGCGCTCTATCGATTGCCGTTGCCAAAAATAGTACGTTCCATTTGAAAAAATCGACTTTTCCACATTTTGTCAACGTCAACTTTGAATACTAATTGTGAACGTTTGAAGCTATGTTCGTAGATTGTTGACCACTCAAAAGATTCTCTGATGCCTTCGCTATCGATTGTAAAAAACCTATGGTCTGTCCGGGATCCACACGACCGGGATTCACCCTATTTCCATGGCGAATCATTGTTGTCAACAATGAATCGCCATGGAAATAGGGTGAATCTCGGTCGTATGGATCCCGGACAGACCATAGTTCCATCATTGCAAAGCGTTTAGGAGCTGCGATTTTTTAAAGCAACTCGTGCATGTGACATTTTGAACGAAAAAATTAACATAAGTCAAAAACTGTGACAGGTAGATGAAGATAACCCAGATAAGAAATACTCAGTCTGAAAAGACGATCTTAAATATGTAATCAAAATTATAGGGTTCTATTTAAAATAACAAAGTTGGTATCATTTCCGGCGAAACCGGAAGTGACGGAACCTTGCCAATATTTTAGGTGAATTCAGAATTGTCGATAATGGCCGAGTACCAAATTTCAAATTTCTATTCCACTGAGAAGTGGAAAAACTTCTAACGAACGGTCTACGTGAATCACCCTGTATAGGGACACAAATCGCATTGATATACATCTTTTATATGCGGGGGGGTTAAAAATACCTAATAAAAAAAACACTAAAAATGGCAATAAATGAAATTCAACCCTTTGAACCACCTACAACCTGAAAAGACTAATTGACCTCAAAAAATGTCACCCCTAAAACACCCCCCACCCCCTGCAACCCTCTAAATACTAAAAATGGCAATAGATGAGATTGAAAACTTGAACCACCTACAACCTGAAAACACTAATGGACCGTCAAAAAATTTCACCTCCAAAACTCACCCCCCACCCCGTGCAACCCTCTAAAGGAAAAATGAGCAAATTGCACAAATTCAAGTATCTGGGAGCCGAAACTTTCTTCAGAGTATTGAAAAATTTAAGACATTGAAAGAACTTCTGCGAGACAAAAATGCGAAAATTTTGCAAATTGGCGCCTTGTGGTGAAAATGAGTAGAATTACTAACAGAAACTAACACGAAAAATGACAAATTGCACAGAAAATGAGTAGAATTACTAACAGAAACTAACACGAAAAATGACAAATTGCACAAATTCCGGTTTTTGAAATATGTTTGTGTCAAAAAATTTAATAGGCTCAAAGGGGGGTGGAAAATTGTGGAGGGGGTTTAAAAATATAGGTATATAATATATAATAATATAATATTGAACCATAGATCACAGTACAGGATATTGACTAACACCTCGCATAACCCAAAATGAGTATAGAATTATTGAAAAGAACACAAAAAATGCGTGTATTTTGCAAAATTTACTTTTAGGGTGTTGAGAAACTATGCAAGCTAATGAAAAATGTAGGAGGTTGAAATTTTGGTACCTATTCAGTTAAGTACAATTCCCAAAAGAAACAGAAAAAAAATTGTTTTTTCGGTTTTTTAATTATCAACCTCTCAATTTTTCCAATCTCCCAACCCCCTGATGAATTTGCCCAAAAAAAACACCCCAGTCTGCAAGAATTTGTTAAGGGGGCGGATTTCAAAGGGGCGGCAGGAGGATGGAAAATGTGCTTTTCTGGTAAAGTGAGGCTGGAGAAACGATTTGTGCTAATTTCAGCCCGGTCGGACCACAAAAACACCCCAGTCTGCAAGAATTTGATAAGGGGGTGGATTTCAAAGAGGTGGCAGGGGGGTGGAAATGTGCTTTTCTGGTAAAGTGAGGCTGGAGAAACGATTTGTGCTAATTTCAGCCCGGTCGGACCACAAAAACACCCCAGTCTGCAAGAATTTGATAAGGGGGTGAATTTCAAAGCGGTTAGCAAGGGGGTGCAAATGGGGTTTTCTAGTAAAGTGAGGCTGGAGAAGCGATTTGTGTTAATTTCAGCCCGGTTGGACTAGAAAAACATGCCAGTCTACAAATTAGGCAGTCCCTATTAGCAACAGCAATAGGACCTGTTTCAAGATACCGGGGAAATAAAAGTGACCAGTGAACCCCACCTTAGAATAAAGGAATATTATAAACACATACCCACCTATATTATGTAGGTACCTATATAACAAGCACTTGCTATAGTGTGAAATTAAAAAGCGACCAATTTTATACAATTTTTTTAATAAAAATTCAAAATAGAAAAATCCCTTGGGACTGATATTTTTGAACATTGAGGGTGGGTTGTATAAAACATTTAATCCTGGACTTAACGCTAAGCCCCTTTACGATACCATAGAAACAATTGTTGTCAACAATTTGTTGCTATAGAATTTTTGAAGGATTAACTTTAAGGCAGGATTAAATGCTTTATACAATCCAGCCTAAGATAACCAACATCTCCATATAAAATAGTCTCAAGATAGCTCAGTCCATCAGTTAAACATAATTATTTATCAATTATCAGACCTAATTGTGTCATAATAATAATACTGCACGTTCAGTTATTAGCATTTGGGCACATAACACCACAGATCGACATCATTTCTTAGACATTTTATTCATGACTTCTTCTAAAGAGTTGTTTCCTACAAGACAAATTGAATGTTTATCATCACATAAGCACTTACAGGTGACAACAACAGAGGTCTCGACAAGCTCAGCACTTCTTATTTGTGCCTATCACCATGTGGGCAGCAGGCTCAACATTATCGGAAATGCATATTACTTTTATGGTTACGGCAGGTACCTACCTATAAAATAATATTTAAATTGATCGTAAACATTTGAATCTTTTACTTACCCTCAGCTGTTGGGGCTATTAAATAAAGGGAACCTGTGACATGCCCCTGCCACTACCTTAACAACCCCCAACTACAACTGCCCCCTTTCCTGACCTAATCCAAACCTAACCTATGTAACTCCTGTCAGTCAGTTGTTCCATTTAAATGAAGGTACTCTGTGTGTTTTGACACTTCGTCGCTGACGGCAGGACGTGATCTTGACGTTACAGCTGTTGACGTAACCGTCCTTGTGGACATTTTTCCAGTGGACATTTTTCCGGTGGGTAGCATTTCTTGTGGACAATATTCTTGTGGACATTTTTATGCATCCCCAATTTTTTCGTAGTTGAACTCCAATCAGGTTTATAATTATCTTCGTAAAGTCGGAACACTTTAGGGGTTGGGAGTTGTGTGTGACAGGCTTTTTTCGGACGGTTTGTTAAACACGCTTTCAGTTCCGTCAAAATTCCTGTCGCAGTAGGGGTTAGGTAGGGGAGACTGGTACAAGAATGTACCGTTATTCCAATATTTTAATAATTATTTATTTTACCTACCTCTAATAATAAGAGGGGATTGAATGAGGCAAGGGTTGTAAAAAAATCCGTTTTTTTTATTAAACCGGAAGAAATTGACAAAACCGAACAAAAATCCACAAAAAATAATTATAATTTGGCAATCAGAAATGTATTCAAATTGGTGATGATGATCGCTCAATACATGTGCGAAAAAAGGGACCATGTTTAGAAAAAGAATATACAGGGTTAGTCAAATGTATGGACCCGGCCGATTATTGCCTAAACTATCAATTTTATTAAAAAACTGTTCAAATAAAAGTTGACTGGTAAATTTAGGCGCACCTTTTCCGATGATATATTTTTTTGATATCGACGCAATCAACATTTTCTTTTAATGACAAGATAAGTCAAGTGTAACAATGGAAATTTCGAGAAAATGTCAATTGAATGTCGTCCAAAAAACATGGATTTAGCCATTTATTTCGCAAACTATTCGTTGAAAGGCAAATTTGTTGCGATCTCATCAAAAAATGCTCCTTTTGTCTCTCTACTTTTATTGGAACGATTTTTTGATAAAGTGAATAGATTGGTAAATATCCGGTCTAGTCCATATTTTTCTGAACACGTTCTATTGACATTTTCTGGAAATTTCCATTATGTGCATGTCATTTAAAAAAAAATGTTGATAACGTCATACCTTGGAAATGTCAATGTCAAAAAAATTTATTTAATTTAAAATTCAACTAATCCTCTTTATGTATTCATATTAATATTACTACATATTACTATATTACTATATTACTGTTGTTAATTATTGCACTCTGTTCTACTTTTTCAGAAAATTTGTTAATATAGCATTTAACTTTAACCAAGTCAGACTCTGAGTCAGAAGTCGGGCGCGTCGGCCGGGTGTCGATCGCTAATGCTGTACAAATGTTTTTCACTCCCCTAAATGATATTTTTTTGAAAAAATGGCATTAAGATTTTCGATCCGGCACTGTAACAGCAATTTTTTTTCGAGAAAATTGCAGGTTTTTGATCCGACAATGCAACAGCTATCGAATCCGATAGTAAGTATATGCTCTTTTGCTAAAATAAATTCAAAAAGGGCCTTTTTGCCACTAAAACTTCGACTGTTTTCGAAAAAATGGCACTAAAGTTTTCGACCCGGTAAAATATCAGCTATCAAATTCAATAATAAAAATATACAGTTATACATAGGTTTTTTGCCGAGAAAAACTTAAAAAGAGGTTTTTTTTGCCCTTAAAATGTCAATTTTTAAAAAAACGGCACAAAGGTTTTTGATCCGGCAATGCAACAGCTATCGAATCCGACAGTAAGAATATGCTCTTTTGCTAAAATGAATTCAAAAGAGGGCCTTTTTGCCACTAAAATGGCATTTTTCGAAATATACATAGGTTTTTTGCTAAGAAAAACTCAAAAAGAGGCCTTTTTGTCCCTAATAGCAATTTTCAGCAAAAATTGCACTAAGTTCTACGTGGCGTGCAAAATCAATTAAAAAATGTTCAAGAACGGTGTAATAGTCAGCAACAATCTATTTAAATATTGCATAAACCTGACCTGAACAAATGGCCACATATTAATATTCAGAAGATAAAATTCACATTGTGGCTTTCAGAAATGTCCAGATAATTATTGATATACATTTTATTAAGGATTTAAAATACGTCGGTTTTCATAATTTGCATGAAGAACGCACAGGCCGAGCATATAAACCTTAAAGCCTACAAGCAATATACAAACACATTAATGGATCCAAACCTACCTTTGTGCAATACGGATAATGACATTGAAGAAGCGTCCGACCAACAATTACAGGTTTCTGAGCGTTCATCATCAGGACAAGAAGAATTTTGCGATTTTTTAAGTTCCAATTAATCCACGGAGAGTTGTAGGCATTTCGACCAATTTCCATTGACTAAAAAAATATTTTAGCACCAGCTTTGCAAATTGGCCACAAAAATACTTCATCGTAAAGCTTCTGGCCCGAATGAAAAATGTGAAGAAGAATCATTGCAGCTGTGAGAGTTGTTGCACCCAATCTGACGTAATTCGTCTGCTGGTTACTCTAAATAAGAAAATTTCGTGACCTGGCTGGATAATTAACGGTGTCGTATCATCTCATCCCAATTACCAGCTCATTCCATGTCACAACTCATCCCAGAAGCCATCTCATCCCAACAACTAACTCATCTCACATGCCATTTCATCCCAAGCCTTAATTCATCCCAAGAGACAGCTCATCCCAAACCAATTCATCCCAATAGACAACTCATCCCAGACTAAGTCATCCCAACAGACATGACTAACTGACAACTCATCCCAAAGGGCAACTCCTCCCAAAGGACAACTCATCCCAACGGACTACTCATCTCAACGGACAACTTATCCCAGCGGACAACTCATTCCAGACCACATCATCCCAAGTGACAACTCATCCCAGAAGCCATCTCATCCCAGCGGACAACTCATCCCAACGAACAACTCATCCCAGACCAAATCATCCCAACGGACAGCCTGGGATGAGCTACCTGTTGGGATGAGTTGTCCGTTGGGATGAGTTGTACTGGGATGAGTTGTCCGTTGGCATGAGGTGGCCTGGGATGAGTTGAGTTCTAGGATGACTTTCTTTTGGTATGACTTGGTTTGGGATGAGCTGTCTTTCGGGATGAGTTGTGACTTGGGATGAGATGACACTAACCCACAATTAACTAACTTACCGCTATTATAAAAAATATTTGACTGATTACGAAAAAAAACGAGAAGGTCATTTGGAAAATCACAGGCACGTCTATTAAATCGTTGAGTTCTTCCATGCTGCAATCAGTTTCGAATTTCAGTATTTTAAAAAAACTTGCCTTCTTACATCGTCTTGAGAAACTGATGATTGTCGACGCATTTTTTTAGCTTCCTCGTTATGGCATTTTGGTATTCTTTGTCGCTTTGCAATCCTACCTCCGACGACATATTTACTAAAAAATCGTTAACAACGTATGCCAAAAATTTTGCGCTCTGGATAGCGTATTGAAGTGAAAATACGCTGTGAAACATAAAATAAGTAATCGGTGTAAGTGTTACGAAATATATCATTGCAAAATACTGATGGAATCCCCCTGCGAATTTTCTGAAAACTCCGGAAGCATAAAACATATCTTCATTTGCCTTGACTATTGGACAGTGGCAAAGCAGTGAAAATGCTGCAAAAGCGTTGACTATATTTATTAGTAATTCATTTTGTTTGCATTCATTTATGTATTTTTGAACAACGCTGGGACTCACACCATCGATTTTTTTATTTTTTTCTAAAAATGTTGTTCTGATTTTGTTTCCACGTTTGTGTGTGTGAAAGGAAATGATCGTTCCTATTAAACCCTGTGAATATACTCTTGTGAGTAGTTTAAAAGAAAATAAGAAAATTGTACGTACGGAAGCGATCATAAACATGCCAGGTCCGTATTGGATGAACAAAATGGCATCAAAAGTCACTAATAAGTGGAATATTTGTATCAAGGTGAATGCCAGATGGAGAAAAAATGCAAAAATTGCTGCCAGTTTTATAGTTCGGTTGTGAAGAAGGCCGAGGGAGCAAATATAGGTTAATCTTAGAGGTTCTTTTGAAGCTAAAACTTTACCATCAACATAACCTAATCAAAGTTTGTGGAATTATTAACTTACCCTCCATTTTTCCTAAAATCTTACAGGGAGGCACGTACTTTTTCACGGTTCACTGACTGTATAGTGTATACACCCTGACTGGAAGTATTGAAAAATAATCATCTTAATTATGTATTATTGATGTGCATTTGATGAAAAATAAATAGGAATACTTCGATTCCTGTCATTAGGCAAGCGCTCAAAGATTTTTTGATTTATGGTGATAATATGCCGACGAGTATTGATGTTTCACTTTTCTAATATTCTAAACTTGCAGTTGAGTAGAATACTCTTATAAATTGTGTATCAACTTGTGCGTATTGTAAAGCGTTATGATTTAATTTTCAGGGTGGGATTAAAATCAGATTTGATCTGTTCCTATCCTATTGAATATACTGTTTATTATTTATATTTTCGGTTGGCATTTCAATAAAATTATTATTATTATTATTATTAAATACTCAATCCATCGCTTTGTGATTTAAAAATTACTAATGGACGTTTTCAATTTTACCTGAGCGGCGCGCGCATGTTGGTTCTTTAGCGTGCTCACTCATTGGCTGGATGTCTGTCACAAGTGTCACATTAGATCTTTTTGTACGTTGGCATATTACACGCTGTATTGGCTGGCACCTTTTTTGTCCCACAAACTGAAACCCTCCATTGTTAACGAAAGTTAAAAAAATAAATGAAGTAATATACTGTATTAGTGTAGTACCTACTAAGTAAGTAAATAAGGGTCTTAAACTGGATTGGACGTGCTGTTTCAAGCTGTCGAGGTAATAATATGTTAATTTTGTCTACCGAGACAATTTTCACTGCTCTACAATTCTACACAAAAACTGCCAATCACTAAAAAGCAATTATAAAATGTTCAGAAACGGTGTAAATACTCAGCAACAATCTATTTAAATATTGCATAAACCTGACCTGAACAAATGGCCACAAAATTCGGAAATAACTCATTTTACATATTAATATTCGGAAAATAAAATTCACATTGTGGCCTTCAGAAATGTCCAGATAATTGTTGATATTCATTTTATTAAGGATTCATAGTTTCCATAATTTGCTTGAAGAACGCGCAGGCCGAGCATATAAACCTTAAAGCCTACAAGCAATATAAAAACACATTAATGGATCCAAACCTACCTTTGTGCAATACGGATAATGACATTGAAGAAGCGTCCGACCAGCAATTACAGGTTTCTGAGCGTTCACCATCAGGACAAGAAGAATTTTGCGATTTTTTAAGTTCCAACAGATCCACGGAGAGTTGTAGGCATTTCGACCAATTTCCGTAGACTGAAAAAATGTTTTAGCTCCAGCTTTCCAAATTGGCCACAAAAATACTTCATCGTAAAGCTTCTGCCCCGAATAAAAAAGGTGAAGAAGAATCATTGCAGCTGTGAGAGTTGTTGCACCCAATCTGACGTAATTCGTCTGCTGGTTACTCTAAGTAAGAAAATTTTGTGACCTGTCTATACAATTAACGGTGTCGTATCATCTCATCCCAATTACCAACTCATAGCAGAAGCCATCTCATCCCAAAAACTAACTCATCTCACATGCCATTTCATCCCAAGCCTTAATTCATCCCAAGCCTTAATTCATCCCAACGAACAACTCATCCCAGACCAAATCATCCCAACGGACAGCCTGGAATGAGCTGCCTTTTGGGATGAGTTGTCCAATGGGATGAGATGATACCGAGAAGCAAATCTATGGGTGAAATCAGTGTACAACCTATGTGAAATCACGTGAAATCAGGCGAAATCAAGGGAAACTAGGTGAGATCAAGGGAAATAAGGTGGAATCACCTGGTGTAATCATGGTGAAGTCACGCAGGAAGGTGAAATCAGTGTACAAAATTTTGCTCATAGATTTGCCCCTCGGATGATACTAACCCACAATTAACTAACTTACCGCTATTATAAAAAATATTTGACTGATTACGAAAAAAAACGAGAAGGTCATTTGGAAAATCACAGGCACGTCTATGAAATCGTTGAGTTCTTCCATGCTGCAATCAGTTTCGAATTTCAATATTTAAAAAAAAACTTGCCTTCTTACATCGTCTTGAGAAACTGATGATTGTCGACGCATTTTTTTAGCTTCCTCGTTATGGCATTTTGGTATTCTTTGTCTGATAAGAGTTCGCTTTGCAATCCTACCTCCGACGACATATTTACTAAAGAATCGTTAACAACGTACGCCAAAAATTTTCCGCTCTGGATAGCGTATTGAAGTGAAAATACGCTATGAAACATAAAATAAGCAGTCGGTGTAAGTATTACGAAATATATCATTGCAAAATACTGATGGAATCCCCCTGCGAATTTTTTGAAAACTCCATAAACATAAAACATATCTTCATTGGTTTTGACTATTGGACAATGGCAAAGCAGTGAAAATACTGCAAAAGCGTTGACTACAATTATTAGTAACTCATTTTGTTTGCATTCATTTAGGTATTTTTGAACAACGCTGGGACTGACACCATCGATTTTTTGATTTTTTTCTAAAAATTTTCTTCTGATATTGTTTCCAGGTTTGTGTGTGTGAAAGGAAACTATCGTTCCTATTAAACCCTGTGAATATACTCTTGTGAGAAGTTTAAAAGAAAATTGTACGTACGGAAGCGATCATAAACATGCCAGGTCCGTATTGGATGAACAAAATGGCATCAAAAGTCACTAATAAGTGGAATATTTGTATCAAAGTGAATGCCAGATGGACAAAAAATGCAAAAATTGCTGCCAGTTTTATAGCTCGGTTGTGAAGAAGGCCGAGGGAGCAAATATAAGTTAATCTTAGAGGTTCCTTTGAAGCTAAAACTTTACCAGAAGGTAACCTAATAAAAGTTTGTGGAATTATTAACTTACCCTCCATTTTCTCTAAAATCTTACAGGGAGGTACCTACTATTCCCGTTTCAGTGACTGTATACACCTTGACTGGAAGTATTGAATGATAATCATCTTCATTATGTACTTAAACGTTTCATTTATGATGATAAATGCTGCAGTTTAGTTAATATTAAATCCATTGATGTGAATTTGATGAAGAATAAATTTTATTGACACAAGGAATCAATTTGTGATGAAAGAATCAATAGAAATATTCTATTCATCGCTTTTTAATTTAAAAAATTACTAATGGACGTTTTCAGTTTTACCTGGGCGGCGCGCGCATGTTGGTTCTCTAGCGTGCTCACTCATTGGCTGGATGTCTCTCACATTAGATCTTTTTTGCATGTTGGCACATTACACGCTGTATTGGCTGGCACCTTCTTTATCCCACAAACTGAAACCCTCTATTGTTAACGAAAGTTAAAAAAATAAATGAAGTACTATACTGTATTAGTGTAGTACCTACTAAGTAAGTAAATAAGATTCTTAAACAGGATTGGATGTGCTGTTTCAAGGTGTCGAGGTAATAATATATGTTAATTGTGTCTACCGAGACAATTTTCACTGCTCTGCAATTCTACACAAAAACTGCCAATCACTAAAAAGTAATTATAAAATGTTCAAAAACGGTGTAAATAGTCAGCAACAATCTATTTAAATATTGCATAAACCTGACCTGAACAAATGGCCACAAAATTCGGAAATAGCTCATTTTACATATTAATACTCGGAAAATAAAATTCACATTGTGGCCTTCAGAAATGTCCAGATAATTGTTGATATACATTTTATTAAGGATTCATAGTTTCCATAATTTGCATGAAGAACGCGCAGGCCGAGCATATAAACCTTAAAGCCTACAAGCAATATAAAAACACATTAATGGATCCAAACCTACCTTTGTGCAATAAGGATAATGACATTGAAGAAGCGTCCGACCAGCAACTACAGGTTTCTGAGCGTTCGCCATCAGGACAAGAAGGATTTTGCGATTTTTTAAGTTCCAACAGATCCACGGGGAGTTGTAGGCATTTCGACCAATTTCCATAGACTGAAAAAATATTTTAGCTCCAGTTTTCCAAATTGGCCACAAAAATACTTCATCGTAGAGCTTTTGTCCCGAATAAAAAAGGTGAAGAAGAATCATTGCAGCTGTGAGAGTTGTTGCACCCAATCTGACGTAATTCGTCTGCTGGTTACTCTAAGTAAGAAAATTTCGTGACCTGGCTATACAATTAACGGTGTCGTATCATCTCATCCCAATTACCAACTCATCCCACGTAACAACTCATCCCAGAAGCCATCTTATCAGACCGCAACTCATCCCAGACAACTCATCCCAACAGACAACTCATCCGAACGGGCAACTCATCCCAATGGACAGCCTGGAATGAGCTGCCTTTTGGGATGAGTTGTCCGTTGGGATGAGTTGTCCATTGGGATGAGATGATACCGAGAGGCAAATCTATGGGTGAAATCAGTGTACAACCTAGGTGAAATCAGGTAAAATCGGGCGCAATCAAGGAAAACTAGGTGAGATCAAGGGAAATGAGGTGGAATCACCAATTGTAATCATGGTGAAATCACGCAGGAAGGTGAAATCAGTGTCCAAATTTTGCTCATAGATTTGCCCCTCGGATGATACATACTAACCCACAATTAACTAACTTACTGCTATTATAAAAAATATTTGACTGATTACGAAAAAAAACGAGAAGGTCATTTGGAAAATCACAGGCACGTCTATGAAATCGTTGAGTTCTTCCATGCTGCAATCAGTTTCGAATTTTAGTATTTAAAAAAAAACTTTCCTTCTTACATCGTCTTGAGAAACTGATGATTGTCGACGCATTTTTTTAGCTTCCTCGTTATGGCATTTTGGTATTCTTTGTTTGATAAGAGTTCGCTTTGCAATCCTACCTCCGACGACATATTTACTAAAAAATCGCTAACAACGTACGCCAAAAATTTTCCGCTCTGGATAGCGTATTGAAGTGAAAATACGCTATGAAACATAAAATAAGCAGTCGGTGTAAGTGTTACGAAATATATCATTGCAAAATACTGATGGAATCCCCCTGCGAATTTTTTGAAAACTCCATAAACATAAAACATATCTTCATTGGTTTTGACTATTGGACAATGGCAAAGCAGTGAAAATACTGCAAAAGCGTTGACTACAATTATTAGTAACTCATTTTGTTTGCATTCATTTAGGTATTTTTGAACAACGCTGGTACTGAGACCATCGATTTTTTGATTTTTTTCTACAAGTTTTGCTCTGATTTTGTTTCCAGGTTTGTGCGTGTGAAAGGAAACTATCGTTCCTATTAAACCCTGTGAATATACTGTTGTGAGAAGTTTAAAAGAAAATTGTACGTACGGAAGCGATCATAAACATGCCAGGTCCGTATTGGATGAAAAAAATGGCATCAAAAGTCATTAATAAGTGGAATATTTGTATCAAAGTGAATGCCAGATGGACAAAAAACGCAAAAATTGCTACCAGTTTTATAGCTCGGTTGTGAAGAAGGCCGACGGAGCAAAGATAAGTTAATCTTAGAGGTTCTTTTGAAGCTAAAACTTTACCAGCAGGTAACGTAATAAAAATTTGTGGAATTATTAACTTACCCCCCATTTTCTCTAAAATCTTACAGGGAGGTATCTACTATTCCCGGTTCAGTGATTGTATACACCTTGACTGGAAGTATTGAATATTAATCATATTAATTTTGTACTTAAACGTTTCATTTATGATGATAACTGCTGAAGTTTAGGTAATATTAAATCGATTGATGTGAATTTGATGAGGATTAAATTTTATTGACACAAGGGATCAATTTGTGATGAAAGAATCAATAGAAATAGTCTGTCCATCGCTTTTTAATTTAAAAAATTACTAATTGACCTTTTTTGTTTTACCTGGGCGGCGCGGCGTGCGCATGTTGCTTTTCTAGCGTGCTCACTCATTGGCTGGATGTACTGTTTCAAGGTGTCGAGGTTATAATATGTTAATTTTGTCTACCGAGACAATTTTCACTGCTCTACAAGTCTACACAAAAACTGAAAATCACTAAAAAGCAATTATAAAATACTCAAAAACGGTGTAAATTTTCAGCAACAATCTATTTAAATATTACATAAACCTGACCTGAACAAATGGCCACAGAATTCGGAAATAACTCATTTTACATATTAATATTCGGAAAATAAAATTCACATTGTGGCCTTCAGAATTGTCCAGATAATTGTGGATATTCATTGTATTAAGAATTCATAGTTTCCATAATTTGCTTGAAGAACGCGCAGGCCGACCATATAAACCTTAAAGCCTACAAGCAATATAAAAAACACATTAATGGATCCAAACCTACCTTTGTGCAATACGGATAATGACATTGAAGTAGCGTCCGACCAGCAATTACAGGTTTCTGAGCGTTCATCATCAGGACAAGAAGAATTTTGCGATTTTTTAAGTTCCAATAAATCCACGTAGAGCTGTAGGCATTTCGACCAATTTCCATAGACTGAAAAAATATTTTAGCTTCAGTTTTCCAAATTGGCCACAGAAATACTTCATCGTAAAGCTTCTGCCCCGAATAAAAAAGGTGAAGAAGAACCATTGCAGCTGTGAGAGTTGTTGCACCCAATCTGACGTAATTCGTCTGCTGGTTACTCTAAATAAAAAAAAATCGTGACCTGGCCGAACAATTAACGGTGACGTATCATCTCATCCCAATTACCAACTCATTCCATGTAACAATTCATCCCAGAAGCCATCTCGTCCCAACAACCAATTCATCCACATGCCATTTCGTCCCAAGAGATAGCTCATCCCAGATCGCAACTCATCCTAGACCAAGTCATTCCAACAGACAACTCGTCCCAACGGGCAACTCATTCCAACGGACAACTCATCCCAGCGGACAACTCATCCCAACGGACAACTCATCCCAGACCAAATCATCCCAACGGACAGCCTGGGATGAGCTGTCTTTTGGGATGAGTTGTTCGATAAGAAGAGTTGTTTGTCCGTTGGGATGACCTGGTTTGGGATGAGCTGTCTTTTGGGAAGAAATGTGACTTGGGATGAAGTGTCACGTGGGATGAGTTGGTTATTGGGATGATTTGTCACGTGGGATGAATTGGTAATTGGGATGAGATGAAACTGACCCACAATTAACTAACTTACCGCTATTATAAAAAATATTTGACTGATTACGAAAAAAAACGAGAAGGTCATTTGGAAAATCACAGGAACGTCTATGAAATCGTTGAGTTCTTCCATGCTGCAATCATTTTCGAATTTCAATATTTAAAAAAAACTTGCCTTCTTACATCGTCTTGAGAAACTGATGATGGTCGACGCATTTTTTTAGCTTCCTCGTTATGGCATTTTGGTATTCTTTGTCTGATAGAAGTTCGCTTGGCAATCCTACCTCCGACGACATATTTACTAAAAAATCGTTAACAACGTACGCCAAAAATTTTCCGCTCTGGATAGCGTATTGAAGTGAAATTGCGCTGTGAAACACAAAATAAGTAATCGGTGTAAGTGTTACGAAATATATCATTGCAAAATACTGGTGGAATCCCCCTGCGAATTTTTTGAAAACTCCATAAACATAAAACATATCTTCATTGGTTTTGAATATTGGACAATGGCAAAGCAGTGAAAATACTGCAAAAGCGTTGACTACAATTATTAGTAATTCATTTTGTTTGCATTCATTTATGTATTTTTGAACAACGCTGGCACTGACACCATCGATTTTTTGGTTCCTTTCTAAAAATTTTGTTCTGATTTGGTTTCCAGGTTTGTGTGCGTGAAAGGAAACGATCGTTCCTATTAAACCCTGTGAATACACTCTTATGAGAAGTTTAAAAGAAAATTGTACGTACGGAAGCGATCATAAACATGCCAGGTCCGTATTGGATGAACAAAATGGCATCAAAAGTCACTAATAAGTGGAATATTTGTATCAAGGTGAATGCCAGATGGAGAAAAAATGCAAAAATTGCTGCCAGTTTTATAGCTCGGTTGCGAAGAAGGCCGAGGGAGCAAATATAAGTTAATCTTAGAGGTTCTTTTGAAGCTAAAACTTTACCAGCAGGTAACCTAATAAAAATTTGTGGAATTATTAACTTACCCTCCATTTTCTCTAAAATCTTACAGGGAGGTACCTACTATTCCCGATTCAGTGATTGTATAAACCCTGACTGGAAGTATTGAATAATAATTATCTCAATTATGTAGGTACTTAAACGTTTCAGTTATGATAATACCTAAATACCTAAATGCTGCATTTTAGGTAATATTAAATCGGTTGATGTGAATTTAATGAAGAATAAATTTTATTGACAAAAGGAATCAATTTATGATGAAAGGATCAATAGAAATACTCTATCCTTCGCTTTGTGATTCAAAAAATTACTAGTGGACGTTTTCGGTTTTACCTGAGCGGCGCGAGCATGTTAGTTCTTTAGTGTGCTCACTCATTGGCTGGACGTATGTCACATTTAGATCTCTTTTACATGTTGACACATTACATGCTGTATTGGCACCTTCTTTGTCCCACAAACTGAAAACCTCCATTATTAACTAAAAAAATAAATGAAGTGCTACTGTATTAGTATAGTAAAGGTGCAGACAAAATTCTTCTAATGGTCAAAGACGTACTGATTTCAAGGTGTCGACATAATAATTAACACGATTTTGATGGACAAGTAAAGAAAGTGCCATTTTACGAGTAGTCAGCTTATAGTACAGTCAGGAGTTATGAAAATGCCCACCCCAACGGACGGACCATGCCGCTGCAACGTGTTTATTATGTTTGCCGTCCTATAAGACAAACAGTCGACCAGGTGAATCGTCACGGCGGGGTGGACATTTTCAAAGCCCCCGGTTGTACCTGTCGTAGGAGATTATTATTAATAAAAATATTTCGCAGTATGGGTTTGTAAATAATATTCTTACTATAATTTGGTCGCTGCTATAGGTAATACTTTTTTTCGCCGATAGTCATTAAAAGTGCAACTTTTGCGGCAGTAAAAATGCACTTTTTTAATGACAATCGGCGAAAATAGTGTCATGTCAACAAAATAAAACCCAAACTACTCGGCCGATTTGAATGAAATAGTTCGCTGCAAAAATGGTTGAATAAAACAGTTTTAATAATGAGCTTTTTTAGCGCCCCAGTTTTACCAACCTCTGCACACAAAATTCGCCTGGACCTGCCAATATATTTCCTTTTTTCTTCTCAACCCACCACAGAAAACGTCAAATATGTACCTAAGATCCGTAGGTCCGTTCCACCTACAATATGGGGAATTTCCGTCAAGTTGGCAACACTGAGCTATTTAGTACAAGGATTGGCAGCAGCAATCCGATTAACTGTCAAAGCTGACCATTCAAGGCGACATTTAAGCTGATTTGATATAATTTCCACAGTGTACGCACTACGTCTCCCACGACAAGGGCTACTAGATCGGAAGAGTTTTTTGTGTATCTAATGGTGTTAAAATTCAATATGGAGGCCATAAGAAACAGAAAAATTGACTGTCGTTGCTCAAAATCGAGGCCTAGAAAATTTTTGTCAACGCCGTTCAATTGACAGTTGTCAAAAATATAAAAGTTTCAAATGGCATTTGAATAGCATCAACAGCATAGCAAAGATCTGAGTTTTTTCAAAAAACGCGATTTTCATTTTTTCCGGGATAAATCAGGAACGAATCAAAATATCGGAGAACTCTTTAAGGATTCTGAATCACCCCAAAAGAGTGCAGCTTTTTGCTAATTTAACCGATTTTATAACTTTTATGGTTTCCGAGATCCCTACAGTTGGAAGCCATATTCCAAAAATGGGTTGGACCAATACTGACTAAGCGCTTTCGCGTGACGTCATCATAGGAAGGCCGCCATATATGTAAATGTTCAGCACCCAACAGACAAGGGGTGACAGTGGGGTGAGCCGCTGGGGAAATCTGGTGCACAAGCGATAGAAAATCTTTAGGAAATGAGAAAATTGGGAAATCGGCGGAAATCTTGGGCATGGAATTTCCGGGAATGCTGGGGAAACGTCAGCAAATTCGAATTTGTTTGCTTCAAATGCCCCAGCCAAGGCGTCTTGTTCAGACAACAACTTTTCCTCTCTACTTTTTCTGGGAACAGCGACAGTTTTTGAGAGATTCAAATTACACTGACAGATGCCGCAGCCTTCTTATGTTGACGTCACAAGGTCGTGACATCAGAGCGCTTGGGCCTTGTATTACAGTCGGTATTGGTTGGACCCAACGGATGTTAGGAATAATTCCAGTCGGTCATTTTAACATCCAAACAATTCAAGCTACGGTATCGATAGACTTTATTTCAACTTAAAAAACAGGAAGAACAACAAATTAATTAATTTACGTATTGAACCAGTTCCAACAACAATTCGTCTAATCGCTAAAACAACCTAAACTGTACGAGTAGTGAACATTTTTATTTAAGCCTAAACGTGCATTCAACGACTCTACGATTCGACTTAACACTCACTGCAGTAATAAACCAAAAAACCGTCGTAGACGTACGTTGGTTAATTGCCTCCCTTCGGCTTGCGTCTGGTCTCCTGCACGGCCGCCACAAGACTCTTAACGGCCTCCTCGTGCCCCTCAAAGCTGTCCGCCTTCCGAAGCGGCATCGGGTTCGGCGCCGACAATTTGTGGCACATGTGATGCCGCCTCTTCGGCGGAAAAGTCTCCCAACTCCTCTGCTTTTGCGCCAAAGACATGTTCTTGTTCCTTCTGTTAATAACGACGACGAGAGTCTTGTCAGGACCTTCGAAACTCGAACGCCTGCTGGAAGTGCTAAGGGAATCGGCGGAGTCATGCAGGGAGTAAAAGACATTGTCTTCGCCATCACTGTAAGGGTAGACTTTAGTGGGTTTGCGGGGCTTGGGGGGTGGTTTTGCCTTGCTTTTGCCCTTGGGGCTGCTCGGACTAGAACGGACCTCTTTATGGACGAGGGCTTTGACGCTCTGACTGGTTGCGTCCGAGATTCTCTGATAGTCGCTTTCTCGCTTGGCTGTCGCGTTGATCTTATCGCAGCTTTTTCCGATTTTCTTGTACATTATTCGTTTCGAGTCGTCTTTAGGCAATTTTCGATCCGTTTCGGGGTCGGATTTTGAAGCGGATTGTCTTCGGCACATCATGTCGTGCAGTTTTTCCTTCAAGTGAGTCTCGAGTCTTTCAATGTTCATTTGGTGGGTCGACTGTATGAACGATTTTTTTGGTTTGTCTGCTTGTCCGGTCGATTTGCTTCTTTCCTGGATGTTTGGTCTAACTTTATCGAAGAGTTGGCCCAAGACACGCGATCTAGATCTGGGAATCTTCCCTAAAGACTCGGATTGTTGCAAAAGATCTGAAATTAGAAATTTTACAGAGTTTTGGTTTAAAATCGCATACTGAAATGTTCCAGGAGCGACTCCATCTGTTGGCTTTTGTCAGCTGGTGGTTCGCTTTGGGCGGGAGTTAGAGTACGTATGTAAGGCCCCAGTTGGCCAATCAGCTGGCTGATGTGCTTCAGTTCATTGCGCAGAGTCATGACGTCAGCTCGTTGACAGCTGAAGACTTCCTGCTCTACCCTCAGGCGCCACAATTGCTCCTCCCAAGAAGCGTCAAAAGCTGTCGCCATTCTGTCCAGCTCCTGTTGTTGCCTTTCCAGGTTTTGGTCTAAGTGAAGGCATTCCCGTAGGAGAATATCGTATCTGGCTGATAGGGGTGGAGTTTGGGCTTTGCGTAACGCCGAAATATCCTTGTGCAATTCGCTGACTTTCTCTTTGACGATGTTGAATTGTTGGTTGAGGTCTCGGATTTGCGATTCGAAGCTACGGCAGTGGGAAGAAAACGAGCTTTCACCTTCTAGAACTTTGCTTTTCATGGCTGATTGCTGCTTTTTCGTGGGGGCGCTGTCGTACATCCGGGAAGCTGAGGATTTCACAAAAACATTTGCGGCAAACTTAAAGGAGGATTCAATGATACGAACAGGTTGTCAAAATTTAAAAATTGGAAGATACTTAGAAGAGCGGCCATAGATGACGTCATCTATGGCCAAAGCATACTCGACAAATATTATGAAAAATTATCTAACACAAGTCGGCTTACCTAGAGAACAGCTAACGTGTAAAACCGGGGAAGAAGCCTGAAGAACTACGACCCCCGATGGTGGAACAAAGAAATTGACAATTGGAAATTACGAACGAACAAAAGAAAACTATAATAATTTTTACGGGGAAATTGAAATAACCAAGAATCAATCTGACAATTTTAGCAAGAGGTATACACTGGAAGGTGATTTTTTTTTAAACCGTTAGCGACCTAAAGTATGACCCATCTTGCTTCCTCAAATTTGAGGAAGAATCAATTGGCTCAAACTTCGAACTTCTAAGAGCCACCCACTTCGAGAAAAGTAGATTTTCATTGGTTTAAAACTTCAAAATTCAAGAAAATCAATAAATCATGGCAAGTTTTAATTAAAACCGGATTTTCTATTATAGGAGATGCTAGTAAAACAATTGCCACCAGTTATTCTAAGAAAAAACTTTAAAACGCCGAAATTCAGTAGAAACTACACACTTTTACATTTTCTAAAAGTTTTTTGCGACCGCAAGTGTCTTCTTTCCTCAAATTTGAAGGAGAATCGATTGGTGCAAATTTCAAACTTCTAGGACTCACACACTTCGAGAAAAGTAGGTTTTCTTTCATTTAAAATTCCAAAATAGAATAAAACTAATAAAAATAGCATTTTGTATTATCAGAGGCTCTAGTGAAACCAATTTCCAGCTCTTTTCCTGATAAAAACCTTAAAGCGCGAAGTTTTTGCGACCGCAAGTGTGACCCATCCTATTTCCTCAAATTTGAAGGGGAATCGATTGGTGAACATTTAAAATTTCTAGGGCTCACACACTTCGCGAAAAGTAGCTTTTCTTTAAGTTAAAGTACCAAAATGTAATAAAACTGATAAATATCGGCAAGTTTCAATCAAAACTACATTTTGTATTATCAAAGACTGTAGTGAAACCAATTGCCAGTAATTTTCCTGATAAAACTTTAAAACGCGAAATTCACTAGAAGGCGTACATTTTGTAGAAGTCTTTTCCGACCGCAAGTGTGAAATATCTTATTCCCTCAAATTTGAAGGAGAATCGATCGGTGTAAATTTGAAACTTCTAGGGCCCAGACACTTCGAGAAATGTAGCTTTTCTTTAATTTAAAGTTTCAAAATAGAACTAAACTAATAAATATGGGAAAGTTTTAATCAAAATTGCATTTTGTATTATCAAAGGCTCTAGTGAAACCAATTGCCAGCAATTTTCCTGATATAAACTTTAAAACGCGAAATTCACTAGAAAGCATAAATTTTGTAAAAGTTTTTTGCGACGGCAAGTCTAAATTACCCCGACCGCGGTCTCTAATATGGAACGACAAAAATTTAAAAAAATATATATTTTGCATTATGGATGCCGATTGCACTATCATGTCAGACACAATTGGGCAACTATTAAAAAAAAAACACTTTTATTTGCCAAAAATCGAAAATCGAAAAAATCGTTCCATAAAATCCTACTCTACGGTAACACTGTAATACTTTTTTCGCAATTTTTGTAATTTTATCCCTGAATCTTAATCCCAACACTTTTTCTGATGGAATTGGCTTTCAAATTTAGTGTTTGTGTTGTTAGATACTCAAATATAGTTTCAAGCTACCTTTCAGATTCTTTCTTGGGATGGTTCATTGGTTATTTAAATTTCCCGGCAAAAATTATTACAGTCTTCTTTTGTTCGTTCGTTATTTTACCCAGAGAGGGCGCTACTTATTTCATTCTGATTGTCAATTTCTTTAGTTTCCACCATTTTGTTTTCAACATCGTAACATCGTGGGGATCGTAGTTTTTCAGACTTCTTCCCCTGTTTTAGTTTTTTATCATTTTTTAGTTTATATAACTAGCTTTGACCTCTGTTGACCTCCGGCGGTTTTGAATAATGTTTTTACTATTCGCCGCCGGACCTAAGCAGAGGGGTCACTGACCGTTAACTGTTCTCTAGGTAAGCCGACTTTTAATTGTTATATTTTATTTTATTGTACAGTGCTGATGATGGCCTAGTGTTGGCCGAAACAGGTTCACAACCTTATTTTATCATTAAACGTGTGGGATTAATTTTGAGAAGTTTTTCTACTACCTAAAGTACCTTCGCATATTAACGAACGCGGGGGTTGTGTGTCTCAGGCTTTTTTTCTGTTGGTTTGTAAACGGGATTTCACATCCGTCAAAACTCCCGTCAGTGTCAATAAACAGTATGTAACAATGGAGGTTGAAGGGATCTTTGTTGTTAATTATTGTCAATGACAGGAATTTTGACAGAACTGACATCCTGTTTACAAACCAACAGAAAAAAAGCCTGAGACACACTACCCCCGCGTTCGTTAACATGCGACGGGACTTTACTATAAATTTTCGTAATGTTGAATCTTCCTTTAACATAATTACTGACCTGCTAATTCGCTTTGATGCTGGCTGACAGCTGCAGGCCCTATCCAAGGTTCTAAAGACTGCGCAAATTCGCTCCTATAATTAGTTTTAATTGTGGAGCTTTGGAGTGCCCTGACAGGTTGACTCAGTTGTCCAACAGCTGACAGTCTGTCAATCAGGGAAGGGCAAAGCTCCAAGAATTGATATTTGTTGGCAGCGGCAGTAAAAGTCGTACAAAGCACCAAGTGAAGTTGCAAAACCGGCATGACCGTCCCTAAAATAATAAATTAAAAAATAAAATAAATAAATTAAAATTTTTCACCAAGAACTAAGAGCTGACTTCGATAGACCCTTTCTTTGCTTTCGAACTGTCTTTGGACCTCCATTATCATGGTTGCGTGGGTTTTAGCCATTGCTTCCTGCATTCCTTGGCAAAACGTGTTGATTGTGTGTTTCTCGCTGTCCATGTTTCGTCTTAGTTCATCCATCAACCCCTTCAGGGCGATAATTCCGTCTCTCACGGAAGTCTAAAATAGGATATTAAGAAACACGTTTCATAAGGCCCATTATTATCGCAAGAGGATGTTTGGACAACGAGGGCGAAAAGCCCGAGTTTTACAAAATCCGAGGGTGATAAGAGCCTTATGAAACACGTTTTTTGTGCTATTTTTTCTATTTCGAATACCCAACTTGTTAATATTTTCAGGAAAAAATCAGATTGTCATTTTCAAAGACAGGCTTGGCAGTTAATTCGATTGTTAGACACGATAGTTGTCTAGGTTACGATGTAAACAAGAGCCGTGCTCAAATAGATCACATTATAGAACGCGTTTGGGTTCTATAAAGTGTTCATTACGAAACCGAAGTAGAAAAAAGAGCATTGAAAATAAGTTACTTGTAAGTCCATTATTGCGTTTTGTCCTCTTTCCAGGCGCTTGGCAGCTTGAGTGTGCGCAGTGTCTATGTCGACGCATTGAGCTCGGATTTCATTGGGTAATTCCCGGAAACAATTGACGCACAACATGGTGTTCTGGAGGGGAGAGTGCATTATGTATTGTTCGCCGTGTTGGGGACAACGTTTCGGCTCTTTGGCGCACTTCGTCATGTGAACTACATCGTGGGAGGAGAACATCTTTGCTCTGTGGGTGTTATCTCGACAGTGGGAGCACAGAGCTTGGCCTAGAATTTTATAAATATATGAAAATTTTCTTTTTAAGCTAAATATGGATTTACCGCAAGTATTGCAGTAGTACATGTTGGTGCGGTCGCGCTTATCACAGTTTGAGCATGGCGGATTTTCGCTGTTGGCGATATCGATCAGTTGCCTCATAAGGGTGTCTGCTGGTGGTAGTATTGAGCCATCTTTCAGTAAAGTCGGTTGTCTGGAAAATTGGAAAATTCAGTTTCTGTAGACTTAAGTACAGAGGTACAGATGTACAGGGTTTATCTCTTAGGTAATACCACAAGTGCCTTTATAATTCATTGCCGTTTGAGGTTAGGAAACGTCCAAACAAAATGTCATTGAATTTTGAGATTATACCCAGAAGAAATCAGCGTCCTTTATGTCCAAAGGCACTTAAAATATGGTTTTTGGAAGGGAGACACTTTGAAGAAATTGTATTCAAGATCATGTCGTCCAGGAAACGATTAAATGACAACGTGCATTATTCACTCTAAAATGAATTTGATTGGATAGAATTCTTAAAATGAGTTAAAATGTTTCAAAACTTCCTATTTTTCTAATAAAAAAACCTTTAAAATTTGCGCATGTATGACGTCACAAAAATACTATTGGTTTCGGTATGTGTCGGTAGGCACCTACCTAGTTTATGGTCGGAGGAGTTTTCCACGTTTTGTTATAAATTGGTTGATTTTGATAAATACCGTAAATCGGGGTGAATAGCAACACTTTTGTACATAAATGGTCTTAAATATGGGTCTTTATCCATATTTTGACCGGAAAAAAATTGTATGTATATGTGCCGTTTGTATTCACCTGCCATTGGGGTCTATAGAAACTCCACATTAAGACACATTAAAACACCGAATGGTTGCAAAAACTACAGTTATTACTTGTAAAAATTAGCAAAAACAACCACAACCATGTAAAAAATACATACAGTGCGAGTGTAAAGTATGGAATAAAATTCCTTCAATTTTTGTCCTTGTTTTGAGGCAAAAATCCTCGGACAGGTCGATTTTATTTTTGTAAGGCGGACTTGACAGTTATTTTCTAACACTTCCGGTTTAACCGGAAATTGCGTTAACTTAGTTTTTTCAAATGGAATGACACTTTTTTCGCAACGGATTCGGAATCTACGATTTTTTCTGAGTTAGAAACATGTATCACACTTGACCGGAAGTACAGTCACGGCCACCTCAGATTTTCAAAAACATCGAAGAAATCGATCAAAAACCAAGATTTTGGAAAATCGCAAATACACGTCAACCTTATTTTTTTGATATAAATTCAACTGCGCAATGTAATTTCCTTTTATTTGTCTTTGTTTTTTCAAATTTTTTCACTTTTCACAATCTGCCAAAATAGCAAAAAGAATTTTTTTAAAATGTAATCGCGCAGTTGAATTTGTAACAAAAAAATAAGGTTGACGTGTATTTGCGATTTTTAAAAATCTTGGTTTTTGACGGATTTCTTCGATGTTTTTCAAAATCTAGGGTGGCCGTGACTGTACTTCCGGTAAAGTATGACACATGTTTCTAACTCAGAAAAAATCGTAGAGAAAAAAGTGTCATTCCATTTGAAAAAACTAAGTTAAGGCCATTTCCGGCTAAACCGGAAGTGTTAGAAAATAACTGTCCCCTCCATCAAGTACGCATTACAAAAATAAAATTGACCTGTCCGAGGATTTTTGCCACAAAACAAGGACAAGAATTTAAGGAATTTTATTCCATACTTTACACTCGCACTGTATATTTGAAACAAAAACTTGAAAAATTTCTAATTTAAGTACGTATACACTGCCAAACTTAAAGGTAATAATCAAATTTTTGTTAAATTTTGTTATGTCACGTACGTTAAGTGGATGTGAATGAGATTTAAGGGAAAAATTATAAATGCGCTATTTTGTATAATACATAATGTAACAACTTCAGGCAAATTTCCCCAAAACTCAAGACCCCACAGATGAAGTTTTCAAGCAGTAAATTTTGCCAAAAATGACATGTCAACGTTAAATCGATCAGCTGATTTTTTGATACCAGTACTACCAATAACACTTTTGGCCAAAAAACCATGTCTGATTTTTTGAAAGTCGAAAACCAACCCTAATGTTTATTTTTCGAAAAATGTCATTTTAGTGGCAACAAGACCCTTTTTTAAATTTATTTTAACAAAAGAGCATTTCTTACTATCGAATTCGATAGCTGTTGCATTGCCGGATCGAAAACCTTAGTGCCATTTTTTCGCCCGACCTTGGTTAAAGTTTTACAAATTCTGTAAAAAAGTAGAAGTTTCTACGGTCTTCGAGACTGCAAATTTTTTGTGTTCTAAAGTATAACTACTGATTTCAAAGTGGTCCCATTTTACGGTAACTTTTTGAATTCGTGCCAATTATTGTGGATTCTAAAGGGCCAATTACATAGTGAATTTGCGTCAGGGAAGCATTGCAATTGTCATGACGATTTACACTGTTGCCATGGTAACGGCCAATCAAAACAACAATTTGACTTGCGCCACAATTCTGCGCCGACGCAACCCAAGTTGAAATTGGACTCTTAAAAATTAGCAAGCTAACTATCTGCATATGTCTAATTGTCTTGTTTCTCTTTTAACTGAGGCTTCTCTCAGTGAAATGTGTAAAAGGAAAGCGCCTTTTAGTTGGGTATCACAATTTTATGGTCAATCGTTATCTAAAACGCATTGTAGTAAAATAATGGAAGTATCGACCCGCGAATACAGAGACAGCAGGTACACTCTGCTACTTAAATGTTAATAATGTTAAGTTTTAAAATTTAAACCCATTGGGACCTATTTTGTTTTCTATCTTCATTAATGATTTACCTTCACACCTCAAAGCGAGTCTAGTAATAATGTATGCTGATGATACCACTGTGGTATTATCCTCTCCATCAACCCAAAGACTACATGAACTGCAAGAATTAGTTATGTCACAAATGGTAGAGTGGTGCAGCAAAAACAGACTGATTTTAAATGTGAACAAGACTGCCTGTTTGTGTTTTAAAAATGCGAATATGCATGAAATTAAATTTCTCGGTGTAACCTTAGACACTAATATGAAATGGCATGAGCAGATATCATCTGTAACTACACCTTTTCCAGTAGTAGTTCAGAAAGCGTCAATTGAATATCAGAATAGTCAGTTGAATTTCAGAATCCGTCAATTGTAGTTCAGATTAATCAATTCAAATTCAGAATGCGTCAGTTGTATTTCAGAATAGTCAAATGAATTTCAGAATACGTCAATTGAATTTCAGAAAGCAGCAATTGAAATTCAGAATCCGTCAATTACAATTGCATTTGATGCTTTCTGAAATTCAATTGACGTATTCTGAAATTCATTTGACTATTCTGAAATACAATTGACACTCTCTGAATTTGAATTGACTAATCTGAACTACAATTGACGGATTCTGAAATTCAAGTGACAATTCTGAAATTCAACTGACGCTTTCTGAAATTCAATTGACGCTTTCTGAACTACTACTGGAAAAGGTGTAGTAAACTAAAATCAGCATATTATGCTATATATAGATTAAAAAATGTAATACCTGCTGCTGTACTAAAAAATATGTATTATTCTCTAACCTACTGTCATTTAAATTATCACATCATGTTATGGGGCAGAGCAGTTGATAACCATAGAGTTTTTATATTACAGAAACGTATAATAAGACTAATATTTAATGTAGATTATAGGGATTCTTGTAGACCTATTTTCATCAGAGAACATATTTTGACGCTACCTTGTATCTATATTTTAAAGTGTTGTGTTTACGTCTTCAAACATAGAAATTCTTTTCAAAACAACAATTTACATCATACCTACAGCACTCGGCATGGTTCAGAAATAAGGATTCTACCACATAAATCGGCACTGTTTGAGAAATCCCCTGTATATGCCAGTACAATCTTATACAATAATTTACCGAAAGATATTAAAAATATTCCAAATTTTAACAAATTTCAAAAGACGGTTAAGTCTTTTCTAATTGAAAATAGTTTTTACTCTGTAAATGAATTTCTGTCAAAGTAATATGTGTCTGTAATTTGTGATATGTATTTATATAATAAGGCTTGTTACGAACGCAATGCGCAGGCGCACATACTGAAATTTCGGCAAACAAAGATCAGCTGATAAACGTCAAATATTTTTAAATAAACGTCAGATATTTTTAAACTTTAAAGTTCGCTTTGCGTTTTCTTGTAAGTTGTGACGATGCAATTTTTATGGATTGATAATAATGTCTTTAACCTGTTCTTCGACTTCATGTCAACACAACTTCAGTTTAACAGAAAACGATGTGCCTGGTGCGGCGTTGGAGAAGGATAAAGCTGTGAAGGACCACAGTGTGTTAAAACTAAAAAGGTGGGCTCCAGTGCCGGGGCTTACTTACAAAGGGCAATCCTTTCTATGCTTTTTCTCACCAAATACGGAATTTTTCCACACAGCTAAACACGGTTTAGGGAATGAAATGAAGGGAATTGTAGAACGTCTGCTATCCGTTTTACAGCTTTCAAAAACACAAGTCTTCGAAGCGCCAACTTTAAATAAATCTTCCTCCATCATTTCCATAACGAAAGCACCACTTCCAAAACTTTTAGAAGTTCAAAATCCTCTTCAAACAGTCCAAACAAAACAAATTTAAGTGAAATGTCAATATTGACAGCGCTTTGTTTGCCGCATCTGTCAAAATATTTCGCGCATGCGTATCTATATAAAATCAGTATGACAACGCCTATTACTGTAATTTTGTGATATTTATTTTATATTTACTGCTTTTGACTTGTTCTATACGACGTGAATGTCGCCTTTTGAATTGAATATATATTATTATTATTATATTATTATTATTATTGGAAATTCCACCTATGGTTTCTAGATCGGCCGTATTTAGTAAGTACATACCTACCTAATTTATTTTTTCAAAATATATTTAATTAAATTATATAATCACTTACCTGCAAAAGGGGCAGATCAACCTCCTATCCTGTTCGCGCCCCCTCAAACAGCGGGCACAAAACGTGTGGTAGCAACTCAAAATACACGGCTCCGTAAAATAATCGTGACAAATGGGACACAGGAGGGGATTTTTGGGAAAATCCAACCCTGCCTCCATTCCTGGCGGTTCCATTTCGAAGTTGCAGCGACTGGAACATCCATAAATACTTGAAAATATTGTACCTACCCTAAAAGCAATCACATCTCACCTCACAAAGTAAATAATCCCGAAAATCGCTATCGCACCTGTATCTTTACAACCCGGTGGTGGCCATTAATTGTCTTTTTTTGTCACATTCTCCACCCTCGGCTGCACACGGGCATGCGCCGCCGCCACTGACCCACATTTCCAGCCGCCGTTTGAAAAAGATCTCTCGCCGATTGTTTTTATATAGGCAACCAACAATACAAATGTAGCTGTCATATTAAAAGTCATGGACTTGACAGTAATAGCAGTTGCATAATGGTTTCATTTCACTTATACTAAAATCTTTGAATAATAGAAAAATAATGGTGTAAGCAATGTATTGTGACACTTATACAATAATCGTGAAAATATCTTAAAAAATCTAATTATCACAACATAGGCCCTAAACTAAAGACGGAATGGTCCCCCAAAACTCCTCCCAGGTCAAACATAGAAAAGTCGAACCCTTGATGTGCTAATCAGCAATTCATCATCGTAAAACTTAGTTTCAATCACCACGTTCCCGTTGAGCACCGAAGCCGGCATCATCTCAGACTCCGGGGCTGCCTCCATGATCGATTGCCATGTGTTTGTCGATTCTGGCATAACAAAACCAAATTCGAAGTACCACTCCTCAAGGCACCGACCCTTAAACAGTACTTTCTGCTCAAGGCGAAACTTCTCGATCTGCTCTTTGGAGCTAAAATTAAACTCTCGAGATACTGCACGACATTTAAGGATGTTTTTAGGTACGTGAGCCTCATGTTCGATTTCTGGAAAGCTGACGTCTTCAGTGCCTTGCCAGAAGACTGTGCCCCCGTCGGCGTCGCGTAAACAAATCCAATTGCTGCAAACGAAACGTTGGAGTGATCGGGGAAAGGAAATTATTTTACTCACACTTGAAAACCTTTTAATATTTCTTCTGCGCGGGTCGTTTCTGTCATTATTTTCAACGACAGATTGTTGAATTTAAGGCCGGAATGCCGAGATTTTACTAATTCTAAGGGGAAAATTGAAAAAACTACATTCGATGTCTAAACGTCAAACAGCTGTCTGTTAAACGTCAACGTCAGTTCTTCTGTCAAACGGTGGGCGGAGATGCTGCCGTGTCGGTAATGTCGAAATCTTTACGTTCAGGTGATAAATTGTTCTGTTTTCTGTTTTTTTTCGTAAATTTAAGGAAAAAAACCGAAAACGGCCCACATAATTATTATGTTGCAATAATAAGTTTGAGAATCAAAAACTCTGCCCCGGTATAGAGAGGTTTTATTTCAAAACGTTGGTAAGGATAAAGTCGAGATCGTTGCTGCTAAAGTGAAAATTTTGTTCTGTGTTTTTGACTGTTGTGCATTTTTCCATTTCGAAGTACTTGTTTGAAGTCGAATTGAATCCAATATTTTAACAAAATTTTATGATAAACTTAAAAAAAATTACTGAACATTTTTGAGGTAAGACAAGGTGGGGTAAGTGCGAATGCAGGGTCCGGATTTTTGGCATGTCTTTACTCATTTCAGCAAACTTGATTTAGCAATTTTATAGTTATTTTCATGCTGGAGAGAATATTAAAACGGAAGTCTGTCATAAATCTTGTGGGGGGCTAATGGCGGCCATTTTAATTTTTGAAAAATTGACGTCTCGCAAACGATAAAAGATACCTAAAGATACGAAAGTTTATTAAATTAGGAAAAAGTTGTATTTTTCAGTGTAGATTAAGAATCTGAAGAGAAAAGAGAAATCCAAGATATCTAGATTGGTTACCGTAAAGTGGGGTGGCTTTGGCATTCGGTGTGAGATTGGCTACTTTTTAGAATTTGTCTATACAATTTTGATGTTTCTTATTTGGCAGTTTAAAATATTGTAGCATATAGGGCAAACCTTCCTCCTACCTCCAGGATAATTTTTTTCGTAATCAATTGCTTGCAAAAAAAATGCAGCAGTGAAGCGACTGGAACCTCCCCATCGCGTGGATCTTTGACTTGGGTTTCTAGTCGAATTAGCAAAGAAAATGTATGACTGCTTTCCATGATGGTTTTAGAACTTTTTTAGAACACACAAATTGAAACATTCATTAGAGAAAAGTAGGTATAAGTAAGTCCTTTTTAGGCAGTTCTAAAACCGTCATTGAAACTCAGTCTTATACAATTTCTGTGCTAATTCGGCTAGAAACACAAGTCAAAGATCCACGCGATGGGGAGGTTCCAGTCGCTTCACTGCTGCATTTTTTTTGAAACCAGAATTTGAAGACCTTTCTGATGGTGACAATAAATCTTTCAAAAACTTGTTTTGGATGGTTAAATAAGTGAATAATTTAAAGTGGGATATTGGTGTGCCAAAACGGCACTTTCCGTGGGCCGATTGAATCCAAAATTTGTTCAGCTCTTCGACGTGCAATACAATCCCCATGTGTAAAATTTCAGCTAAATCGGTTCAGGGGCTTGGGCCGTACCGCGATTTTAAAGTCCGATAAAAATCATTTTTTTTTTAATTTTTGGTCAAAAGGGCACTGAGAGTGAATACATTTTTAGAAGCAGAATTTGAAGGCCTTTCCTATCTTGACGTGAAAAATGGGGGTTTGCATTTAAAATTTAAAAGTTGATGTGCCAAAATGGCATTTCTAGTTGCACGATTTTCTCCAAAAGCTTTTCAGATCTAAGTTGGGTTATGAGATGCCTACGCACCAAATTTCAGCTAAATCGGTCTAGTAGTTTTGGCTGTGGCGTGTTTACAAACGTACGTACGTACGTACGTACACACACACAGACACATTTTGAAAACCGCTTTTTTGGGTTCCTGAGACCCCAAAACGTGAAGATCTGGTGCTATCTCAAATTCGAAAATTTTAGTGATTGTAGTAACCTCCCATTTTTTAAAAATTGTGATGGAGTTGGGGAGGTTAAAAATTATTTTCAGACTACAAAAGTTCTGCCAAAATTGAAGGTCAAAAAACTTCTAGTGCCTCCACTAGATAAGTGACTGGAGCGGAAATTCTTCACCGCCCTTGTGATTATCTTTCCCCTTGTAGTACCACCCAAATTTAATGGGGGCAAATCACCCGTCTGGGTCCTAGAGGGTGGCCAAACTTAGACCTACATTTTTATAGGTTGGGAGGGTAAGTTTGGCCACCCTAGGAGCCATGGGGGTGGTGATTTGCCCCCACTAAATTTGGGTGGTACTACAAGGGGAAAGATAATCACAAGGGCGGTGCAGAATTTCCGCTGCAGTCACTTATTTAGTGAAGTTGGGAATGAAATTTGAGAGAAATTTGTTTGTTTTACAAAATGGCCAAATGCAAAAAAAATTAACACGGTTTAAATTGATTTAACATGCAAAATGAACACGTGGCCAATTTGACCCCCACTTGCCAGGTAACATTGGCCACCCTATTTTTTTTGGAATATTTTAGTTCATATTGAATAAATTAAAATATGCATAGCACAGTCTGAAAGTACGCATCGAGACACAAAATTTGGAATAAATCGGAAAACTGTGTCTAAAGTTACAGCCTTTTAAACTTGAAAAGTGGCCAATTCGACCCCACTTTACGGTACTTAAATATACTGAAACGACTGAAAATTGTCGACGTGTTATAACTTATGGTTACTAATTGGCGATCATTATGAAATTTGCTTCAATTACATTACCTTGCACAAAGGACAAAGTGAGATGACGAAAACTTTTCTAAGCCTTCTAAATTAAAATATGACATTTTTCAGTTTTTTCGGTATATTTCTGGAATTATGGATATAATGGATTTCTTTTCAGATTCTTAATCTACACTGACTGTCTCAAATTCAACTTTCGTGGTCTTGTATAATTGTGGGACTTACGGGTGCTCAACACAAAGTGCATAAGGCCTTTCTTGTAGAGAATTTTTTAGTTTTTAAAACTGTAGGTACATTTTTCATAAATTTTTGTGCATGATTCGCCGATTTCCACTTAACTGTCGATCCCCAAATTCAAATGTATCCAGTGGCGTCCGATAAGAAACCCTCCTCGAATATGAATCCCACCTGCTCTTGCGCAAATGTAACAATCCTGCGATCGATTTTGCGCTCAAGGTGGCCGTCGGTGTTGCATGGAAAAGGACGTGGCGTGTCCTGCCACCATTTAATTAAAAAATTTTATCACCGCCTCGCACTTCCCGTCTTTTAATTTTTATCAGTGATTATATTTTCCCGCGTCCGATATGTCTAACGGTAAGTAACATAATCACTAAATTAATTGCATATTATTTCTTGCAGAAAATGAGTACAAAGCCCGCCTGATAGCCGCCGTAAAAAAAGAAGTCAAGCAGGTGATGGAGGAATCCGTCACTAGGAAATTCATCCACGAAGAGAGCGGGTCGGTGACGGCCCTTTGCGGGGCCGTGGAGGCCTGTCTGTCCCAGGGTGAGTTTTTTGAATAATTTGCGTTTAATTATTTATTCGTTTTTTTTTATTTTCAAACGTCATTTAACAATTACTTAAATGACTGTGTTGAAAAGGTATAACAGTCATTTCTATGACACCATGTTTGAGCAGTCTATAATAGTATATTAAAAAACACGTTTCATAAGGCCAATTATTATCGTACGAGGATGTTTGGACAACGAGGGCGAAAAGCCCGAGTTTTACAAAATCCGAGTCCTGTAAGAGCCTTATGAAACACGTTTTTTACACAATTTTTTCTATTTCGGATACCCAACTTGTTAATATCTTCAACTAAAATTCAGATTGTCATTTTCAAAGACAGGCTTGGCAGTTAATTCGATTGTTAGACACAATAGTTGTGTAGGTTACGATGTAAACAGAAGCCGTGCTCTACTAGAGCGTTTGGGTGCTATAAAGTGTTCATTAGGAAACCGAAATAAAAAAAGCTTTTGTTTACATCGTAACCTAGACAATTGTTGTGTCTAACAATCGAATTAACTGCCAAGCCTGTCTTTGAAAATGACAATTTGAATTTTTCTTGAAAATATTTATAAGCTGGGCATCTGATATAAAAAAATAGTATAAAAAGCCCCCGGAAGATGTACATCAATGCGATGTGTATTTACTTATCGAAAAATCAGAAGAAAGCCCAAAAAAATAAATAAAATGTATTTACTCCGCTTGCTAGGGCTTAGGGGTTGTTAGTAGCGTAGGGGTTGGTTTTAGGTTGAAGACTCATAAGACTAAAATTTCCAGTTTCAATCCTTAAATTTCATCCCCCTTGTAATGAAAATTTGCCCATCCGCTTACGGTAGCGCTGTAAATTACCGCACCAAATCCAGCCCTGATACTTTGAGCAGTTTTTGAGTTCTCGCATTTTTGTGTTTCAGCATGTTAGGGGGTTGTACCAATGTACCGCCTTAAAGGGTCGTTTTTCACGAATTATGAATGAGACCTCGAATGTTATTAATTTCTACCCTACATTATTCAGTAAAAATTCGAGTTTCCACCCCTAACTTTCATCCCCTTCGATAAATTTCTCCTAACATTCTATCTTCCTGTCTCGAAGATGCAGTATGTAAGATATCACAGTTTCGCAGAAGATATTGCTTTTCTGTGTCAAATTATATACAGGGTGTCCCAAAACTCGCGTATAAGCCGGTAATGGTAGATTCCTGAACACAATCTAAGACGAATTTTCTTTTACAAAAATTGCGAGGGTCCTATAGTTTTCAAATGGAGAGCAATTGAAGTCCGCCAATCTGAATGTTTCTCTTAATTAAACATTAAGGTAAAAAATATGAAGATGCATATGCTGTTGCTGGGATACAAAAAAATATTAAAAACGGTTAGCTAGGATAAAGATTTGAATTTGTCACTTTGACAAAAATGTTTACATCAGCAGATTATTGCGAAATGCTAATCCTAAGGTATCGCATCTTCATCAACAATAAATGAAGAAAAGGTATTGCAGTCTTGGGACCAAAAAAGTCGTTGTTTAGTACTACGCAGCCTTTGGCTACAATTTGGATCGTCTAACCCTGTTAAAGGTCACACGTTTGGGTTTTCCTATTCGTTTTTCAAACTTTGGACCAGCTTGTAAAGGAATAAGCATGTTCACCATTATTTGAAGTATACCTATTCTTTGTACAGATCATCGATACGCATAATCCATTTAGGTATGCAGCAGTTCCGAAAAGTGTCTCAAAACTCAGTTTATCGTTTTACAACGTTAGCAGCGCATCCACACCAAGTGCGTTATTTTGTTTCGAAATTACCTGCGTTGTGTGTGGGATGTGGATGATTTGGAAATCGCAGCATGTATTCCACAGCAGTAGCGTTCGCATTAATTAGTCCCTATTTTCAATACTGCTGATAGTCATTTAAAATTTTTTGTCAAAGTGACAGATCTAGATTCTCGTCATATCTATTGTTGACTTGATTCATTGTTGTTTTTAATTTTTTCTGTATCCCAGCAACCGCTTATGGATCTTCATATTTTTTACCTTACTGTTTAGGAAAACATTCTGATTGACGGACTTCAATTGCTCCCCATTTGAAAAGTATAGGACCCTCGCAATTTTTGTAGAGGAAAGTTCGTCTTAGATTGAGTTCAGGAGTCTACCATTACCGGCTTATACGCGAGTTCTGGGACACCCTGTATATACCTCCACTAGTTCTCGAGTTATTGCAATTAATAGTTTTTCGGTTTTTCACCCCTAATACCCACCTCCTTGGTCCGATATGGCCCAAAAGCAATCCCCGCCTTATTTTTCGGGAGACGAAGCTGCCTACCAGTTTCAGCTCGATATCTTAATCCGTTCTGAAGTTATGCAGACTGAGGAGCGAACGAATATGCTAAAACAAGAGTGCTACGGCACTAAAACGAAACATTTATTGACCAATAAATTAATATCTCGAGAACAAGTTCGAGGCCGTAGTTTGAGCGACGTTAGGAGCGAAAATATAATAGGCTGAGATTTTTAAACTATAAAACACGTGATGTCTTCATGATTTTTTCTAATACTAACCATATTAACACCACCTTTTAAAGTTTCTTTTGAATTTTCTCGTCAGTTCAAGAGACAAATGTCAAAAAATTGTTGATTTATTAGCCTTAAAACACTTTGTCATGGGCGATGTGCTTTTATAGAATGGCGTGTCTTATAGCAAACATACATAATAAGAAGCTAATTCAAATGCGCCATAAAAACAGTGTCGATATTAGTATTAGAAAATAGTATATTGTGTTACAAGTTTTATAAAGGAGTTTATAAAATGAGTTACATATTATACTTTTTCTACGATCGCAAATTGAGACAATATATAGGTACAGCACGTTATTGTTTATTTTGAACTTATGAACATCATGTTAGTTGCATTGCAATGACAGTTGTGACAAAAACACAAATGTCAATTGTCAAAAACTAACTTCACTCCGTAACTTAATATAGCGTTGCCGACTTCAGTCTGTGGCTAATGATCTCATTAGCCACGGTTTGTGATGGCGTTATTAAAAGACTACTTAGCGTCAGGCGTATAAGTAGGTACGTAAAATGACATTTTAGTTACGAGAGTAGAAAATAGTATATTAAAAAACACGTTTCATAAGGCCAATTATTATCGCACGAGGATGTTTGGACAACGAGAGCGAAAAGCCCGAGTTTTATAAAATCCGAGTGCGATAAGAGCCTTATGAAACACGTTTTTTATACAATTTTTTCTATTTCGGATACCCAACTTGTTAGAAAAAAATTGGTTTTTCATTTTCAAAGACAGAGGTCAATGTTCGCTTGACAGTTGGCCATGGTTGGACACAATAGTTGTCTAGGTTACGATGTAAACAAAAGCCGTGCTCTAATAGAGCACATTAGAGAACGCGTTTGGGTGTTATAAAGTGTTCATTAGAAAACCGAAATAGAAAAAGACTATTTGCAGCTTATTTGCAACAACGATGATTGGCATTGTTGCTGCAAACTGCCAAAGTGACGCGCAACAAACGTTAGTAGAAAATTTGGTCTTTTTCGTTTGAAAATAAAATATTGTTTTTTATTCGGAGTTTAAGCGACATTATGTGACTCTTATGGATTAATTTTTTTTATCTTTTTTAATCTTCATACTCCGTCACATAATGTCTTAAACTCTTAAACTCCTATAATAGAATAAATAATAATAACAATATTGTTTTAAAGGTTTGCGACGGAGGGCTTTGGGGTTGTTCAAAACCTCGTCGACCACGGCGCTCCTTCACAAAATCGCGAAACACAGCAAAGAGGCTTCGATCATATCGAAAAGAGTGCAGGAAATCGAAAATTCAGACCCCTCGAATCGAAAATCTTCGAGCAGCAGTGACAGCGTTACGATATCGACGTTGAAAAAAAACCACTCCCTGTCGAATAATCCTCTCCCGAAATATCTCTGGATCAGGCTGGCCCTCTTCGAGAAACAGCTGGCGAAGATAATCGATTATTTAGTTTCCAATGCGGGCAAATACTACGATAAGGACGCGCTGGTGGCCGATCCCGATTATGGCACCATCCTGAGCTCCCTGTTGGTGGGGCCATGCGCTCTGGATTATTCCAGGAGTAAGACCCCGGATCATTTCTGGACGGATCCACCCGCGGATGAGCTGGTAAGTGGACACGTGACCCGGTGATGTTTACGTGCGCGACTTGTTTACAAACACGGCTTTTCGATTCCCGACGTCAACCTTGAACTTCGTCGAGAGTTGTACACGAGGCCAAAGGGGGTGACGGTGTTGTTGTCACTTATTTCTGAGGGGTAAAAAATTGTCGGGGGTGGGACTTTCTTCTAACTTTTACGCACGTTTTAGGGTCCTGGTTTGACTCCTGCGAAATCTAAAATATATAGATAATATATTAAAGCGTGAATTGGTCGAAAATGAATACGAAAATTAAAATAGTTTATTAAAAGACACAGGATGTTTGGACAACGAGATCGAAAAGCCCGAGTTTTACAAAACCCGATTGCGATACCCAATTTCTTCAGATTTCTAGAAAAAATTAGTTTTTTCCATTTTCAACGAAGGGTAAACGACTACCTGATCGAGCGTACGAAAAATTCCTTTTTGCTAGAATTTCCGGGAATTCCTTGAGATTTCCTTGGAATGCCTCAGAATGCCACTTATTTTTCCGGAATGCCTCGAAATTCCTCAAAAATTCCGTATACAGTGACTGCCAAAATGTACGGAGTGACTAACTATACTCAACCAAGGGTATATCCCTTGCTCCCTTCTTGTATCATAAATCATTTTTGACTTCTTTTTGTTTCTAGCGGCAATAAAGAACAAACGCATTAGTGCCACGTTGCCAAATCGTGTCGATATTTCGAAAAGCCAAATCAAGGGCCAACCCTTAAGTCACGGGCGTAAAATAGCAATTAGGAGCCTCAACGCCGTTTGTCCATTTCCCTTTCATTATTACGATACAAATTTTGCCAAAAAGACGAAAAATATTTCTTCTCACCTTTCTGTTTCTAATTTACAGCCGGGTTATTACAGCGGAAACGAAAAAAACCAAACGAATTAGTATCGCGTTGCCACGTTTTTCCGATATTTCCAAAAACAAGATTGAGGATGACTTAATTAGGGGCGACACTTGATTTCGCGGGCGTAAAATAGCAATTTAGGGCTCCCAACGCCGTTTCTCCATTTCCCTCCTTTTACTGCAATGCCAAATTTTGTCAAAAAGACGAAACATATTTCTTTTTGAATTCTTCTTGTTTGTAATTTGCAGCGGTAGTAAAAAACAAACGAATTAATACCACGTTGCCACGTCTTGCCGATGTTTCGAAAAGCCAGATCAAGGACGACTTGATTAAGGGCAAAACCTGATGTCGCGGGCGTAAAATAGCAATTAGGCCCCCTACGGCATTTCTCCATTTCCCTTTCGTTACAATACCAAATTTTGCCAAAAAGATGAAAAATATTTCTTTTTAACTTTATCTTTCTAATTTACAGTGGAAATAAAAAACAAACGAATTAATACCGCGTTGTCACGTTTAACCGATATTTCCGAGGATATTTCTAAAAGGTAGATTGAGGACGAGTTGATTAGGGGCGTAAAAAGGCGATTAGGGCCCATGGGCCATTTCTAAATTTTTATTCTTATGACTAGTTTCTTTTCTTCCGTTTTCGACAACACCAATTAGGAACTTTTTGTTACGTCATGAACGTCTGTAGGAGTTTATCGGGTCCCTCTGGGCCTCAACCTATGAGAACTTTTTGCTTTATCATCTTTTCATTTCTAGTTGACTGTCAACTTTTCATCATATATTGCACTTGAAATTTCTTCTTTCATTGCTTAATTTCTTTTCGCTTTTCATCATAGAGAATTACACTAGTATATTACATACCAAGGAATGAAAGTGTAATTTTTGTGGTCGAGGAATGCAGTTTAGGAAATCGAGTCCCATAGAGCCGAAGTTTCCTAAGTATTCGAGATTACAAAAATTAACTACATTCCGAAGTGCGCACAGTATTTTTTGCAATACCTGAGGCAGGAAGAGAAAAACACTGCACACGCCTTGCACTGTAAGTAACACTCACAACCCATTTTTTTAAAGTACTGTAAAAAGTAGCTAGACTAACGTTTTAGTAGAATTGTGAATAATTGTGGCAAAATAAGTTAGTTTTTTTCTAAATTTTGCTTTTGCTTAGCTGCAATACTCAATTTCTGTTCTCAGTCTTTTATTTTCAAGACCAATTTAAACAACGGTTAATATAACAAAACATAAATGAAATAGTGATACATAATATCGAAATGAAAATTAGAATACGAACGAAAACGAAATATGTAACAGATTAGCTGCAGTAAGGATAATCGTCAGAATTGTACGGATTTAGCGGAAAGTCAAACATAATCGGAAATCGATCAATGTCAAAATATTCCTCGTCAAAGAATTGTGGTAGGAACAATACGCCGGCTTCGAACGATCTCGTATAAATTAATTCTTCTTTTTTGAAATCTGTAGTACCCCACGCTGACCTTGACAAATTGGAGCTAGTTAGCAAAAACCAGGCCATCTTGGTTAAGCAAGGCGATACTCTGCAATAAGTGTTGAGGTGAGGCATAATCCCACTTCTGCCTAAACGATCGGCTTTCCATTGGCTATAAAATAAATTTTGAAAAAACCATAAAGAACAGAAGACATACTGAAGATAATCCTGAAACCACGTTTGTTTTTCGCACCCATCTTTATAATAACACAAGGAAGTGCCTTGGAGAAGAGGATCGAAAGCTGCATCCTCCACGTTCTTGACCGAGGGGTAGATAACTTTCAGTTTTGGGCGCGATAAGGGTGAAATTCCGCCGTCCTTATGTCTGCAAACACCTTGAAGGAATAATCCTGTTAGCCATTCGGATGGGGTTGCGCCAAAATTGCCAATTGATGAAGTTTGAGCCACGATCGGCCAGGCTGAAGCACCCTGGCTGTCGCGAGTTCTTTTTGGCAAGCTGCATGATTGCGCGAGTACTTTTTCCACACTGAATAGATGAGAGCCAATGAATTTCTTATTGGAGTTTACTCCGGGGATCGATGCTATCAGAACCACCCTGTAAGGAAATTTAAGGGATACAGTAAACACCCTGTATACATGGTGGTTCCTTTTTCACTACTCACCAACGGAATAACCTACAAGGTTTCGAAAAAATGGTATCTACATCTAAGGTTTTCGACCCTATTATTCACCTTATCGCCATTATTACAAAGAAATTAAATCGCTTTAGTTTTTAGTCACTTTTTGCTACGACTGTATACGTCCGAAACTTCCTCACGTCTTGTCCTCTCTTTTGGCCTTGAGCCTCAGACTCACTCAGTCAGACCTCTTGACTACACAAGACGAGAACAGTGTTTTGTCACGTTTGTATTTTAAAGTTTAAAGTAGCATGAAATTTACTATAAAAATAGAATAAAAGTCAGCCACTGTCGGCTAACTCAAACTGTAACATGTTTTTTCAAAAAAGTTCTTCCTTGTTACATTTTTGAAAAGCTAATTTTCTTCTATGTCGGTTGGTGCCAAAATTCAACATGGCGGAGATAAGAAAATCGAAGGTTGATCATCATTGCTCAAAATCTAGAAGGCGTAGAAAATTTCTGCCGATGCCATTTGATTGACAGTTGTCATTAGGGAGATATTAATTTTAATTCGAAATTGCAATTTTCATATTTTTCGGAATAACTCAGGAACGAATCAAGATATCGGGGAATTCTCTTCAGATTAATCACCAAAAAATAGCGCAACTTTTTTCTAACTTAATCAGGAGATGCCAATGGTGAGCAGTGAAAAAGGAACCACCCTGTATGCCAACCTAATTGAAGAAAAATCAGCATTTGAGACGCAACGAATCCATTCTTGCAAATAATCAGCCCTGTAACTTGTTAAATAAAAAAGAAGGACACGTTTGAAGTGAGTTGGAGACTCTCCATCTTTTTCGAAAGAACCTTCTGGAAGTTGCGGACAGGGCGGACTTATCCAGATCCTAAAAAAATATTTATCAGAATATTTTTTTTCTCGTTAAATATTCTTACCCGTTATTGTAGACGTTCCAATCCTGGGGGGACAAGTTTGCCGTTGACACTGTGACGCGAAGGGAATTGTCTTCGTAGAGATGAATTCCAATTTTACTGTTTAAAAGGCGATGAAATGAAAACAGAAAAAAAGAGAATATCTTACCCGTGGTGACCCCCTAAGGGGTCTTTGAGTTCTACGAAATGGTATGAAATGTTAGGAAAAGACGTTCGGACGTAGTCTTCTGCGACCCTGTATTGCTCATTGCTGTGCAAAATTGTAGTGGGAATTTCCCTGAAATTTTTCTGTTCATTGCGTTCAGAAATATTCTACAACTCACTTTAAAAATTCTAGGCTACATTGTTCAATTAGCCAAGTTATTTCAACAGTTGCATTGATGTGAAGCCACTTCTTCAGTTTTCCCAAGCTTGGGCATAGCAAATCTGGAAATACAAACAAAAAAATGTTATAGCTTAAACCATTCTATTGAACATACTAAAAGTCCCTAAGGATGGGGTGTGAGCTCGAGCCACCATCATGGCGAGGTGCAATTTTTGTTAACTTTGCAAATATCTCATGAAAATATATATAATCTGATGAAAATATTTTACGTCGACTCAAAATTAATTGCAACCCCTGTGTACAAATTCTCATGACGATACTAGAAACAGTTGTCCAGATACGGCTAACTGACCCTCGTCGAGGGATACCCTGTATATATAATTTAAATACCTTTAAAAACAATGGTATTAGCTCCCTGCGTCCCTGGCAGTGACGGTATCGCATTAAAAAATACGTTATAAGGCTCCGTCCTCCGCAACTTTTCTACCATACTCTCCCCTACATTGTTCTGCTCATCTTCTTCAGCTTCAGATGCGTCGCATTCTGACAATCTCATTCGTCTTAACTGTCGCAAATAAATGACACCCTCCTTTTCTAGCTCTGGAGGAAATTCAATGGTATTTAAGTCGTCAATCGCCGTGTAGTTTTCCACTAAACAAAATAATTTTATGTTTTGGGTGCATTAATTTGAAATATACGTACAGTGTTCATGACGAAACTGCTTGAGATGACGATAATGCGTCTCTTGGCAATTAACTCCGTATGGACAATCTAAATTGAGAATAAAAAATATGGCAAAGTAGTATATATCGGACACTCCAACCTGCCATAAATTGATAGGTAGGTAGTAATAAAATTCAGAGGGGTAGTAATAAGTTAAAGTAAAATCAACAAACCTTCCATTATTATTTTTATTGTGCAGCTGCTGTTGGATATTAATTATTACAACACAAACACAAAATAATGCAATTTGCAACCACGACTAGGTATTTATCGGTATTAAACTTGTGACTAACCGTGACTCACAGCTCAGCTGTGTTCTATGGCCAATGTATAGTGAGTGATTCCCCGTTATCACCTTGTATTGTATCAGATTATATTTATTAAAGCCAACAACAAACTTCGGTTGGGTTCGGAAACGGAAATCGAACGCCGTAGGAAGGTGTTGGGAGTTAAGTACATTTATTGAACCGATAAAGTTATGATATGATTAGAATGGTTAGAGGCCTACCTGGTCAAGGTAGGGTTCCCACCATTCTAATCGCATCATAACTTTATCGGTTCCATAACTGCTTCTAGAAACCGCCGGGCATTAATCGCATACTTATTAGTGTTGGCGCAGATTTCTATGTAAGTAGGGGAGGGAGGGTAACAGTGAGGCAACGTACAACTTAGTGCCGATTTCATAATAAAAGTTATGGATTCTTTAAAGTTAATGTCGAGTTTAAGGGGACTTTTGTTCAAGATGTTTTTTTACCATTTTTTTTTCGGAATTGTACGAACAGGCTGTGAACATTTTTGGTATGTCATTTCAGCAAAGTTAATTTAGCGATTTTATAGTTATTTTCGTGCTGGAGAATACTGAAACGGAAGTCTGCCCTAAATCTTGTGGGACAGGGGCTAATGGCGGCCATTTAAATTTTTCAAAACTTTACATCTCGCAGACGGTAAAAGATACAAAGCTTCAATAAATTAGAAAAAAACCGTGTCTGTAATATAGATTATGAATGTCAAGATATCTGGCTTAATTTTAAAAATATGCCGAAAAATAGCAGCATATTTAATCTCTTTTGAGTGCATTTCAGAAACTAATCTATCTTAATCAAAATCGAAGTTTTATTGCACAAAAGTGAAACATTTTAGCTTCTTAAGACCAGTTTTGATAAGTATCTCTTGCCAGAAAAACAGAACTTTATCATTTTAGAAGCACAAAAACATTAATCATAATGCAACTTAAAAAGGATTTTGTCATATTTCTATTAATGGCTGACTTGTTCAAAAAAATAAGGTTCCAATGCAAGGAATAACACCGATACGTATTGCACAATACTGAACAATAAGGAAACAGAAAATTTTCTAGTCAATGCACGTGGTAAAACTATCTAAGGCTGGATTGTAGGTATAAAACATTTAATCCTGCCCTAAAGTTAATCCCTCAAAAATTCTATAACAAATTGTTGACAACAATTGTTTCTATGGTATCGTATGGGGCTTAGCGTTAAGTCCAGCTCACTTAAATATACTGGATGACATCATCCAAGCTCATGATCAGGGTAAATTAACAGCACTGTTATTGTTGGATTATAGCAAAGCGTTTGATACGCTAAACCATGAAGTCTTTGTTCTATACTACATTATATAGGCTTTGTTGAAAGTTCATCATTATTGCTTAAAAACTATCTAACCGATAGGACGCAGAAAGTACTTATAAATAGCAGTCGTTCGGAGCCAGCTGAAATAAAGTTTGGTGTGCCGCAAGGCTCAATTTTGGGGCCAATTTTGTTCTGTATTTACACATCACATCTAGTAACTCATATTGATCACTGCGCTTATCATCTATACGCTGATGATACGCAGCTCTATATTTCCTTCAAGAAAGAGGAACTTCAAGTAGCGTTACGACTTTTGCAGGATGATGTTAACAGTCTAGTAAACTTTTCTAATGGCCACGGCTTGATTGTAAATTCTAGCAAATCGAATCTCCTTATATTTGGTCCTAAGCAACAAAGGGAATCAGTGCTTGATGCAATAGCATTAACTGTCAATAATGATGTCGTCACACCAACACAGGAAGCCAAGAGTCTGGGATTAGTATATGATCACAGTCTTAGATTCGTCTCTCACTTAAAATCTGTATTCCGGAGGGCTTTTGGAGCGTTAAAGTTAGTTTATTCGCTAAAAGATTTTTTAAATTTTGCCTCTCGAAAAGCACTTGTCGAAGCTCTTGTTCTATCCCAATTTAATTACTGTGATGTGGTAATAGGCCCTTGTTTGGATTCCATTAGTAAGCGCAGAATACAGACAATTCAAAATTCATGCCTTAGGTTCGTTTATGGTATGCCTCGGTATAGTCGCATCTCTCATAGGCTGATACAGATTGGTTGGCTCAACATGGAGCATAGACGTCTTTTGCACGCTGCGTGTTTTTTCCATAAACTTCTCACAACTAGGTCTCCAGAATATCTTGCTGAAAGAATCTCTTTCAGGACTGATGTCCATAATCTCAATTTGAGACATAAACATCTCTTGTCTGTACCGGCCCATAGCATGGAATTATTCAAAAGGTCATTCTCCTACGCAATAGTGAATATCATGAACGGACTTCCATTTGATTACAATAATTTACATATAAACGTTTTCAAAAGCACTTTTAAAAAGCGACTACTAGAACTACAATAGTATCTATAAAAGTTAATTTAAGTGATGTATGTTAGGAATGCGCATAAAGCAGAACGAATCTTTCTTGGACCTTTTTCTTCTTTAATCAATTGCCATTAAAACTAAAGAGTGAATTAAAATGTGTTACAGTGCAATTAGAGTGCCACAAAAGGCTACTGGAACAACTAGAAAAGACCGTAAGCGATAAAAATCTTATTATAGATTTATTGCAACATACGGAAACATCCAGAGAAGCAGCTGATCAGCGCAACGTTGCCGCGTCTGGCAAATCCTCCGTTGTTCCCTCGACAAATCACGCTAAACCGTTCGAACTTCCAATACAACCCCCAACTTTAAAAAATATACCAGGAAAAAAATCCATTGCCACTAAGGACAAACAGTCCACCAGGCCAGTTGAAAATTCAAACAAAATCAACACCAACATAAACGAGAATTATAATAATAATCGAAATAGCTCACGTGCCAGTGTGAATAAGGTAATAGGATCGTCTCCACAGAACTTAGACAACTCCCAAAACCTCTTTAGTTCAGTTACACGAAAAGTGCTGATTCATCTAGGAAGAGTTACTCCGAGCACAAAAAAGGAGGCCATTGAAGAATATCTTCGAAGGAAATATCCAGGTAAAGACTTCGAAGTAGAACAGTGCCCAATGAGGGACGATGCCAAAAGTATTTCGTTTAAAGTAGTAGCTGACATGTCATTAATGGATGAACTTTATAAAAGCGACAATTGGCCAGTGGGGGTGACCATAGGACGTTACAAACTTTTTCGTGCCCCCACGACCGCCAAATTTTAAAAATCTACTTAATAAGTTGTCAGACAGTTGTCTTAAAATTGTAAATGTGAATGTGCAGTGTATAAAAAATAAATTGGACAGACTTTTAATATTTCTGAATGAACAATCTCCTGACGTAATGTGTATTACTGAACATTGGGTAACACAAAGTGATAACTTTATTAGTAAAATAAATCTTGACAGTTATGTAATTGTTGACAGTTTTTGTAGACAAAACCTTCGGCACGGAGGGACCCTGATTCTTGCCAAGAGTCATATTTCAACGCGAGCTATCAGTGAGGTGAACGGCATGTCGGTGGAGTCGGTCGCCGAACTCTCCGCCATCGAAGTACCTAAAGAAAAACTGGCTATAGTATCAATATATCGTTCTCTAACCGCCGATCTAGACACCTGCATCTCAGTTATGGATAAAGCTATGAATTTCATATGTATGAATAAGAAGATAACGAAAATTGTAGTTGCAGGAGACTTTAATGTAAACTTCTTAACTCACTCCAGAGACAACTCAAAACTGCTGCAGTTATTCTCTGGTTATGATATGTCTCCAATTATGGATGAACCATCCAGAACAACAACCCACAGTTCTACCTGCATCGATAACATCTTTTGTAACTTCCATGTAGACGAAGGCATGAAACAAACAATAAACCCACATCTAGGTGACCATTTCGGACAAATTATGACCTTGCCCTCACGAAAACATGACGAAGCAAAAAGAACAAAAACTAGGAAAAGTACAGATGAAGGTACTTACCAAATAAAACAACAGCTTGCAAAGATTAATTGGAGTGCTCTACTAATCAGCAAAACTGCAAGGGATGCCTTCACCACCTTCTTTGACATACTTCTCTCGCTCTACAATTTGTACTTCCCTGAAATTCAAATTATTGTTAGCAACAGACCTCACAAAAACCTAAAATGGATGAATGAAGAAATTTCAAATTTAAAGAAGGACCTTGACACATTAGACATAATACGAAAAGTGAAAAAGGACACCGTATCACAAATGGAATACATCAAATGTAAAGAAAAAGTCACTGCAGCTATAGAACGTAGCCGGAAGGAGTACAATGCTGCAAAAATACATAACTCTGAGAACAAAACGAGAGCCATCTGGAATATTATACGACAGGAGACAGGAAATAACAGGAACACCTATAGTTATGAAAATGCACCTGAAGCAAATGAATTAAACCGTTTTTTTGCCGAAATTGGGAAAAACCTTTATGACTCACTGAAAATTAAAGGTAACAGCGATGCCATGACACTGATAAGAAAGAACGAAGAAAGAGTCAGTCGTTCCTGCTTCTTTCAACCAGTCGATGAACACCTACTCCTCAGAGCAATTATGTCCATTAAATCTAAAGAGACCAGAGATATTTACGGCATGACGACAACATTTTTAAAATTAATAGCACCAGAAATAATCTATCCTTTATCACATATAATAAATAAATGTCTTCTGGAAGGGGTCTTTCCGGATCCTCTGAAGAGGGCGAAAATTACACCAATTTTCAAGAAAGGGGATGCGAAGTTGCCGGACAATTATAGACCGATAGCTATACTTCCGGCTCTCTCAAAAATATTCGAAGTCATTGTAAAGCAACAACTGCTACATTTTCTGGAAACAAACCATGTCTTAAATGAACAACAACATGGATATAGGCAAAATAAATCAACTACCACAGCACTACTTGAGATCATCAACCGAATAATCGAAGCAGAAGACAATATGGAACCGGCAGAACTCATTTCATGCGACTTGTCTAAAGCTTTCGATCTAGTACAACACAAAATCTTAATCGACAAATTGGAATATTACGGAGTACGAGGTCCACCACACAAAATGCTTCAGTCTTACCTTTCGGGCAGAACACAAATAGTGAATTTCAAAGGTGAAATATCTGACGAAGCCGATGTGAAGCAGGGAGTTCCCCAAGGGTCCATATTGGGGCCCCTGCTCTTTATAGTATATATAAATGACCACAAAATTGATCTTAACAATGTATCAACTAACCTATATGCAGACGACACAACCTATTTCTTGAGAAGCCCGACACACGAAATTTTGATCAACCTAGAGCAGCAGACTCTGGAAAAATCTGAAAATTGGTTTAGTGCCAACAAACTGAAAATTAACCAGGATAAAAATCAATACTTAAAGTTCGGAAGAGCCCAAAATGATACCACCACTTTAAAATATCTAGGCGTTATCATAGATAACAAACTCACCTGGCGAATGCATGTAGAAGACTTGAAGAAAAAAATGTCAAAGGCCACCTATACAGTAAGAATAATAAAGAAGTATAGTACACTGGAAGCTGCGAGAATTGCCTACTTTGCGAACTGTCACAGCATTCTCAGTTATGGAATCCTCCTTTGGGGAGCGTCACCTGCGGCGAAGGAGTTGCTGTGCCTACAAAAGAGAGTAGTTAGAATATTATTCGGACTGAGTTATACAAATAGCTGTAAAAATATTTTTAAAGAATCCAAGATACTTACAGTACCCTCATTGTACATACTGGAATGCGCGCTAAATTTGTACGTGCGAACGAAGATAAGTACAGCAGAAATAGTCAGTGTCACAGTTTTAACACCAGAAAGAAAAACGAACTGCGAATCCCTTTACACCATAAAACAAGGACACAACAAGGAGTTGACTATTGGGGCGTCAAAATATACAACAGTCTCCCGGAGGAAGTTAAAAGTAATAGGAACGATATATCCTTCCAACATGCGGTTAAGGAACTATTAATACAAAAGTCAGTATACAGTATCGAAGAATTCGTTATGGAAGGAAGTGCTACGTCAGGAAATATAAAATAAGAGATAATTGTATTGTAAATGTATATATATACTTATATGTATTATTGCTATATTGTTTAATCCTTGACATATCATGTAAATATTGATGATTAAATTTACTATCTATCTATCTACTCTTGCTGTTCTTCTTCTTCTATTCGCCATCTTATACAGAATAGTATTTAAAGTTTTTTTTATCTTGTAATATTTAGTTAGTAATGTATTATTAAGTCTTGCCTGAATATCAGGCTGTTATGTTTTTAGTTGCAGGGGTACGTGGAAGATCAAATATGCATGCGGTGAATGTTCACCCAACATGCATAGTTGAACGTACCTTCCTTTTTACCACATAATTATTTTGTAATTCGCAATCAGTATGTTAAATTTATTTTATCAGTGGTAAATAAACTTATTATTATTATTATTATTATTATGTTTTATACAACCCGCCTTAAGTTTTTATTTCAAAATTTTTACCCGTGCAAAAAAATGTGTTTTGGAAGTTTTCGAAAGCTTTTCCAGATTTTTTTTTGTAACGAAGAAAACCCTTGAAAATGTGCCGCTTTTAATTGTCCGAATGACGGTATGTCCGAATGTACCCCGGTTGTGGGTATACAGGGTGTACCATTTAAAACGAAATACCCTGAAAACTCCTGGAACAGTGATTTCTCTCTCTTTCCTTTCTCATTTTCACACCCTCTCTCAGCAGATGTTCTATTGTCTCTCTCTGTCCCCCCACGCTTCCCTTCTCTTCCTCCAATCAGAACTTATTCTCTCTCTCTCTCTCTTCGCTTCCGTATCTGAATCTCACTTGGCAACCCGTTTCCCGCACTTATATGTCTCTGTCTCTTTCTCACATCGCTCCATTCATCCATCCCTCCCTCCTGCCCCTTTCTATGTCTTTTCCGTTTCTATCAGTGTCTCTCATGGTCAGAATTACGTATTTACTACTACAGGGTGACTCTTTTAAAGTGTCAGTTGGCGATATTTAGAGAATCGTTTTGAGCAGCTGAACGAAAATTCAAACACGAGGGTTTCAATTCATTGTCCATTTTTCAGCTCTGACGCACTTCCGTTTTTTACCGGAAGTGGCCGCCAAAATGGTTGTGTCATGTTCTTAGGTTTGCAATTGGATGATTGCTTGTCTTGGGAAATACATATCGACACGCTTATTAAAGTTATTGGCCACTAGATGCTTTTGTCTAAGAAGACTGAGGGATTTTGTCAGCATTGGGACCTTACTCACATATTATCATGGCTGCGTAAGTGCTCATTTGCAGTATGGCATCATTTGCTGGGGTCACTGATTTCATGTTGGGAGGCTTTTGGTAATGCAAAAAGGAACTATTCGAACAATCTTTTCCTTTTATCCCAAATTTTTTGTAAGATTTGGAGTTTTTAGTGTTCAGCTTATATGTTTTTAGATGCGTTTGTTATGTGTTTAAGCATTTGGCCGAATATGTGCATCGTAGTGAGGTCAGCAGCTATTCAACTCGTGGAAAAAGTTGACTTGAGATTCTTAGAATCAAGTCTTCCCAGTTTGAGAATGGGCCCCTTGTGTCGTCAATACGGTTATTCAATCACCCGCCTTATATTCAATTGAGGATTTTTTCCTAATAAAGTTTTAATTAATCTTGTTTGTCGGTGACCAAATTGTGTTGTGTTTTTGCTTCTATGTGTTATTTGACAATGTCTCAATTGTACGCTAGTAGACAATATAATTTATGTTTATTTATTTACAACCTACGAATGCCCCTTTTCCAGGTGCAACGCCACAGAATCTCCAGCGGCCACTCCACCCCCCCCTCCGTCAGACGCCCAATCCTAAACTTCCGACGTTCCCTGAACGCAAGCTCCGAAGACTCCACCAATCGCAGCACCACCCAACACCTCGCCAAAGACTACGTGGAAAGCCTCCACCAGAACTCCCGAGCGACCCTCCTCTTCGGCAAAAACAACGTTCGGGTGTTGCCGGTCAACGCCAACCAACCAATGCCCGGCTATCTCAGCCTGCACCAAACCCCAATCGGTCTCACGATCAAGTGGACCCCCAATCAACTCATGAACGGATTCACCGACGAAGTTCAGGATAAAAGGTTTTTTTCCCCAATTGACCTATGCAGTTTATGTGACAAGGATATACTTATACTGACTGCTTTCGTTAACAAGAGACACAACGCTTCTGGTTCTGTCATTTAAAATTCACCTTCATTTACCTTCCATCAGACAAGTTCCAGAAATTGAGAAAACCAGGTACGCACCTCTCCAAGGTAAAACTGCATAGGTCAATTGACGTACTTATGCAGTTTTACCTTGGACAGGTGCGTATCTGGTTCTCTCAATTTCTGGAACCTGTCTGATGGAAGGCTAAATCTTACGAAAATCCATCTTTTCTGACGTGAACCACAAGACACAAATAAATGCCAAAACACAATTAACACATCGCGAATTTTGTAAATGACAGACCCAGAAGCGTTGTGTCTCTTGTTAACTAAAATCAGTCGGCGGCATAAGTATATCCTTGTCGCACAATTTGCATAGGTCTATTGACATTTTCTGTAAAAATTTCGATTCTAGTGCCTACTGGGATTATGCGCTGCAAGTTCGACTCGACGAGATAGTTTACGTGCATTGCCATCAAGACAGCGAGACTGGGGGTACTGTCATTTTGGTGGGGCAAGATGGGGTGCAAAGGCCTCCTATTCATTTTCCCAAAGGTGGGCATATGCTTGCCTTTTTGAGCTGCATTGAAACCGGGCTTTTGCCCAGAGGACGGCTGGATCCGCCTCTGTGGTCACAAAGATCCGGAAGTAGTTCTAACAAGAGAAGAAGGCCACTTCCGGCGCTTACTGAGACGGAAGAAGCTACAAAGGATTACGTGTTTAGGATAATTGATAACAGCAATCATAAAGAGATTCGTAAGTGCAATTTCAAGTGACTTAACTAAACTATCAGTAGATTAGATTAGAAAACTTTATTACTACTTTTCGGTACATATTTACATATTTTGGCCTAGTTTTTTTTGTTCCTTCTTCTTCGGCTACTTCTTCCTCTCTCGGTTGTCTTCTGTTTTCTCTTCTCCCAATCTATTCCCTCTCCCCCATTCGTTTAGAATACGCTTTCTCTCCCTTTCCTCCTCTCTCATTCCCTCACACTCTTTCACAGGTGTTCTACTGTCTCTCTCTCCTCTCCACATACTCTGCACTTTCTCTATTCCTCCTTCAGCCAGAACTTGTTTTTCCTCTTCTCATTCCCGCATCTGAATCTCGCTGTCATTCTTTTTTCTTTCACACTCTCCCTCTCTAAGTAACTTGGTAACCCTTCACTTCTTATATTTTGCGTTATATCTGGATTCTCTGATTTTTGTTCATCTTTCCTGTCCATCTATGTCTCTATCTCTTTCCCACATCGCTCCATTCATCCATCTCCCCTGTTCCCTGCGTCTTTCTATATCTTCCCTTGCGTATCCGTTCCTCTCGTAATAGCTCTGTCTTTACTTCCCTTTTTCTTTTTCTCTCTTTTTCTCTTTCCAGCACTCCTGTAGTGTCTTACTCTCCTCTTTCTCCCATTCTGTCCTATATTTCACCGCCCTTTCGTTTTTTCCACATTTACTTCCAACCTTTTTCTCTTCACATATCTCTCTGCATTTCTTATCGTATCCTTCATTCCTCTCTCCTCGTTCCCTACCATCACCAAATCATCTGCATAATGCCAAACACCACACTTTCTCTTTGCCGACCACAACATTCCTGCCTGTGCCATTTTAAACATCCCATTGTTGGGCGTTGGGCTCAGTGGACATCCCTGTCTTTCTCCTTTCCTTGTCCAAAAACTCTCGCTCTCTTGTCCATTCGCTTTCTTTCATTATATATTTCTTTTATCCTTCTTACCAGTGCTTCTCGTTCATCCTATTTTGCTCATGTCTAAACTATCACTAGAAACACCCCAAAACATGTTCACGCAGCTAACGCGTTTAAAACACCACGTGCTCATTCTCAAAGGTAAACAGCACAACCCTCTTAGAAACTGTCATATTTATGGTTGTCCCCTCGCCTGTGACAGTAGGACCACTCACAGGTCGAGAAGTGGTTCCACGCGGATGAACACGTATAAATATGACGCAGAACTCTGCATGAAGCAAAACTGCTTCCAGATCAATGGTTGCTTTTTTGAGCAAAAAGATGGTACTGCCATGGGGAATCCCCTTTCCCCATTCCTGCCAGAACTATTCATGGCCGTCTTCGAGACAAGAGTTCCCTTTTACAAATGTCTATTAGGAAACAATACATTCCAACCAAAGTTTTATTGTTCTGTATTGGTGCTTATTGGTCTTGATGGAAACGGTTGGATCCTGCTTTTGACTTCAATTGTTTTCTATTGGAAAATTCCAATCATGTGTGAATTGTGAAGAGTATGATGTTCCAATAGAAATTTTATTGGATCTTAACGTTTCACAAAATTAATCAAGCAGAAAATGAAATTCGTAAACAATTATGTTCGAAAGATTATTTTTATGTAAAGGCAGGCAAAGGCAATAAGGTAGGTAGGTAGTCGTTTTGGACAAGAAGGATTATTTCGTAAGGGTCTCACCCCCAGATGTAATGAGCACTTAGCCCACCTTAGATATGGTAGGATAATATTAAGTTGGTTTGTAGTGTGATAACGGTGCAGATGTTGGGCGCAATGGAGAGTATCGTCACTTATACGTCTAGAGATAGACTCGTGAATGGTGCTTCAGGCCCTATAGCTTTCTCTACTATGTTCACGTCATATTTATACGTGTTCATCCGCGTGGAACAACTTCTCGACCATAAATATGACAGCACGTGGTTAACTAAATGTGTACTTTTTTTTAGTAAAACGAAATGAACTTATGGACACGCACATAAATCTACCCTCAAAAGCTAAAGTACCACTACCAAGCACCAGTACTAGTTCCGAAAGTTCAACCAAAAGCTTTAGCATAGATCAAAACGTTCCTGACAGTCCTCCAAGCGTCTGCATCCAAGCAGTATGTGACTCAATGAAACGCCAAATCATCTCCAGAGCCTTCTACGGCTGGCTCGCGTATTGCCGGCATTTATCGACAGTCAGAACACATCTCAGCGGACTCGTTAATTCTAAAATTATAACCGGAGATGGTATTTCCACTGGAATTACAGTTGAAAAATGGGAGGAGTTATCAGTAGATGGCGTTGTCGAAGACCACGAGGAAGTCTATCGACTGACTTATTTCGGAGGCGTGGCTCAAGAACTCAGAAAAGAAATTTGGCCCTACCTCCTCGGCCACTATAAGTTTGGCAGCACCGCAGAACAAAGAAACGAATTGAGCGAAGAAACGAAACAAGCCTACGAAAACACGATGTCGGAATGGTTGGCCGTGGAAGCCATCGTCAAGCAACGAGATAAAGAGACACAAGCCAATGCGATCGCTAAGCTAAGTAGTGAAAGTATGAGCGGTGAGCAAGCTCCGCCTCAAATCCAAAGAGATTTAAGTAACGAAGTTTTCGAAGACTTGAGTGATTCAAGCGAAGAAGAAGAAGAAGATAAATCACGCACAAAACCAAACACAATCAGATATGAAAGTGATGAAGAGGAAGTGGTGGAGAATGGCGAAGATGTGAAGGACGGACAGGAGGAACTGAAGGATTTTATTCATAATGTAATAGTGACCAATCCCAGTGTGGATATGAGTCAACTCCCGGGGGAGAATGAAGGGAAAATGTGCCGACTTGATTCGGTGGCTGAAGAGAATTCCTCGTTGGACACTTGTATAGAGACGCATGGGTTGGCGTCGCCTGCTAGATCGGCTTGCGTTTCGCCGGCGAGTTCCAACGGTGGGGTTTACAGCGTAAGTAGTTTTTTTTTATGTATTTATTTACCCAAAGAGACATATTAGTTCATAACAGGCATATTTACACATTTTATACAAGGGCAGTAAGTAATTATATATCTTTTATATAATTACACTAGTTCACCGTAAAGTACGTCGACCTTGTTAACGTATTTTTATAAATGATACGTTTTATGGCTATAAATTTTATAGCAGATGTCTAACTATACTTTTAACCTCCCCACTCCACTCCACCATTTAAAAAAAAAGGGAGGTTACTGCAATCACTAAAATTTTCGAATTCGAGATAAGACCGGATCTATACGTTTTGAGGTCTCAGGAGCCCAAAAAAGTGGTTTTTAAAATGTGTCTGTATGTATGTACGTACGTTCGTACGTTCGTACGTACGTTCGTAAACACGCCACAGCCCAAACTACTCGACAGATTTAGCTGAAATTTGGTACGTGTGCATGTGATAACCCAACTTAGATCTGAAAAGCTTTTGGAGCCAATCGTGCATTTTGGCTCATCAACTTTTAAATTTTAAATGCAAACCCCCATTTTTCACGTCACGATAGGAAAGGCCTTCAAATTCTGCTTCTAAAAATGCATTCATTCTTAGTGCCTTTTTGACCAAAAATAAAAAAAAAATTGATTTTTATCGGACTTTAAAATCGCGGTACAGCCCAAGCCCCTGAACCGATTTGGCTGAAATTTTGCACAAGGGGATTGTATTACACGTCGAAGAGGTGAACAAATTTTGGATTCAATCGGCCCACGGAAAGTGCCGTTTTGGCACACCAATTTCGAAATTTAAAATTATTCTCTAATTTACCCATCCAAAACAAGTTTTTGAAAGATTTATTGTCACTATCGAGGTCACCATCATAAAGGTCTTCAATTTCTGGTTTTAAATGAGACAAAATTGATTCGCATTTAGAACCCTTTGGGTAGAAAAATCGAAATTTTGTAATAACCACTTTATAGCCCAAACTAGTGGATCGATTTGCCCGAAATTTGGTAAATGGAGGTGAGGTGACCCGTTGAAAAGCTGAAAGGCTTTTGGGAGCAATTGGTCAACGGGACGTGCCATTTAGGCATATCAACTTTAGAATCTTAAACAGAAGTCCCTGAAATCAAAGACCCACGCGTTGGGGAGGTTCCAGCCGCTTCTCTGCTGCCATTTTTGCATCAAAATATGTAGGGTAGATAAAGTAATTTACGTTAACAAAGCTATTTAACTGCTTTCATAGCACATTAAAAAAGCACGTTTTATGTCAGTCGAGGGCGAAAAGCCCAAGTGCGATAAGAGGCTTTTGAAACGTTCTCGATACTATTTCTTATATATTTTAGATACCCACCTTGTTAATATTTTCGAAAAAGTTTTGGATTTACATTTTCAAAGGCGCTTTAATGTCCGCTTTACAGTTAATGGGATTGTTGCTAACAATCGTTATCCAGGTTTCGATGTAAACAAAAGCGGTGCTTTAACACAGCACGTTAAAGAACTGATTTGAGTGCTATGATGTTGTGCACTATCACTAGAAACACCCCTCTACACCGAAACACTTGATTTTCACTGCTGACTCGTTTCGAACACAATGTACTCATTATCAAAGCCGAAGCTATACAAGCCTACCTGGCAGAAAACTGAAATATTTATAGGCCCACCCGCAGAGCTCCACCCCTCGGCTGTGAAAGTTAGACCAATCACGCGTGGGTGAACACGGATAAATATAACAAGTCCTTCCTTAATATTCTGCCCAGGAGCTTGGCAAAACTTTGGCTGTGTATTCACAGTTTTTGGCCAAAATGCAGGTTCCATCCCTTTCGATGGTTGTTCTGCAATCAGGAAAAGATTTTTGGGTATTTTTAAGACTTTACCTTGGCTCCTAACTTATGCAAAAATGATTGAAAACATGTTAAAGGTCGGAAAATTGAAGCTAATTATCGATAAAATTTGCCAATTTGCAGTTGAGTTAGAAATTCTCGTTCTTCTTCGAGATCTCAAAAGGCATACAATAAAAAGAATGGGTCCGTTTATAGTTCCCTGAGGGGAATTTTATGGTTACCTGAGAGGGGATATCTCGCTAAGCTTGGCCGGTATTTGGGTGCTGAATCTTCGGTGATTTTCATTTTTTAAAGTTGGTAGCAACTATGAACAGTTTCATTTCCATTTGTGTTACTGGTAAAAGTGTAAACACTGAAACAGTCTTCAATCTTCCATTCCTTGCCAATATAGCGCTTAAATGTGTTTGTAGTATTTAATCCACCATTTTGGAGCCCACTTGGGTAAAAGTTATCTGTCAGGTACTCAATTCTCAATGGGAATTTTAGATTCAGTGGTTGGTACGATAATCAGCAATTGATTTGATTCTCCAAACAGAAAAGCTTTTTCGCCATTTTGGAGTCCACTTGTAGATGTTATCAAAATAAATGGCGGATATATTTTTTGAATAGTTGTTTATTTCTATAATTTGTCCACAAGTGAGATAACAGCAAGCAAATTGAATAGATTCTAGTGTTGAAACAAGGTCGAAGATCAAAATGACTCAGAAAATTCATCTTTTATGTTTTAATTTTTTGCAATAACCAGCTCAACAATGAACGTCAAAAAACTAGCCAAAATCCCTGCCCCCCAGATTACAAACAACAAAGATAAGTGCTTGAGATTCAAAGCGACCAATTCTGCAGCTTCTTTGTAATCAAAAAGCAATTTTTTTTCGCTAGAGAAAGCCATAGCCTTCCATTTTTCAACCAAGCCACTACCCTGCAAACGCACAATTGCCAAATTAAAGTCGTCTGTTAGAGCAAACCCTCGTTTGAATCCAAGATAAAGGCACCCAGTGAAAATCTGTAAAAACGGACAGTTCGATGTCTACGAATTTGTGTGCGGACAACTCACCGTTTTTCTAACCACTTGCATTTTCTTATAATTGGAGATTTGGTGAAAATTCGCTTCCCCTAGTAGCATCCCAAACGTAGAGTTTTCAACAAAGACCTCCATGTTCTTCCCTTGGTCAAAAAAAATATCATCCATTCTTTTCTCGATTATCTTTTCCCCAAAGTCCTCGTCTACATCCAACATCAGTTGATTGAAATATGAAAAAAAATTGAGGCGCCAATCGCTCTCTACTATGTCCTGGAGGGTGTTAATAGCAGGCTCGAGATTTGGTTGGGTCAGAAATCCACTCATCTCGCTGTAGTAGAACCAATTAAAATGCACGCCGAAGCAAATGAACAACATCGCAAGTGGTTTTTGCAAAAATCCGTCCAGATTATCGCCGACGCTGTTTTGTAATACAACTCGTAAAATTGTGAAAGCTGATTTCGAAAAATCGCTCTTAACAATTATCTTCCAAGAAATCGTCATGAACAACATCGCAACCAGGTACAACATCCACACAATCTTCGAGTAAACACCTAAAATATTCGCGGAAAATCTTACGGCTTTTCTCGGCGGGAAAGCAAAATAGTTGTTCGAATAATGAAGAGCACTACTGAATTCCATATAATCCCTCTTGCTTTCCCCTTGTAAGGCGCCAACAATCGCAACATCGATGTTGTTCCTTGCCATATCAGCTGCTAAGTCCTCGTAAGTCCCAGTTAATATCGCTTTCAGACTGTACTCGGAGTTGTTTTTCAAAAAATTTAACGAAATTTTCGTTTCCTCTGAAACGGCTTCTAGATAATCCAAAATGTAGCCATGATCATTTCTGAAAGGTGACTTGACGGCGTATCGGATTGCATTCCAAGTCACTTTTAAGGGACACGAAACAACATCTACGAATTTCCCATCGTAGAACTTCCGGGATTTTACTAAAATTATTTCTCGGCAATTTTGGGACGGTTTCAGGAAAGATCCGTTTTTGAAAATCGCAATGTTGTACATGTAAAATCGGAGGAATTTCTTGAGCGTTGTTTTAGCGTTGTTGCTCGAGATGTTGTCCAAGACAAGTAAGAGTCTTCTACCGTTGTTGTTCTTGCTTAGAATTTTCAGGGAGATGTTACTCAACTCCTCAAATCTCTCTGCGATTATTATACAGTTTGAAGAAAATTCCGCGATGTTGTCTGGAGTCATTAAAAGTTTTTGAAGGGGTAATTGGAGGATGGGGTCAATTTGAAGTGATGTTATTATCGTGACTGGTTCTTTGCTGAAATACTGCGTTATAAAGCTGAGGAGGATCGTAAAATTCATTGTGCAGGCCACCTAGTCATAGAGCAAACGAGAACTGGAACAATTTTTTAATCGGAATTGCTAATGATGCGGTATTTACCAATGATAAATTAGTTTGTGAACGAAGTTGGGCTAATTAATGATTTATTGTTACGTTTTAAGCGTCAGGCAATTGCAATAACCTTTACTTGCCGCTGTTGACTTTATCGAGCAGAAAATAAAATAGATCTACACGTGAAAATCCAATCAACAACAGCGAAATAATAAAAATCCTGTCTCCTTTGAAGTAGAAAGAAAAGTATTTTTTTTATTGCAGAAATACTACACAATAATTTCGTCAGAAATTTTACAAATCTTTATTTTTCAATACCAAAAAAGTTGAATTCTTTATGTTTATCTCAAAAAGCCAACGGAAGATAAATCCAATCATGCATGAGAGCCCATTTGTATTAATTTGTATTCGAAAACTTAAAATTGAGCGCCTTAAGTAGTCAAATCTTCAATCGATTTTTTAATAGGATTTTTTGACAACCTGATCACTATTTACGATCTCCGGAGTTCACTCGAAATAAATAAATTTGCATTTCTATGCTTTATTCACAAGTGAGACAAAATGAAGATTTTAGTGTTTAAACTAGAAAAGGATCCAAGATCAAAACAATTCAAAAAATTCGTCTTTGATGTTTTCAACGCATATTTAAAATTTTCGCAATAACCGCTCGACAATGAACGTCAAAAAACTGGCCAAAATTCCTGCCCCCCAGATTACAAACACTAAAGATAAGTGCTGGAGATTCAAAGCGATAAATTCTGCAGCTTCTTTGTAATCAAAAAGAAATTTTTTTTCGCTAGAGTAAGCCATAGCCTTCCATTTTTCAAGCAAGCCACTCCCCTGCAAACGCACAATTGCCAAATTAAAGTCGTCTGTTAGAGCAAATCCTCGTTTGAATCCAAGATAAATGCACCCAGTGAAAATCTGGAAAAACGAACAGTTCGACGTCTACGAATTCGTGTACCGACAACTCACCGTTTTTCTGACCACTTGCATTTTCTTATAATTGGAGATTTGGTGAAAATTCACTTCTCCTAGTAGCATCCCAAACGTGGAGTTTTCAACAAAAACCTCCATGTCCTTCCCTTGGTCAAAAAAAATATCATCCATTCTTTTCTCGATTATCTTTTCCCCTAAATCCTCGTCTACAGCCAATATCATTTGATTGAAATATGAAAAAAAATTGAGGGGCCAATCGTTCTCTACTATGTCCTGGAGGGTGTTAAGAGCAGGCTCGAGATTTGGTTGGGTCAGAATCCCACTCAACTGACTGTAGTAGAACCAATTAAAATACGCGCCGAAGAAAATGAACAACATGGCAAGTGATTTTTGCAAAAATCCGTCCAGATTATCGTCTACGCCGTTTTGGAATATAACTCGTAAAATTGTGAAAGTTGATTTCGAAAAATCCCTCTTAACAATTATTTTCCAAGAAATCGTCATGAACAACATCGCAGCCAGGTACAACATCCACACCATTTTCGAGTAAACACCTAAAATATTCGTGGAAACTCTTACGGCTTTTCTCGGCGGGAAAGCAAAATAGTTATTCGAATAATGAAAAGCAGTACTGAATTCCATATAATCCCTCTTGCTTTCCCCTTGTAAGGCGGTAACAATCCCAACGTCGATGTTGTTCCTTTCCATATCAGCCAGTAAGTCCTCGTAAGTCCCAGTTAATATCGCTTTCAGCCTATACTCGGGGTTGTCTTTCAAGAAATTCAACGAAATTTTCATTTCTTTTGCAACGGCTGCCAGATAATCCAAAATAAAGCCTCGATCATGGCTGAAAGGTGATTTAACGGCGTATAAGATTGCATTCCAAGTCACTTTTAAGGGACACGAAACAACATCTACAAATCTCCGATCGTAGAACTTTCGAGATTTTACTAAAATTATTTCGCGGCAATTTTGGGACGGTTTCAGGAAAGATCCGTTTTTGAAAATCGCGATGTTGTACATGTAAAATTCGAGGAATTTCTTGAGCGTTGTTTTGGCGTTGTTGTTCGAGATGTTGTCGAAAACCACTAGGAATCGTCTCCCGTTGTTGTTCTTGCTTAGAATTTTCAAGGAGATGTTATTCAACTCTTCAAATCTCTCTGCGATTATTATACAGTTTGAAGAGAATTCCGCGATGTTGTCTGGAGTCATTAAAAGTTTTTGAAGGGGTAATTGGAGGATGGAGTCAATTTGAAGTGATGTTATTATCGTGACTGGTTCTTTGCTGAAATACTGCGTTATAAAGCTGAGGAGGATCGTAAAATTCATTTTTCACGCAACAATACAAATCATGAACTGAAATAATTTCCTAAATAGGTTTGATTTAATTTGTAAATGGCTGATGGTGGGGATAATAGTAATAGTTCAAAACATCACACGCTCATTTATCTTTATTACAGCTCTCATTTTACATAAAATTTCGTTTCCAATATAACAACGTGTAGCAATTTTTAAAGGATTAAATGTTTCCTCTCTACCTCCCCATTCTCTCCCACACTCTTTCAGTAAATGTTATATTATTCTCTTTCTCGCTCACCACACATTCTGCATCTTCTAACTTCGTCCCTCAGCCAGAACTTATTTCTGCCCTCCTCATTTCCGCATCCGAATCTAGCCATCGTTCTCTTTTCTTTCACGAGGTAACCCTTCAGTTATTGCGTCCTAATATTTTACATTGTATTTTATTGATTCTCTGATTCTACGTTCTTCTTTCTCCCTTGTTTTCTCTCGTAGTATTTCTGTATTTCCTTCCTTCTTTCTTCTCTTTCCAACACTCTTGCAATATCTTTCAATAGGTATCCTCTTTCAAGTAAATCGTCGTCAACTAAGCAATTGGAGGATTTTGATCGAAATCTGACCAATACCAACTGAGAAAAACTAAGAATTCATGAAAAATTCTACAAGTGCTCTTGAAAAACAAAAAAAATTAAAATTTTCTGGGGGGCATTTCACACCCCTAAAATTCGTACACCACTGCCGAATTTTCAGGGCACTGCCGTAAATTTGTACACCACTGCAGACTGTGAAGTCCCCCGACAGCCTAAAAATTCATAGACCACTGTCGAATATTCTAAATTTTTGCAACAACTGCCTAACATTTCCCACTAACACTGCCGAAAATTTGTACACCACTGCCGACTGTGAAATCCCCCCCAAGATTTTCTTAATTTTTATTTAAACCGATTTTTTAATCGGAATCGCTGATGATGCGGTATTTACCAATAAATTAGTTTGTGAACGAAGTTGGGCTAATTAATGATTTATTGTTACGTTTTAAGCGTCAGGCAATTGCAATAACCTTTACTTGCCGCTGTTGACTTTATCGAGCAGAAAATAAAATAGATCTACACGTGAAAATCCAATCAACAACAGCGAAATAATAAAAATCCTGTCTCCTTTGAAGTAGAAAGAAAAGTATTTTTTTATTGCAGAAATACTACATAATAATTTCGTCAGTAATTCTACAAATCTTTATTTTTCAATACCAAAAAAGTTGAATTCTTTATGTTTATCTCAAAAAGCCAACGGAAGATAAATTCAATCATGCATGAGAGCCCATTTGTATTAATTTGTACTCGAAAACTTAAAATTGAGCGCCTTTAGTAGTCAAATCTTCAATCGATTTTTTAATAGGATTTTTTGACAATCCTGATCACTATTTGCGATCTCCGGAGTTCACTCGAAATAAATAAATTTGCATTTCTATGCTTTATTCACAAGTGAGACAAAATGAAGATTTTAGTTTTTAAACTAGAAAAGGATCCAAGATCAAAACCATTAAAAAAATTCGTCTTTGATGTTTTCAACGCAAATTTAAAATTTTCGCAATGACCGCTCAACAATGAACGTCAAAAAACTGGCCAAAATCCCTGCCCCCCAGATTACAAACACCAAAAATAAGTGCTGGAGATTCAAAGCGACCAATTCTGCAGCTTCTTTGTAATCAAAAAGCAATTTTTTTTCGCTAGAGAAAGCCATAGCCTTCCATTTTTCAACCAAGCCACTACCCTGCAAACGCACAATTGCCAAATTAAAGTCGTCTGTGAGAGCAAACCCTCGTTTGAATCCAAGATAAATGCACCCAGTGAAAATCTGTAAAAACGGACAGTTCGACGTCCAAGAATTCGTGTGCGGACAACTCACCGTTTTTCTAACCACTTGCATTCTCTTATAATTGGAGATTTGGTGAAAATTCACTTCTCCTAGTAGCAACCCAAACGTGGAGTTTTCAACAAAAACCTCCATGTCCTTCCCTTGGTCAAAAAAAATATCATCCATTCTTTTCTCGATTATCTTTTCCCCAAACTCCTCGTCTACATCCAACATCAGTTGATTGAAATATGAAACAAAATTGAGGGGCCAATCGCTCTCTACTATGTCTTGGAGGGTGGTAAGAGCAGGCTCGAGATTTGGTTGGGTCAGAATCCCACTCAATTGGCTGTAGTAGAACCAATTAAAATGCGCGCCGAAGCAAATGAACAACATCGCAAGTGGTTTTTGCACAAATCCATCCAGATTATCGCCTACGCTGTTTTGCAATATAACTCGTAAAATTGTGAAAGCTGATTTCGAAAAATCCCTTTTAACAATTATCTTCCAAGAAATCGTCATTAACAACATCGCAATTAAGTACAACATCCACACAATCTTCGAGTAAACACCTAAAATATTCGTGTAAAGTCTTACGGCTTTTCTCGGCGGGAAAACAAAATAGTTGTTCGAATAATGAAGAGCACTGCTGAATTCCATATAATCCCTCTTGCTTTCTCCTAGCACGGAAGAAACAATCGCAACATCGATGTTGTCCCTTTCCATTTCTGCCACTAAGTGCTCGTAAGTCCCACTTAATGTCGCTTTCAGACTGTACTTGGAGTTGTTTTTCAAAAAATTTAACGAAGTTTTCGTTTCGTCTGCAACGGCTTCCAGATAATCCAAAATGTAGCCACGATCATTCCTGAAAGGTGACTTGACGGCGTATCGGACTGCATTCCAAGTCACTTTTAAGGGGCACGAAACAACATCTACAAATCTCCGATCGTAGAACTTCCGGGATTTTACTAAAATTATTTCTCGGCAATTTTGGGACGGTTTCAGGAAAGATCCGTTCTTGAAAATTGCGATGTTGTACATGTAAAATTGGAGGAATTTTTTGAGCGTTGTTTTAGCGTTGTTGTTCGAGATGTTGTCGAAGACAAGTAAGAACCTTCTACCGTTGTTGTTCTTGCTCAGAATTTTCAAGGAGATGTTATTCAACTCTTCAAATCTCTCTGCGATTATTATACAGTTTGAAGAGAATTCCGCGATGTTGTCTGGGGTCATTAAAATTTTTTGAAGTGGTAATTTTGGGATGGGGTCAATTTCAACTGATGTAATTATCGTGACTGGTTCTCTGCTGAAATACTGCATTATAAAGCCGAAGAGGATCGTAAAATTCATTGTGCAGGCCACGTAGTCATAGAGCAAACGATAACTGGAAGAATTTTTTAGTCGGATTCGCTAATGATGCTTTTAAAGGTGCACTTACAAATAGTAAATTTGTTTGTAGAGGTAGGAATAATTAATCGAGTTTTAATCTTTATTGGTTGTTGCGGCTATTGTTTATACCGAACAGAACATCCAGTGAACAATTGCGCAGCGTAGGTTCTTTTTTGGGCGGATCCATCTTTTTTTCAACTTCCATTCGGGTCTATGTCAGGTTAGGTCTGTTTTTTGATTTGATTTACAGTAGTTCACAAAAGCGTTTATTTTCAATGTCCATAGCAGAAATAGCTCGATAAACGATTCAAACTGTCAATAATAATAATAATAATGGAATTTATTTTTCAACAGACATCTTGATGATTTCAATAATTCCAGTGCATGTAGGTAAAACAGTCCGGCTGTATTATCGGCTCGGCCTGTTTTGAGATTGACAAATAGCGACTAACAAGTAAATAATTTGTCACAAAATGTCATGAAAGCCCCCAAAAGCACCATTTCTAGTGCATTAAGCGCTAAAATTGGCAACCCTTAGATTGACGTCCCTTATTTTCATTTAATCACGTTGATTCGACTAAGTATTCATAGATATCCTTCTTTTATTAAAATCATCAATAGAGTACATTACGTCACTGCAGATTACTGCGGTGAGACAATCGTCGCGTTAATGGTCGTTCAAGAATGAATGTCAAAAGTTGAAATTTGACAGAAGACAGAATCAATTTCGGCAACACATGAAACGTAAGAAAGTTGTAAGGTACACTAGGGAAATTTAGTCGTAAGGTAAACCGGGGTAATAACGAACTGCATGTGTATAATTCCTTCTAATTTTAACGCAACTTGAACTGGAAAATGGATTTTGATAATATCATTTAGAGAATTGATGAAGAAACTGTCAATTATTTTTCCAGCAAGAACTGCTGGAAACTTTCGGTTTAAACCTCCACCGAATCGAAAAGGACGTCCAGCGCTGCGATCGCAATTACTGGTACTTCACTTGCGACAATTTGGACAAATTGCGCAACGTCATGTGCACGTAAGCTCCTAGGGAGATTTTTTTAAAATAATAATATAGTTTGTTGAAAGCTTGGTCCATTTTCAAAGAGGAACAGATGTTTGATTACACAGGGTAGTTACAAAGTCTTGTTCCACAAAATGTACTTACTGTTTAGGGCGCGTTTCGGAGTGTTACTCCATCTTCAGCTAGAGAAGAAATGAACACAAGATACAAAACAGCTTTTGAGTCACGCTGTAAATTAATCGAAAGACGCTCAAACATTGCAGAATGGCGCGAAAATTTGGGGAAATTTGGTGGGTGGCGGGAAAAGTTAGAGTCACACTAAAGTCAAAAGCAGTTTCTGCGCGCCAACCAGAAGAAAACAGGTTTAGCAAAACTGTACCTGTCTCTGTCTATGCCATAGCAAAGAAAGGAGCGCGACACATGTACCGACCCGACCACCGATCCAGGCAAGCGCGAAAAAACGCTCGAGAGCCGTTACCTGTCACCTGTCACCTGTCAAAGAAAACCTAACCTGTAACAACCTGTGTCGCGCTCCCTTCTTTGCTATGGCATAGACAGAGACAGAAACTGCCCTGTGTAATCAATAATAATATATAATTTATTAATCAATTAAAAATACATGTTTAAAAGGACCAGAAACAGCGATTTAAATAAAAATTTTCAGATATGTTTGGGAGCACCTCGACATCGGTTACATGCAAGGCATGTGCGACTTGGTCGCACCCCTCCTAGTCATTTTCAACGACGAATCTCTAACCTACGCCTGTTTTTGCCATTTAATGGAGCGCATGGTAGAAAATTTTCCCAATGGAAACGCCATGGACTGCCACTTCGCCAACATGCGCTCCCTCATCCAAATTTTAGATTCGGAAATGTACGAATTGATGCACTCGCACGGGGATTACACTCATTTTTACTTTTGCTACCGTTGGTTTTTGTTGGATTTCAAACGAGAATTGTTGTATTCCGACGTTTACGCCACGTGGGAGGTGATTTGGGCAGCTCAGCACGTGGGATCAAGTCATTTTGTGCTTTTCTTGGCTCTGGCCCTTCTGGAGACTTACAGAGATATTATTTTATCAAACTGCATGGATTTCACGGACATAATCAAATTTTTTAACGGTACGTCATTTGACTTAAAGGAGGATTCAAGTCAAGAAATCGATGTTGAGGTTATGGCTAATTGTAGAGAGGAGCGTCTGAGTGCAATGGTGCTATCGGAATTTAAAATTTTTTTACCGTTTTGAAGATATTCAGAAAAAACACCTTAACACTTGATTTTCACTGCTGACGCGTTTCGAACACAATGTGCTCATTATCAAATTCGAATCTATACAACCCTACCTGCGAGAAAACTGAAATGTTTATACGCCCACCTGCGTAGCTGCACCCCTCGCCTGTGAAAGTTAGACCAATCACAGGTCGATAAATGGTCACGCGTGGGTTAACACGTATAAATATGACAAGTCCTCGCTAAAGTAGCGTAAACAGAGATGAATATGCGATAGGACCTGTATCGGCATTCATAAGCCTATCTCTAGACTTATAAATGACGATACTTTCCATCGCATCTAGCATCTGCACTTTGTTAACGCTACAAACTAACTTTTTCACTAGAATCAGCCATAACCTCAATATCGATTTCTTGGGTTGAATCCTTTTTTAAGTTATGACTTGATTGGGTTTTTCCAGAAATGGCGGAGAGACACAACGCGCAGGCTGTGCTGAGTCTCGCCCGCGATTTGGTGCTGCAACTTCAACTGTTGATAGAAAACAAATAAAATGAATAAATTATATCGTTTTTCGTGCCAAACGAGTTTGAGAAACGAATCGGTTGTGTGTAGGCTTCTTTTCAGATTCACTTGTTTGCTATATTGATGTTATGACAAAGATTTATTTTAATAAGAGATACAAAATATATATTATATATTCGCAAATACTATAAAGATTATATTTTATAAAGTTCATGTTGAAATTTTAATTCCATTGTTGTAAGAATGTACTATTTTAGGTATATTATTAATGTTTTGTATGTGCCTTTTTTCAATCATCTTTCATCGGTTTATGTCTACTAATCAAGTTGACTGGAGATCTAGTCATCTGTGCCAAAATTGACGTCGGCCCCCGATGCTACACAACGATCGAAATATTTTAATTATTGTCACAGCCAACTAAATACTCACCACGTTTCAAGTTCTCACGGGGTGTTGCGACGTCACAAGTTGTATATATGACATATCAATCTTCTTATCCCATGTTGTATCAAAAAACAATAAAAACTATTTAATATACTTTGAAATTTACATTCAAATTGGATTTTCCCAAAAAATCGAATTCTGCTTCTGAAAATGTTTTGGCCAAAAAACGGTGTCGTGAAAACTGGTCCGTTCATTTTCTATAGCAGAACTAAATTTTTTCTGGAACTGTACAACCCTAATTTGTAAGGGCCTGTACTTTTGACAATTTGATCGAAGTTTAGCGGGAAAGCAAAAACATTACATAACCCAAATCTTCTAGGGTTTATTTTTATTGTTAGAAGCAGTGTCACAGATGAACGTACCTGAGGCTTTTCCGTGAATATTTTTTTTGCACTTTACTCAAAACTGCACGCACACAGGCCATTTTGGGCCAATTCAGAGCAATTTCAAAATTTTGACATTTGTCATGTTTTTTGACGTATCGCATTGAAATCGCTTCTACCAACTGGACCTCTGTTAGTAAAATTCCTTGCAGAATTTCCTCATACCAACCTAAAATTCAAATTTTGACGTACTGTCACTTCAATAGAAAATTAATGGAGGGTAACTCCAAAACATTTGACTTGTCACAGCGGTTATTATAAAATTAGTGTTTTTGTGTACCTTGGGACGTACTTTTTATACGTAAATAGGACAACATTCGAAAAAGCAGCACCAAACTTTCTCGTGTTGTCTACTTACGAATGCAAAAGGCGAGGGGGTAAATGTTAAATCACTTTCTAATTGCAAAATAAAATGCCAATTTTTTTTTATTTACGAGATGTTCAACGTTTTCTATTATTCTCAAAACCCCTGGAACTTAAAAAAAACAAGGACAAGATGCGTTTACCGTTGATTTTTTCACATATAATATGGGTTTAGAGTGAAAAGTGTTAAGTCCCAAGGTACAATACTAATTTGTACCTAGGGATATTTGCATCTTGTTAGAAAAAAATATGTTCCTTCTTTTCAATAATATTGTTTGATTTTATTTTTCACGACTCTCCCTACGTGGTTTTTGGAATTACCTATTTACTCTCTCATTATTATCCTTATAGTAATTTGTTGGCCGAAAACATTTTTATCGATTCATTAAAAAATGGTCATTATCATTTTATTTCAATCATTAGTAAGTATCAAAATCGTCGAAATCTAGACTGTCGTAAAGTTCCACCCACTGGGGGTAAGTTTCATTTTTGGGATAGCCCTTAATCGTCAAATTGGCGCCAATATCCACGTACTGATAGCTGTCTGTATCAAACCGAGGCCACAGAATATTCTGCATAACCTCGGAAGGCTCTGGAGTGGGATTCCTAAAACAATATTTTATGTTATTATTCTTAATTTTTGATACTTACAAGTATTTGGCAAAATTAGTTAACATCGTTAGCAATCTAGCTTGTACGTTTACTTCTTCAGCTGAGAATAAACTAGCATTTGCGTTGTCGTAACCGTCCCAAGCCATATGAAATACATATCTGAGTTCGTCACCGTGGGCTACGTTATCTGCTCCCTCAATTTCAACATCGTCCTGTCCCATTACTCCTTTGTAAGAAAATTGGTAAAAAAATACGTCGCTGAAGTTAGACTGAAGTTCTGCGTGTTTTCTTAAGGATTTGGTGAAAGAAGCGTCACTCAAGTACTAAAAGAAAAGAAAAACAGTATTTTATCATCATTAAAATAACATTTTTCGAAAAAATGGTATCTACATCTAAGGTTTTCGACCCTATTATTGACCTTATCGCCATTATTACAAAGAAATTAAATCGCTTTAGTGCCACGACGGTATACGTCCGAAACTTCCTCACGTCTTGCCCTCTCTTTTGGCCTTGAGCCTCAGACTCACTCAGTCAGACCTCTTGATTATACAAGACGAGAACAGTGTTTTGTCACGTTTGTGTTTTAAAGTTTAGGAAGCGTTCGCAAAAGAAACGCCAATTTTCTCCGGATTTATCGGAGGCGATCCCTATGTATGTAGGCGAGGCGTCACATAGACGTATAAATCTGGATATAATGTAATCAACCGATTTGCCCCAAAATTGCATCATCAGGGTGCTTACTGAACGTTTGCGTAAAATTTCATCTCGATGTCTTCAGTATTTTCGGCTGCAGCGCGTGTTTGACGATTTTTTTGTCAAAAGGCATTAAGTGTTGATACCTTTTTGGAAGCAGAATTCGAAGAGCATTCATAGGGTAACGCGAAACATGGGGGTTTGCATTTAAATTTTTAAAGTTCATTTGCCAAAAAAGGCACTTTCCGTGAAATGACAAATGTGGCCCAAAATCTAATCAGCACCTACAAGTTGCCCACTGAGTATATGTGCCAAATTTCATCTCGATTCGTTCAGTAGTTTGAGCTGCAGCGTGCTTACAGACAGACAGACATTTTTTCAAAAACCACTTTTTTGAGTTCCCAGGATACGGAAGCGTAGAAGTGCCACATTTTTCTCTTTTTTTATTTCTAAATACCGCAAAAAAATGTGTAAATTTCGGAAGAAAAAACTGTAAATTTACACAAAAACTGTAAATTTATGTACACAAAAACTATCAATTTACACAAAAACTGAAAATTTACACAGCGGTGGCCGCTGTTTGGCGGGAATTTTAAAATGTTTTGAGTAAATTGACAGTTTTTGTGTAAATTGACAGTTTTTGTGTAAATTTACTGTTTTTGTGTAAAACAGTTTTTTCTTCCGAAATTTACACATTTTTTGTGGTAGTTACCAGGACCCTAAACCTTAAAAATTTCATGTTTTTGGCTATTCAATTTTTCTGAATTTTCCGATCGATTCCAGTAATTGCTTCGCGCTGCGTAGAAGTTAAAAACTTTCGTACCCTTATCCCCAGCCCCAGGTTTTCTGCGAATGGTTTTCCGTCAGTATAAATCTTCCTAATCTTCTCTCCCATCTCAGTTTTTTCGTCCATATCTTCGATTCGCATGTCACCAGGAACTAACCAATCCAAATGGGCATCAAATTGTTCCATTTTATAAGCAACATCATCGATATCTAACGAATTACTATTAAAATTTTGAGAAGAAAAAACTCTGAAACTTACTTGAAGCAAAAAACAGATCTTCCTCAGAATCTATCCCTATCAAAATAGATACATTCACAATATCGCCTTTCAGGAGTTGGCCATACATTTTTTCTGTAATAAAAGCTCCTTCATGTTCTGGTTCGATAACTGGTGCCCAAAAATAACCCTGAACGATTTGAATGTGATCTACGTTTTCCTACAATTGAATCCGTTTTAATAATTAATTTAAAATAAATAATTTGTATAAAACCCTTTCGGCATATTTATTTGAAGCCTTATCGATGTCAGTTGCTGGAAGATCCAACAGGAAATCAAGAAGTGCCTGGGAATCGCTACTGTTGGTAAAACTGTCGTCTATAAATCCCGCGGTGGTAAACGCAATGTTCCTCGCATCCCTCTGAAAAGCCCAAGGGCTTAAAAAAGACCCACTTTCACAAATTCCACCCCTAAACAACTCCCTAGATGCGTTGTTCAAAAATTGGTAGGTTACTGAAGCTGATCCAGCGCTCTGCCCCCAAATAGTAATCTTATCAGGATCTCCTCCAAACAACGCGATGTTATCACGAGTCCACTTTATAGCAAAATGTTGATCTTTCAAGCCATTATTGCCTGGTATCACTTCATCTTCAGTCGATAAAAATCCTAATAAAAAACAATAAACAAGTCTTATTGAAAAAAAAAACTTACCAAATGGACCGAGCCGATAATTAATGGTAACGAAAATCACACCGTAATTTACCAAAATGTCAGGACCGCACCATTGACAATTACCCTCGACAAAACCACCCCCGTAAATGTATAACATTACAGGAAGGCCTGGATTTACGTCACCAACTGGAAGCTGTGCATCAAAAATTATAGTAAACATTTATCCACGATTATTAAATAATGCCATTGTTATATTTATAAAAAACAGCGTGACTTATGGTCATAGGTCACGCTTCTGTCACATTATTTCACAGCACCTGTATTGTTGGCAGCCTATCCAATGAACATCATGACGTTTCAAAATCAAGCTAAAGTGTGTCAAAGTAGATCAAGCATCAAGCTGTTCCTATCATTTGTCAACATTTTGTTTTTGTTGGTTTGTGTTTACAATAAATATAAAGTGATAAAAATTTTTGAAGAATTCCAATAATTTTGGATAAATATATTTCAATAATCGGGGATAAAATGTCGTATTTAACTCGCACATTATGGGTCATTATTCACTTGCTTGTTTACAACCCTCACTACGCTCGGGTTCTAAACTCAACCACGTGAATAATGGCCTTCATAACGTACTCGTTTAATAATACACTATTATTGGAAAAAACTTACAGCGGGAGTATAAATATTCAAAAATAAGCAATCCTCGCTCTCTTGGTCTGAGTCTGACGTCACTTGGTAACATATAGTGTCGTAGGCAACGGTCTCCAAGACTCCCTCCCAGTCTTCTGCCGGTTGAGGTGCCTATTTTTTTTAATCAAAATAGGGACAAAAAAATAATTTTACCTTAAACCTAAGTTGGCCTACGGGCGGCTTGGCGTAAGGAATTTTTTCAAAAATGAAATAATTCGTGCCGGCCAAAGTTACCCCTTCCCTGCCGCGAATTCTTCCATTGGGGAGTTGGATTTCTGCACCAAAAGCCGCAGATAGGAAAAATAAAATAAATAGTTTTAAAAGCATTTTCGAAACTAAAGTGTTGGAGTATGAGCAAGAGATTTTATTAAGTAAGAGAATCGATAAGAAATCAGTGCCTAAAATAGAAAAAGATAATAGGATATGATTGAAAATTTGTTTACCTCGATATTTGTTCTTTATTAAGTACAACTTTCCAAAAATTTAGTTTATCTAAGCAGGTAACCAGGACGTGAAGTTATTTTGTAGTGTTTAATGTTGTTAACTCTTTGTTTTATACTTTTAGTTCACTACTCGCTTTCGGCTTCGCTAAAGCTCGCATATGATTTCCAAAGTGAATCTATTACAGTTTTTTATTTAACGTACACATTATTTAAAGGCGAAAATATCGATAAAGTTCTCCGTTCACCAAGTACAAGAAATATAAAGCACTGTAAGAAACAGAATTGGTCCAAGGACGAAACCCTGAGTAACACCCGCCGTCACCTGCACAATTTTCAATAAAACACAATATTGAAGTACATTTTATCTCTATTTTGAACCCTGCAATTGAGATCCTCAACGTAAATAAACCGTGTAACCTTTTAACATTTAACTAAATAAAAACATTAGGTAAGTATTACAAAAGCACTTTCCACTGTTCCTCCTCGGCTTTAAAAAAATCCTCCAAGTCGCGTATTTCACCCAACTGCAGCACATTCAACTCAGTCAGTTTCGGCAAAAGTCCACCGAAATCCTCAGGTAAGCACTCCTTAGGAACGTATTTTTCGTAAAACATTTCCATGTCTATGTCCGATGGATGAAGATAAAGCTAAATTATAAACAAGAATTCAATTATTGTCAAATTAATTATGTCTCACCTTGCTAAATAAACTTTCGCTCATAAATGGCTTCAAAAATGTAAGAACTTTATCAATGTAGTACACGGAGTTTAAAAAGTGAAACTCCTTAAGTTTGGTGGGTAAGCCTTCCTGAAGGAAAAAACACAAAGCCTTCGCAGCCCTAATACTAAGTTTTGTAAGATGCATTAAACCAAACCCTTTCGCATCAACGACAATTATCAAATCTGTGGGAGGTCCGCTGTAAAGTATCAAGTCTACGAACAAAAAAAAAAGTTTTACGATATTTTCAGAATTGAAGTTGTAAAAAGAAGTATTGGTGAGTTTCCCCGTAAGTACAACACTACCACCTGGTGTTCGCCTCGGTACTACCGAAACCTCGCTAAAACAAACAATAAAATTATGTTTAACTCGAGGAACGATTAAACTACCAGATTGACAGCGCCTGCGCAATCATCGGATCAGTCACTAGCCTTTTCGTGAAGAGGAAATAATACGTTTTCTTGTACTTAAAATAAGCTCTGATTGTCTTCATTGTCTCCTCCACTTCATTGTCGCACGAGATGAGAAACAGCACGAATTGTTGATCTGATAAAGTTGGCAACCCTGTTTCCGAGTACCACGATTTTAGTAGGCTTAGCGTTTTTTCGGACACCCTGTAATGTTCTATGGCTGTTTTAACATCGAAATTATATTTTGGAGGCATTTTGCAAATTATTGCAGCGAATTGTTAGAACCGAGTGCTGCTGTTGCTTTTTTACGAAAGAATAATTCCGATAATTGTAAAAAAAGTAATGAATAAACCATGTCGACGATAAGAATAGTTTTTGTGACGGTATACATGCCGAGAGACGAGTACTGCAAAAAGCGATAATTGGTTAATTGTGTCATTAAAATTTTAATTACATAAAATTTCACGAGAATTCCCGTGGATAATGAAGCAGCATCAGTTAATAGTATATTATTAAACGAGCATTACTCGAGGCCATTATTCACGCGGTTGAGTTTAGAACCCGAGCGTAGCGAGGGTTGTAAACCACGTTTTATCCACGATTGAAATTCTTCAAAAATTTTTATCATTTTATATTTATTGTAAACACAAACGTTTTTATTTTTCTAATTTACACTTTAAACTGTAAATTATCCCTAATTTGCACTTTAAACTGTAAATTAGCCCTAATTTACACTTTAAGCTGTAAATTAGCCTTAATTTGTCTAATTTGACTGGGCTAAGATAGAATTATACTTTTTCGACGATTTACAAAATTGGATGTTAAAATCTATTACGTTTCTCAGCTTATATTTAATTGTGTCTATCTGATATAAACGATATTTTACATTTTAAATAATCTGGCAACACATATTCCATTTGATCTTAAGAATGGTAACAAAGGTGTTAACAACTTGCTGATTAACTGAAAATACATTTAGAACTTCTAACATCGCGATGACTGGCGAATATTTATTGCATTTTAGAACTGATCTGAAAATGTTAACTGTGGTAAAATGAGAGATTTGTAGAATAATAACTTGGTGTACATTGTTAATAGTTTTCCTTTTCTATTTAAACAGTAATTTTTTTTTTAAATTTATCGAGTTCGTCTGCGCTATGAAACTCAATTTCCTGTCAAATATAACTCCTAGGTAAATATTTATTTCTTCTACCCGCTCAAGTGCGATATTGTTTATATAACATTTACACAATTTAACAAATTCATATTGCCCAATGCAAAGTATTTACATTTATTGACACAAATACTCATATTGTAGATCACAGTTTATTTGCCGAACCATTTTAAAGTAAGCAGTTTGGTGTCGTCCACAAATAGATGAATAGTTCCTACTGTATTTGATAAATATATCAGATACAACAAGATCGTTTATGTGAGAATAAAAAGCAGGGGTCCCAAAACTGTTCCCTGTGGGACACCATACTTCACTTGTGTCGAAGGTACATAATTATATTTAACTTTTTGTTATCTGTGCATTGAAAAACGTTCCTATTTATCCTAAATATCCAAACCAAAAATCGAGGCAAAAATGAAACACTCGGTTTTTTGTGACAGCCTTTATTTTATTTTGGTCTACTTTCATATTATAAATAAAATAACAATTTTGAATTCAAATTTTCAATCATCAGAGATCGAGGGGACCATCTTTCACAATTTGCCGAAAGAAAGTACAAGCCGAACATATAAATTTCACAGCCTGCAAGAATATTGAATTCTGTTTTTTTCAAAAAAATCTTACCTTAGCGCAGTACGGATAGTTACATTCTGCGATTCATTACATTCCAAGCCGTCCATTGGCATTTAAATGCATTTTGGGCAATTTTCAAAGACTAAAACTTATAATTGTAGTATCGAAAGTCACTGCAAAAGATACTTCGTCGTAAAGAAGTTGCCCCAAATAAAACAGATTTAGTATGATCAATCCAGCTCCTAAAATCGTAACTCCCAAAAGGACATAATTCGTCTCTTGATCGCCCTAAATTAATCAATTATTTAATAAATTTATATGGGTGAGGCTTACAGCTATTATAGAAAATATTTGGCTTATCACAAAGAATAAAGCGAAAGTCATTTGGAAAATTACAGGGACGTCTATTAGGTCATTCAGCTCTCGCTCCACACTGCAATAAATTATTCAACAATGTAGACAATGGTTTTTTCTTACCCACTTCTTTTTAAGAAACTGGTGCAGATCGATACAAATTCTTAACCGTCTCGTTATCTCGTTTTGAAATTCGTCATTCTTCAAAAGTTCTATATCACTAAACCCTGTATATTCACTAGAAATGTGCTCCGTTAAGTCGTTGATAATATTGGCAAGAAATTTCTGATATTATATGGCATAACAAAAGGAATAGACGCTGTGCATTTCGAAATAACCGCCTGGGACAAAAGTTGCGTAATAACAAAGCTCAAGGTAGCGTTCAGCATAACCAATTTTTTTGAAAACGACGAAAGCGTAGAAAACATCTTCTTTTTTGCTAAATATTGGCCAAAAGCATAGCAGGGCACATAGAGTAATCAAATTGCAAAATATGATCACAATCTCGTTGATTTTGCATTCTCTTTGGAATTTCTCGTAAACGATTGGGCTAATATACTCTATAAACTCCAATTTTTTTAACAGTTTTTCTCGAATCTTATTTCCAGGTTCATGGACGTAAAAAGATACTAATATTCCGATCATAGCCTATGATAAAATGTTAGATATTTTTCTTTTGTCAGATGCGGTCATGAACTTAACAGGACCATATTGAACTAATATCATTAAGTCAGAAGTTGTACATAAATCGTATAATTGTATCAATATCAATGGTACATGGATTACGAAAGTAACTATTGCAATTAATCTCATTGGTTTGTGATGAAGAAGACCCAGGGAGCAATTGTATGTAAACTGCAGAGGTTCATTCGTAACTAGAAACTTGAGTTATTAAAAGTTTACCAAATAATATTCAACCGTGAAAAATTTGCCTTTTATTTAACCAACTAGCCATAAGTTCTTATGATTTTTATAAGTTTTTGGTCTTTGTTCAGTTGCAGGTGGAATAACACTGGAATTCATGAAATTTACCGTCGGCGTATTAATTATTACTCTTTCCTATTTTTAGATATTTGATGAAAAGAGTTTTGCTAACTAGTAATTATTGTTTCATTAGGTACCTAATACGAGAAAAAAGACTGAGGGAGAAATTAGAAGTATCGCTACAATTTTTCAATTGTAATTCAGAAAGCTTTCAATTGAATTTCAGTATTATCAATTGTAATTCCAATTAGTAAAATTAATTGACTCTCGGTGTACATCGTTTTCAATCTGAATGTTAATCTGGTCAGTCGACCAATAAATGAAATAATCTTCTCTTCAAGATCAAATTAACGTTTGGTCGCGTACTTCGGTCTTTTTCAAGGGCAAAAACTTAACCATCGCAGCAAGAAACCATCAAGATGTATTCTAATGAACCTCTAAAGGGCACAGTATGCGGCCTTGATCATAATTAATTACAATAAAACGCCTTTGAAGAAGACCGAAACGTTGACTTACATAACCACTGCGATTATTCTAATCGGTCTATGGCTCATTTGAAACTAAAAGAAGAGAATGAAAGTTAAGTTTGTTGAACTTAAAATAAGTACTTACATTTTTGAAAGAAATGTTTTCTCTTCCACTGTGCCCTTTAGAGGTTCATTAGAATTCATTTTAATGGTCTCTTACTGCGATGGTTAAGTTTTTGCCCTTGAAGAAGACCGAAGTACGCGACCAAAACGTTAGGTTGAAAGTAAAGAGAAAATTATTTAATTTTATTGATCCACTGACCAGATTAACATTCAGATTGACAACGATGTACACTGAGAGTTAACTAATTTTACTAATTCTGAAATTCAATTGAAAGATTTCTGAATTACAATTGAAAAATTGTAGTGATGCTTCTAATTTCTCCCTCAGTCTTTTCCCTAGTTTCCCTAGAATTATTACTAGCCAGCGAAACTGTTTTCATCAAATATCAAAAAATAGGAAAGAGTAGGTAATAATTATCGTAATATCAAACAATGCATTAATATTTAATACGCCGACGGTAAATTTAATCAATCCCAGTGTTGTTCCACCTGCAACTGAACAAAGACCAAAAACTTGTAAAAATCATCAAATATGGCTAGTTGGTCAACAAAGAAGGAACTCTTTCACAGTTGGATATTATTTGGTAAACTTCTTAATCATTCAAGTTTCTAGTTTCGAATGAACCTCTGCAGTTCACATACAATTGCTCAATGGGTCTTCTTCATCACAAACCAATTAGATTAATTGCAATAGCTACTTTCGTAATCCATGTATCACTGATATTGGTACAATTATACGATTTTTGTGCAACCTCTGATTTAAAGCTATTAGTGCAATATGGTCCTTTTATGTTCATGAGCGCATCTGTAAGTATAGGTATCATTTGGACAAAAAAAAAAGTAAAAACTTTTATTTTAGGGTATAATCGGAATATCAGTATCATTTTACGTCCATAAACCTGGAAATAAGATTCTGGAAAATCTGCTTAAAAAATTGGAATCTGCAGAGTTTAGTCCAATGGTTTACAAAAAATTTTTAAGAGAATGCAAAATCAACGAGATTATAACCACAGTTAGCATTTTGGTTTCCCTATACGCCATTTCTTGTTTTTGGCCCATATTTAGCAAAAAAGAAGATATTTTCTACGCTTTCGTCGTTTTCAAAAAAATTGGTTATGGCGAACGCTGCCTTCAGATTTGTTATTGTGCAACTTTTGTCCCAGGCGGTTATTTTGAAATTCACAGCGTCTATTCCTTGTGTTATGCCATACAATATCAGAAATTTCTTGCGAATATTATCAACGACTTAACGGAGCACATTTCTAATGAATATACAGTGTTTAGTGATATAGAACTTTTGAAGAATGACGAATTTCAAAACGAGGTAACGAGACGGTTAAGAATTTGTATTGATCTGCATCAGTTTCTTAAAAAGAAGTGGGTAAGAAAAAACCATTATCTACAATGTTGAATAATTTATTTCAGTGTGGAGCGAGAGCTGAATGACCTAATAGACGTCCCTCTAATTTTCCAAATGACTTTCGCTTTATTCTTTGTGATAAGCCAAATATTTTCTATAATAGCTGTAAGCCTCACCCAAATAAATTTATTAAATAATTGCTTAATTTAGGGCGATCAACAGACGAATTATGTCCGTTTGGGAGTTACGATTTTAGGGGCTGGATTGATCATACTAAATTTGTTTTATTTGGGGCAACTTCTTTACGACGAAGTATCTTTTGCAGTGACTTTCGATACTACAATTTTAAGTTTTAGTCTTTGAAAATAGCCCAAAATGCATTTAAATGCCAATGGACGGCTTGGAATGTAATGAATCGCAGAATTTTATTCGTATTCTTAATGAATGCTCAACGTCCTGTTGTTACTGGGAGGACGCTTCTTCAATGTACCTATCCGTACTGCGCTAAGGTAAGATTTTTTTGAAAAAAACAGAATTCAATATTCTTGCAGGCTGTAAAATTTATATGTTCGGCTTGTACTTTCTTTCGGCAAATTGTGAAAGATGGTCCTCTCAATCTCTGAAGATTGAAAATTTAAATTCAAAATTGTTATTTTATTTATAATATGAAAGTAGACCAAAATAAAATAAAGGCCGTCGCAAAAAACCTAGTGTTTCATTTTTGCCTCGATTTTTGGTTTAGATATTTAGGATAGATATAGGAACGTTTTTCAATGCACAGACAACAAAAAGTTAAATATAATTATGTATTTTCACCTTCGACACAAATGAAGCATGGTGTCCCACAGAGACAGTTTTGGGATCCCTGCTGTTTAATCTCTACATAAACTTGATTTTAAATAAAATTTCTAAAAAAAAATACTTTTTTGATAAATTTTCCATTTTTTTCTAAATGTTTAAAAGTTGTAGAAAAAATGTTGTTTCTATTTCGTGGGCGAAATCAGTGTTTATTTGGCGCATTCGAATGACTTTTTTGCCTCGACCTAACGGTCTCGGCTAAAAGTAGCATTCTCATGCGCCACAAAAAAACACTCATTTCGCGCACTTAATAGAAAAATAACTATTAAATAGAATAAGAAAACATTTAACAATGTATACCAAGTTATTATTGTACAAATCTCTCATTTTACCACTGTTAACATTTTGTAATTGTAGCACACTGTTATACAACTTACCAGCTTATAAAATCAAAAAACTTCAAATTGTACAAAATCGATGTTTCAGGTCAGTTCTAAAATACAATAAATATACGCCAGTCATCGCGTTGTTAGAAGTTCTAAATGTATTTTTAGGGAATCCGTAAGTTGTTAACACAATTGTTACCATTTATAAGATCAAATGGAATATGTTGCCAGAGTATTTAAAATGTAAAATATCGTTTATATCAGATAGCCCGAAACCGGTCCGAAGTTTTAGAATGGTGGCGCGAAAGATTCAGATATTTAAATTTGTTTAAATACCATTCGTTTGCCGCGGCTGACAATTTAAAGGTCACTGCAAAGTGCCCCCGCTTTTCTTGTGCTTACTTGACCATCCTTCCGGTAGAGGGCGTCAAAACTCTATCAATTCATTTAGATTATAATTATGTTTTACCGTTTTCACTTTTTCGACCCCGTTCGCAATATTTCAACCCCGCCCAAACGCTAAATTTATATAATTGGGTTATTTTCGTGTTGTTTTCTGTAATTCTACGTAACAGCAGTTAATTTTTACCTATACCCTTTGACTTTTCATCCCCCTTACGATTTTTCAACAACCTAAGTGTTTATTTTTCTAAATTAGCGTAATTTCGTTTTTCTTCGGTAATAAATTGAACTCATTTAGAACGCTAAATTTACATAATTGGGTTATTTTGGTGTAATTTTCCGTAATTTTACTTAACCACGGTTAATCCTCATACCCTTTGGCTTTTCATCCACCTTCACAATCTTTTTTGTTTAGTAATGTGTTTGTTCATTATAATGAAATATTAAAAAGAACCGCTGATGGATTCAATTACTTACCCGTTCCGAAAATTAGTCTCAAACTGTTCTTCGTTTATCGAATTTTATCAGAATTGTTATTTAAATGTTATTTTGATGATATAATACTGCGAAAGCTAAAGTACACGTAAATAAACTAGTGAGTACTGTGCCCTTTAAAGTTTTTGCCCTTGAAGAAGTTAGATCTCAAAGAGAATATTATTTCATTTATTGGTCCCCTGACCAGATTAACATTCAGATTGAGAACTATGTACACCCACACCGAGAGTCATTATGCATTAATAATTCTCAATTAATTCTACTAATTTGAATCAGAATTGATCATTCTGAAATTCAATTGAAAACTTTCTGAATTTACAATTGAAAAATTATAGCGTTACTTCTAATTTCTCCCTCAGTCTTTTCCCTAGTATTATTAAGTAGGTAATGAGACAATTACTAGTCAGCAAAACTGTTTACATCAAATATCAAAAAATAGGAAATAGTAGGTAATAATCATTGTGATATCAAACTATGCATTAAGGTTTTATACACCGACGGTAAATGTAATGAATTCCAGTATTATTCCACCTGCAACTGAACAAAGACCAAAAACTTGTAAAAATCATCAAATATGGCTAGTTGGTCAACAAAGAAGGAACTCTTTCACAGTTGGATATTATTTGGTAAACTTCTTAATCATTCAAGTTTCTAGTTTCGAATGAACCTCTGCAGTTCACATACAATTGCTCCCTGGGTCTTCTTCATCACAAACCTATCAGATTAATTGCAATAGTTACTTTCGTAATCCATGTACCATTGATATTGATACAATTATACGATTTTTGTACAACTTCTGACTTAATGATATTGGTTCAATATGGTCCTGTTATGTTCATGACTGCATCTGTAAGTATCATTTGGACAAAAGAAAAATATTTAACTTTTTATCATAGGCCATGATCGGAATATTGGTATCTTTTTACGTCCATGAACCTGGAAATAAAATTCGAGCAAAAGTATTCGAAAAATTGGAGTTTATAGAGTATATTAACCCAATCGTTTACAAAAAATTCCAAAGAGAATGCAAAATCAACGAGATTGTGATCATATTTTGCAATTTGATTACTCTTTGCGCCCTGCTATGCTTTTGGCCAATATTTAGCAAAAAAGAAGATATTTTCTACGCTTTCCTCGTTTTCAAAAAAATTGGTTATGGCGAACGCTACCTTCAGCTTTGTTATTATGCAACTTTTGTCCCAGGCGGTTATTTCGAAATGCACAGCGTCTATTCCTTGTGTTATGCCATACAATATCAGAAATTTCTTGCAAATATTATCAACGACTTAACGGAGCACATTTCTAGTGAATATACAGGGTTTAGTGATATAAAACTTTTGAGTGATGAGGAATTTCAAAACGAGATAACGAGACGGTTAAGAATTTGTATCGATCTGCACCAGTTTCTTAAAACGAAGTGGGTAAGAAAAAACCATTATCTACAATGTTGAATGAGTTATTTCAGTGCGGAGCGAGAGCTGAATGACCTAATAGACGCCCCTGTAATTTTACAAATGACATTCGCTTTATTCTTTGTGATAAGCCAAATATTTTCTATAATAGCTGTAAGCCTCACCCAAATAAATTTATTAAATAATTGTTTAATTTAGGGCAATCAAGAGACGAATTATATCCGTTTGGGAGTTACGATTTTAGGGGCTGGATTGATCATACTAAATCTGTTTTATTTGGGACAAGCTCTTTACGACGAGGTATCTTTTGCAGTGACTTTCGCTACTACAATTATAAGTTTTAGTCTTTGAAAATAGCCCAAAATGTGTTTAAATGCCAATGGACGGCTTGGAATGTAATGAATCGCAGAATTTTATTCCTATTTTTAATGAATGCTCAACGTCCTGTTGTTACTGGGAGGACGTTTCTTCAATGTAACTATCCGTACTGCGCTAAGGTAAGATTTTTTTGAAAAAAACAGAATTCAATATTCTTGCAGGCTGTGAAATTTACACTGTTCAAAATGTGCAGGGTGTAAAATTTACACCACCATAAGTGGTAAAAAATGGTGTGAAAATTAACCATTTCTGGTGTCATTGCTTACACCATGGTAAACGGTGAATCGCTACACCAGCACGGTGTATACTATTACACCATGGAGTGTGAATTTACCACGCAGCGGTGCTATTTTTACCACGCAGCGGTGTTAGTTTTTCCACTTTGACACCGCCTCAACGACGCCATCATTCTCTCTGTGATTCACTCGAACCCGCCAAAAAGTTTACGTGTCTGCATGTTCTGTCATCTGTGTGTTTAATAATTCGAATTTGTTTTGTGCTTGTTACGTTAGAATGCCGTTCATAATTGTACAGGTCGAAAACTTACGAAAATACGTGCAGTTTCAAGACGGAATAACGTATAAAGATTTTGTTGAATTGGGTAAGTAAAGACTCCTACTTCTATAGATTATGTTGGTTGCTTGAGTTGAGTTGCAGTTTAGTTTAAACAAACTTTACAATATTACCTAATTAATTTGTAAAAGAGGGTTCATGTGTTCTGAAATTGGGAACTTGCTTTATAGTAAAATCTAAATTTGCCGACCAAGACGGTACCATTGTTGGTTTTTCTGATTCCAATGGAGCCCTAATTGACGCTGACATCTTAACTGCATTTATTGGAGGAGTAGGAAGTGATTTCGTTTTGAACGTCATAACGGAAAATTCTGGAGACGTTTCGGTGCTGCCGTCAGAAACATCGGAGAAAGCGGATTTTGCATCGGACAATTTGAATTTCGATTCTGATTTTGATCCTGATCCTGCTGGCAATAAATTTCCAGGTATGGCCTTTTATAGCATTGTGTTTCTTGGATACCTACTTAAGGAGAGCCTGAGGATTTTTTTCACTATTAAAAAAACATTTATTGTCATGCTTTTCGCATTTTCCCAGTCTCTCCTCGAAAGCCTCTAGACAGAACTAATAAATAAATAATAGGTTACTGTTACTACTTAGGTACTTAGATCGATTATTTTATTTTCTAGAATTAGACAAGGAATCTGAAGAAATTAGTTTCCATTCTGGAAGCACTGCGACTGAGGACGATTCGAATGAATTCGTATTAGATAATAATGGTTATTTGAGACCAATTGGCGATGTCAACGCTAAGGTGTGTTATTTATTGACGTTTGACACGTAACATATCTTTTATTCCAAGCTTTCTTTATTGCAGACCTTAAAAAGTGTACTTCTAAATTTGGGAGCAATCCATATCTTTAAAGATTACGAAAACAATAAAACATTATCCAGAAGAAGTCGTCGATTTGTCGTGAACTCGTGCATTGATCACATGATCAAAAATTTTACCGTTGACGCTGGTCCCTGCGTTCGCGAAAAGTACGCCGCCGCAATAATTGAGCTTTTCCCAAATTTAAAAGACCCAAAGGGTAAATTTGGATACGTAAGACTTTTCCATTGAATAGTTTATTTTTATATTTAAGATAATGTCTTTTTCAGGAATCTTTCTTTGATCGTCCAAATCGCTCAGGTTTCTTATCCTGGAGACTAAGAACCGTTAGGCGGAAACTTAGCAATACTGCAGACGACGAAAACGCGCCAAAAAAACCGAAGAGAGCTTGCCTCAAAAATGCTCTGAAACCACCGAGAACCTGTGGAACTGTTAGTTACGACGACCATAAAGACGATATTCTATATCTTCAACAGTCGTTGCCTTCGGAGCCAGATATTAAACTACGAATGCAGAGAACATTCCCATATAGACAGTATCTAAATCAAACTGGTGAAAATTTGATAAGCATTTTTCCTCGATTTTTAGACACTCCCGGTTTGGTAAGAGTAACACGTTATACCATAGGTCTTTAACACCAAATCCTTACAGATCAACCAAGATTTCTCGTTGTTGCACCCAAACGTTAATGTTAACTTTGAAGCAGAGCTCCATAATTGGAGCTACAAAATCATCACAGCCTACAAACACCTGGAAAATAACAGGGAGTTACTGACGGAAGAGGAAGATTCCTATAATAAGCAAACACGTATTGTATTTATGCTTCTGAAGTTACTTCCTCCAACAGCGAAGGGCAGGAAAAAGGCTGTACGAGATAATACTCTTTCCGCACAAGAGAAATTGATAGTCTTCAAACCGGTATGTATTTATATTTTCTTATAAGTATTAACAGTGCTGATTTATTAATTTTCAGAGCAATGTTTCATATGAGGAAATCGTTCAGAACAAAAAAACAAAGCAACCATTCATAATCGCAAGTGGACCCTGCAAACGTGACATTTCCAGTTACGCTATATATTTGGATAACAACATATTGGGCAACGATCACTATCAAAGTTTTTCTGAGGCATTTGATGCCCTCTTCAAAGTCTTCTTCGTCTTCGACTTACAATTTGACGAATCTTTGCAAAGCTTCTTCACATTTGTGGCGTCGTTTTTTTACAAAATCGAAGAGGAATCTACCCATTTTACTCCAAACATGCGTGAACTCAGAACGAAGCTGTTATCTACGTAAGTCAAAACCTTAATTCGTTACAGTGATTATTGATCAAATGTTATTAACTCATGTTTAATGTTTATGTTACCTTAAGAAAATTTTGTGTTACCTAATTGATAATAATGGTTTCTTATCCGTGCTTTAAGTGTGATAAAGTATACGATTGCACTAGTTTGCTATTTAAGCATTTGAGAAAGGAACATTCACTTTTTGAAATATCTGCAAAATTGACTCTAATCTGCCCCAACAAGTTATGTCTATTACCTTTTAAAACTTACTGTGGATATAAAAGACACCTACAACGTTGTATTAGCAGTAGTGCCACTGAATTTTGCGAGGATTCCGGTAATTTGGATGAGAGTTCAACTTTGAATACTTCCAACCAAACCACCGATCATGAGCAAACGGAATTTGAAAATGTTGAGGAGGAAAGTTGCGAAAGGGATTCTTCAAAAGATTCAAGTTTTGAAGTTGATGCTTATATACTTATTCTTTGTACTAAACTTAATTCACTGGGTATTCCAGAAACTACAATACAACTAATTGTTTCGAGCATAATCGAATTGATAAATGGCATATTTGATAATATTTTACCAGAAAATTACTTTACAAGAAAAATTAATAACGTCAAAATGCTTATTGATTCGGTTAGTTCTTCTTATAAAAGAAAAAAGTTAATAAATCCTAACATCATAATTCCAAAAGAAATCTCACTAGGTACAAGAATTGATCAGAAATTTGACAGAGAAAATAACTGTTATTATGACGTAAATACTCCCTGCACTTTCTCTTATATTCCAATACTGAACACTTTAAAGTTCTTACTGTCAAACGAAAAGTTTTTCCAGCAACTCATGAAGAGTCCTCCGATTATGCCTGATAATAAAATTACAGATTTGTGCCATGGCGAAATTGTAGAAAAGAACTTATTGTTGAGACAAATTCCTCACTGTTTGCAAATTCAGTTATACTACGATGATTTCGAGGTAGCAAATCCCCTGGGCAGCAAGGCAAACATACATAAAATTGGTGCATTTTACTTTATAATCAGAAACTTACCCCCATTTATAAATTCACGACTAGAAAATATTCATCTTGTGGCCTTGTGTTACACGAATGATTTGAAACAATTTGGAATAAATGAAATTTTAAAACCTCTAGTGAATGACCTAAAAATTTTAGAAAATGATGGAATATTTGTAGAATCAAAAAATGCCATGGTGCATGGAACACTTGTTGCATTAAGCTATGATAACCTAGGAGCTAATATACTTTTTGGTATGGTTGAATGTTTTGTTGCCACCTATTTTTGTAGGATTTGTTTAATGACAAAACAACAATGTTCTCTAGCATGTAAAGAAAATAAAGAATTATTGAGAACTAATGAAAATTATGAATTGCACTGTACGAGAGTAACGCAGGGGAAGAATGAATATGGAATTAAGAATCGAAGTATTTTATGTGATCTCAAGTATTTTAAATTGTGTGAAACACCCTGTTTAGATGCCATGCATGACTTCCTGGAGGGTGTTAATCAATATGAAATAAAACTTTTTTTAAAATCCTTAACCGAATCAAAGTGTACTACACTGCATATCGTTAATTCTCGTTTACATAATTTTAAATTTGGTCGACTCGATAGAGATAAAAAACCCAGCCCAATTACTCTTGATAAAGCAAGCAATTTAATTGGTCAAAGGGCTGCGCAAACTTGGACCCTTACTAGGTTCTTTCCACTTCTATTTGCTGACTTAATAAATTGTGAAAGTTGTCGACTCAAATTTAGAGTACTTGTTCTGCTGATTTCCTGTATGCAGATAATATTTGCCCCGATAGTAACGACACCTCTTATTAACAAACTTGAAATTTTAATCGAAGAGCACCATACTCTTTTTATGTCTGAGTTCCAAGAACTGCTTACTCCAAAACATCACAACATCACTCACTATCCAAGGGCAATGAAAATAATGGGGCCAATAATATATTTATGGGCAATGCGTTTTGAAGCAAAACACGCGTACTTCAAAAATTTGATTTTCAAATTACGAAATTTTCGTTCTCTGTGCAATACTTTAAGTTATAGACATCAAATGCAATCATATTATAATTGGTCAGATAAAGCATTAGAACCAATTTTAGAATTTGGTCCAATAAATTCAATAAGCCATGAACAATATATGTATAAAAATTTGTTATTAGATATGACTACGTCTGAATATTTATCGACCTTTAAGTGGATCCGTCGTGGGTTTAAATATAGATTAGGGTCTTTTGTATGCATCTCCGTCGAGGATTCAGAATTACCAGTGTTTTGTGAAATTATAGATATTTTGAAATTAAACAGTGAAAAATTCTTCTTTATTGGAAAAGTATGGAGAACCATTGAATATACTGAGATTTATTGTGCATTCCGTATAGTGGCTGCCCATGTACTTAGTCATAGGTTAGTAGATTTAGACAATTTGCAGTATAAGGAACCATTCGATAAATATTCATTAAACTCATGTGATTTTATCATACCAAAGTATGTCTTTGTTTAATTATTAGGTATATCTTATAAACTGTTTCTTTTGTTTTAGAATAAAGTTCTTTTTCATAGTATATACCTTCTTTTTATTACACCCTGTATATACTATGGATTAACACCTAAAGGTGTGAAAGTATATGCGGCAATTAACACGATACGGTGTGGTAGTTACACCACGATGGTGTACTAGTGACACATCGATGGTGTGATAGTTACACCTCGATGGGTGTGGAAGTGACACCTTGATGGTGCAGAAGTAACACCTCTATGGTATGTTAAGAGTAACACCCTATGAGAGTAATTTTAACACCATCGAAATACACCATCCATGGTGTCTTGTTACCACTAACCTATGGTGTAAAACTAACACCAATTTGGTGTGTATCAATTTCCACACCCCCTAGTGTTGTTTTGGTGTTAAATTTTACACCACATTTTGAACTGTGTATATGTTCGGCTTGTACTTTCTTTCGGCAAATTGTGAAAGATGGTCCTCTCAATCTCTAATGATTGAACATTTGAATTTAAAATGGTTATTTTATTTATAATATGAAAGTAGAACAAAATAAAATAAATGCTGTCACAAAAAACCGAGTTTCATTTTTGGTACGATTTTTGTTATAACTGTTCTATTGTATGATTTGGGGTGTGAGCAGTTGCCCCCTTCGCTCATTTCCTGTTTAAAGGGGGAAGTTTGTTGAAAAATTGTACCCCTCCTCCCCACTTCCGATTGATCTATTAACAAATAATTAGGAGAATTTAAATATAACAATACCTATACTTATATTGTGTAACATAAGAGCGATCTACGCCATCGCATATTATAAAGTAGGATGTCATCAAACTTTTTACAAATTTTTTTAGATTTTTAATTTTTAATTAGGTACCTACTCGCAAATTCGTCCTCAAATTTAAAATATGAGTACTTTGCACCAAATAAAATAAATAATTATGTAAATCATGTTTCATTTAGCCTCTTTGAATTTAATCGGATTTGAAGGCACAGTTCGAAAAATGCGTTTTATATTTGGCTCTCTGGTGTGACGTCACAAATGGGAAAGCAGCCGATAACGAACGCTGAAATGTATCATTGGTACCAACAAAATATTTCCACGTCGCAAAATTACTTTGAATCAGTGTTGCCAGGTGGCTGAATAGCTTATTCTACTCCCTTTTAAAATACCAGTTTTTGTGTCAAAATGCCCCCTTTGTCAGTTTGGGAAGTTATTAATGAAATTCCCCAGAAATAGAGTGATTCTATTGCAAAAAATTACTACTGACAGTCTCACGTGTAGAATTGCTCACAATTTTTTGCTAATATTAAAAGTCATATTGAATCGCAATTTTTTTGCGATATATCGCGATTTCTGGTGATTTTTACTGAAATTTTTGATGAAATCTGTCAACATTTAGTGGAAAACCCCAGAAACCGTGATATATCGCAAAAATTTTTGCGAATTCGGATTTAAGGGAGGATAATACCCTTGACAGTTTAACAGTGTCAACCACAGAACAGTTGACAACACAAAAAAAAAACGAAGAATTGTATTTTCTATTGCATAATTTACTCTGGGCAGACGAAGCAGAAAATAAATAATTTATTTTCTCGTGCAACTGAAAAATCACGAAGCTGTATTACTGGCTGCATAACCAACTTGATAGTGGCAGTTTTATTCTGTCCCCTGTCAAATAAAAGTCAAATTTGACGTATCACATAACCTGTAAATATTTTTTAATTTTCTTTGTTTATCATTAAACGTGACGATGAACGAAACACCAGTAATAAAAGAAGAAAACGAAAAGTATATTCTAGAAGAGGACATTAAAATTGAAGAGTCTTCCCCGGAGTACTGCGGCAGTGAAGTTAGTTGCAGTGGGCAGGAGCCCCCTTGCCCCCTCATAATAGAAAAAGAGTTACCAGTTTGCAGCATGTGTAAAGCCATATTCGAACGAACTTCCTACGTTAAAATCCACCAACCCTCGGACAACTTCAAGTGCAACAAATGCATATTGCACTCCCGACTAAATCAGGTCATCAGCACCAACCCCTTCAAATCGACAAAACAAAGTAAGTAAGAAATAATTCCAGCAGTTTTTAGTTTTTATTTAATGCAGAGTCGAATGGGGTAAAGAAACGCCAGAGAGGTAAAACAACAGATTTATTGTTCGACGTAATAAAAAATGAAAGTGTTACGGTTAAAAAAATATTGTTCCTATGCCAGAGTTGTGGAAAGACATTCGAACGAAAAGAATCTGTGAAATTTCACGAGGCAGCCGATTTGTACAAATGTAACAAATGCATTCTACACACTAGATTAAATACTGTGTTCAATAAGAGTATACAGGGTGTATCAAAATAAACTAAGTTATCACAAACGTTTTGTAAAGTTCATAATGTAGCGCTTAAAAAATAAATTACGTAAGATTCTGAAACGATCACAATTCCGCACAGCACCGATTAGACGTTTTCTATCAGCTTTTCGTTTTGCGTCTTCGATTTAACTATATCTCTCTTTGTCACTCTCGAGCCTTGTTTGTTCTTCTTCTTCTTTGGTTTTGGTTTTTGTCCTAAGTAAATCGTGTTGTGATTGAAGTAGTCTTCGATTTCCGTCAATTTCTTTCCGTGTGTTTCCGGTATGAATATGTACGTGTAAATCAAGCCGGCTATGGCGACTGCCGCGAAGAAATATTGAATGTTGGCAGCACCTCCGAACCAGATTAAGATTGTTTCATAGATTTGTACAGAGAGGAACATTAGTAGGTTGGCCATACTGTATGCTATACTGTGGGCGACCCCTCGGATTTCGATCGGGAAGAGTTCGGCCGTCATCGTCCAAGGTATGGGGAGAAGTCCGATCATTGATGTGATGACGTAGAGGAGAATGCATGCTACGGGAACCCAGTTCAAGGTCGTCGTACCTGGAACATTTAGTTTTTTGTGGTTGGTTATGGCGATATGGGTAGGTCGTTTGAAAATGGCAACGTCGCAATTGACATGTTAATATTTTCCATGTTTTAAACTAGTGATGTAAAATAGCGGTTATTTATACATATTTTGTGATATACATAATATATCAAAGGCTTTTAACATGATATATATCATCTTATTTTCGTCAAAACCCAAATTTAGCTGGAAAACGTTTTCTTGTATTTATTACATCGCACTGATAATTTTGATACTAAACACTATTCACCAATAAACATTCTTGTACATTTTTAGCTACCTTGCAGTTTTTCTGCACTTGAAATTTCTTGCATTTGTCGGCGAAACGGAACAAAATCACTTTGTGCCATGAAAATGTAATAGAATTTCAAATTTAACATGTTTTTAACACTCGTCAAAGCCAGAAACACATCAAAAACTACAGCAATCAACTGATCTAACCTCACTTTGTATATTTGCGGGAAAATTTATATATGTATATATCAGCTAAAAACGTTTTTAACATATGTACTTATAGCAGATATTTATATTATTTTCGATATATATCATTTGGATAAATAACCAACCCCACATCACTATTTTAAACACACGCAATGTGAATTTTATCTTCGAAAAATTATTTGAAACTGATTATTTCGGTTTTCCCACGTGTTCCGCCAGGTTTATGCATTATTTCTTGGTTTAAATAGTTTGATGCTGACTATTTACATCGTTTTTGAACAATTTATAATTAATAGACCTTTATGGTAGTGAGGTTTTTAGTGATTTCACAGGTTTTATATAGAATAAAGTATAGAATATAACCTTACTTTCATTAACTGTATTTCGAACAAATGAGGATGATCCTTCAATGTTCAGATTTATCTCTCTCACAAAATATAGTCATTTTTTCTATAACCGACATGAAATGCTGACATTTTCCACCTCCTTCAGTTGCTAAAACCTCACATTTTCGTCCAAGGGGTAGAAATTCCTACTTCTGCCCCTAATAGGGGGAAATAGCTATTAAAACAATAAGTATGTTATAGGCATTTTAAAAATTGAGGCCGTAGTTTATATTTGAGCGACGTTAAGAGCGAAAATATAATAGGTCGAGATTTTTAAACTATAAAACACGTGTTGTCTGATTGATTTTATCCACGGGTGTTGCAGAATGGACTCATTATACAATGGGTGAGAGATTTTTTCGCTTTAAATAAATGTCAAAAAATTTTATTTATTAGTTTTAAAACACGTTGTCATTCAGCAGATCTAGCCTGGTTATGACGTGCGCGATGTCGAATGTCAAAACGTTTAAGTGTCATCCGTCAGTTCGGTTCTCTGCATAGAACGTTGTTTGTTTGTCAGTCTCAAAAAATCCCACTTGCTGATTGGTTCGTAAACTCGCAAGCCCACCGTGAGATGTACAGCTTAGAAATATGAACATGCCCACCCAGAGCTGAATATTTAGTTGGTCGCCTAGCATTCGAATAGCAGTTAGGTAGGGGTAACTAACTTCTGCACGGTCTCTGCCGTGGCCTGGTCCATGCGACCAGGTAAATATTCAGCTCTGGGTGGGCATCTTCATGTTTCTAAGCTGTACCTAGCCTTAAAATTTGACGGATTAATGCATAGAATTCTTCTTTTGACTGAAAGTGCTCGATGTAAGACAAAGAGAAACGTATGCCCTCAGAAAGGAGATAGAGCGAATTAGTGAGCGCCTTAACGGCTTTTTGTCTCTTTAGTGTTTGACAATTAACATTGAGATGGACATATTTACAGGTGAAATTAAAATCGAAATGTTACTACATTTGAACGGGAGAAGTCTAGATAAATGTACTCTCCATTTCATTTTCTATTGAAGTGACAGAACGTCAAAATTTGAATTTTAGGTTGGTGTTAGGAAAATTTTGCAAGGAATTTTACTTTTTAGGTTGGTATTAGGAAATTTTGCAAGGAATTTTACTAACAGGTGAATTGGTAGAATCGATTTCAATGCGATGCGTCAGAAAACATGACAAATGTCAAAATTTTGCAATTGCTCTGAATTGACACAAAATGGCCTTTGCGTGCGTGCAGTTTTGAGTAAAGTGTAAAGAAAAATATTCACGAAAAAGCCTCAGGTACGTTTATCTGTGACACTGCTGCTAACAATAAAAATAAACCCTAGAAGATTATTTTGGGCTATGTAATGTTTTTGCTTTCCCGCTAAATTTAGATGAAATTGTCAAAAGTACAGCCCCTTACAAATTAGGGTTACAGTTACATTAGGTTACAGTTTTTAGACTGTTCAGAGTGTCAAAACGCAGAGAAAACGGGCAACAAAACAAAAGTCTGATTCACACCATCCCTGCAGGGTCTGTTTGAAAATATTCGTATTTGCGGCAAAGACAAGGGAAAAGGTTGAATTTTTTCTTACCTTGAAGTATCCACATAGTGAACACCCCTGACGTCACCATGCACACGGCCATCCCCACCGCGCTCGTCATGATCAACGACCTACGGCTAAACGTCCTCAGCAAATACGTGTTAACCACCGACATGAAGAACCGAACAGTTCCGATCAAGACCGAAGCCAAATACGCGTTGATATTACTACCAACCTCCTAAAAACAAAACGTAAAAACTTGCCGTGATCTTCTCTAGTTACCTGGAAAAACGAAACCGAATAAAACAGAGTGATGTAAATCCCGGAAAATTGCTGGAAGAAGAATAAACCGATGATGATAAGCAAGGGTTTGTATCCCGTGGGCTTTAAGAACGCCTTCGCTTTATACCAAGTGTCATGCCCATGTCGGTTAGCTTCATCCATTTTTTTTTGGTGGTCCCTCTGGAGGACGTCCAGTTGCATTTCTGCTAAAGTTTGAGACTTGTTTTCTGGCTGAGGTTGGTATTTGTTGATCCAGGCCAGGGATTTACCAGCCTCCTCGACTCGGCCTTTTGAGATCAACCAAGCAGGACTTTCTGGGATAAATATGATTAAAATAGAAGGAGCTATGGTGATGACGTTACAGGTCCAGGCCACTACTCGCCAGCTTGAGAACCATCCCATGAGGAAGGTCAGTACCATTCCTAGGGAAGCGTACGCAGGCGCGAAGGAGATTAGGGAGCCGCGCATGTCAGCCCTTGCGATTTCAGTGATGTAGACAATGGCAGGGCTTGTGCCCAGAGCTGAGGCAAGACCTGTCAAAAGTCTGCCTATAATTAGCATTGGAACGTTGGTAGCCATGGCTATGACAACCCAGCCTATCACACCTGGGATTGCAGCTATCTTAACAGTGTTCAGTCTTCCTATACTATCCATTATGAAGCCTCCAGAAATGGCTCCGAGAGGCACTACTAATACTATCACACTGGCTGTGAATGAGAAAAACTAATTTTCAATTCTAGTTGCATAAATACTGACCAACCCATGATGATTCTGAGATAGTCAACGGAATGTCCTTGTCTTCCTTCAGCTGTGGTAAAAGAATAGCGGAAAACGCTAAGGAAACTCCAACAACGATATGAAAAGAAGCTGCAATTACCGTTGCGATAATCTGAAAACACGGTTTACCTCAGGGTTGTGCGCTAACCCCATTACCTGTGGCAGAAGGCTTTTAATCGTGCGTCCTTCGTACCCACTTAGAGAGCGACAGCTGACGATGATTTCAAGAAACTTTTCATCCTGTTTCTTTTCTTCTATTATCGCCTGGGCGTTTTCACCGGCGCTGAAAATTGATCCTAATTGACCACATTGCATCATCACGTGAAAACGAAGGCCGACAATTTTGCAAAATAATTTGTCGCCTAATCAACGGTTATTAAACTGTTTGCCGCTCAACAATTGGCAATATTATTTCTAAATATAAAATCAGCAATTGCACTGATTAGGAACAGCTGTGAACACGAGGCAAGGGCAAGGTATTTTTAGGTTTTCCAAAAATGAAACGAAAAAAAAAATGTCTGTCCATAAACCGTTAGATTGCTTTAATCGTGTTAATCGCAAATAGGATAATTGGCCTTCGTTTTCGCTGTGAGCAGAAATGAAAAAAAATGTTGGCATAGCGTGTATCTGATTGTCTAACGATTGGAGTTGGCCGTGACCCCAAATGGGGATTCCTATCAACTTCCTGGCACAGAGCACCTTCTTGTTGCACGCGTCAGTAGAATACACAACGATCAGATTTCAATTGAGACAATTTCCTAAAATAGCTCGTAAAGTAATTACTTACTGCAAACTGAAACAGCTGGCCCTGAAATGAGAAAATATTTCAGTTAAGTAAATCGAAAAAATGGAATTTGCTTACCCAATCGGATCCATTTTTTTAAGTTATTGGTGGAAAAGGGGTGGAGGAGCTGAAATTGAAAAATTCATTTGTGAAAATTGGTAGGTTTTTTGTGTTTTGTGTGATGCAGTGATAATTCTTCACAGTTAGTTAGTTATACAAGGTGTTTCAGGTACCTATGCAGTTATTAATTTTTAGGAGTGATGTGAATCTATACTGAAAAAAACAAAAGAAGTTTCTGTAAACTTCTATGGCTTAAAATTTGATTTTTATTTAGTAAATTAGGAAGTTTTCGCACACTAAGTATCTGACATTCTTTATTACTACTAATTTTTAGAAGCAGCTCAGTTTTGTGATTCAATAAAAATAGATTGTCTCGTCTTGATAAGCTTTAAATCAACTTTTCTCGAAAACTGTTGGTCCTACGGTGTTGCGACAAGAGAGGCCTTTTTACATTATTTTAGTTTTAGTCAGGAAATAATATTCTGGTGAGAAAATGGCACATAATGAAATTTGGTTAAAGAAAGCGCTCCTATTTTCTTTTGGTAATTGATCTGATTACGTAAATTTTAGGTTTTGGATATCGAAGGGCCTTTCACACGGCCTAGCTCATAAACGAACATTTATTGAATGATCACCCGAATTTCAATTAAATCTATTAGGGAAGCAGAAATAATAAAATCAAATTCCCCAGTTAAATCTCTATGTAAGACTTATGTGACTGTTTTGACAGGAATGGAAAGAAACCTTTATTTTTCTGGAAAGTCCATTTCGTAAAATATTGATTTAGCAAAAAAAATTACGTAATATTAACGTATATCTGCTATCTATCGCTCTTGGCATTTATTATTATTATTGCGATTAGAATCTGCAATTAAATTTGTGGAAAAATGTACGTCACTAATACACGAGCTTGTTTGTTCAAATGCAGGTGAAACGTCAATGACGTTTACAAAGGTCTTGAATTTTTTGTGGTTTTTTTAATGCGCTGTGCAAAATGAGTCCTTTCCCCGAGATATATTATTCTTACAAGTGAAAATGGTCCAAAAATCATATCTTTCAAATCTTTATTTTTCGCTGTGACGCTTATTACTGAAAATCTATCAATCCTTGTCATTTTTACCATACAAATAGATATCTGTAAGTGTGACGTCACCAATCATAATTTTCTGAAAGTACGATAAAAATACATAGACTTACATTATTAGTAGTATTCAATATTTATTGAGAATAATTGTGGTAGAAAAGTGGAAAACAAGTTGTTTTTTATGTTAACTATTGGTGTTGATTCGGGTGACGTTATACCATACTGCGGTAAACCATTCAAATCACGATCTGCCCCACCACCGCCAACATCTGTTTCATTTTCAAGTGTCAGTTTTTGTCATTAAAGTGTCATTCTATGCATTCAGCCAAGTCGTTTTCGATCGAGAACAATAAATTTAAACGAAATTTTAATTCCGTTTCATATTCGTTATTTTGTAAGGGGTGATTTTGCTAATTTTCTTGAAGTTGGTATCAAGTAAGGCCCTGTTTTGTTAAGTTCTCTTCACATAAATTGCACTGGAGTTACTTTATTAATTTTTTTCTCAAAAGCAGTACGGAATTTAGCGAAACAAAAAAATACTACCGTTCTTTTTTTAGTGGTATCGATCTACTCCAATTTTTTCATTTTTGGGCTGCAATACTCTATTTTCCTTGAAAATTAAATAAATATTACGCTTTTTTCAACAAATTGTTATTGTATGTTAATAGCCCTTAATAAAATTCATGTGTTAGATCGCTGTTTGATTACTAATTTATCAATTTACTGTTTTCGTAGGAACATTGTACTATTGACGTTCATGTCTTCCTTGGTAAATTAAATCTTAAGAAGAGAAATGGGAAGCACTACGGTTAAATTCGACAAAATTTGGTAGAAACCATGAAAATCTGAATGAGACAGCGAACGAAAAATTTGAAAACATTGAAATATCATCCCAACAAATGGGTTTACAGTAATAGCTATTTACGAGGGGGCAACCGCGCCCCGAAATCTTGTACCCTGATTTCCCAGTTTGCCATGATTTCCTCTTGATTTCCTTCCTGATTTCCTCCAAGCTTGTACACCATATTTCCTTCGCGGTTGCCCCCTCAGTTATTTACATATCTAATTACTTATGAAAAGCCCTACATTGTTTGACGAGACGTAATATTTGCCAAAACGAGCAATAGCGAGCTTTGCAAAATTATATCTGGGGCTTTTCATAACGTATTACGTGCAATATTTTGTCAAATCAATTACATAGGTAAAATATACAGGGTGAGTCAACAAGGCGACGGCGGTCCATAACTTTTGAACCCTTCCAGATAGGAAATCAATTCAAACGCCATTATGTACAACACCGCCAATTCTACATCCTAAAAATACTTTCAACTATACAGGCTGTCCCAAAACACTTGCAACGCATGACAACTTGATTTTTTTAAATGGAACACCACCATTTTGATGCCATATTCTGGATCACCTATAACATAGCTTTACATCGACATAAGACATTTGATGTTTTAAGGCTCTGTTCTAAAGTAATTAATTCTTTTTGAAAAATTTCGATCACTGCGGGTGCTTCTTAAAAAAATTCCTGAGAACTCAATTTTATATCTAGAGAGCAGAGATTCGGTACGAATATGAAGGAAGGTCTATTCTATCTATCTAACATGATAACTATCATTATCATTATACAGGGTGTTAAAAATTCTGTGTCAAGTTTGGAAATTTTCAATTATGCAAAACTCCATTTTTTCAAATGGCACCCCCTGCTGTTATTGTGCCATGGGGTTCGGGTGTTGAATTACTTTATTTTTTATTAAGTATGTCCTATACCTAAAGTCAATACTTCAAAAGGTATTCTGTCTTATTTATTTTATTGAAGATTATTACGATCTCAATTAAAGAATGCCATGGACTGTATGACAGTTATAATTAACATTGTTTATTTACATGGTTACCAGACAGTTTGTCACATTTATTGACATACACAATGAATTTCAACCATAAGCAGTAAACCATGTCAATAAATTGTTTCTGGTTGTGTATGTCAATAAATGTGACAAACTGTCTGGTAACCATGTAAATAAACAATGTAAATCACAACTGTCATACAGTCCATGGCATTCTTTAATTGAGATCGTAATAATCTTCAATAAAATAAATAAAACAAAGAATATCTTTTGAAGTATTGACTTTAGGTATAGGACATACTTAATAAAAAACAAAGTAATTCAACAGCCGAACTCCATGGCACAATAATAACAGGGGGTGCCATTTGAAAAAATGGAGTTCTAACTATTTGAAATTTTCCAAACTTGACACAGAATTTTTAACACCCTGTATAGTGACAATGATAGTTATCATGTTAGATAGATAGAATAGACCTTCCGTACCGAATCTCAAGTCTCTAGATACAAAATGGAGTTCTCAGGAATTTTTTTAAGAAGCACCAGCAATGATCGAAATTTTTCAAAACGAATTAATTACTTTAGAACAGAGCCTTAAAACATCAAATGTCTTATGTCGATGTAAAGCTATGTTATAGGTGATCCAGAATATGGCATCAAAATGGTGGTGAAATAAGGAAGTTAAACTCTTGGTTAGCAAAATTGGAAAATGGAAATATAGGTCTAACTCGAAGGTTTGCTTACAGACTAGTAATTTCAATATTCAAATCTCAGGTGTCTTCATTCTTCAAACACACCTTCAAGTAGCTCACGTTTTACAGTTAGGACGATTTTATCTTTTTCTTCTTTTACAAGTATTAGAAGCCTCCCGAGTCCCGAAAAGTACAGCATTTTTTCTAAGTATACATCAAAAAAAAGTAGTAAGTATTAGGAAATCTTTTCAAAAAATTAAAACAGCAAGTTGTTGGCCTCCATTTCGGGACACAGAAACCCATCATACATCATACCATCTTACATAACCAGATTAATTATAATACATCAAACAGCAACAAAGGCAACTGCCAGTCATCTTTCATGTGTGAAGCAGCGAATCTCATAATAATCACGATTCCAATTTTTTTCGCGATTTTTCGGCTGACTCAAACATTCTTGCACGAGTGATAACAGTATCAAAGGTTCGGGTGCTAAACTCATTGCCATCGTTTTTTATCAGTTTTTCACCATAACCCAATATCGGATGCTTACACGGTCCACTGCATGGTTAATTGAGCGAGAAATCACGTGGCAATGATTAAAATTCCAAACGTTTTTATATCTTTTATCAAAAGTTTAACCGCAAAAGACATCACAATTATATTTTTCGCGTAACTAACACTTATATGACGTAACAATCATTAAAATTAACTTCCTGGATTTTGCAGAAAAAAAATTGCTAGAACTAGTGAAAGGTTAAGAACCCCCAGTTGTGAAATCGCTAGCCTCGGAAATTTTAATTACCCAGCGATTTTACAGTGGGTTGATATTTGCACAAACCCAATTTCAAAATAATTTTTTCACTCTTACAAACGATCTGTGGCCAAAAACCATAAATTGTATATGTTTTTGGGCTAGACGCTATACAATCCGGGAGTTCTTTGTAAAAATCGTACGAAAATGATGAAATACCTGTTTTTGGATGGAAAAAGGGGGAAAGAGATCCCCTGGCACACACAACCAGTCCACTGTACGTTCACGCTGTAAATAATTCGCGTTTTCCGCACGTTGCATCAGCTGGCTTGGCTTGGCCTCACATGCGTCGATGGCGTCGCACTCAAGATAGGAGAGGATAAGCATGATGGTATAACCGGTTCGAGAGTTAGAGCTGTACTTGAAAAATTGCAAAAGTGTTGTTACTGTATCAATTAATGGAAATATTTTATGATTGACCCAAATTTACAGTGCTATTGCTCCACTGCTTTAGAATTGTGTTCCGTCTCGCTCCCACCTCTATAGTGTTATTGATTAAAAATAAAACTTTAAAACTGGCAGACAATGAGACGCCTTTGAATGGCTTTCATCATTTGAGTCAGGTGTGGTGTGACGTCATTGGAATTTTACCTGCAGGATGAAAAACTAGTAAACTATACCTATATTTACATTTTACAATTTATTCTATTTTTTTCAGGCGATAAGTATTTGATAATGTATTAAGTAAATGAGGACAATTTCTTACCCTAATAGGTATTAAATGTACAGTCGTGGACTTTGATTTGATTCTCTTCAGTCGACCAATGGGCATTTTCAAAGTTTACGACTGTACCATGTTAGAACAATGGTGGTACCTACAGGAAACGGAAACCGTTGCTGTTGACTGCATATCCTTTCGTAGAACTACCCTCTATAATAGTGATTTGTTATAGGTACAGTCGGAGACTTTGCAGATGCCCATCCGGCAACGACGATTCGTTTGGTCGACCGCATCGCCAACTCGATTGTTATTTAACTAACAGTGGAGTGGGCGTTTTCAAAGTCTCCGACTGTACATATACCGTACTCCCTCGTGTAAAAGCAACAAAGTAAGTAGGCTGCTACTTTTGACTTTTATCAGACTTTGACGTTAGGCTTTTCGCAAATACACCACGGTCAAACTGATTTGGTAGCAAGACACACACAAACAAAAATAAATAGAGAGTTAAGGATTTGGGAGCATGTTCACTCCAAGCTCTTTTGCTGTTCTAGAGATAGAAATTTGGTTAGTTTAAATTCGACCGAGTAACTTTTATAGTTGACCATGGCGGAATTTCGCAAAGCTAACGTCAAAAACGTGACAATAAAAGTCAAAAGTAGCAGCCTACTTACTTTGTTGCTTTTACACGAGGGAATACGGTACATATTGCCCCTTGACACCAGAAAGTTTCAAAAAAAAGAAAAATTTCCTCAACAATCGCTTTTTAAGTAAAATCCATCGGGAAATAATTCATAAATAATATGTAAATCCTTTATTTGTAACACCAAGTATGCAAAGTGCTTGAAAAAATGCTGTCTGTTGCTGGGTATAAAAAAATTTTTGGCTTAGATATGTAAATTCTTTGTAAAAATAAGCAGGTAGGTATGTATTTTCGGCTTTGTAAACACTAATTTTAGATAATCCTAACAAAAGAGAAGTTTAGAGGTCGGTTCACATTTGTCTGTGCTTTTGTCTACCGCCCCCCCTTTTAATGGTTTGGGTAATTATTGTGTACTTAACCAATTTAATGAGCGTGTGTCTAATTGATGGTAATGTAAGACAGATGACGTGTACATAGATAATTTTACCTACTTATTTGTCTGATTTAGCAAATGCTTCAAAATTGATAATTTTAACCTCCCCAATCCCAAAATTAAAAAAAAGCAATAAAATTTTCGAATTGGAGATAAGACTGGATCTATACGTTTTAGGGTCTCAGGAAGTATATTGAAAAACGCGTCTCATAAAGGTAAATTATTACCGCACTAGAATGTTTGGATAACAAGGGCGAAAAGCCCGAGTTTTACAAAATCCGAGTGCGATAAGAACCTTACGAAACACGTTTTTTGTACAATTTTCGCTTGACAGTTGTTGTACACACAATCGTGTGCTTTAGAGCACATTATAGAACTCATTTGAGAAATCTAGCTTTTAAACAAGATTTTCGTGAATTTTTACTTACAAAATTCAATTTTCTCAGCCGGTAATAAATGGATCTTGACAAAAGCGTCACCAATCGCTTAGTTGGATGCGATTTAGCCAGGAAAGAGGGGTCTACAATGATTTTCACTTCGGGCATGGCCACCTTGATTTTTGATTTTCCCATAATTTTGTAACCGAATCAGTTTTTTGTCATTCTGAACCCTGCAAATTTCATATTTTTGATAAATTTATGTAAATTCGGCTTTTAAACAAAGTTTTCGTCCATTTTTACAAAAAAAATTCAATTTTCTCGGTCGGTAATGAATGGATCTTCACAAAACCTTCGCCAGTCGCTTAGTTGGGCACGATAAGAAAATAGGCGTAACACCGGGGGTCTACGATATTTTTTACTCCAGACATGGCCACCTTGTTCTTTTACTTTCTCATAGTTTTGCACTTTCTGAACCCTTCTGAACCATTCAAATTGCATATTTTTGATAATTTGAAGTAAATATAGCTTTCAAGCATCGTTTTCGTAAATTTTTACTGAAGAAATTCAATTATCTCAGTCGGTAATGGACGGATCTGGAAAAAACCTTCATCGATCGCTTAGTTGGGTGCAATTTAATAAGGAAAGAGGGGTAACACGTGGGGTCTAGGATAATTTTTACTAAGGGCATATGGCCAACTTGATTATTGATTTTTCCATACTTTTGCAACCGAATCGGTCTTGTCTCATTTTGAACCCTCTAAATTACATATTTTCGATAATTTTATGTAAATTTAGCTTTTAAGCGAGATTTTCGTGAATTTTTACATAAAAATTTCTATTTTCTCAGCCGGTAATAAATGGATCTTGACAAAAGCTTCACCAATCGCTTAGTTGAATGCGATTTAGTAAGGAAAGAGAGGTTACAAGTGGGGTTTGCAATGATTTTTACTCCGGGCATGGCCACCTTGATTTTTGATTTTCCCATAATCTTGTAACCGAATCAGTTTTTTCTCAATCTGAATCCTCTGAATTACATATCTTTGATAATTTGAAATAAATTCAGCTTTTAAGTCAGATTTTCGGCAATTTTTATTCAATTTTCTCAGTCGGTAATGGATAGATCTTGACAAAATTTTCGCCAGTCGCCGTGGGGAGGTTCCAGCCGCTTCTCTGTTGCCCATTTTTTTCCTTGAAAACAAGTTTTAGCTTTATTTATCCTTTATCAAGAAAAAGCTATTAAACAGTTTAAACTGCTTGCAATTTGGCATAATTAGGTCATGCTACCTATTTGCAGGTATTTGACGTTTAGATTTATGATAATTTTTATGTTTTTTGTTTTAATGGCACAATTTTTACAGTTTATGGACTAAAATACACCACTAACAAAATATTTGTAGAAATGCAACTTTTTTTCGTTGAATTCTGTTGCCAACATTTTTGTTTCAAAAACTGCGAACTACTTATGTAGGTACAAGCCTTGTTTTTTTATCAAACCTGTCTTCAAATTTCAACACAAATTATATAATATATTAAAAGAAGGACGTTCTGATTTTGGACATTTGTATAAATTGTTAAAAATCGTCATTTTCCCTGAATGATTTAGGCAGTAAAAGTCGCATTTTACTGCCGCAAAAGAGACAGTAAAAATGCACTTTTAATGACTCCGACGAAAAACTCGTTTTTCCTCAAAAGAAAATAAGGTATACTTAGCTTTTTGTAGAGCATTAAATAATCTTCATGAGTGGTCTCATCATCTAGAATTTGAAAAAAAAACCTACCGACCTACATCTAAAAACCTTGAAGAAAAGAATGTTTTTCATGCAATTAATGTCTGAAACAGTTTTTATTCATTTTGCAGACTTTAAAAGTTGGAATTTTATTAAAAAATGAATTTTTAATCATTATAGTTTATGCTTATCTCAGTACTGTTATTGCAAGCCTTCATTACCGTGGCAAAAAAAGCCAATTGAAACAATAACCGGTTTAATCAAGTAATTAAGTTCTATCATTTGTTTCACTCCAGGACACTCCAGATTAAAATTGATTGAGGCTATGCCATGTACGTTATTGATGTTTGAATTAAGTGAATGATAAACGAAAATTTTTCTTTAGTAAAGCAGGAACCGTTCAATTTAGCCTCGAACTGCAAAAACATCGATTAGGCCCTATTTAAACCGCCAACTTTAGCCCTTCGACTACAGAGGGCGCCACAAAGCAATTCTGGCCAATCAAAATTTATTACCCTACATGAGTAATGACAGCATAAAAAATAGAACTTGTCAGAGCCGGCTGGATCTTATCTCAAAGAAGAAATTCGGGAACAAGATGCCCAGACGGTCATAAAAGGAAATTTGACAAAAGTTTTATGCGGCGTGATCGTAAATTTATATATTTTTTTATCGTTCGCTTCATCAGAGACGTTCATCAATTCTGACGTGACAAGCACTTAGATTCAGGGAGCAATCACACAGGGCCGAATTTGTTTTACATTTTTCTATTGGCCCAGCTCCAGGTTCAATATTTATTATTTGTAACATCATCAGATAACGTAGTGTTTTAGGAAAAATTTCGAGTCCGGATCTGGGTTATTTTTTATTCATATCTGTAGGCAATTAAAATGTTACAAGTAGGGCAGAATTGATGGAAGTCACATTTGCATTCGCTCCACTTTTGCTTACCTCATTCTTGTTGCTAGGGGATGTAACATTTAATATCTGATAAAAATAAAAGCCCCGGAAGACGTATATCAATGCGATGTAACAACCCTGTAGATGTAGATAAATTTCTCCTAAAATTCACTCTTCCTTTCTCGAAGATGCAGTGAAGCTCTCACAGTTTCGCAGAAGATATTGCTTCTCTGTGTCAAATTACAGGTCTTTATATACGTTTCAACCCCTAAACTCCAACCCCCTATTTCACCACCCTCACATGCCCTAAGGGAAGTTGTGTTTTCGATTTCACCACTTTAATCTAATTCGTTGAAAAATTGCGGTGATTTGTAGATTCATGTTTTCAACCCCTCATGATTTGACCCCTTTATGATTTACAGGGGTGTTTATTTTTCCGGTGTTACATAACTCCTTGCTGACTTCAGTTGTTCATAAATAAATCAATAAAGTTTCAGAAAAGGTAAATAAAAAATATTTATCCGCTTGCAAAGAGTTAGGGATGGTTAATAGCCTAGGGATTGGTTTTAGGTTGAAAACTCATAAGACCTTTTTTCAATATTTGACCGAAATCTCTCGAACCCCGTAATTTTATGCTACCATTTACTTGAAAAAATTTCAAGTTTCAACCCTCAAATTTCATCCCCCTTGTTAGATCTTAGTGAACATTTGTCCATCCACCTACAATGTCACTGAAAATTAACACATTAAAATTCTGCTTTGATACGTTGAGTAGTTTTTGAGTTCTGGTATTTTTGTGTTTCCGAATGTTAGGGGTTGTAGCGCCTTTAAGAGTGGTTTTTCTCAGAATATGAATGACACCTTTTTTGAATCATTAGTAGAAAGCTATCGAATGACGCCAATTTCGACCAATACTTATTAAGTGGAATTTCCACCCCATCTGTTCGATTTTAAGAAAAATGTATTCCCCGCAAGATTTGACCGATGTATGTGTGTACGTTAAGTTTCCAACAGCTGCGTGCAAGCCTTGCGGAGTTATCATATTTTTTGTGGTTTTCAACCCCTAAATTTCATCCCCCGAAATTAGCAACCCTTCATCTTCAACAGACTTGAGGGTCGAACGTGCATACCAAGTTTCAGCAAGATACCTCCACTAGGTCTCGAGTTATTGCAATTAATAGTTTTTCGGTTTTTCACCCCTAACACCCACCCCCTTAGTCCGATATGGCCCAAAAGCAATCCCCGCCTTACTTTTCGGGAGACGAAGCTGCCTACCATGTTTCAGCTCGATATCTCAATCCGTTTTCAAGTCATGCGCCGGGCAGACAGGGGCGAGCGAGCGAGCGAGTGAATAAGCAATAAGCATTCTGCTACGGCACTAAAACTTATGATTTGGTTCAATTAACTCGTACGCCGACGGACGCCTCAAGGCCGCGTCTCGACGCAATAATAATCCTCAATCGCTCGTAAAAATTTACGACTTAATAATCCTCCTCGGGCTATTAAAAATAAATTTTTATGTGGGACGTAAAAAATGGTACGTTTGTCGTTTGAATAATCGTAGGTGCGGAGATCCAGACGGCCAGTGGAAGCGTCCGGATTCTGGAAGGAGAGTCCGGACCCGAAGACGCCGGCATCGTGTGACGTCACGTAACGTCTACTCACTTAAACCTTAAAAAAACCGTAATACGAGACTCCTTATATCGTCGATTGTGCTCTTGAAATTCTTCATTGTTGGGGTAATAAATGAGGGAGGAGTATTGTTACTGTTTAATTTGAATTATCCTTGTTAAAAATTAAAACCAAAAACCATAAAAAAAATTATTGCCATCTCAGACCATCAAAAATCTAAATTGGTAATTACCATTAAAAAACATCAAATTTATCTACGGAAATGCGAGAATTCCCACAAGAATCCACCAAAATTACAGTGAATACCATCAAAAAACCTTGCATTTTGATTTGACTAAAATTATAGGTTGCGCAGTGTACTTGAATATTATTTATTAAGCGAAGATATTCTAAGCTGCACATCCATAGAACATACTCTGAATGTCCCTTCATTGTGTAAGTATACTGGATTTTGCACCTCGTCATTTGTTTATTTATTGGAACGTTAAAAACGCAAATTTTGACATAATATGGTGGACTATACAGGGGGGAATGTTAATCGTGCTGTAGCGTATCCCTCACCCGACAAAAGGGACAAAGTTCATTTAAATTATATTTTTACAGAACATTCTGTGAACATTTGAGATGTTCATGGCCAACATGAAAAGAGCATTGCACGTATTTATGTTATGGGGTTAAGAAACTAAGAGTAAGAACAGAAAATGCAAATAATAAAGGAAAAGCTAGAGTTAAATCTTTTCATATTTATGAAACTAGAAGAATCAAATATCAGAAATCCCTACTTACCTAGTGAAGGTAACCATATCAGTATCCTAAACTATTGGCCCCTTGCCAAACTTCCAGAATCGGTCGAAATGTAAAATAAATTCCAGCAGTCACGGACGTTTCTGTAAAGAAGTTTGTCGCCCATTTTATACAGCTATCCCCAAACTGTGTCGAAAAGTAAAGGATAGCCCATGCGAGCGTCGAGACGCTTTAAAACCATAACTGAAGGCTCATTGCCAAAAGCGTACATTGCCAAGCTTTTTACGTGTTCATGAATCGAGGGGTCGAAAACCCACCCCCCAGAATCAATCTACAAGTTCCTAAACGCTGCCCCAAAGAAACATCACACAGCTTCTTATATTGTTTTATTTCGAGTAATTACATTTTTGAACTCAGGAACATTTGTCGATTCTTTCATTAGTAAAATTGCGTTGTCTCTCTATCACTAAATGAGCTAATTATTATCAAATTATTATTAGGTTGCAAAAGCTAAATTTTCGCATACAGTGTGAGCACACCGGAAATTGTAGCTATCGTAAAATAATGGTCGGAAAATTATTATTATTATTATTAAAACTAAATTTGTATACCTACATGAAAAAAATTGTTGCAGTTGTCCTCAAATACACAGTAAATAACCAATAACACCAATGACGGAAGTAAGGGATATAAAGCAAAACCAAACCAAATATCAAGAACAGAAAAATTGCTGCCTGAAGGAAGAAGTGAAGAAACTAAAAAGATAAAAATGGAAATGAAAAATGTGAAAGATATAATACACAGACAGAAAATGGTATGGAAAATTTTATAAAACAAGAAAAAAAATATATGGGAGAAACTGCTTTAAAATGAGGACAACACGGGAAAAAATTGAACACAGGATACCAAAAGATGACAATAAAAAGAATTTCAAAGAAAACGGATTTGACAAGGAAATAACGTACGCGAAGAAAAATAATGATAAACATAAATCGAGCAAAAAACTTGGAAACTGAAAAATATACCTAGCTAACTTCGGCGATACATTAATTAATTGTTCTTAACTTAATAATAATTAAAATGTTTCCGTTTTGAAAGTTTTGGATAAAGTACCTAATGGCCCATGTCTGAAAATTTAAGACTTAGGTATTTTTATGTCTAGTATTACAAGAAAGAATTAATTTGGCACTAAATAATGGAAGTATACAGGGTGAAGAATTAATTTGGCACTTTAATGGAAGTATACAGTGTGGTTCTTTTTTCACTGCTTACCATTGGGATCTCCTAAACGGTAAAAGATACGGAATCGGTTAAATTAGAGAAAAGTTGCACTATTTCTTGGTGATTAAGAACCTGAAGAAAATTCTCCTGTATCTTGATTCGTTCCTTAATTATCCCGAAAAATCTGTCAAAAATATAAAAGTTCAAAGTCTGAATTAAATAACATCAATCGCCAGAAAGATATGAACTTTTCTTAAGGTTCAAGTACACTCCATTAAAAATTAAAAAACTGTAAGTTCAAATGTGATGAAAAAATTACCGATAATGTGATTATACGTAAAGGAAATGAAACTTTTGTCCTACATCACAACTAAAATAATTGCTACCGCTGAGACGGTTAATACCAGCTTTTACCAGTAAAGGCTATCCGAAAGGTAATTTTTCAAACTATTTTTGTAGCTATTCACATTGAACTCAAAATTCAAAATACGACAACGGGGGAATCTTTTCTTCTCTGCGTAAGACGAAAGTATAGCTGTAAGGAAGCTTCACACAAAATTTTAAAAAAATTGTTCGTCTCGGGACCTTAAAAAAAATAAAACCGCGTTTTTTTTGAGTTTTTAATTTTTTATAGGCTTTATAGCTTTATAGCTCAAGAACGAATCAAGATTCCGAAATTCTACTCAGATTCTTAATCGACAAGAAATAGTGCAACTTTTCTCTAATGTAATCGACCTCCTACCTCTTATGTTTAGGAGATGCCAATGGTGAGCAATGAAAAGGGAACCACCCTGTATTGGAAAAGAATTAAATTAGCTAATGGAATTCATAATGAAATTAATATGGAATTGATGGAATTAATCGGGAATTGATGGAATTAAACGGGAATTGATGGAATAAATCTGGAATTGACGGAATTAATGAAATTAAACTGGAATTATTGGAATTAATTGTACACAATTCTTTTGAGTGATCAGCTCCCCATCCTAAACGTTGCCCCAAAGAAACGCTACACAGCTTCTTATATTTTTTTATTTCGAGTAATTACATTTTTGAATTCAGGAACATTTGTCGATTCTTTCATTAATAAAATTGCGTTGTCTCTCTATCACTAAATGAGCTAATTATTATCAAATTATTATTAGGTTGCAAAAGCTAAATTTTCGCATACAGTGTGAGCACACCGGAAATTTTAGCTATCGTAAAATAGTGGTCGGAAAATTCGAAAATACCTCCAACTTTCTTCATATATGGCTGTTTTATTTACAGATCCTGGTAAAATTTTCGGGTTAACCATATACAAGGTGATTTATGTGATTATAATAATAAGGCAAAATTGGGGTATATTTGCATAGATACAGGGTGCGGAGGAATCAACCCCACGGGCGTTTTGCAATTCCAAAACTCAGGTTGACCAAAGGGGTTACCAGAGAAACTACAGTGATATGTGTCCACCTGAGCTGCCACTCCACGCTAAACTCTAATGGAAGAACATTCGATTCGAAGATGGACAATCCTCCGCCCGTGGAATCGACTTCGGGACAAGCAGACTCCGCTGCGAACAGCGGTTTTGTTGAAATGTGCCTATGAGTATTATAAGTGGACTAGTATAGACTTTTTTTACAATGAGAGTTACAATTTCTTCCCTATATTATGATTATTGTCGTTCAATACAATTTACAATTCGAGAAATAGGAGGCAGTGAACAATAATTTAAATTATAATTAATCAACAAACAAATCACAGGTTAACATGGTAAAAATCACATTAAAACACAGAAAATACAATCACAAGTAACCCAAAGTTGTCTAAGCCCTTTTCGCAATGTACAAGGTTTTGTGATATAGGTGAGATATAGTGTTTGGGCTGTTAACAGAGGCCCAATTTTCTAAACACCACCTCTCATATAAAAATAAACTTAATTCGTCTAGACGGGAGTACGGGAGTTCACCAGTTTGGACCCGCATCAACTTCAATCTTGGTCGAATTTTGAAATATTTTGGAATGACTGTACGAAGGAATGCAAAGATAAATAAGGAATTTTTCTCTTAACGGAATGTAAATCCATCGACTTCTTATAACAAATTGGAATTTTCCTGTGTGCTGTATGCATTCACAGATAGTTTCATTTAGTTGGCATCAGTGTATCTTTTAAGGCCTGTAAAATTATGTTGGTATTACTTGACAAAAGAAAAGAGAAATTTTCATTATTTGTATTCCCTTGATTTCCTTGATGATGAACTCTTACGATCGACATGATTTCTTTTTAGAAAAAATATTACCTAATAAAATAGTTTTTTCTAAATCACATAATAAAAGTTTATTTTTTGGTGACTAGGAGATGAACAGAAAGTCGAACTTTATGGTACTAGCACACTTTATGGTACTATAGTACCGCTAAGTAGCTACTTTATGGTACTAGTAATGTAAAGTGAAAAATACATGGCTGCTTTATGGTACTAGTACTATAAACTAGACACTTTACGGTACTAGTACGGTAAAGTTGGCTAGCTTATTTTTCAGTTTTAGCAATCCCAACTAAGTTTTTTTCTAAATCACATCAAAAAGTTTATTTTTTGATAACCAGGAAATGAACAGAAAGTCGAATTTTATGGCACTAGTACACTTTATAGTAATTGTACCGTGAAGTAGCTACTTTATGGCACTAATACCGTAAAGTGAAAAATACATGGGTGCTTTATGGTACTGGTACTGTAAACTAAACACTTTACGGTACTAGTATTTGTATTTTCGGTACTTGATACATAAATAACTATTAAAAAGTGTACTTTCAATAGGATTGAGATTACGATTTTTCATTAAAAAAAGACTACTTTCATCGTCAATATCCAAAAAATCGTGATGAAAGTACCTACCATATTTTTTTTGACCAAAAATGGTAATGAAAGTTTTTTAACCAGTTTTATTAAACTTTTTTGTAAACAAGATAAAAATCTCGTCTCCTTGAGGTTCATCACAAAGGAAGTCTAGGGCAACCCTGTGTTCTCTTTTTCACTGTTTCGCCGAGGGAGATGAATATACAAAAAAATTACGGGTACAACACGTAATGAAAGTGTCTTTTTTTAGTGAAAAAAAGTTATACCTTCATCACTAGTTGTTCAACTAACTCAATTAATGGTAACCGAAGAAATTGTTATAGTGAGTAGTTACTTTATGATGTATACAGGGTGTATTATTTTATCTCCGCACAATTGCTAACTTTGTTAATAGGTACTGAAGATACAAAATCGGTTAAATTTGCAATGAATTGTATTTTTTTACGCTGATTACGATAGTCAATTCAAAGAAAACAAACCAACATCGAATTCGTTTCATAATCAATAAAATGAATTTTTTTTTTAATGGAGCACCCGTATATTCTAAGTTTCGTGAAAAGGTATTATGATTCTTAACAAAACCTACCTAAAAACAAAAGTAAACTATTTAACTATTTAGCTGAAAACGAATTGTTAAGGGCATTTAAGAAAAACTAAAGCGAAATTAGAAATTTTCATGTTCATAGCACATGGCTGATTTCACGGTTTTAGTTGCTGAAACTACTTTGTAGAGAATTAAATGATCTATAAAAAGGTAAGTACGCCTTGTTGGCCTATCTTGCTTAGTTTTCGAAATATTTGAGAAAAAAACGAAAAATTGACAAAATCTTTTATGTCCAGAGGTACGAATTGGTAAGCCTGAACGTGCTTGCCAAGTTTCAGTAAGATACTTAACTCATACCAGGTTTCTACACGATATCTTAATCCGTTCTCAAGTTACACCTGACTGACATAGTAGACGAGCGAGCGACTGAATATTATTCTAAAACTACAGTATCTTACCTCCGCATTCTGCTAAGGCACTAAATTGCCAAAAATTTTTTTTTGGAGAACTAATATCACTATCAAAAGTTAGGGATACTTATTGCCCAAAAACCCTAATTTGCATCGGCAAAATTAATCTACAATTTTTTTTTACAAAAAGGACCTGTTAGAAATTTTGGATTTTTTTCATAATATTAATTCTATCATGAAAAGTTATTAAGCGAAATCAACATTTGAAAAGGAGTTTATTTTAATTTACAGCGTGGGCCAAGGGGGGGGCCCTAGGGGGGGGGGGGGTGAAAGGGGTTAATTAACCCCCCCCTCAAGACCGGAGCAACACCTACTTAGAAAAGATTTTTTTTGTCTTTGTTCTTGGCATATGTATGGCTATGACTCAAAAGTTTAAGGAGCTAATATTGTTGGCAATCTTTATGCAAAGGTGTCTTTTTTTAAGCTTGATTCACTCTTTTTGTAAGAAATGCGACTGTGTTAAAAAAAAATTTCACATGGAAATTAAATTTCACACCGTTTTACACATAATTTCATTCTGAAGTGCTTAGAAAATTCGCGACCTTGAAATTTTTAAAAATTTTCACTTATTTTTAAACCAGTGGAGTCAAATAAAACACGGAAAGCACGTCATTTGCACCAAAAGTTCTACCGTAAAAGCAGAATTTTGTCACCGTTTGCACCACGGATTTTAAGGGTTCCTCAAACTTTTTTTGTTTTCTTTCGTTTCAACGACATTTTTGGTGAAACTAAAACGTCTGTCAATTCTTCGCAGCTTTTCACCTCCTAATCCATACTTAGACATTTGACAAGAAAATCTCAATTTCGTTCTATTTGTTTGATTTCCTGAGTTGAATAAAAGTCCTTAAAATAGTAAATCAAGCACACTGCTATCTTCTTGTTACTAATGCAAAGAGCCAAAACGTTTGTTCTTTTGAATAGTTTTGGAATAGTTTAGGGGCATCTAATCTCAAAAACAAAAAAGTGCCACCCCTTCAAAGAAACACGTTAAAAAAATGCACTAGTTCTTGTAGATCCTTAAGTGATTAATTAATTGTTATACATTTTATGGAAGCTTGAAGTGTCAGGATTTCAATCAAAAAAGTTATTGCACAAAGCAAAATATGGCAACATTCTCTGGCCCACGGTGAATAAGTTTATATGGAATTCTGTGAATTTGCGAGAATTTCTTAGGAATTATGAGGATGTACGGGGATTTATAAGGTTATATTAGGATGTATGATGATTTACGGAATCAAAAATATGGCAACATTCTCTGGCCCATGGTGTATAATAAGTTTATATGCAATTCTGTGAATTTGCGAGAATTTCTTAGGATTTATGAGGTTGTGCGGGGATTTATGCGGATTTATAAGGCTATATTAGGATGTATGATGATTTATGGAATCAAGAATATGGCAACATTCTCTGGCCCATGGTGTATAATAAGTTTATATGGAATTCTGTAAATTTGCGAGAATTTCTTAGGATTTATGAGGTTGTACGGGGATTTAAGAGGATTTGTAAGGTTATATTAGGATGTATGCTGATTTACGGAATCAAAAATATGGCAACATTCTATGGCCCATGGTTTATATGGAATTCTATGAATTTGCGAGAATTTCTTAGGATTTTTGGGAATGTATGTGGATTTATAAGGTTATATTAGGATGTATGATGATTTACGGAATCACAAATATGACATTCTCTGGCCCACGGTGAATAAGTTTATATGTAATTCCGTGAATTTGCCAAGATTTCTTAGGATTTTTGGGAATGTATGAGGATTTATAAAGTTATATTAGGGTGTATGCTGATTTACGGAATCATATAGAAAATTATGAAAATGTTTCACGTTTCTGGGTTTTGCCTTTTGAGCATGGTGAATTCCCGTCCTCCGATGGGTCGCAGTTACGGAAAAGTCTCTTCCGTAAAATTGGGCACATACTCAATCCGAAATTTCATACCTACCTTCCTTCGCGCGTATGAAATTGGTAACACGAAAACAACGTCATAACATTTCACAAGTTTTTTTCTTTTATAAACGTTTAACTACTAGTTTAAGGGCAACCGCACTCGTCAACCATCATTTTAGGCAAATCCCTTTTGATAATAGTCAAATCAGGTCCGTAATATATTAAACTTATACTAGAAAATTTTAAAGGCGCACAGCATGGTTGCATGCCACTAAGGTGTTGAGTCTTTCTGGCCTCCTCGATCACGTGGGTGTGGTACGTGACGTAGGTGTCGGGCGTCCTGTGATGGCCGCAGTCGCCCCTGCAGTAGTTGGCGTAGTAGCCCTGGGGGGCTATCACCCAGTCGTCCCAACCTATTTGTTTGAAACTAACGTAAAACCGCTGTTTGCAACACTGATTGCCGGAGTCTTCCGAACAGTCGAGGGCACGCCTTCGGACCCTTTTCGCGGTGTTCGGGTCCGCGTGGATCACCAGAAAGGGCCGATTCGGCGATTCGGGTTCGCCGTTGAACAAATGAATGTGCCAATGGCCGCAGCAGCTGCAGTCGATGAAAAGTCGGAGGCGATTTTTCCTCGACTGCGTCAGCCACTCCCTTACGGTCTTCGTCAGGTCGAGCTTTTGCCATCCGGATTCCTGCAACGAAAAGGTTTCCGGTTCCTGCATCGCCCGGTTAAAGTCCTGCAACAGCACACTCTTAATATTTCGTTCAAAGAGTCACTCAATTAAAACCTGCACGTCAAAAAGGGATGGTGCTAACTTCAAGTAAAAAGTGTAGCCCAATGTGCCCTAAAAAATTATTCAACCTTAGCTGGAAATCCCAGAAAGCATTAAATATTTCTTGGATATTCAGGAAATGTGCATTTCATATCCACAATTAATATACCAAATATTCTAAGCATGTCCGTCACATCATCTCTAGGAATACTCCTGTTGTCTCCCCATATTTTCATCACATTAACGTTTCATATGTAGTATATCCAAATGAAATCCAAAATATGCCACTAATATGTAGGATATTACATGTATATGTGGATATTCATAATTTCCAAGTTGAAGTTCCATGTTAATAGATGGCGCAATTTCATACAAATAAGAACTTATAAAACTTCTGAATGGTGTAAGAGCTACCGCAAGATTCTCATTGTCTAACTAACTTTCGTGAACATGCCTGTATATTCTGAGAATATGTACAGCATATGTAACTGAATATTACAAACAAAGAATGAAATGAACTTTATCGCTGCAGATGTTGATTATGTTAATGTGAATGTAAGGGTGGGCTGAATTTACTGGTGTAATCGGGTAGATTTTATCAATCTGCACCTAGTAGTAGAGCCTCCGCAGACGCACAGTGGTGTCAAAAAGGCGAAATGTTGAAAATTGGCCGTACAGAATCAAACAGTTGAGAATAAACAAAATAGCATAAAAAGTATGTAGAATTAACACTCAGGGGGATTGAAAAATTATGGAGGCGATGAGAAGTCCAAGGCAATGAAAATTTACTGCAGTTACAAGAAGTGCCAAAAGTAATGTGCAAAATAAGGCAATTTTGTAAAATTATCGCTCAAAGTGTTGAAAAATTGTAAAGGGGTATGAAAAGATAATAGGGGTTAAGTCAAATTACAGAAAATAACAGAAAAATAAGCCAATTATGCAAAGGACCCTATACAATAAGCAACTGCGTGGGCCCATTTCTACCAAATTTTAAAGGTAGATCCACGTTTGGTGGAAAAATGAAAGTGTAGTATCTTCTAGTTTCCGAGAAAACAATTCGTGAAAAGGCCATTTTCAGGACCCAAAGTGATTTAGAGCCACATAAAAATATGACTGCCTGGGAAAATTTATATTTTTTTGTGTTCAATGTTGTAAGAACACTTTATTATACCTCCACAGCAAAAATGAAAGTTTGGAATCGTCTAGATCAGATTTTTCCTGGACCACTATCGTACAGGGTCCTTTTGCTTTTGGAGGGTTGAAATATTGCGAAGAGGCTTGAAAAAGTGAAAAGGGTAAACATAATCCAAATAAGTTGAATTTATTACCGAAGAAACACGAAATTACGCCAATTCAGCATAATAGACGTTTAGGGGGTTAAAAATTGTGTATTGGGATGAAAAATCAAAGGGAATGAAAATTAACCGTACCTACCTAGTAGAATTATAGAAAATAACAAGAAAATAAGCCAACCATGCAAATTTAGCTTTTGGGGGGGTTGAAATATTGCAATGGGGTGGAAAAAATGAAAAAGGTAAACATAAGCCATAATGAGTTCAACTTATTGCCGAAGAAAAACCAAATCAAGCGAATTTGGCTAAATTAACGTTTGGGGGAGTTGCAAAATTGTGAAGGAGGATGAAAAATGAAGGGGGTGAAAAGTGACTGTAGTCAAGTAGAACTATCGAAAATTACACGAAAAAGAAGCGGTCTTGCGTAATTTTTCTTTTTGAGGGTTCACATATCGAGAAAGGGGTTGAAAAACTGTGGGTGGATAACAAAATAATGAAAATAACTTTGAATTACCAAAGAATCACAAAAAAGTCCAAAAAAAAAAAATTAAATGTACTTAATCTGCTTGCTAGGATTTAGAGGTTGTTAGTAGTCTAGGGGTTGGCTTTAAGTTGAAGACTCATAAAACTTTTTTAAGGGTTGACCGAAATCTATCGAACCTTGAAATTTTATGCCACCTCGAAAAAATTCTAGTTTCAATCCTTAAATTTCATCCCCCTTGTTAGATCATAATGAAAAATTAACCAGCCCTCCGCCGCTGCTCCTGTAAATTGACTCACCAAATTCCGCCTTGATACGTTGACCAGTTTTTAAGTTATCGTGTTATTGTGTTTTTGCACGTTGGGGGCTGTAGCGCCTTTAAGGATGGTTTTTCGCGAGTGATGATTAAGACCATTTTGTACAATCAATAAAAAGCTATCGAATGGCATTAATTTTAACCCTACATTATTCCGTGAAAATTCGAGTTTCCACCCCTAAATTTAATAATAATAATAATACATTTATTGAGATGTAATAAGCAGCAGAATATAAATAAATTGCATTCTGCATAATAAAATAAAATAAAATAACAATCCCTTTCTATAAATTTCTCCTAAAATTCACTCTTGCCTTTTCAAAGATACAATGTGTAAGGGCTCACAATTTCACAGCACATACAGGGTGGTCGTTTTATCTTGAGACTGGCAAATATCTCGAAAAGGAAGCATTTTTGAAAAAAATGTTTTGCTTAAAAGTTTTATGACTTCGAGGATGTGTTCAACACGCCAAAAAAACAAATAACTAATGTAATAAGATTTTTTGGCCTAGGGGCATCGGAAAGAAGAGATCTCCAAAAAACTGATTTTTGGCGCCATTTTTTCAATGAGGGAGCGAGTGCCTTCCAACAAAGAAAATGACGATTTTTTTAAAAACGGTGGTTTTCAGCTAAATCTGATGAAATGTTAAGTCAGTAATATGGGAAACTTTTTTGAAAAAATTTGTTATCACTTTTTGATTTGCAGATTTTAACGGAATGACTCCAAAGCGATAGATCTTACCTCAGAGCTGAGCGTGATTGATTCTGGTAGACGGGATATGATTCTGAAGACGTAAATTTTTGTCGACCTGCATTGGCGTTTCATGAACGGCCTGACGTCGGCTTTCAGCCACAGGATGGCTTTGCGGACGCGAAATTCCTGGCCCGTTTGGGCGGATTCCGCGCTCACTCGGAATTCTAACAGTCTGTTCTGGTTTACCCTGGACCCTGAAATGCATGAGCGACACATTAGTGACGATCCTTCAATGTCGGTTTATTGGCTTTTGTTAGCTATTTGTTGAGGAGAAAATTACAAAGGAAACCGAGGGTTGTACTTAAACAGAAATTAAAACTAAATCTTTATTCGAATAAATAACAAGATCTTTCACAGTTAAAATCGCAGCTTCCTCCGCATCTTCGGATTGAAATTCCAACTTCCTCCATAATCCGAAAACATTTCAAAATTTCTCGAGCAGTCAAAGTTTCTTAAACCACTTTTCGGTATAAGCCGAAAATGATCCATTTGAAATTGTTCGTAGAACTCAACATCACCTTCACCTTCAAGCACTTGATTTCGTGTTAGGTAAACATGTGAACTCACCATATTGTTTGCCATTTGAATCCGTCACATCGAATAAAACGCTGAACAATTCTCCCTCAGCTCTGAAGTTACTGAGGTTTAGATTTATTGGTACGCAATTTACTCACCCTACGAAAAATTTCGCAAAAAAAATTACAACTAGGACTAGGAGCACTAAAATTTGTCGCATCATTTTGTTTGAGGTTAGAGTGACTAGTAGTTTGGTTCGCTTCAGACGAGGACTATAATAAATAACAACATTCATGGTTAGTGTGAGATAAGTAAGAGTGATGTTGCGAAATAAAAAATTGTCACGAGTCGATTAAGTTGCATATTTTTTCAAGTCGAAGACCAGATGCAGTTTACACTTTGCACGCTTCCTATCTCGCAGTAAGACCAAGTACCTCAAAATTTGGCGAAATTTCTGAAATACTGTATAATTATTGTTGGGGTGCTGCATTTGTATTAAACTAAAAAAATTCTAAAATAAAAAACAAGGCTTTGCCTTTTTATAATCTTGTCCTCCCTAAGTAGGTACATACTTGATAATTTAATATTTCTTTAACAGTTAAATTTTTTCGCGCATTTGGCTATAAGAAGAGTTTATTAACACTTGCGAAACCCGTTCTATAAATCCTCCAAATTCTCAGCTGTGTAATAGGGACTTTCATTTAGGTTAGAAATCCGTCAAATGTTTGTCAAAAGGGTTGCCGCGTAATTTTTTTGTAAAGTCAAAAAACATAATTGAGTACTTTTTGCAATCTTACCTTAATTAAATCATCAGCAAAACGTTTTTACAGAAATTATACAGGGTCTTTTTTATTATTGTCCACGTTGATGAGTATAAGCGGACGGCTGAAAACTCGCGCTAAAAAGTCGCTCCGCAACTTTTCAGGACTCGGCTTCACCTCGACATATTGATGAGTATAAGCGGACGTATTTCGTAGACTTATTCTTTTCGGCCGACGACCGAAAACTCGCGGTAAAAAGTCGCTTCGCAACTTTTCAGCGCTCGGCTTCGCCTCGACATATTGCTGAATATAAGCGGACGTATGTCGTAGACTTCTCCTTTTCGGCCCTCGGCCGAAAACTCGCAACTTTTCAGGACTGCTCGGCTTCGTCTCGACATATTTCGATTGCTTACTTCGCTCGCACTTGAAAGGATTCAAAAAAGAAAATGAAAAACTAAACTCGAACTGGCAACACCGCATTTTCCGGCTACAAAAAGGCATGAAGGGGAAAAATAGCTAACGGCAGCTCGGGTATGAGTTACTTATTCTTCAAAACGCTGCAAAAACCAAACATTTTCACAATTTGGTGCGAGTTTTCAGCCCAAAGGACGAAAAGGAGAAGTGTAGGACATACGTTCGATTATACTTATCCTTGCTTATCCTTGATCTATTTTGGTCTTTTTTTAATTTAGTTTGGTCTGGCCATTATTCAATTGAAATTCTTTTTTATTATTGTCCATATTGATGGGTATAAGCGGACATATTTCGTAGACTTCTCCTTTTCGGCCCACGGCCGAAAACTCGCGCTAAACAAACAGACACACATTTTCCAAAAACCACTTTTTCGGATTCCCAGGAATCTGAATCGTAGATTTGATGTTTTTGGCAATTCGTTTTTTCAATCGATCTTATTAACTTGCTTCGCGAAGCGTAGAAGTTAAAAACTGGAAAAGCAAAAAAGCCATCAAACATCTCGGAAAATGTGTATTATAATATACAAGAATTCATAGACAGTGACACAAAATTTTAATGTTTAAATGTTTTTTAAATCTGTATGGACTCCTTTAAATATGTTTTCTCCTGACTATCTCTGTAAATTTTGAGAGAATTATTATTATATTTAAAAAAAAAAAAGTGTGGCTTTTCTGTTATGTTCACGTTACGCAATGGATTTACAATACCTACTTCAAGCTGCAGACTTCCAGTGACGTGCCGTCAAGGGGTCCAGCCTCCCCCGCCCTCTAACTTTTGGCGCCCTTTTCTCCACAAGGTCAAGCTTTCGCCACTGTTCAATCTTTTTTTAGAAAGAAAAACTAATTTTCTTATTTATATTTCAAGCATAAGCATTTGTTAGGTCACTCACCCCCCGACTTATGCTATATTTAAGCAGGGGTGACAGTTAGGGGTGGAAAAAGTCATTTCCATGGTTCATCTATATTGATTTTCAGATTACAAAATGCTCCAGCTAGTGCTAAAATTTCGCATCGTAAACGCCGTCGTAGTCGTACATACCACCACCGAATAAAACATTTATCTAACTCGATTGCGTTATCGTCGTTTTATTTATTTACGTCTGTGAAGGTTGCGAGTTATAACCTCAAAGATGATGCGACTGTTTTTGATCCTGACCTTCCTCGTAGTAATAATTTTTTCGAGGGTATTCATAGCGTGAGTATTACCTATAGCCCCATTACATTAACAAAGCACATCCCCCAGGGCTGACAGGAAGTTTCCCGAAAAATTTTTATTCGGAACAGCAAGCTCCGCATATCAAATCGAAGGAGGTCACAACGCCAACGGTGAGTTCGCAGAAATTACACAATTAATTTAATTCATTTCAAAGGCAAAGGCGAAAATATTTGGGACTATCATTTACGCATCAATCCAGAACTAATTCAAGATGGCTCGAACGGCAATATCGCCTGCGATTCTTACCACAAATACAAAGAGGACGTCGAACTGTTATCTTACTTAAATGTCGATTACTACCGATTTTCGATTTCGTGGAGTCGACTTTTGCCGAACGGTTACGACAATGAGATCAATCCCGATGGTATTCGATATTACAATGATTTGATTGATGAACTCAAAAGAGCGAAAATTGAGCCTATGGTCACGTTGTATCATTTTGATTTGCCGAAAAAGTTACAAGATATCGGGGGGTGGTCCAACCCCCTAATGGCTGATTATTTCGAGGATTATGCGAGGGTGGTTTTTCAAAATTTCGGAGATAGGGTGAAACTGTGGATAACGATGAACAAAAACTGGGCCGGGTATGGGGATGATTTGGTGCCTCCGAGACTAAATCAATCGGGGGTGGGGGAGTATTTATTTGTGAAGGGAATGTTGCTGGCACATGCAAAAGCTTATCATTTGTACCACGAAGAGTTTTCAGGGCAAAATGGGAAAATTGGGATTGTTCTGGATGGGAGATGGTTTGAGCCTGCGAGTAGTAAAGACGAAGAAGCTGCGGAGCGTGTGCGACAATTTTTGGCAAGGATTCTATTTATAGCACTGAACGGTGTTGATCCTGGCTCAACGCCATCTAGCGGTCAACCACGCTAAATCCACTAGATGGCGCTGAGCTATCCTCAACACCGTTCGGTTATTTTCATATTGCTTATCGACAAATTTTAGATAGGAATATCTGGCAATCCCATTTATGGTACCGGGGATTTCCCCCAAATTGTCAAGGACAGAGTTGATGACCTTAGCAAGAGGCAAGGCTTCTCCAGGTCAAGGCTACCTAAACTTTCCCAAGATGAGATCAACTACATTAAAGGCACTGCCGATTTCTACGGGCTAAACACGTATACGGCATTCCTAATCGAAGATAATTCAAAAGAAAATTTGCAAGTTTCCCTCGAAAATGATTTGGGGGTCAAATTTTCACAGGATAGGGGGTGGCCAGGGGGTAAAAGTCAGTGGTTGAAAGTTGTTCCTTGGGGGATAAGGAAAACGTTGAATTGGATCAAAAAACAATACGGCGATATTCCTATTTTCATAACTGAGAATGGATTTTCTGATAATGGAGAGATTGAAGATTATGGGAGGATCAGTTATATGGAGGTAAGAACCCAGGCAACACAATAGTTATTTATATACCAAGGTTTGAAAGAAGATGTTTGCTGGTTAAGTTCTGCAAACATACTTTCAAACAGGTATACACAGCGTTTTTAGTACGGACCAACAATAAGTATTTAATATTCTTTCTACCAATTTGCCATCATTCCACAAACATTATACTTCTTCCCTTGCTTTAAAATTGTGTTACAACAGTTATTTGCTATCGCCTCGGCTGTGAAACTTCAGCCGCGGCAGTAAATCTGCAATTTTTTGCTTGTTGAGCACATAATTTTTTCGCCGATTGTCATTATAAAGTGCATTTTTACTGCCGCCGGCAGAAAAAAATCGACTTTTACTACCACAAAAGAGGCAGTAAAAATGCACTTTTAATGACTACTGGCGAAAAACAAAATTATTCATCAATAATGTTTTAAAAGACTACATTTTGGTGCTCCTACCAGAAATTATTCGGTATTTTTAGAATTGGGGCTCCATTTTCGTAAAAGACAGTTCTTCTAAAAGGTACCTCTGTATTATTATTTGTTGCAAGCGAGAGATAGAAAAAGGCGGGAGAGACGAGAAAAATATGTCTTGCATGTAAATTTAATACGAATTTGTCCGATTTTCCGTTTTTTTCCGATTTTATAGTTGACCCTGACGTTTAGCGTTGACGTTTGAAAGCTGGAAATGTCATTTTAATTGGAGGTAGGGCCTGTAAAGTCTTTGCAGACCGTTGCTAGACAACGGTTGCAAAGTATAAACTGCTTGCTTGTAGAGGGGCCACATTTTTAACATTTGCTTTTTAATGCAAAATTGTCGACTGGATGGACAATTATAGTCGACCCGATCGACAATTGACCACTCGATAACTGTCGATCGGGTCTACAATTGTCGATCGGGTCGTCAAGTGTCGAGTGCGCAAAAATGTGGCCCCTCTACGCCTTCATAGATAAGTAGTGTAAATTGAGCGCGAAATTTAAAAAACACAGAAATTAAAAAAAATGCAGCAGAGAAGCGGCTGGAACCTCCCCATCGCGTGGATCTTTATATTCTGTGTAGATAGTAGTCAATTCAACAGAACTTTTTTAATCCTTGACTAATTTCGCAATTCTCTGACAAATACCGACGTCACCTCGGACATCACCCATCACGTTTGACAATATGTTCCTTTCAAGGTTAATCTTTTGCCACCTTTTTGACAATAACTGCCACTTTATGTCATCCACTGTCAGCCCGCTCCCTTTTAATGAGAAAGAGTTTTTTCTCTATTTTCCACTGAGATGGCAGAAACTGTGAACACATTTTTAGAACCAGAATTTTATCGCCTTTCTAATGGCGACATAAAGAAGGAGGTCTTGTATTTAAAATTTTAAGTTGATATGCTTAAATGGGACTTCCCGTGGGCCAATTGCTTTCGAAAGCCTTTCAGGTCTTCAACGGGTTACCCAACCTCCATGTACCAAATTTCAGCCAAATCGATTCAGTAATTTGGGCTATAATGTATTTTTACTGTTATTATAAAACTTCGATTTTTTGAACCAAACAGCGCTAAATGCGAATTAATTTTGTCCTATTTAAAACCAGAATTTGAAGACCTTTCTGATGGTGACAATAAATCTTTCAAAAACCTGTTTTTAATGGTCAAATGAGAGAATAATTTTTAGTGCCGTAGCAGAATGCGGAGGTACTCTTGTCTTTGCTTATTCGCTCGCTCGCTCGCTCGCTCGCTCGCTCGTTCGCTCGCTCGCTCGCTCGCTCGTCGTATCGATCGCTCCTCACTCTGTCCGTCGGATAACTTGAGAACGGATTGAGGTATCGAGCTGAAATTTGCTATACGGAATCTTGCCCAAAAAAGTAAGGCGGGGATTGCTTTTGGGCTATATCGGACCAAGGGGGTGGAAATTAGGGGTTGTAACTCAAAATTCCGCCTTATAAGTATTGGTCGAAATTAACGCCATTCGATACCCTTCCATTAATGATTCAAAAAGGTGTTATTCATGTTTTACAAAAAACCACCCTTAAAGGCTCTACAACCCCTAACATGAAGAAATACATAACGTCGGATAACTTGAGAACAGAGTGAGGTGTCGAGCTCAAATTTACTATACGGCTTTATACACTAAAAAGTAAGGCGGAGATTGCTTTTGGGTCATATCGGACCAAGGGGGTGGAAATTAGGGGTTGTAACTCAAAATTCCGCTTAATAAGTACTAGTCGAAATTGGCGTCATTCGATAGCTTTCCATTAATTATTCAAAAAAGGTGTCATTCATATTTTGCGAAAAACCACCCTTATAGGCGTTACAACCCCTAACATGCAGAAATACAAAAATACGAGAACTCAAAAACTACTCAACGTATCAAGGCAGAATTTGGTTTGTGAATTTCCAGTGACATTATAGGTGGATGGACAAATTTTCAAAAATATCTAACAAAGGGGATGAAATTTAAGGGTTGAAACTTGAAATTTCTTCAAGTAAATGGTAGCCTAAAATTACGGGGTTCGATAGATTTCGGTCAACTATTGAAAAAAGGTCTTATGAGTTTTCAATCTAAAACCAACCCCTGGGCCATTAACCACCCCTAACTCTTTGCAAGTCGATAATTACATTTTATTTATTTTTTCTGAAACCCTATTAGTTTATTTATGAACAACTGAAGTCAGTAAATACGCAAGGAGTTATGTCACACCGGAAAAATAAACTCACCCCTGTAAATCATAAAGGGGTGAAATATGAGGTGTTGAAAACATGAATCTACAAATCACCTTAATTTTTCAACGAATTGGATTAGGGTGGTGAAATTGAAAACACAACTTCCTTTAGGGCATGTGGGGGTGGTGAAATAGGGGGTTGGAGTTTAGGGGTTGAAACGTCCATAAAGCCCTGTAATTTGACACAGAGAAGCAATATCTTCTGCGAAACTGTGACATCTTACACACTGCATCTTCGATAAGGGAAGAGCGAATTTTAGGAGAAAATTATCGAAGGGGATGAAAGTTAGGGGTGGAAACTCGAATTTTCAATGAAGAATGTATAGTTGAAAATAATACATACCATTCGATAGCTTTCTATTGATGGTACAAAAAAGGTATTATTCATCATTCGCGAAAAACGACCCTTAAAGGCCATACAACCCCCTAACATGCTGAAACACAAAAATGCGAGAACTCAAAAACTGCTCAACGTATCTGGGTTAAATTTGATGTGGTAATTTACAGCGCCACTGTAGGCGGATGGGCAAATTTTCATTAATATCTAACAAGGGGGTTGAAATTTAAGGGTTGAAACTGGAAATTTTTTCATGTAAGTGGTGGAATAAAATTATGGGGTTCGATAGACTTCGGTCAACCATTGAAAAAAGTCTTATGAGTCTTCAACCTAAAACCAACCCCTACGCTACTAACAACCCTTAAGCCCTAGCAAGCGGAGTAAACACATTTTATTTTTTTTTTTGCTTTCTTCTGATTTGTTAATAATTCAACGTCATTTTCATTAATTTTTAACCCATCCACAATTTTTCAACCCCTTTCATGATATGTGAACCCTCAAAGAGCAAAATTTACCCACACCGCTTCTTTTTCGTGTGATTTTCGCTAGTTCTACTTAACTACAGTACATTTTCATCTCTTTTGAGTTTTCATCCCCCTTAACGATTTTTCTCCCCCCCGAGCGTTAATTTTGTAAAATTCGCGCAGTTTTGCCTTTTTTCGGTAATAAATTTTACCGAATTTTACTCGTATGAATTGTTACTGAGTTTTTCACTTTTTCGACCCCTTCGCAATGTTTCAACCCCCAAAAGTCAAATTTGCATAATTGGCTTATTTTCGTGTTATTTTCTGTAATTCTACTTAATTACGATTAATTTTCATCCCTTTTAACTTTTCATCCCCCTGTACAATTTTTCAACCCCCTAAGTGTTTATTTTGCAAAATTCACGCAATTTAGTTTTCCTTCGGTAATAAATTAAACTCATTTGGATTATGTTTATCTTTTTCACTTTTCCAACCCCCTTCGCAACATTTCAACCCCCAAAAGCTAAATTTGCATAATTGGTTTACTTTCGTGTTATTTTCTGTAATTCTGCTTAATTACGATTAATTCTCATCCACTTTGACGTTTCATCCCCCTTTACAATTTTTCAACCCCCTAGGTGTTAATTTTGCCAAATTCGGATATTTTCGTTTTTCCTCGGTAATAAATTGAACCCATTTGGATGATGATTAAACTTTTCACTTTTTTCATCCCCCTTCGCAATGTTTCAAGTCTTCAAATGCAAAATTTACATAATTGGGTTAATTTGGTGTTATTTTCCGTAATTTTACTTAGCCACGGTTAATCCTCATACCTTTTGATTTTTTCATCCACCTTTACGATTTTTCAACCCCCTAAGTGCTAATTTTGCAAAATTCGCATAATTTCGTTTTTCGTCGGTCATAAAATTGAACGCATTTGGGATTCAGTTTACCTTTTACAATTTTTCAGTTTCCTTCTGTAATTCTACTTAACTTGGGTTAATTTTCACCCTCTTTGACTTTTCATCCCCCTTTACAATTTTTCAACCCCCTAAGCACCCATTTTACTAAATTCAATATTTCAACCCTCCAAGGGCTAAATTTGCATAATTGTCTTATTTTTGTATTATTTTCTGTAATTCTACTTAACTTGGGTTAATTTTCACCCTCTTTGACTTTTTATCCCCCTTTTTTTTCATAATTTCGTCTTTTTAACACCACTGTGCGTCTGCGGAGGCACTACTACTAGGTGCAGATTTATAAAATCTGCACCCGACTCCACCAGTAAATTCAGCTCGCCCCTACATACACATTAACAAGGTAAACATCTACAGGGACACACATCGCATTGATACACATCTTTCGTTGGCTTTTAAATTTGGAAATTGGTATGCCAAAACGGCACTTTCCGTGAGTCGATTGAATTCAAAATTTGTTCAGCTCTTCGACGTGTAATACAATCCCCATGTACCAAATTTCGGCCAAATCGGTTCAGGGGCTTGGGCTGTGCCGCGATTTTAAAGTCCGATAAAAATCAATTTTTTTTTTATTTTTGGTCAAAAGGGCACTAAGAATGAATACACTTTTAGAAGCAGAATTTGAAGTTCTTCCTTATGGTGACGTGAAAAATGGGGGTTTGCATTTAAAATTTAAAAGTTGATGTGCCAAAATGGCATTTCCGCTTGCACGATTGCCTCCAAAAGCTTTTCAGATCTAAGTTAGGTTACGGGATGCCTATGCTCCAAATTTCAGCCAAATAGGTCTAGTAGTTTTGGCTGTGGCGTGATTACAAACGAACGTACGTACGTACGTACGAACGTACGAACGTACAAACGTACGTACATACACACAGACACATTTTAAAAACCCCTTTTTTGGGTTCCTGAGACCTCAAAACGTGAAGATCTGGTGCTATCTCAAATTCGAAAATTTTAGTGATTGCAGTAACCTCCCATTTTTTTTAAATTGTGATGGAGTTGGGGAGGTTAAAACACATTAACTTATAGGTAGATTGAAGTAGGAACAAATATAATTATGTTATTTTTTTACACAAATTAATTTTGTTAATTATGGAAGCTATGGAATTTGTACTTACAGATTTCTTGCTATACTCCAAAGAAAATGGCGGACGATCACACAAATTTTGACTACAATAATACAACTTTTAGAAAACATTAACACCTCTATACAGGGTGTTTTGCAACCGCGTGTAAGTTTTTTAACCTCAGATTGCCCATCGAAGACGGTAACGATTGGCACAAAATTGTTTAGGTCGAAGTCGTCTCCTAAGGAAGTTATAGGGCTTTAAAGTCACCCATCGGGAGCAGTTTTTCTTAGTTATCTCAGGAACGGATTAACGGATTTGAATGAAATTTGGTGGACACTAGTACCCAGTGAATATACATCTACATGGGGAATCTCGTTGGATTATGACCACGGGATCCCCAGAAAACGGAGACACCTTTGACATTTTTCTTCCGGAAAATGTTTGAAGGTCACGCGTTTTAAAAACAGTGGTGTCCGTTAGAAAGGGCAATTCAAACTGCAACTTTTACTATACTTGGTATTTTTTGATTTAATGAGTGGTTTTAGAGATATCCGTACCTGAGCTAACTGGAAAATTTTTCAAGGTCACGCATTTTAAAAATGGTTGTGCCTGTTGTAAAGAGCAGCTTAAACTGCAACTTTTACTATTCTTGATATTTTTTTATTTAATGAGTGGTTTTAGAGATATCCAAATAAGAAAAACTGCTCCCTATGGTAAAGCCCTAACTTCCTTAGGAGACGACTTCGACCTAAACAAACAATTTTGTGCCAATCGTCACCATTTTTGATGGGCAATCTAATGTTAAAAAACTTACACGCGGTTGCAAAACACCCTGTATAACATTTTTGCTGTATAATGGCTTTATGATCGCTGCACTTTGGTCAATTGCGCCTCAGTTCTATTTTTTAAGAATGTATACGACATATTTATAAAACTTGAATATTTTATAACTTGATGGTTGTATAGTAATTATACAGATCTTATAAAGCTACTAAAAATAAAGAAGAAACAGCTTTATAAATGTTTTATAAACAGGTTAGAACTTTTTTGGTGACTTTAATATAACTTTATTAAAACTGTTTTATACCTAATTTTATTGTAAGAGCGTGTATATAGCTGTTTTATAATTTAATTTGTGGCAAAGAAGCAAATTACTTCTTCCAAAGCTTTAATAAAACAGAAAAGCTGCAAAAGCTGCTACTATAAAACCATTATGACACTAAAGGTTGTGTACGCCACCCATGAACTTAATTAATAAAATAATATTACAGTCTCACCTTGACGAGGTTTTAAACGCTTTACTGATAGATGGCGTGAACGTCCAATCTTACACAGCTTGGAGTCTACTCGATAATTTTGAATGGATATCAGGATACAGGTTCGTAAACTTGTAAGAATAAAACTAATTATTGATTTTAGCGAAAAGTTTGGTCTATTTCAAGTCAACTTCGATGATCCCAACCGGAAACGAACTAAAAAGGCGTCGGCGGATTGGTACAAAGCTTTAATTGGAAGTCGACGACTTCCTGCAGATACGGCCAAACAAGAACTTTAGCCATTTCCCTCTTTACTCAAATAAACGTTATGAGAGAGGCAGTTTTTTAATTGAGAGATTTTAACTTTAACTTTAAAATGTTTTCATCAATGGCGCACTTCCGGTTATACCGGAATAGGTGCTAATTTCCTTATTGTAAATGGAACACCCTGTATATTATGATATTTTTGGATTCTACGTTTAATTGCTATGCCAAAAATCAACCGTTTTTGGGAAAATCAAGAATTTCGCTTTTTCCCTCTTTACTCAAATAAACGTTGAGAGGCAGTTTTTTAATTGAGAGACTTTAACGCTCGCGAAAGTCGGAAGCCACAGGTGTCGAGTTTCCGGTTTGACAAACGGGTGGACTATCTGGACAACTTTGCACGACATAACTTCCATCAACATGGCGAATTGTTCTCATTCATTCCCGTAATACGGGAATCCTCTTTGCTGATCAGACAAGGTTTCCATTTCCGGCGAGACGGGATATCGATGTCCTATATTCTTTTTCTTTCGTTAATTTACTTATCTCGACTTCCGGAACGCCTTACATTTATAGACGAGCCAAATTTGACCCAAAAGCGAATGTATACCGGCGGGGTGTTCATGCACACACTTCCGGTCAACGAACGCCCAGCAGGGGTCGCATTTGTAACGTTAACTCATTTTTCTTGGGGATATATCGCAGTCGTTTGTTATGGAACTGGCGGTTGCTTTCTTTCCGATTGTGCGATAATGTGCTGCTCTTCTTTGGGACTGAACTGAGAGGCCAATTCAGTTGTGTTGGCTGTTTTTTGTGGATCGAGGAAGTAAACTTAAAACTTTTCTCTGGTGGTAAAATTTTGCATTATTTTAACCTCCTCGCTTTAGGTTTTAGTCACTTTTTGCCACGACTGTATACGTCCGATACTTCCTCACGCCTTGCCCTCTCTTTTGCCTTTGAGCCTCAGACTCACTCAGTCAGACCTCTTGACTACACAAGACGAGAACAGTGTTTTATCACGTTTGTGTTTTAAAGTTTAAAGTAGCATAGAATTTACCCGAATTTACCAGCTGGATTTTAACCACAATGTTAAATTTAAATCAAAAAAGAATAAAAGTCAACCACTGACCCTATTTAAAACGTTTCAGTTATTCGTTGCGTGCAAGCCCGCGAAAAAACTCCGCTTTAACAATTTAAAACGTGAACGCTGAGTAAACGGTTGAAGATATAACAAAATCATAAATAGAAGAATTGTTGGCTACGAAAAGATCTACCAAAAAGTCCGCGACAGCATATAGGTATCTATGAAGAATAGCCCACAACAAACAGTCAAACCGATTTTTACAAAAAATTAGGCTACCTACCATAGACACTTATATGCTGTCGCGGACTTTTTTGTAGATCTATTTCTTGCCCCCAATTCTTTTATATAAGATTTTGTTCCATCTCCACACGTTTAGGCAGCGTTCGCAAAAGAAGCGCATTTTTTGCCCGGATTTATCGGAGGCGCTCCCTATGTAAACGTAGGCGTGGCGCCATATGGACGTGTAAATCTGAATATAATGTAATCACAGGGTGCTCACTGAATGTGTGCGTAAAATTTCATCTCGATGTCTTCAGTGGTTTCGGCTGCAGCGTGTCTTTGATGATTTTTTTGCCAAAGGGCAGTAAGTGTTGATACATTTTTGGAAGCAGAATTTGAAGAGCATTCATATAGTAACGCGAAAAATGGGGGTTTGCATTTAAATTTTTAAAGCTCATGTGCCAGAAAGGCACTTTCCGTGAACCGCTGTGGCCCAAAGTCTAATCATCGCCTACAAGTTGTCCATTGAGTATGTGTGCCAAATTTCATCTCGATATGTTCAGTAGTTTGAGCTGCAGCGTGCTTACAGACAGAAATTTTTTCAAAAACCACTTTTTTGGGTGCCCAGGACCCTAAAACGTAAAGATTTCATGTTTTTGGCGATTCGATTTTTCAGAATTTTTCGATCGATTCCAGTAACTGCTTTGCGCTGCGTAGAAGTTAAAAACCACTTTTAACACTTTTATGTATCATAAATAACTATTATTAAATTATGGGCATCAGAAACATGAACGAAAGGACCCTATACAATAAGCGACTGCCTGGGCCCATCTTTACCAAATTTTAAATTTTGGTAAGTGTGGTACCTTCTAGTTTTCGAGAAAAAATTTCGTGAAAATGCTAGGGTCCTTTAAAGTTTTTGTAAGATTTCGATGGATTCTCTTTCACAAAAATTGTCGTAAAATTAGATAAACAAAAGTATGGCAACATCACGGTGTAGATGTAAATTCTTATAACTTAAAGCTCGTAAACGTTTGCAATTCACAATCCAAACGGTTTTATAATTAATTAGGAACCTACATCTAAAGGGATTTGTTGAGGCATTAGGACTCCCCAATCTGTGATAAAAGATTAACGAAAGGATTGGTCTGAGGTAACAATGCTTGTCAAAACGGTGCGTGCACCTACCTACATCGAAGATTATACTTCTTTTATAAAATTTGAACGGATTTGCAATGCGATCAATAAAAAGTGCAGAGTCGAGCTCTACAGAAATTAAAGATGACACAGATATGGCATGTTGGGATTAAATGTAAAGGGTTTTCAATTGATGCTATGAAAGACGTTCAATTATGGAACGCCGTTTTTTAAAATATATCATGAGAAACATTTTAGCTATAATGTTTAAAATGTTACTTTACATTATTTATTAAATTTAAAATATATCTGTTGGAGTTTCTGAATGTCAACACAGCAGAGAAATCAAAGAAACATTATAATTGTATTAAATCTTATTGTAAATCGAGTTTCAAAATATGTTTGTTGGATTGGAAGAGTTCAATTGTTATGTTTGTTTTCTTGTCGACAAACATTTAAATGATTATGTTGAATTAAAATGTTTATCCACGGTTATTAAATAATGCCATTGTTACGTACGTAACTATGGATAACTGTTCATAAAATATAGAGTGACTTATGGTCATAAGTCATGCTTCTGTCACATTATTTCACAGCACCTGTAATGTTGGCTGCCTATCCAATGAACATCATGACGTTTCAAAATCAAGCGAAAGTGTGCCAAAACTGTCAGAAATGTCAAAACCAAGAAAATGTGTTTGTGATTGTGGTTATTTATCAAGTGCATGGAAACTATTCAGACGAAATGAAATGACGACAGGGATTTAAGGTGAGAAAACTTTTCCGTTTCAATATAAAACATGAAATGCCTTTTGCAACAATATTGTGAATTGTGACTAATTTTAAAACTTGTTTAAATCTGATAAAGTGCGGATGCTCGCTAACCGAGGGGCTATGTTTATGCAGTCCTTGTTTCCTTGTACAATAAAATTCGAATTCCAAAAAAAATCCAAATAATCCCACAAAAATTCTAATAATTCCAAAAAATTCCAATAGGTAATTCCAATAATTTCAAACCTTTGCGCATGCGTACCAGACTCGAACATTTACGACAATAACCAAGATAACCAGTAAGGTACTTTATGATTTTGATTCGTTCTTAATTTTTAAAAACTGCGACTGAATTGTTACAATATATAATAATTAGGAAGCTCACTCGGAAATAATCACAAGAATTATCCCCAACTCGATCCCCAAATTTCCATAGAACATTAATAAATTAATCCCGAGAAGTTAGAGAACATAACCTCACATGTCTCAGATACGTTTCCGGGCGTTGCACCGACTCTGAGGGTAGCTCCGATTTCGAAGGGAGCTCCTCGTGGAGCTCCGCCGTCAGTTGTCACTGGTTGTCACTTTTTTATGAACTGCGCAGGCGCTAGCAATCTGAGACATGCTCAAAATGGTAGCCCTCTGGTGAATCTTCGAGTAAACAAACTATTAATTCCAATAATTCCAAAAAATTCCAGCGATAATTCCAATAGTTCCAAAAATTCAAGCATTAATTCCAAAAATTTCAATAATTCCATGAAAATTCCAATAATTACTTGGAAATTCCCAGAATTCCATAAAAAATCCAGAAGAATTCTATAAATTCCAAATTTTTGTACAATTAATTTCAAGTGCATAGCCCCTCGTCGCTAACCTGATTCGTTGACAAAAAAACAGTCAATCGCTGGTCGGTCGCTACTACAGGACACTAACATGCCTGACATGCCCCGAGAAACGTCACTTGTCAATTATTTGAAACTGTCAGAAACGTCAAAATCAAGAAAATGTGTTTGTGATTGTGTTGTGAATTGTTGTGATTATTTATTATCAAATGCACGGAAACTATTCAGACGAAATGAAATGACGACAGGGATTTAAGGTAAGAAAACTTGTGCGTTTCAATATGGTTTCAATATAAAACATGAAATGCCTTTTGCAACAATATTGTGAATTGTGACCAATTTTAAAACTTGTTTGAATCTGATAAACGTTCGGATGCTCGCTTTGCCAATATTCTAACGAAGCTGCCGTGATTACGTGCACACAATTGCCGGCAATCCCACCAGTGTTTTGTTTCCCAACAATTACAGCAAATGAGGCATGAAACTTTGATTACCATATTGTTTTGTAAAGCGATAAATGAAGCGACTCCATTAACGTTACGCGTTTATAAAATAATCACATAGTTTATAAAAGCAAATCGCCAGATCTGTTCTGTCACAAATCGAAATTTAATAAAACCCATAAATCAGTGCATGCATTATGCAAATGTTTCGACGGCTATAAAGTCTCGTTGGAGATTGTAAAAGTTGTTTGGATTTATACCCCAGTTGTGATTTGTTTTAAAAGTGTCTCTAGAAAAATTTCAACGGGTAATACGATTAGTTTAGCTTCAAAGTTTATAAGTTTTACAACTTGTTAACATGTGATCTGTAGTAAAATAGGAATTCGTTTTTTATTACCGCATTATCTTTACTTTATCTTCAATATCTCGTTCACAAAATACCTAAAACTCGACAAGTTTGATCGCCGTTTTACGATGAAGGTACGTCGAAACGTCCTCGATCCGGTCCTGTAAACAAGTTTCGTCTCCATTATTTTCTTATCAGCGATACTATGCAGCCAGCTATACAGACACTGGTATTTTTGCGTGCATAAATCTCGGGGGTGATGGCATAAAAATTCATGTTGATGTGTTATTGTTTCTTTCTTGGGGTCGTGGCCTTGGGGGGAGATTCCCAGAAATGGGTAAGTTATGGTAATTTCGAGCGTTGCCCTTTTAGTGTGGGAATAAAAATCACCATCGGAGATTTAATAGGGATGTCGCAAAACCGAAATGAAAATAACGATAAATCGGACACACGGAAGAGTGATGAAAATGCGTGATAAGGGAATTGTTAATAAAAAAAAGTTAATTGTGGTATCGTGATGATTGCCGTTTTCTTCGGGTGCATTTCGCGTGTTGCCATTCGCATGCGAAACTTACGGTAATTGACTTGGTAATTTTCGAACGGTCGCAGTGGCGGTGCAAGGAATCGATGATTGATGTGAGAAAAAAGATAATTTCGCGTTTTTGGGACCATGTTTTGTTTGGACGTTTGGTCCATGCGAAACTTTAGAAATAAAGGGGGTCGCAAAAGAATGAATGATTTATTTTTGGTTATAACTCCATTGTTATTGGACCGATTTTGCTCAATTTTGTGTAAGATGTAGTCAAAAGATGAGGCTTTTAGAATTAACAACTGTTTTCCAGATAGCGTCACTAATAAACCTTTTATGGCAGTTTTTTTAAGGCCACTTTTTGATTGGCTGGGAGTCCGATTATTTGTGTATGTACCGATCACAATGAAATTAGTGTATAGGTCTCGGTGTAGGCTGAAAGCTAATGCCTTTCTTTTACAAAATAATTTTATAATATCTTATTTTTAAGTTCTTTACTTTTTTTTACTATTTTTGTAATTTTTCCGAGGTTCCTTCAACCGTCTTGTTAATTTGTCTAAAGCAAATAATTTCTAAAATGACAACTAATTAGATATTGTGAAGGTCAACTCACTTTACCCCGTAATGAAAGTTTGAATCCATTAATCCATTTCTATAAGTTTCATTTTAATCCTGGACGTGAATAAACATTATTTATTATCAAATTATAATATTTAAATGTTTTTGCTTCTACCTATAACAATACCTACTACCAATACTAGATTTGAATTCCGTTTAAAAACTTCAGCAAATTGAAAAAATTAACAATAAACTTTTACGTAATTTTACCCAAACTCACCTCAGTTTTGTGAATTACTTTGTGAGGTACACATTTATAAAATACATGTAAAACATCACTAAATCCGAATCCAACAATGGTGGATGCGCCGGGAGAAGTCCATCTACGTTAATTTGACGTTGGGCTTTATAATTTTCACGAAGGCAGTCATTAAATTTTTTCTGCGGACAATATAAAAATTCTTGGATGATTTTTCCTTTTAATTAGATTAACTTTAAACTATTAAATTATCTCTATAGTGCCAAATTGACTACATAAAGTGACTTTACACCCATTTCCATTTGGCGCTTTGCCGATGCCGAACACGCATCATCATTTCTGAGATAATATTTTGTTTAGAGAATTAGTTTCATAAGAAATATAGGCAACATAAAATACGAACAGTTCGTTTTTGGGCAGTTTTATTGTACAGTCTCGTTTACATTTACTGAAGTGCCCAGAATTATATTTTTCGAAGTTTCAAGCTTAAGAGAATGTGAGAAAGGCTTAACGTTACGTATTTAATGTCAACGTCGTAGGAAGGTATTGTGTCATAATATACAGGGTTAGTCAAATGTATGGATTATTTCCCAAACTATTCACTTTATCAAAAAATTGTTCAAATAAGAGTAGAATGGTAAATTTGGAAGCACGTTTTGGGTTAATCAATTTTTTTTTGAGATTGACGTTACCAAGTAATGACGTCATCGGCATTTTTTAAAATGAGGAGATATGTCAAGTATAGTATCATTGAAAAGGTAATTTCTTTCTCTTTACAACGGTGTAAAAAAATCATGCTATTACATGATGGAAATTTCGAGAAAATGTCAATCGAATGTGTTGACAAAAATATGGATTTGGCCGTCTATTTCACAAACTATGTATACACTTTATCAAAAAATTGTTCCAATAAAAGTTAAAAGGTAAACTTAGGCGCATCTTTTGATGTGATTCACTCGACATAATCTTGTCATAAAAAAATGGGTATGAAGCAGACGTCAAAAAAAGTGAATCGCATCAACAACGGCCAAATCAATATTTTTATGAATACATACAATTGTGAATAGTTTGGGAATTAATCGGCTGTATGTTTCCATACATTTGACTAACCCTGTATTATACTTCGTAATAAAAATAATTTGAACAATACGGCAAAAACAATTCACACCCCAGAATTTTTGCTTCTCATTATCAAGTTGTAAAAGCTAAATCAATATAAGAATGAAATAATTGTCTTTGAAGAAAAGAGTGGATGGAAATATAGAAATAATGTCCAAGCTGTCGTTTAGAAACAATTTTAACCTAATCAAACATTTCTTTCATGCGTTTAAATTCCCAGAAAATGGGACAATAAATCTATTGTAATTCCCGTAACATAACCCTTTGGAATTTACGCAATATTCTAGGAACAAGCAGGTATGGGTACAAAAAGCAAAGGGTGAATAAACTGGGAAGTAGCGATTTAATTTAGCTTTCGCGAAACACAATGTGTGGGCCAAAAGCAGCCTGAAATAGAAACCGGCGTATCCTTTTATAGTAAATAAAGGACGAGGATTAGCCATCAGCCATTAGTCTTCAATAAATTTAAACAACCTTGAAAATGGCGCTTATAGACAGGAATGAATGGGTCTCCTCGGCGAAAGTTTTGTTATGATAAATAGCCAAATATTATGCAAACGAATGTGAGGGTGGCCCGAATTGTGCGGCATTGTCAGAGTTGATTGAGTGAAAGACTTACTTTCGTTTTTAGGGGTAACTTCCGTCTCGCGCGTACTATTGTACTCAAATCGACCGGCTCCAATTTATTACGTAAATCCAACAACAATTCCACGACTGGAAGAAATTAATAATATTTTCTCACCCTCGGGAATAAATCCCGCACAAACTTTGGGAGAGATGACTCATGTTTGTTACATTAACGAGTGGCAGCTACTTTGCAGTTTACATTTTCGAGAATATTCTGATTCTATCCCCTATACTATTTATATGACAAGTGGATCTTTAATATCTTTTTTGCATAAATAAAGATGTTTCAAACGTTTGTTGTAGGACAAAAATGCAAAAGTAATTTTTTGTTGCAAATTTCGTAGACAATGGGATGGACTTGAATAAAGTCTCACGTGAACTGTAAAACCCTTAAACAGCAAAGAAAGTTGACCCAAGAAAAAAATTTAATTTCCCTCTTCAAATATCTGCAAAATAAACCAAAACCGTTTGAAATATTAATTTTACCACGCCCAATCGTCCATCCATCATTTCAATTAAGTTGCACAATCTCTAAACTGAGGGACTTCAATAAAAAAGCCAAAACTAGAACATAAAAATAAAATATATTGAACGAAATGAGGAACATCAAATCAAAAGCATATTTTATGTCATCTTTTCCATGGAAATGAGTCTGATACGGAAATAGTGTTTTATGTCATTTGACAATAAAATTCTTAGCCATTTTTCTTCTTTATCGTCAGCTAAAGACCCTGCCGCAAATAAAACCGCAAACTTTTTAAGTACGCCCTAAATACCCTTCATTATTTCAAGATATCAGGATCGTTGAACTTCGAATATCCCAATTCATACAACTTCTTATCAGGTGGTGGCAGAGGAAACAATCATGGAATTAATTTCAATTCCATCATTGAAAGTTTCGCGGAAATTGGCTGGGGGAAATAAAGTTATCAGATTGGCAGAACTGCTTGTAATTAAAATAAAAACATATGATTCGAGAGCTCAGCTCCGGAATAGGAAGTTATAGTTAGCTGGGGTCAAAAGTTTCGGATGAAGATCTATGGCAGTCCTTTCATTGTTGGTTCAATAGCCCGAAAAGCTGCTTTATTGCCCTTGTGGATTAAAAGCCTGATTCTCTGATTACTGATTATATTCAGATATGTGTCAGTAAAGCGATTTTTCTCGAACGGGCCATATTGGCGTATATTTTAGATTTATGTTTACCTATAAAAACGGCGTCAAACAAGACACTTAAATGGAAAAGTTTCGATGATCAATTGGGAAAACAAAAACTTTGCAAATAAAGATATTGTAAGGTTAATAATGTGTGGAAAAATTGTGTTGCCGATTTCTCGTCGGTGGACTGGAAGCAGACAGCCATGAGCGTAATGGGAATATTTTGAAGATCTACACAATCATAGAATCCGAATTATTTCAACAGATTCAAAAAGAAATGCATTTCTATCTCACTACTTGACTTATTTCACAGTTTCTGACGAATAACGACATCACCTATCACATTTGACAACATCTACCCTGTTAAGGTTTATATCCTGTCACTAAATATAACATTACGTAATTTACTGTCAGTCCATAACTTTTTAATGAGAATGAGAGTTTTCATCAAAGATAGGGACTAAATTGTACCTATATGAATAGGTATATGTTTAGAACTAGAATTTGAAAACATTTCTCCATAAAGTTGTTTTCCAATTATTTTTCCATAGGCATAGGTTATCGATATCCAAAATTTGGACGATAAAAATTTCAATTACTTACTTAAATTAATTAGGATAGCATACTATACACAGGGAGTTGCCAATTTCATTGCCCACTATTGGGATCTCGAAAACTGTAAGAGTCAGAAGATCGGTTAAATTAGATAAAAGCTGCTATTTTTTAAGGTGATTAAGAATCTGTAAAGAATTCTTCGATATCTTGATTCGTTCCTGAGTTATTCAGAAAAAACTGAAAATTAACATTTCAAAGATGCATCTCAGTTGATGCTATTTAAATGAAAGTTGTAACTTTTATATTTTTGTTTGTTGTTGTCAACTTTTCTCTTTCTTATGAACGCCATATTGGATTTTAACACCATTAAACACAAAAAAATCGGTATTTTCAAAATGTAACCAATCTGTGGTTACTCAAAATGTAGACCTTGAAAATTTCTGTTAATGGCACTGAATTGGCAGCTGTCAAAAATATAAAAATCCTAAGTTTCATTTGCTTACCATCAACTGCTAAGAAGATATTAATTTTTCATTAAAATCGCGATTTTCAGTTTTTTCATATAACTTTGTAATGATACAAGATATCGGAGAATTATTTGCAAATTCTTAATCACCCTCGAAAAATGAATCTTTTTTCGAATTTAACCGATTTTCTAGCTCTAATGGTTTCCGAGATCCCAATAGTGGGCAATGGAATTGAAAACACCCTTAAAATATTCAAATTTTTAAAACGGCTTTATGTATAAGGGAGAGGACTTAGACCGAGGGGTAGAGAACTTAGGATTTATGGTGTACAAGTACAAGCGGAAGGATTTATGGGTACTTACTAGGATTTATTGGTATTAATGAGGATCTACGAGGGTTTATAGGGATTTGTGATGATTTATTGGTATTTACTGAGAATTTATCGAGTCGTTTCTAGGCACTCTCTTTATTTATTGACCAGGGGTAGACAAGTTAGGGTTTATAGTATTCAAATGCAAGTGGAAGGATTTCCAGAAAGAAGATTTAGGTATGGAGGAAAAACATTTACGATGTACAGATTTTCACTGGTAGTTGACCCCTCGTTTATTGAATATTAAGCAATTTTATTTCGCAAAAAATGATCTAGACCTTTCTTTTCTAATTTGAACTACTTGTTAAGCGAAACTCCGAGTGTCCTTATAATATTCTTTGTTGTTTTCAATCCTAAATTTCATCCCCCCAAATCGTCAACCCCCTCACTTTCAACGGACTTCAAGCTCGAACTGGGTTGCCAAGTTTCAGTAGAAAACCTAATGCCAACCAAGTTTCAGCTCGATATCTCAATCCATTCTCAAGTTATACGACTAAGCAAAGTAGACGAACGAACGAATATCCTTTAAATTGCGTATCCGGAAAATTGTTCGATAACAAATTGCTCGAAAAAGGTAAATTGTTCGAAAGACAATTGTTAGAAAGGTAAATTGTCGTTGAGGGCCAGTTCAGGTCAAGTTTTTTTGAATTTTAAATTTTTTCTCAAATTCAGCTCGTTGAAAGTTTAGCGCAAGCTTTCGGGTTAGCCGAAAGCGAGAACTCATCAAAATATCGGTCTTCCATTGCGAGAAGCTAGGGCCAGTTCAAGTCTACCTCAGGTCAAGTTTTTTTTTTAATTTTAAATTTTTTCTCAAATTTTGCTCGTTGAAAGTGAGAACTCGTCAAAATATCGGTTCTCCAGTGCGAAAAGTTAGGGCCAGTTCAGGTCTATGTCAGGTCAAGTTTTTTTTTCATTTTTGATTTTCGAACAATTAGGTACCTTTCAAACAATTTACCACTCGAACAATTGTTTTTTGAACAATTGTATTGGAACAAATGCATTCCAACAATTTTCCGTAACCCACTAAAATGAGTAAAATGTCTATAAATTATATTTTTATTCAATGACAATTTATAATAGTAATAGTAAAAGGTCATATTTATAATTTCACTTAAAAAAAACAATTTTTAAAAAATTATATCGGCTTTAAGGAAATTTTGCAGGAATTTCTTTTTTATGAGACCTTAATTAATATGATTCACGAAATTTTCTATGGTGATAATATTATATTAGGATTTGGATTCATGATGATTTACGGGGATTTATTGGCCAAAAAGGATTTATCGCCTACAAATCTTGAATTAGTCACCTCAATATAAGCATCTCTTAAACAGAATTCTACACAAAAAGACCCCCCTCAACCAAGAAAATAACTTTGGAAGAAAATTACTTTTTTCAAAACGATTTATAAAAAAACTATTTTTTGAGTTTCTGAGACTTCAAATTCCAAAATTTTAGTGGTTGCAGTAAACGTCCCCTCCTATCGAGTGGTGTGAAGTGAAAATTATTGTCAGTTGCAGTCCTTTAACACCTCTTTCACTCGACTACTAAGGTATTCATAGGGTTGTCAGGAACAGAAAGGATTCCTCCATAAAAGTGATGGTGAAAAAGATGAACTCAAATCGTCACGATTTTGTTATCTAACGCAACATTAACGAGAAAAGCTCGAGCTTCATCGAATCCATAAACCTTAGGACTGACATTTTAGTTTCGTTAGAAATGGTTGAGGCAGGAGAGCTCTCATTAGTGTGTAATTTAATAACTAACTGATTTTATTAAAAGTATTGTTATTGCGATGCTGGGAATAGTCGTTTAGGCGTAGATACGAGAAACTATTTTTATTGGTCGGACCTCGGTCGTTTGTTTAAAGCACCTCGCCGATAAAACATAAAAAATGAGCCGCAGTCCGGAGATGGATGACGAACTGAAATGATATAGAGAGAAAACAGAGGGTGCCCAGCCAAAGACATGAATAAAAAACGAAGGAGAAGAATTGCCGCGATCCAGCCATCATAAACAAATTGTGTCATTTTTTTATATCGTTCCCTACAATGTAGTACAATTGAATTTTTATGGAATTTTATACAGCTGCATTACAGGTTTTTGCGGTTTTCGAGAACGTCCCGAAATTGAAGTTAAAACTACCATAAAACACTGCAATAAATTTAAAATGTCTTGTTCCGGGGGGTGAGTTTCGACCGTTGTAAATTATTCCCTTGGTCTTCCAGAATGCAACTCTTCCACCCCGTGCATGCATACGAATGAGGAAAAGTCGCAGAAGTTTTCGGCCGCCCTCGAATATTATTTATGGCGACGTCACCGGGAATAATGAAATTAAGCAATCAAGTGAGCGATGCACGGAAAAAATCCTCGGGGGAATCTGAATATTTAATAGAGGAGCGACGACTATGAGGTTGAACTATCGCAATAGTAAAAAATGATGTTTGAATGTCTGCGGCTGAATCGGATCGATGTGAACGGCTCCGTCGTGGCGCTCTGGAAGTCGCCTCGTCTGCAGCGTTTACAGCGTCCAAAGACGACCGCCGCTAAAGGAATACACAAATTTTTATTCTTATCGAAAGGTGTCTGCAATTTACACGCAGGTTCCTTGACAGATCGTGTGAGCTTATATATATGGTTATAGGATGAAAATTGTTACCAGTGAGATGTAATATTGCAGAAATCTGCACAAATTTGCAGGCAACGACCCCTGTTGAGTTATGCACCTCACTAGACTTATGTCATCACGTGACTGACATAAACTGACTTGGAATTACACCCTTTAATCATAAATCTGGAAAACGGAAACTGGGGGATGTTCTATCTCTTAGTTAATTTTTGTCCCAAATATCAACCCCTCACGGTTAATTTTGCGGTGGGGGTGGAATCAAAACGGGGCAATGTGCCGATGAGTAAAAGCAAACAGACTTTCTGGATTAAATAATGGGGCGGAGGTCTGACCGATTGGATTAGCAATACGGAGACTAAACGGGCCCGGTTCGAGATAACGACGACTGATTCATTTTAGAACGTCTTCGCTTGATAAAGTCTGTAAATTTTAAGTTGTCGGTATAATACGCGCATTTATCAAGATGCCGGTAACTTCGACCGCGTGGAACTTCAGCACGTGACGTGGCTATTAACCCCACCTATACTTAATGGCACATGTCTTACGTTATTGAAGGTTAAATTAAATTACATCTAATGGCATAGTGGCATACAGCCACAAAGATACAGTTTCCTTCACTGGGGGTCTTTATTTTATCACAATCCTAACTTAGATTTTTCCATTAATTGAGAATTTCTACAAGGGCTTTACAAATTCTTTACCCTTTTGAAGATATTTAGAAAAATTGGCAGTCTCGGGGACAGTAGAAACTTCTACTTTTTCACAGAATTCGTAAATGTAGTAATTAGCTTTAACCAAGTCAGAATCGGTGAGTCGAACGCGTCGGCTGGATGAACCGTGGAAACCTGATCGCTGACGCTGTGTTGCGCATTGTGTAAAACTTAAATAACAAAATTTAACATACAAATGTTTTTCAAACCCCTAGAATGACATTTTTCGCAAAAATAGAACTATCGTTTTCGATCCGGCAATGCAACAGCTATCGAATTCGATAATAATAATATGCCCTTTTCCTAAGAAAAATTCAAAAACAGGAACTTTTGCCCCTAAAATGTAAATTTTCGAAAAAATGGCGTAAGGTTTTTGATCCGTCAATGCAACAGCTATCGCTTCCAACAGTAAGAAAATGCTTTTTGCTAAGAAAAATTGAAAAAACTGCCTTTTTGCCACTAAAATGACATTTTTCGTAAAATGGCACTAACGTCTTCGGCTTGAAAAAAAAATCAGCTATCAAATCCGGTGACAAACATACAGTTATACATAGGTTTTTTCACGGTACCGGTTTTTGGCCCAAAGGGCACCAACTGTGAATACATTTTTAGAAGCAGAATCGGAAGAGTTTTCGTATGACCTTAAACCTTAAACCTTAAAGTTCATTTTTTTCGAATGTCACAAACACCCTATACATGTTTTTAACATGCAAACCAATTATTTTTATAATACAATCATATTGTCATATATTTCGAGCCGCAATGAGTACAATATAAATGTCCAAAATGTCTTCTATTTTGGTCTATGAGCAATTTAATTCGTTTCTGAAAAGATTTTTTTTGTCATTAAAAGTGCATTTTTACAGACTTTTGCGGCACTAATGCCACTTTTACTGTTTCAACAACGCATCATGATAGCACGGTAATTTTAAATGATCGGCGAAAAAATTACCTGTGTTCAATACGTCAAAAAAAGCACATTTACTACTTTGGCAGTTTTAAAAAAAACGGAGACATTTTTGAACATTTACCTTGAAAGTTTATCTTATAATTTTATTTTTTTGACAATGGTAATAATTTTTAGATTTTTTGCCAAAAACCTGCGCGGAAGAAGGCGCAGCTGAACTAACCTAACTAACCTCTTTTTCAGTTTTAAATTATGCATTTCACAAGAAAACCTTTAAAAAAACATGGGAAGTGTAAAATAGGAAAATCAAATAATTTTTGTATTTCGGCATTATTTCTACATTTGATGTGTAAACCGCTCGTAAAAATTGTCAGCCATGAAGAAAATTTGCAATGTTTGCGAATAACTCGACACTAGCTAAAATACACAGGGAATCATATTTGACTATATCAAAATTACCTTTTAAACCAACCAATTAGACTTATTTGAAAATTTCTTTCCAATCAAATTCATTTAAGAGCGATTAATGCGTTTTATCGCAGTTCGCACGAGTTATTTAATCAACGACTTGATCTTGAACACAATTTTTTCACTGCTGAAAATCACCACGTAAACAAAATTATGGGAATTAAAGGTCCATAAATATCATCACTAGACATAGATCCTTGGTTTAGTATAGACATGGTTAAAAATTCCCAGGGACCAACCCTGTGCCAAAACATTTTGAAGACTTCTAACATGTCAAAAAAGGATATCTCGCCCCATGTAATTTTGTACAGCGAGACCTCATTTTGACGTATACAGTGACTACCAAAATGTGCGGAGTGACTAACCATGTCTATACTCAACCAATCCTACAAGCACGTAACGTCTTCCTTCCACAAACCATATTTTAGGTGTTTTTGGAAATAAAGGACATAATCATTCAATGACATTTTGTTTTGACGTTCAACCTCAAACACAATGAACTATATAAAGGCTCGTTCACACCATCTTATTGAGCTTTTGAGTATAGGCTGTGGCCGCCCTATTTAGCCTAGGCAACGAAACAAACAAAAAAAGACACAAGAAAAAACGAAATGAAAAAAAAACTAGGTACAAGGCGAACCAAAAAAAGAATATTTGCCGCAATAGTCGCCACGCGCACACACCTGTCTGGCCTGTCAGTGGAGAAAGGCCGTGGGAAAACAAAGATGGAGGAGAAAATGGGCGCCACGTAATTGTTAAGGTGAATGCGCATTCGCGTGGGCGACGAAATCCCAATTACGAAAGATAGTTATCCTGATATCACGGAAGTTACTCGTACCAGTAACAATATAAATTCACATCACAGGAATTAATAATAAAACAACACTTTAACCAGTAGAAACCAAAAATATTTATGTAATATTTTCGAATAAAATAAAAAATTGACAATTCATAAATTAACTAAAATGACTCTATGACTATTAGTGACGAACGTAATCCTGACTATCCGGCCTAGCTCCTAATGTTTCCCAGCTACCCCAAATTAAATGAAAGCGCAACGTAGACTCGTAAAGAAATGGCCACTTCCGCACGTCCCACGAAAGTCACACGCAAATATTCCGACTTAAACGTAACGCAAGCGAGCTAGACGAGATTTACAAGTTTCTCAAATTAAGTTTTATTTTAATTTAAGCAAAATAGAAATTTCCAAAAAGGAAATTTATTTTGTTAAAAGAAAAAGGATAAGATCGAAGTTAAATGGGGCTGAAGGCCGCGACAAAATCTGAATGAACTAATATTTAAAAGAAAATGCGAGGTTATTTATTTTCCAAAATCAGATCTGGATTACTGAAATTCAGGCTCGACGGTTAATTGCCGAGTTCGAAGTACGACGACAAAGGAATCGGTAAATTTGGACTTATCTGGACCGAATGGACGAATTGGCGAAAGCTGGCAGTTGGTGACGACGAGAAATTGATCCTGGATGATCAGCAGGGGATCCAGGAAGCAGTCTGGATGGCAGCAACTCGCCAAAGAGATCCCACAGGATAGCGGGGGAAGATCGGGTTCCGGATGTTAATCCAATAATATTGGAAATACCCCCTCGATTGGTACCCTGCGATTTTTTTAAGTCGGACTTTATCGGAATTCCTACTAAAATTGGACTTACCCGGGGTGTTAAACGGGGAAGAAAAGTGTAAAGGTGTGCTTCTCCGGATAAGCGAAAAATTCCAAAAGAATATCGAAGAAATCAGGCCACAATTCACAGCGATATTAACCGCGATACACAACGAAGATTTTTAGGCACTTTTCGGAGAAGGATGGATAATTTAAACGGAAATAACTGACGAATTTTGCGATGTTATTGTTATCACCGATAACCGGGAGAAGACATTAACGGAAATCGTTTGATTTTCGACCTTGCACCTCATAGGTGAGAGATGAAGAAGGGGTTAGATTTTGAATGACCGCGTCGCTAAAGCGGAAGTGTGTCAATCAAAAGGAGGACTTTGTTGTCAATCGGACAAGTGACATTTATCTAACCTAACTTAAATGTAAACAAAAGATTTGAAATGCGTTAGTGTGATTTTCGGAATGTCACAAGGCAATAGGCAACCCCGTTTTAAAAAATCATACCCTTATCATAATAAACAAAATAAAGAGCTTAATTTGCGAAATAATCTTACCGAATACCACTCGTGCATCGCTATTGCAATCGGTCAAATTGTTATTTAGTTTAAATAAAATTTTTTAATTGTCAACAAACGTTAAAACAATTGTTTTTAATAGTGTTAGCAGAAAAAAATATTTTCCTGAAATGGGCCTTAGGCATTTATTGTTTAAATACGCACTCGAACGAAATTCGTAATTTAGATAGTTTAAGTAATGCTGCAGGATAGGACTTTGCCGAAAATACAGGGTGTCGCTCAAAAAACCGGACACTTTTTGATTGCCCGTAACATTTTATTATTTCCCCAATTACTTTAAAACTCCTCAATGTACTACCTACACTTTTTTCCTTTTTTTTTGCGGCAGAATATTACAGATGGTGCCACCATCAGAGTTAGAATGCTGCATTCACAATTTTTTTTTGATGCACCGGTAGCTAAAAATTTAATTTTTTGAAGTCTAGACCAACATTTTTTGCAGTAATATTTCAACGTTCGCAATTATGCAAAAACTTTAAATGACAATAACATAACTCGTAACATAGACAATAAGAAAACGCCCATTCTTTAAAGGGAGCAGGACTGTAGGATAAGATACAAAAAGCAAGATAAGATTTTAATGTTAAAACTTTATCCAATCTTTTTGCTAAATGAAAATAAATAATCGTGGTTATCGTCCAGCCGCTGATTAAAATGTTACAATTTTCCTTTATCGAGTAATAAAGCATTATGATTATTTAGTATTATTACTGACTTTTCGATCACCATCTGAAGAAGGGGAAACGTCGGCAATAGCGTGAAGTTTTATTTAATTAGCTGTCCACATTACCCGATAAAAGAAAACTGTAAAATGAAATAATCATCACCGGCAATCATGTCACGTATGCAACCCCTGCCTAGAAAAGTGACACCCACACGCAAGACATTTGTCAATGACCAATCACCTTGTAGACAAACATTATGAAGGGGCATTTACATTCGTTTTGTAACGATCGTCTAGCATAATGATTGCAAAACTAATCCTATGAACCTCTTTGAACTTGCATTATTTGTCAATTTGTCACTTAAATTATTAATAAAGGGTTGAACATAAAAAACCGGACAGTTTTCTTTTTTGTATATCTTCGTTAGTTTTTGTGCGATATTTTTAGTTTTATACTCGACGTAGCTAAAGGTTGAGGTCGTCGATACCACTCATTGGATTTGTGTTCGCACCATCAGTGTCCTTCCTAAGGACTTTAATATAACACCATTATTTAGGCCAATGGGGTTTCGTTACCCATTGCCATATGACAGTGGCGTTTAGACAGGATTGAAGGTCGTTGTTTCCTCTTTCCAAAATATCCTTCAGAATGAAAATTAATCCATCTCTAAATTTTTTGTGAATTTTCTTCCAAAGCTCTAAATCGCTTAATTTGCAAGAAAAAGTACGGAGACGATGAAAACTCGGTAGCCATTTTTGTTTAAGTTGCAAATTATGCAGATTATTAGCTTAACCTACAACTTAAATTAAAAATGCAGATTAATCTGGTCAATTTACAACTTAAATCAAAAATGCCTACAGAGTTTTCATCGTCTATACTTTTTCTTGCAAATTATGCGATTTAGAGCTTTGGAAGAAAATTCATAAAAAAATTAGGGATGGATTAATTTTCATTTTGGAGGACATTTTGGAAAGAGGAAAGAACGACTTTCAATCCTGTCTAAACGCCACTGTCATGAATAAAAAAATCGCACAAAAACTAACGAAGATAGACAAAAAAGAAAACTGTCCGGTTTTCGGTTTTTTATGGGCCACACTTTATAATACTAATACGTAAAACGTTTTCAAAGTTCTTCGATTTACGGGATAGACACACGCGAATTCTATCCCGGCGCATCCACCATTTTTAACAGCGATTAATATCAATTGGTCCGGGAAATTGCGCTGTTAAGGCTCTTAATTTCTTTAAGTTTGAAAGCAAGTTTGGGGGGTTTTCTGTCCCGAAATAATTAGCTCGGTAAACAAAGCCATAAATAATAAAAAAATCGGAGAATGCCTCTTATCAATGTAGGAACACACGGAGTCGACAAATTATCACAAAGTGCCCTCCTCACGATTTATGGTAATAAAACCATGATTTATGCTTTCACAGGGAGATGACGATGAGAATATTACTGCAGCAGGAGACAGTGGGGAGTTTTACTATAAACTGGTAGTAAAATCCAGAAGCGCGGTTATTTTGATTTGTTAAAAGCCCTGCAGCGGTATTCCGGGTTAATTCCGGAGGAAATTGGATAGTTCCATCGTACAATTTAGCTAAAAAAGTATCACAACAAATCCTTTACACGTTTATTAAAAAAACGTACTTGGATTAAATATTATCCAGTTTATAAATAAGTCGATATTAAATTCGCATTGTAAACCAGACCGAGGCCAAAAGTGCATTCGTTTTTAATGACCCCGGAGAGAATCGATATCCGAACATGCAATTTACCATCAATTATTAGCCACCTGAATCGATACGGCTCTGGCATTATCACAACGATAAGGATGATGATATCAACGAAATTTTCGTGCGACACAAGATTAATGCACTCTTCACTTAAACTTCCTGGGGGAGACGGACATGCGATGACTAAAATTAAACCACGTTTGTAAGTTTTCTCCATAAAATTCCAATAATAATGTATGAAACTGATAACGGTGCGGTTTCCGCATTCGCACGGATTATTTATAGCCGATTGTAATGCACTTCAAAACCGCACTGCTTCAATGTTGGATGGAGGCTTGAATTGTTGATGAGGAGACGAAACCCAAAAACAAGAAACGGCTCAAGGCTGGATCAATTTCAACTTTTTAAAAGAGCTTTGTAGTTTGTTGTGAATAATTTAATGTCTAATTGCTGAGGAACGGTCGGCTTAGATTTATAATAATTATTAATCACCAAGAACTTACGTGTACACAGAATTTTTAATTCGTGAAAAGCAGAAATGTTGTGAACAACGTTAAAAGTGGTAAGTTCTCTAATATCAGAGAGCTTTTTTTTGCTCCGTGAACTGTTAAAAACGGGGAGCTACGAAAAATTAAAGCTCGATTCATCTTTTGCAATTTCACGTGATTATTTACCTAACAAAAATCTTTTTCTAGGTTTTTCTTAATAGGTAGTTATTGTATCTTCAACGACTGATCTCATTGCTAGTTCAAACTTATTGCAGTCCATAAAATTAGTGAATAACTAAAATTGTTGCTAAACAAATTGCTTGAAAAATTCATTGATAGTACACCTCGACACTGAGTTCCCTTTTTATTACCCACGTGGTTTATTTGTCACAGCTCTTCGACTCTACCTCTGCTAGTATATTCGTGATAAAAAATTGGGCTAACTCACTTAAAAGGCTTGTAAGAGGTAAGACATATTAACGAATCTTCTACAGTAATCCGCAAGTTACTAGGTTTTGAAATAAAAAAAAAGAATCTTTGACACTTTTTGCAAAAAAGATATTTATATCAATATTGCACTTTTACGTCTTCTTACTATAGCATCTGGTTAGTTCTCTTAATATATATATATATTTTGACTTTTTGAAAAAACCGTAGTAGAATTTATAGAAAATAGCACGAAAATTGGCTTTTGGGGGGTTGAAATATTGCGAGTGGGGTGAGAAAAGTGAAAAAGGTAATCATTATGCAAAAGAGCAAATTCTATTATTGAAGAAAAACGAAATTGCACGAATTTGGCCAAATTAACGCTTTGGGGGGTTGCAAAATTGTGAAGGGGAATGAAAAATTGAGGAGGGTGAAGAAGTATCGAGAATTACACGAAAAAGAAGGGGTATTGCTTAATTTATCTTGTTGAGGGTTCACATATCGAGAAAGGGGTTAAAAAACTTTGGATGGGTTAAAAAATAATGAAATTGACTTTAAATTGCCAAAGAATCACAAAAAAGCCCAAAGAAATACATAAAATGTACTTTGTACTTATTCTGCTGTAGGGCTCAAAACAGATACCGAATGAATTATCCAAGTTTATACAGGATGAAAATTTATATTGTTGTGTCCGCACTTAAATCTTCTATACTTAACTGGGTCCTGGAAGATTTGGAAAATTAATTCTGACACACCCTGTAGATTGGATTATTTATTGACGTTTATTGAAGAGTAAAAAGGTAAAATTGTAGAACTGCCCAATATAGGTAGGGGAAAGGGGGGCAGATTCAGCCAAGGGCGGCACCCGGTGTCCCATTTAGAAAAAAGGAAGTTGCATCCACAGCGCTCAAGATCCGACAATGATCGGTGAGAGTGAGGTCCAGAACAAAACTTGGGAGTATGGTCTACCACCCAGTTTTTAGTTCATGCGAATATCTCAAGTAATAAAGGAGCTACGGCAATTTAAAATAGGTACAATAAAAAATGAAGACCCTGTTTATATTTGTTTTCGTGGCTAGCCGGTTATACGAAAAAATACGGAAGCGTTGAGGGATCAGTCGGTAGTCTTTTCTTTTCGATTTTTCAATTCTTGACTTTTATCTCAAGATCTTGACTTTTGTCTCAAGATCTTGACTTTTGTCTCAAGATCTTGACTTTTGTCTCAAGATCTTGACTTTTGTCTCAAGAACTTGACTTTTATGTCAAGATTTTGCCTTTTATCTCAAAATCTTGACTTTTATCTCAAGAATTTCGATTTTGCGCATGCGTGACTCATTGAAATACCTAATTGCATAATTGATTATTTACAGTTTACTTTTTATTGTGCTTTGTACCAATAAGTCTTCCTGTCTTGAACATGTATATCAATGTGATGTGCATCCCTTTAAATGTTCATTCACCTCACTTATTAGCACTGCCGAAGCATATGATAAAGGAATCGTGCGGGGGTGTCAGTTTCGGGTGATTACATTTTTTGCGTATCTTCCGGTTGTAGATATGTCAAGGGTTAAATTCCTCCAAGTCATTTTTTTGTACCATTGATGAAAAGTTATCGAATGGCTTGAACTTCAAGCAACACTTAGTTGAAATTTCGAGTTTCAACCCCTAATTTCCGCTTCATCTGTCCAATCTTGCAGATATTATCGAAATATGATGTGTGTGTGTGGTTTCAGACCCCCACGTGCAACATAATTGGGAAGTTTTTATATTTTTGTGATTTTAAAGGCAAAAATTTCATCCCCCAAAGTTGACATCCAGTCACCTTTAACAGATTTATACGTCTAAAGCGCATAGCAAGTTTCAGTAGGGTACCTCCACTACTTCTCGAGTTCTTGCAATTAATAAATATTTCTCTTTTTCACCCATAAGCTCGTCTATTACTCCTACCCCCTTGGTCCGATATGGCCCAAAAGCAATCCTCGCCGCCGCCGAGTATTTTGGGAAACAACTAAGTTTAAGCTCGATATATTAATTTGTTTTCAAGTTATTCGACGGACAGACTAGACGAGCGATAGAGCGATAGAGTCAAGATCTTGAGATGAAAGGCAAGACCTTGCGATAAAAGTCAAGATCTTGAGATTAAAGTCAAGATTTTGAGATAAAAGTCAAGAATTCAAAAAGCGAAAAGAAAAGACTACCGACTGATCACTGATCCCTCAGCGCTTCCGTAATAAAAGTACACAAAATACTCTTGTTCTCATTTCTTTGATAATGAAAACGCAAAACCTAAATTACAATGTGATTGTATTAAAACTCATCGCGTTCCGTTATGACATGATGAGTATTCAAAAATAAATAAATTTTCAGGAAGTGATTTCTTCTCCTCTTTTTTAACAAAGTATGTGTCGTTGACTATAGTGACTCAACTAATAATTTTATGTAAATACAAAGTCTAGAGTAATGGTAATGGCACGGGCCAGTGACTGTGGACCGCTGCAGTACAAAATTGTTGCGGTTACTTGACCGAAACCACTTTTCCATTATGCTAATCTCAAACCATAATTTTATAACTCGTACTTGTACAATGCAAAACCGATATCTCACGTGGTTAAAAAAATCCCTCGACTGCATAATTACCATTCCAACCTCAGGTCGGTCCTAATTGACTTAGACACAGTTCGATTGCGCCGGCGAACCGATTTATTTTTAATGAACTCTAAATATTGGATTTAAAATCCGAATTTAACCGCCACCGATAATAAATTTATGATTATTAATTGTCACTTTCTAACGGCGCGTTTCGATCGCCGGCCAGGTCCGGATTAAGAGGGGGGCTAGGGGGGCTGCAACTTGTAGGGGGCCCCGACTAGTAGTAGCCCCGCAATTTTGTAATGTAGTAATTATTGCAAAAAATATTCCTAACAATAAAACAACTAAGTACTTACTGTTGTGTATTATGATGCATTATGCGCTTTTATACCGCCACCGCCTTTTCTCAAAGTGTTTCGAGAGAAATTTGAAATTTGCAAGAAACTATTTTCCTTGAAATTTGAGGAAATAAAATTGCACACTTGCGGTCGAAAAAAAACTTTTGCAAAATGTGTGCTTTCTAGTGAAAGTTTTTATCAGGAAGATTGCTGGCAATTGGTTTCACTAGATCCTTTGATAATACAAAATGTATGTTTGATTAAAACTTGCCGATATTTGTTAGTTTTATTGCATTTTGGAATTTTAAATTAAAGAAAAGCTATTTTTCGCGAAGTGTGTGAGCCCTAGAAGTTTTAAATTTGCACCGATCGATTCTCCTTCAAATTTTAGGAAATGAGATGGGTCACACTTGCAGTCGCAAAAAACTTTTACAAAATTATGCTTTCTAGTGAATTTCGCGTTTTAAAGTTTTTATCAGGAAAATTGCTGGAAAGTGGTTTCACTAGAGCCTTTGATAATACAAATTACAGTTTTTATTAGTTTTATTCTATTTTGGAATTTTAAATGAAAGAAAACCTACTTTTCTCGAAGTGTGTGAGCCCTAGAAGTTTGAAATTTGCACCAATCGATCCTCCTTCAAATTTCAGGAAATAAGATGGTTCACACTTGCGGTCGCAAAAAATTTTTAGAAAATGTAAAAATGTGTAGTTTCTACTGAATTTCGACGTTTTAAGGTTTTTTCTTAGAAAAACTGTTGGCAATGGTATTACTAGCATCTCTTATAATAAAAATCCGGTTTTAATTAAAACTTGCCATGATTTATTGATTTCATTGAATTTTGAAGTTTTAAACCAATGAAAATCTACTTTTCTCGAAGTGGGTGGCTCTTAGAAGTTCGAAGTTGCCGCCAATTGATTCTCCCTCAAATTTGAGGAAGCAAGATGGGTCACACTTTAGGTCGCAAACGGTTTTAAAAAAATCACCTTCCGGTGTATACCTCTTGCTGAAATTGGCAGTTTCGGTTTGTCACGTGAAAAATTAATGGCAAGTCTTTTTAGAGTCTCCTGGCAGTACGAAATACGCACCACACCCTAGCTGGTCCACAACCAAGGGGCCCCCGGGCCTCACTATTGTTTAATCCGGCCCTGTCGCCGGCTCGAGGTCGTGAGTTTACCTTTTTCCGCGAAAGAGATGATTTCGGACGTCCGTCCGTAGAAGTCGTCGAAGTCCATCGTCTCCACCGTGGACGTCCTGGCGCTAGTCGTTGATATATTTTCTTCACTTAAGTTTCTAAAAAAATCACTATCCTCGGCTCTATACAAAGTTTCCATGATAACTTCTCTGGGAAGACTATGAGTAATATTAGGTTTTTGCCTCAAACCTAGTTTGGATAATATCTGTCTTTTGATAGCTTCTAGCCTTAAATTGTCCGTTTCGGATTTAATTTTTTCGTTCTTGTAGAGACAATTTGGGCACGTGACTATTGGTGTTTTGGAACTTTCCTCGATGGCACTTCTTTCGAGCTGAGACACGTAGATGTCTTCTTGTACGTGTTGGTGCCTTAGTCTTTCCCCACTAATTATTGTTATTGTGCTAAGGAGATACAAGAATGGGAAATAAAAAACCCATTTCTGGAGTCTTCTGTAAACTGCCATAACTCGGAAGTATTGCTATAACACGGACGGGATTTATTATCTAATTTTCCTAAGTTTCGGTCTTTCTACCACCATCTTCTTGGTTTGTCTCACCGGTCTGACACGAGCTTTTGATTGGGTTTGCGCGTGTTTGGGATGGCATTTTTCGTCGCACTTTTCCAACTCATTTTCACTATCACAAAAATTTTTTTTTCAAATAATTTTACGATTCAGTCAAAGCTCGAACCGGCGTCCCGATGCACGTTTGAATCAAGCGGCGTGCCGATCGCAACTGACTGGACTAGAATTGGCCACTACTCGTCTCAAGTGCGACTACATGTCTAGAGTGCCATGGAATGACGGCCCTTAAACACTGACTGTCGAGCTTTTTCATTATGTAACTAGTATCAAAGGAGCCGGGCCGACGTGAAACGCTTCATTACCAGACACTCATTAAGCTATTATAGGGTGCGCGGCGATTATAATTAACACTCGTGTTAGGGTAGGTTTGGGTTGAAAGGGATGGGCGGGACTGCCCTTTTCGACCCTATCTCCTCAATTAGAACTTTATTAAAACGCGGACCTAACCTGGGGCACTTTCACCTTTGCAGTTTCGGCGAAGTATTAATAGAAAGCTTTCAGGAAATTTTAATTTTGTGTTTTATTTCAATTTTAAATTCTACGCGCGCGAGGGGTTACTAAGATCGAGGGAAAAATCGAATCGACAAAAGCAACAAACATTTGAATTTTGGGGTCCTGGGAACCGAAAAAAGTGGTTTTTGAAAAATGTTTGTCGCGCTACAGCTCAAACTACTGAACGAAAGATGTACATCAATGCGATGTGTATCATCTTAATGTGAATGTAAGGGGGTCTGAATGTACTGGTGGAATCGGGTGCAGATTTTATCAATCTGTACTCAATCTGCACCTAGGGGTAGTGCCTCAGCAGACGCACAGTGGTGTCAAAAAGGCGAAATGTTGAAAATTGGCCGTACAGAATTAAACAGTAAAGAATGAACAAAAAAGCATAAAAACTTGCAAAAAAAGCCAATCATGCAAATTTAGCTTTTGGGGGGTTGAAATATTGCGAATGGGGTGGAAAAAGTAAAAACGGTAAACACAAGCTTCAACTTCAACTTATTGCCGAAAAAAAACGAAATTAGGTGAATTTAGCACAACGTATAAGATCTCACAATTTCACAGCAGATATTACTTCTCTGTATTACAGGGCTTTATAGACGTTTCAACCCCTAACTCCAACCCCTTATTTCACCACCCCCACATACTCTAAAGAAAGTTGTGCTTTCAATTTCACCACCCTAATTCAATTCGTTCAAGAATTACGGCTATTTAGGAATTCGCATATTCAACCCCTCATGATTTTACCCCTTAGGAGTGAGTTTATTATATATAAAGTGTTACATAACTTCTTGCGTATTTACTTACTTCAGTTGTTCATAAATAAATCAATAGGATTTCAGAGAAAAAAATATATACAGGGTGGGTAATTTTTCGATGCTCACCATTGGGATCTCCTAAACGGTAAAAGGTACGGGGTCAGTTAAATTACAGAAAAGTTGCACCATTTCTTGGCGATTAAGAATCTGAAGAGAATTCCCCGATATTATGATTCGTTCTCGAGTTATCACAAAAAATCTGAAAATTGCCAATTTAAAGAAAAATTAATATCTTCCTAACGATTGATGTTATTTAAATGAAACTTGGCACTTTTATATTTTTGACAGCTGTCAATTGAATGACATTGACAGAAATTTTCTAAGCCTTCTAGATTTTGAATAAAGACAGTCAACTTTTCTTTTTCTTATGGGCGCCATATTGAATTTTAACACCGTCGGATACACAAAAAAATTAGCTTCTCAAAAATGTAACCAACATGGACGTTTTTCAAAAAATACGTGAAAGCCCTAGTCACACGACCGCAAGACGTATTTTATTACTGTTGAATTAAATTGTTTTCACATGTTATAAGACTTGGAGAAGTCTGCGTACTTTTTTGCAATTGTTTTTCATCTAGGTTTAGGCTGATTTTGCAAATTATTCCTACCAATTTTCAAATTTTGACATCTGTCAAAAAAGTTCATGTTGAGTACATTTTTGAAAAGCCAATTTTTTTGTGCGTCTGATGGTGTTAAAATTCAATATGGCGGCCATAAAAAAATCAAAAGTTGACTTTCGTTATTCAAAATCTAGAGGGCTCAGAAAATTTCTGTCGATGCTATTCAATTGACAGCTGTCAATAATATAAAAGTTCCAAGTTTCATTTTAACATCAATCGTTATGAAGATATTAATTTTTCTTTAAATAGGCAGTTTTCAGATTTTTTGTGTTAACTCGGGAACGAATCAAAATATCGGGGAATTCTCTTTAGATTCTTAATCATCAACAAATAGCGCAACTTTTCTCTAATTTAACCTACCCCGTATCTTTTACCGTTTAGGAGATCCCAATGGTGAGCATCGAAAAATTACCCACCCTGTATATGGACTTGTAAAGCCTTAGGCGTTGTTAGTAGCCTAGGGGTTGGTTTTAGGTTGAAGACTCATAAGCTTTTTTTCAATGTTTAACCGAAGTCTATCGAATGCCGTAATTTTATACCACCGCGTTTACTTGAAGAAATCCATGTTATTGAACTGCTGCCAATCTCTTTCATGGCATATTTTACGGGTAAAATTGTTTAGTTCCATTTAGAAAAATTGTCAACAATAATTTATAATAATTTTTCTCTTCTTTTACGTTGCGACAATGGTTCGACAATACAAGCACCAAGGAGTATCAAAATTATTTTGCTACCCGTTAAAATGAAACTTCACTTAAGGAGAATAAACTTTTTATCCACTAGTGTTGTAGAATGGATGAGAGATTTTTTCACTTCAAGAATTCGTGGGTAATGATTATTGCAATAATATTGAATACCTATAATATTTTGTTACGAACTTTTTTTTCTAAAATATTCAATTTGTCCCGGTGATTCACCCCATAGAAGCAGTTAATGGTGATTATTATGCAAAATGAAGGCGTGTCCCGATTGATCCCAAATATTTTTTTTTAAATATTCACTTTGTCCCGATTGACCTCATAGAGTGGTTTAATTGCGATTTTCATGATTTTCATGCAAAATTAAGGCATGTCCCGATTGACACCAAATGCGGGGCGAATCGGGGCATCAGGCATTAAAAAATGATAATATTTGCAAGTAATTCAATGTCAAACCCCTTTACAAAAAACTAGGACATTCTAAGTCATTTTTGAAAGAAGTTCCAAGGCCAAACGTCACAAAACCGTCCCGTTTGGCCCCTCTTTACGGTATTTTTTTTGTTTGTTAACCTAAAGTTGCAACAAACAAAAGATAAATGTGCTAAACGTTTCCACTTATGCTTTCTGCATTTTTATTCGCCTGACGCATCTCAAGAAATAGCTGGAAAATTCTAAGATTAATAAATTTTTGCTTATTTTTCATAAAATGCTGATTGTTTTTATTTGATATATTAACATTTAACAAGGCGAACTGCGCATCTGACAGAGATGCCAAATTGTGTAATTTCTAGGTTCACTGTTGACCTGTTAACGTTAGTTATTGCTAGCTATATTTACAAATTTTATGAAAAAATAAAAGTTTTTTTCCAATCTTTTTTATTTTACCTAACATATATTTTTTTAAATATCTGACATTGCAATTCATCCGCGAATTTTTCAAATGAGAGATAGCAATCGCCCCCTTGGGATGCAGGAAATCCAAAACTAAGCTCTTTTCACTTTATTGAGTTTCGGCCCTGGAAGCATTATCTCATTCTCCCTCTTTCACATACCGAGAGACGGTGACAATGGATGGTAGATATGGAGTGGACAACTTAAGAGTCTCTTGGTTTGTTTCCAGTGTTGTCAGGAGGTGTGAAAAGTGTTTATCCGTTTGGAAATAACGATTTTTTAATTTTTTTGTAGGAAATTGACCTAATTTTATACCAATTTAACGTGTCTTTTCATAAAAGCCAACGGAGGATGTTCATTAATGCAATGCGTATCGTAGACGTTTCATACTAATATTACTCTTTAATTTTTTCTCAGAAATTGAAAATATTGAAACCTATTTAAAAATTTTGTAAAAAAGTAAAAGTTTCTGCCAACTTTTTTTGCTTTTAAATGCTGCTCATTTTAAAATGCTACGTATTATCTAAACAATTCCTAAAATTATATCGTGACTTTGCCCTTTATGAAATCAATATGACCACCTGTGGATTGTTTTTAATGCTTTTGTAGTGTAAATTTTATCAAATATTCTTGATTGCATTCTTAAAGTAATCAATTTTCAAAGTTGCAAATTCAAGAAAATTGTAATACATTTTTGTTTGAAGTTTTTATTATGCCTAGTGCATATGCCTAAACTGCATACTTTTGCATAAAAATATGCTCGTTTTTTTATTTATGAGTTGAACCATTGGTTTTGTAACTTTTACCTAATTTCACCGTCATTTTCCACGGTTCAGATGAACAACAAAGGATAACAAAGAACCGATACTTAATTCCATACCGTTTTATCTGAAAAGAACTATAGACAATGATAAAAAGTTTATTACCAAAATATATGTTATACTTTTAAAGCATAAGTAATAAGTAACTAAAACAACTTAAAAAGAGAAGATAATACATACATAAGCATGAAATGTGGTTTCAGTTTTTGCTTAAAAACATAGCAACAACTAAGCAAAAGGTATACGGTTCAAAATTTAATAACAAAGTGGAAATAAAACAACAGAGTCAAAATCTATTCCGCGTCTAGAAAGTGTCCCCTGTACAGCCGAAGTAATTGAAAATGAACAGGGGCTGAGCTGGGATAGGTGCACGGTAACATTCTAAGATACCGGATTTACGGCCAGGTATTCAGTAGCGGTTTGGGTAGACTGTTCTACCTGAATTGAATACCTATCCACTCACCTAACAAAATAATGTAATCTTGCTTATTGAAATCAACTAATGGAAAGGATGGCTACATTTTTGAAACGTAATCGGAAACATTGCTGGATTTGATTGAAACAAATTAGCCGTATTTTATTATTGTTAGTTTCATTAATTAATTAAGGATTAAATAAGGGTAACATCCAAACAGCAAGACTCAGAAGTCGAAAATGAATTAGTGGAAACTTTTTCTTTTCTTATAAAAAATATAAACAATCAGAAACTTCCTACACTAGCAACAACAGCGGTCGTTATTTAACCATACAGGGTGTCCCGTCTCAGAGTACAATAATTTCAGCCACAGATTCCTTGCATGGAAATAAAAGACCCGTATTTTTTTTTCACTAGATGGGCCCCCATTTCGTCAATAGGGCTCTTCAAAAGTGAGCCCCAAAAATCGAAAATTAATTCCCACGTCTTAACCATTCAACCGATTTTGCTGAAATTTTCCACAAGACCATTACGAACGATGAAGATTTCAATAATGTAGCTGATGATTTCGTGGTGCCCAACACAGGCGCCCCCTGGGCCGCCCTCGACATTTTCGGCCCAATATCTTTGTTAACGTAATTAAATTTTCGATTTACTTACACACGATCCGATGGTCGATTGAATTCAGAAACTACACTACCTCTTGCACTTTTTCTATAAAATGCACCATTTCCGATTAAAATAAGGAATGTGGAGCCATACACGTGCTTATTGACAGACTTATCAAGATAGCTATTTAGCGCGATTAATGTCAGGGCTTTGTTAAAGTTTTAAATTATTGTCAGTTTTGCACCACTGTGGCACTGCGTTTGTTTTTTTTTGTAAATATTATAATGGCAGCCAATTTTGCAAATTCGGAGTATGCAGATATGCATTTAATTTATGGTGTATGGCTCCACATTTCTTAATTTTTGGGGCTCACTTTTGAGGAGCCCTATGGACGAAGCGGAGGCCAATCTAGCAAAGCAAAGAAATACGGGTCTTTTATTTTCATGCAAGGAATCTATGGCTGAAGTTATTGCACTCTGAGACGGGACAGCCTGTATAATGGTCCCTCATAGAAGCGATTATTTCCATTACCTCTTACCGAGCAATAACAAATTTCACAATGATTCAAATTGACCAATCAAAAGAGATAGTCCGGGAGTCAGTAAATATTTTTGCTATGAACTAAGAGTGTTGTGTCGAAAGCCGCGACCTCTGTGAGAGGTGGGGACACAACACTCTTAGTTCGTCGCATTTTCTGTTTAAAGGTTGGCTGGTTTGAGTTCGTGGTTTCATTGGGGGTGCACGACACTGATGAGATCCAAGAGATCGAAACAGCTGTCTGTCGTTCCCTGTTTGAGACCATGAGCTCAAACCAGCCGCTTTCGTTTTGATTGTGGCAGTGAAGAATTTTTAATTTTTCATTGTCATAATCAAATCATTGCATTTTTGCTATGTTAGTTCAGCAAGCTTGTTTTCGAGATATCTGATGGTTTATTTTCTGAAATATACTGAAAAAACTGAAATATTTCGAATTTTAATCTAGAAAGCGTATAAGTTTTCGTCGTCCCACTTTGCTCATCGAGCAAGGGAATGTAATTGAACCAAATTTCATAATGAGATGCCGATTAATAACCAAGTTATAACACGTAAATTTTTAGACTTTTTGTTAATCTACACTGAAAAACTACTTTTTTCTAATTTAACAAAATTTCGCATCTATTACCGTTTGTGAGATGTCAATTTTTGAAAAATTAAAATGGCCGCCATTAGCCCCTATCCCGTAAGATTTGAGTAATCTTTAAGCAGTAAGACTTTAATTATCTCCAGTATGAAAATTACTACAGTGAAACCTCCCTTAGCGGACACCTCTTAACACCGGACACCTCTTTGTAGCGGACAAATTTCAGGGTCCCGAAACTTCTTCATAGGAAATGTTCAATCAATAACCCCTTAACAACGGACACTCTTCATAACGGACGCGGACAGTACAATTTCTGTTATTTTAGAAAAATTACCCGTCATTTTACCTCTCAACAACGTACGTGAAGGGTTGTTAGATTTACATTCATCCCCCAAGGGGTGGCTTGCTCCCTGATCGCATCTATACAATGACCCATTTTTGAATCTCTACTACATGACCGTAATTAGGGGTGTAAAGGGGACAATTCAAATTCCTAAACAGTGTTAGTTTTCATTTTCAAGCGAAATACTACGGCGTCAGTTTCCTTTAAACATTAAAGAAAAAATGTATAAAATGAAGCAATTTTTTTCCCAACAGCGGACACCTCCCATCAACGGACACTTTCGTCGCTTTCATCGGTGTCCGTTAGAGAGAGGTTTCACTGTATAAAGTTACTAAACCGAAGGTGTTCATTGCTACCCGGACTAGAATATTTAGCATTTTATCAGCGATTAATGGATTTAGAAAATGGGCCTTTACACCAAGTTTTTAAAATGATAGAATTATAAAGAATACACTTCGTCAAGACCTTCTCAGCAAATAAAATGTTTCAAAGCTTCGTAGTCTTTTTTTAAAATTCCGGGTAAGCATATATGACGTCATAGTGGGTGTGTTGTGTAGTTAGTCTGCGGAGTGTCCCGCATATCCTCGTGTAGCTGGCTGAATTTGATTTAAACTTTTACCGCACAAATCACATTTACAATCTGTTTTTATTTTTTAAAATAATGTAGAAACATTTACGTTGCAGACTAATTGAACAAATAACATCGAAATTGGTCGAACTTTGCAAGTATAACAAAAAAAGCGATTTTTTTTTCATTGGAGCGATATAATTTTAATTTAAATAAAAAGGACATTAAAATAAGTCTTAAAAATCCTCAATTAGTTAATGAAACTAACGACTAATGAACAACGAATTCGCACATTAATAACGATTACGGTTGATTTGTTTCATTGAAATGTTTCCGCGTATGTTTCATAAATGTGCAGCCACCCTTTCCATTAGTTCATTTCAATTCAGGTAGAAAGCTCCACTCAAACCGCTGCCGAACACTCGGCCGCAAAAAATCCGGTATCTTAGAATGTTACCGTGCAGGGTTGGAATGTCAGCAACTGTTCATTTTCAATTACTTCGGCTGTACATGCATATCAAATTTTTTCTCAATATCTTGAGTAGTTTTAGCAAATTTTCGGCTCTAAAATGACATTTTTCGAAAAAGTGAATAATAATTCATAATCATGTTGCTAACGCGCACTTACCCCTATTGCCTCTACATTTATTTTCTCAGCCCCTTTATTTTCTATAAATACCCGAAAATAGAATCTTCCAATCAATGTTAATTGATTTTTGAGCGCCAATTTAATTGACCTTACCGAGATTATTACATATTCACTTTGCTACCCCCTTGTTTTTCTCTGAATATTTTATTTTGTTACACTTTTAATATTCAGTCAGACAAATTCTATACTAGGCAATCAGCTCACCTTGTTTGAATCCTAAAATAGAAACTCAAGACTCAATGCCAGGTCATTTATTAATAAATTTAGAACACATTTAATAAATCTAGAAAAAATAACAAAATTCTAATGTCTGCTTGGCCAACGACCTCACAATATTTCGCCGTATTTCTTCTACCCCACAACTTGCATAAACATGATTGATTACGATCCGTACATTTGTATGGTGTGCATCAAGCGCATCATGTAGATGCTGGTCTAGTTTTTCGCGAATGTTTTGAGCTTAAGGAATTATTCCAAGTGGGGAATTTTAGCAGGAATTTTACAAACTAATCCCACTCCACTTACATGACTATTATATGCAGTGACCTGATTTTTACAGAACTATTGCTGCATGTTGGCCTTGATGGTTTTATACAGGTCAGTTCTTTGCAGGTTTACTTCCTGTAGCGGTAGTAACTTTCTTGGAAAGTCTTATGGAAACGAACCCATCCGGTATCTACGGAAGTCCCTTATAAAAAGATCGAAATGTCCTGCAAATCGATATAGGGGTGAAAGAAAGTATGTAAATGGAACCATTTCATTCTCAATTAATAATTAAAGTCCCGATCTCCTCAATGGATTAATGTAATAGCTATACTTGACAAATGAATAAAGCAAGAGGCCGTAAATGAGATAATTTCCCGAGTGAATAATGTCGTTAAATACAAAACTTTATCCAACACCTTTAAATTTTACGATTCGATAAACATTAACACAACATTTCATAAAGTAAAAAATTAATAAACAGAAGTTGCGAGGGGGTCCCCCCTTTTCCACATTAGATTGGCGAGAGCGAAAGCAACATAAATTGTTAATTGTTAAAATCGAAAAAATTGCAAATTGCAGTACAAATTATTTGATTTCTTACACAATAAACTGAAACTCACCGGTTGTCCACAACAACAGACGAGTGTACGGAAGCGTAGAAGTGCCACATTTTTTCTTTTTTTATTTTCAAATTACCCCAAGAAATGTGTAAATTTCGCAAGAAAAAACTGTAAAACACAAAAACTGTCAATTTACATAAAAACTGTATATTTACACAAAAACTGTCAATTTACACAAAAATTGTCAATTGATCCAAAAACTGTTAATTTCCTCAAAAAAATTTAAAATTCGCGCCAAACAGCGGACACCGCGCAGAGCGAACTATGGGTACGGTACGGTACGTGACGTGACGGGACTTGTCGACTAATCGAACGGGAGGTGAACGTGCAAGTGTAAATTGACAGTTTTTGTGTAAATTTAGTTTTTTCTTCCGAAATTTACAAATTTTTTCGAAAGTAAAATATCATCAATTTTTTACCCTCTATGAGGTTTGATTTAGCTTTTATAATTCTTTCAGTATTTTTAAATATCGAAATTTCAGAATTTTTACCATATGTTTTGCATTGTTGTATTACTATAGCAGGACCACCGAAAGGCTCTAAGCACAGAAAATTTTGATGCCCCTCTTACGTTTTGTGTGGCACCATTTTCGGGTCAAAAAAGGTGTCATTTTCGGACTTTCATGGTTGTTTTTTCCGTGAGGCCCTAAGCACGTGCTTACTCTGCTAAAAAACAAAAATGTTTCATATATTCAACGGTGTTCATAAAACTAGTGTTTCAAATTGACCTTTCTAAATGTTATAAAGTTAAATTAAATTCTCCGTATGGTTTATGCTTTTCAAGTAATCGTCAAAAAACCGTAATTTGGGGTGACCATTTGAGGGGCGTAGTTCATGAAGCATTTCAACACAAAACGTTACTCTTACTTTTTGTCTTTTGTTACACCTTGTATAGGTTAAAATAAGGATGAGAGATGGCTCGAGTCGTGTTTGGAATTTAATTTAGTGTCATTTTGGCAGTTCAAAAGTTGATATTCGGAAAAATGGGACTGTTTTATTATTATTATTATTGTTTATTAGCAACCCTATTTATGCATTTTGCAGCGACATTTGAAAATAACTTCTCCCGATTCTCGGTAAAACCCCCTTTAAAATCTACTTTTATGTAGGTTATATGGAATCTGGGGTTAATGTATGAAATAATCAGCATAAAATTATCAATTTAGGTATCAATTAGAAACTATTTCACCTCCAGCTGTTATTTTTCTTTGATCCAAACGTTTTTTTTTATTTTCATTCAACTATTTTGTGTTTTGTGTTAATTTATTTTCTGGCTGAAGATGGAGTGATTTTTGAGATTAAAAGAGTGCATTTTGTTTAATTATGAAAAAGGAGATGTGCTCAGATGATATAATGATGATGAGGGAAAAGTGCCTTGGCAGCAAGGCACAGAGTATACAATTTTAGCTATTATATTAGAACTCTTGAGGATGTTGGGATTCGGCTTCCAAGGAATTTTGGCATTATTGTTCTTACAAATTTATAGACTACAAGTGGCAGAAATTTAAAAAAAGGAACACAATTTTCAAGTACTTGTACTTATCATTTGTAAATTATTATCCTTGTAGTTTTGAGGAAAATCGTCCGAGAAAAATAATTTTGGGTCCTGATTCGGAGCCGGCCGGTCCGCTCCTCTCCTCGTAAAGTAATGGAAGAAAACTGCTAACACATAAAACTAGCGGTGCCGACGTTCCCTCCGATAAATAAAAAATCAATTTCTCGTCGCATTATCGAGCGAGGGCAATTATGAGAATTTATGCATCTAGTCTGGTGGCATTTGTAAGTAAGCAACAGCGGAACTGTTGTTGGGCTAAATCAGCGACAATGTAGCATTTAAATAACGAATTTTTTTCAGCACTCTGGCGCCTTCTCCTTTCCATTTCCAAGTACACTGGCCCGCAAAAGTATTAAGCGGGCAGGTAGGTAAATGTTTCCGCGCGCCCACCTCTAAATTTATCGATTGTTACTCTCACACACGACTTAACCGGTGCATTCGTTTCGTTACTCCCGTCATGGGTCTCGCAAATATATCAGATTATAGGTATCGGGTGTCCCAAAAAAAAACGGACAAAATATTTTTGGGAATAAGTCTGCCATTTCTTAACCGATTTGGATGAACGTGGTCTTAAATTAAAGCCAAAGAATCAGACTTTCGTCTGTATGAGAAACTACGGCAGATGGCGCTGCCGTAGCAGTCCTATTGATACTTGCTTTAAAGGTTTATTTTAGATGCATGGGGATTGGTCAGTCAACGATCAATCGGTATGAGACTCGAATAACCTTGAAGATCTTTCTTTCTTGTTCAAAAATCCTTTTTCAGAAGTCGATTTGGCTTAAGCATTAATTTTCTGCAATTTTTTTAAAAAATTTGTTTTTGAGAACAGTAATGCATATAAATCTTAATTTTCAGTTATAAATGAACGAATATGATGAAGACAGTGGCGCGGATACCAGTGGGGGGCAACTGAACAGTTATCATTAAAAATTAAGCTCTATGTGCATCAATGTTACTTTAGTCATGGTTATGGAAGCATGAAAATACGCAAAAACACTTTTTTTAGAAAAATCACAGAAAATTAGTGCTTACGCCAAATGGACTTCTGAAAAAAGATTTTTGAAGAAAAAAGAAAGATCTTCAAGGATATTTGGGTCTCCTAACCACTGGTTGTTGCGCAACCAATCCCCACGCACCTAAAATAAGCCTTAAAGACAAGTATCAATAAGGCTACTACAGCAACGCCATCTGTCGACGATTCTTGCAAGGTTCAAAAGCCTGTTTCTTTAGCTATAATTTAAGACTAAGTCTATCCAAATCGGTTAAGAAATGGCTGACTTATTTCAAAGACTATTTTGTCCGGTTTTTTATGGGACACCCGATATATACCTACCCAATAAACATTAATTTTAACAAATTGATCAAAATTCAAGGAAAATATTCTATGAAGTGTTTTCTGTGTGCTGTCTTTAATGGATTACTTATTATTTTCAGTCACGTGGTCGCGTGAATGAATAGATTTTATTGAAGTTTTAATTTTTTTATAAATTCATTAAAATTGATTCATTTACGACCATATGACCGAAAATGATTGCCTAATAAACAATCAAAGACACGATTATACTGAAAACACTCCATAGAACATTTTCAAAAAGCGTGTTAAACATTCAATTTTGATTAATTAATTACAATATTATATAGACCTGATGGGAGTAACAAAAATGCACCCTCTAATAAACTTCCTGTTGTTCGCAAAGCACGGCATGAGGCCATAGCATGCGGTGAGAGGTTAACCGATCGATAAATTTAGAGGTGGGCGCGCGGAAACATACTTACCTGCCCGCTTAATACTTTTGCGGGCCAGTGTACACGTAAACGCGAGTAAATTCGCCCGATTTGTTCTCACATAAATCACCCATAAAAATCGTATAAATAATATAATAAAGATAGTCGTAAACACTCGAGGAAAAAACCGTCGGAAAAGTTAATTATGGCTAAGGGCGTTTTGAAACTCCAGCCAAGATTTTGCGCTCCATGATCTAATAGAGTTGATCATTTCATGTCTTGTCCTTATATTTATTATAATTTTATGTGTCTATATCTTCAGAGCTTTCAACGGGTCCAATTGAAATGTCGACTCCAGTCGCCAGAACTCCCGGCGGAAAAAATCACAAAAAAATTGGGGATGGTGGCGTTAACTCCAATGAACGTAAACGTCTTTTATTGACTTTTTTACAGCCTGCTCGTAAAATAATGTCCACCAGTGGGTACAACAAAAATTGTCAATACACAACAGATTACGTGACGTAACGGTGAAATAAAAATAGTTTTTATGGCACGTTACCATGGTGGTCGTCGCCGGTTGAAATGCAACAAATCCAGGTTCTCTTGGAGCAGATCACCTTGCCGACCGAAATTGTTGGGTGTCGCACTGAAGAAGGCTGGGACTGATTAGCACGGTGTGTGCTGTGCCGGTGGTCACTTTCCAGCGCGACCTGTGATCTGATCGGGTGTTAAATCATAGCCGTCGTGATTCCGAGCTTTGGGTTCACTGGCGACATGGAGCGGAACACTCGACTCATTTACGATTCTTATTACTTATTACACTATCAAAAGAAACGTAATCGAAAGCCACAAAATACCTTTTTTATAAATCACATCATAAAGGTTATTTTTTGGTAACTAGCAGAGCTGGGCTACTCAGTATCGAAATGTACTTGAAGTACAGTACTGATTACTTTTGGTACTTAAAGTACCGGTACTTAAGTACTTTGAAAATTCGGTACTGGTACTGGGTATTTCAAGTACTTCCTAAAAGTACTTGATACTGGTACTTGAATAATTTTTTCGAGCGAAGTATTTGTACTTGGTATTTTAAACCATGCGGCATCAAGTACTTAAGTATCGAGTACTTAAGTATCGAGGTCGGTACTGAATCTTTTACTGAAAAATAGGGAGTTTTTAGAGTATTTATTAGGTTGGGGCAAATCCAAGGACGACTTCACTTTGTTCATTTCTTAGAAGCCTGAAATTCGCAAAACAATACCATAAATCTTATTCAAATGGAGCACTTTTTGCGTGGTGTCGTTATCAGAACTCGAAATTATTACGGGCACGGGGTGCAGACTGCAATCCTGTCAATTTTTCATGTAAATAAGATGGCACATGACATGTTTACAACCACCCTCACCGAAAACGCAGCGGTCTGGACGTCAGTCAAATGTTTTTTTGTAACATGTGCCATCTTATTTACATGAAAAATTGACAGGCAGACGGGAGCAAATGGTATTCAGGGCCCCAATTTTTTTTACAAATTTGGAGCCCCTTCAATTTGAAAACGCAGCCACACCTGAGTATGATTCCTGCATTTGCTGGTTTATATTAACTAAAACTATAATACATATCGTTATTGTGGTGGAGCAAATCATATACCTACCGAAATTGTCGCTAGCCCGCTGTCTATAAGAGTACTCAATAACAAGTAGATACTTGAGTACTGTGTCAAGTACTTAAGTCCTGAAAGTACTTAAGTACCTTATGAAATACTCAGTCTCTTATTTTACTTAAGTACTATGTCAAGTACTTAAGTATTTTATGAAGTACTTAAGTACTTTATTAAATACTCAGTCCCTTATTTTACTCAGTACTTTTAAGTATTGGTACTGGTACTGGGTACTTAACGTGTGCGCACTAGTAAAGTACTGGACTGCAATTTTCAAGTACTTCTATCCAGTACTGGTACTTGATACTTGAAGTATATTCAAAATATCAACTACTTAGTACTTGATACTTAAGTACTTTTTTTCGGTACTTGGCCCAGCTCTGGTAACTAGGAAGTAGGAGGACAGAAATTCGTGTTTTATGGTACTAGTACCGTAAAGTAATCACTTGTAGCACTAGTACCGTAAAGTAAACTGCTTTATGGTACTAGTACCGTCGTAAAGTAAAAAATACATGGGTACTTTAATAGTTATTTACATACTATCGGGTGTCCCAAAAAAAAACGGACAAAATATTTTTGGGAATAAGTTTGCCATTTCTTAACCGATTTGGATGAGCGTGGTCTTAAATTAAAGCAGTCTTTCGATTGTATGAGAAACTACGGCAGATGGCGCTGCCGTAGCAGTCCTATTGATACTTGCTTTAAAGGTTTATTTTAGCTGCATGTTGATTGGTCAGTCAACGACCAATCGGATGACACTCGAATAACCTTGAAGATCTTTCTTTCTTGTTCAAAAATCCTTTTTCAGAAGTCGATTTGGCTTAAGCATTAATTTTTTGTTATTTTAAAAAAAAATGTGTTTTCGAGTATTTTCACGCATTAATGGCCATGACCAAAGAACAGTAATGCATATAAATCTTAATTTTCAGTTATAAATGAACGAATATGATGAAAGCAGTGGCGCGGATGCCAGTGGGGGGCAACTGAACAGTAATCATTGAAAATTAAGCCCTATGTGCATCAATGTTACTTTAGTCATGGTTATGGAAGCATGAAAATACGCAAAAACACTTTTTTTAGAAAAATCACAGAAAAGTAATGCTTACGCCAAATGGACTTCTGAAAAAAGATTTTTCATAAGTATTGGTTGTTGCCCGACCAATCCTCACGCACCTAAAATACGCCTTAAAGACAAGTATCAATAAGGCTACTACAGCAGCGCCATCTGTCGACGTTTCTTACAAAGTTCGAAAGCCTGATTCTTTAGCTATAATTTAAAACCAAGTCTATCCAAATCGGTTAAGAAATAGCTGACTTATTTCAAAGATTATTTTGTCCGTTTTTTTTTGGGACACCCGATATGTGCGGTAACAATAATTTTCGCGCACTAGCGAGCAGGTTTGGAAACCGAGTGCGCAAACCAGATAAAGTGTTAAAACATTAAATTTTGTCAATTGTCGCCAATCTTGTTAGTTTGTAATTCCGGTAAGTTATATTTTATCGTTGAAACTTTCTTCTAGTAATAATCACTTTGTATGGAAAGATGGCTACAATTTTTAATTTTTAATGGGAACTCCAGTATATTTTGGGAATCAAGGAAGTCATTCTTTTGCTTGGGAAATTTGATGGCGAATCTAGAGAGTCTGTAGTTAAAATGCTGAGTTGGTCGTGTACGCACAAATTAATATTTTTTAGATGTTTTCTCCAAAAATAAGAAAAAACCCACCGAAATGACACTACAGTACTAAGAATGTACTCAAAAATGTAAAAATTATAGCCATTAAACCGGAAGTGATAAATTGTTGGAATATACGTCAAAAACTGTGGACATGTTGACTGTGAAATTTTTCAGATTTTTATTTTAATACCTATACAGGGTGTTCCTAAATTAAATAGGGGAGCTATACGCTCTTCAAAGGGGTACTCAAAAGGTCAGTTCTTGAAAATTTCTCCAAAAATGTAAATAATAGGATTTTGAAATTTGGAGCAATGATTAGTGTCAAAAAGGGCTTTTTCTCAATTTTTTTTCAGATTTTTAATATCAGAGGCGTGCGTTGTTGGGGGCATTACGACATATTACAACAAATTACCTACACTTTAGTGCTTCAGCTTAGCGCGGACGAGCTGTACATGTTTGTGAATCCGCCCTGATGGCCCGTCACTGATCAGAACATAATCATTCATGAAGCTGAGATTCCCATTGACATTTGGAAATCAGTTTCCTTAAAATCATTCGAAAAATGCACTTTTGAATTTTGCATGAATTTGCATAAAAAAATTAGAGCTGACGTATTTTTGTATTTTTCACCTACTGTTTTTGAAAATCTAGGGTGGCCGTGACTACTCTTAATACCGAATGATACCTACGTGTTTCTGGCTTAAAAGAATTCGTTGAGAAAGATAGAGGTTTCTATTTGAAACAATTAAGGTAGGATTAAACCGGAAGTGGAAAAAATTTCTTATTAAGTTCACAAAATCAGTTTCTATAACGATTATTTCGATAACTTTCATATTTTTCAAGATATCAGGCACGATATCATTCTGAAACACCCGGTATACCATGTGGTCGTTTTATCTTGAGACTGGCAATCGGAAAGAAAACACTTTTGCATTTAAAAAAATGATGTTGACCTTTATTTGACTTTAAAAATGACCTTGAATCAAAATGGCGATGATGCCATCTATTTTCCCCCTCGAAGTCATAAAACTTGTATACAAAACATTTTAACTTTTTTCTAAAATGCTTCCTTTCCGAGATAGTTGCCACTCTCAATATAGAACGACCACCCGGCATATTTATGAAACCTAGTAGTATAATGAAAGTAATATTAATTTTCATGAAGCGTCAAAGATTTTCATAACGTGTTGTATAGTTGCGACACGGAATTTCATACTTCATTTTTCTGTCGTTCTATGTAAATTATGCCAGCTTGCCAGCTTAAGACCTGTTTTACAGCTTTTGACAATGAAATGTCAGCGTCGTACGAAGTTTCATGTCCACAACTGTACACGTAATTTTTTTGTATATCGATTTCTTTTATACGTGAAAAAGTTAGAAGAAATTTTTTCTAAATGACGAGATGAGATTTTGTTTTTCTTAAAAAAAATGTTACTTAATAATTGAAGTAGTGAAAAAATGTATATTTTTATTACGGGTTTTTGTTAAAAAAAGTGGTATAGATAGATCAATTATTATTCAATTAGTAAAAATGCTATTAATCAATAAAAAAATACCCAGCGCTTTGAATTTATTGTTAACTTCAAGACGCGAGAAATAAATAAATTGCAACCTTCATCATATTTTAGAAAAAAATGCGTAAATCATTGCGATAACTTTTCAACCATGAGGGTATAAAAATAAAAACCACATGCACACCGTTGCAAAGTAGAAAGACTGTTCTACGTTATGCTTGCCAAAAAGACTTAAGAAAGTTGATTTATACAAATCGATATACTGGAAATAACACTGAGTTGTTTTTCATTGATGATGGGTACACAATTTTATTCCCTTTTCAACGGTACACATAAAGTACTCAAAAGAGGAACGATTAAAATCGACCTTTCTTCCATAAAGAAAAAATAGTTATTCAGTTTTTCAAATTACAATACTTCAATTTTTATCGCCCACGGTTTAAAAGTTATAGCCATTTTCCCATTCTTTTCATATGTTAGGTGTTTTAATATTATTATTTTTTCCTCTACCTGAATCTGCATTAGAAAAAATTTTAAAATTATTTGAATCTTAAAGTTGAACCTTACTTCCGGTGTAATCGGAGCTCCCCATCGTCAATTTTAATAGATGACGGATGTGTAAGTTTCTGTTAGTTCCAAATCTTATTACTGTAACTTGCTTTTGTCCAGAAATATAGGGTGTCCCAAAAAAACGGTCATAATATTTTAGGCAATAAGTCAGCGATTTCTTAACCGATTTGGATGAACGTGGTCTTGAATTAAAGCCAAAGAATCAGGCTTTCGATCTATTGCCCTATTGATACTTGTTTTGAAGGGTTATTTTAGGTGCATGAGGATTGGTCAGGCAATAGCCAATCGCTACGAGACTCAAATAGGCTTCAAGATGGTTCTTCTTTCTTTAAAGATCTTTTTTCAGACGTCAATTTGGTTCAAGCATTTATTTTCTGTGATTTTTTAAAAATTGTATGTTTTTACTTATGACTTATGACTTATGACTCTTATGAGTAAAGCTAGCAGTACGCAAACAGCTTAATTTTCACTTACGAATGAACGAATTTGATGAAAACGGTGGTGACTATCATTAAGGGTAAATTGGATAATTAATGCTGAATATTAATAAGCTCTATGTGCATTGCTGATACTTTAGTCGTTGCGTGAAAATAGGCGAAAACGTATTTTTTAAAAAATTCTTAAAAAATTAATGGTTAAACCAAATTCACGTCTGAAAAAGGGTTTTTAAAGAAAAAAGAACGACCTTGGAGATTATTTGAGTCTCATAACAATTGGTTATTGCTTGACCAATTCTCATGCACCTAAAGTAACCTTTCAAAACAAGTATCAATAGGGTACTACAACAGAGCTATCTGTCCTAGTTTCACACTCAGATGAAAGCCTGATTCTTTGGCTTTAATTCAAGACCACGTTCATCCAAATCGGTTAAGAAATCGCTGAATTATTCCATAGAATATTTTGACCGGTGGTTTTTGGAATTCCCTATACAAATTCGTAAGATACCCTGTATAGGTAAGATCATAATACATAAATGGATTTATGAAGGGATATTTTCTGGTCGAGTATCGCCCTGAAGATGTCACTTGCACCGGTGAACAAAACGTCGGTAAGAATCAACCAATTGACATAGGTTTCGCCCGGAATTCTAAAAACAACAATCAATCTGTTAAAGAATAAATAAGAATTCTTTAATTTATTGTCTCAGAGGAGCCTCAAAGAAAGGTTGAAACATCCTATTTCTTCGCAACAGAAACGTATTAATTATCTTACTCAAGCGACACGACGAGAAATAGCTATCTCATTTAAAACTGGCGGAGGCGCCGGGATAGTGCACACGCAAGACCGTGCATGGGAGTCGCTCAACAAATTAAGAGAACCAGAATGTTGAAACAATTTTCTCGGAAAATTTTCCCTCAAATGTTTTTATGATTATTATTTTAAAACTACGTTTTGCTTAAACGGGAATCGAATCCGGAATCTTTCTCGTTCCAGACAACTCCAATTCCATTTGCAATTTACCATATCCTCGGTCTCCAGACTTGTTCTCAACAAAAATGACTTGCATTTGACACACATCTCTTGATCGATATCTTCAGCTGCTATATTATTTATAGATTTTATTTTGTCCGTGGGTGTTATTGTTCCAAAAAATAGTAGTTAATAAATCATCAAACGAAACGTATCATCCATAATAATTAGAGGGAAGCATCAACTTCAATAAGGAAGTGCTGATAAAACGAAAAGTCGGCCAAAATTTGCCGCTCGCTAATAACGAGGTGCTGAACTCGATTGTCTCCTTAAGTGGTTAATCCTTACAACTTAATCACGCGGGCCGGCGGAACATGAAGCGAGCGGCGTCCGTGTGTGCGGTCCTACATCGAAGATACGTGTCCTGCACAGGGGCGTATTTAGGGGAGGGGCACAGGGGGCCCCCTAACGCCCTCTAATAATAATAATAATAATACTTATAATTTTCAAATGGCGTTTAAAAACGGATTTTTGTTGCTGTGAGTAAATATAAATCAACATATACTAAAAGGAAATGAAACTTTCGTCTCTCCTCACAACTAAAGTCATTGCTACTGGCCACACAACTATTTCGAATTGCTGTCAGTAAAGGCTATCCGATAGCTAATTTTTCAAACTATTTTAGTAGGTATTCATATTAAACTCAAAATTCGCAATAAAGCAACGCTGGAATTTTTCAATCTTTGCGTAAGACGAAAGTTTCGTTTCCCAATACTATAGTACACATAGGAAAAGTTCATCGCCAAGAAAAAATCGATTTGGAGAGTTCTGGACACTTTGGCCAAGCCAAAAAATCGAAGAATGTCAATATCATTGTAGTTTTCTATTATTTTTTTTAGTTCTGCTTACTTAAATTCAATATTATTCATTTTATTTTGTTAAAACCCCATAGACTTCTGCGGCGCTAACCGGGGGGCTTCTACCCCCCACACGTCTTTCCCGCCATCTATCAGTACAGTGTTACTGTGTGCCCCCCTAAGCAAATTTCCTAAATACGCCACTGGTCCTGCTCCTTGTAGGTATTTATTATATCATAAAATTCTTAACCAGTCGTCACAAGATCGGACCCCGCGATAGTCCCTGCGTTACTCTGACTTTAATTGGGCCGCGACTTTCATCTGTCACCTTGGAAAAAGTAAATCTTCCACGAATCGCTGAAAAATTCGCAGAAATCGACGTTCTCACGTTGTTATTTATCGCTTTGATGTTATTTTTGAGTGGGCTCAGGCGCCAGCAATTATGGAACACCATAAATGAGAGATTACAAATTAACTTTTTACCCATCAACCTTTTCATTCAGGACTTCTATATCCCCACCTCTAATTGGCAATGACAGCTGTCATTTAGCTTCAGAGGATAAACGAACATAACCCGTCAGGGGAGTAAGCCAAAAGTCCAAAAAATCTCATTTGTTCATAAGCGTTTCGGGTTTGTTTATCCTCTGAAGCTAAATGACAGCTGTCATCGCCATCTTGTGGTGGGGATATGGAATTCAGAATTGTTATTGGCGCATGCCTTGGTTTTTTGAAGCGCGCTTTTTAAAACAGTGTCTTTCTTAGTGACTTTTTTTGTGGTGAAGTTTAGGTATTTCTTTATTGTGAGGTTAGAGGTGTCTTTGTTGTGAGGTTAGGTTACGAACACCGTCCTACTCTTAGCGTGTCTGCACAACCTAAAGAGCCAAAGTAAGCAAAAATCCCTATATCACCAACTGAAGTCTCCCTAAAACTGTGGACTTTGCGATTTTATTTTTCATAATATCGATACAATAAGCAAAAAACGTTCACCCTGAACTCCTAACATTTCATTTTAGCTTTTTGTTTCAGCTTATTCGTTTGCTCGCTCGCTCGTCGTATCGCTCCTCACTCTGTCCGAGCGATAACTTGAGAACGGGTTGAGATATCGGGCTGAAACTTGGTATATGGCTTTGTCTCCCGAAAGGTAAGTAGTTTGGGGGTACATTCCACGTGAACTCGGCTACCTTTTGGCAGCCAATTTAATTTTCTATCCGATTGTGATCAGCATGACATATATGCGTTTTGGAATGACCAAATGACATATATACGGGGTGGATTTTTTTGAAACATTGGTTACAAAAAATTTTTTTTTTCAAAAATTTTCGAAATAAAGGAAAGATCTTTTAAGTGATTCTTGTAAAAGATGCTCTTTTCGACTAGTGTAAGCATTTTTTGGTAACTGTTTGAATAATACTTGAAAATGTTGTTAATGACTTCACACAGGCGCAGTTTTTAGACTGAAAAGCAGTATTACACAGAGTGTCTAAAAAGTAACGAATATTGCCCGTACTTCTTAAAAAAAGAAACTTCATGCAAAAATTCTCGAAGGGGTATAAATTTTTTTGGCTACATAATGACGTCAACATCGTTTTTTTAAATGGAAACCCGCAATTACTTTTTTTACAATACCTCTTTTTTCGTCAGCGTTTACAATTTGTAAAAATTACAAACAAAATTTAACTAGATATAATTGAGCAACTGGGTTTGTATAAAGAAACTAGAGCTGACGTGTTTTTGTTTTTTCAAAATTTAGGGTTTTCACTGATTCCTTTACTATTTTTGAAAATTTAGGGTGGACGTGATTGCTTTTTCTTTCAAGTGTGCTACATGTTTTCTTCCTAGAAAAATTCGTAGATTCCGAATCCGTTGAGAAAAATGTGGGTTTTTATTTAAAAAAACGATGATAACGTCATTATGTTAAAAACTGTACTGTACCAAAAAAGTCGCCAATTGCTCCATCGGACGCAGAATGCAAAAAAGGGATTTTTGCACAAACTTTATGATTCAAGATTAGGGCAGTATTCGTTACTTTTTGGACACTCGCCGAGCGGAATTCTCTGTTGCTGCAGTTTTTGTCCGGTGCGATTATCATTTTATTATCACGTAACTTGAAAGTGTTGTTCGGAAAAAAATTCAGACGCCTCGTTGCGTCACGCAACAATTGAAATTGAATGTCTGCGGAGACGGTTTGGGGGGATTTCGTGGCCGTGAGATTCCGAGATCTAATCACGGAGTGATAGATTTTGGATTAATGTTCAGGGTCACTGAATATTTTCGGTGTTTTCTCCTGAAAACTAGGTTAGCAGAAATCGTCGCTCGAGTTGTTTGGATTGTATATTTGTTTTAATTTTCTGGACCCCGCACAAACCTTGGCTTTCTGTTAAAAACTTTTGAAAATTCGGTATTATACAGAGGTGTCCCGAAAATAGTGGTCAAAACTTTACAACAAAACATATGTCGAAAAATAAGTCCTAAGGGAGCTAACGCCCCTTAAAAGCGCTACTCTGAAAGTGTTTTCTTCTAAATATCTTCAAAACGGTTAAAGATAGCAGCGTGAAATTTGGTATCTTTGATGCTGAATTTACTACTGTGGAAAAAATTTTTAAATTTTGATCATAAGCGTCTCGTACAGGACGGGCTTAAGACTAAATTTACTCAAACATTTTTGTAAGTAGTTTTTTCGCTAATTTGTTTCCAGAATCTGAAAATTTGAGGCTTTTTAAGTAATAATGGTATGTTTGACATCGATAGAATGCGCCCTTTACATTGGTTCAGGGCTCCAAAATTTGTGACAGAAGACATCAAAATATCGTAAACAAGAAAGAAAAGTTCTTATGGTTATGGATCGAAAAATGCTTCTTAAGTGAGCTAGAGTCCTTCAAACAACATGCTTTCCAAAACTCCATTTGAAAGACCATCCGAAATATGGCCCCTCTTTACCTGACGTTTTATGTACATAATTACATTAAATATTGGCGTTATGAGAAAAATTAATGGAAACTTTTTTATAGAGAATTTTATGCTCTTCGTTTATTATTTAACGACATTTTTGATCAAGTCATTATCTCACGAGATATATGCAAAAAAAGAAAAAAGTTGTAGTCAATACGAAAGTCTCTAGTATTTTATACATCATAAAGAGAAAAAAATTCCCTCTTCAATGATACCAAACTTGAACTTTGTTAACAAAAATTTTGATGACATAATCACTTCGTGACGTAATGTAAAAAAATAACGTCAAAAGATGCGATTGTCAGTCTAATTCAACTATTATATGAACCGTTTTTCGGTAATGTCAATAGTTTGTGAAATAAACAAACGATTTCCTATTTTGGTTAACACTGTATAGTTTCGATAGAGAAAGATTTTTTTGAAAACTTTCTTAATTTAATTAGTCACTACTTGACTATACACGAGGGGGCAACCACTCACAAAAGAAGTGTACCGCAGACTAGGCCGGGCTATTTAAGAACTAGCAGGACTAAATGGTCTAAATTGGACTAAACTGGGCTAAATCGGACTAAATTGAATTAAAGCTGACTAGATTGGACTAAAGCAGGCTAGACTCGACTAAAGCGGACTAGCCTGGAACATATTGAACTAAATTGGACTAAAGTGAACTCCCGAGTGAACTTAATTGGACTAAATCGGACTAAATTGACTCGATTTAGCCTAATTTAGTTTAGTTTGTCCGAGGCTAGTCTGCTTTAGTCCAGCCTAGCCTGCTTTAGTCTAGTTTAGTCCAGTCTAGTCCGCTTTAGTCCAGCTAAGTCCGCTTTGGTTCAGTCTAATCCAATTTAGTCCATTTCATCCTACTAGTCCTATAATTGTCCGGTCTAGACCTACTCCGTTTTTATATAATGCTTTTTGACTAAATCGGACTAAACTGGACTAAGTCGGACTAAACTGAACTAAATTGTATTAATTGAGACTAAATAGGACTGAATAGAACTAACGGACTAAGAGCTTATTAAATCGAACTAAAACCAGACGAAATCCGAGGGTGTATCGCGGACTAACGCAGTGGCTGCCCCCTCGACTATACATTAATATATTTTCAATTTCGGTTTTGGCATAAATCTGCCCAGATTCGGAAGGATAACATCGTTGGACTAAAAGATTGTTTTAGTCGCCGACCCAGTCGACGATTTGACCATTAAATCTTAGTGTTAGGAAAAAATGTATATCATATTTTTTTTATAGAAAATTCTTTGCTCTTCAGTTTGTTTTATAACTATTTTTTCGCTAAAATCGGTATTTCATGAGATATTTGCAAAAGTAACAAAAAGGGTACCTCTTTGGCAAGATGGCGGCTCGAGCTCACACCCGATTCTTAGGGACTTTTGGTAGGTTCAATAGAATGGTTCAGGCAACAATTTCGAGAGGATTGAGAGAGGGCGGAAAGAGGGTTGAGAGAGGGTGGAAAGAGGGTTTAGAGAGGATGGAGAGAGGGTTGAAAGAGGGTGGAAAGAAGGCTGAGAGAAGATTGAGAGAGGATTGAGAGCGGGTGCAGAGAGGGTTGAGAGAGAGTTAAAAGATGGGTCAGGAAGGGTTGAGAGAGTATTGAAGAGGGTTGAGAGAGGGTGGAAAGAGGATTGAGAGAGGGTTAAAAGATGGTTGAGAGAGAGTTGAAAGAAGGTTGAAAGAGGGTTGAGAGAACTGCAGTAATTTTTGTTTCTATTTGCCAAAATCAGGTCTTTATTGGCTGAACTACAGTCGCTTGATGCTGTTACCTACTATTGTGAAATATTCATGGTTCAACCTATTAATTATTGTAAGTAAGTATAATTATTGTGCTTTTAAATCTTCCGTTGAAATATGGCCACAAAAAAGAGGTCAACCCGGGCGAACCCGGATATGCTATTAAATTAAACGAACTCTCCAAAGATGCAAAATCAATGCCATTGTATTGATATTTAAATATTCGTTATTTAGCCCAAGAAGCCGCATGGAAAACTACAGGAACATTAATCAAGCGGAGCCCGGAAATGCAGCTTTATTAAGAAAATCTGCTATTTCCCCAATCTTAATTGATGATCCCCAAGATTTGCCAAGCGTTTGTTTTTCACCTTGACCTAACCCAAGAGAGTCCGTTTCCCGACGTTGGCACAACTCCGCAATATTTCAATCTTGTTTTCCTGCGACAAAAACTCCCCACGGGCCTAACTCCTCGAATTTATAAATCGCTTCCGGTACAAGTTATAAAATTCAAATTACCGATGTATGTAACTTTTTTTGACTTTCAAATGCCGGATTTAAATCGCAAAGTTTATGATAATCGCGAAATTGATGCCGTTTTAATATTCAGCGACTAATAATAATGTCCACTCGAAACAGAGATGATTTTTCTTTTACGTCTAGACGAACGGGCCATAAATCCTTGATATGAGTCGAGGAAATTGATTTTCCAATTGTAAAATGGAAAAGTTTGATTAGATGTAACAATTTGTCAGAGAATTAAATTTGGTACATTAATCCTGTTAGAACGACTGTGGAGGCTCATCGAGGACGATAGATGAAATGGTGGAGGAGCCGGCGGTCGATAAGACAGGATTCTGTGTGGCTCATCTGTAATGTTGGTTGCCTCTGAATTTAAACACATTTGAAATAAAACTGGAATTACCCAATTAATATAGATAAGGGCAAATTCTTCACTTCTTCTAAAATAACGAGTGTCCCAAAAAAAACGAACTGTTAATTTTTTATTTTTGGTTCAAACTTGTTATCGTCCCGATTTTGCCCAGTTTTATACACGGACGAAATCAAAAGATGAGGCTTTTAGAATTAACAACCATTCTCAGATAGCGCCTCTACTAATATTTTTTTGTCAGACTAGCTTTTGATTGGTTGGAAGTTCAATCATTTGTGTGCCTACCGATCAAAATGAAAAGCTTTATAAAATCTTATCCTAATCCTTGTGGCGCTCGTGCTCTTGGTCTTAAACATGGATTTTCTTATTTATTTTGTTATTTTTCCACCAATCTTGAAAAAAAAATTATAATCTAATCGGTTCACCGAATGTTTCAACTTCTGCCAATTAAAAAATAGCATTTTTTGGACACCGTTGAGAACCCGTTAACGGCATTTCAAATTAATGAGTTTTATTTGAAAAATGTTTAATTGTAATTTAGAAAAATTAATTATATTTGAGCTTTAATAAATAATGGCAATTTTTATTCAAAAAAATGTGATGTATATTCTGTAGATGTTTATTCATTGTAAATGATTTATATTCACATGGACTTGGTGGTTTTGAGTGCAGACTGGTTTAACCTGCACCTAGTGGTAGTGTCAAAGCATTATGCTTACAGAATTGGGGCATAAATTTAGGTTTTAGCATTACTGTTTTAGAGAGTGTAATTTTACAAAGCGATTTGAAATAAAACGCACGAAATGTCAAAGTTATTACATACAAGGCAAAAATTTTAAATGACATTTTCATTTGAAAGCTAATTTGATTCTCTATACGACGTGAAAGTTTGTAGAAGATTGAAGTTAAAAAAAAAACAAAAATAATTTAAAAAAAATTGTCTTGATGGAAATAGATTTAGCGGCTTAAATTTGGAAAATATCAATCCGGCAACACACCCTTGTACAAAATACAACGAATTGTTCATAATTTATCGACAGAAAGCATTTTTTGCTATGAACATAAGACCGATACGTAGAACATTTTTAAAAATTTTTGTCATTCTCCAGAGGCTATTAATTTTTTACTTAATTATTGTATGCAGGATGAAATGAGCATTTGAATGAGGGGTCACTTGACCCCCCTTGCCATTTAAAATTTTTGCCTTGTATGTCATATCTTTGACATTTCCAGGTCACGATGCATTATGTAATCGGCAGTCGACCTCATTTGCTCATTCATAACTACGTTCCAAATTTCAAATTTCTAGCTCAAACGATCCCGTAATACAAGGGGGGCTGACTTATGACAGCCCTGTATATTTTCACAGAATTGGCTTTGTGAAATGGGTTGAAAAAATTAAAAGTTACAATTTTATACAAATGAGTACTGCGTACATTTTGCCAACTAGCGATCCTTTGGTGAAACGTATGTGAAAGAGCCACTCCAATATGTCTTACTCTCTTCATGGAATTTACCCGAATTTACTGGCTGGATACAGCCAGTTTTTATCGGTCATCTAGCCAATATGTTAAATTTAAATTAAAAATTAGCAGCAGAGAAGCGGCTGGAACATCCCCAGTCTCCACCGCGTGGACCTTGATTTTCACGTGGCAATCAATGTGACACGAACATTATTGAAACATAATCTATGGAATCCGGCACTGTTCAGAGAGCATTAGAATTATAGAATTTTCATAATTTTCTGCCCAAATCGACGAAACGGTGAATACATTTTTAAAACCAGGCGGTTTGTATTTAAAATTTCAAAGTTGTGTTTTGCTTCCAAAAGCTTCTCTGTTCTTTAATGTGGTTCTAAAATCTTGGTTTCTTTGGCCTAAAGGGCACTATGTGTGAATATATTTTTTCTCTTTATTTAGAACCAAAATTTGAGAACCTTTCTACATGGTGACATTAGATTTTAGAAAAACTTGTTTTTAAGGGAGTTAAATGTTTACGGTTTTTTTTTAAATTTTCAAAATTGATGTGCCAAAATGGCACTTGCCGTGAGCAGATTGCTTCTAAAAACTGTTCGACCCTTCCATGGATCAAACAACAATCTCCACGTAGGTACCGAATTTCAGCCAAATCGGTCAAGGGGTTTGGGCTGAGTAGCGTTTTTCTAAAGTGCGCTAAAAATCTGGAATTTTTGAACTTTTCGCCAAAAGGGCACTAATACTGAATACATCCTTGGAAGTAGAACTTTAAGGCCTGTTAGAAATTAATGATACTTTATCTAATAAATGCGATTATTTTTGGAAAAGGTGTAGATAAGATAGTAATTCCCGAAGTACCTTTCTACTTATTTATTAATAATTTATTAATTTACAGACATCCGAAAGTCCAAAGTTATTCTAGCAATGAAATTATTTGTATTCTTCCGGTTGGGAAGAAATAAGACCCTTTATTCAAGAAATGATTTGTTTGTTAATAAAAAGAAATTGTGAAAATTGATGAAACCTTGAATAAAATCCGTTCGATCAGAGAAAATAAATTTTTGTCTATTACGCAAATATCTGCATTCGCTGCAAGATGCAGAGGCGTGTTTCCAGTTCATTCGTCCGGAAGTGCGGATAGAGAAACAAGACACCAAGAGCCATGATCCAGAGACCCCCGTTATGCAAGTAAACGCACATGTAACTCAATATTTCGCGTGTTGGATTAGTCCTATTTCCTGAACGCATCAAATACGATACACTTACACTATTAGGGCTGCTTTTGCCTCGAATTACCCCGTTCAGAAATAATTCCAACCATCAACAATGTTGGCAAATTTCGAGGGCCTTGGACCAACAACCTACAATAATTGTTGAACTCTGACATTGCGACCGTCTAGACTATTAATTTTCGAATTTTGTTGGTCGATAGTTGCACTAATTGTTTTATTTGTAAGTGAACCAGTTTACGAAATAAGATCGATCGAGCAATTTGCGCTAACTTTTCTCACATATTTCAAGTGAAAAAACTGGCTCCATGGTTTCAGGACCAAAGATGGCAGTGGTTCTTGCATTTTTCGCCTTTTTTTCCACGCACATTGTTCTGTTAGTATTACATGGTATTACTTAGTTCACCGTATCACCACCTAACGGGAAGTTCCACTTTTAATTATTATTATTATTATTATTTGAAAAAAGAATCGAGTCAATTTGAATTGAATGTTGAATGTGGACCATGTCCTATCCTATAAAGCTTGTTAGTGAACCCCGAAAACTTCTCGAAATAGCTAAGTGGTCTAGCCTAGAGCACGTCACCCAATTACTTTGACAATGTTAGGACGGTCATGGTTAAAATTCAAGGTCATTATACGCATTATTATATCATTTTTTATCGGGGAGTAAACAAAACATTTAAAATTGGGTCGAAAAGTGCATTGGGTTAGTGACGTCTAGCGAAATGTCCTTATTATGCACGTTGGATGGAAAACAACGATTTGATTAGCCACGCCACAGTTTTCATTTATTTATCGAAAGTTCTTTCACATCGCATTTTTTCGGCTTCGGGTCGATTTTTACGTTTTGGGGTACCTTTTCGCGGGTTACCTGCAATTTTTTGCCGATGGTAACAGTGGTTGGGTGGGTTGACCTAACTCTACCTCTCATTCAAGATTCAAGGTGTTTTTGCCTGCGTGCTGAAAGTAGTATCCAAACATTTCACGTAGATTTTGTGAAGAACAATTAAATTTTTAAATAAAAGATCTATTCCTGAAATATTAGATATTTTTTAAGGATAAAAACAGAATTATAGCTGATGGTGTTATCATAATTATGTACCCTGCAAATAGGCAGATTTTTGAATTTTTTTCCGATGAAATCCACCAAAGTCAAACAATTTTTATGCAGGGTGTACCATTTAAAACGAAACACCCTGAAGAACTCCTGGAACAGTGATTTGAGGGAAGAACGCTGAAACAGGTCGATTTTTGTTTGGAGGGGGACACTTAAATCCGTGCTTGGCGAAATTTTCCAACGCACCCCCTACCCCCCACCAACCCCCTGTTCAAAATTTTAAATGGCAATACTGCACTTGTGATACATCATTTGAAAGCTAATTTCGTTGCGAATTCAATTTTGTAAAAAATCTTGACTTTCGTTGAACTCCAGTCCCCTCTACGGTCGAATTTTGAACGACGTTAGGGCCCTTTGTGATACATCATTTGAAAGGGTTTGAAATTCTCTGTAAACTGATGCAAGGATTTTTGAAATCCATCGACTCGTTCAAAAGTTACATTGAAAAACATTAGCTGGTTCTGGGCCTAGAAATCCTACAAGTTTGGGCTGTAACTTTTGAACGAATTATATTATTACATGTGCTACATTCTTGAATGTAGTTAGCTAGTATTAATTACAAATGGCACTTTCTGGAATAAATGTGTCCGTTTCTTAAATAGGTACAATTGGAAATTGGAAAAAATGCAGTGGTAATATTTTCTGAATTACACATGTTATCTTCTCAAATTTAATTAATTCTTCTGAATTACAATTAAACATTTCTCAAATAAAACTCTTTAATCTCAAATACAGATGGGTTCTCAAATACAATTGGAAAAGGTATAGTTATGTATAGAGGGCGGATTTCTGGCATTTTGCTTTTTTTTAATATTGTAAGCAGAACGAAATGCTGTTGGTTCTTTCCGTTTCATAAAATTTCGAATCATTTGACACTAATTTTATTTTGCTTATTTTGCTAATTTTTGCCTAAAATTCGCGTAAGTGCTTATTTACGATTTTGTGAGCTTTTTTAAGTCTTTTGTAGCTTATTTAGTGCTTATTCTTGCTAGCTTACCACGTTTTTGGTCGATTTTTACTTATTTCGCAACCTTAATTGACTAAGATAAGGTACTGGCACTAAAATGAAAAAAACCTTAACTTAAGGTTTCTTTGTCTATGGTGAGATGCGTAGATAGAGAACAAAGCCGACCGAGGAGTGACAGAGATGGGTGACCGCGCATACAATCGGAGAAACGTTTAACCAAAATTTAAATTTGTGATGCTTTTTAAAATCATGGTCGAAACTAACGTTTGGGGGGCTCATTCGACGCAGAATTTAGTGCGCCTTAATTTCGAAAATAGCGAACTTTCCGCTAGGAAGCACTGTTTAGAAATTATAAGCGAAAAACTGAAAAAAGTCAGAAAATTTCGGGGTTTTTTGGACACCCTATCATACGCACACATCCTGGGAAGTTGCAAAACTAGGATACTTCTATTAGATGCCTACTAAAGGGTTTAAGATCATCTCCCGCTTTCCAACATTTATTGTAACCTCCGGTCCCTATTTGACTGGTCTATTAGGCATTTCCTGCAATTAGCGAAAATGTAAATTTTCTATTTGCAATTTTGAAATAGTTGAACTTTTAGGTGCTTATTTTCACTTTTTTGTAGCTTAATTTTCGATTTTTGAAGCTTTTTATAGGCGCTTATTTCTGGAAAATAAATGCTTTTTAATCCGCCCTTTAGTTATGTAGTAAAAATTTTGCGTTGCATCTAAATCTCTGAAGGTGTTGGATGTACCTTTCTTGTTACCTGTATCAAGCGATCCAAAAAAAAGTTAAAATTCGTCCTCAAGGCTTTGAAAGTTATGCCACGTCGTTTGTTTTATTAAAATATATTTGGATATTAGAATATATTCTTCATTTCAACAGTATTAAAACGTCAAAGGAAAAGAGACAATTGAAAATTCGAAAGCATGAGATAATTTTGAAGCCTATACTGATTGACAATTGATAACGTTTTTCTGGATGTCTTCGTATACCTAATATCTGTTCCTAACGAGAGTATCACATTTGTCTTAGATTTTCAGTTAGTTACGTTTGTTTTTTGCCAACGATAAGCGTCTTTTTGGCATGTTAACAGTAAAATTTGAAAAATGAACACCAGTTATTTTAATAAGGACAGGAGTCTAGGGGTTGAAAAATAAAAGTAAAGACCTGTAATTTGATTCAGAGAAGTAATATCTGCTGTGAGGCCTTACACATTGTGTCTTCGAAAAGGGAGGAGTGCATTTTAGGAGAAATTTAACGAATGGGATGAAATTTTGGGGTGGAACTCGAATTTTCACTTAATAATGTAGGGTTAAAATTAATGCCATTCGATAGCTTTCTAGTGATGGTACAAAAATGGTCTTTATCATAATTCGCGAAAAACCACCCTTAAAGGCGCTACAACGTACAGAAACGCAATAATACGATAACTTACACAGTTTTTCACCCCCCTTAATTTTTCATCCCCCTTCACAATTTTTCAATCGCTCAAGCGTTAATTTGGCCAAACTCGCGCAATTTTGTTTTTATTCAATAATAAATTTTGCTCTTTTGGATAATGATTACCTTTTTCACTTTTTCAACCCTCTAAAAGCTTTTGCATAATTGCCTTATTTTTGTGTTGTTTTCTGTAAATTAACTTAACTTCGGTTAATTTTCACACCCTTTGACTTTTCATCCCCCTTTACAATATTTCAACCCTCTAAGCAACTATTTTACTAAATTCGCCTAATTTTCTTTTTCTTCGGCAATAAGTTGAACTCCATATGGCATCTGTTTGCTTTTTCACTTTTTCTACCCCATTCGCAATGTTTCAACTCCCAAAAAGCTAAATTTGCATAATTGACTTATTTTTGTGTTATTTTCTGTAATTCGACTTAACCACGGTTAATTTTTATTTTTTACCCCTCTTATCTTTTCATAACCCTTTACAGTTTTTCAACACTCTGAGCCATAATTTTGCAAAATTGCCTTATTTTCCACGTTACTTTTGGTACTTCTTGTAACTGCAATTCATTTTCATTGCGTTGGACTTCTCATCGCCTCCATAATTTTTCAATCCCCCTGAGTGCTAATTCTACATACTTCCCAAGTTTGTATGCTTTTTTGTTCATTTCTCTACTGTTTAATTCTGTACGGCCAATTTTCAACATTTCGCCTTTTTGACACTGTGCGTCTGCGGCACTACTACTAGGTGCAGATGGATAATTGACTCCACCAGTAAATTCAGTCCGCCCTTACATTCACAATACATTCATGATAAACATCTACAAGGATACACATCGCACTGATGTACTTCTTCGGGTGGCTTTTTAGTTTTTTGTCAATTATTTAAATTACATAAAAAACATAAATTCCCATAAATTACCGTAAAATTACTTTGTAATTTACAAATTTCTAAAAAACGTGAAATGGAACATCACTTTTCGTAAAGCATTTTGAGGAAAACAAAATGATTTCCAAGTCATTTTTTTTGGTGGGGACAAATCTAAAGCCACGAACACACTGCGTGGAATGTGAGATGTTGTTGCATCAATTTGTTTTTCTCGCACTTTATGGATAACGCAGTGCTATCGCAAAATAGTCCAGAAACTTTTCATTTGCCAGATACTAATTTCCCATTAACGCTCGTGTACCTACTGTCTGCTTTCCATCGATTCCCGTTAAACACATTGTCGCATCAATTTTGTTTACCCCCTAACAAAGGATCGAAGCTGCATAATAAGCCCGTGGGTGTTACGTGGGAGTGATTATGACTTCCAGAGGGTGTCTGCGTTTTTTTTTGCGGACGCACGCCACTGCCCCATGAAGAATCCAGGCCAAATTAATATGTGCACAAATGCATCGCAAATTGCAGCCTGCCCTTAATTCTTTTTTTCACGGCCGTCTGTGCGATATAATTGAATTTATGGACCGTCGTTAAAATGTTTTACAGTTTTCACAATACAACTAATCGTGAAATAAAAACTGTTTATTTCTTAAATTGTAAATAAATTGTAGTAAATAAACATCAATCACAATAGAGATATTGGGTGTTTTGGAAAAATAATGCGTCAATAGTGCAGTTTCCGAGTACCTACCACATGCTGAAGAAATAAATTGCAAAAGTTGAAGGAAGTCACAAACCCGGATCTGTTAAGTAAATAGTTGATTCGGTGCTATTAGATTTTTTGTAGGGGTTAGTGTTTTACGATGCAATTCTGGTTTTTTTTTGTTTTTTTTTTATTCTTGGGGATAAACAAAACATGGGAGAGTCAAGGTTGTCGTATTTTTAGAAATGCACTTTTATGACTTTCTCATGGTTATCTCTGCATCTGCTATCAGCGGTCGATGGCAATGACTTTTCTAGATGTCACCTACGACTTAGTATTAGGCCGATACTTGCAGGACCGTACTGGTATCAGTGGTTCCAAAATTCCAGGGACCTTACTTAGATACTAACAAATTATTGATGGCTGAAGTTTTATTTCTTGTCCTTGATTTCATCATCAAAATTAAAGTTTTTTTTATAACTTACTTAAGCCTAGCGACATTTCGAAGAGGTTATCTTTTGTCACCTGAGGCTACGTAGAGAATATTGAGGCCACCTTTTTTTCTCCTTACTCATTTCAGCGTCTTGATCTTAATGAAATTGTTCGAATACAATTATTGTAAAATAAAAATTTTCGAAAAAATGGTATCTACTTCTAAGGTTTTCGACCCTGTTTTTAACCTTATCGCCATTATTACAAAGAAATTAAATCGCTTTAGTTTTTAGTCACTTTTTGCCACGACTGTATACGTCCGAAACTTCCTCACGTCTTGCCCTCTCTTTTGGCCTTGAGCCTCAGACTCACTCAGTCAGACCTCTTGACTACACGAGACGAGAACAGTGTTTTGTCACGTTTGTGTTTTAAAGTTTAAAGTAGCATGGAATTTACCCGAATTTACTACCTGGATTTTAACCACAATGTTAAATTTAAATAAAAATAGAATAAAAGTCAACCACTGACCCTGTTTAAAACGTTTCAGTTATTCGTTGCGTGCAAGTCCGCGAAAAAATCCCGCTTTAACAATTTAAAACGTGAACGCTGAGTAAACGGTTGAAGATATAACAGCATCATAAAAATAGAAGAATCGTTGGCTACGGAAAGATCTACCAAAAAGTCGCGACAGATAGACAGACATTTTTTCAAGAATCACTTTTTTGGCTTCCCAAGACCCTAAAACGTAAGAATTTCATGTTTTGGCGATTCGATTTTTCTGAATTTTCCGATCGATTCCAGTGACTGCTTCGCGTTGCGTAAATGTTAAAAACCACCATTTTTGGAGGAAAAAACGAAAACTCCAATATTTTTGCAACAAAGGAGTTGCTGTGTAATAAAAAATATTTGAAAGTGGTTTGTTTGACATTTGCTGTTGGTTATGGCTTATCAAAATTTATATTTAACCTTCGCAGAAAAAGTTGAAATTATTAAGATTTTTGCTGATAACTTACAATTTCAACTTTTTCTGCAATTGTTAAATTTTACCCAAACATAGCTAACAGCAAATGTCAAACAAACCCATTTCAATTATTTTTTATTACTCAGCAACCCTTTCGTTGCAAAAATATTGAAGTTTTAGAAATTTTTGATTTTTTCCTCCAGATATTCAACATTTTTACTTTTCTTAATAACATTTTTCGATAAAAAAATGCTTAATACGATTTCGCTTTTTTTGACATCTTTCATTTTATTAGTCCCAATGGGCCGAGATTTCGGGATAAAGTAAGGTGAAGTTCATACAGATGCAAATTTTGAAGCTCTACATGTAAAATGAGACACACTATATATACCATAACATCTTTCACTGGTCGATAGATATTCCTTTTATCGTCTTGCATAAATTTTGTAAAATTTTGTCTGCCTTTCAAAATCAAAACTTTGATATCTATTTATAAATCTCCCCTCGCTCGTTAACAAGTTTTTCTTTTGGATTTATCGATTTTTGTTTGAAAATCTTGATAAATTTATTTGTTTCTTGTTATTTAAGTAACGAAAGAATTTTCCAAACAAAAACTTTGTTATATGAGATTAATAGTATTTTAGTACGAAAATATTGAACCTACGTAAGGATTTAAAATTGGTAATATTTTCTTCAAAAGAGTCGCATGTCTCGGAGTATACAATAATTGACACTTGGATGGAAGACTACTTTGCCTTAGCTTGAATCTGACTTCGCGGATCAAAAGAATGTTCACGAATTTGAAACTGTCAAGATAACAACATTTTTGCACCAATAACAGTGCTCAAACTGCGTGATTTTTTTGCGGTGCGCGAAGTAATCATTTTGCGCTTTAGTGCGAAATGATTTGTTTCTTTCAATCAAAATTCTGTTGTAGAAAAAGTATCATTTCGCACCAGAATTACACAAGTAACTATTAACTCCAAGTGGACCAAAAATTAATTTGACTGTTTTTGCATGTTTGCACCTTAATTGACGAAAAATCCTTTGATTCTTGACGTCAAATCCATCTACAATGTTACGATCATTTGTACCAACCCTATATAACTGGCGATACATTACCTACCTCCTACCTGCTTATGACTATTCGACCAATAAAAAGCTATTTTGCTATTTTTATGCCAAAATTTTTCCAATCAGGTCCGTTTTATACTGATTAATGCATTCAAACTATTTAAACCAATAAAATTGCAGAATTTTCTGGTTTTCTGCCAATAACATGACATTTTCTTGAATAAAAAGCGACTAGCATTTTATTCACGGAAAAAATACCAGGTGCTTTTTTACAATAAGGCTAGGTAAAGTTAGGTTTAGACAAATATTTATTCGGTATCGACTTGTATTACCTACCTAACATTAGAACAATTAATAAAAAATGAACAGTTAGTAAAAGTAGGGTGGTTTTTGAGATCGTTTCCAGTGATTTGGTTTGTTATCATAGAAGACGCAGTGATAACAGTGGCGTTGCTACTGCTGTCGTGATGAGCCCCAAGTGTAGGAACAGGATCTGAAACTGCTGCAGTTGTTGGAGATCCACTTCTCATCTGCCGCACGATTCTTAAATGATGTTCCTGGTCAATTTGCAGATATGGTTTAATGGAGCTGGAGGCGGCGTGGCCGGTTATCTTGATTAATTGTTCTTCACCCATTCCAGATTTGGCTAGCTGGGTTACGGCTGTCGCTCGATTAGAATGATTTGTTATTTTTTTTGATACGACGTCCAACCCAATCCGTTCTGCAGCGTTTTTGGTCCATTTTGACACCTCATTCTTGCCAACAGGCATGTTCTTATACCATCCGCATGAGTTCTCCCTGTTCCACGAAGGATTCACTGTTAAAAATAGTCGAGACGTTGAAATCTTCGTAGTTCTTTTGCTCATCAACTTTTTGAATAGTCGAACAGGACATATATCAGCATTTTTGTTGGGAACCAGCCACTTACTGTCAGCAAGCCGATGAGCACCCCCTTGAGTAGTTTTGCTGAACAGCGGACTGTATTCTATTCTTCCTATAAATCACTATTAATTCAAATCAGTTTTACGAATAGTTTTCCACTAATACTCGTACCTGTCGGTGTACCGTCGTTTCTTGCCTCTTCTTTAAAATGTTCCAGGATCATCTCTGTTAGTCTTCTTGATATTTACTGCCCAATCCTGAAGAATTTCACAGATTCTCTCCGTCGTGGTCTGTTCCTCCAGTTCGTATTTTCTTTGGCCACAAAACTCCATGAACTGGCTCCAAATAGATTTCCGAGTGTTAATCGTATTCGCAGAAGTTGCATTTTCGATAATAGCTTTAATAGAACTTGCAGGGACGTCTCCAAATCTTGCTTTTTTCGCTGAATTCATACTTTCACTGGTTTGTTGTTATTTTTTACACTTTTTTTGACAACCACAATAACAAATAGGCATGTTTCCCTAGATACGGTAAACTCAGTCACTTGATGCTTTAAATTTGCTGGAATTTTCTCTGCTTCTTTCATGCATTAATCCGACGAATATCATTCGAGCTCAAGATTTTTTCGAAATAAATCTTCAAGGTTTTGCACTCAAACGCGTCGTCGTCTGAAAAACCACTCGCGCGGTTGAACGCCATCTCTAAAAAACCTCGAGCTATGCTCTCGGTTTTTTAAATCGAGACGGCGCGGCGTCCAGCCGCCCTCGTAGTTTTTGCTAGACAACGCGTTTTCGCGCAACCTTTCAATGTATTTCGAGAAAATCTTTTGCTCTTATGATATTAAGTATGATAAAACAGCAGCATGTCGCTTTGCAGCCATAAAACCCCAGCACATTTTCCAATATGACAATAGACAGTAGGTACTTGATTTTTCTAGATTAAGCGTTAATTTTTTTCTTGAATCGTGACATAATCTCAGCAAATTTGACTCGTGCCACAGGATTTTGACGCAAAGTTTTACACAAATTTTTCCTTTAGTGTTATATGAAAATAGTGACTTGATGAAAAGTGATTTTGGCACCATAATAAAGGAATATTTCGAAAATTTTATAGCGGTACAATGCCTAGCACGATACTTTTACGAAAATATTGGCCAAAAAGTCCAGAAACACAAGCAAAATAGAGGGTAAAATTAGGAAAAATATTTTCAGAAAAAAAGAGAAAATGATTTCAGAATTATTTATTTTGTAAAATTCTAATAATTACAACTAATTTACAATTACAAAAGCAAAACACACGACATATAGAAATCAGGCAATACTCATAAACAAAAGAGTGGCTATGTAATAAAATCATGGAACTAAATATTAGTTATATAGATATTTTATGAATACTGCCTCCGCACATAGTAAAATTTCCAAAATCAGCAACTAAAATCAAACTAAATTTCGGGAGATCCTAAACAAGGGAAAAGTAGAAATGCAGTCTTTATGTACAAAAATTACAATCGAAAATTTTGAATTTTATCACAAACTGGTCGAAAAATATTCTAAGGCCTTGTATCACAAAAGCGATGCAGTTGTGCAATTTATCACTCTTTCGTTTCCAAAAAATCACTGAACGCTAGCTAAATGTACAAAAATAAATATTAAAAAAATCTTAGCCTACACGTATCACATATTTTATACAAAATATTTACAACAGTTTAAGCGTTTTTCGATTTGGGGGAGGGGGCACCGTTTCAGTTCACAGGGGGCACAAAAAAATAAATAAAAAGTGCTAAAAATTACGAACAACCACAGCGATCGACCACCATTCCGGGGAGGCTTCCAAACACTACGTTGAGTTGTTGGTCAAAGTAGAGCATAGAGATGGGGCTCATTTTTCTAGGGGCGCAACACGGCTGTGCGCTATTGGGTGACGCAATTTTCATGAGATGGGTGTGGGCGTATTTTTGAAGGGTAACGAAGGGACACTCGCCCGCACAGTAGTGAGCGTCATAACGTTTAGGGGCGATGATGAAGTCCCAACCGAACTCCTCGAAGTTCACCATTAAAGAATAGCGGCAACACAGGGGCTCGTTCTGCTTGTCGTCGCAGTTGAGGCCGATATTGCGACGGGTCCGCCGTCGGGCTTCCATTGTTGCCACTTCCACGAAGGGGGCCTGAAAAAACGATAAAAACCAATTTTTTCAAATTTATCAGTAACCTTTCTTTAAAAGAATGCAATTTGCGATAAATTTTATTGAACTTTAGATAAGCCCACTCGGACCGAAATTTCCATTATTTCTTCTACTTAGAAGTGCAATAGAGATGGGTGATAATAATAATAATAAACAAGGAAGGAAAGTACAAAAATCATAAAAAGAAAAAGAACAAGGATTGATGAAAAAATGACAAAAAGCTAGGGTGATTTTTAAATAGTGGCAGAAAATTCAAGGGGTGATTCCTAAGAAAAAAAGTTCCTATGGACATATGTCCGAAAATGCTTCAAAAAATTGCTCTTTCTAACCTATGCTCCAAAATTCCAAAATTTTCAGAACACTAACTTTTCGAGTACCTACTTCTTTGAAGAGGCTTAGCTCCCATTGTGAAGCATTTTCGGACATATACGTCCATAGGAACTTTTTTTCTTAGAATAGTCTGAGGAATCATCCTTTGAATTTTCTGCCACTATTTAAGAACCACCATGTATAATCAAGAAACAAAACAGAAAACCTACAGCAGCGAATATCAATGGCAAAGAATAGAAGGACCACTTTCAAAATGTTAACTAAAGAAAATATGAGAAAGAAATAGGAATCGGCGATAAATAAAATAAAGTAAAGCAAAATAAAGCCGGAGAAACAGTAACAGACGAGGTAGCAAATGAAATAATAAAGACAAAGGACACATAAAATTACGAAACTGACGTGGGGGCCGGAAACAATGCCTGGAAAGTGGAATAATTGAAGGCTATAGAGGAATCAATGTTTGATAAATGAAAGAATGAGAATACTAGTTTGGTTTTAGACAAGGAAAGTCAACTGTCAATGCCATACACTCCGGGAAAATAACTGAAAAATTTTAAGCATTCGAAGACCTGAATCAAGAAATGAGAACAACGGACATGGAGAAAATAAATGCACAGAAAAATAATTAAGATTAGTCAAGATAACAATGACGGAATCGAAAGCAACACAAACAGGAGAGTGTCAGAGGAGTTTTGAACAAACTTAACATAGCACTAGAAGGGGTGATAAAGAAGAGGAAAACAAAATATGTCGAAATCTGTCAACTATTAAAATGAAAATAGTGTAGTGTTTGGAAGCATCACAAAAAATAGTAACAGAATAAAAAAGTTCCGAATAAGATATTTTGAAAGAAAAGCATTCAATTTCCTCATCCTGTACTAATTTCATTTTGTTCGGATCACAAATGTTTGAACTCCAACCAAGAAAATGTTATAAAAAATTTATTAGTGGCGCCATCTGAAAATTTGTTGTTGGTTATAAAAGCCTCATCCTTTGACTACATCTTGCATACAATTGGGGACAATCGATCAAATAATAATAAAGTTATAATCAAAAATATATCGTATATAACTTTTTTTGAGACAACTTTATAATTAATAGAAGAAATGCCAGACAAAGAAAATAAGAATGTTATAGGGCATACAGAGACAAATGTAAAAATAAACTGAAGCAGTTACACTTATGCAACAAAACCGATAAACCTTTACAAGCAAAGATGTAGAACAATTAGGAACATATGAGAGGAGAGGGAGGAACAAGAAGTAACAGATATAAAAATCGTTTCCGGGAAATTGATCTAATTAGATTGTTCGAAAACAAATTGTTCGAATACAATTGTTCGAATGGTAAATTGTTCGAAAAGCAATTGTTCGAAAGACAAAAATTGTTCGAAAATAAGATTAACGTTGAAAGTTCAATGCGAGCTTTCGGCAGAGCCGAAATCAAGAACTCGTCAAAATATCGATCTTAAAGTGCGAGAAGTTAGGGCGGTTCAGGTCTGTGTCAGGTCAGGTTTTTTTTGATTTTACATTTTTTCTCAAATTCTTACCGTTGAAAGTTTAGCGCGAGTTTTCGGCGAAGCCGCAAGCGAGAACTTGCTGAAATATCCACCTTGCAGTGTGAGAAGCTAGGGCGGTTCAGGTCTATGTCAGGTCAAGTTTTTTTTAATTTTACATTTTTTCTCAAATTCTGCCCGGTGAAAGTTAGCGCAAGCTTTCGGTGAAAGTGAGAACTCGTCAAAATATCGATTTTGCAGTGTGAGAAGCTAGGGCGGTTCAGGTCTATGTCAGGTCAAGTTTTTTTCAATTTTACATTTTTTCTCAACATATCGGTCTGGCAGTGCGAGAAGCTAGGGCAGTTCAGGTCTGTCAGGTCAGGGTTTTTCATAATTTTTGATTTTCGAACAATTAACTTTCGAACAATTGTCTTTCGAACAATTTACCTTTCGAATAATTTCTTTTCGAACAAAATAATGGATTCGAACAATTTTCCGTAACCTTATAAAAATAGTGG